>JAOPSE010000019.1:19143116-20571859 GCA_029449295.1 Zea luxurians | reverse complement strand
GTGCACACCGGACAGTCCGGTGCCCCCTTAAGACCGTTGGCCTGGCCACACGTCACACGCGGATTGCGCGGCCGACTGTTGGCTCACCGGACAGTCCGGTGAATTATAGCCGTACGCCGCCGACGAAATCCCGAGATCGGCCTTTTCATCAGAGCCAGCCTGGCGCACCGGACACTGTCTGGTGCACCCAGACTGAGCAGAGTCTTGGCTGCTCGAGCCAAGTCTTTTCCAATTGTCTTTTCTCTGATTCTATCACTTAGACAAATATGTTAGTACACAAAAACCAATGTACTAAGTCTAGAATCATACCTTTGTATTGATTTGCACTTTGTCCACCCTTTGGCATATACTCATTCCCTTAATGTGTGTTGGTCACTTAATCACCAAAATCTTATAGAAATGGCCCAAGGGCACATTTCTCTTTCAATCTCCCCCTTTTTGGTGATTTATGCCAACACAACAAAAAACAACTAAAAAGAAGTGCAACATCAATGCAAATGAGAACACAAATTTGTTTTGATTCAAATTTGTCATATTTGGATCATTCTTTGCCACCACTTGGTTTGTTTTTGCAAATCAAACTCAATTTTTTATCTCTAAGTCAAATTCACTTGTTGAGGCTTAGAGAAAGGTATTCCAAGAGAAATTGATCACTGATTAAAAAACTCCCCCTATTTCCCATAATCAAACATTCCCCACAAGAGACCAACTTTTGATAAAAAGAGATATTTAGAATTTTGATAGATCAAAAGTCCTAACTCTACTATTTTCAAAATTCTCAAGTGGTAGCTGATCCATTTGTTGCTTTAGCCCTTAATTTCTCCCCCTTTGGCATCAAGCACCAAAACGGGATTATTTTTGGCCCTTAAACCCCATTGCCTCACCAAAATTGTCAATTTAGAGCAGAAGGCAATAAGAGACACGGAGATGAACTTGGAGTAAGTTACCCTCTTATCGGAGTGCAGTGGAAGTCTTTCATGGTCCAAGTCCACCTTTCTCTTTCAATCCACCTTTGAGACTAATTTAAGAATACTCAAGCACATGGTTAGTCCCAAAGAGTCAAGTTGTAGCACATCTCCCCCTAAATATGTGCATCACTTGCAAATGGACTTGTGAAGTCCGGGGAGTGCTTGTACAACTTGAGCACCATAAATAAACAACAATATGCATAAGGAACATAATCAAGGCATAAAACACATGTATGCTATAAATCAATCCAAGTTCCGCGAATCTAAGACATTTAGCTCACTACGCAGCCTGCAAAAGGTCTTCTCATCTAGAGGCTTGGTAAAGATATCGGCTAGCTGGTTCTCGGTGCTAACATAAAACACTTCGATATCTCCCTTTTGCTGGTGGTCTCTCAAAAAGTGATGCCGGATGTCTATGTGCTTTGTGCGGCTATGTTCAATAGGATTATCCGCCATGCGGATAGCACTCTCATTATCACATAGGAGTGGGACTTTGCTCAGATTGTAGCCAAAGTCCTGGAGGGTTTGCCTCATCCAAAGTAGTTGCGCGCAACACTGTCCTGCGGCAACATACTCGGCCTCAGCGGTGGATAGGGCAACGGAGGTTTGTTTCTTTGAACTCCACGACACTAGGGACCTTCCTAGGAATTGGCACGTCCCTGATGTACTCTTCCTATCGACCTTACATCCAGCATAATCGGAGCCTGAATATCCAATCAAGTCAAAGGTAGACCCCTTTGGATACCAGATCCCGAAGCAAGGCGTAGCGACTAGATATCTAAGGATTCGCTTAATGGCCACAAGGTGACACTCCCTTGGGTCGAATTGAAATCTAGCACACATGCATACGCTAAGCATAATATCCGGTCTACTAGCACATAAATAAAGTAAAGACCCTATCATAGACCGGTATGCCTTTTGATCAACGAACTTACCTCCTTTGTTGAGGTCGACATGTCCGTCAGTTCCCATTGGAGTCTTTGCGGGCTCGGCGTCCTTCATCCCAAACCACTTGATCAAGTCTTGAGTGTACTTCGTTTGGGAGATGAAAGTGCCGTCCTTGAGTTGCTTCACTTAGAACCCAAGGAAGTAGTTCAACTCGCCCATCATTGACATTTCAAACTTTTGAGTCATCACCCTGCTAAACTCTTCACAAGACTTTTGGTTAGTAGAACCAAATATTATGTCATCGACATAAATTTGGCACACAAATAAGTCACCATCACAAGTCTTAGTGAATAAAGTCGGATCGGCTTTCCCAACCTTGAAAGAATTAGCAATTAAAAAGTCTCTAAGGCATTCATACCATGCTCTTGGGGCTTGCTTAAGTCCATAGAGCGCCTTAGAGAGCTTACACACGTGGTCGGGGTACCGTTCATCCTCAAAGCCAGGGGGTTGCTCCACGTACACCTCCTCCTTGATTGGCCCGTTGAGGAAAGCGCTCTTCACGTCCATTTGGTACAACCTGAAAGAATGGTGAGCGACATAGGCTAACAATATGCGAATTGACTCTAGCCTAGCCACAGGAGCAAAAGTCTCCTCAAAGTCCAAACCTGCGACTTGGGCATAACCTTTTGCCACAAGTCTAGCCTTGTTCCTTATCACCACTCCGTGCTCGTCTTTTTTGTTGCGGAACACCCACTTGGTTCCCACAACGTTTTGCTTGGGACGTGGCACTAGTGTCCAAACTTCATTTCTCTTGAAATTGTTGAGCTCCTCCTGCATGGCCAACACCTAGTCTGGATCTAGCAAGGCCTCTTCTACCCTGAAAGGCTCAATAGAAGAGACAAAAGAGTAATGCTCACAAAAATCACCCAATATCTGGTCGACGGGATGATTCCTTTGAATCGTCGCTCGAACTTGAGTTGGAGGGGCTTGAGGTGCTTCTTCCTCCATAACATGATCATCTTGTGCTCCCCCTTGATCACACGCCTCTTCATGATGAACCTGTTCATCATCTTGAGTTGGGGGTTGCACTATTGTTGAGGAAGAAGGTTGATCTTGCTCCGCTTGTTCCTGTGGTCGCACATCTCCAATTGCCATGGTGCATATGGCGGCCGTTGGAACATCTTCTTCATCTATATCATCAAGATCAACAACTTGCTCTCTTGGAGAGCCATTAGTCTCATCAAATACAACGTCGCTAGAGACTTCAACCAAACCCGATGATTTGTTGAAGACCCTATACGCCTTTGTATTTGAGTCATAACCTAACAAAAACCCTTCTGCAGCTTTGGGAGCAAACTTAGAATTTCTACCTTTCTTCACTAAGATATAACATTTACTCCCAAATACACGAAAGTATGACACGTTGGGTTTGTTACCGGTTAGAAGCTCATACGAAGTCTTCTTGAGGAGGCGATGAAGGTAGACCCGGTTTATGGCGTGGCAAGCCGTGTTCACGGCTTCCGACCAAAACCGCTCGGGCGTCTTGAACTCTCCAAGCATCGTTCTTGCCATGTCTATGAGCGTCCTATTCTTCCTCTCTACCACACCGTTTTGCTGTGGTGTGTAGGGAGCAGAGAACTCGTGCTTGATTCCTTCCTCCTCAAGGTATTCCTCCACTTGAAGGTTCTTCAATTTGGACCTGTTGTCGCTCCTTATCTTCTTCACCTTGAGCTCAAACTCATTTTGAGCTCTCCTTAGGAAGCGCTTGAGGGTCCCTTGGGTTTCTGATTTATCCTGCAAAAAGAATACCCAAGTGAAGCAGGAAAAATCATCAACAATTACTAAACCATACTTACTTCCCCTGATGCTAAGGTAGGCGACGGGTCCGAAGAGGTCCATATGTAGTAACTCCAGAGGTCTTGACGTGGTCATCACATTTTTGACATGATGAGAGCTTCCCACCTGTTTACCTGCTTGATAAGCTGCACAAGGTCTATCTTTTTCGAAAGTCACATTTGTTAGACCTAACACATGTTCTCCCTTTAGAAGTTTGTGAAGGTTCTTCATCCCCACATGTGCTAAACAGCGATGCCACAGCTAGCCCATGCTAGTCTTAGCTATTAAGCATGCATCTAGACCGGCCTCCTCCTTTGCAAAATCAACTAAATAAAGTTTGCCGTCTAGTACACCCTTAAAAGTTAATGAACCATCACTTCTTCTAAAGACACGCACATCTACATTTGTGAATAGGCAATTATAACCCATATTACAAAGTTGACTAACGGACAACAAGTTATAACCGAGCGACTCAACTAAAAACACATTAGAAATGGAGTGCTCGGAAGAAATAGCAATCTTTCCTAACCCTTTAACCTTGCCTTGATTCCCGTCACCGAATATGATTGAATCTTGGGAATCTTTGTTCTTGACGTAGGAGGTGAACATCTTCTTCTCCCCCGTCATGTGGTTTGTGCATCCGCTGTCGATAATCCAGCTTGATCCCCCGGATGCATAAACCTGCAAGGCAAATTAGGCTTGGGTCTTAGGTACCCAACTCTTGTTGGGTCCTACAAGGTTAGTAATAATGGTCTTAGGAACCCAAATGCAAGTTTTATCTCCCTTGCATTTTGCCCCTAATTTCCTAGCAATCACCTTCTTATTTTTTCTACAAATTGCAAAGGAAGCATTGCAAACATGATAAATTGTAGAAGGTTCATTAAACACTTTTCTAGTAGCATGAGACATAACATTCTTCCTAGATCTACCATTAACGTTTGAATTTGAAGCAATCATGGCATGAGAGTCGAACTTATTACAACTCCTATCATAATGAACATTTCTAGAATCTTTCATAGCCATATTTCTACCATGCATATAGGAACTAGAAGCAGACATAGCATGTGAATCATAAGAGTAATTCCTACAAACATTTCTAGAGAATTTCCTATCGCTATAAATGAAGGCATGATTCTTTTGATTGCTACTAGTCATAGGAGCCTTCCCTTTCTCCTTAGCGGGGATGGGAGCCTTATGACTTGTTAAGTTCTTTGCTTCACTCTTAAAGCCAAGCCCATCCTTAATTGAGGGGTGCCTACCAATAGTGTATGCATCCCTTGCAAATTTTAATTTATCAAATTCATTTTTGCTAGTCTTAAGTTGAGCATTAAGACTAGCCACTTCATTACTTAATTTAGAAATGGAAACTAGGTGTTCACTACACGCATCAACATTAAAATCTTTACACCTATTGCAAATCATAACATATTTTACACAAGAGGTTGATTTATTTGCCATTTCTAACTTAGCACTCAAGTCATCATTGATACTTTTCAAGCTAGAGATAGATTCATGGCATGTAGACAATTCACATGAAAGCACTTCGTTTCTTTTAGCTTCTAGAGCAAGAGAATTTTGCGCTAACAAATTTATCATGCTCTTCATATAAAATGTCCTCTTGCTTTTCTAACAATCTATTCTTCTCATTCAAAGCATCAATTAATTCATTGATCTTATCAATTTTGGTTCTATCTAGGCCTTTGAATAAACATGCATAGTCTATTTCATCATCACTAGATTCATCATCACTTGAAGAAGCGTAAGTACTAGTATTACGAGTGCTTACCTTCTTTTCCCTTGCCATGAGGCAGGTATGATGCTCATTGGGGAAGAGAGATGATTTGTTGAAGGCGGTGGCAGCGAGTCCTTCGTTGTCGGAGTCGGACGAGGAACAGTCCGAGTCCCACTCTTTCCCAAGGTGTGCCTCGCCTTTAGCCTTCTTGTAAGTCTTTTTCTTTTCCCTCTTCTTTTCTTGATCCTGGTCACTATCATTATCGGGACAATTAGCAATAAAGTGACCAACCTTACCGCACTTGAAGCAGGAGCGCTTTCCCTTTGTCTTGTTCTTTTTGGGATGCTCCTTGTGGCCCTTTAGCGCCGTCTTGAAGCACTTGATGATGAGGGCCATTTCTTCCTCATTGAGCCCCGCCGCCTTGACTTGCGCCACTTTGCTAGGTAGCGCCTCCTTGCTACTTGTTGCTTTGAGAGCAATGGCTTGAGGCTCATGAATTGGACCATTCAACGCCTCATCGACGTATCTTGCCTCCTTGATCATCATTCGCCCGCTTACAAATTTTCCAAGTATTTCTTCGAGCGACATCTTGGTGTACCTAGGATTTTCACGAATATTGTTTACAAGATGTGGATCAAGAACAGTGAAAGACCTTAGCATTAGGCGGACGACGTCGTGGTCCGTCCATCGCGTGCTTCCATAGCTCCTTATTTTGTTGATGAGGGTCTTGAGCCTGTTGTATGTTTGGGTTGGCTCCTCTCCCCTGATCATTGCGAATCTCCCAAGTTTGCCCTCCACCAACTCCATCTTGGTGAGCATGGTGACGTCATTTCCCTCATGAGAGATCCTGAGGGTGTCCCAAATCTGCTTGGCGTTATCCAAGCCGCTCACCTTATGGTATTCATCCCTGCACAATGACGCTAAAAGAACAGTGGTAGCTTGTGCATTTTTATGAATTTGTTCATTGATGAATATGGGACTATCCGTACTATCAAATTGCATTCCATTTTCTACTATCTCCCATATACTTGGATAGAGAGAGAACAAGTGGCTACGCATTTTGTGACTCCAAAATCCGTAGTCCTCTCCATCAAAGTGAGGAGGTTTACCAAGGGGAATGGAAAGTAAATGAGCATTGGAACTTTGCGGAATACGAGAATAATCAAAGGAGAAGTTCGAATTAACCGTCTTCTTTTTCTCGTAGTCGCTGTTGTCGTCGTCCTTTTGGGAAGAAGAAGACTCGTCGCTGTCGTCGTAGTAGACAATATTCTTAATGCGTCTTTTCTTCTTCCCGTCCTTCTTTTTATGACTTGAGCCTGAGTCAATGGGCTTGTCGTCTTTTGGCTCATTGATGAAGGACTCCTTCTCCTTGTCGTTGTTGATCACCATCCCCTTGCCCTTAGGATCCATCTCTTCGGGCGATTAGTCCCTTTTGTGAAGAGAACGACTTTGATACCAATTGAGAGCACCTAGAGGGGGAGGGGGTGAATAGGTGATCCTGTAAAAACTTAAAACTTAATGCCACAAACTTGATTAAGTGTTAGAGCAATAAAGCCAAGTGGCTAGAAAGGAGTTCTTGCAAAACACAATAACCACAAAGATATCAACACAGAGAGGCACAATGGTTTATGCCGTGGTTCGGCCAAGTTCAACACTTGCCTACTCCACGTTGTGGCGTCCCAACGGACGAGGGTTGCACTCAACCCCTTTCAAGCGGTCCAAAGACTCACTTGAATACCACGGTGTTTTGCTTTCGTTTCACTGTATCCCGCTTGCGAGGAATCTCCACAACTTGGAGCCTCTCGCCCTTACAATTTGATTATCACAAAGAATCACGAAAGTAAGGATGGGATGAGCAACACACACAAGACACAAAATCAGAGCAACAATACGCACACAAGTCACAACTCGAGCTCTCAACACAACTCGAAGAGTTCTCTACTCAAATGGAGCTCTAGTTGCTATCACAAGGAATCGAATGCGCGGAAATGAAGTCTTGGTGCTTAGGAATGCTCAAGAGATGCTTGGTGTCATCCTCCATGCGCCTAGGGGACCCTTTTATAGCCCCAAGGCAGCTAGGAGCCGTTGAGAGCATTCCAGGAAGGCAATTCTTGCCTTCTGTCGACTGGCGCACCGGACAGTCCGGTGCACCACCGGACACTGTCCGGTGTGGATTTCTTTCCTGTTCTGGCGCAGCCAACCGTTGAAGGTTTGGAGCCGTTGGCGCACCAGACACTGTCCGGTGCACACCGGACAGTCCGGTGCCCCCTTCAGACCGTTGGCCTGGCCACACGTCACGCGCGGATTGCGCGGCCGACCGTTGGCTCGGCCAACCGTTGGCTCACCGGACAGTCCGGTGCACCACCGAACAGTCCGATGAATTATAGCCGTACGCCGCCGACGAAATCCCGAGAGCGGCCTTTTCATCAGAGCCAGCCTGGCGCACCGGACACTGTCCGGTGCACCACCGGACAGAACGGTGCACCCAGACTGAGTAGAGTCTTGGCTGCTCGAGCCAAGTCTTTTCCAATTGTCTTTTCTCTGATTCTATCACTTAGACAAATATGTTAGTACACAAAAAACCAATGTACTAAGTCTAGAATCATACGTTTGTATTGATTTGCACTTTGTCCACCCTTTGGCATATACTCATTCCCTTAATGTGTGTTGGTCACTTAATCACTAAAATCTTATAGAAATGGCCCAAGGGCACATTTCTCTTTCAATTTCAACAAAGAGGTTAGAATTTGGTCTTACGATAACAGGAGAGAAGATTGGCCGAAGTGCATGCATGGTGAGGATTGCTTGGTGCAGATGTTTGTCGAGGGGGTCGGGATTGATGGAGGCTGGCGTTTCTTCAGATGTCCTTATGCATATGTAAATATTAATTCTAATCTTTTGTTCTATATGATTTTGTTGTTGAGTGAAACTAACTATAAACATTTATACAACATTCATTGGTCAAGGAGAATTGTGGGTTCACTCGTTGGGTAGATCCTCGTCTGATTTTTCCGCATGCGGAATACATATCCTACCTACAGAATAGGATATTTGATCTAGAGAGGGAACTAAGCAACATAAAACAATGAGGAGAAAGACCGTGACAACAACAATGGAGGTGGTTCACAAGTGCAAGTATGCTCAGATTCATATTGCTGCTGCCCTTGTCACAACAAGAATGTTCGTCCTCCAACTTCTCCACCGCAGCCACAACAAACAACAATAATGGGAGGATACTGTGGAGAAGGGTCCACACAATTTGGAATGTGGGAGCACTACTAGAAAACTCTTATGTATCAATTTCTTTAAGCATGTTGATTTTCTTTATCAATTGCTTTAAGTCGTCTTCATCAATTGCTTTTAAAGTCCTATTTGAATCCATAATAAGTAGTTCATTACCAAATAACATTGTTCGACACTAAATAATACAGAATAAGAAGGTCATTACTACATAACATCAAATAAGCACTTAGACTACTGAGTGCAACGGGGCCATTTGCCCGTGCGAAATGCATCAGGGTTCTCCTCTATTGCGTCCTTTGCACGATGTGCACACTCAAGCTTCTTCTCCTTCTCTTCCCTGCATTTAGCAACACGCCTAATTTCCTGCTCGTCTACCAGTTGTTGCTCGGCAGCAAGCTCCTCTCGTCTTTTATCTATCCTCTCTTTGTCCTCTACATCCTACTTTTTAAGATTCTCCAACCACTTCTTGTCTTTCTATGAGATTCTTGTGTCAATCCA
The DNA here is from genome assembly GCA_029449295.1 of Zea luxurians. Classification (NCBI taxonomy): domain Eukaryota; kingdom Viridiplantae; phylum Streptophyta; class Magnoliopsida; order Poales; family Poaceae; genus Zea; species Zea luxurians. Next base: position 20,562,694 of record JAOPSE010000019.1, on the reverse strand, counting down.
CTGCTCAAAATCACAAAGCGGTCGAGGAGTCTACAAACAATGCAATGATTAGTAGCCAAAGAAAACATGCACCACTTCGAGTCTTCAAATTGTTAACATATCAAAAGACTATTCTCACCATTAAATTCATCCGGCGCTGAACAATCATTGGCTCAAATGCATTGTTCGCACACATCCAATACCTCTATCGATAGGTGTCATGATCCTCAGACTTGTCAACCTTGCAAGGATCACCACAAAAACACATAGGCACTGGAACACCAGTTGGCAAAGGCAGCGGGTCGAAGGCAGTTCCGGTCAAAGGACCCTTCCTAAATTTTGATAAGATCTATAAAAATCACAAATATAATAGACTCACAAAATATGATTTAATACAACACTTACCTTTGTTTAGCAGGTTTACTGCGCCTAGACATCCTACAAATCAATAATATGACAATAAAAAATGATTATGAAAATGATATCCAAAACCTAACTATTAATCATACATAACATAACAGATTATAAAAAGGAGAGAACTTACTTTGATACAGAGTAACAGTGGATCCAAGTCAATAATTTAGGTTGATGTCTCTCGTTTCGAAATGAGCACGAAAACTGATGGCCGAAGGGGCATATTTAAAGGCGCGTACCTCGAAGCCGTGGATCTCGGCGCCGAGGTACGCGCCATGTCAGTTCCACCCTAGCTCTAAATCTAACATATCCACGCCAAAAAAAGACCCACATAACCTAGGCGTCAATGATTACGACGCTGAGCCAGGGGTCCAGTTTTTGAAATGAAACTGCAAAGGGCATAATTGTGCCAAAAAACCCGAAAAGGGCTAACTTGCAAAAATTTGGCCTCGGTCCCTCGCCCTCCGCCTCCCCAGCCAAATGCCACCGGGCCAAAAAAATCTAGCAGCCCCACTGATGAGGACATCACTTCTATACATACAATGAATGGACCGATAATACGATCGCGTGCACGATAGCTAATTCTCCAGGTACGTTCTACCCTAGTCAATTGTGTTTCAGAGCTTACGCTTGGGGCCATGGATGTTTTGATGATTAGGAACCTTGGAGAGGACCAGAAAGGACTTGGGAAAGACTTAGGTGTTGAGGAGGAGCAGCAAGAGCGCCCACAACAGGAAGGAGATCAAGTCCGACTCGTCTGCGACTCCATCTCGGGTTCTAGGACCAGTCTGCACTAAAATGGACGCCCAAGATACATCTGGACTCCGATTGCGATGGGCTTGATATGGTTGGAAAGATAAATAGATTATCTAACCAACCCAACTGGTTCCACCCTAAAATTCATTCGGAGTCAACAGGAATCATCGAATCAATTCAGCATTCAGATTCTGTTTTGGTGATGTGACACCGTCTGTTGGGCCGTTGGGCCGTGTATCGCGTCGGAGCCCATTAGGGGCGAGTCCAGGGGTCACGCACGCCCTAATACTCTATTTATTCAGCAGCCACCGCCATAATTAGGTTTGGGTTTTTCTTAAGTTTAGATCTGTCAAGAACAGTCGCCGTAGATCGGTTTGTGAGACCCCAACTTGTGAGCTTAATCATTCATCCGCAATATTCTAGATTGTGTTCTTTCTTATTCTTGCTTGTGTCTTCGATTCTCAGGCAGGAATTAGCCCTCGTGGCGAGGTCAATTGCTCAGTGCACGGTTGATAACCAGAGGAGATGTGGTGCTGCGATTGCGGGGTTCTAGTCGTGTTGATTGGAAGCCGCATCATCTGTGTGACATCTCCACCAAATCGATAGTTATCTTCACCTGACGGAAGATCGGGCACCCCTGTTCCTATCAAGTGGTATTCAAAGACTCAGGTATATACCGTCAGGCTTACCCAAGTTTAGGGTTTTCATCCTATAACTCCAGATAATTGCCATACAAAAAAATCCGCTGTCCTAGAACCATTGTTTAGCCTTTGCAATTTTGTTTTCAGTTTGGCTTTGTTCAGTTCGTGTCCGTGGTCGAGTCGTGTTGCTGGTTTAGGGTGTATCTTCGTCGTAGATCAACTGCCCTCGCTAGCCGCTATCCCATCCACCATTACCCAGATCACAAGTCGATCCACCCATTAATCGACTTGACCTCGCTAGCCGCCACCGCGCCAGCCCTAGATAGATTACAGATACACCGCTATCCCATCCACCATTACCGAGATCACAAGTCGATCCACCCATTAATCGACTTGCCCTCGCTAGCCGCCGCCGCGCCAGCCCTAGATAGATTGCAGATACGCCGCTATCCCATCCACCATTACCCAGATCACAAGTCGATCCACACCATTAATCATTGTGATTGCAGATAGGGAATTTTTGCCCTAACCGCCGCTTCTAGTCGTGCCTCCAAAAACATAACTTGAGGTACATTCCTTAAACTGGGCATAACTTTTTGCTCGGGTGTCCAAAAAATCTAAAATTTTTACAGGAGCTTGTTGACACCATTCTGAGGCCAGCCAAACTGGCCTATGGTTTCGATAAAATTGTCAAAAAAATTCAGGAAAATAAAGAAAAAAATTGTCAAAGCTCTTGCACGCTTTTCAGAGAACTTGCTCATTTTCTGTAGACCACATCTGATCTCTGTTTTAGGTGAAACTTGGTGTAGCTCCTATTTTGTTGCTTCTTGTGCTGAGAAAAATATCAAAAAAATCATACAAAAAAGAAAAACAAAATCACTAGTGAATCCTACTAGTGCCTTTTTGGCCTCGCGAGGACAATATTTGCGGTACTGCCATTCTACTATTTCCATTGTTCTTTGTTCCAACTTGTTGTGATACGTCTCAGATACATCTCTTAGCCAGCAATTGTGACTTGTGCTTTGGATATTTATTGAACTTCGCTCATCTGCACTCGATTTTGTTCCACATTCACATACATATTGTGCCTGTCCTACAGCTCCACATACTATATCTTCTGATCAATATAGATTTGACCTTGCAATCGCGGTTTCACTACCTCTTGGTAAGTATCACGAACCAGCCTCCGATTGTACCATCCTTTGCTTGTATTTAGTCAGACACTTGTAAGAGCTTGGTAAGATACATTAGAGCGTGTTCCTGTGTTCCACCTGAGAGTAGCGTGTAGTGAAATTATTAGGGATAACTGTCACCGTTCGTTTCCTGTTTTTGTGTTTCGATGGCAGGCGACGACAAAGAAGCAAGGATCCCTACAGACTTCGATGAATGTGTTAGCCGCCAAGATCTTGAGGCAAACAACAAGCTCCTGAAGGAGCAAATGGAGGAGACGGTCCACAAGTCAGTGCATGATGCCTTCATTGACATGAACCTTGGCAAGACTTACGAGAGGCTGGATCGACGATTGTCCCAGATCGTCGACAGACTTGCTGTGTTGGAGACGCAACAACAAGCACCGCCACCACCACCTCCTCGTCCACGTCTTCCCGATGATGTAGTGTTTGATGAAGAAGGTAATTATGATGAAGCAGCCACCAGAGATTTGCGCCTACGTCGCCGTCTTCATCAAAACATAGAAGGTATGCCACACCGCCAGCAAGGTAATAACAATCGTGCTCCTGATGACCCTTATGCTAAGATTAAATTTTCTATACCATCTTTTTCAGGTCATTATGATGCTGAGGGATATCTTGATTGGGAGATGACGATAGAACAGAAATTTGCTACCCACCTTGTACCTGAACGACATCAAGTTAGACAAGCCACTAGTGAATTTAAAGATTTTGCTATTGTCTGGTGGACTGGTCTAGTTGGGGATGGTAGAGCACCTATGACTTGGGAAGATCTTAAGGTAGCTATGCGCAATAGATTTGTTCCCCCATCTTATCCTAGAGAATTGCATAAGAAATTGATGTGTTTAGAGCAAGGGGATAAATCTATTCAAGATTATTATGCTGAGCTTCAGAAGGGATTGCAGCGTTGTGGGATAGTAGAGGGACATGAGGACATTCTTTGCCGTTTTTATTCAGGTTTGCGGCGTGACAATCAGGACATTGTGGATTAAAAAGAATTTAACACTGTCAACAAGTTGTTCCAGTTTGCTATGCTTGCAGAGAAGGAATTGCAGGGACGCCAACATCGACCTAGGACTACTTTTGCCGCCTCCTCTACATCACGGACGCACACACCTGCCTCGAGTCATACACCTTCGACCACTCCAGCGTCCACGCGACCTCCCTCGACACCTGCTACACATGTTGGTAAACTTCCTTTGCAGGTACCGACCAAGAAACAGAATTCACCAACACCTGCAGCACCTTCCAGTGGTCATTCTTTGGGTATTGTTTGCCACCACTGTCATGGGATTGGTCACGTGAAGAAGGATTGCCCAAGTCAGCGAACATACATTGCTACGGATGATGGCTACATTAGTGCTTCCGACGGTGAGGATGACGATGATGACTCCAGTGATGTTGCTGCTAATGATGATGCTATGCTTGGTGCTGATGCTACGGTGAACCTTCGAAGCATCATGGTGCAGCGTGTTCTTAGTTCTCAGCCTGAATCATCAGAGAAGCAGCAACGCCATAATTTGTTCCAGACTTTCTTTGCCATCGAGAATCGGCGTGCCCATGTTATTATTGAAGGTGGAAGCTGCAATAATTTGGTGAGTTCAGATTTGGTCAAGAAGCTTGGCCTGACCACACGTCCACGGCCACATCCATACCACATTCAGTGGATCAATGATTCAGGCAAGGTTAAGGTAACATACATGGTACGAGTGCATTTCTCCATTGGTATGTATTCTGATTATGCAGATTGCGATGTAGTACCTATGGAAGCTTGTTCTCTTTTATTGGGTAGACCTTGGGAATATGATACTAATGCACATCACCATGGTAGGAGTAATACATACACTTTTAGGCATAAAGATAAAAACATTACTTTGCTACCTTTGACTCTTGCTGAAATTGTACAAGCTGATAAAGATAGAGCTGCAAGTACCCATAAGGAACCAACTAATGAGACAGAAATTCAGCAATAAATTAAATTGAAAGCTCCTGTCATGCTTGCTACTAAATCTGACCTTGTTGAAACTCATGCTACCGATGCTTGTTGCTATGCCTTGGTTTGCAAAGATGCTTTCTTTTCTATTAATGATATTGCTAGCACTTTGCCTGCATCTGTGACTAACCTTTTGCAGTAGTTCCGAGATGTTTTTCCCTTTGAGTTACCTCCAGGACTTCCTCCCATTCGTGGGATTGAGCACCAGATTTATTTGATTCCTGGAGCGAACTTGCCCAACCGTGCTGCATATCGAGCAAATCCTGAGGAGACTAAGGAGATTCAGCGCCAAGTCCAAGACCTTTTGGACCGCGGGTATGTACATGAGAGCCTTAGTCCTTGTTCTATTCCTGTCATTTTGGTTCCAAAGAAAGATGGCAGTTGGCGCATGTGTGTAGATTGTAGAGCCATTAACAACATCACTATCCGGTACCGTCATCCTATTCCTCGATTAGATGATATGCTTGATGAGTTAAGTGGTTCTAAAATATTTTCTAAGATTGATTTGCGCAGTGGGTACCACCAAATTAGAATGAAATTAGGCGATGAATGGAAAACTGCTTTTAAAACCAAGTTCGACTTGTATGAGTGGTTAGTGATGCCTTTTGGATTAACTAATGCCCCTAGTACTTTTATGCGTTTGATGAATGAGGTTTTGCACCCATTTATTGGAAAATTTGTGGTGGTTTATTTTGATGATATCTTGATCTACAGCACTTGTTTATCTGAACATCTTGACCATCTACGTGCTGTTTTTGATGCTTTGCGCACCGCGCGCTTATTTGCTAACCTTGACAAATGCACCTTTTGCACCGAACGTGTATCGTTTCTTGGCTATGTTGTCACTCCACAGGGTATTGAGGTTGATAAGGCCAAGGTGCATGCTATTCAGAGTTGGCCAACGCCATCGACGGTGACACAAGTATGGAGTTTTCTTGGACTTGTAGGATTTTATCGTCATTTCGTGAAGGATTTCAGCACCATCGCTGCCCCATTACATGAGTTGACCAAGAAGGGTGTTTCATTTAATTAGGGGCAGTCACAAGAGGATTCTTTTGCTCTTTTAAAAGATAAGCTTACTCACGTGCCACTACTCCAACTTCCTGACTTTGGTAAGACTTTTGAACTCGAATGTGATGCAAGTGGAGTTGGCATTGGTGCTATTTTGATGCAAGGAGGTAAACCCGTTGCATATTTTAGTGAGAAATTGAATGGCCCTGTTCTTAATTATTCCACTTATGATATAGAATTATATGCTCTCATACGATCTTTGCAAACATGGAAACATTATTTGTGGTCTAAGGAATTTGTTATTCATTCTGATCATGAGTCACTTAAGCATCTTCGTAGTCAAACAAATCTGAACCGTAGACATGCTAAGTGGGTAGAATTTATTGAAACTTTTCCTTACATCATTAAATATAAAAAGGGTAATGTTAATGTGATTGCCGATGCTTTGTCTAGACGCTATGCTATGTTGTCTCAACTTGATTGTCGTATTTTTGGACTTGAAACAATTAAGGGACAATATGCTTTTGATGATGATTTTAAAGAGGTTGCATTAAATTGTAAAGAGGGCCATACATGGAATAAATTTGTGCTAAATGATGGATACTTGTTTAGAGCTAACCGCCTATGCATCCTAGTTGGTTCGGTTCGTCTTTTGTTGTTGCACGAGGCGCATGGTGGTGGTTTGATGGGTCACTTCGGTGCCAAGAAGACGGAGGTTGTGCTGTCCACACACTTCTTTTGGCCTCGAATGCGGCGTGATGTTGAGCGCTTTGTAGCAAGATGCACGACGTGTCAAAAAGCTAAGTCACGATTGAACCCACATGGTTTGTATATGCCTCTTCCTATTCCTTCAGTTCCGTGGGCGGATATTTCTATGGATTTTGTTTTGGGATTGCCTAGGACGAAGAGGGGGAGCAATAGTGTTTTTATTGTGGTTGATCGTTTCTCTAAGATGGCACATTTTATACCTTGTCACAAAATGGATGATGCCATTCATATTGCTAACCTTTTTTTCGAAGATATTGTTCATTTGCATGGTATGCCTTCTACTATTGTTTCAGATCGTGATGTAAAATTCTTGAGTCATTTTTGGCGTACTCTATGGAACAAATTGGGGACAAAATTGCTGTTTTCTACTACTTGTCATCCCCAAACTGATGGACAAACGAAAGTTGTGAATAGAACATTGTCTGCAATGCTGCGAGCAATATTGAAGAAAAACTTGAAAATGTGGGAAGAGTGTTTGCCGCATGTGGAGTTTGCATATAATCGGGCAGAACACTCCACCACCAAGGTAAGTCCTTTTCAGGTAGTGTATGGTTTTAACCCTCATGCTCCTATTAATCTTTGCCTCTACCTACTACCGAGCAAGTACATAGTGATGCTAAGGAGCGTGCTGACTTTATTTTGAAACTTCATGCTTCAACTAAAGCAAACATTGAAAAGATGACTGAAAAATATAGAATTGCTGGAGTCAAGGTAGAAAACAAGTTAAACTTGAGAAAAGATAGATTTCCAGAGTTAAGAAAGTCTAAATTGATGCCACGTGCTGCTGGTCCATATAAGATTTTGGAGAAAATAAATGATAATGCATATAAACTTGAGTTGCCTCCCGAGTTCCGGGTTAGTCCTACATTTAACATTGCAGATTTGAAACCATATTTGGGGGAAGAAGATGAGCTTGAGTCGAGGATGACTCCACTTCAAGAGGGGGAGGATGATGAGGACATCACTTCTATACATACAATGAATGGACCGATAACACGATTGCGTGCACGACAGCTAATTCTCCTAGTACGTTCTACCCTAGTCAATTGTGTTTCAGAGCTTACGCTTGGGGCCATGGATGTTTTGATGATTAGGAACCTTGGAGAGGACCAGCAAGGACTTGGAAAAGGCCTAGGTGTTGAGGAGGAGCAGCAAGGGCGCCCACAACAGGAAGGAGATCAAGGGCCTGTTTGGATGTTGACCTCCAACGCCACACCCCGCCTAAGGTGCTGCAGCCGATTCGGCCGCCACAACTACGGCATGGGAAGTGTGGCGCGGCGTGGGGACAGCGGTGGTGATCCAAATAGGCCCCAAGTCTGACTCGGCTGTGACTCCATCTCGGGTTCCAGGACCAGTCTGCACTAAAATGGACGCCCAAGATGCATCCAGACTCCGATTGCGATGGGCTTGATATGGTTGGAAAGATAAAGAGGTTATCTAACCAACCCAACTGGTTCCACCCTAAAATTCATTCGGAGTCAACGGGAATCGTTGAATCAATTCAGCGTTCAGATTCTATTTTGGTGCTGCGACACCGTCTGTTGGGCCGTTGGGCCGTGTTTCGCGTCGAAGCCCATTAGGGGCGAGTCCAGGGGTCACGCACGCCCTAATACTCTATTTACTCATAATTAAGTTTGGGTTTTGCTTAAGTTTAGATCTGTCAAGAACAGTCGCCGTAGATCGGTTTGTGAGACCCCAACTTGTGAGCTTAATCATTCATCTGCAATATTCTAGATTGTGTTCTTTCTTGTTCTTGCTTGTGTCTTCCATTCTCAGTGTTGGAACTTGCTCATAGGTGCAAGATGATCCAACGGGGAGGTGTGGTGATGCTAACAGGGTTTCTGCACGTGATGGCAATAGCTCTGTTAATCTAGCCTCTCAAAGGCACTATGCGGGGGTATTTATAGGTGTCTGGGTGCCCGGCGTCCTGTGTTAAGGACGCATGTGCCCTCAGACACCTAGATTATCCCCGGAATATTCCCATAAAGTGGGGTTACATACCGTAATTACAGGGAGGCCTTTACAAATTAGGCCCGTAACGCGCAACGGCCACGCAGGGCCTGTTACAATGGGCCGGATCACACGTGGGCCTCCGTTCTGGACGAGGTCGCAGGATGAGACGACCTCGTCACAGGTCTTCGTCCGGCCGCGTACGAGACGAAGGGTATGTCTACCGCTGTCTTGCCACCGTTGGTGCAGCGAGTACGGCGAAGGCCTCGAGCGAAGGGTGGCGTCTTCGCCTTCGCCCCAACATTTGCCCTCCGAGGGACCAGTTCGACTAAGTCACCTGGTGCCGAAGACGTCGCTAGATGGCGGAGACGCTGCCCTCGCTCGAAGTGGTTCCGCGGGGGTTTTTGACATGACCGTTGATTGACGCCGTACTGTTGGATTGCGGGTTTCCCGAAGCGCCGCGCCCTGTGTATAAAAGGGGACGGGGGGGGGGGGGGGGCGTTTTGAACGTTGTCTTTCCGCGCTCTGCGAAAACCCTAACCGCCTTCTCAAACCTCTTGCTGCTCGTCTGCCCTCCTTGCTCTTGTTCGCCGGCGATCTGGCCCGCGTGAAGCAGACCGCCCGCCGCCGCCGCCGGTACGTAGCGATGCTGACCTCTTCTTCTTCTACTGCTGCTACGCCGCCGGCCGATGCGTCGTCTGAGGAGACTCTGAGCACTGTGGCAGCGGAGGAGTTGCGCATCGGCGACACGGTGAATTTCGGTGTGTCGCGGATGTCCTCGGTCCACGTGCAAGATATGTAGCGGCTTGGTTACTTTGGCGGTGGAGTCGCTCGTGTCCCGGGGACGGAGGAGGTCCCCGAGCCAGAGGGCGAGTTGGTTGTTTTTGAGGCGTTCTTCGCCACTGGTCTTCGCTTGCCTGCGCACCGATTGGTGGGAGAAGTCCTGCGTAGATTTAACGTCTAGATCCACCAGCTGACTACGAATGCCGTGGTGGCTCTGTCGAAATATGTCTGGGCGACGACTTCGTACGACGGACAACCATCGGTCGAAGTCTTCACGAAGTACTATTGCCTGCACTGGCAGAAAAGGATGATCGGAAATAAGGTTGCACAGTTTGGATCCTGTACATTTACGCCGAAGACCGACAAGACCTCGATGGAGGTAGTTGAGTTGGTTCCTTGCGCCCGCAATAAATGGGGCAACTGGCATGAGTTTTGGTTCTACGTTGCGGAGGGCGCAGTCGAAGACCATCCGGGGCTCCCCGTGGCTGAGATGTGCTCGTATTATTACTCAGCATACCCGCAGTTTGAAGTGTCGGAGGAGGATGTAGACGAATGGGCCCTTCGGTGCGCGGCCGGCCTGAGCAGCGGGCGCGATTTGGTTGAGGAGTTTGTGGCGTATGGGGTGTGGCCTTTGGCGCATGGCTGGGCGCTGGGCGAAGTATGCCCTCGCCAGATGCCTTCCCGTGGTGGGATGCTGGTGCGAAGTCCCGCCTTCGCACTGGATCTGCGTGGTCGCGATCTGGCCGCTGTTGTGCGTGAGGCCAGCGTAGCTGGGATATACGCGGGTCTAATGACCGCTTGAACAGGGTATTCGAATTGAACCGCCTGTCGTATGGCGGTTACCCTGGGCAAGACGATGTGGATCGTCGCGGGAAGAACCCGGTGGCGGAGACCGGAGACGATCCCGCGCCGGCGGCCGCCCCATCCTCTAAGAAGAGGAAACTAGGTATTGCTGTGGGATGACTGGGGGTTTCCGATGGTTTTGCTAGGGAGTTGATGAGGACGTGCGCGACCCCGGGGGGAAGGATGTCTTCGCCCGAGCTCCGGGAGTCTTCGGCGCGGATGCTGAGGGTTACCGGGGGTCGGTGGCCTAAGAATGTTCCTATCCCCCGCGCGGCCGGCGAAGATTTTTTTACATCTCGCATGGTTCGTGATTGGAAGGTGTTTCCTTATGGGCGGAATATTGCTGCTGTTTTGTCGGCAGTGATGGACAAGGATCGCCAGGGAGCTGCGCAGAAGCGCCAGGCGGTCGTCAGGCTGCCTGAGGCCAGGCCGAAGAGGTTGCGGGGGGCTGCGAAGGCTACCGCCCCCGGCGGAAGCCAGTCGGCGCAGGTGGCGAAGTCAGTCGCCCCTGGGTCCAGCCGGGTGCCGGAGGCTGCGAAGGCGGCCGCCGCCGGCGGTACCAAGGCTGTCCCGGCGGGAGCCGAGAAGGCTCGAGAGTTGCCTCTACCGGGCAAGCGCGTTCCCGACTTCGCCACAGATATTAGCGTGGATGATTATCTTGTTGGTAAGTCGTTAGCTCGAGTTTTTTTTTGATATATTGATACGTCGCAGGGTCGGGCGGAGGCCAGCTTGTTGTTGTTCCGCCCGCCGTGGCGACCGCGGCGGCTGTCGCGGAGCCCAGGGCGAAGGGTGGTGCTCTTAGTGCCGGTGGTGAGATTCCGGCACTCACTGCCGTCAGGGACGAGGCGGGTGTAGTGTCCCACCGGCTGAAGGAGGCGTTAAGTCAGGTAAATTGAGCTAGACTTCGGCTTTTACCAGCTTCGCTGGGGCTGTGGTCTTATGGGTGTCTTGCACGCGGCTGACTTCGCAGACCGCGCGGCGTCGGGGGCCCTTACGGCAGTTGTGTCTGCCGAGGTCGAGAGACTTCGGGCGCAACATGCTGACGCCGTCCGGGACAAGTCGGCCACCGACAACAAGTGCCGCAAGCTGGCGGATAAGGTGGCCGCGCTGGAGGGTGAGAGGGCTGACCTCCGGTGCCAGCTGGCGGAGGAGAGGAAGGAGGCTAATGAGGCCCTCGTCAAGGCGCAGTCTGCGCAGGCGGAGGCCAATTTGGCACGAGCAGAGTGCAGCCTCGCCAGACAGCGTGCCGAGGAATTGGAGGAGCGGTTCAACGCCCTGCAGACCCGTGTGGAGAGGGCCGAGGCTTCGACGCGCTCAGAGGCCGAGCGAACGCGCAAACAGCTTGTGGACTCGTACCACGAGCTGGGCGCGCGGACCGCTGACTTCGAAGTGCCAGACCAAGAGCCCGGCCTTCGCTGCCTGGAGTGGCTGCAGGAGGAGCTGCTGGCGCTCCCCACCATTGTGGAGGGGTTTATGTCCTATGCCTCCCTGGTCACCTGCGAAGGGGCGATGAACGCGCTGTCCCGCGAGGGGTGCCGGCACTATGAGGTCTTCGACCAAGCTGATGAGGATTTCGAGCGTGATATCTACAAGGTTGAGGACCCTATGGTGAAGGAATCCGCGGGAGCCCTCTTCGACCGGATGTGGGGTCCTCACGGCCGGGAGGTGGTCAGGGAGCGGTCTGAGACGACGAGGGGTCAGGTAATGTTTGACTTTTGTTTGGTGGTGTTGTGGGTTATATGTGGGTTTGCTGAATCTGCGTGCTGTATCTTAGGCGGCGCGAAACGAGAAGGTGGACGACTTCGGGGCTTTAAACAGCGTGCAGCCTGACTCGGAGTCGAACCCGGTGGCGGCTGTGGCCGAGGTCGCCCCGGCGCCGGCCCCAGAGACCGCCGGAGGCGCCCCTGATGCCCCCGCAGCCACCGCGGCCGGCGGTGGCTCGTCACCAACTGCTGCGCTGAGGGCTGAGGATCCTGCGAAGATGGCGGCGGAGGCGGCAGTGGAGGATCCTACAACGGCTGGGTCTTCGCAGGTGGCCTAGTGGGTGTGGGTAGTTAGGGAATTTTGTATATGTTGCTGAACCTTGGTTGCTGCGCAGGTTCAAGATTTTGGGCCTACGCACGCAGCCGCTACTGCTAATTTTTTGGCGGCTTCGACCGTGGACGATGGGAATGCATCAGATGAATCTGCGTCTAAGCTTTCTTATTTTGATGATTCTGGGAGTTTGGTTGGGTGGACTCAAGAGTCGTCGGATGAGGACTTGGATTACTTTACGGCCTTGGATGTGGCAGCGGCGGAGGCTTCGCCGCGTGCTATGGATGCTGAGGTTGTGCTTGGTCCGAGTGCGGGGCGTAGGCGGCGAAGGGCGGTTGCGAAGCGTAGGGTGAGTGAGGCGGACGGCGATCGGCTTCGTGTGAACCGGGCTGGCCAGCAGGAACTGTTGTCCTTGCCGGCCGCCGTGAGTGCAGGTGAGGGGGAGCTGCGAAGTCTTTTTGCGGGTGAGGAGCTGAGGATAATGCTATTTAACTATAGGGAGATGGGAATTATTCCGAAGGTTGAACCGATGTTAAGTGTGATGCCCTCGCTTGTTCATATTAATGGCTTGTATGATGAGGTTGTGTGTCTTCGCACATTCGGCTATGCTTATGAAGGCGTTACGCGCTTGGTCTGGTGTATTGGTTAGGTTGGTCTGGTGCGCATGTAGTCGGTCTTTGCGCGGACAGTTTGGCGTAGTCTTTTCCATGCTTGTTGTGCTAGTCCGGCTGCACCCTTAGGCGACTTCTGCACGGATAATTTTCGTGGAAGACTTCGATTCTTCGCACTTGTTGTGCTAGTCCGGCTGCACCCTTAGGCGACTTCTGCGCGAATAGTCTTCGCGAAAGACTTTGACTTTTCGCACTTGTTGTGCTAGTCCGGCTGCACCCTTAGGCGACTTCTGCGCGGATAGTCTTCGCGGAAGACTTCGATTTTTCGCACTTGTTGTGCTAGTCCGGCTGCACCCTTAGGCGACTTCTGTGCGGATTGTCTTCGCGGAAGACTTCGATTTTTCGCACTTGTTGTGCTAGTCCGGCTGCACCCTTAGGCGACTTCTGCGCGGATAGTCTTCGCGGAAGACTTCGATTTTTCGCACTTGTTGTGCTGGTCCGGCTGCACCATTAGGCGACTTCTGCGCGGATAGTCTTCGCGGAAGACTTCGATTTTTCGCACTTGTTGTGCTAGTCCGGCTGCACCCTTAGGCGACTTCTGCGCGGAGTTGTCGCACGCGAGGGTGGCTGATGCTGGGCCTCGCGGTGACTATGTATTGGTCGAATGTCGAAGACCGTCGGCGCGGTCTTTTTTCGACGTAGATTTTGCGAGGGATTTTGCACTTGTATATTACATGACTCCGCCTCGTTAAAAACCTCACCCTCGGGAGGAAAAGAGTGCGGGCCAGAATAAAAATTGTCTTTGCGAATTACAAGGGCGAGCTGGCCCTGATGAGTCAAACAAAAAATTTGCGGAGATTATCGATGTTCCAGGAATGCTCCAAGTCTTCGCCGTTTGGCGTTGCGAGCCTATATGAGCTGGGGGAGGCCTTCGTCTTGACAATGAAAGGGCCCTCCCACTTGGGCTCCAGCTTGCCCCTGGACTCTGTTCGAGCTGTCCGGACGAGTACGAGGTCCCCTTCGCTGAATTCCCTTGGGATGACTGCCTGGTCACGCCATGCCTTTGTCTGGGCTTGGTATTTGTCCAGAGCTTGTAGGGCGAAGACGCGGTCTCCGTCGATGAGGTCCTTGGAAGTCGGCTCGTCTACCTCTAGGACGGCCGACGCGGCTGTCCGAGGCGACCCATGCTTTATTTCTTGCGGAGTCATGGCCTCCGATCCGTATAATAGGCGGAAGGGGGTGAACCCAGTCGCCCTGCACTCAGTTGTATTTAGTGCCCAGACCACTTCGGGTAACAGGTCGGGCCACTTGCCTTTTTTGTCGTCGAGGAGCATTTTCTTGACGGCTGTGAAAATTTTGCCGTTGGCGCGCTCCATGACTCCGTTGGACTGGGGGTGGTACACGGAGGTGAAGGCCAGCTTGGTGCCAATGGAGAAGCAGAAGTCTTTGAAATCTTGATTGTCAAACTGCTTGCCGTTGTCGACCGTGAGTTCGGACGGTACTCCGAAGCGGCAAACAATATTTTGCCAGAAGAATTTCTGGGCTGCCTTCGATGTGATGGTGGATACTGCCCTCGCTTCAATCATTTGGTGAAGTATTCAACGGCGACGAAGGTGAACTTGAGGTTCCCCTGAGCCATGGGCAGGGGCCCGACAATGTCTAGGCCCCAACGCTGAAGGGGCCACGTGTGGGCGATCAGCTTCGTGAACTGCGAGGGGCGCCCCGAACGTGGGGAAAATTTCTGACAGGCTTCGCAGGATCTGACGACCCGATTTGCGGCGCAAATAATGGCGGGCCAGTAGAAACCTTGGCGAATCACCTTTGCCGCGAGGGCCCTAGGCCCCGCGTGGGAGCCGCAGGTCCCCTTGTGGACTTCGCGCAGGATTTGGACGCCTTCGGTCTTGGTGACACACTTAAGCATCGGTTGATTGACCCCCTTCTTGTAAAGTTGGCCCTCGATCAGTGCGAAGTCCCGGCTTCGGTGGTGGAGGTGCTTGGCCTCATTGCTGTCGATTGGGTGATAGTACCCCTGCAGGTACAGGGTTATTGGCGCCCGCCAGTCTTCGGTCATGATGAGGTTGATTATGCGGTGGCCCTCGCTGTCGTTGGTTATTTGGAGCCCTTCAGGGCTGCGGACGGCTGGAGTGCCGATGACGTGGTAGAACACGTCGGAGGGTAGGGCTTCACCCCTGGCGGCTGCCTTGGCCAATGTGTCGGCTTCTTCATTCTTGGCCCGGTCCACATGCTGCAATGTGAATCCCTTGAATTGTCTCTCGAGACTTCGGAT
The DNA here is from genome assembly GCA_029449295.1 of Zea luxurians. Lineage (NCBI taxonomy): Eukaryota > Viridiplantae > Streptophyta > Magnoliopsida > Poales > Poaceae > Zea > Zea luxurians. The sequence goes on along the minus strand of JAOPSE010000019.1, from coordinate 20,547,434 downwards.
GGCCGCGAGGTATTGCATAAGAGCGGGGTCCTTTGCTGCATAATCTTTCTCGACCTGGCCGGCGACTACTTTGGAGTCTGTTCGGACTATGCAGGTGGTGACACCGAGGGCTCTTAGTTTGCGGAGGCCGAGGATGACAGCTTCGTATTCTGCTATGTTGTTTGTGCATCTATCAGATTCCAGAGCGAAGCTTAAGCGTGCCGCGTATCTGTGCTTGACCCCGGCGGGTGAGGTGATGACTGCGGCAGCGCCTGCCCCCGCATGGCACCAAGCGCCGTCGCAGTGGATTGTCCAAACTTTCTCTGCAGACGGGTCCGGCTGTGTTATTGGCCCGGTCCAGTCGACGACAAAGTCTGCTAGAACTTGTGACTTGATCGCCGTCCTAGGCTCGAAAGTGATGTGGTAGCCGGAGAGTTCGGCCGCCCATTTGGCGATCCGTACCGATGCCTCCGGGTTTCTGAATAATTCGCCGAGTCCCCTATCTGAGGTGACGCGGACCTTGAATGCTTCAAAGTAGTGGCGCAGTTTGCGCGAAGACATAACAACTGCATATGCAATCTTTTCGAGTTCCGTCATGTTACACTTTGACGGTGTGAGCACTTCGGAGACGTAATAAACTGGGCACTGTCTGATCACGCCCTCTACTGTCTGCTCCTGAACTAGTGCCGCGCTGACCACGTGTGGCGAGGCCACAACGTAAAGCAACAAGGGTAGCAAAGAGTCGGGGCTTGTAAGAACCGCCAACTCCAACAGGTACTGTTTTAGTGAGGCGAAGGCCGCCGCCTGCTCTGGTCCCCAAGCGAAGTCTTTTGCGCCGTGGAGTGCTTTGAGGAAGGGAAGACTTCGCTTAGCGGATTTGGAGATGAATCTATTGAGGGCGGCCAATCTGCCCGTCAGACGCTGGACCTCTCTTGCTGACTGCGGGGGCGTCATGTTGATGATGGCCTGGATTTTGGTTGGGTTGGCCTCGATGCCGCGGTGTGATACCAGGTAGCCCAATATTTTCCCCTAGCGAACGCCGAAGACGCACTTGTCGGGGTTCAGGCGAAGTCGTGTGTCCTGCATGTTCGTGAATGTCTCGGCGAGGTCTGCGAGATGGTCCTCCTTGCTCCTGCTGGTGACGACGATGTCATCCACATATGTGAGTATATTTCTGCCGACTTGCCCTTCGAGCACTGTTTTGGTAAGCCGGGAGAAGGTGGACCCAGCGTTCTTGAGTCCCTCCGGCATTCTGATAAAGCAATATGTGTTGAAGGGTGTTATGAAGCTGGTGCTGGCCTTGTCTTTCTCCTTCATATATATTTGATGATAACCGGAGAAGCAGTCGAGGAGCGACATGACCTCGCACCCGGCCGCGCTATCGACTATTTTGTCGATCCGTGGCAAAGGGAAGTTGTCCTTTGGGCAGGCCTTGTTGAGACTAGTGAAGTCGATGCACATTCGCCACTTGCCGCTCTTTTTCTGCACCATCACAATGTTGGAGAGCCACGTGGGGTAAGCCACTGGCTCAATAAATTTGGCTTCCAGGAGGCGGTGCACCTCGGCCTTGGCAGCTTCTGTCTTCTCGTCGGACATTTTGCGGAGCCGCTGTTTTTTCGGTCTCACCGAAGGGTCGATTCCCAAGCTATGCTCAATTATGGATCGGCTGACCCCGACCAAGTCTAGGGCGGACTAGGCAAAGACGTCTTTGTTCTTGGACAAGCAGCACAGGAGTTTCTCCTCGTCATGCGAAGTGAGGTCTTCGCTGATAGTGACTGTCTGCTTGGGCGTGGCCTGGTCGAGGGGAACAGTCTTGGTCCCGTCGTTGCTCTGCAGCTGTGCCTTGTCGTGTTCTTTTTCGGTTGGGCTGGCGGACGCAGGGACCTCGCGCTGGGCCATGAGGCAGTGAACATTTCTTTGCCTGGGGACGAAGTCCCGCTCTATATTGCGCGTAGTCTGCTGATTGCTGTAGACCGTGATAGCACCTAACGGACCTGGTATCTTCATGGACAGGTACAATCCGTGAATGGCTGCCTCAAACTTGTTGATGGAGCCCCGGCCCATGATGGCGTTGTACAGATACACCATATCGACAATGTCAAAGGTTATTTGCTCACTTCGGGCATTGGGCGCTACACCAAAGGAGAGAGGCAACTCTATTTTGCTGACAGGAAAAGTGCCCTTGCCGCCGAAGCCATACAACGGGTTGTCCGAAGGCTTGAGCAGGCTGTGGCTTATGCCCATGCGATCGAAGGCATGGAGGAAAATGATGTCTGCCTGACTGCCATTGTCGACTAGGACTCTGTGCAGGTCCCAGCCTGCCACGCTGCAGTTGATAACCATGGCGTCAATGTGGTGGGCACTGCGCAGGTCAACGTCTCGGGCGTCGAAGGTTAGCGGTACATGGGACCACTTCGTCTGCACGACCGGACCGGTGATGGCGACGTGGTCGATGCTGCGGTAGTGGTCCCGCTTCTGCCGCTTGGTGTCGAAGTCGGTGCTAGACCCCCCAGTGATCATATGAATGACTCCGCGATACGGCTGATCGACGAAGTCTTCTTGTTTGGGGGCGTGGGGGTTGTTGATGTTTTGTTGTTGCTGGTGTGGAGGTGGGGTGGGGGAGGTACGATTTGCACTTCCTGGTGGTGTTGGTATGCGTGGTGCGGTGGATGCGGGGCGGGAGCGTGGATGTATGGTGGAGGGTGTTGCTGATAAGTGTGCGCGACGACTCTAGGGTTGTCGGCCTGTTGCGCCCGTGCCATCCTATCTCTGGTGGCCTTCGTCTCTGGGCAGTCTTTGGTTTGGTGGGCGCAGTCTTCGCCGTGGAAAAGACAGTAGAATCGGCGCGGCGGCTGTGCGCATCCCCGGCCCCTACCGCGAGTTCCATTTCCGCAGCCCTGGGGGGATATTCCTGGCGGCGAGGGGCATCACCAGCGGGGTGCTGGTTGGCAATGTTGTGCACCTGCTGCTGATTGCGGCCGTCTCGACCGGAGTCTGGCTGCGGAGCTCTCGTCCACGTGCGGCTAGACTGTGGGGCATCTTTAGGTTTCCTCTGAAACTCAACCTTGCGCTGGTGGAGCTCTTCGGATTTGGCGTATTTTTCAAATAGCTGATATAATTCCTGGAGGTTCTTGGGCGGGTCTCTGATGCAATGGCTGTAAAGGACGCCGGCGCGAAGGCCACTGATGGCGTAGTGGATGGCAATCTGGTCATCGACCGAGGGCAGCTGTGACTTGAGTGTGAGAAACTTGCGGTAATACTCTCGCAGAGTTTCCTTCTCCAGCTGCTTGCAGAGTGAGAGTTCGGCCAAGGCGTCGGTGTCCGGGCGGTACCCTTGGAAATTGAGCAGGAATTTGTCCCGGAGACTTCTCCAGGAGTCGATGGACAACGGTGGTAGCCGGGTGAACTAGGTGAGAGCCGGGCCCTCGAGGGCGATGATGAAAGACTTGGCCATCGTGGCGTCGTCCCCACCGGAAGATGCAATGGCGACCTGATAACTCATGATGTACTGTGCTGGGTCAGTGCTGCCGTTATACTTGGGATAGGTCCCTGCTCGGAAGTTGGCGGGCCAGGGTGTCACTTGCAGGTGTGGTGCCAGGGGACTTCGCTCGTCGAGGTAGTTGACTCCTTGGAATGGCGCGGCGTGTGGGATGGCACGGTCGTGGTAGGAAGATGCAGGTCTTCGACTTGTGCGCTTTGCTGCGGGGGTGGCCCTTGTTGCAGGCCGAAGTGGCCTTCGCGCTGCATTAGCGCGATCTCTTGCTCGAGTTCCTGGGCCTTCTGCTCTTCGTCTCGTATCATTTGCCGCACCTTGGCCTGTGCAGATACACGTTGGCGCTTGGCTTCAAGTATCTCTTTTTGCTTCTAGAGATTGCGGTTCTTGATGCGCAGGGCGCGCAGCTGCAGCTGTTCTTCTGCGGAGACGTCGATGACTTCTCCGTCCTTGGTGAAGTCCGTGCCCTCTGGTGGAGCGAAGTCTGGGGGAGGTTGCGGCTGTCCAGGGCTGCAGGTGTGATGAGCGTCGTCTTCGCAGGTGCGGTGAGCGTCGACTTCAGTAGCCTCTTGGTGGGTGGAGTGGGTGAGTGCGAGGGCCTTGCCCTTTTTTGCGGCCAGCAGTGCTGCCTTCGCAGCCTCGTCAGCCTTTGAGCTAGCTTTCTTGGGTGCCATCACGGGTGGTTGTTTCGTAGCACGAACGGTGGGCGCCAAATGTTGGAACTTGCTCACAGGCGCAAGATGATCCAACGGGGAGGTGTGGTGATGCTAACAGGGTTTCTGCACGTGATGGCAATAGCTCTGTTAATCTAGCCTCTCAAGGGCACTGTGCGGGGGTATTTATAGGTGTCTGGGTGCCCGGCGTCCCGTGTTAAGGACGCATGTGCCCTCAGACACCTAGATTATCCCCGGAATATTCCCATAAAGCGGGGTTACAGACCGTAATTACAGGGAGGCCTTTACAAATTAGGCCCGTAACGCGCAACGGCCACGCAGGGCCTGTTACATTGGGTCGGATCACACGTGGGCCTCCGTTCTGGACGAGGTCGCAGGATGAGACGACCTCGTCACAGGTCTTCGTCCGGCCATGTACGAGATGAAGGGTATGTCTACCGCTGTCTTGCCACCGTTGGTGCAGCGAGTACGGCGAAGGCCTCGAGCGAAGGGTGGCGTCTTCGCCTTCGCCCCAACACTCAGGCAGGAATTAGCCCTCATAGCGAGGTCAATCGCGCAGTGCACGGTTGATAACCAGAGGAGAAGTGGTGCTGCGATTGTGGGGTTCTGTCATGTTGATTGGAAGCCGAATCGTCTATGTGACATCTCCACCAAATCGATAGTTATCTTCACCTGACGGAAGATCAGGCACCCCCATTCCTATTACCCACGCTCCCTGTTTCCTCCGTGGCTTCCATGGCAAATTCAGGCCTAGGGCTTGGACTCGCGCCACCGGGCGCCAAGCCCTTTTCACTCCACGCTAGTGCTTGGCCAAACGACATGTCGTGCCCGCCTCCTCTCACTCCAGCGTCGTAGGCATGGCGTTGTAGTATGCGTGGCACCTCCAGTTGGCGTGTGACCTCCTAGCCAGCTTTGTCGGTAGCTTCACCCACAGACCACTGAGACACCCTTCGTGTTTGGGAGCGTGAAGGAGAACCTCCCTCGATTCGCCAAGAGGTTGTGTGAATCATCTAGGCCCCTTAGTGATGTTTTGGTAATTAATGACAACTATTTGTGGACTAATAGTTCTTGGAGAAATAAGAATGCAGGTTGTACCACATAGAACAGAAAATCTTGGAGACTTATAAGCATTGGTTGTGGATCAAGTAAAGGCAAAGGTATAACATAGGTTTTTGTTTTTGCCAGTCTCCAAGAGTTTAGAGAAGATATTTGACCGGATTAGCAGGCTAGACAGCCATACTATTAAGAGGGGTCAATGACCTTGGTCTATGTAAAACTTAGTGCCTCATAGAGCATTTAGTGGTTGCATTTGCATGAGGACTAACAACGCTTCTAGTTTCGAGAGTTAAAAATCTTTTTGAAAGCGTGTTTGAAAAAATTGCTAAGTCATGGGGCTGGCGGACCGTCCGGGCCAAGTGGGCGGACCGTCCGCGATCCATCCAGTGGGGTCCGAAGTATGTCCACTTCGGACTAGTCCTGTACATTTTTATTGCGGACCGTCCGGGCCTTGGGACCGGACCGTCTGCAGTCCTGACCAGATAGGATTGTTTTCTGCACAGTCCCTGTATTATTATGCGGACTGTCCGGCCAGGGTCGGTGGACCGTCCACAGGTGCCAAATTGGTTTGGGCAGGGACTGTGTGTTTTTGGGCACTTATACTATGGACTGTCCGGGGTCTAAGCGCGGACAATACTGACTCCTAGGTCGCGGACAGTCCGGCCTTGTACGGCGGACAGTCCGCGTGTGTTAACCCTTCATGATCAGAGCTCTAGTGCTCCAAGTTGCCAGGTCTCGGACGGTCCGGCCAAGGTTGGCGGACTGTCCGGACCTCGCTTTTCTGTCAGCTCTGACAGATTTCAAACGGGAAAACTAGCCGTTACTTGTACGGCGGACCGTCCGGCCTCAGGGCGCGGACCGGCCGCGTGTGCGCAGAAAGTGTGCTAGTTTCACATAACGGTTGGAATTGTGAGGTGGGCTATAAATAGAAGGGGAGCTCATGTGTGAGGGCTCTCTTCGCCATTCCTTGCACACATTGAGCTCTTTTGTGATCCTCCCACTCATTCTCTCACACTCCTTGCTTGAGATTGCATTCTAGTGAGAGATTGAGAGTTCCTAGTGCATTTGCATCCATTGGTGATTCTTGAGGCACTAAGTGGTACACCGAGCAAGCGTCATCGGCTTGTTACTCTTGGAGGTTGCCGCCTCCTAGACGTCTCGGGTGTTGTCTCTGTCGAGCTCTCCAAGAAGATTATGGAGAAGCCGCGATGTCGATTGTGAGGGGTTCGCGCCTACCTCGCCGGAGCGGCAAAGGCGACGCTAGTGGAAACAAGGTATTGAGTGATTTCTTGTCCACTTGACTCAAAGATCAAGCCACGTCTTGATAGAGGAGCAAGTGAGAGCTTGAAGTCCACCTCAACGTGGATTAGGGGTGATCGGCAAATCACCGATACCACGGGATAAAATCCGGTGTCTTTCTCTTCTCGCATTACTTATTACTGTGCAAGTAATTAGTATTTCGCATATTGTCTTTCTCGTATACAATTACCATAGTTGTTTCTCATAGATTGCTTACTTGTTGTCACTAGAGAATTTATACCTCTTGTCATATTGATTAAATTTATCTAGTGTTTTTGATTTTAGTCAAAACCGTCTATTCACCCCTCTCTAGCCGGTGTCCCAGATCCTACAAGTGGTATCGGAGCTGAGGACTCCATTGTTTGTGGATCTAATCATCCTAGAGTGGAACAAAATGACTAGTAACAACAATGTGCACATTGGGAAGCCACCATATTTTGATGGGAATAACCATGACTATTGGAAAATAAGAATGTCAATGCATCTTAGAGCAATGGGTGGAAAAATTTGGCCAATTGTCAAGGATGGGTTTGTTGTGTTGAAAGAAGATGAACCATGGGCTAGTGACAATGAAAACATTCTTACAAATGATCAAGCCATGAATGTATTCTATGATGCTCTTAACATAAATGAGTTCAACCGTATCAAGAATCACACAACTTCTCATGAGATTTGGATTAAGCTAATGGAAATTCATGAAGGAACTACAATTGTGAAGAGTGCAAAGCTATATGTGTGCAAAGGAAAATTTGAGCAATTCATTATGAAAGAAGATGAAAGTGTATCCGATATGTTCAACCGGTTAAATAATATAGTGAATGAGCTCAAGTGACTTGGTTTTGATGTACCAGATGTGGATTTCACTCATAAGTTCCTTAGATCTCTTCCGGAGAAGTATGAGACTATTGTGACCATGTTAGTAAGAAGTGATCTATCTACAACTTCTCCAATCGAAGTATTGGTGGAAATTCTTACTCAAGATATATTCAAGAAATCTCAAGTCGATGCTATAAGTTTGGCAAAGAAAGTGAAGAATGAATCAATCGCTCTCAAAGCTAAAGCTTCTAAGGCAATTGAAAAAGAAGATAGTGATGATGAAGAAAATGAAAATGAGAGTGATGGAGATATGGCTCTATTTGTAAAGAAATTCAACTAATTCATGAAGATGAAGAGGGGTCAACCTAGAAGAGGCCAAACATCAAGAAGAAATGCTTTCAATGATAGAAAGTGTTTTGAGTGTGGGGAACCCGGTCACATCGCCATGAATTTCCCTAACAAGAAGAAGGGCAAAGATGGAGATGATAAGAAAAAGAAATTCTACAACAAGAAGAAAGATGGCAAAACCTACCTAGTTGAATGGGATTCGGATGATAGCTCAGATGATGATGATGATGACACCTCATCCAAGCTTAATGCCGGAATTGCCATCACAGAAGCCCCTTCACTTTTCTCATCCCCTCATTATCTCATGGCAAAGGGAGATGCTAAGGTAAAAATCATCACCGATTTAAATGATATAGATGATGATGTTGATGATGTTGAGGATGATGGCTATTCATATGATGATCTTGTTAGAATGTTAGGTGAGGCCGATGACTACATGCACAAAGAAAAAGAAAAATTTAAGACCTTGAAGGAATTGTATAAAAACCTCCAAGTGTCTTTTGAAGAGCTCAAGACCTCTCACAATGATCTAAAAGAGAATTGTGAGAAGCTTGTGGAAGCTCAAAACTCATCTATTGTGCATGAAGTTGTGGTGGTCACCGAGGATGTTGGGGTCACTTGTGACTTACTTGATAGTCCTACAAGTGAACCACAACCTACTAACTCTATTTGTGATAAATGCAAAATTTCTCTTATAAATGGTAACATTGCTCATGATGAATCACAAATCATTGTTGAGAATGAAGTATTAGTAGATAGAGTGAATGCTCTAACCCATGATCTAGAAAAGGCATATGGTGGAAAGGCTAAATTGGATTTCATATTGAGAAGTCAACGGTGCTCACTTAATCGTGAGGGTCTTGGATATGTTCCCAAGAAAGGAAAGGATGCTTTTGTAAAGAAAAGGACATTGTTTGTGAAAGAATGTGACGAAGTGTGTCACAAGTGTCACAAGAAGGGACATATCAAGAAGAATTGTCCTAAACTAAAGAATGTATCCTCCACTTGTTTTGAGCATTGTTATGTTCTTTCTCATAATGCAAAAGGTGTTCATGCTAAATTTATTGGTACTTCAATTGTTGGCAATAAGAAGAAAGCTATTTGGGTGCCAAAGACCTTGGTCACTAACATCCAAGGACCCAAGCGAGTTTGGGTACCTAAAAGAGATTGATTTCCTTTTGTAGGTGAACTACAAGGCGGGAGGGAATCATTGGGTGTTGGATAGTAGATGCAATCAACACATGACCGGAGATATGAAAATGTTCACCCAAATGAGTGTGGAAGATTGCTAAAGTTATGATAGTTTCACATTTGGAGATAATCGCAAAGGAAAGGTTAAAGGTTTGGGTAAAATTGCTATTTCGAATGATCATTCCATATCAAATGTGCTCTTGGTTGAGTCTTTGAATTTTAATTTACTATCTGTAGCTCAATTATGTGATTTAGGATTTAGTTGCAATTTCACCGTTGATGATGTTATTATCTCTAGTATTGATGGTAGCAATCTTAAGTTTAAAGGTTTTAGATATGAAAATCTTTATCTTGTTGATTTCTCATCTAGTGAGGCAAAGCTCACAACTTGCTTATTCTCAAAGGCTTCACTAGGTTGGTTATGGCATAGAAGACTCGGTCATGTTGGAATGAAGCAACTCAATCGTTTAACCAAACATGACTTAGTCCGTGGCTTGAAAGATGTGAAATTTGAGAAGAACAAATTGTGTAGATCTTGTCAAGCCGGGAAGCAAGTGTAAAATACTCATCCAAATAAGAGTCAAATGTCTACTCATCAGCCTTTGGAATTACTTCACATGGATTTATTTGGACCAACATCTTTTGTGAGTATTGGCGGTAATTCCTATTGCCTTGTGATCGTGGATGATTATTCTAGATTCACTTGGGTTTATTTTCTTCGGGATAAATCTAATGTGTTTGAAACATTCAAGTCATTTGCTATATTGGCTCAAAACCAATTTGATTTTGATATCAAGAAAGTTAGAAGTGATAATGGATCGAAATTCAAAAATGCTAGAATTGATGAATATTGTGATGACAAGGGTATTAAACATGAATTTTCTTCCAAATATACTCCGGAATAAAATGGCATTATTGAAAGGAAGAATAGGACTCTCATTGATATGGCTAGGTCTATGCTAGCGGAATATAATGTGTCAGATTCTTATTGGGCCGAAGCCATGAACACTGCATGTCACTCTTCAAATAGGTTATATTGTCACAAGCTCTTGAAGAAAACTCCCTATGAATTGCTCGTTGGTAGAAAGCCAAATATCTCATATTTTAGAGTATTCGGTTGCAAATGCTATATTTTGAGAAAGGGAAGCCGGCTCTCTAAATTTGAGAAGAAATGTGATGAGGGTTTTCTACTTGGATATTCATCAAATAGCAAGGCTTATAGAGTTTTCAACAAGACTCATGGTATTATTGAAGAAGCATATGATGTTGAGTTTGATGAAACTAATGGGTCTCAAGATGAAAGTGATAATCTTGATGATGTTGGTGGAACTCAATTGAGAAATGCTATAAAAACAATGGCTATTGGTGAAATAAAGTCAAAAGAAGATGATGATGATAATAGTGTGGTTGTCATTCCATCCTCTTCAACCCTAAATGAAGAAAATCACCAAAGCCAACAAAATGATGAAATTGTGGATGCCCATGATCAAGATACTTCAAGTCATTCGGTCCCTCTTCATGCTTCAACTAGCAATTCTCAAATGGTATCAAGAATCCATCATTCTATTGTGAAGGATCACCTAGTTGATCAAATTGTGGGTGACATTGGTAAGGGTGTTCAAACTCGCTCTCGCATAGCTTCATTTTGTGAACATTTCTCTTTTGTATCTTGTATGGAACCTAACCGTGTAGATGAAGCTCTACTTGATGTTGACTGGGTGACTGCAATGCATGAAGAATTAAATAACTTCACTTGAAATGAAGTTTGGGAGCTTGTTGAGAGATCAAAGAACCACAATGTTATTGGTACCAAATGGGTGTTTCGCAACAAGCACAATAAAGATGGATTAGTAGTAAGAAACAAGGCAAGATTAGTGGCACAAGGGTATACTCAAATAGAGGGATTGGATTTCGATGAGACATTTGCTCCCGTGGCAAGATTAGAAGCAATCCGGATCCTTCTTGCTTATGCTTGTGCTCAAAATATCAAGTCTACCAAATGGATGTAAAGAGTGCCTTTCTAAATGGTAAGATTAGTGAACTAGTGTATGTTGAACAACCTCCCGGTTTTGAGGACCCCAAAAGACCTAACCACGTGTACAAGCTTTCTAAAGCTCTCTATGGGCTCAAGCAAGCCCCACACGCTTGGTATGAAAGGCTTAGGGATTTCTTGCTTTCCAAAGACTTTAAAATTGGGAAGGTTGACACTACCCTATTCACTAAAAGAATTGGCAATGATTTGTTTGTTTGTCAAATTTATGTTGATGATATTATTTTTGGATCTACTAATGAATTGTTTTGTGAGGAGTTTGGAAAAATGATGTCAAAAGAATTTGAAATGTCTATGATAGGAGAATTGAGCTTCTTTCTCGGTCTTCAAATCAAACAATTGAAAGATGGAATCTTTATAAGTCAATCAAAATATTTGAAGGATATGCTCAAGAAGTTTAGCTTAGAGAATGCAAAGCCTATCAAGACTCCTATGGCAACAAATGGTCATCTAGACTTAGATGAGGGAGGTACTATGGTTGATCAAAAACTTTTTCGCTCAATAATTGGTAGTTTGCTTTACATTACCGCATCTAGGCCCGATGTTATGTTTAGTGTTTGCATGTGTGCTCGATTTTAAGCTTCACCTAGAGAGATTCATTTGAAGGCCACAAAAAGAATTCTAAGATATTTGAAGTATACCCCCAATATTGGTCTATGGTATCCCAAAGGTGCTCAATTTGAATTAATTGGATATTCAGATTCGGATTATGTGGGTTGCAAAGTTGATAGGAAGAGCACCTCCGGTTTTTGTCAATTTCTTGGGAGGTCTCTTGTTTCATGGTCTTCTAAAAAGCAAAATTTCGTTGCTCTCTCTACCGTCGAGGCGGAATATATATCGGCCGGTAATTGTTGTGCTCAATTATTATGGATGAAACAAACTCTATTGGATTATGGGATCATTTTTAAGAATGTGCCTCTCATGTGTGATAATGAGAGTGTGGTAAAATTGGCTACAAATCCGGTCCAACACTCAAGAACGAAGCATATCGATATACAACATCACTTCTTGAGAGATCATTTTGGAAAGGGAGATATCACTATATATTCGATTGGCATGGATGATCAATTGGCTGATATATTTACAAAGCCATTAGGTGAAATGAGGTTTTGCTCATTAAGAAGTGAAATGAATGTGATAGATCTCTCAAACATGGCTTGAGGTTGAATACACATGTGTAGTATTGCATTTCAATTCTAAATGTGCTCTCTAGGCTATTTATTGGGTATTTTGATGAACTTTTTATTCTTGTTTGAGCTAAATAGTTTTATATGAAAATTTGTATTTCTCAAATACATAATGTGTATATGCATGCATACTAACCCTTGGATTGGTCAAAATGTTCATATATGAGCTCCAACTCAAATTTGAAACTCAAAATCAGAAAGTGGACAAAGTTTGGAGATTTGAGTATCAGGCCGTGGACCGTCCGGGTAAGGACCGTGAACCGTCTGCCTTATTAGGATCTGAACAGTTCGAGTCAGCAGAGCAGACCGCATGAAGTGACAGGGCGCGGACCGTCCGCCGACCCCTCGTGGACCGTCCGCGACAGGCAGATAAGTCGGGCAGAGGCAGTCAGAGTGTCACTTTCAACGCTTGTCTCTCTCTCTCACACACACTCCACACGTCAAAAAGTGACTCTTGTCGATTGTGAGCAGACGGTGAAGCGAACTTGCGCACGGACTGTTCGGGAGATTGTTGGAAGTTCATCAACTATGTCTTCACCTCGGTATTTCAAAATCTCATGGAATTTGTGTGATTTATTCAACTTTGGGAATTCTTAGGGTTTTCTCTCTGATCTAGAATTGGACAGTGGAATTACAAATTTGATTGGTGGAATTGCTCGTGTTACTCATTGTGAATATTGTGCAAAAATTTGAACCGATTTGGATGGTTATTATCTGTCGAGTCATTGATTGAATGGATGCGGCGGCTAAGGTTCTAAAAATCGCCCCTGGACAGTCGTGGACTGTCCACCAGGATGGCACGGACAGTCCGGCCCCCTAGCGCAGACAGTGTGGTCCCTGACAGAAAGTTACACTTTCTTTCTCTATGTTGTGGCGTTATCAACTATTCACCAGTGGCTATTTCTCATATATATTGCAGTGGTCTGGTGTAACATCCCAATTTTGAACCCGAGGTTTGGAACCCTAATACAACCCCCCTTTTTTTTATCTCTCCCTAATCTCCCCTAGATTTTCTCATCATATGCATACACTTTGTTTGATTAGAAGCACCTCACTTAGATTTATATTTTTAGCACCTAAGATTATCTAGTTAATTAATTGTTCAAAAGAAAAGGGTATAAAAATAGAAATAGAAATTGGAAAATAAAAATAAAAAAAAGAAAAGAAAAGGAGAAACCTTTCTCTCCCCCTGGCTGGGCCGATTCTAGCCCACGCCCGCTCCCCCCCTTCGTGCTCGCGACTCCCCCCCCTCGGCCCACCTCCGGCCCACTCCGTGCGCGCGACCGCTCCCGCTGACACGCCGTCCCCACTCGTCAGTCGCCTCCCCCTCGCCCTCGCTCGCGCCCGCGCACCGCTGACAGGCAGACCCCACCAGTCAGCCACCCCATTCCCTCGCCGCGTACGGCTTCGCCGTGGTCACCTCCGACCACCGTCCTCTCCCTCGCCCCATCCCCTCACCCCATCCCCTCGCCGCACAGGGAAGTTTGGCACCGCCTTGTCCTCGCCGCTGTGGCCGCGTCCTTGCACGACACTGCCCCGCCGTGCGGTCTCGTCGTCACCGCTGTGCGGCATTAACTCCGTCGCGGTGCAACCTCACCGGCGTCCGCCTAACTCTGCCGCTCCCCTCCCCTTGGGCGCCTATAAAAGGATCACCCCGAGCACCTCTTTGCCCCGCACCGGCCTCAGCCACTCATCTCCCCCTCACCCGAGCTCAATCGCGCTAGCGCCGCCGTCTTCCTCCACTCTGGTAAGCCCCTCCCCCTCTCTTTCTCCCCCCTCTAGTTGTCAGAAAGCAATTAGCTAGGCTCATCGATTTCGCCACACCGCCGCGAGCTTGGAACACCACTCCCCTGCCCCCGATCCCCGCACGAACCTCACCGGCGATGACTCCCGCCGTGGAGCTCCACATCCTCCCCGCGGTCAGCCCCCTCCCAGCCTCCTCTAGCCAAATTGGGCCCACCCCTAAGCTCGCCTGCCCGATGCCCAAGAATGGGGGTCGCCGGCGGCAAATCGCCGTCGAACCCACCGACGGCTAGGTTTTTCCCCACGGTCGGCCGGTTCGCCCCGCCCCATCAGCCGTTGGCGCCGTCTCCCCCACCCACTCTCTCTGACGCATGGGCCCCGTGGAAACGGCACCGTCTCTCGTGTGCCCGCGCCGTTTCGCGCCGTGGGCCGTGGCTGGGCCGGCGCGCTCGCACCCGCGCACGTCCCTACGCCTGGCTGGGCCGAATTTCGCCCCCCGGCCCACCAGAGCCTGAAACATTTTTCTTTTTCTTTTTCAGCCTTTTTCTCCTTTAGCTATTTATATCTCAATATTTTATGCACCAAAAATTATCAAAACACTTTCTAAAGTCATATGAAATGATAATACTAGAAATTGACACACTCCACTTAGTAAACCACTATTGATGTATTGTTTATTGCCTGTTTTACTAGAAGAAGCAGGGACCGTCGATCCAGAACCCGTAGCCCCGGAAGAAGGGCTGGAGCCCGATCTCCCGGATGTAACACCACTGGTGTTACTGCAACTAAAATTTGAGCATGACATCATAAACATTGGCATTGCATATGTTTGACACACCTAGAGTGCATTCACTAGGTAAAAATTTCAAACAAGTTGTATTGTTATAGCATTTTGCAAATAGAACCCTGGATAGGGAACTTAACCCTAAATAGGGATTAAAGGGGTAAAACCTAACCTAGGTGGAGAAAACCTAAAAGCTTTAGGGGAATAGTCATAAAATGTTCCCAAGAATGAACTTGAATCACATTTATACCCCTGAGATACCAAAAACCCCATTTGAACCCTGGAAAACCCTAAGTCCAAACCCTAGGGGCCTATGTGCAAAAACAGTGCACATTTGGACTAAAGTGTAAAAACTACAATGTTAAAGCATATAAAGTCACATGGTTCACATTTGGGAAGATTTGCAAGCCAAACCCTAAGTTTTGGATTAATTTGCAAAAAGGACCCCAATTGAGAATTCACTCTAAGTCTGAATTTCAGAGTTGAAGGCTCAACTTTGGAGCCTTGCAACTTTCAAATTATAGGGTTTTTGCTCTAGGGCACCACATCAAAGTTGTAGATCAAACAAAGGAGAACAATTTTTCTTAAGAGTGCAAGCCATGTTCTTGTGAAAAATCTGGAGATAATCATGCTCAAAATCAGGCTGTCAGGCTGAATTAAGTCTGAAATCAGACTGACAGAGGACTGACATCAACTTCAAACCCAATTTCAAGCATGATCCAGTGGCTTTTTGTGGCAACACCATATAGCAATGTTGTAGATGGTATATTATACTACAACTTTGCTGCAGAACTCTAGGTATGTTGCCACAGAAAATTAAGAGAAATGTAACCCTAAACTTGGGCTGTCAGACTGGCTGCTTGCAATTCACCATGGTATAGTAAGTGTTTAACTGAAGAAGATCCCGATTCCACCCCCTGCTCGTCGCTGGTGGTCCGTCGCCGTTGATCGGTTGCTCGCCGTGATTCGTACGCCGTGGCCGTCAGATAAGCACAGCCCAGTAAAAATCTTTGCGTCTGATCCACTTGTGCTTGGATTGTGGCTAAGTTCGTCGTACCCCCCCAGCCGTCGGTCGATCGGATAAATCTCACCGCTGTCGAGCTGGCGCCGTTGCGCTCCACGTGCCTCAGCACGGGACTTCATCGCAGTGACTCACTGGATGCATGTCCGGCGATCACCGGAGCCACTGCCACGGTGAAAGTCGCTTTTTCCACACACTGAGCTCGCCTCCCCTCTCCGGCCGCCAGCACCCCTCGGCCGAATTCATCACCGTCGCTTGATGCGCCTATAAATTGAGTGCGCCACAAGCTCCGTAGGGCAGTAAGCTATCCAGCCACCACGAATCAGCCTCGACCATTCGCTAGAATCCACGAATTTTGAATTCGCCCCAAATCAGTCTCCACCGCCGTGAAGAACAGCTCGCCGCGACCAACTCGATTTCGGTTAGCTCGCGTCCCTCTGTTGCTTGTTCTAGCATCCGTAGGCATCCCGCGAACCCCTCGACCCGTTCAATTGAACTGGACCACCACCCATCGCTGGGAACATCTTCATCCATCCGCAACCTTCACGGTCACCGTGGCCAGCACAACCCTATTGATCATTAGTGAAATTAAGTTGGGGGAAAGGTTTGGGATGAGTCCAATGCCGTGTCTGTCGCTCGGGAACCCTAGTCGTTGCCCTATCCGGCCGGTCCAGGAGCTCGCCGGAGTTCGGTTGCGCGCGACGCCGTCGGGGACCTTCCCCTGCGAAGGATTAGAAACCAGAGGGCGTTTCTGTAATCTGTCAGCGACACAGTGTAATAGTAATAGAACCCAGTTAAGGTTAGCCAAAACCCCAGGGTCCTTTCTGTAAAGACGCCGGTGCGGGCGCGGACGCGCGCGTGATTCCGTGCGGAACTGGGCCGCCCGGGCCGAAACCAGCCCAGCACTATTCAACCTTTTTCTTTTTCTGTAGAACTTTAGAAATCTATAGAAAATTATAGAAAAATCCTAAAATTGTCAAACCAAATTTCTTGGACTTCTTAATTTCCATAGTACTTAATAAAAATAGTTTCATGATTTTTAGGTTAAATAAGGAATTTTAAGGCATTTAAAGTAGTTTAAAACCTTAGTTCTAGATTTTTAGAAAATTAATAGTAGTTCCAAAAATGTCCAAACTTTTTATATGAGCTCTATACATTATTTAGAAGCCTTGGGTAGAGTTTGGGTTGATTTGGACCTTGTTTGTTAACTAGAACCCAAAACCCCCTGCCCTGTGAACTCCTTTACTGACTCTGGAAACCCTAAGTTCTCGGAGTTCCGTGAAGGAAAATTGTATTCAAGACCTTAGATAATAAATTCTTATTATCTTTGCACTCTCATGAGCATTACATGGCATTCATTCTTATATACATGATTATGTTTAGAAAACGAAGAAGAGATCGAAGTGACTGAAGAGAAGGCACCACCACCTTTGGAATCTCAGGCAGGGACTTGTCTCTACTTTGACATCTACGGGCCTAAGCCTGACTCACCTAATAACGAAGGCAAGCCCCGGTGCATTTGCCACCTTCCTTGATGTTTTTAATCTTTCTCACATGCTTGTTGCATTAAGTAATAGGAGTTGGTTGCTAAACAATTCCTGCATTATCTTCCTTGATCTTGATTACCTTCCTTGATACCCTGTTTTACAAAAGGTTTTTACTATGCTTAGTATTGCCTTAGCAAAACAAAAGGTTTTGTTTACAAAAGATGTTTGGCAAAGTGGGTGGGATGTTTTTGAAAATAAAACTTGATGGTGAATCCATCACGGCCGTGATGGATTCAACATCGGAAAAGATGTACCTCTGCCAGGTACCAAGCTTTTGGGTTTAAATGATTAAGCTGAGACCGGGTGGGTGACTTGCACGAGAAGAGAGTCTCGGTGTAGTGTCTCCGTCTGAGTCGATTAAGGACCGTGTCGATGTAGGCCTGCTGACCGAGGACCCTTTAACTGGTCACATGCCTCGTCATGGGTAAGCCTTGCCTCGGGCAGACTAAGGCCAGAATAAGATAACACGAAATGGGCGTGGAGTGGTGGCGAGAGTAGCGTGTACCCTCCATAGCAAGAGGCTAGACGGTGGTGTATCTGTGCTCTCGGTTTGCGTGAACCTGATCTGGTCTTAAGAACCCCGGTGGAGGGTTGACATATGCAAGGGTTAAGTGCTACATATGTCATGTGATTGGAGATCCTCAGCTGAGTATATTCGATTCGGATCGCCGTACCTCCGCGGTTATGGAGACTTGGTCACTGACTTATACGTAGCAATCCACTAAAGATGAAGGGATTGATGAGAAACTGGCTAGTGCAGGACAAGTGTTTGAACTAGGGTAGAAAGAACTCTAGATGCAGGTAAGTTTACCTAACCTGAAAATAAAACTGGATTTTTAAGGATCCACTCTTAGTAAGCATTTATGCAAAACAGAGTCTTTGATCTTGAGATACCTTACCTTGACTCCCTTATAACCAGCATACCCTTGAGAGTCTTTTCTTTAGTCGGGTAAGACTTGCTGAGTAATTCCATACTCAGGGTTTATTCCCTCATTGTTTTTAGGTGAGGAAGAAGCAAATTTTTTTTGCTTTTGTACCAAGGTGGTTCCAAATGAGGAAAAACAAGAGTGAAGCTGCGGGAGGACATGGTCCTCCATAAGAAACTTTTATGTAAGAACTTATTGGGAGGAGTTTTTGTCTCCCTTGGTATTGTAATAATACTACTCCGCACTCGTTTTATAACTCTGGTCTGTAATAAGTAACTTAATCTTACTTTCTAAATAAATGTAAGATTATGTAATCACTTCCGCATTTCGATATCTCCGATGTTCTGTAATGTCTACAAGACGGGTGAAACGTTCCTGGAAAGGTAAGAAAGAAGATACCGAACTTGTCAAGTGATTCAGGAACATCTACAGGGTTGTCTGATGTCTGTTGGACAAGGACAACTGTAGGTGGGCCTAATGACTTGGGAGGTTCCGTCACAGCTGTTATCGGAGCGAAGCCCTTCTTTGCAGATAATTATGAGGCATCTTCAAAAGGATTTTCTAAAAACTTACCTAGAAAGATTTCTTCCCTCCTTATCCCTTGTATCTGAAGAATCTATATGAAAGACCAGATAGGAGGAGTGCAATGTATAAAAGGTATGAATCAACTAAGGTTGGTTCTGTAATTATACATGCATCATGCTAAGAACCATACTAATAAAATTTCCCCTTAGAAAAATGCCGCCGCGCACGAGGAAGACCGTGCGCAAGTCAACTGGCCCAATTGGTGTACCTCGTCACCAACTTGCTCCACGGCACGAGGATAGTAGTAGCGGAAGCAACGATCCGATTGGGGATCTTGAAGCCCGAGTAAATCAGCTTCAAACAGAACTGCAACGCAGGACCAGCATATGGGTCGCGGATGGCGACAGAATAAACGAATTGAGAGGTTACATCCGCCGTCTGCAGGATCAGCTTGCTGATCGGGATTTAGCGCTCGACTGGGCGGTACAGTCCCGTTCAGTGGCCTGGGCTAAAGAAGCAAAGGCTTGAGCCTAAGTCGAAGAACTTAGATCTGCCATTTACAATCTGCAGGCGTATTGCAATACCCTACATGAGGAAGTCCATGTACTGTATTCGCAACTACACCCTAGTGCACCTACGGATCCTGTCAGGTTGGAAGCCGGACCCTCGCACGTTGCGGGAGAAGCACTTGGTGGTGAGCTAGACCTTTTTAAGCCCCCTCCTTCTATGAGGCTGGTCGATGAATGGTCTCCCACACCCAACGACGAGGCTGCCAGGAGCAACCAGAAGCAGGAATAGTGGTGTAGTAGTAGAGATAGAAGTAGTGTATTGTATAATAGGTTATACTATTGTATAATGGGTACTGTACTCCTGTTGTGTAAAATTGAGTCTGTAACATTACACTTTTTGGTAATGTAAAATGGATGGTTTTATCTTTGGCATATTATATTTGTTTCCAAATGTTTGTTGCCACAGATGCCGTCCAAGACCCGATCACAGGATGCAGCTGGAACCTCCAGTGGGAGGGAATCTACCCCAAATCCACCTCCTGTCCCTCCCACACTAGCTGAGGCGATTGCCGCCTTAGTGAATGCGACTGTGGATAATACCCGTTTTCTAAGAGAGATGGCGGGTCAACAGTTTCAGCAACAAGGCGGGCGGGGTTATCAACAGGGCCCCTGTGAAACCTCTTACTTGGACTTCTCAGAGACACGTCCACCGCTGTTTGTCAAAGCCGAAGACCCGTTAGAAGACGACGAATGGATTCGGGTTATCGAGCAAAAATTCGGACTTCTGCGCTGTTCTGAAACCCAAAAGCCTTTATTTGCAGCCCAGCAACTGCGCGGCCCTGCCAGCACTTGGTGGGGAAATTTCGTGGCCGTTCAACCGGCCAATCATCAGATAACATGGGACGAATTCAAGGTGGCCTTCCGCGAACATTATATACTAGAAGGTATTCTTCACATGAAGCAAGAAGAATTTATGAAGCTAAAGCAAGGAGGGGATACTGTTAATCAGTATCTCAATAAGTTCAATCATCTGTCCCAATATGCAATCGATCAAGTGAACACTGATCTGAAGAAGAAGAATTGTTTTATGAGAGGTTTAAATGATCGACTGCAAAGAAAAATGGCAACCTGCATAGATCTTACTTATGGAAGAGCTGTCAGTACAGCATTGGCGGTAGAAGCGAAGTATGCAGGTGTCGGAAAATCTAGGGGATTTGGAGGTGACAGGCCTAGTCAAGGCCCGGTGAAAAGGCAACGGTTTGTTCTCCGGCCTTCCAACCAGAATCGTTCCCGTGCACCCTCCTTCCCTTTTAAGCAGCTAATATTTATTCATCCCAATAATGCCCCCACTGCCCCAAGTCAGCCGGGTGCCCCAGGCACTCGATTCCCTGCTCTGCCCAATTCATTGACTGGATGTTTCGATTGTGGTAAATCTGGGCATTTCATCAAGGATTGCCCTTATCCAAAGCAAAACCAGTCAAATAATCAGCAAGGATCTGGGAATTCATCTCAAGTCAAGGGAAATACTTCGGGCAAAAATACGAAGAAGACGGGACGCATATATTATACGCAAGTGGCCACTACATCGGACGGAGAGCCGGTAATGATTGGTACGTTCCTCGTGGCCAATCATCCTGCAGTCATTCTCTTTGATTCTGGTGCTTCTCATACATTCATTAGCAAGAAATTTGTGGAGCAACATCACATTTCATGCCATGAATCAAAAGAGGGGTTTAAAATTCACTCACCTGGGGGACAAATCTTTACTAGAGAAGTGGCCTATCAAGTGCCCGTATCATTGGCCGGACGGGACTTTCCTACCAATATGATCGTTTCTAAAGGCCAAGACATAGATGTCATTTTGGGTATGAATTGGTTGGCCAAGCATAAAGCAACCCTCAACACTGATCAAAGAACTATCAGGTTGAGTCATAATCAAGAAGAAATTCTCTTGTCTATCCCCATTCCAACCAAAGCTACTGGCAGAGTTTATGAAGCCATTATACCGGAAATCAAGGATATTCCGGTAGTATGCGAGTTTTCCGATGTCTTTCCAGAGGATTTGCCTGAATTGCCACCTGAAAGGGATGTAGAGTTTGTAATTGAATTGAAGCCCGGTACGACTCCCATTTCTCGAAGATCGTACCGTATGCCTCCAAATGAGTTGGCAGAATTGAAGATTCAATTACAAGATCTACTTGAGAAAGGATTCATCCGGCCAAGCTCGTCGCCATGGGGTTGTCCAGCCATATTCGTCAAGAAGAAGGATCAAACTTTACGGATGTGTGTGGATTATCGACCCCTGAATGAGGTCACTATCAAGAACAAGTACCCTCTTCCAAGGATTGACATTTTATTTGATCAACTGACCGGGGCGAGGGTATTCTCCAAGATTGATCTCAGATCGGGCTATCATCAGATCCGTATTCGGCCCGAGGATATACCAAAGACTGCGTTCACTACGCGGTATGGGTTATTTGAGTACTTGGTAATGTCTTTCGGATTAACAAATGCTCCTGCCCACTTCACGTATTTGATGAACTCTGTGTTCATGCCCGAGTTGGACAAGTTTGTGGTGGTCTTCATTGACGATATTCTAATATATTCCAAGAATGAAGAGGAGCATGCTCAACATTTACAGATCGTGTTAACGCGCCTGAGAGAACATCAGTTGTATGCAAAGTTCAGCAAATGCACGTTTTGGCTGGAGGAAATTCAGTTTCTGGGACATGTTCTATCTGCCAGGGGGATTGCGGTAGATCCCAGCAAAGTCAAGGACATTTTAGAGTGGAAACCCCCAACCACTGTTCATCAAGTCCGAAGTTTCCTTGGACTGGCTGGATATTATCGTCGATTTATACCAGATTTTTCTAAGCTTGTGAAGCCAATCACAAGTTTATTGAAGAATGATATTAAATTCAATTGGTCTTCCAAGTGTCATGAAGCTTTTGAACTATTCAAGACATTGTTAACCACTGCTCCGGTATTGGCTCAACCGGATATCACTAAGCCCTTTGATGTATATTGTGATGCATCAGGCAGTGGTCTCGGCTGTGTATTAATGCAAGAAGGCCGAGTAATTGTGTATGCTTCAAGGCAGTTGCACCAGCATGAGGAGCATTATCCAACTCATGATCTGGAGCTAGCTGCTGTGGTTCATGCCCTGAAGATTTGGCGTCATTATCTGCTGGGTAATATCTGTCACATTTATACAGATCATAAAAGCTTGAAGTATATCTTCACCCAATCAGAATTGAATATGAGACAAAGACGATGGCTTGAGCTTATTAAGGATTATGAACTGGAAATTCATTACCACCCAGGCAAAGCCAATGTAGTGGCAGATGCACTTAGCCGCAAGGTTTCCTGTCACTGTCTTACGGTGAAGACCTCTGACAAAACATTATGTCAGGAGATGGAGAAGCTAAACCTGGGAATGGTCCAACAAGGAACCTTGAGTCAGCTAAAGCTTGAGTCAGTCATCTTGCAAAGGATAATTGATGCTCAAAGGAATAATGAGTGTATGAAGCACATTCGTGAGAAGATAAGGGCTGGAAAGGCCAAATGTTTCAAAGAAGATAATCAAGGCATTGTATGGTTTAATAACCGCATAGTGGTGCTGAAGAATAAAGAGATCCGGCAGCAAATTCTTGATGAAGCACATCTTAGTCGCTATTCTATTCATCTCGGAAGCACTAAGATGTACCAAGACTTGAAGCAACATTATTGGTGGACGAAAATGAAGATCGAGATTGCACGCTATGTGGCTAGATGTGACACCTGCAGACGTGTCAAGGCCATACATCTGAAAGTTGCCGGTCCATTATAGTCTCTACCAATACCCACATGGAAATGGGAAGACATAAGTATGGACTTTATTGTGGGATTGCCCAGGACCACAAAGGGGTATGACTCCATCTGGGTTATTGTTGATCGTCTTACGAAAATCGCTCATTTTCTACCCGTCAAGACAGTGCACCCAGTTGCTGTTTATGCCCAATTGTATATTGCTCGTATTCCCAGTTTGCACGGGGTTCCGAAGACTATAGTGTCAGATCGTGGACCTCAATTCGTATCCAAATTCTAGGAAGAACTTCATAAGTCCCTGGGTACCAAATTGCACCACAGTTCAGCCTATCATCCACAAACAAGTGGGCATACTTAGAGGGTTAATCAAATACTTGAAGATATGCTACGGGCATATGTGCTGGACTTCTCACAGAAATGGGATGAATGTTTACCGTTAGCGGAATTCTCATATAATAATAGCTATCAAGAAAGCATCAAGATGGCACCCTTTGAAGCTTTATATGGACGACGATGTCGAACTCCGCTAAATTGGTCTAAACCAGGTGAAAGGTACTTCTTCAGGCCTGACCTGGTAAAAGAAACTGAAGAGAAAGTTCAGAAAATAATACATAATATGAAGAAAGCTCAAACCCGTCAAAAGAGTTATGCAGACCAGCAATGACAACCCTTATACTTTCTAGTAGGAGATTATGTCTACCTGAAGGTTTCACCAATGAAGGGTGTATCACATTTCGGGATAAAAGGGAAGCTTGCACCCAGGTATATTGGTCAATTCCCCATACTTGAGCAATGTGGACCAGTGGCGTATCGACTTCAGCTCCCCAAAACCTTGTCTGTTGTACACAATGTGTTCCATGTGTCACAATTGAAGATATGTCTTCGGGTTCCCGATCAAACAGTTGAAGTGACAGATGTTGTCCTTAAACCAGACTTGACATATTCCGAACATCCTATTCGGGTCTTGGATCAAAAGGACAGGGTTACCCGGAGGAAAACTCTCAAGTTTTACAAGATACAGTGGAACCAACATTCTGAAGATGAGGCTACATGGGAAACTCAAGACTTTTTAAATAAGAATTTCCCAGGCTTCTTAGCCTCATGTAATTTGTAAAGTGTGTATAGTTGTTGTAATGAAGGAGTGAACCCCACACCACCCCTGTCTTGTACCAGAAATAAGGAAATAAAAATGTGACACATTTCCTTTTCCATTACTCACCCTAGGACTTTTAATCTCGGGACGAGATTCTTTTATGGGGGGAAGGATGTAACACCACTGGTGTTACTGCAACTAAAATTTGAGCATGACATCATAAACATTGGTATTGCATATGTTTGACACACCTAGAGTGCATTCACTAGGTAAAAATTTCAAACAAGTTGTATTGTTATAGCATTTTGCAAATAGAACCCTGGATAGGGAACTTAACCCTAAATAGGGATTAAAGGGGTAAAACCTAACCTAGGTGGAGAAAACCTAAAAGCTTTAGGGGAATAGTCATAAAATGTTCCCAAGAATGAACTTGAATCACATTTATACCCCTGAGATACCAAAAACCCCATTTGAACCCTAGAAAACCCTAAGTCCAAACCCTAGGGGCCTATGTGCAAAAACAGTGCACATTTGAACTAAAGTGTAAAAACTACAATGTTAAAGCATATAAACTCACATGGTTCACATTTGGGAAGATTTGCAAGCCAAACCCTAAGTTTTGGATTAATTTGCAAAAAGGACCCCAATTGAGAATTCACTCTAAGTCTGAATTTCAGAGTTGAAGGCTCAACTTTGGAGCCTTGCAACTTTCAAATTATAGGGTTTTTTCCCTAGGGCACCACATCAAAGTTGTAGAGCAAACAAAGGAGAACAATTTTGCTTAAGAGTGCAAGCCATGTTCTTGTGAAAAATCTGGAGATAATCATGCTCAAAATCAGGCTGTCAGGCTGAATTAAGTCTGAAATCAGACTGACAGAGGACTGACATCAATTTCAAACCCAATTTCAAGCATGATCCAGTGGCTTTTTGTGGCGACACCATATAGCAATGTTGTAGATGGTATATTGTACTACAACATTGCTGCAGAACTATAGGTATGTTGCCACAGAAAATTAAGAGAAATGTAACCCTAAACTTGGGTTGTCAGACCGGCTGCTTGCAATTCACCATGGTACAGTAAGTGTTTAACTGAAGAAGATCCCGATTCCACCCCCTGCTCGTCGCCGGTGGTCCGTCGCCGTTGATCGGTTGCTCGCCGTGATTCGTGCGTCGTGGCCGTCAGATAAGCACAGCCTAGTAAAAATCTCGGCGTTTGATCCACTTGCGCTCGGATTGTGGCTAAGTTCGCCGTACCCCCCCTCCCCAGCCGTCGGTCGATCGGATAAATCTCACCGCCGTCGAGCTGCCGCCGTTGCGCGCCACGTGCCTCAGCGCGGAACTTCATCGCAGTGACTCACTGGATGCATGTCCGGGGATCACCGGAGCCACTGCCACGGTGAAAGTCGCTTTTTCCACACACTAAGCTCGCCTCCCCTCTCCGGCCGCCAGCACCCCTCGGCCGAATTCATCACCGTCACTCGATGCGCCTATAAATTGAGTGCGCCACAAGCTCCGTAGGGCAGTAAGCTATCCAGCCACCACAAATCAGCCTCGACCATTCGCTAGAATCCACGAATTTTGAATTCGCCCCAAATCAGTCTCCGCCGCCGTGAAGAACAACTCGCCGCGGCCAGCTCGATTTCGGTTAGCTCGCGTCCCTCTGTTGCTTGTTCTAGCATCCGTAGGCACCCCACGAACCCCTCGACCCGTTCAATTGAACTAGACCACCACCCATCACCGGGAACATCTTCATCCATCCGCAACCTTCACGGTCACCGTGGCCAGCGCAACCCTATTGATCATTAGTGAAATTAAGTTGGGGGAAAGGTTTGGGATGAGTCCAATGCCGTGTCTGTCGCTCGGGAACCCTAGTCGTTGCCCTATCCGGCCGGTCCAGGAGCTCGCCGGAGTTCGGTTGGGCGCGACGCCGTCGGGGACCTTCCCCTGCGAAGGATTAGAAACCAGAGGGCGTTTCTGTAATCTGTCAGCGACACAGTGTAATAGTAATAGAACCCAGTTAAGGTTAGCCAAAACCCCAGGGTCCTTTTGAAAGCTCTCTTGTGAGTTTTGGTGTTTGGATGACAACTCAATTAAAGGACTAACAAGTGTACTAAGTGTTGAACAGGTGCTTAAGGTAAAGCCTACAGGGTTCAACACAAGTGAACAATTGTGATGGTCCAAGAACTGGATTATGGATACATGATGGACATCACAAGTAAGATGGACATTGCATAAAAGTGAGACTCGGGTGCGTAGCTAGGAGACAACTGATCAAGCCAAGGACGGAGGCAAGAAGAGCTTCGAGGTACCAAGTGCATGGGAGAAGGTCAAGGAGGCTGAGGAACCCAAAGCCAAGGGTGAAGAAGAAGGCTTGCAAAGTCAAGGGTGATCGAGTTGAGAACAGCTACGACACATCAAGGATCACTACATAAGGACGTGACTTACAGCCAATGAGGTAACAACTACAGTTATGTGGTGTAAGTCATAAGGCTCAAGATCAAGCTCTAAGAAGGAGACCAAGGTCACTAGAAGGAGAACAAGTGTCAAAACCAGAACTGGAAGCAGCCCAAAAGAGCTAAGTTCACCTTAATCTTTAGTTTGGGTGATTCCTATGTTTGGAGATGTTCTATGTGACCTTTGCAGGATGTTGGAGCTAAGAAATGTCAATCTAGATCAAGTCAAGCCGACTTGATGATTTATGAGTCCAACATCAAAGCTCAAGCATGTGAAATGCTATGGATATAATAATTAAGAGAAGGTATGTTTCTAGACTTAGTACATTGGTTTTAGTGTACTAATATACTTGTCTAAGTGTTGGAAACAGAAAGAAGAAGAACAGGAACGAGGTGCAAAAGGCTTGGCTGTGTACAGCCAAGGTTCTGCTCAGTCTGGGTGCACCGGACTGTCCGGTGGCTCACCGGACAGTGTCCGGTGGTGCACCGGACAGTGTCCGGTGCGCCAGGCTGGCTCGAGCGAACTGGCCGCTCTCGGGAATTCACCGGCGACGTACGGCTATAATTCACCGGACTGTCCGGTGTGCACCGGACTGTCCGGTGAGCCAATGGTCGGCCGGGCCAACGGTCGGCCGCGCGATCTGCGCGGGACACGTGGCCGAGCCAACGGCTAGATGGAGGCACCGGACTGTCCGGTGTGCACCGGACATGTCCGGTGCGCCAACGGCTCCCAGATCTGCAACGGTCTGCAACGGTCGGCAGCGCTGTTTAAGGAAAGAAATCGGTCACCGGACAGTGTCCGGTGTGCACCGGACTGTCCGGTGCGCCACCCGACAGAAAGAAAGTATTGCCTTCCAAATGGGATTCCAACGGCTCCTAGGCCCCTTGTGCCTATAAAAGGGACCCCTAGGCGCCTCAAGCAAGATACAAGAGCAGCCAACAAGTGTAGACATCACTCGGATCAATTCTCACTCTCCCTCTTGTGTGTATCTCTCTAGTTTGTGTAGAAGGCACAACTATAAGCCTTTAGAGAGAAGAGAAGTGCTGCTTAGAGCTAGAGCAAGGTCTTGAGCGTATCGTTACTCTGCCGGGGTGCTGCCAAGAAGTTTGTAAGCAGCCGCGGTTCTGTTGTAACCCCACTCAATAGTGAAAGGCTCTATCTGTCATACTGACAGATCTGAGCAAACGGAGGAA
Organism: Zea luxurians; assembly: GCA_029449295.1. Lineage (NCBI taxonomy): Eukaryota > Viridiplantae > Streptophyta > Magnoliopsida > Poales > Poaceae > Zea > Zea luxurians. The sequence goes on along the minus strand of JAOPSE010000019.1, from coordinate 20,519,739 downwards.
GGAGTTGAAATAGACTCCAAGCCCAGGTGTGGCTAACTCCAACGAGGACTAGGCAAGCATTTCAGGCTTGGCCGAACCTCGGGATAAATCCTTGCGTCTGTGTGCTCTATTCTGTATTGTATCCTGACTCTCTGCCTCTCTCGTATTTATATCTGCACTTCAATACTTATCTGTGGTATAAGCTTCATTTGAAGTGCAGGACATTTTGAGACAGGATCTTCCATTCCGCTGCAACCTACTCGAAGAGTCTTCTCACTCCACGGCGTACTAAGTCTTCGAGTAGAGTAAGAATTTAAGTTTTAAAGTAATAAGTTTTATTCGCCTATTCACCCCCCCTCTAGGCGACATCCAGATCATGTTCCCGGGTCAAAGGGAACTTTCAATTGGTATCAGAGCTAGGTCTCTCCAGTGTGGGCTTAGCCGTCCGGAGATAACGATGTCGTCACAAGAGGTAACTGTAGAACTTCTTTTAGGCGATGGTTCTAATTACAAATCTTGGTCTGTCTCTATTTACAAAGCTTTCATGAATGTTGATTCTGATTTGAGACAGATCTTTAGTAGAAGTATTTTTCCCTCTGATTTTAGTAAAAATCCTTCCAATGAAGAACTAAGATGTTTATCTCTCAATCACCATGCTTGCAACATCTTAGTTGACTCTCTTTCTAGAAGTGCTTATTTTTCCATCATGAGTAGTGATAGTGATTTATTTGTTGATGCTCATGATTTATGGAGTAGAATTAAAGAAAAATATTCTGTGGCAAATTGTGTTGCTCCTACTCCCTATATTACTTGTGTTACTAACCATTCAGAGGGAGAGGAACAAGAACGATGGCACCCAAACGATGAATCCACCTCATCGACAGGTTTGCTCTCCACTAGTGATAAATGTTTTATTGCTAACAATGATGGTGGAGACAAAAGCCATGATGAGGAGGAATATGAGGATGATAGCGAGGATGAATCTTCATCACCTCAAGGTACATTTTCCTATTTGGCTTCCACTGACATTAATGACAGGGAAAATGAGACCGATGATGTGGAAGAAGAGGAGATTCGTCGTTTCTACATCCATATCAACAAAGAGGACAAGGCACTCTTGGTTAAGCTGTTGAAAAGGAACAAGGAACAAGGCGAAACGCTTCTCAGGCTAGAGGAGTCGCTCATCAAAACCAACGACAGCCTAGAGAAGATGACCAAAGAACATGAGGAGCTAAAGTGCTCTCATGATAATTTGGTCCAACGGTATGAATCTATTTTATTTGAGCAAAGAAATAATCATGATGTATTATCTGATGTTGCTCAACTTAAAACTGAGAATTCTATGCTTAAGAGTCAAGTGAAAATGATAAATTTAGAAAAACTTGCTCTAAGTGAAAAATATGATATGCTATCTTATTCTCATAATGAATTAGTTGATAACCATATCATGCTTAATGTTGCTCATGAGGTTGTAATTTTAAACTTAAATTCATGTGAACCTCATTCTCGCACGTGTGCGCATTTGAATTGTATATCATCATGTGCTAACCCCTGTTGCTCAAAAGAAAGCCAATCATTGATTGAGCAACAAGTTTTAGGGTCACAAAAGAAATTCTGTGGGAATAAGAAGCAACAACAATTGAGGAGAAGACGCTTAGCTCAACTCTCTCAAGATATCCACGGGCGCGTGGTGAAGAAGCTTGAGAAAGGAAAAACTGCAGCAAGTGTTAAGCTCAATAAGAAGAATGTTCCCGAAGCTATAAATGAAGAAATCAATATGAACGAGGAAAAAGGTAAGAATTCAATTAGTCATGTTGTTTGTACTAATCATCTCTCCATGTCCTTCAAGCACAAAAAGGGAAGAGGAAAAAGGAGGTGTTTCAAGTGCAAGAAGTTAGGCCACCTCATCGCGTCTTGTCCGTACAAAGACAAGAATGAAGGGACAAGGAGTTGTTTTGGATGCTACAATCAGGACCACACGATCACTTCATGTCCGGTCATGAAGAATCAAGGATGTGCATCCTCCAAGGTGGCCCTCACCAAGGAAAATGACAAACAGCAAGCGTCATGTCAGATTGAGCGACGCTTCTGCTACAAGTGTGGTGAGCAGGGTCATCTATCCAAGGTATGTTATAAAGGTAAGATTCCTAAGCAAGTGAATTTGTGTCAATCTTATTCGGGTAGGAGACCCAAATCATACACTTGTGCTAGATCTATAACGAGATCACCTGGAACTAGCACAAAGGCAATTTGGGTACCAAAGGCACATTTAGATGATCATTATGGACCCATCCCGAGATGGGTACCAAACTCTGCTAACTAGACCATGCAGGTGCCTTGAGATGGACTGGAGACCATGGGAGAGCGTAAGACGGTTATCTAAAACTCTATGCTTAAGCTGTTAATTGTTTTGGTGTTTATTGACCCAAGGTTGAATTATTGTGAAACACTAATCCCATGTTCATCTCAAGTGAAACAAGGTGTATAGGTCCTGAATCATTATTGGTGAATCAAGTAAAGGACTTTGATGAGAATCTACAACTTGCTCTCCAAAGGATGGTACCCGTGTATTTTAAGTACATAATTGCAATTTAGTATTGCTCTTAAGTTGGCTTGATGTGCTACCTGTCCTTAGAGTAGTTATGCTTTATGATTGCCTGTGTTAAATGGATCATAATGATGGTTGCTTAATCATGGCTGGTGCTCTATAGGATATATCTTTTGAATCATTCATTGGTAGCTCTTTCATTTGTTATATCCACAACGATTAACTCTCTTGGTGTATATGGATAAACCTGTAACTTTTTGTAAGTAATGCTATGTGCAAATATGACATTTTGTTTAGTCCATGTTCACATGATTACCCTAGTTTGGTACTGTGTGAATTTCAAATCCATGTCGTGCCCTTTTGAGCTATGAGGTGCGTAAGCAAAAGGAGCCCTGAATTGGTGATAACAAGGGCTCTCATAAAGGCAAAGGTATGGAAAATGGAGCTATGCAATTTCATTAAATATTCTTGAAATTCCATTCATTGTGATCATAGCTATGTTCTTGTCTTTCAATTGGTAATATCTTGGCTTAGGTAATTTATGCCTTTAAAATGTTGTTTCTTTTGTGCACCTAAGAAACCCTCTTAATTATGACATGCTTAGATATTTCGCTTTATATACATGATTGTGTTGATCTTCAATTGGTATATGCAATGATAGTTAAGTATGAAGCATGTACAAGTTGCGTAAATGTTAGACTTCCTGTGAGTATTCAATTGGCTTAGGTGCCACTGAGGCGTGCATTGTTGTATTTAGTCAACCTTTCATTTAGCCTTCAATTGGTGTTAAGTGGCTTTTCATTTGATATGCAAATTGGCATCTTTGGGTGATGAAAGTGGTAGAGTATGCCGTGACCAAGGTATGTTGTGATCCCCTCTAGTTCTAAGAAAGCTAGAATGTGCAAAGTGCAAGTCATTCAAATACTTGATGCACAACTTGAGGGGGAGCACACATAACCTGTGTCTTTTGAGACTAACTGTTTCTTGAGCAATCTTGTATAGTCTCTAGGTGGAAAAGAGAAGATAAGCAAGAAATAGAGCAATCAGGACTTGGGTACCTCTGTAAGTCAAGAAATTGGTATCTCAAGTCGTGAGTAAGTGCATAATTTTAGATTGCTCATGCTCTATAATATCTGGTGATAATAGGTGCTTATTCTTAAATATCATGGAGCTATGATAATAAATGAACTTTTGCAATTGGTATCTTTCAATTAGTAGCCGTGATAGTCTACTTCAATTGACATCTTTTGATAATCATTAGATTGGAAGTTTCTTCTTGTGCCAAATACTATAACTTGTTCTAAGTTTGGTGTCTTAGCAACAAGAAAAAGTAAGGATAAAGAATCAGGCACAAGTGTGAAGAAGCTCTTGAGAGATCAGATACTTTCAAGATGGGAAGTACACTACAACATGGTAAAGGTACAAAGGGAGTATTAATCTTTTTGCATATATGTATCTTACCTAAATATTGATAGTGCATATGTTCAATAAGTAAGGGGGAGTTTTTTGATAGTCGTTTTTCCCCCCTTGACACCCTGCTGTCCCTTGACATCATCCTATGTTCTTGCTTGAGTATGGTTTTTGGTGTTTGATGTCAAAGGGGGAGAATTTGTGTATTAAAGCTTATCTCAACCTGAGAGGAAAGCTTATCCTAAGGGGTGATGTGTTAGTTTGAGCTTTGCCAAGTGTGATATGCATATGCTTCTTGCAGTATTATATGTGTGGCATCATATGGACTAGTGTTTCCGCTGCGATGAATTATTTGGCTTCTATAGTGTAATAGATAGTCATGTGGTTAATGGTGCTTTAAGATTGCTTTAAATTAGTATCTTAATGGTGAATAGTGGTAGGTTGATATTCCTGTGATATATCCACTAATTTGAATGGTGTTTAGTGTTTCCGCTGCGATGAATTATTTGGCTTCTATAGTGTAATAGATAGTCATGTGGTTAATGGTGCTTTAAGATTGCTTTAAATTAGTATCTTAATGGTGAATAGTGGTAGGTTGATATTCCTGTGATATATCCACTAATTTGAATGGTGTTTAACTCTGATTATGTGCATTTGTGTGTTGTAGTATCATGGTTTGATTCTTGACACAATGCATCCTAAAAAGTGCTAAGGTGTAGAAATGTTTCGAATTGCCTAAGTATGTGCAAATTGGCGTCTGAGGTCAAGATTATGTTTTTGAAGTAAGCACATATTTAGGGGGAGCATTCTATAAACTTAGAATTCAAAATTTGTGCTTCAAATCTTATTCTTATGTAAGCTTTAATTGTGTTGCCATCAATCACCAAAAAGGGGGAGATTGAAAGCTCTCTTGTGAGTTTTGGTGTTTGGATGACAACTCAATTAAAGGACTAACAAGTGTACTAAGTGTTGAACAGGTGCTTAAGGTAAAGCCTACAGGGTTCAACACAAGTGAACAATTGTGATGGTCCAAGAACTGGATTATGGATACATGATGGACATCACAAGTAAGATGGACATTGCATAAAAGTGAGACTCGGGTGCGTAGCTAGGAGACAACTGATCAAGCCAAGGACGGAGGCAAGAAGAGCTTCGAGGTACCAAGTGCATGGGAGAAGGTCAAGGAGGCTGAGGAACCCAAAGCCAAGGGTGAAGAAGAAGGCTTGCAAAGTCAAGGGTGATCGAGTTGAGAACAGCTACGGCACATCAAGGATCACTACATAAGGACGTGACTTACAGCCAATGAGGTAACAACTACAGTTATGTGGTGTAAGTCATAAGGCTCAAGATCAAGCTCTAAGAAGGAGACCAAGGTCACTAGAAGGAGAACAAGTGTCAAAACCAGAACTGGAAGCAGCCCAAAAGAGCTAAGTTCACCTTAATCTTTAGTTTGGGTGATTCCTATGTTTGGAGATGTTCTATGTGACCTTTGCAGGATGTTGGAGCTAAGAAATGTCAATCTAGATCAAGTCAAGCCGACTTGATGATTTATGAGTCCAACATCAAAGCTCAAGCATGTGAAATGCTATGGATATAATAATTAAGAGAAGGTATGTTTCTAGACTTAGTACATTGGTTTTAGTGTACTAATATACTTGTCTAAGTGTTGGAAACAGAAAGAAGAAGAACAGGAACGAGGTGCAAAAGGCTTGGCTGTGTACAGCCAAGGTTCTGCTCAGTCTGGGTGCACCGGACTGTCCGGTGGCTCACCGGACAGTGTCCGGTGGTGCACCGGACAGTGTCCGGTGCGCCAGGCTGGCTCGAGCGAACTGGCCGCTCTCGGGAATTCACCGGCGACGTACGGCTATAATTCACCGGACTGTCCGGTGTGCACCGGACTGTCCGGTGAGCCAATGGTCGGCCGGGCCAACGGTCGGCCGCGCGATCTGCGCGGGACACGTGGCCGAGCCAACGGCTAGATGGAGGCACCGGACTGTCCGGTGTGCACCGGACATGTCCGGTGCGCCAACGGCTCCCAGATCTGCAACGGTCTGCAACGGTCGGCAGCGCTGTTTAAGGAAAGAAATCGGTCACCGGACAGTGTCCGGTGTGCACCGGACTGTCCGGTGCGCCACCCGACAGAAAGAAAGTATTGCCTTCCAAATGGGATTCCAACGGCTCCTAGGCCCCTTGTGCCTATAAAAGGGACCCCTAGGCGCCTCAAGCAAGATACAAGAGCAGCCAACAAGTGTAGACATCACTCGGATCAATTCTCACTCTCCCTCTTGTGTGTATCTCTCTAGTTTGTGTAGAAGGCACAACTATAAGCCTTTAGAGAGAAGAGAAGTGCTGCTTAGAGCTAGAGCAAGGTCTTGAGCGTATCGTTACTCTGCCGGGGTGCTGCCAAGAAGTTTGTAAGCAGCCGCGGTTCTGTTGTAACCCCACTCAATAGTGAAAGGCTCTATCTGTCATACTGACAGATCTGAGCAAACGGAGGAAGGAGTTGAAATAGACTCCAAGCCCAGGTGTGGCTAACTCCAACGAGGACTAGGCAAGCATTTCAGGCTTGGCCGAACCTCGGGATAAATCCTTGCGTCTGTGTGCTCTGTTCTGTATTGTATCCTGACTCTCTGCCTCTCTCGTATTTATATCTGCACTTCAATACTTATCTGTGGTATAAGCTTCATTTGAAGTGCAGGACATTTTGAGACAGGATCTTCCATTCCGCTGCAACCTACTCGAAGAGTCTTCTCACTCCACGGCGTACTAAGTCTTCGAGTAGAGTAAGAATTTAAGTTTTAAAGTAATAAGTTTTATTCGCCTATTCACCCCCCCCTCTAGGCGACATCCAGATCATGTTCCCGGGTCAAAGGGAACTTTCACCTTTCTGTAATAGAACCCAGTTAATAGTCATGATTTCGTGCGGAACTGGGCCGCCGAGGCCGAAACCAGCCCAGCACTATTCAACCTTTTTCTTTTTCTTTTTCTGTAGAACTTTAGAAATCTATAGAAAATTGTAGAAAAATCCTAAAATTGTCAAACCAATTTTCCTGGACTTCTTAATTTCCATAGTATTTAATAAAAATAGTTTCATGATTTTTAGGTTAAATAAGGAATTTTAAGGCATTTAAAGTAGTTTAAAACCTTAGTTCTGGATTTTTAGAAAATTAATAGTAGTTCCAAAAATGTCCAAACTTTTTATATGAGCTCTATACATTATTTAGAAGCCTTGGGTAGAGTTTGGGTTGATTTGAACCTTGTTTGTTATCTAGAACCCAAAACCCCCCTGCCTTGTGAACTCCTTTACTGACTCCGGAAACCCTAAGTTTTCGGAGTTCCGTGAAGGAAAATTGTATTCAAGACCTTAGATAATAAATTCTTATTATCTTTGCACTCTCATGAGCATTACATGGCATTCATTCTTATATACATGATTATGTTTAGAAAACGAAGAAGAGATCGAAGTGACTGAAGAGAAGGCACCACCACCTTTGGAATCTCAGGCAGGGACTTGTCTCTACTTTGACATCTGCGGGCCTGAGCCTGACTCACCTACTAATGAAGGCAAGCCCCGGTGCATTTGCCACCTTCCTTGATGTTTTTAATCTTTCTCACATGCTTGTTGCATTAAGTAATAGGAGTTGGTTGCTAAACAATTCCTGCATTATCTTCCTTGATCTTGATTACCTTCCTTGATACCCTGTTTTACAAAAGGTTTTTACTATGCTTAGTATTGCCTTAGCAAAACAAAAGGTTTTGTTTACAAAAGATGTTTGGCAAAGTGGGTGGGATGTTTTTGAAAATAAAACTTGATGGTGAATCCATCACGGCCGTGATGGATTCAACATCGGAAAAGATGTACCTCTGCCAGGTACCAAGCTTTTGGGTTTAAATGATTAAGCTGAGACCGGGCGGGTGACTTGCACGAGAAGAGAGTCTCGGTGTAGTGTCTCCGTCTGAGTCGATTAAGGACCGTGTCGATGTAGGCCTGCTGACCGAGGACCCTTTAACTGGTCACATGCCTCGTCATGGGTAAGCCTTGCCTCGGGCAGACTAAGGCCAGAATAAGATAACACGAAATGGGCGTGGAGCGGTGGCGAGAGTAGTGTGTACCCTCCGTAGCAAGAGGCTGGACGGTGGTGTATCTGTGCTCTCGGTTTGCGTGAACCTGATCTGGTCTTAAGAACCCCGGTGGCGGGTTGACATATGCAAGGGTTAAGTGCTACATATGTCATGTGATTGGAGATCCTCAGCTGAGTATAATCGATTCGGATCGCCGTACCTCCGCGGTTATGGAGACTTAGTCACTGACTTATACGTAGCAATCCACTAAAGATGAAGGGATTGATGAGAAACTGGCTAGTGCAGGACAAGTGTTTGAACTAGGGTAGAAAGAACTCTAGATGCAGGTAAGTTTACCTAACCTAAAAATAAAACTGGATTTTTAAGGATCCACTCTTAGTAAGCATTTATGCAAAACAGAGTCTTTGATCTTGAGATACCTTACCTTGACTCCCTTATAACCAGCATACCCTTGAGAGTCTTTTCTTTAGTCGGGTAAGACTTGCTGAGTAATTCCATACTCAAGGTTTATTCCCTCATTGTTTTTAGGTGAGGAAGCAACAAATTTTTGTTGCTTTTGTACCAAGGTGGTTCCAAATGAGGAAAAACAAGAGTGAAGCTGCGGGAGGATATGGTCCTCTATAAGAAACTTTTATGTAAGAACTTATCGGGAGGAGTTTTTGCTTCCCTTGGTATTGTAATAATACTACTCCGCACTCGTTTTATAACTCTGGTCTGTAATAAGTAACTTAATCTTACTTTCTAAATAAATGTAAGATTATGTAATCACTTCCACATTTCGATATCTCCGATGTTCTGTAATGTCTGCAAGACGGGTTAAACGTTCCTGGAAAGGTAAGAAAGAAGATACCGAACTTGTCAAGTGATTCAGGAACATCTATAGGGTTGTCTGATGTCTGTTGGACAAGGACAACTGTAGGTGGGCCTAATGACTTGGGAGGTTCCGTCACACCGGAGGTAGACCTTTTGTGCTAGGAAAGCTTCGACGAAGGCAAGTCCATCCTTCCCTTGATGCATAAATTACCTATTCTTTCTACTACTACCTAGGCCGGGATTACAGGGTGGAATATTTGCATTGTGAGCAGAGAGATAGCCCACATTAACATACATCCTTTGAATACAAAATGTGGGATGGGAAAAAGGGCAGTGTGTTTCTCTAAACGAGGTTTTCAAAAAAAATGTGCGATGAAGGGTATTCACCCTCATCACCTTGTGAGTGGGATGATCAGGGACTCCCTGGTTTAGGCGAAGGCCTAAGGTGATGGCTCAGCTGGTTTAGGCGTGAGTAGAAGGATTGTCCCCTCGAATAAGGACCGGTTTGTCATCTTTCACTACCTGTACTCATGATAAGTACAACCACTCGAGACTGTGTGGGCAGTCACTCAATCCGAACTCGTACGGTCCAACCCCAGGGTTATGAAGGCTAGGGAGCACCGGGAGGATAAGGAGGGGGAATGTTTTGTCCGGTTTGGACATGGCGGTGGCCTGACTCCTTCCGGTATAACCGCTAAGGTTAGGACATGCGAGGAAAGAAAGAGATCCGGCATTCGGGTCTCACGACGGTGAGATCGCAGAAACCGGACTAGTGGGTAAAGTGTACCCCTCTACGCAGAGTTGAAACCTATTCGAATAGTCCGTGTCCACTGGTATGGACGAGTCTGGTGTGGTATGACAATTAGCGTTTTATAACCTCAGTGATCAGGGAAAGGTGCGTGTAAGTGCGTTTTGAAAAAAGAAAACAAGGCCACAGAAGCGGGAAGCTCAGTGGTGGTTGAGTATTGTGTTATTTTTATTTCCTTGGGAAAAACCCTACATCAACTGCCTTTCTCTGAGAAAAAGAAGAGTGACTTCAACTCCACCAAATAAAGCATGTATGATATAGGTCTCTTTCTCTTTACGGGAGCGGGATGGGCTTGCAGAATACCTAGTGTATTCACCCAGATTTATTTATGTTTTTCAGCAGCCGAAGACTTCTTTTCTACTATGCTTGATTGAGAGGGTTGTGTCTGCACCCAGTTCTGCCTATGGTTTGGGCTAGTGTACCTTCTACCGCGCTTTGTATTCTGGCTCTCTCGAGCTTGTACCCCGGTATTGTAATAACCTTTATTTGAACTCTGTACTATTTGAAGTAAGAAATCTGGTTACTAGCCTCCTGGGACTAGTAATTGTATCACATTTGAGTCCCAACGGATCGGGACGCTTCAGGTGGTATCAGAGCCATAGGCCGTAGGTCGTAGCCCTGACCTTAAAAGTTGCCTTAAAAGAAAATACCTCTTACCCCAAGAAAAATCCTCTCCCCTTTCCCCCGATATTAACGTACCCTTCTTTTCCTATTCCAGATGGAAGACTCTCTGGTCATTAGGACATCCTACTGCTCAGAGGTGGAGGGGTTCCCACATCTGCTGCGAAGTTGTGCACTTCGCATGGGAATCCGCAAGAAGCCAGAATATGTCTGGAAGGAGTATCTCGAGAATGGAATGGAGAAGTGCTCTATGGCAGTCTACCTGGGAGAAAGCCGAAACTACCCAAACCACCCTTCTTTCCAGGTCACTTTCACTGGACACCGCTTCCCAGATACTTGCTAGAATGTTGCTCGAAAAGCCCTTCGACAGCTATGCCAGAACTACAGCAGAGTAGTCTTTGAAACTCCCCTTCGCTACTTTCCACCCAGCAACAAAAATACCCCCGCCTGGAGGAAAATACTTCAGGCCCTGTCAGGGAGAGACCCTACCGAGGATAACCCCACCATCGTCTACATGGTTGGATACCTCCACACTCTCGATAACCAATATGATGACCTTGCCTCCCACTGCACTCACCTAAACTCCCAGGTGGAAAGCCTGGAGCAACAAGTCACGGAACTTACAAGGGAAAAGGCGTCCCTCCAAGAGAGTCTCGAGATAGCAGAAGGCGAGGAAACCAACACCCGTGAAGCCTACCGAACCCTGAAGATGGATTACGACAAGAAGCTAAAGAAGCTCGCCCCCCGCAAAGAAAATCCGCAAGAAGACCAGAAGCCAAGGATGCCAGACTGAGCAGAAGGAAGAAGCCCCTCCAGCCCTACCTCCTACCAGGATAGAGAACTCGTCCGACACTGAGGAAATGTCCCTAGCTAGCCTTGATGACCTTCTCAAGGAATTTGGGGACACTTTAGAGAAGGAGTTCGGGAATACCCTAGATAGCACTCGCGTGTAATGAAATTATGGTAGTTGTATGCTGTAATGAACTTGTGTAATGAATAAAGTAACTTGTTGAAAAAAAATGGCATGTGCATAGTAGTAACTCTTTTCCCTGGCAGATGGCTTCGGATAAAACCATGCCTACCGCCTCCGGTATTGGAGCAGGGTTTCCCCTAGGAGCAGAAGGAGAAGCTGGCGGAGAAGGGAGTGAGACCCACCTCCCCACACCTCCGGAACTACCACTAGATTTGGCCCAAGTTCTAGCCAATCAAACCCGACTCATTGAAGTCCTCACTAGAAGTCTGGAGAACCAGCGCCCGGGTGGTGGAAGACCATAGGACAGGATGGGAGAATTTCAGAGACTCAAGCCTCCCACGTTCGCTGGATCTAGCAATCCCCTCGATGCCGACGACTGGCTGCGCACGATCAAGAGGAAATTAGAAGCCATCGGATGCCCCGAAAATCAGCATGTTCAATTGGCTGCTCATCAACTTTCTGGGATGGCCCTAGCATGGTGGGATACCTTCAGCGCGACCGTCAGGGATGCTACCTGGGCAGAATTTGAAACTGCTTTCTGTGAGCACCATTGTGACGAAACCTCCCAAATCATTAGGCCCACCTACAGTTGTCCTTGTCCAACAGACATCAGACAACCCTGTAGATGTTCCTGAATCACTTGACAAGTTCGGTATCTTTTCTTACCTTTCCAGGAACGTTTCACCCGTCTTGCAGACATTACAGAACATCGGAGATATCGAAATGCGGAAGTGATTACATAAACTTACATTTATTTAAAAAGTAAGATCAAGTTGCTTACTACAGACCAGAGCTATAAAACGAGTGCTGAGTAGTATTATTACATTACCAAGGGAGGCAAAAACTCCTCCCGATAAGTTTTTACATAAAAGTTTCTTATGGAGGACCAGGTCCTCCCGTAGCTTCACTCTTGTTTTTCTTTACTTGGAACCACCTTGGTACAAAAGCAACAAAAATTTGCTGCTTCCTCACCTAAAAACAACGGGGAAATAAACCCTGAGTATGGAATTACTCGGCAAGTCTTACCCGACTAAAGAAAAGACTCTCAAGGGTATGCTGGTTATAAGGGAGTCAAGATAAGGTATCTCAAGATCAAAGACTCTGTTTTTGCAGAAATGCTTACTAAAAGTGGATCCTTAAAAATCCAGTTTTATTGTCAAGTTAGGTAAACTTACCTGCATCTAGAGTTCTTTCTAACCTAGTTCAAACACTTATCCTAAACTAGCCAAGTTCTTAATTCATCCTTCATCTTTACTGGAGTTCTACGTATAGGGCAGTGACCAAGTCTTCATAACCGCGAAGGTACGGCGATCCGAATCGATTATACTCAGCTGAGGATCTCCGATCACACGACATATGTAGCACTTAACCCTTGCATATGTCAACCCGCCACCGGGTTTCTTAAGACCAGATCAGGTTCACGCAAACCGAGAGCACAGATACACCACCGTCCAGCGTCTTGCTTCGGAGGGTACATGCTACTCTCGCCACCGCTCCATGCCCATTTCGTGTTATCTTATTCTGGCCTTAGTCTGCCCGAGGCAAGGCTTACCCATGACGAGGCATGTGACCAGTTAAAGGGTCCTCGGTCATCAAGCCTACATCGACATGGTCCTTAATCGACTCAGACGGAGACACTACATCGAGACTCTCTTCTCGTGCAAGTCACCCGCCCGGTCTCAGCTTAATCATTTCAAAACCCAAAGCTTGGTACCTGATAGAGGTACATTTTTTCCGATGCTGAACCCATTACGGCCATAATGGATCCATCATCAAGTTTTATTTTCAAAACATCCCTCCCACTTTGCCAATCATCATTTTGTAAAACAAAACCTTTTGTTTGGCTAGAGCAATACTAAGCATAATAAAAACCTTTTGTAAAACAGGGTATCAAGGAAGGTAATCAAAGATCAAGGAAGGTAATGCAGGAATTGTTTAAGCATTCAACTCCTATTACCTAATGCATCAATCAAGTGAGAAAGATTTTAAATTCATCAAGAAGGTGGCAAATGCACCGGGGCTTGCCTTCAGTAGTAGGTGAGTGTTGGGGCGAAGGCGAAGACGCCACCCTTCGCTCGAGGCCTTCGCCGTAGTCGCTGGCCCAACGGAGGCAAGACAACGGGCAGGGACACCCTTCGCCCCATACGATATTGGACGAAGACCCGTGACAAAGATTCGTGACGAGGTCGTCCCTCCGTGCGGCCTCGTCAGGCATGGAAGCCCACGTGTGATTCGGCCCATTGTAACGGGCCCTGCGTGGCCGCTGAGTGTTACGGGCCTAATTTGTAAAGGCGTCCCTGTAATTACAGTCTGTAACCCCGCTTTATGGGAATATTCCGGGGATAACCTAGGTGTCTGAGGGCACATGCGTCCTTAACACAGGACGCTGGGCACCCGGACACCTATAAATACCCCCGCACAGTGCCCTTAAGAGGCCAGATGAACAGTGCTTTTGCCATCACGTGCTAAAACCCTGTTTGCGCTATCACTCCCCCCTGTTGGATCAACTTGCGCCCATGAGCGAGTTCCAACATTTGGCGCCCACCGTTCGTGCTACGAAAAAACCACCCGTGATGGCACCCAAGAAAGCTAGCTCGAAGGCTGACGAGGCTGCGAAGGCAGCACTGCTAGCCGCAAGAAAGGGCAAGGCCCTCGCACTCACCCACTCCACCCACCAAGAGGCCGCTGCAGACGATGTTCCCCGCACCTGCGAAGTCGACGCTCTCCAGACCGGAGCCCTTGAAGGACAACTGAACCTCCCCCAGGCTTCGCCCCACCGGAGGGCGCGGACCTCGCCGAGGACGGCGAAGTCCTCGGCTTCGCCCCACCGGAGGGCGCGGACCTCACCGAGGACGGCGAAGTCCTCGGCGTTTCGGCAGAAGAACAGCTGCAGCTGTGCGCCCTACGCCTCAAGAACCGCAATCTTCAGAGGCAAAAAGAGATACTGGAGGCCAAACGCCAGCGCGTGTCTGCACTAGCCAAGGTGCGGCAAATGATACGCGACGAAGAGCAGAAGGCCCAGGATCTCGAGCGGGAAATCGCGCTGATGCAGCGCGAAGGCCACCTCGGCATGCAACACGGCCCACCCCTGCAACAGCGCGCGCAAGTGGAAGACCCGCACTTCCCCCAGCGCGACTTCGCCTTCCCACACGCCACGCCATTTCAAGGGGTCAACTACCTCGACGAGCGAAGTCCCCTGGCGCCACATCTGCAAGTGACACCCTGGCCTGCCAACTTCCGGGCAGGGACCTATCCCAAGTACAACGGCAGCACAGACCTAGCACAGTACATCATGAGCTATCAGGTCGCCGTTGCATCTTCCGGAGGGGACGATGCCACAATGGCCAAGTCTTTCATCATCGCCCTCGAAGGCCCGGCTCTCACCTGGTTCACCAGGTTGCCCCCGCTGTCCATTGACTCCTGGAGAAGCCTAAGGGACAAATTCCTGCTCAACTTCCAAGGGTATCGCCCAGACACCGACGCCCTGGCCGAACTCTCACTCTGCAAGCAGCTGGAAAAAGAGACCCTGCGGGAATATTACCGCAAGTTTCTAACACTCAAGTCACAGCTGCCCTCAGTTGATGACCAGATCGCTATTCACTACGCAATCAGCGGCCTTCGCGTCGGCGTCCTTTACAGCCACTGCATCAGGGACCCGCCCAAGAACCTCGAGGAGTTATATCAACTATTTGAAAAATATGCCAAATCCGAAGAGCTCCACCAGCGCAAGGTTGAGTCCCAGAGAAAGCCCAAAGACGCTCTACAGTCCAGCCGTACGTGGACAAGGACTCCGCAGCCAGACACCGGCCGAGACGGCCATAACCAGCAGCAGGTGCACAACATCGCTAACCAGCACCCCGCTGGTGATGCCCCTCGCCGCCAGGAATATCCCCCCAGGGCCGCGGAAGTGGAACTCGCGGTAGGGGCCGGGGACGCGCGCAGCCGCCGCGCCGGTTCTACTGTCTCTTCCACGGCGAAGACTGCGCCCACCAAACAAAAGACTGCCCTGAAACGAAGGCCACCAGAGACAGGATGGCACGGTCGCAGCCGGCCGACAACCCAAGGGTCGTCGCACACACTTATCAGCAACACCCTCCACCATATATCCACGCCCCCGCCCCGCATCCACCGCACCACGCTTACCAACACCATCAGGAAGTACAAATCGTACCTCCCCCACCCCGCCTCCACACCAGCAACAACAAAACATCCCCCACCCCCACGCCCCCAAGCAAGAAGACTTCGCCGATCAGCCGTATCGCGGAATCATTCATATGATCACTGGGGGGTCCAGTGTTGACTTCGACACCAAGCGACAGGAGGGGGACCACTACCGCAGCATCAACCACGTCGCCATCACCGGTCCAGTCGTGCAGACGAAGTGGTCCCATGTACCGCTAACTTTCGACGCCCGAGACGTCGACCTACGCAGCGCCCCCCATATCGATGCCATGGTCATCAACTGCAGCGTGGCAGGCTGGGACCTGCACAAGGTCCTCGTTGATAATGGCAGTCAGGCAGACATCATTTTCCTCCATGCCTTCGACCGCATGGGCATAAGCCACAGCTTGCTGAAGCCTTCGGACAATCCGTTGTACGGCTTCGGCGGCAAGGGCACTTTTCCTATCGGCAAAATAGAGTTGCCTCTCTCCTTCGGTGTAGCGCCCAATGCCCGGAGTGAGCAAATAACCTTTGACATCGTCGACATGGTGTATCCGTACAACGCCATCATGGGTCGGGGCTCCATCAACAAGTTTGAGGCAGCCATTCACGGATTGTACCTGTGCATGAAGATACCAGGTCCATTGGGCGCCATCTCGGTCTACGGCAATCAGCAGACTGCGCGCAACATAGAGTGGGACTTCGTCCCCGGGCAAAGAAATGTCCACTGCCTCACGGCCCAGCGCGAAGCCCCAGCGCCCGCCAGCCCAACTGAAAAACAGCACAAGGCGCAGCTGCAAAGCAACGACGGGACCAAGACTGTTCCCCTCGACCTGGCCACATCCAAGCAAACAGTCACGATCAGCGAAGACCTCACCTCGCATGACGAGGAAAAACTCCTGTGCTGCTTATCCAAGAACAAGGACGTCTTCGCTTGGTCAGCCCTCGACCTGGTCGGGGTCAGCCGATCCATAATCGAGCATAGCCTGGGAATCGACTCCTCAGTAAGACCGAAAAAACAACGGCTTCGCAAAATGTCCGACGAGAAGACAGAGGCCGCCAAGGCAGAGGTACACCGCCTCCTAGAGGCCAAATTCATCGAGCCAGTGGCTTACCCCACGTGGCTCTCCAACGTGGTAGTGGTGCAGAAGAAGAGCGGCAAGTGGCGAATGTGCATAGACTTCACCAGCCTCAACAAGGCCTGCCCAAAAGACAACTTCCCATTGCCCCGAATCGACAAAATAGTCGATAGCGCGGCCGGGTGCGAGGTCATGTCACTCCTCAACTGCTTCTCCGGTTATCATCAAATATACATGAAGGAGGAGGACAAGGCCAGCACCAGCTTCATAACACCCTTCGGCACATATTGCTTTATCATAATGCCGGAGGGACTCAAGAACGCCATGTCCACCTTCTCCCGGCTCACCAAAACAGTGCTCGAAGGGCAGGTCGGCAGAAACGTATTCACATACGTGGACGACATCGTTGTTGCCAGCAGGAATAAAGAGGACCATCTCACAAACCTCGCCGAGACATTCGCGAACATGCGGGACGCACGACTTCGCCTCAACCCCGATAAATGCGTCTTCGGTGTTCGCCAGGGGAAAATATTGGGTTATCTGGTATCGCACCGCGGCATCGAGGCCAACCCAACCAAAATCCAGGCCATCATCAACATGACGCCCCCGCAGTTAGCCAGAGAGGTCCAGCGTCTGACGGGCAGATTGGCCGCCCTCAACAGATTCATTTCCAAATCTGCTGAGCGAAGTCTTCCCTTCCTCAAAACACTCCGCGGCGCAAAAGACTTCGCTTGGGGACCAGAGCAGGCGATGGCCTTCGCCTCACTAAAACAGTACATGATGGAGTTGGCCGTTCTTACGAGCCCCGACTCTTCGCTACCACTGTTGCTTTACGTCGCGGCTTCGCCGCACACGGTCAGTGCGGCATTGGTTCAGGAGCAGATAGTAGAGGGCGTGATCAGGCAGTGCCTAGTATATTATGTCTCCGAGGTGCTCACACCGTCAAAGTGTAACATGACGGAGCTCGAAAAGATTGCATATGCAGTCGTTATGTCTTCGCGCAAATTGCGCCACTACTTTGAAGCATTCAAGGTCCGCGTCATCTCAGATAGGGGACTCGGCGAATTATTCAGAAACCCGGAGGCATCGGTACGGATCGCCAAATGGGCGGCCGAACTCTCTGGCTACCACATCACTTTCGAGCCCAGGACTGCGATCAAGTCACAAGTTTTAGCAGACTTCGTCGTCGACTGGACCGGGCCAATAACACAGCCAGAGTCGTCCGCAGAGAAGGTTTGGACAATCCACTGCGACGGTGCTTGGTGCCATGCGGGGGCAGGCGCTGCTGCAGTCATCACCTCACCCGCCGGGGTCAAGCACAGATACGCGGCACGCTTAAGCTTCGCCCTGGAATCTGACAGATGCACAAACAACATCACAGAATACGAAGCCGTCATCCTCGGCCTCCGCAAATTAAGAGCCCTCGGCGTCACCACCTGCATAGTCTGAACAGACTCCAGGGTAGTCGCCGGCCAAGTCGAAAAAGACTATGCAGCAAAGGACCCCGCACTTATGCAGTACCTCGCGGCCATCCGAAGCCTTGAGAAACAATTCAAGGGATTCACTTTGCAGCATGTGGACTGGGCCAAGAATGAAGAAGCTGACGCATTGGCCAAGGCGGCCGCCAGGGGTGAAGCCCTCCCCTCCGACGTGTTCTATCACGTCATCGACACACCAGCCGTCCGCAGCCCCAAAGGGCTCCAAATAACCAACGACAGCGAGGGCCAGCGCATGATCAACCTTATCATGACCGAAGACTGGCGGGCGCCAATAACCTTGTACCTGCAAGGGTTCTATCACCCAGTCGACAGCAACGAGGCCAAGCGCCTCCACCACCGAAGCCGGGACTTCGCATTGATCGAGGGCCAACTGTACAAAAAGGGGGTCAGCCAGCCGATGCTTAAGTGCGTCACCGAGACCGAGGGCATTCAAATCCTGCGCGAAGTCCACAGGGGGACCTGCGGCTCCCACGTAGGCCCCAGGGCCCTAGCGGCAAAGGTGATACGACAAGGCTTCTACTGGCCCGCCATTATCTGCGCTGCAAATCGGGTTGTCAGATCCTGCGAAGCCTGTCAGAAATTTTCCCCACGCTCGGGGCGCCCCTCGCAGTTCACGAAGTTGATCGCCCACACGGGGCCCCTTCAGCGCTGGGGCCTAGACATCGTCAGGCCCCTGCCCACGGCTCAGGGGAACCTCAAGTTCACCTTTGTAGCTGTTGAATACTTCACTAAATGGATTGAAGCGAGGGCAGTATCCACCATCACATCGAAGACGGCCCAGAAATTCTTCTGGCAAAATATTGTTTGCCGCTTCGGAGTACCATCCGAACTCACGGTCGACAACGGCAAGCAGTTCGACAACCAAGATTTCAAAGACTTCTGCTTCTCCATCGGCACCAAGCTTGCCTTCGCCTCCGTGTACCACCCCCAGTCCAACGGAGTCGTGGAGCGCGCCAACGGCAAAATTTTCACAGCTGTCAAGAAAATGCTCCTTGACGACAAAAAAGGCAAGTGGCCCGACCTGTTACCCGAAGTGGTCTGGGCACTGAATACAACCGAGTGCAGGGCGACTGGATTTACCCCCTTCCGCCTATTATACGGATCGGAGGCCATGACCCCGCAAGAAATAAAGCATGGGTCGCCTCGGACAGCCGCGTCGGCCATCCCAGACGTAGATGAGCCAACTTCGAAGGATCTCATCGACGAAGACCGCGTCTTCGCCCTACAGGCTCTGGACAAATACCAAGCCCAGACAAAAGCATGGCACGACCAGGCAGTCATCCCAAGGGAATTCAGCGAAGGGGACCTCGTCCTCATCCGGACAGCTCGAACGGAGTCCAGAGGCAAGCTGGAGCCCATGTGGGAGGGCCCTTACATTGTCAAGTCGAAGGCCTCCCCCAGCGCATACAGGCTTGCAACGCCAAACGGCGAACACTTAGAGCATTCCTGAAACATTGATAATCTGCGCAAATTTTTTGTTTGACTCATCAGGGCCAGCCCGCCCTTGTAATTTGCAAAAACAATTTTGTTCTGGCCCGCACTCTTTTCCTCCCGGGGGGTGAGGTTTTTAACGAGGCAGAGTCATGTAATATACAAGAGAAAAATCCCCCGCAAAATTCACGTCGAAAAAAGACCGCATCAACGGTCTTCGACATTCGACTAATACAAAGTCACCGCGAGGCCCAGCGGCAGCCGCCCTCGCGTGCGACAAATCCGTGCAGAAGTCGCCTAAGGGTGCAGCCGGATTAGCACAACAAGTGCGAAAAATCGAAGTTTTCCGCGAAGACTATCCGCGCAGAAGTCGCCTAACGGTCCTTCCGGATTAGCACAACAAGTGCGAAAAATCGAAGTTTCCCGCGAAGACTATCTGCACAGAAGTCGCCTAAGGGTGCAGCCGGATTAGCACAACAAGTGCGAAAAATCGAAGTTTTCCGCGAAGACTATCCGCGCAGAAGTCGCCTAAGGGTGCAGCCGGATTAGCACAACAAGTGCAAAAATCGAAGTTTCCCGCGAAGACCATCCGCGCAGAAGTCGCCCAAGGGTGCCGCCGGATTAGCACTACTAATACGAAAAATCGAGGTCTGCCGCGAAGACTACCCGTGCAACAATCACCTAAGGGTGCAGCAGGGACTAGCACAATAAAGCGCGAAAAATCGTGATCTTCCGCGAAGACCATCCGCGCAGAAGTCGCCTCACGATGCAGCAGGGACAGCGCAACAAGCGTGACGAATCGACTACAATGGCATAGCCGGGCCAAGCTTAACGAGTGCAAAAATGACTACAAACTGTCCGCACAAAGATCGACCACAGGCGCACCAGACCAACATAACAAATACACTAGACCAAGTACGTAACGCCTCCGCAAACTTAGCCGAGTGTGCGAAGGCACACAACCTCATCATACAGGCCATTACACATGCACAAGCGAGGGCATCACACTCTACATCGGCTCAACCTTGGGAATAATTCCCATCTCCCTATAGTTAAATAGCATTATCCTAAGCTCCTCACCCGCAAAAAGACTTCGCAACTCCCCCTCACCTGCACTCACAGCGGCCGGCAGAGACAACAGTTCCTGCCTACCAGCCCCACGCACACGAAGCCGACCGCCCTCCGCCCCACTCACCCTACGCTTCGCAACCGCCCTTCGCCGCCTGCGCCCAGTACTCGGACCAGACACGACTTCAGCATCCGCAACTTGCGGCGAAGCCTCCGCCGCTGCCGCATCCAAGGCCGCAAAGTAGTCCAAGTCCTGAGTCGATGACTCGTCAGTCCACTCAACCGTGCTCCCAGAGTCACCAAAATCAGAAAACTTAGATGCAGACCCATCCGATTTACTATCACCATCCACGGTCGAAGCCGCCAAAAAATTAGTAGTAGCGGTTGCGTGCGCAGGCCCAAAATCTTGAACCTACGCAGCAACCAAGATTCAGCAACATATACAAAATTCCCTAACTACCCGCACCGACTAAGCCACCTACGAAGACCCAGCCATCACGAGAGCCTCCGCTATCGCCTCCGCAGCCACCGTCACAGGATCCTCAGCCCTCGGCGCAGCGGTTGGCGGCGGGCCTCCGCTGGCCGCAGCGGCTGCAGGGGCATTGGGAACGCCTTTGGCGGTCTCCAGGGCCGGGCCTCCGCCGGCCGCAGCGGCCGCGGGGGCATCAGGAGCGCCTTCGGCGGTTTTCGGGGGCAGCTCCAGGGTGGCCTCGGACACAGCCGCCACCGGGTCCGACTGCGGGCCAGGCAGCGCGCTGTTCAAGGCCCCGAAGTCATCCACCCTCTCGCCATGCGCCGCCTGAGACATAGCACACAAATTCAATAAACCCATCCATAGCCCACATTCAACAAACACCAAACAAAAGCCAAACATTACCTGACCCCTCGCCACCTCGGCCCGCTCCCTGACCACCTCTCGACCGTGGGGGCCCCACATCCGGTCGTAGAGGGCTCCGGCGGATTCCTTCACTATAGGGTCCTCACCTTGTAGATATCACGCTCAAAGTCCTCATCAGCTTGGTCGAAGACCTCATAATGCCGGCACCCTTCGTGGGAGAGCGCGTTCATTGCCCCCTCGCAGGTGACCAGGGAGGCATAGGACATGAACCCCTCCAAGATGGTGGGGAGCGCCTGCAACTCCTCCTGCACCCACTCAAGGCAACAAAGTCCGGGCTCTCGGTCCGGCACCTCGAATTCAGCGGTCCGCGCGCCCAGCTCACGGTATGAATCCATAAGCTGGTTGCGTGTCCGCTCGGCCTCCGCGCGCGTCGAGGCTTCGGCCCTCTCCGCACGAGCCCACAACGCGCTGAGCTGCTCCTCCAGCTGCTCGGCGCGCTGCTTGGCAAGACTGCCCTCCGCCCGCGCCAAATTGGCCTCCGCCTGCGCAGCCTGCACCTTGGCGAGGGCCTCATTAGCCTCCTCCCTCTCCTCCGCCAGTCGGCGCCGGAGGTCAGCCTTCTCACCCTCCAGCACAGCCACCTTATCTGCCAGTTTGCGGCATTTGCTATCGGCGGCCGACTTCTCCCGGACGGCGTCAGCATGTTGCGTCCGAAGTCTCTCGACTTTGGCAGACACAACCGCCGTCAGGGCTCCCGACGCCGTGCGGTCAGCGAAGTCAGTCGCCTACAAGACACACATAAGACCACAGCCCCAGCAAAGCCGGTAAAAAACCGAAGTCTAGCTCCACGTACCTGACTCAGTGCCTCTTTTAGCTCCTTCAGCCGGCGGGACACAGCACCTGCCTCGTCCCTGACTACAGCGAGCGCCGGAATCTCGCCACCGGCACTAAGCACACCGCCCTTCGCCCCACCAGGCGGAGCAACTACAAGCTGGCCTTCGTCCGACCCTGCAACATATCAACTTATTAATGAAAAAAAACGAGACAACGGCTTACCAACAAGGTAATCTTCCACACTAATGTCGGTGGCGAAGTCGGCGATGCGCTTGCCCAGCGGCGGCAACTCTCGAGCCGCCTTCATAGCCTCCGGCACCCCGCTGGGCACAGGGGCGGCCTTCGCAGGCTTGGAACCACCGGCGGCAGCCGCCTTCGCAGCCTCCGGCGCCCTGCTGGATACAGGGACAGTTGGCTTCGGCTGACCTCCGCCGGGGGTAGTAGCCTTCGCAGCCCCCCGCTGCCTCTTCGGCCTGGCTTCATGAAGCCTAACGACCACCTGGCGCTTCTGTGCAGCTCCCTGGCGATCCTTGTCCATCACTGCCGACACAACAACAGCAATATTCCGCCCGTAAGGAAACACTTTCCAAGCACGAACCATGCGAGATGTAAAAAAGTCTTCGCCGGCCGCACGAGGGACAGGAACATTCTTAGGCCACCAACCCCCGGTAACCCTCAGCATCCGCGCTGAAGACTCCCGGAGCTCGGGCGAAGACATCCTTCCCCCCGGGGCCGCGCATGTCCTCATCAATTCTCTAGCAAAACCATCAGAAACCCCAAGTCCTCCCACAGCAGTACCTAGTTTCCTCTTCTTAGAGGACGGGGCGGCCGCCGGCGCGGGGTCGTCTCCAGACTCCACCACCGGTTTCTTCCCGCGACGATCCACATCGTCTTGGCTGGGATAACCGCCATATGGCAGACGATTCAACTCAAAAACTCTGTTCAAGCGGTCATTTGACCCGCGAATGTCCCAGCTACGCTGGCCCTCTGTCCTAGGAACATACCGACCCACGATCCACACCGCCCCATCCTCCGCCTCAGGCACAAAGGCGGCCGGATCGCGACTCTGCAGATCCAGCGCGAAGGCAGGACTTCACACCAGCTTCCCACCGTGGGAAGGCATCTGGCGAGGGCACACTTCGCCCAGCGCCAAGCCATGCGCCAAAGGCCATACCCCGAACGCCACAAACTCCTCAACCAAATCGCGCCCGCTGCTCAGGCTGGCGGCGCACCGAAGGGCCCCTTCGTCTGCATCCTCCTCCGCCACATCAAAAGGCGGGTATGCTGAGTAAAAATGCGAGCACATCTCGAACACGGGGAGCCCCGGATGGTCTTTGGCTATACCCTCTGCGACGTAGAACCAAAAATCCTGCCAATTGCCCCACTTGTTGCGGGCGCAAGGAACCAACTCAACTACCTGCATCATGGTCTTGCCGGTCTTCGGCGTGAATGTACATGACCCAAACTGGGCAACTTCACTTCCAATCATCCTCTTCTGCTAATGCAGGCAATAATACTTCGTGAAGACTTTGACTGATGGCTGTCCGCCATATGAAGTCGTTGCCCAGACATACTTCGACAGAGCCACCACGGCATTCGGAGTCAGCTGATGGATCTGAACATTAAATCTGCGCAGGACTTCTCCAACAAATCAGTGCGCAGGCAAGCGGAGACCAGCGGCAAAGAACGCCTCGAACACAACCAATTCGCCTTCCGGCTCGGGGACTTCCTCCGTCCCCGGGACACGAGCGACCCCGCCACCAAAGTAACCAAGCCACTGCATATCTTGCACGCGGACCGATGACATCCGCGACACACCAAACTCCACCGTATCGCCGGCGCGCAACTCCTCCACCGCCATAGTACTCAGCGTTTCCTCAGATGACGCGTCGGGCGGCGGCATAGCGGCAGCAGAAGAAGAAGAGGTCAGCATCGCTACGTACCGTCGGCGGCGGCGGGCGGTCTGCTTCACTCGAGCCAGATCTCCGGCGAACAAGAGCAAGGAGGGCAGACGAGCAGCAAGACGGCGGAAAAAGCGGCTAGGGTTTTCACAGAGCGCGGAAGGATAAATTTCAAAACGCGTCACCCCCCAACCCCTTTTATACACAGGGCGCGGCGCTACGGGAAACCCGCAGTCCAACAGTACGGTGTCAATCAACGGTCATGTCAAAAACCCCCACGGAACCACTTCGAGCGAGGGCAGCGTCTCTGCCATCTAGCGACGTCTTCGGCACCAGATGACTCAGTCGAACTGTTCCCTCGGAGGGCAAATGTTGGGGCGAAGGCAAAGACACCACCCTTCGCTCGAGGCCTTCGCCGTAGTCGCTGGCCCAACGGAGGCAAGACAACGGGCAGGGACACCCTTCGCCCCATAAGACATTGGACGAAGACCCGTGACGAAGACCCGTGACGAGGTCGTCCCTCCGTGCGGCCTCGTCAGGCATGGAAGCCCACGTGTGATTCAGCCCATTGTAACGGGCCCTGCGTGGCCGCTGAGTGTTACGGGCCTAATTTGTAAAGGCGTCCCTGTAATTACAGTCTGTAACCCCGCTTTATGGGAATATTCCGGGGATAACCTAGGTGTCTGAGGGCACATGCGTCCTTAACACAGGACGCTGGGCACCCGGACACCTATAAATACCCCCGCACAGTGCCCTTAAGAGGCCAGATGAACAGTGCTTTTGCCATCACGTGCTAAAACCCTGTTTGCGCTATCACTCCCCCCCTGTTGGATCAACTTGCGCCCGTGAGCAAGTTCCAACAGTGAGTCAAGCTCAGGCCCGCAGATGTCAAAGTAGAGACAAGTCTCTGCCTGAGATTCCAAAGGTGGTGGTGCCTTCTCTTCAGTCACTTCGATCTCTTCTTCGTTTTCTAAACATAATCATGTATATAAGAATGAATGCCATGTAATGCTCATGAGAGTGCAAAGATGATAAGAACTTATTATCTAAAGTCTTGAATACAATTTTCCTTCACGGGACTCCGAGAACATAGGGTTTCTGGAGTCAGTAAAGGAGTTCACAAGGCAGGGGGGTTTTGGGTTCTAGTTATCAAACAAGGTCCAATTCAAACCAAACTTCACCCATGGCTTCTAAATAATGTGTAGGACTTATATAAAAAGTTTGAGCATTTTTGGAATTACCATGTGTTTTCTAAAAATCCAGAACTAATACTTTAAACTACTTTAAATGCCTTAAAATTCCTTATTTAACCTAAAAATCATGAAACTATTTTTATTAAATACTAGGGAAAATAAGAAGTCTAGGAAAATTGGTTTGACATTTTTAGGATTTTTCTACAATTTTCTATAAGTTATTTGGTTCAGGAGTAAAAAGAAAAGGAAAAGGTAGCAACAGTAGTGGGCTGATTTCAGCCCAGACTGCCCAGATCCATGCAGAAGCGCGCCCGCACGCGCGCCCGCGCTGGCATCATTACAGAAAGGGCCCCGGCTTACTAATTATTCCAACAGGGGTTCAAACACTATTGCATGAGTCACTGACGGTTTACACATAAGCCCCCTGGTTTCTAATTCTTCGCAGGGCGAAGTCCACGACGGCGTCGAGCGTGGGGAAGCTCCGGCGAGCACCTGTACCGGCCGAATGGGGCAATTACTAGGGTCTCTGAGCTGCTGACACGCAATTGGATCCATCCCGACCATTTCCCCCAACCCAATTTCATCTAAGGCCTATTGGTTTGCTCGAGCCACGGTGACCGTGAGCATCGCGGCAAGACAGTCGCGTTCCCGGCGACCAGAGGGTTCCTAGCCCAATTGCGTGGGTCGGCAAGCATCGTAGTCGTAAGAGAAAGCTTAAATGAGGGAGAGAGGAGGATGAACTGACCAGGAAAGGGCTGGCCGCGGTGAGGTTCGTTTCACGGTGTTCTTGAACTGGATTGGGGAGAATGCGAAATTGGAGCTTGCTGGTGATCGGCTGGGAGCAATACTAGGTGTGGGGTGCGCAATGATGTTGCGAAGCTAGTCACGGGCTCAATTTATAGGCAGCTTCATCGGTGGCACTCAATTTGATCGAACAACGCGGCGGCTGGAGATAAGAAAGGACCCTGGCGCCGTGGGTTCGTGTCCTCAGTCGTGGCGAGCTCACCGGCAATGATTTAACGGCTGTAAGGAGTCACGGTGACGCGATGGAGAGGCAGAGCCACGTGGCGGGCAACGGCGAAGGCTTGACGGCGGTGAGACCCTTTATCCACGGGCGGTGAGCAAGGGGGAAGGGATTACGGCTGGCTAGGGTGGCATCCAGCTCACCGGCGGCGAGGATCACCCTACCCCGCGATGCTATCCATCCGCTCAGACACGAATCCCAACGCCGGTGACACGAATCACGGCGGAGGGAGTCGTCGACAGTGAGGACAGTGCGCTTGTGATCTCAACCATTACAGTTATTGTACCATCGCAGAGTGTATGCAGTCGACCTGACAGACCATTTTTGAACATGATTTTCTCCCAAACCTGTATGGCAACACATACCAAACTCTGCAGCAAAGTTATAGAGCTACTAACCAGCTACAAGTTTGTCATAGATGCCATGGGCAGATTCATGCTGGATCATAGTTGAATCCATGCTCAAATCTCAGTGGTTGCACTGTTGGTCTAAAAATTCAGACCCAATGACCTGACAGTCCAGCTTTGGACTTAATTATCTCCCAACTTTATTTAACAACTATGCTCATAACCTTAAGCAAAGTTGTTCTCCTTTGTTTTGTCTACAACTTTGCTGTGGTGACCTAGGGCAAAAACCCTAATATTTGAAAGTTACAAAGTTCAAAAGTTGAGCCCTTAACACTAAAATTCAGACTTAGAATGAAATCTCAATTAGGGACCTTTTTG
This sequence comes from Zea luxurians, assembly GCA_029449295.1. NCBI lineage: Eukaryota > Viridiplantae > Streptophyta > Magnoliopsida > Poales > Poaceae > Zea > Zea luxurians. Next base: position 20,492,751 of record JAOPSE010000019.1, on the reverse strand, counting down.
CAAATGAATCCAAAACTTAGGGTTTGGCTTGTAAATTCACATATGAGTGACCCAAATGACTTAAGATACTTATTTAACTTGTTTTTTGCACTTTAGTCCAAAAGTGGACTAATTTTGCACATAGGCCCCTAGGGTTTGGTTTTAGGGTTTTCTAGGGTTCCAATTAGGGTTTTTGGTACCCCAGGGGTATAAATGTGATTCAACTTTATTCTTGAGATCATTTTATGACCTTTTCCTTAAAGCTTTTAGGTTTTCTCAATTTGGGTTGTGTTTTACCCCTTTAATCCCCCTTTAGAGTTAAGTGCCCTATTCAGGGTCTTATTTGCAAAACACTAGGACAATACAACTTATTTGAATTTTTTACCTAGTGAATGCACTCTAGGTGTGTCAAACATATGCAATGCCAATGTTTATGATGTCATGCTCAAGTTTTAGTTATAGTAACACCAGGGGTGTTACAACCATGTACCCAGGGGATCGTTCAACTCAAGGAATATGAATTCCGGGAACTAACTCAAGGTGGAAGATCTGTCAGTGAGTACATGCACAAATTCACAGAGTTGGCTTGTTATGCGCCTGACGATGTCAGCACCGAAACCAAGAAGATGGCCTGTTTTCTGAAAGGGCTAAGACCAGAACTCAAGACCATCCTCGCCAGCCAAGATTTCATCAGCTTCTCGCACCTCTCCAACGAATCCATACAAGTGGAAAGGGCAAAAGAAGAAGAAAAAGGTCACCTCAAGAGGAAATTCCAAGTTCTCCGAGCTCAGCAGCAAGACCGACACCAGAGAGCTCAATCCTTTGGGCTTCCACCCAAGGGGCCAAGCTTCAATAGACCAGCTGGACCCACTCTGTCATGTTTCAGCCAGCAGAGTCAGAGCTCCTTTCGGCCCCCCTCGGTTGCAAGCAACCAACCGCCAGCAAATGCCTGTTGGCACTACGGAGACCCCAGTCACTTCAAGAATAACTGCCCCCAGTTGAAGGCACCCGGACCTACCTACTCCAACTCGGTGAAGGGCCCCAAGAATACCTCGGCACCTGCCTCCAAGGCACTCCCCTCCAACAGTCAGCAAAGCAGGACCCAGTATCAAGGCAGAGCACGAGTTAACCACGTCGATGCTCAAGAGGCCCAGCAAGCTCCGGGGGCAGTGCTCGGTGAGTTCCTTGTCGAATTTACTCCCGCTACTGTACTTTTTGATTCAGGAGTATCCCATTCATTTATAGCCACTAGTTTTGTGGAAAAGCATGGCATCCCCTCTACACCCCTAGAAATCCCTTTGGTCACCCGAACCCTGGGGTCAGACCTTCTGTGCCAGCTCAAATGCTCCCAAGTTAGAATTCTTTTAAGTGGGGTCGTGTTCTTGGCAGACTTAACCGTCTTGCCATCCCAAGGGATTGATGTGATCCTAGGAATGGATTGGCTAACTAAGCACAAGGGCATCATAAGTTGCGCAAGCAAGACCGTCCTTCTCACCGACCGCCAAGGAAAAGTAGTTTCTTGTCAGGCCCAACCGCCCGCTAACGATCCAATGATGTTTAATCTAGCAGCAGAAAATATATCCGTAATAGAAGAATTCATGGATGTATTTCTGGAAGAGTTGCTTGGAATGCCACCTGAAAGAGGAGTGGAGTTCTATATAGATCTCATTCTTGGCACTGCGCCCATTGCAAAGAGACCATACCGCATGGCCCCCACAGAGTTAGCAGAATTAAAACTCTAGATCGCAGAGCTGCAACAAAAGGGTACATCCGTCCCAGTTCATCTCCCCGGGGAGCACCCGTCCTTTTCATCACCAAAAAGGATGGAAGTATGAGAATGTGTATTGATTACCGATCCTTGAATGAAGTTATAATCAAAAATAAGTATCCACTCCCTCGGATCGACGATCTCTTCGACCAGCTGCAAGGAGCCAAATATTTCTCCAAGATAGACCTAAGGTCGGGATATCACCAACTGAGAATCAAGGAAGCAGATATACATAAGACTGCATTCGTCACCAGATACGGACAATATGAGTTCACGGTAATACCGTTCGGGCTAACGAACGCACCCGCCTTTTTCATGAACCTCATGAATAAGGTATTCATGGAAGAACTGGATAAGTTTGTCGTAGTCTTCATCGACGACATCCTTATATATTCCAAGAATCGCAAGGACCATGAGCGTCACCTTCGAATCATCCTCGGAAGACTCAGGGCACATCAACTCTATGCTAAGCTCAGCAAATGTGAATTCTGGTTAGAAAAGATAGCCTTCCTTAGGCATATCTTGACTGCAGAAGGAATAAAAGTAGACCCATCCAAGGTAGAAGCGGTTTCAAAATGGAAGCAGCCATCCAACGTCAGCGAAGTGCGAAGCTTTCTAGGAATGGCAGGGTATTACCGCCGCTTTATCAAGGGATTCTCCAGCATAGCAAGACCTATGACCGAACTCCTCAAGAAGGACAATAAGTTTGTGTGGACCCCAAAGTGTGAGGAAAGTTTCCAGATCATAAAGGAAAAGCTCACGACCGCACCCATTTTGACACTACCAGATATACACCAGGATTTTGTCATCTTCTGTGATGCTTCAAGGCAAGGCTTAGGGTGTGTCCTGACGCAAAATGAGAAAGTTATTGCTTATGCATCCCGCTTACTCAAGCCGCATGAGCAGAATTACCCCACCCATGATTTAGAATTGGCAGCCATAGTGCATGCCCTAAAAATATGGAGGCACTATCTAATTGGGAACAAATGCCACATCTTCACCGATCACAAGAGTCTGAAGTATATCTTCACTCAGCCAGACCTCAACCTCTATCAAAGAAGATGGCTTGAACTGATCAAAGATTATGACCTTGAGATCCATTACCACCCCGGAAAGGCCAACGTGGTAGCAGACGCCCTCAGCCGAAAACCTTTCGGGATAAAGGGAACCAACTTTTTAGAAGATTGGAAGAAGGAATCAGCTCAGCTGAATGCATGTCTAGGAGACAACGATAGCCTAGAAGTCAAGCCAATGCTCGAAGACCTCATATGCAAGGCTCAACGCCTGGACACGGAGACAATGAGACTTGTGGAAAAAGCTCGCAAAGAACAACTTCCGGACCTTAGGACAGATGAGCAAGGAGTCCTTTGGTTCAAGAACCGTCTGTGTGTACCAAAAGGAGAGGCACGAGAAGTCCTGCTCAATGAATCTCACAACTCAACCTACTCCATCCACCCAGGAACCACCAAGATGTACCTAGACCTCAAAACCAGATACTGGTGGAGAGGGATGAAGAAAGAGATAGCACAGTATGTGGCCCGATGTGACACCTGCCAACGAACAAAAGCCGAACACCAGAAACCTGCAGGCCTACTGCAACCCCTCCCAGTGCCTGAATGGAAGTGGGAGGAAATAGACATGGATTTTGTAACCGGACTACCCGGACGCAAAAAGGGAATGACTCTATCTGGGTAATAATAGACCGTCTCACCAAGGTGGCCCACTTCATTCCAGTGAAAACCACTTTTGGGGGAGCCACCCTTGCCCGGATATATCTTAAAGAGATAGTCAGACTCCATGGTATCCCTCGGAAGATAGTGTCAGATAGAGGGAAGCAGTTCACTTCAAAATTTTGGAAGAGCCTTCAGCAAGCTATGGGCACCAAGTTAGATTTTAGCACCGCCTATCACCCTCAGTCAGATGGTCAAACGGAAAGGGTCAACAAGGTCCTCGAAGATTTATTAAGAGCCTATGTGTTGACGTTCGACAGAAACTGGGAGTCCAGCTTGTCGTATGTCGAATTCTCATATAACAACAGCCATCAGGCCAGTATCAAGATGTCACCGTTCGAAGCATTGTATGGACGAAAGTGCCAGACCCCCCTAATGTGGTCCAATGTAGGGGAAAGGACATTGGAAGGACCCGACTTTGTTAAAGAGGCCGAAGAGAAAGTTGCCCTGATCCGCAAGAGGTTTCTTGAAGCTCAGAGTCGACAGAAAAGTTATGCAGACAATAGACGGAGAGAACTCAGATTTGAGGAAGGAGACTTCGTGTACCTCAAGGTCTCCCCGATGCGTGGGGTCAAAAGGTTCCAAATGAAAGGAAAGCTAGCACCATGTTTTGTCGGCCCCTATCCCGTCATTGGCAGAGTGGGACCCGCAGCATACCGCCTTGAATTACCAGAATCCATGTCAGATATTCACAATGTGTTTCATGTGTCCCAGCTCCGTAAGTGCCTGCAAGTACCAGAGAACCACATCGAGGCAGAGACAATTCAGATTCAAAAAGACCTCCAGTACCGGGAAAAGCCAATAAAGATTCTTGACTCAGCAGTCCGAAAACCCGCAACTCAGAAGTAAGACTCTGTAAGGTACAGTGGAGTAGAGAAGGAGAAGAGGAAGCTACCTGGGAAAGTGAGGACTCTCTGAGGAGGGAATACCCTTACCTTTTCTCGAGCCCCGTCTAAATCTCGAGGGCGAGATTCCTTTAACTGGGGTAGGTTTGTAACATCCCAATTTTCAACCCGAGGTTTGGAACCCTAATCCAACCCCCCCTTTTTTATCTCTCCCTAATCTCCCCTAGGTTTTCTCATCATATGCATACACTTTGTTTGATTAGAAGCACCTCACTTAGATTTACATTTTTAGCACCTAAGATTATCTAGTTAATTAATTGTTCAAAAGAAAAGGGTATAAAATTTGAAATAGAAATTGGAAAATAAAAAAAAAAGAAAAGAAAAGGAGAAACCTTTCTCTCCCCCTGGCTGGGCCGATTCCAGCCCACGCCCGCGGCCGCTCCCCCATTTCGCGCTCGTGACTTCCCCCCCCTCGGCCCACTCCGCGCGCGCGACCGCTACCGCTGACACGCTGTCCCCACTCGTCAGTCGCCTCCCCCTCGCCCTCGCTCGCGCCCGCGCACCGCTGACAGGCAGACCCCACCAGTCAGCCACCCCATTCCCTCGCCGCGTACGGCTTCGCCACGGTAACCTCCGACCACCGTCCTCTCCCTCGCCCCATCCCCTCACCCCATCCCCTCGCCGCACAGGGAAGTTTGGCACCGCCTTGTCCTCGCCGCTGTGGCCGCGTCCTTGCACGGCACTGCCCCGCCGTGCGGTCTCGTCGTCACCGCTGTGCGGCATTAACTCCGTCGCGGTGCAACCTCACCGGCGTCCGCCTAGCTCTGCCGCTCCCCTCCCCTTGGGCGCCTATAAAAGGATCGCCCCGAGCACCTCTTTGCCCCGCACCGGCCTCAGCCACTCATCTCCCCCTCGCCCGAGCTCAATCACGTTAGCGCCGCCGTCTTCCTCCACTCCGGTAAGCCCCTCCCCCTCTCGTTCTCCCCCCTCTAGTTGTCAGCAAGCAATTAGCTAGGCTCATCAGTTTCGCCACACCGCCGCGAGTTTGGAACACCACTCCCCTGCCCCCGATCCCCGCACGAACCTCACCGGCGACGACTCCCGCCGCGGAGCTCCACCACCTCCCCGCGGTCAGCCCCCTCCCAGCCTCCTCTGGCCAAATTGGGCCCACCCCTAAGCTCGCCAGCCCCTCCTCATGCTAGGGCGCCTGCCCGATGCCTAAGAACTGGGGTCGCTGGCGGCGAATCGCCGTAGAACCCACCGGCGACCGGGTTTTCCCCCGCGGTCGGCCGGTTCGCCCACCCCGTCAGCCGTTGGCGCCGTCTCCCCCTCCCGCTCTCTCTGACGTGTGGGCCCCGTGGAAACGGCGCCGTCTCTCGCGTGCCTGTGCCGTTTCGCACCGTGGGCCGTGGCTGGGCCGGCGCGCTCGCGCCCGCGCATGTCTCTGCGCCCGGCTAGGCCGGATTTCGCCCCCCCGGCCCACCAGAGCCTGAAACCTTTTTCTTTTTCTTTTTCAGCCTTTTTCTCCTTTAGCTATTTATATCTCAATATTTTATGCACCAAAAATTATCAAAACACTTTCTAAAGTCATATGAAATGTTAATACTAGAAATTGACACACTCCACTTAGTAAACCACTATTGATGTATTGTTTATTGTCTGTTTTACTAGAAGAAGCGGGGACCGTCGATCCAGAACCCGTAGCCCCAGAAGAAGGGCCGGAGCCCAATCTCCCGGAGGTAGACCTTTTGTGCCAGGAAAGCTTCAACGAAGGCAAGTCCATCCTTCCCTTGATGCATAAATTACCTATTCTTTCTACCACTACCTAGGCCGGGATTACAGGGTGGAATATTTGCATTGTGAGCAGAGAGATAGCCCGCATTAACATACATCCTTTGAATACAAAATGTGGGATGGGAAAAAGGGCAGTGTGTTTCTCTAAACGAGGTTTTCAAAAAAATGTGCGATGAAGGGTATTCACCCTCATCACCTTGTGAGTGGGATGATCAGGGACTCCCTGGTTTAGGGGAGGGCCTAAGGTGATGGCTCAGCTGGTTTAGGCGTGAGTAGAAGGATTGTCCCCTCGAATAAGGACTGGTTTGTCATCTTTCACTACCTGTACTCATGATAAGTACAACCACTCGAGACTGTGTGGGCAGTCACTCAATCCGAACTCGTACGGTCCAACCCCAGGGATATGAAGGCTGGGGAGCACCGGGAGGATAAGGAGGGGGAATGTTTTGTCCGGTTTGGACATGGCGGTGGCCTGACTCCTTCCGTTATAACCGTTAAGGTTAGGACGTGTGAGGAAAGAAAGAGATCCGGCATTCGGGTCTCACGACGGTGAGATCGGAGAAACCGGACTAGTGGGTAAAGTGTACCCCTCTGCGCAGAGTTGAAACCTATTTGAATAGTCTGTGTCCACTGGTATGGACGAGTCTGGTGTGGTATGACAATTAGCGTTTTATAACCTTCGTGATCAGGGAAAGGTGCGTGTAAGTGCGTTTTGAAAAAAGAAAACAAGGCCACGGGAGCGGGAAGCTCAGTGGTGGTTGAGTATTGTGTTATTTTTATTTCCTTGGGAAAACCCTACATCAACTGCCTTTCTCTGAGAAAAAGAAGAGTGACTTCAACTCCACCAAATAAAGCATGTATGATATAGGTCTCTTTCTCTTTACGGGAGCGAGATGGGCTTGCGGAATACCTAGTGTATTCACCCAGATTTATTTATGTTTTTCAGCAGCCAAAGACTTCTTTTCTGCTATGCTTGATTGAGAGGGTAGTGTCTGCACCCAGTTCTGCCTGTGGTTTGGGCTAGTGTACCGTCTACCGCGCTTTGTATTCTAGCTCTCTCGAGCTTGTACCCCGGTATTGTAATAACCTTTATTTGAACTCTATACTATTTGAAGTAAGGAATGTGGTTACTAGCCTCCTGGGACTAGTAATTGTATCACATTTGAGTCCCAACGGATCGGGACGCTTCATCTGGAACATCATCCACCATATCAGAGTTGAGATAAGAGCAAGATCAGAGATAAGTTCTGGAACATCATCCACCATATCATGAATGGTGAGGTAATGAATGTGGTGCTATTTATGATGAGGCAATTGAATGACCTCAAGATGGACAAGAACCAGAATTTGGCCTACGCTCCATACATCATGGCTCTCATCAAGGCTAAGACCAGATTTGAGGGGCGTTGTGAGATAGCTCACACTCTATTTAGGCCTTTCAAGAATGAGATTGGATTCCTCACCAAGCTTCTTACTCCTTTCCCAGGCGATGAGGAAGAAGCTGGCGATGATGAAGGAGTTGCTCCTGAAGCTGATGCAGCTGAGCAGATGCCTCCTCCTCCACCCCCTCCTTAGCCTCAGCAGTTCTGGCAGCCTGGTCTAGGCTATTTTGATCCTTACTTCCAGAACATGCAGCAAGAGCTCCAGACACACATGGATGGCCACTTTCAGGGCATGATGACCCATATGGACCAGCGCATGGATGCCATGCAGACTCACTTTGATGATAACCTTGATGCGCTGAACTCTGAGCTTTCTGAGTTTCGCTCTCACATCCAAGAAACTGTTCATGATCCACTTATGACTAGAATGAACAACATGCAGCAGAGCTTTCAGGATAATATGGAGGCCTTGTCCAGTCAATTTGACAATATGTCCACCAATGAAAGCATCCAAGATATTCGTCAGAGGCAACAGCAGCTCCAGAATGACTTCGGGCAGTTCTCCTCTCTCTTCGACACTTTCAGCACCCATTACTACAGCATGCACCCTCCACCTGGTGATCAGTGAGACCCCTCCTTTGTGGCAATTGATACAAAAGGGGGAGAGAAGAGAAGTTGGGGATGTCATATTCAGGGGGGGGCTCATGTGGACATTGAGACTTTGCAAATGCATGTTTACTATTTGAACTTTATGTCTTATGCATTTGGTGAACTATGTCTTATGTTTGAGGACAAATGTTTGTAATATTTTGTGGATTGAACTATGTTTGTTAAATCTTATGTTTCTATTAGTTCGAATTATTCTGTGAATGGTTGATCAAGGAGTGATTAAATTTGCTGCGCTTATTTTACATATTACTTCTTATATGCCTCGATAACCATGACTATAGGAAGATCTCCATCAAAACTCCGATCGATTATGTGTGTCATATCTTCAACTACAAATATCATGCACACATATAGGGGGAGCTATTCCTACACTCTGAGTTTTGTTGAAACTTATCTATCTCTAGGATGGAACTTCAAATGAAGATAAGTTTTATGAAGCTCATCTCTAAAATCCTTCTTATACCTAAGGTATGAGGAAGATTTGAAAATCAAAACTTCTTTGGATAAAATGTGTAGTGTGGTCATCAATTACCAGAAAGGGAGAGATTGTGAATCATCTTGGCCCCTTAGTGATGTTTTGGTAATTAATGACAACTATTTGTGGACTAACGGTTCTTGGAGAAATAAGAATGCAGGTTGGACCACATAGAACAGAAAATCTTGGAGACTTATAAGCATTGGTTGTTTATCAAGTAAAGGCAAAGGTCTAACATAGGTTTTTGTTTTTGTCGGTCTCCAGGAGTTTAGAGAAGATATTTGACCGGATTAGCAGGCTACACGGTCGTACTATTAAGAGGGGTCAATGACCTTGGTCTGTGTAAAACTTAGTGCCTCATAGAGCATCTAGTGGTTGCATTTGCATGAGGACTAACAGCGCTTCCAGTTTCGAGAGTTAAAAATCTTTTTGAAAGCGTGTTTGAAAAAAATGTTAAGTCATGGGGCTGGCGGACCGTCCGGGCCAAGTGGGCGGACCGTCCGTGATCCATCCAATGGGGTCCGAAGTATGTCCACTTCGGACTAGTCCTGTACATTCATACTGCGGACTATCCGAGCCTTGGGACCGGACCGTCCGCAGTCCTGACCAGAGAGGATTGTTTTCTGCACAGTCCCTGTATTATTGTGCGGACTGTCCGGCCAGGGTCGGCGGACCGTCCGCAGGTGCCAAATTGGTTTGGGCAGGGACTGTGTGTTTTTGGGCACTTATACTACGGACTGTCCGGGGCCTAAGCGCGAACAGTACTGACTCCCAGGTCATAGACAGTCCGGCCTTGTACGGCGGACAGTCCGCGTGTAACGCCCTGAATTTGGGGGTAGAATTTTTTCTTCTTTTCACTCACCAAATTCGGGCGTTACTCTCTTTTCTTTTCCCGTTTCACTCCTTCTTCCCAATTTCAAACCAGTATAGTGACGGGTGTCCGTGTCATGTATAAACAAAACCTAAGTGTCATGGGTGTTGCATCATGACAAAGCACATTTCTTTGTCTGATGTCGCGTGTTCGTCTCGCCCCGTTTCAGATTTTTGGTTCGCGATCGGATTCCGTTTAGTGGTCGTGCATGTCGTGGGTTTCGATCCGCGATGTGTCGCAGCCTGGCCCAGCCCGGCCCGGTTTGGCCCAGTCCGACCCGCGCGCCCCTTACGCCCCCTGCCCTCCCCATGCGCGCGCGCCCCTCCCCTGATCCATTTGTCTCATTTGATTTTCTCCCGCACAGTAACCTCCCTCTCCCTCTTCCACCTCTCTCTCTCTCTCCCCGTGGTGCCCTAGGGTTTGGAGTCGAGATCGCTGGAATTTGGATCCCCGGAGGTGAGTTTTCCCCTCCCCTTCCCTCTCCCTCTCTCTCTCCTCCCCCTCCCCTTCTTCTCCCCCACGCGGCCTCCCTACCCGCGCGCCCGCGCCGCCTCAGCCCCCTCGCCCTGCGCGCCGCCCTCGGCCGCGCCCCATGCCGTCCCCGCGCGCCCTCCCCGCGTCCCCGCGCCCTCCCCCCAGCGAGCCCCTCCCCGACGGCCCGTGTCCCCTCCCCCCGGCGAGCCCCTCCCTGGCGGCTCGCGCCCCCTCCCCCGGCGAGCCCCCCTCGGCCGCGTCCCGCGCTGCCTCCCGGCCCCGCGTCCCATGACGCCCCCCAGCGAGTCGCGCCCCCGGCAGCCCCGTGCCCGGCGAGCCCCTCCCCGCGCGCCCTCTTGGCCCTGCGTCCCGCGCCGCCCCGGCGAGCTGTGCCCCCGGCAGCCCCGTGCCCAGCGAGCCCCTCCTTGCCCGTGCTCTCCCCGGCCCCAGCGAGCCCTCGCCCCGCCGCGGTCCCTCCCCGGCGGCCCTCCCTGCCCGTGCCCTCCCCTACTCCCCGGCGAGCCCCGCCTCGGCCCCCGCGCCGCGCCCTGGCCGCGCCCCACCATGCCTCGGCCGCGCGCCCTCGGCCTCGCACCTGCCCGCACCCTCGCGCGCCCCTACCCGCGCCCGTGCCCTGGCGACTCGCGTCCCGCGCGCCTGCACGGTTCGCATGCCATCGGCATGCGCAGCGTGTTCCCGCGAGTGCGACCGTAGTCGCGCTGCGTTTAACCCTCGTTCTAATCTATTTTAATTTTAGTTTAGTCGATGTGCTGCGTCGCGCGCTTCGTCGCGCGACGATTCTTTTAATTTATATTTATTAAAGTGTTGCGTTGCGCGCTTCGTCACGCGACGATTCGTTTAAATGCAGTTCAGTTGACGTAAGCCGTCGTGCGTTTCGTCGCGTAACGCTTAACGTTTATCTATGATTAATGCAAGAATCTCGTTGCGCGCTCTGTCGCGCGGCGAGTCGTTTACTTCTTAATTCAATCTAAATGTTGTGTCGTATGTCTCGTCGTGCGACCACTCCCTTTCATTCATCTTTATCTATTTATAATGATTAAATGTGGAACATGACTTTACTTTATGCTCAACGCAGTGTCCAAATTAATGCCCTTCTGTTAAGCGAGTGGTTTAATTTATAATAATGTAACGTGATCGCTTCTCGACTGTCTTTTCCTCTTTCTCTCTTAACCGTAATTGCGAGCCCCGCGTGGAACGTCTGTTTACTTATTGCATTCCATTGTATGGTGTACTGTTCTTTTGTATTAAATGTGTGGAATGTATGTTTGAACTCGTATAGAGAACAATCTGGTTGAAGAGCCCGAAGAACTCGCAGGAGAAGTGAAAGGGAAATGTGCCCTTGGGCCATTTCTAAGTATTTTGGTGATTGAGTGCCAACACAAGTGCTTAAGTGTTAAAGTATCCCAAGTGATGGACAAAGTGCAAATCAAAAGTAAAGGTATGTTTCTAGACTTAGTACATTGTTTTATGGACTAATGTATTGTGTCTAAGTGCTGGAAACAGGAAAAATCAAGTTGGAAAAGAGATGGCTTTGTTCAGCCAAAGTCTGCTCAGTCTGGGTGCACCGGACTGTCTGGTGGTGCACCGGACTGTGTCCGGTGCGCCAGACTAGGCTCTGGCGAACTTGCTGCTCTTCGGGACTTCGACGACGTGGTGTACGGCTATAAATCACCGGACTGTCCGGTGGTGCACCAGACTGTCCGGTGAGCCGTTCACAGGCGAACTCGTCGTTCTCGGGAGATGATTAATGGCGTACGGCTATAATTCACCGGTCTGTCCGATGGTGCACCGGACTGTCCGGTGAGCCAACGGTTCAGCCGGTCCAACGGTCGGCCGAGGATACCGCGCGTGACGCTGTGGCCGAGCCAACGGTCACATTGGGGCACCGGACTGTCCGGTGTGCACCGGACAGTGTCCGGTGCGCCAATGGCTCTAAATCTGACAACGGTCGGCTTCGCCAAATAAGGAAAGAAATCCGCACCGGACAGTGTCCGGTGGTGCACCGGACTGTCCGGTGCGCCAGGCGCCAGAAGGCAAAAATTGCCTTCCTAGAATGCTCTCAACGGCTCCTAGCTGCATTGGGGCTATAAAAAGGACCCCTAGGCACATGGAGGAGCATACCAAGCATTCCCCAAGCATTCTAAAGCACCAAGACTTCGATTTCGCGCATTTGATTCTTTGAGATAGCATCTAGAGCTCTATTTGAGTTGTGAACTCGTCGGGTTGTGTTGTGAGCTCTTGTTGCGACTTGTGTGCGTGTTGTCGCTTTGATTTTGTGTCTTGTGTGCGTTGCTCATCCCTCCCTTACTCCGTGCTTCTTTGTGAACACCAAAGTGTAAGGGCGAGAGGCTCCAAGTTGTGGAGATTCCTCGTGATCGGGATATAGTAAAGCAAAGCAAAACACCATGGTATTCAAGTGGGTCTTTGGACCGCTTGAGAGGGGTTGATTGCAACCCTCGTCCATTGGGACGCCACAACGTGGAGTAGGCAAGCGTTTGTTCTTGGCCGAACCACTGGGATAAACCACTGTGCCATCTCTGTGTTGATCTCTTGTGGTTATTGTGTTTTGTTAAGACTCCTCTCTAGCCACTTGGCATTATTGTGCTAACACTTAAACAAGTTTTTGTGGCTTTAAGTTTAAGTTTTTATAGGATCACCTATTCACCCCCCCCCTCTAGGTGCTCTCAATTGGTATCAGAGTCGTTCTCTTCAAGAAGGGACTAATCGCCCGAAGAGATGGATCCTAAGGGGAAGGGAATTGTGATCAATGAAAAGGAAAGGAGTCCTTCAGTCAACGAGCCGAAGGAGGACAAGCCTACCGACTCGGGCTCGGGCCACAAACGAAAAGATGGGAAGAAGAAGAAGACAAGGCGTATCAAGGAGATCGTCTACTACGACGACAGCGACGAGTCCACTTCTTCCCAAAAGGACGACGACAACGACTACGAGAGAAGGAAGACGGTTAATTCAAACTTTTCCTTTGATTATTCCCGTATTCCGCAAAGTACCAATGCTCATTTACTCTCCATTCCACTTGGCAAACCTCCACACTTTGATGGGGAGGACTACGGATTTTGGAGTCACAAAATGCGTAGTCACTTATTCTCTCTCCATCCAAGCATATGGGAGATTGTAGAAAGTGGAATGAAATTCGATAGCTCGGATAGTCCCATGTTTATAAATGAACAAATCCATAGAAATGCACAAGCTACTATTGTCCTTTTAGCATATGTGTGCAGGGAAGAGTACAATAAGGTGAGCGGCTTGGACAATGCCAAGCAGATCTGGGACACCCTCAGGATCTCACATGAGGGGAACGACGTCACCATGCTCACCAAAATGGAGTTGGTGGAGGGCGAGCTTGGAAGATTCGCAATTGATAAGGGGAGAGGAGCCAACCCAAACATACAACCGGCTCAAGACCCTCATCAATAAAATAAGGAGCTACGGAAGCACGCGATGGATGGACCACGACGTCGTTCGCCTAATGCTAAGGTCCTTTACTGTACTTGATCCACATCTGGTGAACAATATTCGTGAAAATCCTAGGTACACCAAGATGTCGCCCGAAGAAGTTCTTGGGAAGTTCATAAGCGGACGAATGATGATCAAGGAGGCGAGATGCGTGGATGATGCGCTAAATGGCCCAATCCATGAGCCCTCAAACCATCGCCCTCAAAGCAACGAGAAGCAAGGAGACGCTACCTAACAAGGTGGCGCAAGTTGAGGCGGCAGGACTAAATGAGGAAGAGATGGCCCTCATCATCAAGCGCTTCAAGACGGCTGCTAAAGGGCCGCAAGGAGCATCCTAAGAAGAACAAGACGAAGGGAAAGCGCTCCTGCTTCAAGTGCAGTAAGATTGGTCATTTTATCGCTAATTGTCCCGATAATGATAGTGACCAGGAACAAGAGAAGAAAGGGGAAAAGAAGAAGAAGTACAAGAAGGCTAAGGGCGAGGCACATCTTGGCAAGGAGTGGGACTCGGATTGCTCTTCATCCGACAATGAAGGACTTGCCGCCACCGCCTTCAACAAATCGGCCCTCTTCCCCAACAAGTGTCACACATGCCTCATGGCGAAGGAGAAGAAGGTATGTACTCGAAATACTACTTATGCTTCTTCAAGTGAGGACGAGTCTAGTGATGATGATGAAATAGATTATTCATGTTTATTCAAAGGCCTAGATAGAACCAAGGTTGATAAAATTAATGAATTAATTGATGCCTTGAATGATAAGAATAGATTATTAGAAAAGCAAGAGGATTTGTTGTATGAAGAACATGACAAATTTGTAGAGGCACAAAAATCTCATGCTTTAGAAGTTAAAAGAAATGAAATGCTTTCTTGTGAACAATCTACTTGCCATGAGACAATTTCTAGCTTAAGGAGCATAAATGATGATTTGAATGCTAAGTTAGAAATAGCTAGTAAATCAACATCTGGTGTAGAAAATGTTGTAATTTGCAATAGGTGTAAAGATTTTAATATTGATGCATGTAGCAAACACCTAGCTTCAATTTCTAGATTGAATGATGAAGTGGCTAGTCTTAATGCCCAACTTAAGACTAGCAAAAGTGAATTCGATAAAATAAAATTTGCAAGGGATGCCTACATGATTGGTAGACACCCCTCAATTAAGGATGGTCTTGGCTTCAAGAGGGAAGTCAAGAACTTAACAAGCCATAAGGCCTCCATCTCCACCAAGGAGAAAGGGAAGGTCCCTATGGCTAGTAGTGTTCAAAAGAACCATGCTTTCATTTATGATGATAGAAAATTTTCTAGAAATGCGTATAGGACCTGTGCTTATGATTCATATGCTATGACTGCTTCTACTTCCCATGTTGTGCATGAAAGAGATTTGCCTAGGAAAAATATTCATCATGTGCCTAGAAAGAATATTGTTCATGTTCCTAGGAGAGTAATTAATGAACCTTCCACAATTTTTCATACTTGCAATGCTTCCATTGCTATTTGTAGAAAGGATAAGAAGGTAATTGCTAGGAAATTAGGGGCAAGATGCAAGGGAGATAAAACTTGCATTTGGGTCCCTAAGACCATTTTGACTAACCTTGTAGGACCCAACAAGAGTTGGGTACCTAAAACCCAAGCCTAAATTTGCCTTGCAGGTTTATGCATCCGGGGGTTCAAGCTGGATTATCGACAGCTGATGCACAAACCACATGACGGGGGAGAAGAAGATGTTCACCTCCTACGTCAAGAACAAGGATTCCCAAGATTCAATCATATTCGGTGATGGGAACCAAGGCAAGGTGAAAGGGTTAGGGAAGATTGCTATTTCATCCGAGCACTCTATTTCTAATGTGTTTTTAGTTGAGTCACTTGGATATAATTTGTTATCCGTTAGTCAATTATGCAATATGGGATATAATTGTTTATTCACAAATGTAGACGTGTCTGTCTTTAGAAGGTGTGATGGTTCACTAGCTTTTAAGGGTGTACTAGACGGCAAACTTCATTTAGTTGATTTTGCAAAAGAGGAAGCCGGTCTAGATGCATGCTTAATTGCTAAGACTTGCATGGGCTGGCTGTGGCATCGCCGATTAGCACATGTGGGGATGAAGAACCTTCACAATCTTCTAAAGGGAGAACACGTGATAGGTCTAACTAACGTGCATTTCGAAAAAGATAGACCCTGTGCAGCTTGTCAAGCAGGTAAACAAGTGGGAAGCTCTCATCATGCCAAAAATGTGATGACAACATCAAGACCCCTGGAGTTACTTCATATGGACCTCTTCGGACCCTGTCACCTATCTAAGCATAGGAGGAAGTAAGTATGGTCTTATTATAGTTGATGATTTTTCCCGCTTCACTTGGGTATTTTTTTTGCAGGATAAAACTGAAACCCAAGGGACCCTCAAGCGCTTCCTACGGAGAGCTCAAAATGAATTTGATCTCAAGGTGAAGAAGATAAGGAGCGACAATGGGTCCGAGTTCAAGAACCTTCAAGTGGAGGAGTACCTTGAGGAGGAAGGGATCAAGCACGAGTTCTCCGCTCCCTACACACCACAACAAAATGGTGTGGTAGAGAGGAAGAATAGGACGCTCATCGATATGGCGAGGACGATGTTTGGAGAGTTCAAGACCCCCGAGCGCTTTTGGTCGAAAGCCGTGAACACGGCTTGCCACGCCATCAACCGGGTCTACCTTCACCGCCTCCTCAAGAAGACTTCATACGAGCTTCTTACCGGTAACAAACCCAATGTGTCTTACTTTCGTGTATTTGGGAGCAAATGCTATATTCTAGTGAAGAAAGGTAGAAATTCTAAGTTTGCTCCCAAAGCTGTAGAAGGGTTTTTGTTAGGTTATGACTCAAATACAAAGGCGTATAGGGTCTTCAACAAATCATCGGGTTTGGTTGAAGTCTCTAGCGACATTGTATTTGATGAGACTAATGGCTCTCCAAGAGAGCAAGTTGTTGATCTTGATGATGTAGAAGAAGAAGACATTCCAACGGCCGCGATTCGCACCATGGCGATTGGAGATGTGCGACCACAGGAACAAAAGGAGCAAGATCAACCTTCTTCCTCAACAATGGTGCATCCCCCAACTCAAGACGATGAACAGGTTCATCAAAAGGAGGCGTGTGATCAAGGGGGGAGCACAAGATGATCATGTGATGGAGGAAGAAGCACAACCGGCACCTCCAACCCAAGTTCGAGCGACGATTCAAAGGAATCATCCCGTCGACCAAATATTGGGTGATATTAGCAAGAGAGTAACTACTCGTTCTAGATTAGTTAATTTTTGTGAGCATTACTCCTTTGTCTCTTCTATTGAGCCTTTCAGGGTAGAAGAGGCCTTGCTAGATCCGGACTGGGTGTTGGCCATGCAGGAAGAGCTCAACAACTTCAAGCGTAATGAAGTATGGACACTGGTGCCTCGTCTCAAGCAAAACGTTGTGGGAACCAAGTGGGTGTTCCACAACAAATAGGATGAGCACGGGGTGGTGACGAGGAACAAGGCTCGACTTGTGGCAAAAGGTTATGCCCAAGTCGCAGGTTTGGACTTTGAGGAGACTTTTGCTCCTGTGGCTAGGCTAGAATCAATTCGTATTTTGCTAGCATATGCCGCTCACCATTCTTTCAGGTTGTTCCAAATGGATGTGAAGAGCGCTTTCCTCAACGGGCCGATCAAGGAGGAGGTGTACGTGGAGCAACCCCCTAGCTTCGAGGATGAACGGTACCCCGACCACGTGTGTAAGCTCTCTAAGGCGCTCTATGGACTTAAGCAAGCCCCAAGAGCATGGTATGAATGTCTTAGAGACTTTTTAATTGCTAATGCCTTCAAGGTTGGGAAAGCCGATCCAACTCTTTTCACTAAGACTTGCGATGGTGATCTTTTTGTGTGCCAAATTTATGTAAATGACATAATATTTGGTTCTACTAATCAAAAGTCTTGTGAAGAGTTTAGCAGGGTGATGACGCAGAAATTCGAGATGTCGATGATGGGCGAGTTGAACTACTTCCTTGGGTTCCAAGTGAAGCAACTCAAGGATGGCACCTTCATCTCCCAAACGAAGTACACACAAGACTTGCAAAAGCGGTTTGGGATGAAGGACGCCAAGCCCGCAAAGACTCCGATGGGAACCGACGGACACACCGACCTCAA
The DNA here is from genome assembly GCA_029449295.1 of Zea luxurians. Lineage (NCBI taxonomy): Eukaryota > Viridiplantae > Streptophyta > Magnoliopsida > Poales > Poaceae > Zea > Zea luxurians. The sequence goes on along the minus strand of JAOPSE010000019.1, from coordinate 20,475,115 downwards.
CAAAGGAGGTAAGTCCATTGATCAAAAGGCATACCGGTCAATGATAGGGTCTTTACTTTATTGATGTGCTAGTAGACCGGATATTATGCTTAGCGTATGCATGTGTACTAGATTTCAATCCGATCCAAGGGAGAGTCACTTAGTGGCCGTGAAGCAAATTCTTAGATACTTAGTCGCTACGCCTTGCTTCGGGATCTGGTATCCAAAGGGGTCTACCTTTGACTTGATTGGATATTCAGATTCTGACTATGCTGGATGTAAGGTCGATAGGAAGAGTACATCGGGGACGTGCCAATTCGTAGGAAGGTCCCTGGTGTCATGGAATTCTAAGAAACAAACTTCCGTTGCCCTATCCACCGCTGAGGCCGAGTATGTTGCCGCAGGACAGTGTTGCGCGCAACTACTTTGGATGAGGCAAACCCTCCAGGACTTTGGCTACAATCTGAGCAAAGTCCCACTCCTATGTGACAATGAGAGTGCTATTCGCATAGCGGACAATCCTGTTGAGCACAGCCGCACAAAGCACATTGACATCCGGCATCACTTTTTGAGAGACCACCAGCAAAAGGGAGATATCGAAGTGTTCTATATTAGCACCAAGAACCAGCTAGCCGATATCTTTACCAAGCCTTTAGATGAGAAGACCTTTTGCAGGCTGCGTAGTGAGCTAAATGTCTTAGATTCACGGAACTTGGATTGATTTATAGCATACATGTGTTTATGCCTTTGATCATGTTCCTTATGCATATTGTTGTTTACTTGTGGTGCTCAAGTTGTACAAACACTCCCCTGGACCTCACACGTCCTTTTGCAAGTGATGCACATATTTAGGGGGAGATGTGCTATAACTTGACCCTTTGAGACTAATCGTGTGCTTGAGTTTGCTTGATTTAGTCTCAAAGGTAGATTGAAAGGGAAAAGGTGGACTTGGACCATGCAAGACTTCCACTGCACTCCGATGAGAGGGTAACTAATTCCAAGTTCATCTTCATGTCCTTATTGCCTTTGTACTCTTATGTGAAGATTTTGGTGAGGCAATGAGGTTTAAGGGCCAAGATTGATCCCGTTTTGGTGCTTGATGCCAAAGGGGGAGAAAATAAGGCCAAAGCAATAAATAGATCAACTACCACTTGAGAAATTTTGAAAATAGTAGAATAGAGCTTTTGGTTTGTCAAAACTCTCTTGTTGTTTCTCTTTCTCAAAAGTTGGTCTCCTGTGGGGAGAATCTTTGATTATGGGAAAAAGGGGAAGTTTTTGAATCTTTGATCAATTTCTCTTGGAATACCTCTCTTTATGTCTCTACAAGCGAAGTTGACTTAGAGATAGGAAATTGAGTTTGATTTGCAAAAACAAACCAAGTGGTGGCAAAGAGTGATCCATATATGCCAAATTTGAATCAAAACAATTTTGAGTTTTCATTTGCATTGATATTGTACTTGTTCTAGTTGCTTTATGTTGTGTTGGCATAAATCACCAAAAAGGGGGAGATTGAAAGGGAAATGTGCCCTTGGGCCATTTCTAAGTATTTTGGTGATTGAGTGCCAACACAAGTGCTTAAGTGTTAAAGTATCCCAAGTGATGGACAAAGTGCAAATCAAAAGTAAAGGTATGTTTCTAGACTTAGTACATTGTTTTATGGACTAATGTATTGTGTCTAAGTGTTGGAAACAGGAAAAATCAAGTTGGAAAAGAGATGGCTTTGTTCAGCCAAATTCTGCTCAGTCTGGGTGCACCGGACTGTCCGGTGGTGCACTGGACAGTGTCCGGTGCGCCAAACTGGCTCTGGCGAACTTGCTGCTCTCGGGACTTCGACGGTGGTGTACGGCTATAAATCACCGGACTGTCCGGTGGTGCACCGGACTGTCCGGTGAGCCGTTCACAGGCGAACTCGTCGTTCTCGGGAGATGATTAACGACGTACGGCTATAATTCACCGGTCTGTCCGGTGGTGCACCGGACTGTCCGGTGAGCCAACGGTCAGCCGGTCCAACGGTCGGCCGAGGATTCCGCGCATGACGCGTGGCCGAGCCAACGGTCACATTGGGGCACCGGACTGTCCGGTATGCACCGGACAGTGTCCGGTGCGCCAACGGCTCTAAATCTGCAACGGTCGGCTTCGCTAAATTAGGAAAGAAATCCGCACCGGACAGTGTCCGGTGGTGCACCGGACTGTCCGGTGCGCCAGGCGACAGAAGGCAAAAATTGCCTTCCTAGAATGCTCTCAACGGCTCCTAGCTGCCTTGGGGCTATAAAAAGGACCCCTAGGCGCATGGAGGAGCATACCAAGCATTCCCCAAGCATTCTAAAGCACCAAGACTTCGATTTCGCGCATTTGATTCTTTGAGATAGCATCTAGAGCTCTATTTGAGTTGTGAACTCGTCGGGTTGTGTTGTGAGCTCTTGTTGCGACTTGTGTGCGTGTTGTCGCTTTGATTTTGTGTCTTGTGTGCGTTGCTCATCCCTCTCTTACTCTGTGCTTCTTTGTGAACATCAAAGTGTAAGGGCGAGAGGCTCCAAGTTGTGGAGATTCCTCGCGATCGGGATATAGTAAAGCAAAGCAAAACATCGTGGTATTCAAGCGGGTCTTTGGACTGCTTGAGAGGGGTTGATTGAAACCCTCGTCCGTTGGGACGCCACAACGTGGAGTAGGCAAGCGTTGGTCTTGGCCGAACCACGGGATAAACCACTGTGCCATCTCTGTGTTGATCTCTTGTGGTTATTGTGTTTTGTTAAGACTCCTCTCTAGCCACTTGGCATTATTGTGCTAACACTTAAACAAGTTTTTGTGGCTTTAAGTTTAAGTTTTTACAAGATCACCTATTCACCCCCCCTCTAGGTGCTCTCAAGAAGCCCCTGAGCAGCAACTGGTTGGTGGAGGCAAGTGTCCCTTGACCTATCTTTGTCCTATACATTCTATAATTCACTTCCCGCATTTACACAGTTATACCTAAGGATTGACTAGCTTTTGTTATCCATGTCCTTGTTTACCTATATGGGTTGGATTATTATTGTTTAGCTTTATGCTATTGCTAAACTCTAATCAATGAACATGATGAGATTTATCAATGATACATTGTTTTCCTTCTTTATTATGATGTTATACTTGTGTCATTCAAGGGGGCTCGAGCGGTTTCTTGAGTGCCTCTCCATAAGGACCTGTTCGTTGGATGACCACCCGGGAAAACAGTGCAACCATGAGGGTGGAATGGGGTGCCCTTAGCTGAATAATTAGAGGAACCGGGGGGTAGTTCGCTTAGCCGTCGTGCCGTCAATGGGGCTCGGTGTATGCGGCTCACTCTGCCAAGTTTGGTTCGCCCCTTGGGGAGGAGTGTGGTACATTTAGGAAACCTAACGGGCGGCTACAGCCTCGGGGAATCTTTGTAAAGGCTACATAGTGATACCCTGCTGGGTCACCTTGGTAGTGATCAATGGAGAGTCATGATCTCCGGGCAGAAAGGGAATCATGGCTTGTGGGTAAAGTGCGCAACCTCTGCAGAGTGTTTGAAAATTGATATATCAGTCGTGCTCACGGTTATGAGCGGCCAAGGGAGCTCCAGTGATTAGTGGTACTTGATCAGAGATGTTCGGATTACAGGTGGCAACGAGATCGATGGTTTTGGTATTGACTCTGGTAATGGTAAGTGGTACTCTTTCCGTTTGGAAAGGAGTACATTTGGGTTAATAATGTGGGTTAATTCTAAAACTTGGCTTTCTCTACTAGTAATAATAATCTGACCAACTAAAAGCAACTTCTTGACTTACCCCCATATAAAGCTAGCCCACTACAGCCAAACAGCACACTTGTTGAGTATGTTGATGTGTACTCACCCTTGCTCTACACCCCAAACCCCCCTATCCCCAGGTTGTCAGCATTGCAACCACTGCTCAAGAGAAGATGAAGCCGTGGAAGGAGACTTCCAGGAGTTTCAAGATTTCGACGAGTTCTAGGCGTGGGTTAGCGGCAACCCCCAGTCGGCTGCCTGTGAAGGCCGCGTGTATCTACGTTTCTTTTCCGCACTTTGATTCTTGTAAAGACTATGTGGATGTCTCAGACATATGATGTAATCGACTATTATTCCCCTTTTATATTATGATTTGAGCATTGTGTGATGATGTCCAGTTATGTAACTGTTGTGTACGTGAATTGCTGATCCTGGCACGTACATGGTTCGCATTCGGTTTGCCTTCTAAAAATCGGGTGTGACACCGCGTGTGTTAACCCTTCATGATCAGAGCTCTGGTGCTCCAAGTTGCCAGGTCTCGGATGGTCCGGCCAAGGTTGGCGGACTGTCCGGACCTCACTTTTCTGACAGCTATGACAGATTTCAAACGGGAAAACTAGTCGTTACTTGTACGACGGACCGTCCAGCCTCAGGACGCGGACCGTCCGCGTGTGCGCATAAAGTGTGCTAGTTGCACATAACGGTTGGAATTGTGAGGTGGGCTATAAATAGAAGGGGAGCTCGTGTGTGAGGGCTCTCTTCGCCATTCCTTGCACACATTGAGCTCATTTGTGATCCTCCCACTCATTCTCTCACACTCCTTGCTTGAGATTGCATTCTAGTGAGAGATTGAGAGTTCCTAGTGCATTTGCATCCATTGGTGATTCTTGAGGGACTAGGTGGTACACCGAGCAAGTGTCATCGGCTTGTTACTCTTGGAGGTTGTCGCCTCCTAGACGGCTCGGGTGTTGTCTCCGTCGAGCTCTCCAAGAACATTGTGGAGAAGCCGCAGTGTTGATTGTGAGGGGTTCGCGCCTACCTCGCCGGAGTGGCAAAGGCGACGCTAGTGGAAACGAGGTATTGAGTGATTTCTTGTCCACTTGGCTCAAAGATCAAACCGTGTCTTGATAGAGGAGCAAGTGAGAGCTTGAAGTCCACCTCAACGTGGATTAGGGGTGATCGGCAAATCACCAATACCACGGGATAAAATCCGGTGTCTTTCTCTTCTCGCATTACTTATTACCGTGCAAGTAATTAGTATTTCGCATATTGTCTTTCTCGCATACAATTACCATAGTTGTTTCTCATAGATTGCTTACTTGTTTTCACTAGAGAATTTATACCTTTTGTCATATTGATTAAATTTTTCTAGTGTTTTTTATTTTAGTCAAAACCGTCTATTCACCCCCCCTCTAGCCGGTGTCCTAGATCCTACAGGTTGTCTACTTCATCAAAGGTCCTGATACGATGGAGACGTTGAACTTGTGAACGTCATGTGATGCACCTTTTCAGACACTGTCAGCATCATAATTCCATAACCAAGGATTGAGCTTAAAATTGATAGGAAGAGCACATCAGGGACTTGTCAGTTTCTGGAAAGATCCCTAGTGTCTTGGGCTTCAAAGAAATAAAACTCAATAGCTATTTCTACTGTCGAAGCCGAGTACATTGTCGCATGTCATTGTTGTGCACAATTACTTTGGATGAGGCAAACCCATAGGGACTATGGCTACAAGTTGAGCAATGTCCCTCTCCTATGTGATAATGAGAGTGCAATCCGCATGGCGGATAATCCCATTGAACACAGCCACACTAAGCACATAGACATCCGGTATCACTTTCTGAGAGATCACCAACAAAAGGGGGATATCGAAATAGCTTATGTTAATACCCATAACCAATTAGTCGATATCTTTACCATGCCACTAGATGAGAAAACTTTTAGCAAACATAGGAATGAGCTAGATATACTTGATTCTCGGAACTTAGATTGAAACATTGAACACATAGCTCATGAATACACCTTTGATCATGTCTCTTTCATTTGGTACAAATGCATATTTTTTATTCTTCTTGTACCAAGGCTAAGACTAATGCGCCTTCAAGTATATCTCTATGATTATCTTAGATTGAAAGGAAAATGGAGTCTTCTTCAAAGACAAGGCTTCCACTCCAACTCTGACGGTATCATTTACCCTTTGCCGTTACTCATGCAACTCTCAATTGGTATAACATTTCACTCATATTTCTTTTACCAATGGGGGAGAAAGTATAAAGGGCTCTCAACTTCTTTGTTTTTTGGCGATTAATGCCAAAGGGGGATAAAGTATTAAGCCCAAAGCAAAAGGACTGCACCACCATTCACCACCATTTCAAAATTTTCAAAAAATAATGTTTATTTCAATTGGTATTTGAGTTAGTCTCAAAATTGAATTTCAAATGGTATCTACTTCAAAAATTGGAAAAACATTTCAAAATCCATCTTGAAAGCTAAGGAGAGAATTCATTCAGGGGGAGCTTTCATTTAGTCAAAGGAAAATCATTTGAAATAGGGGGAGGAATTTCAAATCTCAAAAATGCTTATTACGATCATATTCTTATACCTTTGATTATTTGCAAAAGAATTTGAAAAGTTTTTCCAAAAGGTTTGCAAAATCAAACAAGTGGTGCAAATGTGGTCCAAAATAATTAATAAGAGAAAAAGCAATCCATTCATTCTTAGACATATGTATAAAGTCTTTCATTGGTTTAGTTCTAAGTAACCTATGCACATCTATCTAAATTGCAAACTAGTTACATTTCTACACTTAATATTTGCTTTGGTTAGTGTTGGCATCAATCACCAAAAAGGGGGATATTGAAAGGGAAATGGACCTAATCATTTCCTATAATCGATTTTGGTGGTTGACGAGCAACACAAACCACGTGGACTAACTAGTTTGTCAAGATGTCAATTATCTCAGGTGCATAAGGTTCAACACAAACCAAGAATGAAATTCAGTTGGGGACACAATCAAACTTGAAGCAAAAGGACTTAGAGTGTGCTGTCTTTGGCGCACCGGACAGTGTCCGGTGCACCAAGCCCGCGTGCAACGAACCAGCCACTCTCAGAAATTCAATAGGCACGCTCTGCTATAATTCACCGGACTGTCCGGTGAGCCAGCGGAGCAACGGCTCCCTGCACGCCAACGGTCGACTGCAGAAGTGTACAGTAATGAACAGTGCCGCGCAGAAGTCAGAGCAGCAAAGTTAGAGGTCACCGGACATGTCCGGTGTGCCACCGGACTGTCCGGTGCCGCTTGAAGACAGAAGACGCCAATGGTCAACTGCTCCAAACCCTAACGGATAGCTGACATGGTGCGCACCGGACAATGAACAGTGTAATGTCCAGTGCGCCCATCGACAGCAAAAATAGCCAACGACTAGGAAGTGGTTGGGGGCTATAAATACCCCCCAACCACTTCATTCAAAGCCATCCAAGTATTCTGAATTCCCTATTCATTGCAAGAGCAAAGTCCAACATTCCAAAACACAATCAAAGCATTCAATCCACTCCAAGTTTCCAAAATCAACTCTAGTGCTTAAAGGCTTGTGAGAGGATCATTTGTGTTCTTTTGTTGCTGTTGTCGCTTGGATTGCCTTCTCTTCTTCCCATTCTTATTTCTAAGTGTTTGTAAAGCTAGCAAGAGACACTTAAGTGTGTGGTGGTCCTTGCGGGGTCTTAGTGACCTGATTGATTAAGGAGAAGGCTCACTCGGTCTAAGTGACCGTTTGAGAGAGAGGGGAAGGGTTGAAATAGACCCGGCCTTTGTGGCCTTCTCAACGGGGATTAGGTTCTTTGGAACTGAACCCTGGTAAAACAAATCACTGTGTCCACTTGTGTTGATTTCCATTTGATTTGTTTGCTCTCTTTCCTCTCTCTAAAGTTTCCTTGCCAATATTGATTTGAGTTTGCTCCCAAACGTCATCCGCATCATTTGAGCAACTCGTGGCAAGAGAAACAATCTTCCGCCTCGGATTTAATTATAACGCTAACCCCGGCCTTAGTGTGTGTTTAAGTTTATAAATTTCTGGTTTCGCCTATTCACCCCCTCTAGGCGACTTTCAGTAGGCACAGCTGAAGACCTTGGATGTGGCTTCATAAACCCTTTGAATTCCATCTTTCTACCATCCTTTCTTCCTGAGGTTATCAGTATGTCCTCCTGTAAAAGAGCAAGAGAGCAAGCAGTATCTAGGTCTGAAGGCTTTTGAATTACTACTACAGATTTAATCTCATCTGTGAGCCCATCAACAAATCTAGTAGTGATCATGGATGAAGTTAATTGGGTTTCATGAGCAAGTAACAGATGCATAAGAATATCAAATTCCTCTATGTATTCTGCTACAGATGCTTGCTGGTAGATGTGGTAAAACTGCCCAATCAGCAAATTATGTTGATCTCTACCAAAATGGGTATTCAAGTGTAAACAAAACTCTTCCCAATTCATCTCCCTCAATCTATTTTATACAACATGTAGCCAAAACACTGCTGGGCCCTTGAAATGCATGATGGCTAGCCTAATCCACATCTCCGGCTCTACGACATAGAATTCAAAATAAGTTTCACACCGTCGTTTCCATAATTTTGGGTTGGATCCATCAAATGAAGGGAAATCCATATTCGGAACTGCAGAACCCATCCCCGATCCGTGAGACCAACCCCCAAATGAATTTCTCCCCATGGTTTTGAATCGGAATGGATCACGAATGAGGGGTGGAATCGTACCTCTGACCAGATTGGGTGACCGGAACGTATCGTTCCCGACACCCGCTCTCCAGTAATGGTCTAACGGGTGGTGGCGATTATGCACGTGCGTCGTCTCTGAAGAGGGTGGTTCCAGACGCGAGGAACCCGACACACCGTTCGTCGCTTGAATTTCAGCCTTTGATGAAGCTGACACAGATCTCTGTGCCACTTCATTCACCTTGGCTTGGATGGCTTGGAGTGCCTCGGCGATCTCTGTCACCCTGGTCTCCACCTCAGGTCACCATCTCTGAAACTCCACTTGTTCCCCCATGACGCTCTTCACTGTGGATTCCATGTTGCCAATCGTTGTCTGCATCACCTCCATTCTCCGATGTGTCTCTTTGTTCCCTTCCTCAATTTTCGCCAACAGCTGCGTCACCAGATCATCACTCTTCGTCGGTGCCATATCTTCGGTCTTCGATTGCAGCCTCGTTCGGTAGTCATGGTGGTGCTCCAACTCGGCTCCGAATACCAACTGTAAGGATCACCCTTACTTTCGATACTCACGATGAACACACAGATACGCCTCCTCAGCAAATCCGTTGTTGGATGGTATATTGTATTATGAATGTATCTGTCGCCGCCTAGGTTCAGCCAAGTCCGCTTGTATTATTACAACACATAGTGTATATATATAGAACTCCTCTGATGGGCCTGGTCTTACTGGGTCTAATTTCTCCACTGTCATCCTATGTACTTGGGAATTGGCCTGTGTTCTCTTTTCCTTCCTGCTTCTGTCTTCGTCTTCTCGTTCGGTACCTCCTGCGCATCATCGTCGCCTTTGGTACTTGTCACACTCGGTTTTAGAAGGCAAACCGAATGTGAACCATGTACGTGCCAGGATCAGTAATTCACGTACACAGCAGTTACATAACTGGACATCATCACATAGTGCTCAAATAATAGCATAAAAGAAGGTATAATAGTCGATTACATCATGATGTCCGGGACATCCACATAGTCTTTAACAATTATCAAAGTGAGGAAAAGAAACGTAGATACACACAGCCTACACAGGCAGCCGACTGGGGGTTACCACTAACCCATGCGTAGAACTCATCGTACTCTTGGAACTCCTGAAAGTCCTCCTCCACGACTTCATCTTCTCCTGAGCAGTGGTTGCAACGCGGACAACCTGGGGGGGTTGGTGTGTAAAGCAAGGGTGAGTACACATCAACATACTCAGCAATATGCCCCGTTTGGCTGTAGTGGACTAGCTTTAAGTGGAGTTTAGTCAAGCAGTTGCTTTTAGTTTGTCAGGTTATTATTACTAGAAGAAAGCCAGGTTTTAGCATTAACCCGAGTTATTAACCCAATGTACCCTTTCCAAACGAAAAGAATACCACTTACCATTACCATAGTCATAACCAAAACCATCGTCCTCATCACCACCTCTAAACCAACCATCTCTGATCAAGTATCTCTAATCAATGGAGCTCCCTTGGTCGCTCATAACCGCGAGCACGGCTGATATATCAGTTTTCATAACACTCTGCAGAGGTTGCGCACTTTACCCACAAGTCGTGATTCCCTCTTGCCTCGGGCCGATCAAACCCTTAAACACTACCAAGGTGAATAGGCAGGGTTTCACTATGTAGCCTTTACAAAGATTCCCTAAGGTTGTAGCCGCCCGTTAGGTTTCCTAAATGCACCGCACTCCTCCCCAAGGGGCAAACCAACCTTGGCAGAGCGAGCCGCATACATAGAACCCATTAACGGCACGACAGCGAAGCGAACTACACCCCAGTTCTTCTAATTACTCAGCTAAGGGCGTCCCACTCCACCCTCATGGTTGCACTATTTTTCCGGGCGCTCATCCAACGAACCAGTCCTTACGGAGAGGCACTCGAGAAACAGCTTGAGTCCCCTTAAATGTCACAGTACCGTCATCATAATCAAAAGGGAAAAAACAGTGTATCATAGATAATCTCATCATGTTCATTGATTAATGTGAAGCGCTAGCATAAAGCTAAACCAAAATAACCCAACCAAAATAGGTAAACAAGGACAAGATAAACAAAAGCTAGTCAATCCTTAGGTATAAATTGTGTAAATGCGAGGAGTAAATTATAAGAATGAGTAGGACATAGATGGGTCAAGGGACACTTGCCTTCACCAACCGACTGCTGCTCAGGGTCTTCACCTGCAACTCCTTCGGACTCCACCAACTGACCGTTATCTATACGAGTTCAAACATACATTCCACAAATTTAATACAAAAGAACAGTACACCATAAAATAGAATGTTATAAATAAACCGACATTCGTGCAGGGCTCACATCTACGACTAAGCGAGAAAGGGAAAGTAATGGTCGAGGCTACGGTCGAAGAGCGATCACGTCACACGATTATAAATTAAAATACTTGTTTAAACAGAATAGCATTAATTTAGCCATCGCGTTTAGCATAGGGTAAAGTCATGTTCCATGTTTAATTATTATGAACAGATAAAGGTAAATTAAAAGGATTGTTGCGCGGGGAAACGCGCGACACAACACTTAAATTGAATTAAGAAATAAACGACTCGTCGCGCGATGGAGCGCGCAACGAGACACTTGCATTAATTATAAAGAGACGTTAAGCGTCGCGCGACGAAACACACGACGACATACGCCATCTAAACTGAATTTAAAACGAAACATCGCGCGACTGGACGCGCGACGCCACACATTAAATAATCTGAAATTAAGATGAATCATCGCATGACGAAGCGTGCGACACAACACATTAATAGAATCTAAAATCAAGCTAATTCGCCGCGCGACGAAGCACGCGACAACAGGTTAACAAGATATGGAATCAAATAAATCACCGCGCGACGAAGCGCATGACGCACCACACTAATAAATTCTTGAAATTAAACTCATTCGTCGCGCGACGAAGCACAAGACGCAACATGTTCATTAAACTAAATTTAAACTAATCAAACTAAAATTCAAACGTTGTTTACTAGAGCTGCCCGCGCGACCAAGGATGCAGCAGGGCGCGCGCGACCGAGAGCACGCACGCAGCCGAGGGCGCGGCGGCTAGGGCACCGCGGCCATGGCGCGTGGCCAGGGGGCACCGCGACTGGGGAGGCGCGCGGGGCGCGGTCCAGGAGGGTGCGGGGCGCGCGCGGCCAGGGGAGGGCGGGGGGTAGGGAGAGGAGGAATAAGAGGAAGGGGAGAGAGAGAGGGAGAGGGAGAGGGGAGGGGAGCTCACCTTAGGGTCCAAATCCGGCGATCACCGTCTCCAAAACCTAGGGCACCACGGGGAAGAGAGAGATGGGAGAGATAGGGAGTTGTGCGCGGGAGAATTGAATGAGGGGAAAGAGACTAGGGGAGGGGCGCATGGGGAGGGGCAGGGCGCTAGGGGCGCGCGGGCCAAGGCTGGGCCGAGCTAGGCCAGACCGGGCTAGACCGGGCTGGGCCGCACCGCTGGTCAAAATTCTGTGGCACGCACAACCGCAGCTCGGAAACCAATTCGCGAAACAAGACTGACCAACACACGCGATTAAACACGACATCAGACAAGAAAAATGCCTTGGCATGATGCAACACCCATGACAACTTAGGTTTTTGTTCATACGCAATATGGACACCAGTCGCTATACTGCTTTGAAATTGGGAAGAAAGAGCGAAACGGGAAGAGAAAAGAGAGTAACGCCTGAATTTGGTGAGTAAAAAGAAGAAAAAGTTCTACCCCCAAATTCAGGGCATTACAAACCTATCCCCCTTAAAAGAATCTCGCCCTCGAGATTCAAGGTTGGCTAGCAAAGAGTTCAGGATACTTGGCCATCAGATTATCTTCACACTCCCAGGTTGCTTCTTCCTCAGAGTGGTGATCCCATCTGACTTTGCACATTCTGATAGTTTTCCTCCGGGTGACCCTGTCTGCAGTCTCAAGAATCTGTGCTGGCTTCTCTATGTAGGTCAAGCCCTCCTAGACCTCTAGACCTTCTACTGGCAACTGCTCTTCCGGCACACGCAGACACTTCTTCAACTGAGACACATGGAAGACATCGTGCACTGCTGACAATCCTTCTGGCAGACTGAGCTGATAGGCCACTTCTCCATGCTTTGTGAGAATCTAATATGGACCAACATAGCAGGGTGCTAGCTTGCCTTTGACTCTGAATCTTCTAACTCCTCTGATAGGCGATACCTTCAGATAGACAAAATCTCCGACTTCGAAACTCAGCTCTCTCCTTCTTGTGTCTGCATAGCTCCGCTGCCTTGATTGTGCTATCTTCAGGTTCTCCTGAACCATCTTGATGTTCTCTTCAGCTTCGAGCAAAATGTCTGGCCCGAACACTTGCTTTTCTCTAGGCTGATCCCATTGCAACGGAGTTCTACAACTCCTTCCATAAAGCGCCTGAAATGGTGACATCTTCAAGCTAGCCTAGTAACTGTGTTATAGGAGAATTCTGCATAAGGCAATCTCTTGTCCCATCTGGACTGATCTTGCAATGCACAAGCTCTCAATATATCTTCAAGGATTTGATTGGTTCTTTCAGTCTGACTGTCTGTCTGTGGATGGTAGGCTAAACTGAAATTCAAATGTGTACCCAAAGCTTCATGCAACTACTGCCAGAAATCAGAGGTGAACTGTGTTTCTCTGTCTGATACTATCTTCTTTGGCACACCATGGAGACAAATGATCCAGGACATGTACAACTCTGCCAATACCGCACTGCTGTAGTTAGTCTTGACAGGTATGAAGTGGGCTGACTTGGTTAAGCGATCCACCACTACCCAAATGGAATCGTATCCGGCTCGAGTGCGAGGCAATCCGACTATGAAGTCCATCCCGATTTCATCCCATTTCCACTGAGGAATTCGCAGCGGCTGCAACAATCCATCTGGCCTCTGATGCTCTGCCTTGATCCTTTGACAACTGTCACATATAGCCACATGCTCTGTGATCTCCCTTTTCATTCCGTACCACTAGAATTTCTTCTTTAGATCCTGATACATCTTCTCACTTCCAGGATGTATAGAATAAGCTGACTCATGAGCTTCCTTGAGGATCAACTCCCGAATGGACTGGACATTGGGAACACACAAGCGGTCCTTGAACCATACCACACCTTATGCATCTTCCCGAAAATCTTTGCCTCTTCCTTCTAGAATTAGCTGTCGGATTTCACTGATCTTCTCATCATTCTTATGTGCTTCTTTGATCTCCCGCTCTAGGGTGGGCTCTAACTCAACTATCACTCCTCACATGTTGTTCAGAAATCTGAGGCTCAACCTGTCAAACTCTTTGGCCAACTCATAAGGCATCGGATGAGCGACCATCATATTGACTTGACTCTTCCCGCTCAAAGCATCTGCCACTACGTTCGCTTTGCCTGGATGGTAATGAATCTCCAATTCATAGTCTTTGATCAACTCTAATCATCTTCGTTGCCTCATATTCAGCTCCGACTGAGTGAATATGTACTTCAGACTCTTGTGGTCTGTGTAAACATCACATTTCTACCCATACAGATAGTGCCTCCATGTCTTTAGTGCATGAACCACTGCGTCCAATTCTAGGTCATGGATTGGATAATTCTTCTCATGAACCTTCAGCTGTCGGGATGAGTAAGCCACAACTCTTCCCTCTTGTATCAACACGCATCCCAAACCAGTATAACAAGCGCCGCAATACACTGAAAAGGGATTGTGCACATCAGGCAAGACTAAGACAGGCGTTGTAGTCAACTTCTCTTTCAGCACTTCGAAGGCTTCTTGGCATTTCTGGGTCCACTTGAACTCCACTTTATTGCCTAGCAAGGCTGTCATTGGTTTCACAATCTTCGAAAACCCTTCAATGAATCGCCGATAATATCCGGCCATTCTAATAAAGCTCTTGATTCCTCGGGCATCTTTTGGCGCTTTCCAGTTCAGAATGTCTGCCACTTTTTTCGAATCCACAACTAATCCATCTTTGTTAATTATGTGACCCAAGAACAGGACTTCATCAATCTAGAACTCGCACTTGCTCAACTTTGCATACAACTGGTGCTCTCGCAATCTCTACAATACCATCTTCAAATGATCCACATGCTCCTCCTCACTTTGAGAATATATAAGAATATCATCAATAAATACCACCACAAACTTGTCAAGATAATCCATGAATACACTGTTCATCAAATTCATGAAGAAGGCTGGTGCATTCGTTAGGCCAAAAGACATCACAGTGAATTCATACAACCCATAATTGGTAATGAATGTCGTCTTCAGAATGTCTGAGGGTCGGATCCTGAGCTGGTGATAACCTGACCTCAGATGTATCTTTGAGAACACGCTGGCTCCTCTCAACTGATCGAACAGATCTTCTATTCTGGGCAAGGGGTACTTGTTCTTAATAATGACCTCATTCAGAGCTCGATAATCGATACACATCCTTCTGGTGCCATATTTCTTCTCCACGAACAGGACAGGGGCAGCCCAAGGCGAGGTGCTTGGCCTTATATAACCTTTCTCTAACAGCTCATCGATCTGCTTCTTGAGTTGAACTAACTCTGGTCAAGACACTCTGTAGGCTCTTTTAGAAATGGGGGCGGTTCCAGGAAGAAGCTCTATGGCAAACTCAACTTTCCGCTTAGGTGGCATGCCTGGTAAGTCTTTCAGGAACACATCTTGAAATTCTGACACAACCTTGATAATCTCGAGTGGATCTGGCTCCTTGCTATCAATAGCCATCTGATGAAAACTTCCTTTCCTTGGCTCAGGTGAGATTAGCTCGGCTACCACTTCTTCTCCTAGTGGGGACACCAACTTAACTGTCCTCTTATCACAGTTGATAATTGCTTGGTACTTATCTAGCCAATTCATCCCTAGGATGACATCTATTCCCTGGGTACCCATTACTATGAGATTAGCGGGAAACGCTATCCCCCTTATTTCCACACTTACATTCAAGCAAATGCTATCGGCTCGAATTTTACCACCGGCTGAGTCAATTTGGATGGGGGTTGACATGGTGGTTACTGAAAGATTATGTGCTTCTACCCATGATGCAGTAATAAATGAATGCGTTGCTCCAGTATCAAATAACACTTCTGGAATATGGGAGTTGACTGGAAACATACCTACTGTCATGCCGGGGGTTTCTGAGCTGCTTCAGCCTCCAAGTGATTCAGTCTCCCATGGTTATAGTGTGGCTGGGAGCGGTTGCCTGCTCCAGGCTGAGACACATTCTGCTTTGCTGGGGCACTAGGGCCTGACTGTTGCTGGGCTGCCTTCTTCGGACATTGCATAACCCAATGGCATTGCTCTCCACAATGGAAACATGCTCTACTTCCACCTTGAACTGGGGCTGCTTGACTGCTCTGGTTGGTTGAAGGGGCGGGGAGGCGAGGTGCCTACTGATTCTGCCTCTGGAACTGACCTCCTCCTGACTAGTTGTTCTGGCGATTCTACTGCTGGTACTGAGGGTACTGCCTTTGAAACTGCTACTGTGGCGGGTGCTGGTTCTGTCTGAACTGCTGCGGTGGGTTGCCTGAGAAACGAGGGCGATTGCTGCTCCCATGCGGAGGCCCACTGATCTTGCGCTTGCGATCCTCCATCTCTTTGTGCTTCCTCTCTATCATGATTGCTCTGTCAATCAGATGCTGAAATGTGGGGAAAGTATGATTCATCAGCTGATACTACAGAGGATCAACTAAGCCTCTCAAGAAGTGTAACACCCCCAAGTGTTACCATGGCTATGGCACCTCTATGTACTAATGACTGTCATCACATGTGGAAGGGACTTAAGGAGAAGAGCATAAAAATCTTGGAGACCATGTATTAACCAAGAATGTTAATGACCTAAAAGCATTACTCAAGCTTTTGTGCACTTACCACCTTGGGCAAGAGGGGAGTAAACCCTGAACCTCTCTTGAACCCCTATCTCCTAAAACCATGGTTGAAGGGGGGAGAGATTAAGCAAATGTGCAAATCATGACCTAACCTTTGGCAAAAGTTAAGTAACATATTAATCAACAAATATAGAGAGGAAACATTGCAAAAAGACCCCTTGAGAACCCCAAATCCATTCTTTAAGTAGAGAAAGAGCTAGAGCTCTCTAATTCTCTCTAAGTCAAAATCTACACCTAATCTAAAGATCCACCGTGTTCACCTTGAAGATGGCACCAAAACCACCTAAGTTCTATACCAAAAATGTGGCATACCACCTAAGGCACCCCCTAGAAAAAGTTGAGACCGAGCCCTTGACATTTGACATGTCTTGGCATCACTTTTGTCGCGCAGCGGACAGGGAGACAAGCCAGATTTGGCGTCCGCATATCCTCTGACCTAGGGCTTATTTTCCCTTGGAACTCACATACAAGAGATAGCCATAGGTTCCAGGAAGAGGTCTGCGCCGGATTTTTGCCAAGATTCGCACGTATTCGATCTCAGCAAGCTTTTGAACATAGGCAGAAGAACACCTCCACGTGTTCGACGCGCTCTGCGCGCGCCAGAGCACGCCCGCGCCCGACCCCACGCGCCCCGCGCCACGCCAGGCCGCGCCCGCGTCCCCTCCTCGCGCTCGCTCCTATAAATCACCCTCAGGCGTCGACCGTACTCCTCCGCGCACGCTCGACCTCACCGGAGCCCAAACCCACCGGCGTTTGCCCGTACACGGCGTGCCCGTGGCCGCCCGATCCCCCTGCCACCGTAGACCGGCCAGCCGAACCCTTCCCAGCCTCGTCCAGCCCTCGGAGAAGACTGTGCACACCTCGGTGAAGCTCCCCGAGCAAGGAATCGAAGTTTGCTTCGCTGGAGAGGCCAGTCCACGGTCACCGGACTCCACCTGACCGCCGGCGAGTGTAGACCGGGTAATCCTCTGCTCTATTCCTCGATTCCTTGTGCACACGGACTCTACGTCACCCCGTGAAGCTCACCGTGCCATTGGATTGAACTAGGTCACCGTGGTTTGGCCGGAGCACCCGCCACCGACGAGAGCACCCGCCTACGCGCGTGGATCGGGCGATTCCGGCCACCCACGCCGTCGAGCCGTACACCGTTGTGACCGCCAGAGCCTCTCGGAGCCAACCCCGCCCCTCGCTGGACCTCTCTCGCCGCCGGTAAGCCGCGCCGCCCTTTTCTTTCCCGCGGGTACTGTTTGCATTAGGGGAAGGACCTCGGGGAAGAAGAAGGAAAGGTCGGGGGGATTTTTGAACTGTCAGTGACTCAGAGGAATAGTAGCGCGGGAGTATAACTGAGAGAGTTAGTTTGGAAATAACCCGAGGACTTCGGTGCAAAGTGATTTTTCCAGGAAACCTTTTAATAAATCTGATTTAAAATTTAAACAGAACTTGAATAATTCATATCTTCTGTTGTACTCATCCAAATTGAGTCAAACCAATTTTGTCAGATCTTAAATAATAGAAACTACTGAAGCAAAATACAAAATCCCTTTGTGCTACAGAAAACTTTAGGGATCTGAATTAAATACTGATTTGGCCAAAAGATGAATAATAAGAAGAAAAATAGTTGCACTATTTAACTAAGGTTAAGAAAATTTGGAGAAGTACATGACCACCTACTGACCCATTTAAAAATGCTAAACCCCTCTGTACACCCCATTAAGGTAGGTTTTATCATTTATTTTACATTATGCTTAAGATTAAAGAAAATAGGAAAGGTGATTTAAATAAAGAACCAGGGAGCCCCCATATTTTTGTTGGTATACCTATTCAGTGTAGTTTACTAGAAAAATTGGTTATACCCTGGTTTAGTATAAAATAAATAGGATACCTTTTATTTTGAGAAAACAAGGCAAACTTAGAAAAACCCTAGAAAAATAACCCCAAGGCAAAAACACCCCAAACCTTGGGATAACTAATGAGTTGTTATTAAGAACATAAGAAAAATTTGAAGTCTGTTGTTTGATATTTTTCAAATGACAAGTTAGTTATAAGCACCTTTTTGGCATAAAACTTTAGAAAATCACAACTAAATAACCACCAATTAACCTTCTGTGATTTTTGGCACAGAAGCTTATTATTACTGTTAGATGCCAACAAAAATAACCCTTAGGGCAGAACCTACTCCTAGTTGGGAGTTGTAGTACAAAGTGACCCATTTACACAACTTTTGTTATTTTAGTCTAAAGCATAGCCTTTTTATTTTGAACCTCAAATTCCTAGAATAAGTATAGTGGCCAATGGCAACCCACTGTAATTTTTACAGAATTTTTGGAAGAAGTTAATTCACTGTTGTAGTTCAAACATGCATTAGAATTCATAAATAGAGAATAAAGAAAGGAAAATGAATGATGGAAATCGGTGTGACCCTAAAACCCTTTGCAAATTGTCCACTAAAAAATATAAGGGAAATACACATCCACTATGCCTCTCCTTAACAAAGCCTAAACCTAGAAGGATAAGCATAAACCACTGAAAGCCACGTATGACCAAGAAGCCCTAAGTTACTAACTAACTTTGTTCTATCTTCCGTTAGCATAATGTTGTTAAATCCTGCATAATCATGACATACATATTCATTGCATTCGATAGACTGCAACCTCGCTGACGGAGAGTACGTCCTCGTGCCGGAGCAAGGAGCTGCTCAGGAGGTAGCCCCGGATCCAGCACCAGAGCCTGCACCAGAGGATCTGCCTGCCCCAGCTTTGGAAGGCAAGCCCCGGTTTATGCATAACCAGTTCTATATATTATTTTACTGCACTTAATGATTGTAGGCTTGTATTGTGCACTTAAGTGTAGGAGTTGTTTGAAACCCTAGTTGCATGATCTCAGGAATCCTTTTTGAGATGGATACTAGTATGCTAGGTCGAGTAGCTGCTTTACTAATCAGGGATCTCGGTAGAAGTCGAGTGATTTTTCTAGCACTCGCGCGAGGTCAGGAATTGGTTGTATCCATTTTTATATCATAATGATGTTGGTATGTGGACAACAATCCATGGGGATTGGTTGTCTACGGGATAAAAATTTGAATAAGGATTATGGTGTGGTACCGTGAGTCAAGCGTTTGAACGTACTAAACATATACCGAGAAATATGGTAAATCGGTAAGCCTAGTACCTGAGTGAACCTGACAGCAGTTTGCCCTCCTCACGCGACCTGAGACGAGGTCTCCCATTCCGGTTATAGTGGGTACAAGTGCGGTCACTGCACGACGGCAGTCGGGGTCAGTGAGGCATTGTACACCAAGGCGGTGAGCCCCTCTCTGCTGACAGGGAATCGATGGGGACGGTTGATGTGTGTGGGGATGGAGTGCCTCGCCACGTCGTGTGTTTAGGTTTACCTTGCAAGGATAAAAACTCGATTCGAATCGTCTGCTTCTCGCAGCTAATGAGACTGCTTGATCCATGCTGCTGCATTGAGTAACAAGTGGAAAGGTGATGAGTTGATACAAGATGTTGATTGCTAAAAATGTTTGCTACGATGTATGAGTAGATAGTACATATTTAGCCTTAAGAGAGTCACACTTAAATTTGACAAAGTTAAAACTTAATTTAGAAACTCAGCTAGTGCTTTTGGCAACCAAACCCCACAGCCAAACAACTGCATGTCTAGAGGTAGAGGAGTAGACTCCTCACACCGGGTAAGTCTAGCTGAGTATTAGTATACTCAGCCTTGCTTGTGGCATAATTTTTACAGGTTCTTTGGAGGACATGGTTGCTGGAGTGACTTGGCCATCCACCTTGCCACCGGGTTGGACTGTCGAGTGGGACCCCGCCTCGGCCGAGGAGGAGCATGAGGAGTGATGGGACAGGCTTCCCCATCCCTCCATTTATCTATCATTAGTTTTATTCCGCTGCACTTCGAACATGATGACTACTTTTGCAAAACTTCGATGGTGATGTAATAATTTAATACTCCTTAATGTATGGTTTTATGCCTTATTGTATTTGCTCTGTGACTCACCTTCGAGTGAGATTGTGGTACTTGATCCTGTCAGTGGCCTCGTCGGACTAGATCCGAGGGATTGACGGGTTATTCCCATTTAAGTGTGGTCTAGCCTCTAAGGCGGGACTTAGGCACTTAAGTCGGAATAATTCGGGCAGTTCCGCCACAAGAAGCGATACTGCCTCTTGGCATCTGTGTTGACATCCTCAGGAGCATAGCGGGACAGCTGCAGAAACTTGTCTCGGTACTCACTGACAGACATAGGCTCTTACTTGAGCGCCAGGAACTCCTCCTTCTTCACTGTCATCAGGCCTGCTGGAACATGGTACTGACGGAAATTATCTCTGAATTCTTCCCAGGTGATGGTGTCGGGGTTGGCATGGGTGAAAGGGAAATGTGCCCTTGGGCCATTTCTAAGTATTTTGGTGATTGAGTGCCAACACATGTGCTTAATTGTGAATTTATGTACATGGATGAACAAGGTGCAAATCATGAGATAAAGGTATGTTTCTAAGCCTTAGTACATTTGTTTTGTGGACTAACATATTTGTCTAAGTGTTAGAAACAGAAAGAAGAAAAAGAGAAAAGGGGAGAGAAAGACTTGGCTGTGTGCAGCCAAGGCTCAGCTCGGTCTGGAGCACCGGACTGTCCGGTGTGCACCGGACAGTGTCCGGTGCGCCAGGTCGACTCGGCGCGAACTGGTCGCTCTCGGGAATTCGCCGACGGCGTACGGCTAAAATTCACCGGACTGTCCGGTGTGCACCGGACTGTCCGGTGAGCCAACGGTCGGCCAGGGCCAACGGTCGGCCGCGCAATCCGCACGAGACACGTGGCCGAGCCAACGGTCGGAAGACGGCACCGGACTGTCCGGTGTGCACCGGACATGTCCGGTGCGCCAACGGCTCGCAGATCTCCAACGGGCTGCAACGGTCGGCAGCGCCAGAAAAGGAAACAAATCGGGCACCGGACAGTGTCCGGTGTGCACCGGACTGTCCGGTGCCCCCGACGACAGAAGGCAAGGATGGCCTTC
Organism: Zea luxurians; assembly: GCA_029449295.1. Lineage (NCBI taxonomy): Eukaryota > Viridiplantae > Streptophyta > Magnoliopsida > Poales > Poaceae > Zea > Zea luxurians. The sequence goes on along the minus strand of JAOPSE010000019.1, from coordinate 20,453,748 downwards.
CGGATTTGCTCTCAACGGCTCCTAGCTGCCTTGGGGCTATAAAAGGAGCCCCTAGGCGCATGGAGGAGAGACACAAGCAACTCTTGAGCATTCCTGATCATCCACACTAAGTCTCTGCGCATTCGTTTGTGTTTCTAAGTGATTCGAGCTCTGTTCTAAGTGAGAACTCTGAGATAGTCTTGTGAGCTCGATTCTTGGCCGTGTGTGTGCGCTTTTGTTGTGGATTTGTGTGTGTTGCTTCCCTCCCTTACTCTGTGCTTTCCTGGTGATCATATACTTGTAAGGGCAAGAGACTCCAATTTGTGGAGATTCCTTGCAAACGGGATAGTGAAAGGAACAACAAAACACCGTGGTATTCAAGTGGGTCTTTGGACCGCTTGAGAGGGGTTGATTGCAACCCTCGTCCGTTGGGACGCCACAACGTGGAAGTAGGCAAGCATTGGCTTGGCCGAACCACGGGATAAACCACCGTGTCACCTCTGTCTTGATCTCTTGTGGTATTGTGTTTTGTTGAGACTTCACCTTAGCCACTTGGCAATAATCGTGCTAACACATAACAAGTTTTTGTGGCTTAAGTTTGAAGTTTTTACAGGATCACCTATTCACCCCCCCCCCCTCTAGGTGCTCTCAATTGGTATCGGAGCCGTTCTATGCACAAAGGGACTAACCGCCCGAATAGATGGATCCTAAGGGGAAGGGTATTGTGATCAACGACAAAGAAAAGGAGACCTTCGTCAACGAGCCGAAGGACGACAAGCCTACCGACTCCGGCTCGGGCCATAGACGAAAGGAAGGGAAGAAGAAGAAGACGAGGCGTATCAAGGAGATCATCTACTACGACGATAGTGATGAATCCACTTCTTCCCAAAAGGACGACGACAACGACTACAGGAAGACGGTCAATTCGAACTTTTCATTTGATTATTCCCGTATTCAACATAGTTCGAATTCGCATTTGCTTTCCATTCCTCTTGGCAAACCTCCACACTTCGATGGGGAGGACTACGGATTTTGGAGTCACAAAATGCGTAGTCACTTATTCTCTCTCCATCCTAGCATATGGGAGATTGTGGAGAACGGAATGAAATTCGATAGCTCGGATAGCCCTATGCTTATAAATGAACAGATTCATAAAAATGCACAGGCTACTACTGTTCTCTTAGCATCTTTGTGCAGGGAAGAGTACAATAAGGTGAGCGGCTTGGACAATGCCAAGCAGATATGGGACACCCTCAAAATCTCTCACGAGGGGAACGACATCACCATGCTCACCAAGATGGAGTTGGTGGAGGGCGAGCTTGGACGGTTCGCCATGATAAGGGGAGAGGAGCCAACTCAGACGTACAACCGGCTCAAGACCCTTATCAACAAAATAAGGAGCTACGGAAGCACGCGTTGGACGGATCACGATGTCGTCCGCCTAATGCTCAGGTCCTTTACCGTACTTGATCCTCATCTCGTGAACAATATTCGTGAGAATCCCAGGTACACGATGATGACGCCCGAGGAAGTACTTGGAAAATTCGTGAGCGGGCGGATGATGATCAAGGAGGCAAGATACGTCGACGACGCGTTGAACGGACCACTCCACGAGCCTCAACCCATTGCTCTAAAGGCAACGAGGAGCAAGGAGTCGCTACCTAGCAAGGTGGCGCAAGTTGAGGCGGCCGGGCTCAATGATGAAGAGATGGCTCTCATCATCAAGAGATTCAAGACGGCGCTAAATGGTCGCAAGGGGCAGCCAAGCAAGACCAAGACCAAGGGAAAGCGCTCGTGCTTCAAATGCGGTAAGCTTGGTCATTTTATTGCTAACTGTCCCGATAATGAAAGTGACCAGGAAAAGGGGAACAAGAGAGAGAAGAAGAAGGCATACAAGAAGGCAAAGGGCGAGGCGCATCTAGGAAAGGAGTGGGACTCGGATTGCTCCTCCTCAGACTCCGACAATGAAGGACTCGCCGCCACTGCCTTCAACAAATCGGCTCTCTTCCCCAACGAGCGTCTCACTTGTCTTATGGCAAGAGAGAAGAAGGTAAGTACTAAAGACTCCACTTATGCTTCTTCTAGTGATAGTGAGTCTAGTGATGATGACATAGATTATTCTTGCTTGTTCAAGGGCTTAGATAGATCTAAGATAAATAAAATCAATGAATTGATTGATGCATTGAATGAAAAGGATAGGCTTTTAGAAAAGCAAGAAGATTTATTGTATGATGAACATGATAAATTTGTAGAGGCACAAAAATCATATGCTTTAGAAGTGAAAAGAAATGAAATGCTTTCTAGTGAAATATCTTCCTGTCATGAAACCATTTCTACCTTAAGAAGTGTTAATATTGATTTAAGTGCTAAACTAGAAATAGCTAGTAAATCAAATTCTTGTGTTGAACATGTTGAAATTTGTACTAGGTGTAAGGATTTTGATGTTAATGCTTGTAGTGAACACCTAGTTCTAATTTCCAAATTAAATGATGAAGTGGCTAGTCTAAATGCCCAACTTAAGACTAGCAAGAATGAAGTTGATAAAATAAAATTTGCAAGGGATGCCTACACGGTTGGTAGACACCCCTTAATTAAGGATGGGCTTGGCTTCAAGAGGGAAGCCAAGAACTTAACAAGCCATAAGGCTCCCGTCTTCGTCAAGGAGAAAGGGAAGGCCCCTATGGCTAATAGTGCTAAAAAGAACCATGCTTTCTTATACCATGATAGGAGACATGCTAGAAATGTTTATAATGATTTTGATTCACATGTTTATGATTCTCATGCCATGTTTGCCTCTAGTTCCTCTCATAAGCATGATAGAAATATGAGTAGGAGAAATGTTGCGCATATGCCTAGGAGAAATATTGCTCATGTGCCTGAAAAGAATGTTATTCATGCTCCTAGGAAAGTAGTGAATGAACCTTCTACCATTTATTATGCTTGTAATGCTCCCTTTGCTATTTGTAGAAAGGGAAAGAAGGTTGTTGCTAGGAAATTAGGGGCTAGATGCAAGGGAGATAAATCTTGCATTTGGGTCCCTAAAGATATTTGTACTAACCTTGCAGGACCCAACATGAGTTGGGTACCTAAGACCCAAGCCTAAATTTGCCTTGCAGGTTTATGCATCCGGGGGTTCAAGCTGGATTATCGACAGCGGATGCACAAACCATATGACGGGGAAGAAGAAGATGTTCACCTCCTACGTCAAGAATAAGGATTCCCAAGATTCAATTATATTCGGTGATGGGAATCAAGGCAAGGTAAAAGGGTTAGGTAAAATTGCAATTTCTAATGAGCATTCTATCTCAAATGTATTCTTAGTGGAGCGTCTTGGATATAATTTGCTATCTGTTAGTCAATTATGTCAAATGGGATATAATTGTTTATTTACAAATGTAGATGTGTCTGTCTTTAGAAGATGTGATGGTTCACTAGCTTTTAAGGGTGTACTAGACGGCAAGCTTTATTTAGTTGACTTTGCAAAAGAAGAGGCCGGTCTAGATGCATGCTTAATGGCTAAGACTTGCATGGGCTGGCTGTGGCATCGCCGCTTAGCACATGTGGGGATGAAGAACCTCCACAAGCTTCTAAAGGGAGAACACGTGATAGGTCTAACAAATGTTTATTTCGAAAAAGATAGACTTTGTGCAGCTTGTCAGGCAGGTAAACAAGTAGGAGGAGCACATCACAGCAAGAATGTGATGACCACGTCAAGACCTCTGGAGCTGCTGCATATGGACCTCTTCGGACCCGTCGCCTATCTAAGCATAGGAGGAAGTAAGTATGGTTTAGTTATTGTTGATGACTTTTCCCGCTTCACTTGGGTGTTCTTTTTGCAGGATAAGTCTGAAACCCAAGGGACCCTCAAGCGCTTCCTCAGGAGAGCTCAAAATGAGTTTGAGCTCAAGGTGAAGAAGATTAGGAGCGACAACGGGTCCGAGTTCAAGAACCTTCAAGTGGAGGAGTTTCTTGAGGAGGAAGGGATCAAGCACGAGTTCTCCGCTCCCTACACACCACAACAAAATGGTGTGGTAGAGAGGAAGAACAGGACGCTAATCGATATGGCGAGGACGATGCTTGGAGAGTTCAAGACCCCCGAGTGCTTTTGGTCGGAAGCCGTGAACACGGCTTGCCACGCCATCAACAGGGTCTACCTTCACCGCCTCCTCAAGAAGACGTCATATGAGCTACTAACCGGTAACAAACCCAATGTATCGTACTTTCGTGTATTTGGGAGCAAATGCTACATTCTAGTGAAGAAGGGTAGAAATTCTAAGTTTGCTCCCAAAGCTGTAGAAGGGTTTTTATTAGGTTATGATTCAAATACAAAGGCGTATAGGGTCTTCAACAAATCTTCGGGTTTGGTTGAAGTCTCTAGCGACGTTGTATTTGATGAGACTAATGGCTCTCCAAGAGAGCAAGTTGTTGATTGTGATGATGTAGATGAAGAAGATGTTCCAACGGCCGCTATACGAACCATGGCGATTGGAGACGTTCGGCCACAGGAACAAGATGAACGAGATCAACCTTCTTCCTCAACGACGGTGCATCCCCCACCTCAAGACGATGAACAGGTTCATCAAAAGGAGGCGTGTGATCAAGGGGGAGCACAAGATGATCACGTGATGGAGGAAGAAGCGCAACCGGCACCTCCAACCCAAGTTCGAGCGATGATTCAAAGGGATCATCCCGTCGACCAAATTCTGGGTGACATTAGCAAGGGAGTAACTACTCGGTCTCGATTAGTTAATTTTTGTGAACATTACTCTTTTGTCTCCTCTATTGAGCCTTTCAGGGTAGAGGAGGCCTTGCTAGATCCGGATTGGGTGTTGGCCATGCAGGAAGAACTTAATAACTTCAAGCGCAACGAAGTTTGGACGCTGGTGCCTCGTCCCAAGCAAAATGTTGTGGGAACCAAGTGGGTGTTCCGCAATAAACAGGACGAGCACGGGGTGGTGACGAGGAACAAGGCTCGACTTGTGGCAAAAGGTTATGCCCAAGTCGCAGGTTTGGACTTTGAGGAGACTTTTGCTCCTGTGGCTAGGCTAGAGTCCATTCGTATCTTGCTAGCATATGCCGCTCACCATTCTTTCAGGTTGTACCAAATGGATGTGAAGAGCGCGTTCCTCAACGGGCCAATAAAGGAGGAGGTGTACGTTGAGCAACCCCCTGGCTTCGAGGATGAACGGTACCCCGACCACGTGTGTAAGCTCTCTAAGGCGCTCTATGGACTTAAACAAGCCCCAAGAGCATGGTATGAATGCCTTAGAGATTTTTTAATTGCTAATGCTTTCAAGGTTGGGAAAGCCGATCCAACTCTTTTCACTAAGACTTGTAATGGTGATTTGTTTGTGTGCCAAATTTATGTCGATGACATAATATTTGGTTCTACTAATCAAAAGTCTTGTGAAGAGTTTAGCAGGGTGATGACGCAGAAATTCGAGATGTCGATGATGGGCGAGTTGAACTACTTCCTTGGGTTCCAAGTGAAGCAACTCAAGGACGGCACCTTCATCTCCCAAACGAAGTACACGCAAGATCTGCTAAAGCGGTTTGGGATGAAGGAAGCCAAGCCCGCAAAGACTCCGATGGGAACCGACAGACACACCGACCTCAACAAAGGAGGTAAGTCCGTTGATCAAAAAGCATACCGGTCAATGATAGGGTCTTTACTTTATTTATGTGCTAGTAGACCGGATATTATGCTTAGCGTATGCATGTGTGCTAGATTTCAATCCGATCCTAAGGAGTGTCACTTGGTGGCGGTGAAGCGAATTCTTAGATATTTAGTTGCTACGCCTTGCTTCGGGATCTGGTATCCAAAGGGGTCTAACTTTGACTTGATTGGGTACTCAGATTCCGACTATGCTGGATGTAAGGTCGATAGGAAGAGTACATCGGGGACGTGCCAATTCTTAGGAAGGTCCCTGGTGTCATGGAATTCTAAGAAACAAACCTCCGTTGCCCTATCCACCGCTGAGGCCGAGTACGTTGCCGCAGGTCAGTGTTGCGCGCAACTACTTTGGATGAGGCAAACCCTCAGGGACTTTGGCTACAATCTGAGCAAAGTCCCACTCCTATGTGATAATGAGAGTGCTATCCGAATAGCGGAAAATCCTGTTGAGCACAGCCGCACAAAGCACATTGACATCCGGCATCACTTTTTGAGAGACCACCAGCAAAAGGGAGATATCGAAGTGTTTTATGTTAGCACCGAGAACCAGCTAGCCGATATCTTTACCAAGCCTTTAGATGAGAAGACCTTTTGCAGGCTGCGTAGTGAGCTAAATGTCTTAGATTCGCGGAACTTGGATTGAATTGTAGCATACATGTATTCATGCCTTTGATCATGTTCTTTCTGCATTTTGTTGCTTATTATGGTGCTCAAGTTGTACAAACACTCCCTGGACCTCACAAGTCTGTTGCAAAGTGATGCACATGTTTAGGGGGAGACATGTTACAACTTGACCCTTTGAGACTAACCATATGCTTGAGTTTGCCTGTTTTAGTCTCAAAGGAGAATTGAAAGGGAAAAGGTGGACTTGGACCATGCAAGACTTCCACTGCACTCCGATGAGGGGTAACTTATTCCAAGTCCATCTCATTAACTCTTATTTCCATTTGCTCTTAATAGAAGATTTTGGTGAGGCAATGGGGTTAAAGGGCCAAGATTGATCCCGTTTTGGTGCTTGATGCCAAAGGGGGAGAAAATAAAGGCCAAAGCAATAAATGGATCAGCTACGATCAGCTACCACTTGAGAGATTTTGAAAATAGTAGAATAGAGTTTTTGGTTTGTCAAAATTCTTAAGTTGTCTCTCTTGTCAAAAGTTGGCTTCTTGTGGGGAGAAGTATTGATTATGGGAAAAAGGGGGAGTTTTTGAAATCCTTGATCAATCTCTTTTTGAATGACTCTCTTTATGCTTAAACATGTGTGTTTAACTTAGAGATAGAGATTTGTGTTTGATTTGCAAAAACAAACCAAGTGGTGGCAAAGGATGATCCATATATGCCAAAATTGATTCAAAATAAATTTAAGTGTTATTTGAATTGAGTTTGCACTTGTTCTAGTGGCTTTATGTTGTGTTGGCATAAATCACCAAAAAGGGGGAGATTGAAAGGGAAATGTGCCCTTGGGCCATTTCTAAGTATTTTGGTGATTGAGTGCCAACACATGTGCTTAATTGTGAATTTATGTACATGGATGAACAAGGTGCAAATCATGAGATAAAGGTATGTTTCTAAGCCTTAGTACATTTGTTTTGTGGACTAACATATTTGTCTAAGTGTTAGAAACAGAAAGAAGAAAAAGAGAAAAGGGGAGAGAAAGACTTGGCTGTGTGCAGCCAAGGCTCAGCTCGGTCTGGAGCACCGGACTGTCCGGTGTGCACCGGACAGTGTCCGGTGCGCCAGGTCGACTCGGCGCGAACTGGTCGCTCTCGGGAATTCGCCGACGGCGTACGGCTAAAATTCACCGGACTGTCCGGTGTGCACCGGACTGTCCGGTGAGCCAACGGTCGGCCAGGGCCAACGGTCGGCCGCGCAATCCGCACGAGACACGTGGCCGAGCCAACGATCGGAAGACGGCACCGGACTGTCCGGTGTGCATCGGACATGTCCGGTGCGCCAACGGCTCGCAGATCTCCAACGGGCTGCAACGGTCGGCAGCGCCAGAAAAGGAAACAAATCGGGCACCGGACAGTGTCCGGTGTGCACCGGACTGTCCGGTGCCCCCGACGACAGAAGGCAAGGATGGCCTTCCGGATTTGCTCTCAACGGCTCCTAGCTGCCTTGGGGCTATAAAAGGAGCCCCTAGGCGCATGGAGGAGAGACACAAGCAACTCTTGAGCATTCCTGATCATCCACACTAAGTCTCTGCGCATTCGTTTGTGTTTCTAAGTGATTCGAGCTCTGTTCTAAGTGAGAACTCTGAGATAGTCTTGTGAGCTCGATTCTTGGCCGTGTGTGTGCGCTTTTGTTGTGGATTTGTGTGTGTTGATTCCCTCCCTTACTCTGTGCTTTCCTGGTGATCATATACTTGTAAGGGCAAGAGACTCCAATTTGTGGAGATTCCTTGCAAACGGGATAGTGAAAGGAACAACAAAACACCGTGGTATTCAAGTGGGTCTTTGGACCGCTTGAGAGGGGTTGATTGCAACCCTCGTCCGTTGGGACGCCACAACGTGGAAGTAGGCAAGCATTGGCTTGGCCGAACCACGGGATAAACCACCGTGTCACCTCTGTCTTGATCTCTTGTGGTATTGTGTTTTGTTGAGACTTCACCTTAGCCACTTGGCAATAATCGTGCTAACACATAACAAGTTTTTGTGGCTTAAGTTTGAAGTTTTTACAGGATCACCTATTCACCCCCCCCCCCCTCTAGGTGCTCTCAATGGGTGGCGAGATAGGACTCCCACCAAGACTGGGCTGCTCCTCTCAACAGACGGGGGCCATACAAGACTTTCTCCCTGTTGTCGCACTGAGCGGTGTGAAACTCCCGCTCCACGGCGCAGCCAATCTTCAGCATCTATGGGGTCAGAAGAGTGAGCGAACACTGGGGGATGACCTTCATGAATTCAGCACGCTTGTCTCTGGGCATCTGAGGCATCTGAGGCTGAGGTGGTGGCTGCTGCTGCTGCTACTGAATGGCGGCCAGAGTCTGACCAATGGCTTGAACTGCCTGAGTCTGCATTAAGAACATCTGCTCGATCATCATCGGGGGCGGTGGTGGCAGCTGCTGATGGGGTGCCTCATCCTGTGGGGCTGCCTGCTCCTGCTGAGCACGCCTTCCTCCTCTGCGCCTGTTGTTTGACATCTGCAGAATGCAATCACACATCAGAACTGATCTTGCAACTTGCAACATAAGAAAAGAGTATAGAATCCTTCCACAGTACTGAACAGATGAACATCTTCATTGACTTCCAACATAGGCAAACATAGCTTCTCAGATAAAGAGGAAAGTAGAATAAAAGGGCTTCCCAACTAGATAACTAATTTTATTAACATTTAATAGGTAAACCAAAGTGCAGGGGATACCCACACTCTGGTGACAATCATTACAAAGATCCAAATCCAACATAGTTCATCATGACAAACATAAAGGCACAAGATAAGCAAACTACCCTGTCTAACTAAGACTAACTAAGAGTAAGACTGATGCTAAGACTATAGCTTCTATATATATTTTTGCATTAATTACAAGACCTGACGCTGACGATCTATGGTTCTAAATTTATCTTGGTCCTGCAGTCGTGGTTACCATAAGCATGGTGTCCACGCTGAGGTGAGCGGTACGGGTGCTGAGTCCCGACTGGAGCGGGGGAGCCATCCTCCAGGTGACGATGCTCCGCACGCTCAGCCCGCAACTGGGCGATCTCAGCATGAGCCCTACTCAGCTCGTCTAATGTATGGTCCAGCTCCATGTTTAGCACGACGGCTAGGTTGACTGTGTTGCTCAACCTAGGATTGTCCTCACCAATAGGTGAAGCAACCACACCTCCTGTGCTGCCAGATGGTCGACGGGGGTAATACTTCAGGTTAATACCATCAGCTACCCCACCGAGCACTGAGCAGTAGTGCGAAAGCGCACGCCATGCGGCATCTTGCATGGCCGCCCCGGCTGAGTCCCACTCAGAGATAGAATAGTGCTTTGAGCAGATCTCCGCACCCCGGAGACTGTTCTCCGGACGGCGCACCAAACAAGTTGCCTCCTAACGGTCCGGGTAAACCCCGCGACTATGCCGAAAGACTACACAACAATACTCGATAAACCAGGTACGCCAGTCAAGTGCCTGGCGTAGCAAGGTGTCAAGCGCATCGTGGAAGTGACACCCGCGAGCAGCGTTGCGAGTGATGGGTCGAGCAACCCATCCCTCCAGCTCCTGGTCGGCTGAAAGATCGGTGCTGTGGCTCAAGCTGCTGTCGTCGCCTTCGTTGTCGGGGTCTCCTCCAACAGCTACTCCAGCGGCTGGGGCGCTCAGTGGTGGTGCAGGGGGCGCCTCCAGCGGGAGCACAGGGGAGCAGCTCTTCACAGACTCTATCTCTTGTTGAAGCGAGAAAGAAGAGCCCTGCTGCTCCAGGTCCTGTCGTCGACGCTCCTGCTCCTCGTGCAGGTGGTGGTGCAGCATCTACAAGTGGCTAGACTGACAAGTCACCGGACGGCGAAGCGGACGCTCCGCGAGACGAGAAGGCAAGAAAGGAATGACTGACTTTCGTGCAGTGTGTCTAAGATGAGCCATCTACAAAAGACATCGTAAGCATAAGAGTGAGAACAGAACTAATATGACCAGCAAGTAAACCATAAATAAATAAGGGATTAGAATAAAACGAAATTTTCAGCAAGGTATAATATATATAGTAGAGCATAGGTTTAGTCGATACGACCAACTTTTGAAGGGATACCAAAGGCAAGGTGAGAATAGGGGTCTATAATCCTTAGAACGACCATTCTATTCTAGGTTAGCGGTCCTACAGTTAGCACGGCTTTGATACCACCTAGGTCACACCCGGTTTTAGAAGGCAAACCGAATGCGAACCATGTACGTGCCAGGATCAGCAATTCACGTACACAGCAGTTACATAACTGGACATCATCACACAGTGCTGAAATAATAGCATAAAAGAAGGTATAATAGTCTATTACATCATGATGTCCAGGACATCCACATAGTCTTTAACAATTATTGAAGTGCGGAAAATAAACGTAGATACACACGGCCTACACAGGCAGCCGACTGGGGGTTGCCGCTAACCCACGCCTAGAACTCATCGTACTCTTGGAACTCCTGAAAGTCCTCCTCCACGACTTCATCTTCTCCTGAGCAGTGGTTGCAACGCGGACAACCTAAGGGGTTTGGTGTGTAAAGCAAGGGTGAGTACACATCAACATACTCAATAATATGTCTCGTTTGGCTGTAGTGGACTAGCTTTATGTGGAGTTTAGTCAAGCAGTTGCTTTTAGTTTGTCAGGTTATTATTACTAGAAGAAAGCCAGGTTTTAGCATTAACCCAAGTTATTAACCCAATGTACCCTTTTCAAACGGAAAGAATACCACTTACCATTACCATAGTCATAACCAAAACCATCGTCCTCATCACCACCTGTAAACCAACCATCTATGATCAAGTATCTCTAATCAATGGAGCTCCCTTGGCCGCTCATAACCGCGAGCACGGCTGATATATCAGTTTTCATAACACTCTGCAGAGGTTGCGCACTTTACCCACAAGTCGTGACTCCCTCTTGCCTCGGGCTGATCAAACCCTTAAACACTACCAAGGTGAATAGGTAGGGTTTCACTATGTAGCCTTTACAAAGATTCTCTGAGGCTGTAGCCGCCCGTTAGGTTTCCTAAATGCACTGCACTCCTCCCCAAGGGGTGAACCAACTTCGGCAGAGCGAGCCGCATACACCGAGCCCATTAACGGCACGACAGCGAAGCGAACTACACCCCAGTTCCTCTAATTACTTAGCTAAGGGCATCCCACTCCACCCTCATGGTTGCATTGTTTTCCTGGGCGGTCATCCAACGAACCAGTCCTTACGGAGAGGCACTCGAGAAACAGCTCGAGTCCCCTTAAATGTCATAGTACCATCATCATAATCAAAAGGGAAAACAGCGTATCATAGATAATCTCATCATGTTCATTGATTAATGTGAAGCGCTAGCATAAAGCTAAACCAAAATAACCCAACCAAAATAGGTAAACAAGGACAAGATAAACAAAAGCTAGTCAATTCTTAGGTATAAATTGTGTAAATGCGGGGAATGAATTATAAGAATGAGTAGGACATAGATGGGTCAAGGGACACTTGCCTTCACCAACCGACTGCTGCTCAGGGTCTTCACCTGCAACTCCTTCGGACTCCACTAACTGACCATTATCTATACGAGTTCAAACATACATTCCACAAATTTAATACAAAAGAACAGTACACCATACAATAGGATGTTATAAATAAACCGACATTCGGTGTAGGGCTCACATCTATGACTAAGCGAGAAAGGGAAAGTAACGGTCGAGGCTACGGTCGAGGCTACGGTCGAAGAGCGATCACGTCACACGATTATAAATTAAAATACTCATTTAAATAGAATAGTATTAATTTAGCCATCGCGTTTAGCATAGGGTAAAGTCATGTTTCATGTTTAATTATTATGAACAGATAAAGGTAAATTAAAAGGATTGTCGCGCGGCGAAACGCGTGACACAACACTTAAATTGAATTAAGAAATAAACGACTCGTTGCGCGACGGAGCGCGCAACGAGACACTTGCATTAATTATAAAGAGACGTTAAGCGTCGCGCGACGAAACGCACGACGGCATACGCCATCTACACTAAATTTAAAACGAAACGTCGCACGACTGGACGCGCGACGCCACACATTAAATAATCTAAAATTAAGATGAATTGTCGCGCGACGAAGCACGCGACGCAACCAATTAATAGAATCTGAAATCAAGCTAATTCGCCGTGCGACGAAGCGTACGACAACATGTTAACAAGATACGAAATCAAATAAATCGCCGCGCGACGCACCACACTAATAAATTCTTGAAATTAAACTCATTCGTCGCGCGACGAAGCACGCGACGCATCACGTTCATTAAACTAAATTTAAACTAATCGAACTAAAATTCAAACGTTGTTTACTAGAGCTGCCCGCGCGACCAAGGATGCGGCAGGGCGCGCGCGGCTGAGGGCGCGGCGGCCAGGGCACGACGGCCATGGTGCGCGGCCAGGGGGGCATGACGGCCGGGGACAGCGGCGCGGGCGCGGCTGGGGAGGCGCGCGGGGCGTGGCCCAGGAGAGCGCGCGGGGCGCGTGCGGCTAGGGGAGGGCGTGGGGGTAGGGGAGAGGAGGAAGAAGAGGAAGGGGAGAGAGAGAGAGAGGGAGAGGGAGAGGGGAGGGGAGGGGAGCTCACCTCGGGGTCCAAATCAGGCGATCACCGTCTCCAAAACCTAGGGCACCACGGGAAAGAGAGAGATGGGAGAGAGAGGGAGTTGTGCGCGGGAGAATTGAATGAGGGGAAAGAGACCAGGGGAGGGGGGCACGCATGGGGAGGGGCAGGGCACCAGGGGCGCGCGGGCCAAGGCCGGGCCGAGCTGTGCCGGACCGGGCTGGGCTGGGTCGCACCGCGGGTCAAAATTCCGCGGCACGCACAACCGCAGCTCGGAAACCCATTCGCGAAACGAGACTGAGCAACACACGCGATTAAACACGACATCAGACAAGAAAAATGCCTCGGCATGATGCAACACCCATGACAACTTAGGTTTTTGTTCATACGCAATACGGACAACAGTCGCTATACTGCTTTGAAATTGGGAAGAAGGAGCGAAACGGGAACAGAAAAGATAGTAACGCCTGAATTTGGTGAGTAAAAAGAAGAAAAAATTCTACCCTAAATTCAGGACGTTACAGTACTGTTGACAGTGTGCTGCTCACAATTGTGCAGCCAAGGGTCGACGGCGCCCTGGCACACAACAGGTATTGAATATTGATGGAGATGAAGATCTATTTTCTTCTTGGAGCCTCGAGCCCTCGAGGCAGCAGTGTAGGCGTGTATAGTACATGTTTTTGGTTTCTGCACAGATTTGATTGCACAGATTTGATGTTCTCGGAACAACAACAGACGCAGTTCCTTTCTCCCGTGTTGAGATGGCCATGGCATCTTGTATTTCCAGGTGGATGTGATTATGTGACCGACTCTACAAGAGTTGCATCATACCATGTGCTCGATAGAATGCCGTGAGATATCCGTACAGCCAGCCAATTAATTCGGTTTAAGGTATGCCTTATAGGAAAACCGGTCCTAATCCTGCATCCCCAGCTCCCCGGCCTCAAGAACGTTTATTAATTTAAATTATCTATTTATCTTTATAATTCTTTCTTATAGAGTGGGAAGCAAATCTGAGATTTTACACTCGAGCGACGGAAGGACGATGTCGCAGCCAAGGGGTGCTTTTTAGGGTCACGCTCACGCGGCACCTACAAGCCGTTTCATTTGCCCCATACTTGAGGTCTGGAGCTGGAATCATCGTTTTCCCCGTGGACTTTTGACGTATGCTGAGCTCCCTTTTTCTTCTCTGAAATTGATGTTTCAAGAAACCATGATCGATCGAAAAATTTGCCTAGGGGCCATTGGAATTTTAGTACGTTATATTTTCAGAAAAGGTGCTAATATGGTTTGATGTTTTTAGCTATCAGTTTTATACTCTATTTCCTCAGTGTGGCTTCAACAAAAAAAATCAAACACATGCGCGGCTGGTATAGGAGCTTCATTTTTGCTCACATATAAAACTTTTATTTTCTAAACACACAACCAGTCTTTTCTCCATAAAAAAAAAATCCGTGACGTCTATCTACAAATGGTTGTTTTTGAGCGCAGAACCTGGATTTCATTTATCGTATTATTTTGAGCATAAAAAATAATACAATTTATCACGTTACATAAATCTAACTCACATAGCGCGTCCGAGGGCGCGCCCTATTTACTAAGTAGATATAGATTGCAACAGCAGCAGCGAACACGAGAGGATTATCGCTTGGTGCCTACCATCCATTTGTTAGCGCTTATATAATTAGCATAAGTAACGAACGCACGAAATAGATAGCTTTTTTTTTTTTTTGTCAATCCAAAGCTGTCGCGGTATCAAGTGCCTTTCCATCGTTCACCAGACCAGCGGCAGCGACTTTCGGTTCCACCTCTTTGCTCAGTCCTCGACCACCATTGACATCTTAGGTTCACCTACCACGCGCCTCTTCACCAAACCCCGCGAAGACGACGTTGCTCCCACCTCCCATGATTTCAGACTCGCCGCCGATAGCTGATTGGACAGAATTCACATCATCATCAGACGCCAAGTGTAGACGGGCGTACGTACAGTAGTTAGGTTCTGAATCCTTGTCAGTCTGTTCAACCTATCGGAACTTTAATTTTATTTTACTTGTAGGTTTCGTATTGGCAATGGATTAAACGTACTCTATAGCTAGCGTGGCAGAGTCACAGCCGTTATTATACATGCAATATCCTGACGCAATGCAACGGAGATGTTCCACTGAAAAGGATTATTGCAAAGCCTATTCAGAACTGTTTCACCAATTCCGTTGCGGAGCATTTTTTTTTTTTTTTGGTTCTAGCTGAGAGGAGCTAAGCTAGTGAAGCTGTTCCTCGCTTGCTGTTTGGCTATCCAAGTAAGGAGCCGAGCCGGCCTAAAAAATAGAACAGAGCCGTCCGTCCCAAACAGGCGCGGCGTTAAAAAATCGGGCAAAGGTTTGACTTCTCTGTATCTTCTGTCTGGAATCTGGATGGTGATCGGTGAAGAATGTACACCATCATCAGCTGCAAGTGATCGATGATTACAGGTGAATGCGTACCCTGGGTACGTTGGATTGGATGATAGCGCTGAGGTACCAGACCAGACGACGACGACGACGACTGCTGAACTGGCGGAGCGAGCTTGAACTAATTGCCAGAGGCCACCTGAGCTCATCTGCCAATTCGATCATTCGCCTACCACCACCAGGCACCAGCATGCATGTCGGCCATTATTATGTACGCCACCACCAGTCCACCACCAACAACATGCAGAAAGGGGGCCTTCGGCCGGCCGGTAGGGTGGGCCGGGGCCATGCATGCCGTTATTAGCACCCTAGCCGGGCCGGCTTAATGGATTTGGATCCTGAATTGATGCTCGGGCAGCGACAGCGTCGTCATCATCATCGATCCCATGGACTTTTTTCTTTCATTCTGTGACTAGCGAGCTGCTGCTGCATGCTGAGATCCTTTTTTCAGGGCTCGGTGGTTTCGTCTCTACGTCTGCCACACGTCATGCTTCCCTCGCAGCAGATTTCACCGTGATCGCCAAAGCCCAGCTACTTGCACATACACACACACAGCACGAATCGAACATTGAATAAAAAAAACAAGGCAATTTTCTTCGTCCGAAACCAAACAGATAACAAAAATTAGCAATTTCTATCAGCTAGTAGAAAAGGCGACCGTAAATCTAAAATTACTAAATTTTTTGTCCCCGCCTTTGTGTCTTGGACTCTTGCAAGTCTTCCACATAGTTTGTAATGTCTTGTTTAAGGCATTGATCTTTCAGACCATCACTTTGCGTATATCCAAACCCATCTCGTGTCTGTTTGAACTATACCTTATATAATACTAACAAACAACAATAGTCTAAATAGTCATGGGGCTAAAAATCCAAACTTAATATCCCATACAATCCATTCTTCTTATACGCTAATAACTAGTTGGAGCATCGGCTAAAAAATTATTTTCCCTATTAGCCCCTTGTTTGAATGGGCTATAATTAAATTTATCTAGCTAACAATTAGCACTACGTAGATTAATTCCAAGATACTCTTTATATCCTTCCTAATTTATAGGAATAAAGGTTTCGATCAAAATATACTCCCCAACAATCTTTTTGATTGGATCTCCAAAATAGACTACCTCTATTTCAAATTTCTCGCTATAAAAGAAAGAGTAAGGATGATCTCCAGAGTGCGGACTGTGCACAATATATAAATAAAATAACTTTTACTTAAATGACTCAAAACGATGATTTCATTTGATGTTTTAGAGAGCAAATTTTAGATAACTCTTGGAGATGATCTTAGGCTATCTCCTATATCATCCCTTTCATTCTGCAAACAGTGTCATATACAGTGTAAACACGCTTTACTGAAGACAACTTTAAGGTAGTTATAGTGTGAAGGAGTGTCAGCTGATCTAAGAAAACTATTCTTTTCGTTCAACTTTTTACCTTGATTATTCAAAATGATATATAAATAAGAACTTTTCGCTATAATAAAAAACTTTTACATATTTTAATGGTAAATAATAGATTTCGGCACATAATAAACACATTAGTAAACTAATTATTACTCAAACCATGATTTTTGATATGGTCAAACATAAGGTTGCCAAGATCGCAATTTAAATTCTAAATCATTATCATATACAAATATATGATTATACCACTAGTAGAAACACAACTCTATGTCTCTGGTGGACACTAATGTTTCAGTTATCGAGCACATGTGAAAGTAAAATGGTTAGCTCGACTCAAGAACCGTTAGTGGAAACACCTTTTACACTAACGGTTTCCTTAAAAATCCGACAGTGCAAATCGAGCATTTCCATTGCCGACTTTCTTAAGAAATCATATTTGTACTGGCGGTTTTTAAGGACCCGACAATACATATCATTCGAAATTATTTTTTTAGTTTTTCAAATGAACTCATATGAAAAAACCACCGAAACAAAAGTTACAGATCGCTAACAATTATGAAACTTTGTAATTGACAACCTTTTTATTTGAAATTATTGGGGCTCCCAAAATTGTTTCTGAGTTTTCCAAATTTAAATGCAAATTTTGTAAACGACCTCGGAAGGATAAAATACCAAAATAAAAGTTGAAGATCTTGAAAAGTTATTCAACTTTATGTTAACAACGTTTTCGTATCAATTCGTTTAGTACCCCCAAACAATCGATTTACACTCGGTTTATTCTAATATGCTGACAACAAACCTATAATCTAAATATAAGTTAGCGATGAGTAGAGTGACAGAGAAGGCTACAAGGTCGCAGTTTCTATTCAAACTATAGTTGCGTAGCGCGCGAAAGGTCCCGGCAACTTCGGAAGAGATGGGCGGGTGGGGCGCTCCCCTGATTAAAGTCTTTTTTGCTATTTATTTTAAACATGGTTTATATTTCAAAAAAAATTATATTGCGGTTTTCTTAACTCAGGTGCCAATAAAAATTGATTTCCATGGCAGCTGCGACCGTCGCTCGCTGACCAACCCGGCAGATGCCGCCGAAACAAACATTGGCCAGAAAGGCAGCCCAACGGGCCTACTGTCATTTGCTCCGGCATCCTACTGGTGGGCCCAGTTGCACCGGCCGATGACCAGTTCATCATTTTTCTCGACGAATTTGTGCACAGAATTTACTAAAAATTCTTGGCACGTGGCAAAACCAGGGGAAAAATCGACAACTAGTCGGGGTTTAGGCCATGTTTGGTTTCAATTAGTCCTAGAACTAAACTTTAGTCCTAGGGCTAAACTTTAGTCCCTACATGTTTGGTTTTAGAGACTAAATAGATTCTAAAGTCATTAAATACATTGTCCAAAGACTCAAATACCCTTAGAATATACTCATAATATTAGTTATCTATAAAAAAGGTAAGGGCAACATGATAATTATGGGTTTTTAGTCTCTTTTAGCACCTATGTGAAGGACTAAAGACTAAATCATTTTAATCCATATTTTAGTCCTAGTGTTTGGTAAAAAAGAGACTAAATGAGACTAAAAACTAGAGACTAATCTTTAGTCTCTCTAACCAAACACCCCCTTATTCCCTGATAGAATAGTCCCTGCTATTCATCCATGAAAACCAAACACGTACACTACGTCACCGTCATGGATGGAGCCAGTGAACTGATGATTTTTTTCCCCACCCCGCACGCAACAGCATGGGTGACATTCAACAACCACTCCCGCTGCGGTTGGGCGAGCACTTGACACTCACGCAAACCTAACGCATACTAGATTAATCATCGCCACCAACTATCGGCAACAGAAACGATGGGCCCCGCTTCTCTTAATCACGGTGCTTGAATTAGTGCGCGCATAGCAGTGAAAATAATAGTGAAAATAAGCAGTGCGTGTTTTGGTGTGGTGTGGTGTGGTTGGTGAGCCGTCCGGCCCAATAAAACCCCTCGCACCACCTCGTCCCTCTTCGTCGCATCGCACGCCATCAGCACAGCAGCTAGCGCGCTCCTCGAGCCCAGCAGAGAAAGGCCGGCGGCAGCGCTAATAGCCATGGGCTCCACTGCCGGCGACGTGGCCGCGGTGGTGGACGAGGAGGCGTGCATGTACGCGATGCAGCTGGCGTCGTCGTCCATCCTGCCCATGACGCTGAAGAACGCCATCGAGCTGGGCCTGCTGGAGGTGCTGCAGAAGGAGGCCGGCGGCGGCAAGGCGGCGCTGGCGCCCGAGGAGGTGGTGGCGCGGATGCCCGCGGCGCCCGGCGACCCCGCCGCCGCCGCGGCCATGGTGGACCGCATGCTCCGCCTGCTCGCCTCCTACGACGTCGTCCGGTGCCAGATGGAGGACCGGGACGGCCGGTACGAGCGCCGCTACTCCGCCGCGCCCGTCTGCAAGTGGCTCACCCCCAACGAGGACGGCGTGTCCATGGCCGCCCTCGCGCTCATGAACCAGGACAAGGTCCTCATGGAGAGCTGGTGAGTAGTAGTCGCATCGCGTCAACCACCTTCTACCTATCTATATGCATGATGACGAGCTCGCTCATCATTGGTGCTACTAGTGATTTATTTCGTCCAGTAAAATTAATTAAGGTGCGCTGCTACTCTACTGGCTGCGGCTAGCACAAGGCTGGAAATAGTTGTTATCCACGATATAATATTTCTCCAGAACAAAAAAAGATTTTTTTTTTTATAAAAAGAAAGAAAGAAAGTGAGTGACTTCAAGTTTTTCCTAAAAAAAAAAGTTATGAGTGGGATGGAAAAGTCAGCAAGGACCACTTGTTTGTTGTCCACTATCCATCCAGTGGGTGAGACTTTTTTGCGAGACGGAGCACTATATTATTGGCCAAGTCCTTTTTCTGTATCCGCAAAACGGCAGCCGTCGATCGCCGGACGGATCGATGGCTCACATGAGTGTCGAGTCCAATTCCAACCACGAGGGCTGGAAGGAAAACCATCCGTGCTGGTCTGGACTTTTTGCCAAACTCCATTCAGACGTTCGCCGACTGAAGGTGAATCTTCAAACAGCCAGATTGTTTGGTGTCTGCGAAGATGGCGTAGAAAAGACTGAGAGACAGTTGGCTCACACAGACAAGTGACAACTGACGATAGTATCTGCCTGCCTGGCTGATGCTGATAGAGATAGACTCTTGCCCTGTCTGTTCCTTGTACAAACGTGGACAAACATTAGTAGCAGTTTTCTTTGATTAAAAAAGTACTACATCAGTTTTTAAATATTTATCGTCCACTAGTTTATTTTTAAAACTAAACGACGATAAATAAAAAAGAACAGAATTACAAAAGATAGATACAAACGAAAGGATAATGTCTTCGCTGTGCGCTGATCTGATCACTGCCACTCTGCCAGGTACTACCTCAAGGACGCGGTGCTGGACGGCGGCATCCCGTTCAACAAGGCGTACGGGATGACGGCGTTCGAGTACCACGGCACGGACGCGCGCTTCAACCGCGTGTTCAACGAGGGCATGAAGAACCACTCGGTGATCATCACCAAGAAGCTGCTGGACTTCTACACGGGCTTCGAGGGCGTGTCGACGCTGGTGGACGTGGGCGGCGGCGTGGGCGCCACGCTGCACGCCATCACGTCCCGCCACCCGCACATCTCCGGGGTCAACTTCGACCTGCCGCACGTCATCTCCGAGGCGCCGCCGTTCCCCGGCGTGCGCCACGTGGGCGGGGACATGTTCGCGTCCGTGCCCGCCGGCGACGCCATCCTCATGAAGTGGATCCTCCACGACTGGAGCGACGCGCACTGCGCCACGCTGCTCAAGAACTGCTACGACGCGCTGCCGGAAAATGGCAAGGTCATCGTCGTCGAGTGCGTGCTGCCGGTCAACACGGAGGCCACCCCCAAGGCGCAGGGCGTCTTCCACGTCGA
The DNA here is from genome assembly GCA_029449295.1 of Zea luxurians. NCBI lineage: Eukaryota > Viridiplantae > Streptophyta > Magnoliopsida > Poales > Poaceae > Zea > Zea luxurians. Next base: position 20,433,084 of record JAOPSE010000019.1, on the reverse strand, counting down.
CATGATCATGCTCGCGCACAACCCCGGCGGCAAGGAGCGGTACGAGCGCGAGTTCCGCGAGCTCGCAAAGGGCGCCGGCTTCTCCGGGTTCAAGGCCACCTACATCTACGCCAACGCCTGGGCCATCGAGTTCATCAAGTGAATACGGCTACCACCGTCGCCGCGATGAGATGGCTTGCTTGCTTGGTCCTCGTATCGTACGTCGCCGTCGTCGTCTTCTTCTGGTTATTGCGCTGCTACCTCGCTGCTCTCGCGTATGCATGTACTTTTGCTTAATTTTCTTTCTTCATATCATGCACTCTGGCTGGCCTAGACTGCCCCCGATCCATGGTGGCCGGTACGTCTTGTCGAGCTCTTGCATGTCGTGGATTCTAAATTCTTCTTCTGCGTCGAATTGTCTCTGCCATGTGCGAGTAATAACAATCAAGGTTATACTTACGATACAATTACATGGCGGTTTAATTGCTCTCTATTAATTTGGTGAATCGAATCGATTCTACTGAATTCTTCTCTGTCGTTTAATGAAATTTCCTTTGTCTTTTGGATTATATAATATAACACAGACACTCGATCACAAAGACACTCACAACGTGCGCACACCGGAGAAAATGGACTTTCGTTCGAGGACATAATTACTTGGATGCCGTTTGGTTCACGAAATGTAACATAAATGGTAATGATAATGATTCACACTTAAATACCGGCGGTAACAAATTTGAATAAGGTGATATCCATTTGTAGTGTGGTATCAATTACAGCTGAATTTAAACAAACATGATTTAACGTTATCGGTTACCTATTACGTTACCAATATATGAACCAAACAGCACCCTGCTTTAGTGTAACACCCAAAAATTTCAATCCTGATTTTGGAAAAAAAATCAAATAAGATGCCCTTTAAGAATAATTAAACTTTGGAATTCACCCTTGCTAATATAAAGGGTCATACTAAAAAAAGAGAGTTAGTTAAATTGTATCTTAATAAAGATTAGACAGTAGAAAATATTTTCTATAAAAAAAACAAAGGGATATTAACTTTTGAATATACTTGTAATACAACTACACACTCAAAATAATGTTTTCTTAGGCGAATAATATGTGTGTTTGAGTAATTGCAACATTTGTGTAGGAGAATGAGTAAAGAATTTACTATAAATATATATTGCATCATTCTGGGATTATACTTGTTGTTGCATATAAACTGGGCTTTGAAATTCAAACAGATTTGAATTAGTGACTCATTTAAATTTAAAATAGTTAAAACAAATGGAAATTTAAATCAGAAAAGGAAAAAGAGAAGGAAACCTGCGCCTGGGCCAAATCTGTCCCTGGCCGGCTCAGTCTCTCTTGCCCTTCGCGACCCAGCTATTGCGCCCCCTCGGCCCATCCGGCTCCTTCCTCCCACCGCGCACCTGCACGTGACACCGGCGCCTGGGCCCCACCACACAGGATTACCGGGTTTACCTCCGCGCACGCTCTTCGCTCTCTGACCGGTAGGACCCACCGGTCAGGTTTATCTCTTTCCCCTCACCCATAACAGAACCAAGCTCCGTTCCCCGCCGAAATCGCCGTGATCATCTCTAATGGCGGCGGCAGATTCTCCCACAAAACGCGCCGATCTCGGGGGCGGGCCGACCATGCGGGTCCTCATCCTCGTCTATAAAACCATACCGTGACCCTCTTCCCCACCATCTGGAGCGCTGAGATCGGAGCAGAGAGATGGAGAAGTGGAATCGAGGGTAGGAGAGAGAATTTGGCGCCACCTCTTGCAATCTACGCTTGCGCGGTGGCTCGAGGGTTTGGGAGGACTTCGCAGGAGCAAGCCAGTGGCCGACTAGTGGACTTGGCGTGGTCATCGGTGGTGAGCTCCTTTCCCCTTGCCGCTGTGTCGTGGACTGAGTTCAATACTGCTTGATCCCCTGTAAGTTGCCCACCATCTAATTCGCGATCGCCTCTGCATCGTTTTGCGTCAGCGCTTTGGTGAATCGGTCGCTGGGGGGAGGAATCAGCTCGGGTGGCTCCGAATGTGGCTCCGCCGTTGGCGACACCGTCACGACTGGTTGACCGGAAGTTGGGAGAAGGCCACTGGTCGTTGATCTCCTGCTGACGGCCACAGTTAGAAGTTGGTTATCATTTCACCCTGAAAGCTCTCTTGTGAGTTTTGGTGTTTGGATGACAACTCAATTAAAGGACTAACAAGTGTACTAAGTGTTGAACAGGTGCTTAAGGTAAAGCCTACAGGGTTCAACACAAGTGAACAAATGTGATGGTCCAAGAACTGGATTATGGATACATGATGGACATCACAAGTAAGATGGACATTGCATAAGTGAGACTCGGGTGCGTAGCTCGGAGACAACTGATCAAGCCAAGGATGGAGGCAAGAAGAGCTTCGAGGTACCAAGTGCACGGGAGAAGGTCAAGGAGGCTGAGGAACCCAAAGCCAAGGGTGAAGAAGGAGGCTTGCAAAGTCAAGGGTGATCGAGTTGAGAACAGCTATGGCACATCAAGGATCACTACATAAGGACGTGACTTACAGCCAATGAGGTAACAGCTGCAGTTATGTGGTGTAAGTCATAAGGCTCAAGATCAAGCTCTAAGGAGGAGATCAAGGTCACTAGAAGGTGAACAAGTGTCAAAACCAGAACTGGAAGCAGCCCAAAAGAGCTAAGTTCACCTTGATCTTTAGTTTGGGTTGTTCTTATGTTTGGAGATGTTCTATGTGACCTTTATAGGATGTTGGAGCCAAGTAATGTCAATCTAGATCAAGTCAAGCCGACTTGATGATTTATGACTCCAACATCAAAGCTCAAGCATGTGAAATGCTATAGATTTAATGATTAAGAGAAGGTATGTTTCTATACGAAGTACATTGGTTTTGTGGACTAATATACTTGTCTAAGTGTTAGAAACAGAAAGAAGAAGAAAAGAAGAGAGGTGCAAAGGGCTTGGCTATGTATAGCCAAGGCAGCTCAGTCTGGCACACCGGACTGTCCGGTGGTGCACCGGACAGTGTCCGGTGCGCCAGGCTGAACTCTGGCGAACTGGCCGCTCTCGGGAATTCACCGGCGACGTACGACTATAATTCACCGGACTGTCCGGTGTGCACCGGACTGTCCAGTGAGCCAACGGTCGGCCGGGCCAACGGTCGGCCGCGCGATCTGCGCGGGACACGTGGCCGAGCCAACGGCTAGATGGAGGCACCGGACTGTCCGGTGTGCACCGGACATGTCCGGTGCACCAACGGCTCCAAGACTGCCAACGGTCGGCTTCGACGTAGAAGGAAAGAAATCGGGCACCGGACAGTGTCCGGTGTGCACCGGACTGTCCGGTGCGCCACCCGACAGAAGGCAAGATTTGCCTTCCTGGATTGCTTCCAATGGCTCCTAGGCCCCTTGTGCCTATAAAAGGGACCCCTAGGCGCCACCAGCAATATACAAGCGCAGCCAACAAGTGTAGACTTCATTGGAATCAATTCTCGCTCTCCCTCTTGTGTGTAACTCTATAGTTGTAACACCCTAAAGTTCAACCCTGTGAAAATGAGAAAAAAAATTCTCTAGGTTTTTTTTAAAAAATCAAAACACCTTTCCTTAAAGATATTCATAATTTCGAAGTTACTACTCTCAAAATTAATATTTTTTCTTTCTAAAATAAAAAGACACCTAGATAAACTAAATAACCTTGGATTGAAATTATATAGAAGAATTATGATTAAACCATTTTTATATATAATCTACACTATAAATTATATTTCCCTAAAATTCATGAGATGTAAACTATTCTCTATTTCATCATGCATAAAAGAACTAAAATAAAACAAATATAAATATATATATATATAAACATAGTTTTGCATTCATGTTGGAATTCTATTTGTGCATCTAAAAGTAAAACAGTTTGGAATTCAAACTCGAGTTTGATTTGAATTTAAAATAGAAATAAATAAATAAATAAATAAATAAATAAATAAAAGAAAAGACTCACCCTGTGTCCATGGGGCCGGATTCCCTGCATCAGCCCATCTCTTTGCGCCTGCATTTCCCTTCTACGGCCGACTGGGCCAACTCCGCGCGGCCCAAGTCTACGCGCGGTAAAGTGCTTGGCTCCAGGTGCTGGCGTATGGGCCCCACTGGCCAGCCTCTCACTTTCACGCACGTATCAAACACGGTCACTGGTTTATGGGACCCACTGTCAGCCCTATCCTCTTCCTCAAGTCCGAACGGGGGCGCTAAAACAGAATTCCGCCGAGATCTTCGCCGCTGCGTTCGTCGAGCGGTCTCCTCCGAATCGAGCTCTACTCCGGTATAAAATCCTAGACCACCTCATCCTATCCACATCCCATGCTGCCAGGATTTGGGATCTAGCGCCAGGGGGGAAATCGACCTCGCCACGGGAGGGAGACCATGCCCTCTTCCCGCCACCATGGATTCCCGCCTGTGTGGCCAACTGGGCACCGGGGGATGGCTTTGGCGCTTCAACAGCCAACAGGGATCATGCCCAGGGCCTGTGGGATGATGCGAGTTTGTCTGGGGGACGAATTCCTCGCCGGGGCGAGAATCTCGCCGCCGGGCCGCTGTCCAACGTCGCCAACAGCGCTCTGTCCGCTATCAACTCTAGTAAGTAGCCCCTGCTGTTCTTCCTTCTCCTGTCATTGTATTGCGCACGCTAGTAGTCGGTTTGGGTGCCGGGCCGCGGATTCTTCATCGCCAAGCTAGATGCCGCCGCTGTCCATACCCGCCAGCACCGTTCCTCACCCACACTGGCGATTGGTGGCCAAGAAGTAGTTTGGGAGCCTCTCTCTGGCGTATGGATACCTCGTCTACTGCTATTACGACGAAGAAATGGTCGTGGCTCAAGCAATTGCTCACCAGAGCCCCTACTCCGCCGTGGGCCGCGCGACACCGTGGCCGTGGCGGTCTGCGCCCACATCACTGGTAAGGAAGCCCTAGACTAATTCGCCTTCGTCCCCGCTCCGTTTACCGACCCTTGGTTTGTGGAATTGTGCTCGGATTGGCGGGCGGCCGTGCGCCGGTAATGGCGCCGCCGTAGTGCCGTTCTTGACCGCGAGTTCGACTGGAAGGAGAAGATGATGTCGTGGCCACGTGATCCGAATCCAACGGTCCGGATTAGTTGTTGAGTACCGTTTCGACCAGTGTATCTGGTGTCGTTCGATTTTGATCGAGCGATCGCGGGATGGGATGAGCTTATTTGAATCCGGAGCGTCGGGGTGGGATCCAACGGTTGGGGCTCCATACCGATTCTGTTAGGTTGGGTTTTAATCTGGACCGTCCGTTGATGATCGGGCGACTCACGATCACCAATACCCCTTCGCCGTGACTTTTTGTTAAAGAGCCCCCCATAGTTTGCATAATAAACCCGCCGTCCCCTGCGGGATACTTCTGAGTCTAAGGCATTTTTACAGAATAGCCCCGGTGTTCCTTGATAATATTGCGCCCAGTCCAGGAACTAATGAAAATAGGAAAAAGAGATTTAGAAATTGTTTTTGAGTATAAAAATAATTGTAAAACTTGTATAATCCATAGAAAATTCATATGAAGTCCAAATTAGCCCATTCCAGTTCCTATAATTTTGTAATATTATTATTTATCATTTAGTGCCACAGTTTTGACATAAAAGTCACATTAAAATTGTTATCTTAATTAATCTTGTAATAAGCACATAGAATCTTTGGAAATTCATAACTTAAAACCTATAACTCCAAAATTAATAATTCTTGTTCCTGTGATCATACTTCATCATGTAGATTATTAATATGTATTTTGCATATATGTTTGGTGTAATGTTAATTTTGCCTATACACTGTTTGTTTGTAATGCTACGACTAGCGTGAGGACACGTGTCACCTGAAGATCATCCTGGTACCTGGAATCTCAAGTCCCAGGCAAGTTGTGCCCTTGATCACTTCTTTTTACCCACTCATGTTCTAATTAATCATAATGATCTGCATAGGTTAATTTTGATGGGACCCAATAGGTTACCCTAGTTTGACTATCTTTATACCTTGTTCACCACTGAATCTTTGGGTAGTACTTGCTATCGCTTTATGTGGTTTTGGGTATAGAGATACACATTACTATTCATGATTATACTTTTGTTATCAGTTGTTATTTATGGTTCATGTTAAGATCATTATGTTAATTGGAACATGGAGAACCACCCGGGAAAACAGTGCTACCACAAGGGAGGAATGGGACCCCTTGGCTGATTAATTAGGAAAGCTAGTGGAAGACTATCCTACCCGAAAGGGGCAAGGGCAGTAGGGGAGTGGTCAGTGTAGGGAGGCCCTCGGGAGGATTTTGCTGCGATGGCGGTCCTGCAAGGGATTCCTGCATTGGAACTTCCTATAAACTGTAGCGGGTTTTCTGAAGCTAGTGGAACTTTGTAAAGGCCTCGTAGTGTTACCCTGCCTCGCCTCCTCGGTAGAGGTGTATGGGAAGTCGCGATCCCTTGGCAGATGGGTAACATGACTTGTGGGTAAAGATGCGCAACCTCTGCAGAGTGTAAAACTGGTATACTAGCCGTGCTCACGGTCAAGAGCAGCTCGGACACTCACATGATTAAATTATGGAACTAAATTCAATTTGTCATATGCATTGCATCGCAGGTGAAGTTGTTACTTTTGTTCCACTACTTAATTGGGTTTGGTATTTACTTATACTTAGTAACTGCTAATAAAATTTTGACCAATATTAAAAGCAATGCTCAGCTCTAACCATCCTCTTTGGTAAGCCTTACACTTCACGTGAGCTCCCACCTTTGGCGAGTTCATGCACATTATTCCCCACAACTTGTTGAGCGATGAACGTATGTGAGCTCACTCTTGATGTCTCACACACCCCACAGGTCAAGAGCAGGTACTGCAGGATGATGCGCATGGAGGATGCTGCGAAGTGTTCGTGAGTGGTCTAGGCCGTCGTCTCCCAGTCAACTTTGGGTTGCTGGACCGTTGTCTCCTTATAATGTAAATATTTATTTTGTATAGAACTCCTGTTATATATAAAGATGTGACATTCGATCCTGTGCCATGATTCATCATATGTGTGAGACTTGGTCCCAGCACACCTGGTGATTATGTTCGCGCCCGGGTTTTGGACCCCTAAAATCCGGGTGTGACAGAAGTGGTATCAGAGGAATGTTGACTGTAGGACGAAACCTAGATAGAACTGGACAACCAATACTTACTTACCTTCGCTACTCTGATTCTTTCTAAACTTTTCTTAATCTTTCCTCATCTATTTCCGCTTACTCTGATTATTCTTACTTTTTCCTTCTAAAGGCAAATGTGGATTTCACACTTTTGAAATCCTGTGCCTAAAGAGATATTTAGGAATAGAAGACCTAATCTTAGGAACAAAAACAAAGCTATTTTTGGTAGATATCTATACACTTGAATGTTTGTTCTTATGATACTTATCTGATTTGGATCTTTGATTGAGTGTGATGAGTTGTGGAGTAATGTCCACAATTACATCTGCATATACATATAGGAAAAAAAATTGCCTATAAAAAAAAACTAGATTATCCCTTATTAAATTATCTAGACTAACCATATCCATCTCATCAAAAGATTCTATCATACACTCATAGATCCATCTTATCTTAATAGATCTATCTTATCTCAAAAGATTCTAACATATCCTAAAAATATATGTCCTACCCGAGTAGACCTATCTAACCTAAACTAGTCTAATCTAGTCACATCCGATCTGATCTAGATTTTATCTAATCTATTATGATCTAATCTAGAGTAAGTTACTTAATGCTGGTACAAAGATAAGGCCATACTCCTCATTCACTAAGCCTAAATTGGTAACTTAGATCAGCTCGGCCATACCTAACAACTTGACCTACATAATGGGTTACATAACCTATCCAAACCATTCAGAAGCAAAACAATCCAACCAGGTTCTGTCTAATCCCATTTAACTCAAAGCCACCTACTAAACTAGCTGCTCCACCTACTACTTTATCTTAACTACATGTCCCTAATTCGGATAACAACTTCAAGAACGAAGATCGAAGATGACCGGCCTCATCAAACCAAGGAAGGATAAGATTCAAGCCAGATCTTAAAAAGAATCAAGAGCCACAATCTTGGATGGAGTCTTTTCTTATCCTACTATTTCTTACCCAAACCTATAAATACTTTAAAGATATCTTTTATCATACATAATAAAGTGATTATGCCTACATATACCCATGCTCTCCTAATCACTCACTAATGAAAAAAAGGACTCTTGATTTTTGGACTAATTAGAAACTAAAAGCTAAAATTCCAAAACACTCTTCCTATATCCTCTTTCTTACAAATCTCGAGGACGAGATTCTTTTTAAGGGGGGTAGGATTTGTAACACCCTAAAGTTCAACCCTGTGAAAATGAGAAAAAAAATTCTCTAGGTTTTTTTTTAAAATCAAAACATCTTTCCTTAAAGATATTCATAATTTCGAAGTTACTACTCTCAAAATTAATATTTTTTTCTTTCTAAAATAAAAAGACACCTAAATAAACTAAATAACCTTGGATTGAAATTATATAGAAGAATTATGATTAAACCATTTTTATATATAATCTACACTATAAATTATATTTCCCTAAAATTCATGAGATGTAAACTATTCTCTATTTCATCATGCATAAAAGAACTAAAATAAAACAAATATAAATATATATATATATATATAAACATAGTTTTGCATTCATGTTGGAATTCTATTTGTGCATCTAAAAGTAAAACAGTTTGGAATTCAAACTCGAGTTTGATTTGAATTTAAAATAGAAATAAATAAATAAATAAATAAATAAAAGAAAAGACTCACCCTGTGTCCATGGGGCCGGATTCCCTGCATCAGCCCATCTCTTTGCGCCTGCATTTCCCTTCTACGGCCGACTGGGCCAACTCCGCGCGGCCCAAGTCTACGCGCAGTAAAGTGCTTGGCTCCAGGTGCTGGCGTATGGGCCCCACTGGCCAGCCTCTCACTTTCACGCACGTATCAAACACGGTCACTGGTTTATGGGACCCACTGTCAGCCCTATCCTCTTCCTCAAGTCCGAACGGGGGCGCTAAAACAGAATTCCGCCGAGATCTTCGCCGCTGCGTTCGTCGAGCGGTCTCCTCCGAATCGAGCTCTACTCCGGTATAAAATCCTAGACCACCTCATCCTATCCACATCCCATGCTGCCAGGATTTGGGATCTAGCGCCAGGGGGGGAAATCGACCTCGCCACGGGAGGGAGACCATGCCCTCTTCCCGCCACCATGGATTCCCGCCTGTGTGGCCAACTGGGCACCGGGGGATGGCTTTGGCGCTTCAACAGCCAACAGGGATCATGCCCACGGCCCGTGGGATGATGCGAGTTTGTCTGGGGGACGAATTCCTCGCCGGGGCGAGAATCTCGCCACCGGGCCGCTGTCCAACGTCGCCAACAGCGCTCTGTCCGCTATCAACTCTAGTAAGTAGCCCCTGCTGTTCTTCCTTCTCCTGTCATTGTATTGCGCACGCTAGTAGTCGGTTTGGGTGCCGGGCCGCGGATTCTTCATCGCCAAGCTAGATGCCGCCGCTGTCCATACCCGCCAGCACCGTTCCTCACCCACACTGGCGATTGGTGGCCAAGAAGTAGTTTGGGAGCCTCTCTCTGGCGTATGGATACCTCGTCTACTGCTATTACGACGAAGAAATGGTCGTGGCTCAAGCAATTGCTCACCAGAGCCCCTACTCCGCCGTGGGCCGCGCGACACCGTGGCCGTGGCGGTCTGCGCCCACATCACTGGTAAGGAAGCCCTAGACTAATTCGCCTTCGTCCCCGCTCCGTTTACCGACCCTTGGTTTGTGGAATTGTGCTCGGATTGGCGGGCGGCCATGCGCCGGTAATGGCGCCGCCGTAGTGCCGTTCTTGACCGCGAGTTCGACTGGAAGGAGAAGATGATGTCGTGGCCACGTGATCCGAATCCAACGGTCCGGATTAGTTGTTGAGTACCGTTTCGACCAGTGTATCTGGTGTCGTTCGATTTTGATCGAGCGATCGCGGGATGGGATGAGCTTATTTGAATCCGGAGCGTCGGGGTGGGATCCAACGGTTGGGGCTCCATACCGATTCTGTTAGGTTGGGTTTTAATCTGGACCGTCCGTTGATGATCGGGCGACTCACGATCACCAATACCCCTTCGCCGTGACTTTTTGTTAAAGAGCCCCCCATAGTTTGCATAATAAACCCGCCGTCCCCTGCGGGATACTTCTGAGTCTAAGGCATTTTTACAGAATAGCCCCGGTGTTCCTTGATAATATTGCGCCCAGTCCAGGAACTAATGAAAATAGGAAAAAGAGATTTAGAAATTGTTTTTGAGTATAAAAATAATTGTAAAACTTGTATAATCCATAGAAAATTCATATGAAGTCCAAATTAGCCCATTCCAGTTCCTATAATTTTGTAATATTATTATTTATCATTTAGTGCCACAGTTTTGACATAAAAGTCACATTAAAATTGTTATCTTAATTAATCTTGTAATAAGCACATAGAATCTTTGGAAATTCATAACTTAAAACCTATAACTCCAAAATTAATAATTCTTGTTCCTGTGATCATACTTCATCATGTAGATTATTAATATGTATTTTGCATATATGTTTGGTGTAATGTTAATTTTGCCTATACACTGTTTGTTTGTAATGCTACGACTAGCGTGAGGACACGTGTCACCTGAAGATCATCCTGGTACCTGGAATCTCAAGTCCCAGGCAAGTTGTGCCCTTGATCACTTCTTTTTACCCACTCATGTTCTAATTAATCATAATGATCTGCATAGGTTAATTTTGATGGGACCCAATAGGTTACCCTAGTTTGACTATCTTTATACCTTGTTCACCACTGAATCTTTGGGTAGTACTTGCTATCGCTTTATGTGGTTTTGGGTATAGAGATACACATTACTATTCATGATTATACTTTTGTTATCAGTTGTTATTTATGGTTCATGTTAAGATCATTATGTTAATTGGAACATGGAGAACCACCCGGGAAAACAGTGCTACCACAAGGGAGGAATGGGACCCCTTGGCTGATTAATTAGGAAAGCTAGTGGAAGACTATCCTACCCGAAAGGGGCAAGGGCAGTAGGGGAGTGGTCAGTGTAGGGAGGCCCTCGGGAGGATTTTGCTGCGATGGCGGTCCTGCAAGGGATTCCTGCATTGGAACTTCCTATAAACTGTAGCGGGTTTTCTGAAGCTAGTGGAACTTTGTAAAGGCCTCGTAGTGTTACCCTGCCTCGCCTCCTCGGTAGAGGTGTATGGGAAGTCGCGATCCCTTGGCAGATGGGTAACATGACTTGTGGGTAAAGATGCGCAACCTCTGCAGAGTGTAAAACTGGTATACTAGCCGTGCTCACGGTCAAGAGCAGCTCGGACACTCACATGATTAAATTATGGAACTAAATTCAATTTGTCATATGCATTGCATCGCAGGTGAAGTTGTTACTTTTGTTCCACTACTTAATTGGGTTTGGTATTTACTTATACTTAGTAACTGCTAATAAAATTTTGACCAATATTAAAAGCAATGCTCAGCTCTAACCATCCTCTTTGGTAAGCCTTACACTTCACGTGAGCTCCCACCTTTGGCGAGTTCATGCACATTATTCCCCACAACTTGTTGAGCGATGAACGTATGTGAGCTCACTCTTGCTGTCTCACACACCCCACAGGTCAAGAGCAGGTACCGCAGGATGATGCGTATGGAGGATGCTGCGAAGTGTTCGTGAGTGGTCTAGGCCGTCGTCTCCCAGTCAACTTTGGGTTGCTGGACCGTTGTCTCCTTATAATGTAAATATTTATTTTGTATAGAACTCCTGTTATATATAAAGATGTGACATTCGATCCTGTGCCATGATTCATCATATGTGTGAGACTTGGTCACAGCACACCTGGTGATTATGTTCGCGCCCGGGTTTTGGACCCCTAAAATCCGGGTGTGACAATAGTTTGTGTAGAAGGCACAGCTATAAGCCTTTAGAGAGAGGAGTAGTGCTGCTAAGAGCTAGAGCAAGGTCTTGAGCGTATCGTTACTCTACCGGGGTGCTGCCAAGAAGTTTGTAAGCAGCCGCGGTTCTGTTGTAACCCCACTCAATAGTGAAAGGCTCTATCTGTCATACTGACAGATCTGAGCAAACGGAGGAAGGAGTTGAAATAGACTCCAAGCCCAGGTGTGGCTAACTCCAACGAGGACTAGGCAAGCATTTCAGGCTTGGCCGAACCTCAGGATAAATCCTTGCGTCTGTGTGCTCTATTCTGTATTGTATCCTAACTCTCTGTCTTACTCGCCTTTATATCTGCACTTCAATACTTATCTGTGGTATAAGCTTGATTTGAAGTGCAGGACATTTTGAGACAGGATCTTCCATTCCGATGCAACCTACTCGAAGAGTCTTCTCACTCCACTGCGTACTAAGTCTTCGAGTAGAGTAAGAATTTAAGTTTTAAAGTAATAAGTTTTATTCGCCTATTCACCCCCCCTCTAGGCGACATCCAGATCCTGTTCCCGGGTCAAAGGGAACTTTCACACCCAGGCGAATGGTGACCATGGATCTCCGTTGGGTCGGCCGGCGTTGATCGCCGCCGCGAGCGGGGCCTCACTGTCGCGGTGGATGGAGGATAGGGGAAAGAGGAAGACGGGTCCCTGGCCGTAGGATTGAGATGAACGACCATGATTTGGGGCTCCATACTGGTCTGGCACCAGCTCGTCTTGACCGTTGATCGTTGGTCCAGCGTGTGGAGTTCAATCACGGTATTGTAAATCCTGACCGGAGGATCTAGATCCTGCGGCCTTCGCGCCATATCGATTCGACGGAGATTGTTTTAATCCGATCCGTCCGTTCTTGATCGTGTGATCCACAGTCGAAGATACCCCTTCGGCCCGGATATTCTTCTAAAGAGCCCCTCGGGTTTCGGTGAATTAACCCGCCGTCCACTCGGGTTGTTCACTGAGTCTGGGAAAGTTTGTAGTTTAGCCCTTGACTTTCCTGGAAATTGAGGCCCAATCCAGTGATGTGTTAAAATGAATAAATGAATTAGAAAATGTATTTTTAATACAAAAATAAACTCTAGAACTTGTAAAACTCATAGAAATTCCATTTTTGGTCCAAATTGAGCCATTCCACTTTCTAAATTTTTGTAATTTAATTCTCCATCACTTAGAGCCTCTGTTTTATCATGAAAACAGTAAGAAAATTAATCTCACACTTAATCCTATTTTAAACACATAAAATCTTTGAAAATTCATAACTTAAATTCTATAAATCCAAAAAAATTAATAATTCCTGTTCCTGTGATCTTATTTCAATATGTAGATTATTAACATATTCTGCATATATGTTTGGTGTAATGTTAATTTTGCCTATACACTATTTGTTTGTATTGCTACAACTAGCGGTGAGGACACGTGTCACGTGAAGAGCAAGTTGGTACCTGGAATCTCAAGTCCCAGGCAAGTTGTGCCCTTGATCACTTCTTTTTATCCACTCATGTTCTAATTAATCATAATGATCTGCATAGGTTAATTTTGATGGGACCCAATAGGTTACCCTAGTTTGTCTATCTTTATACCTTGTTTACCACTGAACTTTTTGGGTAGTACTTGCTAGTGCTTTATGTGGTTTTGGGTATGAAGGTACATTATTCATGATCACACTTTTATTATATGTTTATTATTACTGTTCATGATAAGATCATTATGTTAATTGGAACATGGAGCGACCACCCGGGAAAACAGTGCTACCACAAGGGAGGAATGGGACCCCTTGGCTGATTAATTAGGAAAGCTAGTGGAAGACTACCTTACCCGAAAGGGGCAAGGGCAGTAGGGGAGTGGTCAGTGTAGGGAGGCCCTCGGGAGGATTTTGCTGCGATGGCGGTCCTGCAAGGGATTCCTGCATTGGAGCTTCCTATAAACTGTAGCGGGTTTTCTGAAGCTAGTGGAACTTTGTAAAGGCCTCGTAGTGTTACCCTGCCTCGCCTCCTCGGTAGAGGTGTATGGGAAGTCGCGATCCCTTGGCAGATGGGTAACATGACTTGTGGGTAAAGATGCGCAACCTCTGCAGAGTGTAAAACTGGTATACTAGCCGTGCTCACGGTCATGAGCAGCTCGGACCCTCACATGATTAATTTATGGAACTAAATTCAACTTGTCATATGCATTGCATCGCAGGTGATGTTGTTACTTTTGTTCTACTACTTAATTGGGTTTGGTTTTTACTTATACTTAGTAATTGCTAATAAAATTTTGACCAACTCTAAAAGCAATGCTCAGCTTCAACCATCTTCTTTGGTAAGCCTTACACTTCTGAAAGGGAAATGTGCCCTTGGGCCATTTCTAAGTATTTTGGTGATTGAGTGCCAACACATGTGCTTAATTGTGAATTTATGTCCATGGATGAACAAGGTGCAAATCATGAAGTAAAGGTATGTTTCTAACCCTTAGTACATTGGTTTTGTGTACTAACATATTTGTCTAAGTGTTAGAAACAGAAAGAAGAAGAAGAGAGAAGAGGAGAAAAGACTTGGCTATGTGCTGCCAAGACCCAGCTCGGTCTGGAGCACCGGACTGTCCGGTGTGCACCGGACAGTGTCCGGTGCGCCAGGCTGACTCGGCTCGAACTGGCTGCTCTCGGGAATTCGCCGACGGCGTACGGCTAAAATTCACCGGACTGTCCGGTGTGCACCGGACTGTCCGGTGTGCACCGGACTGTCCGGTGAGCCAACGGTCGGCCGGAGCCAACGGTCGGCCGCGCAATCTGCGCGGGACACGTGGCCGAGCCAACGGTTGGAAGACGGCACCGGACTGTCCGGTGTGCACCGGACATGTCCGGTGCGCCAACGGCTCCAGATCTACCAACGGTCGGAAGTGCCAGTTAAGGAAAGAAATCGGGCACCGGACAGTATCCGGTGTGCACCGGACTGTCCGGTGCCCCCGTCGACAGAAGGCAAGGATGGCCTTCTAAAATTGCTCTCAACGGCTCCTAGCTGCCTTGGGGCTATAAAAGGGGCCCCTAGGCGCATGGAGGAGAAACACAAGCAACTCTTGAGCTTTCTTGATCATCCACACTAAGTCTCTGCGCATTCGTTTGTGTTTCTAAGTGATTCGAGCTCTGTTCTAAGTGAGAACTCTGAGATAGTCTTGTGAGCTCGATTCTTGGCCGTGTGTGTGCGCTTTTGCTGTGGATTTGTGTGTGTTGCTTCCCTCCCTTACTCTGTATTTCATTTGTGATCATATACTTGTAAGGGCAAGAGACTCCAATTTGTGGAGATTCCTTGCAAACGGGATAGTGAAAGGAACAACAAAACACCGTGGTATTCAAGTGGGTCTTTGGACCGCTTGAGAGGGGTTGATTGCAACCCTCGTCCGTTGGGACGCCACAACGTGGAGTAGGCAAGCGTTGGTCTTGGCCGAACCACGGGATAAAACCACTGTGTCTCCCCTGTGCTTGATTTTCTTGTGGTACTGTGTTTTGTTGAGACTTCACCTTAGCCACTTGGCAATAATCGTGCTAACACTTAACAAGTTTTTGTGGCTTAAGTTTGAAGTTTTTACAGGATCACCTATTCACCCCCCCTCTAGGTGCTCTCAATTGGTATCGGAGCCGTTCTCTTCACAAAGGGACTAACCGCCCGAAGAAATGGATCCTAAGGGGAAGGGTATAGTGATCAACGACAAAGAAAAGGAGACCTTCGTCAACGAGCCGAAGGACGACAAGCCTACCGACTCCGGCTCGGGCCATAGACGGAAGGAAGGGAAGAAGAAGAAGACAAGGCGCATCAAGGAGATCGTCTACTACGACGACAGCGATGAATCTACTTCTTCCCAAAAGGACGAGGACCACAACGACTACGAGAGAAGAAAACCGGTTAATTCGAACTTTTCTTTTGATTACTCTCGTATTCCGCAAAGTTCACATTCACATTTGCTCTCCATTCCACTCGGCAAGCCCCCACACTTTGATGGAGAGGACTACGGATTTTGGAGCCACAAAATGCGTAGTCACCTATTCTCTCTCCATCCTAGTATATGGGAGATTGTAGAGAGTGGAATGCACTTTGATAGTTCAGATAGTCCCATGTTCATTAATGAACAAATTCATAAGAATGCACAAGCTACTACTGTTCTTCTAGCTTCCTTGTGCAGGGATGAATACCATAAAGTGAGCGGCTTGGATAACGCCAAGCAAATCTGGGACACCCTCAAGATTTCTCATGAGGGGAACGAGTCACCTTGCTCACCAAGATGGAGTTGGTGGAGGGAGAGCTTGGACGGTTCGCGATGATAAGGGGCGAGGAGCCGACGCAAACATACAATTGGCTCAAGACCCTTATCAACAAGATAAGGAGCTATGGGAGCACGCGATGGACGGACCACGACGTCGTCCGCCTAATGCTAAGGTCATTTACCGTTCTTGATCCTCATTTGGTGAACAATATACGTGAAAATCCCAGGTACACCAAGATGTCGCCCCAAGAAGTGGGAAATTCGTTAGCGGGCGAATGATGATCAAGGAGGCGAGGTATGTGGATGACGCCTTGAATGGTCCGATCAACGAGCCGCAACCCCTCGCTCTCAAGGCAACACGAAGCAAGGAGGCGCTACCTAGCAAGGTGGCACAGGTTGAAGCGGCCGGACTCAATGATGAAGAGATGGCTCTCATCATCAAAAGATTCAAGACGGCGCTAAATGGTCGCAAGGGGCAGCCAAGCAAGACCAAGACAAAGGGGAAGCGCTCATGCTTCAAATGCGGTAAGCTTGGTCATTTTATCGCTAACTGTCCCGATAATGAAAGTGACCAGGAAAAGGGGAACAAAAGAGAGAAGAAGAAGCAATACAAGAAGGCAAAGGGCGAGGCGCATCTAGGAAAGGAGTGGGACTCGGATTGTTCCTCCTCCGACTCCGACAATGAAGGACTCGCTGCCACTGCCTTCAACAAGTCTTCCCTCTTCCCCAACGAGCGTCTCACATGCCTTATGGCAAGGGAGAAGAAGGTGAGTACTCAAGACTCCACTTATGCTTCTTCTAGTGATAGTGAGTCTAGTGATGATGATGACATAGATTATTCATGCTTGTTCAAGGGCTTAGATAGATCTAAGATAGATAAAATTAATGAGTTGATTGATGCTTTGAATGATAAGAATAGATTACTAGAAAAACAAGAGGATCTTTTATATGAGGAGCATGATAAATTTGTTAGTGCACAAAATTCTCTTGCTCTAGAAATTAAAAGAAATGAAGTGCTTTCTAGTGAGTTATCTTCTTGTCATGAAACCATTGCTACCTTAAGAAGTGTTAATAATGATTTAAGTGCTAAACTAGAAGTAGCTAGTAAATCAAATTCCTGTGTTGAAAATGTCACAATTTGCACTAGGTGTAAGGATTTTGATGTTAATGCTTGTAGTGAACACTTAGTTTCAATTTCTAAACTAAGTGATGAATTGGCTAGTCTTAATGCCCAACTTAAGACTAGCAAAAGTGAATTTGATAAGTTAAAATTTGCAAGGGATGCCTATACAATTGGAAGACATCCCTCAATTAAGGATGGGCTTGGCTTCAAGAGGGAATCCAAGAACTTAACAAGCCATAAGGCTCCCATCTTCGTCAAGGAGAAAGGGAAGGCCCCTATGGCTAGTAGTGCTAAAAGAAACCATGCTTTTATGTATAATGATAGGAGAAATGCTAGAAATGCTTATAATGATTTTGATTCACATGTTTATGATTCTCATGCCATGTTTGCTTCTAGTTCTTCTTATAAGCATGATAGAGATATGCGTAGGAGAAATGTTGTACATATGCCTAGGAGAAATATTGCTCATGTGCCTAGAAAGAATGTTATTCATGCTCCTAGGAAAGTAGTGAATGAACCTTCTATAATTTATTGTGCTTTAAACACTTCCTTTGCTATTTGTAGAAAGGATAGGAAAATAGTTGCTAGGAAGTTAGGGGCAAAATGCAAGGGAGACAGGACTTGCATTTGGGTCCCTAAAGATATATGTGCTAACCTTGTAGGACCCAACATGAGTTGGGTACCTAAGACCCAAGCCTGAATTTGCCTTGCAGGTTTATGCATCCGGGGGTTCAAGCTGGATTATCGACAGCGGATGCACAAACCATATGACGGGGGAGAAGAAGATGTTCACCTCCTACGTCAAAAATAAGGATTCCCAAGATTCAATTATATTCGGTGATGGGAATCAAGGCAAGGTAAAAGGGTTAGGTAAAATTGCAATTTCTAATGAGCATTCTATCTCAAATGTATTCTTAGTGGAGAGTCTTGGATATAATTTGCTATCTGTTAGTCAATTATGTCAAATGGGATATAATTGTTTATTTACAAATGTAGATGTGTCTGTCTTTAGAAGATGTGATGGTTCACTAGCTTTTAAGGGTGTACTAGACGGCAAGCTTTATTTAGTTGATTTTGCAAAAGAAGAGGCCGGTCTAGATGCATGCTTAATGGCTAAGACTTGCATGGGCTGGCTGTGGCATCGCCGCTTAGCACATGTGGGGATGAAGAACCTCCACAAGCTTCTAAAGGGAGAACACGTGATAGGTCTAACAAATGTGCATTTCGAAAAAGATAGACCTTGTGCAGCTTGTCAGGCAGGTAAACAGGTGGGAGGAGCGCATCACAGCAAGAATGTGATGACCACGTCAAGACCTCTGGAGTTGCTGCATATGGACCTCTTCGGACCCGTCGCCTATCTAAGCATAGGAGGGAGTAAGTATGGTTTAGTTATTGTTGATGACTTTTCTCGCTTCACTTGGGTGTTCTTTTTGCAGGATAAGTCTGAAACCCAAGGGACCCTCAAGCGCTTCCTCAGGAGGGCTCAAAATGAGTTTGAGCTCAAGGTAAAGAAGATAAGGAGCGACAACGGGTCCGAGTTCAAGAACCTTCAAGTGGAGGAGTTCCTTGAGGAGGAAGGGATCAAGCACGAGTTCTCCGCTCCCTACACACCACAGCAAAATGGTGTAGTAGAGAGGAAGAACAGGACGCTAATCGATATGGCGAGGACGATGCTTGGAGAGTTCAAGACCCCCGAGTGCTTTTGGTCGGAAGCTGTGAACACGGCTTGCCACGCCATCAACAGGGTCTACCTTCATCGACTCCTCAAGAAGACATCGTACGAGCTACTAACCGGTAACAAACCCAATGTATCTTACTTTCGTGTTTTTGGGAGCAAGTGCTACATTCTAGTGAAGAAGGGTAGAAATTCTAAATTTGCTCCCAAAGCTGTAGAAGGGTTTTTATTAGGTTATGATTCAAATACAAAGGCGTATAGAGTCTTCAACAAATCATCGGGTTTGGTTGAAGTCTCTAGCGACGTTGTATTTGATGAGACTAATGGCTCTCCAAGAGAGCAAGTTGTTGATTGTGATGATGTAGATGAAGAAGATGTTCCGACGGCCGCTATACGAACCATGGCGATTGGAGACATTCGGCCACAGGAACAAGATGTACGAGATCAACCTTCTTCCTCAACAACGGTGCATCCCCCAACTCAAGACGATGAACAGGTTCATCAACAGGAGGCGTGTGATCAAGGGGGAGCGCAAGATGATCATGTGATGCAGGAAGAAGCGCAACCGGCACCTCCAACCCAAGTTCGAGCGATGATTCAAAGGGATCATCCCGTCGACCAAATTCTGGGTGACATTAGCAAGGGAGTAACTACTCGGTCTCGACTAGTTAATTTTTGTGAACATTACTCTTTTGTCTCCTCTATTGAGCCTTTCAGGGTAGAGGAGGCCTTGCTAGATCCGGATTGGGTGTTGGCCATGCAGGAGGAACTTAACAACTTCAAGCGCAATGAAGTTTGGACGCTGGTGCCTCGTCCCAAGCAAAATGTTGTGGGAACCAAGTGGGTGTTCCGCAACAAACAAGACGAGCACGGAGTGGTGACAAGGAACAAGGCTCGACTTGTGGCAAAAGGTTATGCCCAAGTCGCAGGTTTGGACTTTGAGGAGACTTTTGCTCCTGTGGCTAGGCTAGAGTCCATTCGTATCTTGCTAGCATATGCCGCTCACCATTCTTTCAGGTTGTACCAAATGGATGTGAAGAGCGCTTTCCTCAACGGGCCAATAAAGGAGGAGGTGTACGTGGAGCAACCCCCTGGCTTCGAGGATGAGCGGTACCCCGACCACGTGTGTAAGCTCTCTAAGGCGCTCTATGGACTTAAACAAGCCCCAAGAGCATGGTATGAATGCCTTAGAGATTTCTTAATTGCTAATGCTTTCAAGGTTGGGAAAGCCGATCCAACTCTTTTCACTAAGACATGTGATGGTGATTTGTTTGTGTGCCAAATTTATGTCGATGACATAATATTTGGTTCTACTAACCAAAAGTCTTGTGAAGAGTTTAGCAGGGTAATGACGCAGAAATTCGAGATGTCGATGATGGGCGAGTTGACCTACTTCCTTGGGTTCCAAGTGAAGCAACTCAAGGACGGAACCTTCATCTCCCAAACGAAGTACACGCAAGATTTGCTGAAGCGATTTGGGATGAAGGATGCCAAGCCCGCAAAGACTCCGATGGGGACCGACGGACACACCGACCTCAACAAAGGAGGTAAGTCCGTTGATCAAAAAGCATACCGGTCAATGATAGGGTCTTTACTTTATTTATGTGCTAGTAGACCGGATATTATGCTTAGCGTATGCATGTGTGCTAGATTTCAATCCGATCCTAAGGAGTGTCACTTAGTGGCGGTGAAGCGAATTCTTAGATATTTAGTCGCTACGCCTTGCTTCGGGATCTGGTATCCAAAGGGGTCTAACTTTGACTTGATTGGGTACTCAGATTCCGACTATGCTGGATGTAAGGTCGATAGGAAGAGTACATCGGGGACGTGCCAATTCTTAGGAAGGTCCCTGGTGTCATGGAACTCTAAGAAACAAACATCCGTTGCCCTATCCACCGCTGAGGCCGAGTACGTTGCCGCAGGACAGTGTTGTGCGCAACTACTTTGGATGAGGCAAACCCTCAGGGACTTTGGCTACAATCTGAGCAAAGTCCCACTCCTATGTGATAATGAGAGTGCTATCCGAATAGCGGAAAATCCTGTTGAGCACAGCCGCACAAAGCACATTGACATCCGGCATCACTTTTTGAGAGACCACCAGCAAAAGGGAGATATCGAAGTGTTTTATGTTAGCACCGAGAACCAGCTAGCCGATATCTTTACCAAGCCTTTAGATGAAAAGACCTTTTGCAGGCTGCGTAGTGAACTAAATGTCTTAGATTCGCGGAACTTGGATTGAATTGTAGCATACATGTACTCATGCTTTTGATCATGTTCCTTTTGCATTTTGTTGCTTATTTTGGTGCTCAAGTTGTACAAACACTCCCTGGACCTCACAAGTCCGTTGCAAAGTGATGCACATGTTTAAGGGGAGATGTGTTACAACTTGACCCTTTGAGACTAACCATATGCTTGAGTTTGCCTGTTTTAGTCTCAAAGGAGAATTGAAAGGGAAAAGGTGGACTTGGACCATGAAAGACTTCCACTGCACTCCGATGAGAGGGTAACTTATTCCAAGTTCATCTCATTGCCTCTTTTTGCCATTTGCTCTTAATTGAAGATTTTGGTGAGGCAATGGGGTTAAAAGGGCCAAGATTGATCCCGTTTTGGTGTTTGATGCCAAAGGGGGAGAAAATAAAAGGCCAAAGCAATAAATGGATCAGCTACCACTTGAGAGATTTTGAAAATAGTAGAATAGAGCTTTTGGTTTGTCAAAACTCTCTTGTTGTCTCTCTTGTCAAAAGTTGGCTTCTTGTGGGGAGAAGTAGTAATTATGGGAAAAAGGGGGAGTTTTTGAAATCCTTGATCAATCTCTTTTGGAATGACTCTCTTTATGCTTCAACATGTGTGTTTAACTTAGAGATAGAGATTTGAGTTTGATTTGCAAAAACAAACCAAGTGGTGGCAAAGGATGATCCATATATGCCAAAATTGATTCAAAATAAATTTATTTTATTTGAAGTAAGTTTGCACTTGTTCTAGTTGCTTTATGTTGTGTTGGCATAAATCACCAAAAAGGGGGAGATTGAAAGGGAAATGTGCCCTTGGGCCATTTCTAAGTATTTTGGTGATTGAGTGCCAACACATGTGCTTAATTGTGAATTTATGTCCATGGATGAACAAGGTGCAAATCATGAAGTAAAGGTATGTTTCTAACCCTTAGTACATTGGTTTTGTGTACTAACATATTTGTCTAAGTGTTAGAAACAGAAAGAAGAAGAAGAGAGAAGAGGAGAAAAGACTTGGCTATGTGCTGCCAAGACCCAGCTCGGTCTGGAGCACCGGACTGTCCGGTGTGCACCGGACAGTGTCCGGTGCGCCAGGCTGACTCGGCTCGAACTGGCTGCTCTCGGGAATTCGCCGACGGCGTACGGCTAAAATTCACCGGACTGTCCGGTGTGCACCGGACTGTCCGGTGAGCCAACGGTCGGCCGGAGCCAACGGTCGGCCGCGCAATCTGCGCGGGACACGTGGCCGAGCCAACGGTCGGAAGACGGCACCGGACTGTCCGGTGTGTACCGGACATGTCCGGTGCGCCAACGGCTCCAGATCTACCAACGGTCGGAAGTGCCAGTTAAGGAAAGAAATCGGGCACCGGACAGTGTCCGGTGTGCACCGGACTGTCCGGTGCCCCCGTCGACAGAAGGCAAGGATGGCCTTCTAAAATTGCTCTCAACGGCTCCTAGCTGCCTTGGGGCTATAAAAGGGGCCCCTAGGCGCATGGAGGAGAAACACAAGCAACTCTTGAGCTTTCTTGATCATCCACACTAAGTCTCTGCGCATTCGTTTGTGTTTCTAAGTGATTCGAGCTCTGTTCTAAGTGAGAACTCTGAGATAGTCTTGTGAGCTCGATTCTTGGCCGTGTGTGTGCGCTTTTGCTGTGGATTTGTGTGTGTTGCTTCCCTCCCTTACTCTGTATTTCATTTGTGATCATATACTTGTAAGGGCAAGAGACTCCAATTTGTGGAGATTCCTTGCAAACGGGATAGTGAAAGGAACAACAAAACACCGTGGTATTCAAGTGGGTCTTTGGACCGCTTGAGAGGGGTTGATTGCAACCCTCGTCCGTTGGGACGCCACAACGTGGAGTAGGCAAGCGTTGGTCTTGGCCGAACCACGGGATAAAACCACTGTGTCTCCCCTGTGCTTGATTTTCTTGTGGTACTGTGTTTTGTTGAGACTTCACCTTAGCCACTTGGCAATAATCGTGCTAACACTTAACAAGTTTTTGTGGCTTAAGTTTGAAGTTTTTACAGGATCACCTATTCACCCCCCCTCTAGGTGCTCTCAACTTCACGTGAGCTTCCACCTTTGGCGAGTTCATTCACATTATTCCCCACAACTTGTTGAGCGATGAACGTATGTGAGCTCACTCTTGCTGTCTCACACCCCCCCACAGGTCAAGAACAGGTACCACAGGATGAGGCGCATGGAGAATGCTGCGATGTGTTCGTGAGAGGTCTAGGTCGTCGTCTCCCAGTCGACTTTGGGTTGCTGGACCGTTGTCTCCTTTTGATGTAATTATCTATTTATTTATTTGTATAGAACTCTTATTATATAGTAAAGATGTGACATTCGATCCTGTGCCATGAATCATCATATGTGTGAGACTTGGTCCCAGCACACCTGGTGATTATGTTCGCGCCCGGGTCTTGGACCCCTAAAATCCGGGTGTGACAGAAGTGGTATCAGAGGAATGTTGACTGTAGGACGAAACCTAGATAGAACTGGACAACCATTATCTACTTACCTTTGCTACTCTGATTCTTTTCTAAACTTTTTTAATCTATTCTCATCTATTTCCGCTTTACTCTGAATATTCTTACCTTTTCCTTCTAAAGACAAATGTGGATTTCACACTTTGAAATCTCGTGCCTAAAGTGACCTTTAAGAATAGGAGACCTAATCTTAGGAACAAAAACAAAACTATTTTTATAAGTGTTTATGTACTTGAATGTTTGTTCTTATGATACTTGTCTGATTTAGATCTTTGATTGAGTGTGAAGAGTTGTGGAGTAATGTCCACAATTACATCTGCATAAACATATATGCATAAATATAAATAAATAAAATTCATAAGATAACTAAATAATCTAGATTATCCTTCATTAAAGATCTATCTAATCTTAATAGATCCATCTTATCTTAAAGGATACCCTCTTACCTTAATAGATTTATCTCATCTTGAAAAGATGTTACCTTATCCTAATAGATCTAACTGACCTCATATCTTAAACGATCTAATCTAGATCCCATCTAATCTAATACGATCCAATCTAAAGTGAGTTATCTAACATGTTAGTTAATCTTGGTGAAATAGATTAGACTCTACTTCTATAGTCATGTTTTAACCTAAAATTGGTGCCTTGTACTAACTTGGTCGTATACAACCAACCTGACCTACATGTTGGGTTGCATAACCTACCTAACCCGACCTAGAAGCAAAACAACAAGACAGATTCTGCTTAAACTTATTTAACTCATAACCACCTACTAACCTATTTTGTTTACCTACGAAACTACCTTAACCACATATCCCTAATTCGGATAACAACTTCAAGAACGAAGACCGAAGAGGATCAATGTCATCAAGAAAGGATAAGCACCAACTCAAGTCTTCAAAGATCAAGTTGAATCGCCAACGGAATCAAGATCCATAGTTCTGGATGAAGTCTTTCCTTATTATACTCTACCTTGCCACAACCTATACTTGCCATAACCGTACCTCATCTGACATAATAAATGGCTAGACATACATATCCATATAAAAAAAAACTTTAAACAAAACTTTGATTCCCAAAACCAAATGAGAAACTAAAATTCTAGACCAAACTTATTGTATCCCTTTTCTTACAAATCTCGAGGACGAGATTTCTGTTAAGGGGGTAGGATTTGTAACACCCAAAAATTTCAATCCTGATTTTGGAAAAAAAATCAAATAAGATGCCCTTTAAGAATAATTAAACTTTGGAATTCACCCTTGCTAATATAAAGGGTCATACTAAAAAAGAGAGTTAGTTAAATTGTATCTTAATAAAGATTAGACAGTAGAAAATATTTTCTATAAAAAAAACAAAGGGATATTAACTTTTGAATATACTTGTAATACAACTACACACTCAAAATAATGTTTTCTTAGGCGAATAATATGTGTGTTTGAGTAATTGCAACATTTGTGTAGGAGAATGAGTAAAGAATTTACTATAAATATATATTGCATCATTCTGGGATTATACTTGTTGTTGCATATAAAGTGGGCTTTGAAATTCAAACAGATTTGAATTAGTGACTCATTTAAATTTAAAATAGTTAAAACAAATGGAAATTTAAATCAGAAAAGGAAAAAGAGAAGGAAACCTACGCCTGGGCCAAATCTGTCCCTGGCCGGCTCAGTCTCTCTTGCCCTTCGCGGCCCAGCTATTGCGCCCCCTCGGCCCATCCGGCTCCTTCCTCCCACCGCGCACCTGCACGTGACACCGGCGCCTGGGCCCCACCACACAGGATTACCAGGTTTACCTCCGCGCACGCTCTTCGCTCTCTGACCGGTAGGACCCACCGGTCAGGTTTATCTCTTTCCCCTCACCCATAACAGAACCAAGCTCCGTTCCCCGCCGAAATCGCCGTGACCATCTCTAATGGCGGCGGCAGATTCTCCCACAAAATGCACCGATCTCGGGGGCGGGCCGACCATGCGGGTCCTCATCCTCGTCTATAAAACCATACCGTGACCCTCTTCCCCACCATCTGGAGCGCTGAGATCGGAGCAGAGAGATGGAGAAGTGGAATCGAGGGTAGGAGAGAGAATTTGGCGCCACCTCTTGCAATCTACGCTTGCGCGGTGGCTCGAGGGTTTGGGAGGACTTCGCAGGAGCAAGCCAGTGGCCGAGTGGTGGACTTGGCGTGGTCATCGGTGGTGAGCTCCTTTCCCCTTGCCGCTGTGCCGTGGACTGAGTTCAACACTGCTTGATCCCCTGTAAGTTCCCACCATCTAATTCGCGATCGCCTCTGCATCGTTTTGCGTCAGCGCTTTGGTGAATCGGTCGCTGGGGGGAGGAATCAGCTCGGGTGGCTCCGAATGTGGCTCCGCCGTTGGCGACACCGTCACGACTGGTTGACCGGAAGTTGGGAGAAGGCCACTGATCGTTGATCTCCTGCTGACGGCCACAGTTAGAAGTTGGTTATCATTTCACCCAGGCGAATGGTGACCATGGATCTCCGTTGGGTCGGCCGGCGTTGATCGCCGCCGCGAGCGGGGCCTCACTGTCGCGGTGGATGGAGGATAGGGGAAAGAGGAAGACGGTTCCCTGGCCGTAGGATTGAGATGAACGACCATGATTTGGGGCTCCATACTGGTCTGGCACCAGCTCGTCTTGACCGTTGATCGTTGGTCCAGCGTGTGGAGTTCAATCACGGTATTGTAAATCCTGACCGGAGGATCTAGATCCTGCGGCCTTCGCGCCATATCGATTCGACGGAGATTGTTTTAATCCGGTCCGTCCGTTCTTGATCGTGTGATCCACAGTCGAAGATACCCCTTCGGCCCGGATATTCTTCTAAAGAGCCCCTCGGGTTTCGGTGAATTAACCCGCCGTCCACTCGGGTTGTTCACTGAGTCTGGGAAAGTTTGTAGTTTAGCCCTTGACTTTCCTGGAAATTGAGGCCCAATCCAGTGATGTGTTAAAATGAATAAATGAATTAGAAAATGTATTTTTAATACAAAAATAAACTCTAGAACTTGTAAAACTCATAGAAATTCCATTTTTGGTCCAAATTGAGCCATTCCACTTTCTAAATTTTTGTAATTTAATTCTCCATCACTTAGAGCCTCTGTTTTATCATGAAAACAGTAAGAAAATTAATCTCACACTTAATCCTATTTTAAACACATAAAATCTTTGAAAATTCATAACTTAAATTCTATAAATCCAAAAAAATTAATAATTCCTGTTCCTGTGATCTTATTTCAATATGTAGATTATTAACATATTCTGCATATATGTTTGGTGTAATGTTAATTTTGCCTATACACTATTTGTTTGTATTGCTACGACTAGCGGTGAGGACACGTGTCACGTGAAGAGCAAGTTGGTACCTGGAATCTCAAGTCCCAGGCAAGTTGTGCCCTTGATCACTTCTTTTTACCCACTCATGTTCTAATTAATCATAATGATCTGCATAGGTTAATTTTGATGGGACCCAATAGGTTACCCTAGTTTGTCTATCTTTATACCTTGTTTACCACTGAACTTTTTGGGTAGTACTTGCTAGTGCTTTATGTGGTTTTGGGTATGAAGGTACATTATTCATGATCACACTTTTATTATATGTTTATTATTACTGTTCATGATAAGATCATTATGTTAATTGGAACATGGAGCGACCACCCGGGAAAACAGTGCTACCACAAGGGAGGAATGGGACCCCTTGGCTGATTAATTAGGAAAGCTAGTGGAAGACTACCTTACCCGAAAGGGGCAAGGGCAGTAGGGGAGTGGTCAGTGTAGGGAGGATTTTGCTGCGATGGCGGTCCTGCAAGGGATTCCTGCATTGGAGCTTCCTATAAACTGTAGAGGGTTTTCTGAAGCTAGTGGAACTTTATAAAGGCCTCGTAGTGTTACCCTGCCTCGCCTCCTCGGTAGAGGTGTATGGGAAGTCGCGATCCCTTGGCAGATGGGTAACATGACTTGTGGGTAAAGATGCGCAACCTCTGCAGAGTGTAAAACTGGTATACTAGCCGTGCTCACGGTCATGAGCAGCTCGGACCCTCACATGATTAATTTATGGAACTAAATTCAACTTGTCATATGCATTGCATCGCAGGTGATGTTGTTACTTATGTTCTACTACTTAATTGGGTTTGGTTTTTACTTATACTTAGTAATTGCTAATAAAATTTTGACCAACTCTAAAAGCAATGCTCAGCTTCAACCATCTTCTTTGGTAAGCCTTACACTTCACGTGAGCTTCCACTTTTGGCGAGTTCATTCACATTATTCCCCACAACTTGTTGAGCGATGAACGTATGTGAGCTCACTCTTGCTGTCTCACACCCCCCCCACAGGTCAAGAACAGGTACCACAGGATGAGGCGCATGGAGGATGTTGCGATGTGTTCGTGAGAGGTCTAGGTCGTCGTCTCCCAGTCAACTTTGGGTTGCTGGACCGTTGTCTCCTTTTGATGTAATTATCTATTTATTTATTTGTATAGAACTCTTATTATATAGTAAAGATGTGACATTCGATCCTGTGCCATGAATCATCATATGTGTGAGACTTGGTCCCAGCACACCTGGTGATTATGTTCACGCCCGGGTCTTGGACCCCTAAAATCCGGGTGTGACATTTAGAACCGATACCAACTCAATCATCAGCATCACTTTTTAACTGTTAGTATCGGTTTGTGTCTTCAATAAGTACTAATGTTAAGTCATTAACACTGGTTGAATACACCAACTGCCGAAGATTGTTCGACAGTGAATATACGAGGTATGTCTATGAATGAAAACGGACGGAAACGGTTGGAAAAATCATTCTCCCATTTCCGTTTCCATTTTTTTATCAAAAACAGGAGCGGGAGCGATATAGCAAGAAATGGAAAAGGTTGCGGGATATACGGTTACACGAAAACGGATTAAAACGAACGGATATGCAACAAAAATGGATGCTAATCGGAAACTTTGGCTAGAATATGCAATATTTTATAATCACTCAGCGACTACAATATTAAGAGTTTAGAATACTATAAATCATAACTTCATAAATTTAAAAGTCGCCACAAAAACATACGTTTTTTTAAAAATCAACAGCTTGCGCAAATGCAACACTTTTTTCGTCAACGTTCTTCAATCATCAACCCCAAACTTGTAGATACATAAGATAAGAGGGAGTGCCATGTACAATTGTGTCATGCTAATATGATAGCATCAAAGATTATGCAAGCATGGCTTAGAGGGTAGGGCTAAGACAATATTTTTTGTATATTGTTTTTTGTGCTACCTAAAACGGGATTCTAGAAACAGGAAAAACGGGAATATCCTGATAAAAATGGGATTTTGGGGACGGAAAGACATTGAACCATTTTTGTTCCTGTTCCCGCAATATACCATCTCGTTTCTGTCCCATTCTTGTTTTTTTCCTGCAAATACAAAAATAGTACGGATAAAAAACGGAATACGGTACCGGACGAAATGGGATTTTTCCCGTCCGTTTTCTTGCCTAGACATGTCACGAAACCGAGAGTTGAAGTTTAGGACATGAGTTGCATAAGGATTTATATAGGTTAGGCCTCTCAATGTGATATAATATCCTACGTCTAGTATGTGGTGCATCTTTTGTTATATCTTCTTATCATAAGGGCTTCCACCCCTCCTTCTATATCCTAAGGAAGGATGGCAGTTGCATATTTACAAGCTTATTTCTTATTTTGTTGAGATTTTTACAATATTTGTGCTTCTAGTAACCTTCTGACTATGGGCTCCCTCCCGGACTTATTATCGAGTCTTTTGGCTTGTAGCTGAACCCATAGGTCCTTCTACTCAGACTCTTTTTTGTGAAGCTTGGATTAGTACCCATAGTATATATCCTTCACATTAGCTCTAGAGTTCGTCGAGTTATTGATTTAGGCAAATGGGACTTCTCTCTTGAATCTCCTAGAATGTCTTGAGTTATTATTATCGTGTAAATCTATCTTTGACCGAGTCCATAGCTCTTTCCTATAGCCCCTAAGTCTATAGGCTTGGTTCACAGTTCATGAGTTGATTCATTTATTAATCTAGTGCTTCAAATGCATGATTAGTGATGCATATGGTGATTAGTGTAGATGCTTTGTAAAGTGCTTATGTTAGTTAGACCATCCCTTATGCCCTTACACTAGGTTTAGGCCTAATATTTAGTGAGATATGTTATCTCTTACCACTCGATGCTTGCACACACCATCATTATAATAGGAGGAGCTTGTAGTCTTACGAGACAATAATAACCGAGTTTATGGTATGGTCACCACCGTGTATCGAAAAAATGAGACCTAGTAAGGTTTGACTAGAAGCTCGACAGTGAAGACCACAGAGAGCGATCCATGAGAAAACATCTTAGATATCGCCTTGCATGTGAAGAAGGTTTAGAGTCTATCACCTGATCAAGAGTTTGACTCTTACGAGAGGCTATAACAAGGACTAGAGAAAAGCGTGAGCTTCTCTACGTGAGCTTCTCTGTACCTCAGTAAAAATACCAAAGTCATCGACATAAGTTTATATCTCTATCCTTTTATCTCAATTAAGCTTTCGTACTTTATTTATTACGTTTGTTGTGCTTACTTTGTTAGTGTAGATTGCTAGGCTAGTGATACAATTAAAACTTGGTTGCATAACTATTTTGTGATATAGTAACACACCAGAAAAATTGTAATTACATCTTTCGTAGGTTTGATTGGGTGTGAGTCAGATGTTTTAGTTTAAAAATAGATTTTGAAATTGACTAATTCACCCTCCTCATAGAGATTATAATCCCTCCAGCGAGTGATCCGATAGATCGGTGCCAAATTAGTACTCATGAAGTTAGACCTAGTTTAAAAACTCTAGTATTGAGCTCAAGCCATATGTATTAAGTTAGATTAGAGTGTAAGTTAAACTAATTTATACCCCAATCCACTTCACACCTAGGATGTAACTTAAACTAATTTATACCCTAATCCACCTTGGGGTCCAGATGTATTAAGTTAGATTAGAATGTAACTTAAACTAATTTATACCCCAATCTAATTCACACCTAGAATATAACTTAAACTAATTTATACCCCAATCCAATTCACATCTAGGATATAACTTAAACTAATTTATACCCTAATCCAGATCACACGTGGACTGGGATCAATACTACTAGTATATCCAAACAAAGTCCAAGTGATTGATAGCCACGAAACTTCAGCCTCAGCCGCAACCCCGTCAAATCCTCACCATACGTATACGTGCACAAAGCAACGGCAGTATTTCATTATAAAATTATAAACCAACGCATTCAGTCCTTGTATCCCCTCAGACCATGCTGTGGCATGTCCAAACGAATTCGAACACGCCAACAGATCAACAAGCCATCAGTAACTGGGTTCAGGAACCGAAAATTCTGAAACAGGTATCCACAAGAACATCAGATATTACAGAGGTTCAGAATTTCAGCGCACCCGTCTAACAGGGTCTCGCTCTTGCTACATTACATTAGGAAATAAAACTGGCAGCCCTGGGCTTGAATTGCAACTACACAACAGCGACAACATTAGCAAGACATCTACAACAACAGCAAAAGAAGACTACGATGTACTAAAACCAACAATAACACACCTCGCTCTTTTCCACCTTGTCATTTCTACCACTTGTTTTTTTATTTATTTTTCAGCTGCCTTGGCAATGCCGGGATGTCTTACTGCAGGGTACGGCTGTTGAAAGGATGCCACAGGTTATGTACAGAAGACCGCACACCAGGTTGACGCCAGGAACCCATGTGCGCAAAATGTCATGCCTTGCACCGCACCAGGATAGATTTCATACCCATCCATATGTCCCAACACAGAGAAGCAGGAGCAGAGCCACCGGAAGAACCAGCCAGATGATGTATGATTGGAAGCCTCCCTTCTGCATTGGTGCTCTCACGTGTGGCTCGAGACAACTCTCCTGCTTGACATCCTTGTTGCCTTCCTCAGAAGTCTTCCGCAACCTCAGAACAGATTTGGCTTCTGGAGAAGTCATTTCAGCACCTTCAGTTCAACAACATATTTAACTAGTTTAGCAAAAACAGAAGTCATCACAAGAGACACAATATACAGAAGTTCCAAAGCATATTACCATGTTCAGGGATGTTCTTTTGCTCATCATCATGGATATTACCAGGTAGATCATCAGCACTTCCAGCGAGGTTTGTACTCGCATCCTCTTCAATCTGACATAACATAAAAAAGGTCAGATGGTATCATTTACTAAAATAGATCACCCAGGGCCAGGATCAATGAAGATTTAAGAAAACACTGCAAAATAGTAGCAGTACACTAACAGAACTAGTATCTATGGAATATCCTAGATACCGATCATCACTAGCATAAAAAACAGATGTAAATTTAGCTTCTGGGTAACAAAAAGAACAATCACCTCTGCTTTTTCTGCTTTGTGCTGACTTCCTGGTTCGTCTATAATGCAGCTTGATGAATCATCAGTACTAGGACGCTGGCCTTTGTTAAGGCCTGACTGTAGCCGCAGCCTTTGCATAGCAGTTCCCTGTTGAGTGAATGAACTCTCTGAGCTTGATCTTGGAGCAGGGTGATGGCTTCTAATAACAATCCCTGTTGACTCAGCCTCATCCCCATCAGAAGCCACATCCTTCTCTGCAGTGGACTCCTCAACAGAATCGTTCAAACAGTCTGGAGTTAGAACACATGATACTTCATCTTCACTCTCATCTTTAGTTATGATCTCCCTAGACTCAACCTGTAGCCGCAGCCTCCGTGCTGCATTGCCCTGGCTAGCGAACACATGGTTTGGTTGCACAGTGGAGTCCAACTGTTGAGGCCTAACAATAATTCCAGTCTCTTCCATACTATTGAAAAGCTCATTGAAGGAATCAGCACCAGAGTCAACAGAAAGTATGTCTTGGTCAGTGGTGTCACAAGGAAGCAGAGGATTTGGTTCGTCTGGCTCAAATCCTATGTTTGCCCACCAGCATTGATCATCTTGAGGCTCAACCTGCAAATATAGCAAAATATAAGGATTGCTGGATTAACCATAACCAAAACATCGGATGGCAAACTCAAATACTCAATATGAATAGAAAACCAGTACCTTCATATTCCAATGGTTCTCAAATTCTGTTGGAATGTCAGAATCATACTGAACTTTTGATGTTGTTGATGAATGTTCATCAGGATCAACAAGTGTTTGATTCAAGAAAGCATCAAGGGGATCAAGAGGATTCATGATGCCATCAAAACCAAAAGCTCCTTGTTGTATATCAGTGAAGAATGCATTTTCAAGTGGTAGAATGGGAGTGAAATCAGACACAAATTTGTTATAATCATCATTTCCATTGTGGGGATTAACTAAGTGGCCTGAAGCACCAACAGATGGATCAACCTGCTTGTAATAATAAAGATGAGGGAATTGTTAGGAGAAATTCAGTTATAAAATTGTAATTATGATGGTGGATAGCATACAGACAAATGTTGAATGCTGATATGTTAATAGGCTCTTTACTCTGATGCTCACCTTAGCTACACCAGCAGCATGTCCGTGGAAAGGTATATGGGAAACATCTGGTGCAGTAACCATCAAGTTATCATTTCTGTCCGCCAGCCACCTTGTCATTGAACCACCATTGGTTTCAACAGATTTTGGCAGCTCAATCGGGCTTTCATGCAGAGCAGATTCTGGAGATTCCTTATTTAATGGTGTATTAGCTTCCTCATTCGCCTCTAGGTTGTCAGGTGAAGAACGAGAAGGAGTAGGTGAGTAGCCACTTCTATCCACTTCCTCTGGGCTGGAGCGCTCAGTTTTCTCCTCTTGCTTACGGAAGAGGCGATAAAGAACATAACCACCCTGGAAAATCAGATACACAAGCACCAGGTGATTTTAGTAAACATTTGCCATGAGACACAACACAAAATCATTTACTATGTGCTTATACTGTACAGAACTAATTGTGAAGATGATTAGAACTCAATTCTTTTAACCACCAGAAATCAAACTAGTGTTTAGGGGCACATTCTTCAGTGAACAGACTACTATGTTATATTTATCCAAGACAAACTTAAGTACTCAAGTACGGGAAAATATCCTATGCAATCACTTATCCTGGTGCAAGCATGCAATCAAGCGATCTGGTGCATCCGATCTAGATCTAATGGTAACTGTTATTTTACATTTAACCCCTTCCACCTGAAACCTAGTGTCTATTTTACATTTAACCACTTCCATATGAAACCGTTGGATCTAGACTGGATGCTCTGGATAGTTTGATTGCACGCTTGCACCAAAATGAGTGATTGCACAGGATATGTCCTCCTCAAGTACAAAGCACACATCTCTGTACAAATACTAACAACACTACAGAACTTGACAACCATAAGCTGCACCGAGAATAATAGCTTCATACCTGCTCGCCGGACTCGAACTCAGGCTCGGTGGTGCGGTACTCGTGCATAATCCACCCCGTGCGCTCGCCCTTGGGGGCACGACCGCGGTGGAAGACGAGGGTCTTCTTCATACCGATGGTATGCTGCTTGCGCTTGTCGCCCTTGGACTTGATTATCCTGTCCTTGCCAGTAGCCTTCCAGTATCCCGCCTCGGTGGCCCTGTTCGACCTGCTACCGTTGGGGTACTTGCGGTCCTTGGGGGCGAAGAAGAACCACTCGGGATCGTCGGACCGGATCAGGGACTTATCTGCATATACACAGTCACGTCATCAGTACCCAGGATCTGATCAGGAAAACTGAATAATCTTTCCCGGGAGTTTGCTCGACTCGACACGCGGATCAACAACAAAATGGATCAGCGCAAGGATTTTGTTCAGCTGCATCGCACAAAATCAAAACGCATCTTGGAAAGGGGGGACGCGGTATTAAAGAAAGGATTCAGCAGAGTTCGAGGAATCGCATCGAACCAGCACAGCACGGCGTCCCGCCCCGCCCCGTCCACGGAGAAATATCTCGTGAGGAACCGCTAGTGCAAACAGTCGCGAAACAGAACAGAGGAAGCAGCGGGTTGTGATCTGCTCGGCTTTTTTCCCAGCACAAACGCGTCAGACTCTCGCAAAAGTACCTCGAAGCAAATCCCGATGAAAGAAAATCGCAGAAAAAACTTTAAGCAACAAGTAGCGCCAGAACAAGAAGAACTCAGCAATCCCAGTAGAGATTACCGTGTACGACCAGCGAGCACAAAATTCCAAGGAACGGATAAAAAAAATCGAGAGCAGAGAGGGGCGATCAAGCGACGCGGGCAGTTAGCAGAGGCAAGTAGTACCTGGGAGGTCCCACGGCTCGCACTTGCAGACGTCGATCTCGGGGATGACCTCGGCCTCGGAGTTGATCCTGCCGGTGATCTTGCCCTTGAGGTAGTGGGTAACGAGCTCCTCGTCGGTGGGGTGGAAGCGGAAGCCGAGCGGCAGCGTCCTGAGCTCCACCACAGCCATCTCCACCATCGAGATCGTGGCGGTGAGGGATCTGCTTAGCGGCTAAGAAAGCGCGCGCGTGTTGGGGTAAGGGGAAGTGCGGGATGGGGTTAGGGTTTGGTGGTCGGATCGGATTTTGGGGATTTTAGGAGGGCGTCCGCGTGAGGAAGGGACGCAGACGCAGGCGGAGGAGACGTGGTGTGGAAGAAAGCGAGTGGCTCGCTTTACCGCGTGGCTGAATTTCCTCGGATATACCCGCCCCAGGCGGCCAGGCCGCGTAGCGGCGTAGGCGCACAGCGTACGGGATGGTCCCCTGGCCGAGAGCCGTATTACGACAGTGCCACTGCCCGTATTGGTGTTTCACTGAATTTTAGTGCCTTCGTCTTATTATATTTTACTCTACAAATTATATAGTACAGAAATTAGATAAAATTTTATTTTCTGTATTTAATAACTTAGAGATTAAAATAAAATAAAATAAAAATGTCAAATTATTCTTTAGAAATCAAACACCATCCAAACACTTCATGTAGTTCCTTACGACGGATTTGTTGACGTCTTTTTGGAGCGCCAAACACTCAACAAGAACCGGCGGCGGTGCTCTCTGATCAGGCGCGGACGGTCCGCGGCCAGGAACCGGACGGTTCCCGATCTGGCGCAGGGGCTAAGGTTCCCTGCCTGACGGTCGGACGGTCCGCGCCCTAGGGCCGGACGGTCCGCGCGTGCGCAGGGGCGGCGGAAGGTCGCCGGCGGCGCCTAGATCTCGCTCCCGGGAGGGACCCCGTCGGAGAGGACAGATTCTAGGGGTTGTCTAGGCTCGGGTAGACCGACCTAGACTCCTCTAATCGACGTAGAGTCGAAGAGGGGCGGAGAATTTGGGGATTGGAAGGCTAAACTAGGGCTAAACTAGAACTAGATTAGAACTACTCATAATGCATAAGGTAAAAACGAGTAATAGACTTGATTTGATCGATTGTTGGGGGTTCAATCGGTCGTAGCCCTTCATCTATATAGGGGAGGTCTGGATCCGTTTCCAACTGTTTCTCGAGTTAATCCCGCGGTTTTAGGTAACAAATCCCGCGAGAAATTAGGAACCCTAACTGACTCTGCACGCGTGGACCGTCCGCGCCGCCACTGCGGACCGTCCGGATCGCGGACCGTCCGGCCTCAGGACCGGACCGTCCGCGAGGCTCTTTTTTTCTGAATCCAGAAGCAGGGGTAGCGATCTTAACTGTGAAGTGTCGCTGTCACTGTCAGCATGTAAGCTTGGCAGTAACCAAACCAAATGAAGGAACCTGAGGACCCTGACGGCGTTTAGTATCTGAATTCTACCGCTGCTTGCACGGTTATTAACATCACTCGGACACGGGGAGACCGTGTGTGTGTGTGATCTCAAATCAAGAGAAGGCGATGCATCTGCTACTGTTAAAGCACCAAACGGAACTCCTAATTTGATCGCGGAGATGTTTTTCCGAGCTATGCTGCAGATGGACTACATCTTCTATGAACAAACGGTGTTATTCAGAACAATAATGCTGGCAAGCGAGTTGCTCTGCTCACTACGGAAGAGGAGGGGGGGGGCAACTGCTTCAGACTCCGTCAAATGTGGACGGACGTCGCTATACGTTTTGTTCAGAGTTTTTGACTAAGGCTGTGTTTGGTTTGACTTTTGGCTTTGGTTTTTGTCCCATAAAAAACAAAAGTCAAACCAAAGAGCTGGATCAAGGAAACAACTTTTTCTAAAAGCCGACTTTCTCGCAGCGAAAAAATGAAAGCATCTCTAAATCTGCTTTTAGTGACTTTTAGATAGAACTGTGAAAACGTATATCAAATAACTTTTAATGATTTTTAGTAGTTTCGACCAAACGGTTTTTAGCTTTTTAACAGCTCACAGGCCACAACAGCTTTTCCCACAGCTCACAGCCCACAACAGCTTTTTTCATAGTCACAGTCCAACCAAACAGACCCTAACTCTAACAAAAACCTCTAAAGAGTTATGTACCCTAAATTTAGAGGATAGAATCATCATCTACGTATCCAGTAGTGTTCTCTAAACGGTCCTATAAATTTAAATGACGTTGTTGGATCCTCTCTATATAAGTTTCTCTCTTCTCTCCTCTATCCATATTCATACTTTAAACAATAGATTTAGCAAAAAAAATATGTATAATACATTTGAGAATATGACAAGTACGTATGTACAAAAATTAAAAATAAAATATGTCTCTAATGTTGGTATTTATGTATAAAGAATGAGATATAGAGGACGATGCTGAAGATTGAGAGAATATAGACGAGGGAATCTTATAGAAGACCGTAAATGATAGATATAGATGATGAATTTAGAGGGCGTTGTTAGAGACAATCTTAGCCTGCTTTGAGAGGTAGGGCTGGATGAAATACTCGTGGCTCGTCGGCTCACTCGATTCGTGGTCAGCTTGACTCAGCTCAGCTCGTTTGATTTTTTCATAAGCTGAGCTGATATTCTAGGGTTCGTTAATGAGTCATCTCGGTTTGTTAACTAGCCAGCTTGTGAGCTAAACGAGCTAGCAAAACAAAAACTATATGCATATTATTTACGTAGTATTTTATGAACATGTTATATGCATGTGCGGTGTTTATGCATAAATGACTCGTGGTTTTAAAAGGCCCTACCGAGATATCCGACCCTTTAATATATATACACACATTTTATTTCTGTATCGCTAAGAGCTTGTTCGTTTCTGTCGGATTGCACCTGGAATTGTTGCAGCTAATCAAATTTTATATAAACTAGAAAAGCAATTCAGTTAGAAATCATTCTGATCCATCAATCTAACACAAACGAACAAGGTCTAAAAGTATTTTTATAGTAAAATAATAATGAAATTAGGGCGAATAATTCAAACTAGTAAAAAATTGACACTCTATTTAACATTACACGATTTCTCTCATGACAAATAGAGCATTTTTGAAGCAAAATCATTATGGTTGGAGAGCACCACTGACTTCTATGCGAGGCGAGGAATACTTTCATCGGGGTAGAGAGGAACGAAAGCATAGAAAATGGATAAACAGAAATGAGTAGTTGACACGAGAGACTAATTGCTTCAGCCTAGTCTAGAGTTTTCTACAAGCCGAGTAAAGTGTTCCTTTTGCCAATAACAACCATTGCTAAAAGCAGGTGCCTTTCCCAAGGATACCGTCAACCGAGGGTGAATAAGTGATCTTACAAAAACTTAACTAAAAAACAACAACTTGGTCTATAAATAGGGTTAGTGAAATTTAAAACCAAGTTCAATTGAAAATAGAAGAGGATTTCTTCACTTAATTTCAATTGAGAATAGAAGAGGATTTCTTCACTTAATTGCTCTCACAAGATGAGTATTAAAACTAAAGCAACAGTGAAAGTGAAGTGGAGAGCTCCCGACAGTGCGATTCACAACGATTTAAAAGGCCAAGACATTTCTTGTGTGATGCTATTGGTAAATAAAGGCAGTGCGGTTGATGCCTTAGAAATCTCCGGTATGACATCAACCATAGAGTACATGGTAGATTCCCCTCCCCTCTAAACGCTTCAAAATACTCCGTGTAAGACTCTGTTTGGTTTAATGGACTAAAGATTAATTTCTTAATTTTAATCTCTAAATTATTAAACGGTGGAACTAAAATATGGACTAAACTGATTTAGTCTCTATTTTCTCAAGGTATAATTAAAATAGACTAAATCATATTAATTCCATTTTTTGCTACTCATTTATTTTAGTTACAGTAATCACGGTAGAATGCTAAAGGATATTTTAGTCTTCTTATGATTCATTTAATATGCTTATAGTCACACCAATCAAATAGGATAGGGAAATTAAGTCCTTAGACAAAAGGAACAAAAAGGACCTAAGAACATTATAGCTACAATTAAGAGCACGGTCGCTCGAAATTGAAGTTAGATGTCGCAGTAATCTGATCTGTGTCAAAATTCAAACGCAGCAAGCCGCTCGATTGTGCTGAGCTTATTGTTGGAAAACAATAGAAGGGTGGGTGGCCGTGGAGGAATGGCTGGCTTTTCTGGCGGGACGGAGGAAGGAATCGACACGGCGGAGGCACGGAGCACGAGGCAGAGCGATAGCGATGGACCGAGGAGGACTGGCGGGCCGGTTGCCTGCCGGCCAAGTGCGCACTGGGCCCCAGCAAGCGGACCGTCGGCGTACGTGTACGGCGCAGCGACGCCGACAGCCCCTGCCTCCTGCGAACCGCCGTTCTCTGCCGGTTCGGTAGGCCATCATGTACATTGGCGCGTGTGTCAACAGCAACACCGTCGGTCTGTACAGCGTCCCAGACCAAACCGCCGCCGGAGGAGCGTTGGCGATGGCGGAGAGAGGCAGCGGCTTTGAACAGGAAGCCATTGCATTGCATGCGGTGAACGAGAGAGAGAGAGAGAGCCGTGCAACGTGCATGCTGCCCAACAAGCTAGCGGGGGCTGTCGTTTCGGCATGCGTGCTCGCTCCGATCCATCCACTGATCCACACTTCTACTCTCCTTTACAATTTCCCCCAATCCATCGATCCGTCCATCGCCCTTTCAGAGGTGCGCGCACCACCACTGCACCGTACCCTTCTTTTCTTGCTTCTACTTGACCGCCCTTCCTTCCGTCGTGCTCATCTTCTTCTCCCACGCCCAGGCAGGCTCATGTGATGGTCGATCTTGATGGATGGACGCAGACGCAGTTGAAAAGCTAGCGGGAGCCATCGCCATCGCAAATAAAGCAGTAAAGGCAGCAGCGGCTCGCGGAGAAAAGCGACGACGTGCAGGGCAGGCAGGCAGGCAGGCGTCTTCTACAAGACTCTTCCATCGCCCACCTTTTAAGCTTTTCTTCTTCTTTTTTTTTTGACAACTTTAGCTTTCTCAAGATCTACTCGCTCAGTGTCTACAAGACTCCATCGAACCATACAGAGAAGAAGAGAAATATATACAGTTTTTTCCGTCTCTCTAAGGTGCAACGGTACAACGGATTTCGTCTCTCTAGGGGGAAGTACAGTGGAACAACGTAGGGCCTGCGGGGCTAGCATTCGGCCCAAGATTAGTGACACAAACACCTACGGCCCAGCAGACTACCACCGCGCAATCTCGGCACGTAAGCAATTGCAAGCTCACCGTCGATTGTGGCCCACTCAACCAAAAGAGGCAGTGGGGCCCATTTAGATTTCGGAAGGCCTCGCTAGAGTCCCAGCCTTCCCAGTTAATCCCATCACCAATTCACCAGAGTACTGGCATGGGGTCAATTCTACAGAAGGACGTCTGGCCGTCTGGGCAATAGAGCAGTGTTTTTTTTTTACCAAAAGACAAAAGAAAAACATTTTGTAGGTTGGATGGAGTCCAAAGACCACTTCCGAATCATCTTCTACTTGGCACCTGAATCCCTGCACTTTTTTTAAGTTAATGGGGGAAAAAACGCAATTACGATCTTTTACAGTTGCTTGTGTACCGCCTTACAAAAAAGTCCACACAAACCTTGATCCAACTAAAAGTGACATAAAAAGAAAGTCATAGGTGGAAAATAGCTAAAACATTAAAATTCTAGGATTAAACCGCCACCCATGTCTTACAAAAAATCTCCATAGCCACCACCACCTCCGGAGAGCGCACTTGCCGCGTCCTATTGATTGTTGTATAATGAAGCAGCCGGCATTTGGACACAAGCTGATATCAAAGCACAGACTGCTGAAAGAAGAACCAAACCGAGCCTGAAATCTGAAAGCTACAGCCACGCTGCGTTTGAAAATTCAGAGTGGCAAGCCAGAGCCAAACAGCACCAGCACCCAAAACTTATCTGCGTCAGGGCCCAATGACATGACACCGCACGTCCTCTCCTCGCATAAAGGTCGGAAGACTCCCACTGGTCAAACTGTCAAAGTCAGACACTTATAGCCTCCGACTCCGAGAGACCAAGAGATTCCACATAAGTCGTCGTACTCGTACGGCTACGATACATGGACCAGTTTCACTTGTAGATTCTCTATTGCAGTTCAAGTAACAGCACTAATTAACATGTTCAAAAACAGAGATCGGGCAGGAATTCTGCACTTTATTTGTGCCATAGTTGCGCCATGGAGACATTTTTGCTAATTACGGTACAGCTTACAAGTTCACACAATCATGTCTACAGAGGGGGAATGCTTTGTGCATTGTTGAACACATTGCCGGGGTCCACCGCCGTCTTTGCCCCGACCAGGCGGTCGAAGTTGTCGCCGAAGTACGCGGCGCCCCACGACCAGCGCGCGCGCGCCACCGCCGCCTTCGACGACCCTCCTGCCGGGGCGGTCCAGTTGTTGGCGCCGAGGTCGAGGTCCAGGTAGTTGACGTACGCGGCACGGGGGCCCTTGGACACGTGGGGCGCCATGAACGCGTAGAGCGACCGGAGCCACCGCACACAGAACTCCCCGGCGGCGGCGGCGGCGCGGCGACCGAGCTCGCCGTCCTCGTCCCAGTACACCTGGTACTGCACGCCGTACAGGGTCCCGGCGCGGTGCGGGAACGGCGTGTCGCCGCTCCCGATCCGGGCCATGGCGCCGCCGTAGGGGTCCAGGATCACGTACCCGCCCCCCTGCCCCTGCCCCTGCTGCGGGGGCCCCGTGGAGAGGTACCGGACGATGTCCGCCATGGCGCGCCGCGAGATCGGCGACCGCACGTAGTCGGACTTGCCCTTGAAGTACTGCCTCGACCCTAGCTGGCGGTTCGGGAGGTCAGCCGCCGTGTCGAGGCCGGCGAACTGGGCGGTCGCGTCCAGCCAACTCGCCTCCGCGAGCTCCGACTCGGCCAGCCCGAGCTCTGGGAAGCTTTGGCGCAGCGCTGACAGGGCACGGTGCTTCGGTCCAAGCACCTGGCCGGAGAACGAGACGGACACGTTGCCGTCCGGCGACGACGGACCGGTCGGGAGGTACACGGAGAGGTAGAAGTCATCGGGCAGGCTGGGCGCCACGAGCTGCCACCTGTGGACGAGCCCGGCGACGAGCTCGACCGGGCCGGTCCGGCCCACCGAGAGCACGGTGACGTTGCGAGGGACCGGGACGAGCCGGAGCTTCCAGGCGTACACCACGCCCCAGCTCCCGCCACCGCCGCCGCGGATGGCCCAGAAGACGTCGCGGCCCATCGCGGCCCGATCGAGCGCCCTGCCGTCCGCGTCGACGAGCACCGCGTCCAGCACGTTGTCGGCGGCCAGCCCGAACCTGCGCGACAGCAGCCCGAAGCCGCCGCCGGAGACGGTGCCCCCCAGGCCGATGGTCGAGCACGACCCCGCCGAGAACGCCAGCGACCGGCCGGACCGGCCCACGGCGTAGTACAGTTCGCCCAGCGTCGCGCCGGCCTCGGCCCAGGCCGTGGCCGATCCCCGGTCCACGCGGACCCGGTTCAGGTTCGCGACGTCGATCACCACGAACGGCACCCGGTTCTCCGAGGTGTACGAGAGGCCCTCGTAGCTGTGCCCGCCGCTGCGCACGCGGACCGCCAGCGAGCTGCTCCGCGCGCAGAGCACGGAGCGCTGCAGGTCCTGCCTGGAGGCCGGGAGCACCACGGCGGCCGGCTTGCCGACGTCCGGGAGCGCGAACCGGAGGTTGCTGATGGAGGAGTTGAGGACCCCGGCGTAGCTCCGGGACGTCGGGAGCGTGAAGTTGGTGACGCCGTGGGAGATGAGGCAGGAGGCGAGGCTGCGTGCTGCGCCATCGTCGTCTGCGCCAGCCGCACGGCACGATATGATTTGGTTGAGTGAAAGGAAGAGGGAAACCACGAGAGCTGCGATGGAGCAGCTCATGGAGAGAGAAAGAGAGAGAGAGAGAGAGAGAGAGAGAGAGAGAGAGAGAGAGAGAGAGAGAGGAGCCGTGGACAGTGAGCTAGAGAGTGACTCGACGAGGAATGCCAACGGCATGACTCCAGTGATGGAATTGCATATAGCTCGATCGTGGTGAGGCCATGGAGGTCGCTCTCATGGAAGTGGGTTTGAACGGTGGTGGTGTCTGTCAGTTTTCGCGCGCGCGTGTTTCTGATCTGTTCTGTGGAGTTCAGGAAAGTTCAGAACATGAAGAAAGAAGCAAAACACAAGCTGCTA
Organism: Zea luxurians; assembly: GCA_029449295.1. Taxonomy (NCBI): domain Eukaryota; kingdom Viridiplantae; phylum Streptophyta; class Magnoliopsida; order Poales; family Poaceae; genus Zea; species Zea luxurians. The sequence goes on along the minus strand of JAOPSE010000019.1, from coordinate 20,389,794 downwards.
CAGATATAAAATCCGGAGAGATCGGCACGGATCACACATGCAAATTGGGAGCTGAAATTCTGGGGGAGGTTGTTAATTTGAGCAGCCCGGAAGCGGCAATAGCTGCAATGGCGCGGTCGTAGGAGAAAGAAGCGAGTCAACATCAGTGAAATAAAGTGACACGGTGAACCATACGTGCAATAAAAATATTGTATTCCAAATTGAAATTTTATTTGCGGACAAATGGTTTTAAGGAAGACTTGACCTTGGTATATTGGATCTGTCCAGCCCGTGACACCCGGGCTTCACGGAGGCCACTCAAGCTGGTTTCAAAGGTGGACTATACGGAGTACGGACCACTGATTTGTGCGAGCCGGCGATCCGTATCAATCGATCTGACTCTAAGCCTTTCTTGGCATTGTACAATTTGAGACCGTGGTTTGGTTTTCCAAGTACAAGCGATAGTTAATAGACTACATGGTACAATCTTAAACTTTTAGACCATAAATACGATACAACTAAAAGACATTATGTATGAAGAATCGTGTAGAGATGAATTTCTCACGGAGAGCCTGTCTCTTGTTTTTTTTTTTCAATTAGCTCTCTAGAGACCCCTATTAAATAGGGTTGTATATGACCTAACGTTGATTGGTTCGGTCTAGCTCTAACATTTGTGGATCCCACCTCATCCTCGAGCAACAGTACATGCTCGGCTTATGACATTGACATATATACTATGAGAGACGAGGCTTGTATGGGTCTCGAAATTCAAAACCTAATCGAACATTTTGTTATGACCGACTCTTTCCTCAACTAGATAATTGGGACTATCAGGAAATAGTCGCCATCGACACATGTGAGAATGTATAAGAATTGATTCTAAGAGTCCTACATATAAATACAATATGGATTCAAACTGACTCTAGCTAGCTAGTTTATCTTAAAACTAGAACATATATCCTATTACAACTCTTCAAGCTATACAATATCTCTTTGGCCTTGTTCGTTTTGTACCTAAACCATGCGGATTAAGAGGTATTGAAGTGAATTGAGGAGAATTTTGACTAGTGGTGGATTTATTCTTACTCAATCCCCATAAATTTGGGACAAATGAACATGACCTTAAGTCCTTAACTAGTGAAGCTCCGAGAACAAGAACATCTCAGTAACTGCACCAGTATGATATTTGAAGACCTAGAACATTATTATTCCAAGAATCTCAACAACTGCACCGATATACATGATATTTAAAGATCTCTGTCCAATTTTCAACTATGGTTTTGACCGAAGAAACTTGAATCAACATGTTTTTTTGATAGTGACGAGAGGTGGTAGCTCATAACTTGTTGATCTCTGTCTTTCTAATTTTCGTACTATGGATTGTCCACCTTGACCTTCTTTTCGTCATCTCCCTTTTGGGAGATTTTGGCCGGCAACGCCTTAGTGTCGTTCAGGAAATCCAGTAGCTTTGTGTCGCGGATAGCAGCCCTAAAATACCCATACTATAGCATGGTTGGACTTGGAGACAGATCAAGAAGAGGATTCGTGGAAGTAGATGACGATGAACTCGTCATGGATGTTATTACCATATAAAAGTATGGCAGCAAAACTTGGGCCTGCAATCATTGAATGTTATTTTGTTGGGTGAGGAATAGTCCCTTACGGTGGCGCGTGTGTGTATTTATATATATATCTACTATACTAGCTCAGTGCCCGTGCGTTGCAACGGGATCATATAATAGCTCGATAACTTATATATACAAATGTGTGTTATACTGTTATGAGATGGAGGACGACATCCACGAGCCATCCGGGATGACGTTGAAGAGAAACTCGGGCATGTGACACACGAGCACTCACCTAGTAGTGTAGTATACAAGATTTAACAAGACAATTTAAAGGCAAAAATTCAAGAATGATCTTTCATAGACTACTGTAAATTCATGACTAAAAGCTCACTGTAATTGACTTGCTTAAAGAACACAATAATACTACTGTGAATATGTGATACAACTTAATCACAGTAGTAAAATTACATCTGATGTTGTATTTGGTAAAAAAAATATTTTTTCAGAGTTCAGAGCCAACAACTAAACTCAAGTGTTACAAGGTACAACGAACCTTACTATTCAGATTATTAATATAAAAACTTAAGACAGGTGTAATCCTCAAACAATTATAAGCAATGTGTATAAGAATTTTAGACATAATGGTGCCTACCACATGCTTTAGTATTCAGATTATTAACACAAACTCATGACATAATGACCAAAAAAATATTAACACACAAACATGGACATAATGTTGTTTAGGAATTTCAGACATATATAGAGGTCAAATAAAGGAATTTCAGACAATGAACAATTATCATCATCAATAGGCCAGAGTTCAAATTCTTAATATATGAACTTGACATATAATAGTGCCTCTAGCAGTATCGCCATAGTTTAAAAGCAGTAATATGGCATAGAGAGGAGAGGAGAGGAGAGAAGAGAAGAGAGGAAATAAACAATATCTATTGCTTTCCATATAAACTCACAAAGTTATATATATTCCAATCCCATGGAGAGATGAGGGGAGGAGAGCTACAAAAACCAATCCTGTTCTGTTTCTCCTTTCAGGCCTAACCCTATGCAGCAGCATATTCATCTAAGAAACCAACAACCTGTAACATATCCCTTATTATCCTACCCATTACAAACTTGTCATTAAAATTAAATTCAGTACTGACTAATATTATCTCGATCAATCTTCAAGGACATCGAGCTCGATTTTGCTATGCCACAGAGAATGGTGCATGTGGACCCTTCTTCCTTATATGCATCAGGTGGTCTAAAGTTGGCTTTAACCTTTAGCCCACCTTATATTAGAGATTTGGACATCAAAAGAAAGCTAAAACATTCTAAAGCTTTTAGATCTCTAAGTTTAGAAGAGGGAGGCAAACATGCCCTAGAATATTGGAGATCGCAGCTACTGCTATCACCAAGTAACACACTAAGATATCGAAGAGCACAACTACTGTTATCACCGTTTAAAGTACAGGATTCAGTGGTGGTGCTTTTGCTTCTACCTTAACAACTAAGATCTCAATCCATCTTAATTTGTCCAACCGAACTCTAAATGAAAAAAAAGAATCGCATTTTAGGAATGATTGACGAGTTAGCACAATGCAGGTTCAGAACCTTTGGTTATTTCCAAAATAAAGACTTGCATGTATGGCTATAATAATTTATACTTTTAAAAATGGATACTTATTGAGACCTGATAACCACATTTAGCTAGCTTAGCAGGAGGGAGCATGCTAACTCATAATGTCTTGTAATTACTGAATACTGATGAACCAGCGGAGCCATACCTTATTGACATCCTCAAGTAGCTCTGACAAACAAATTAGGGGACATGACAAACAAATTAGGGGACACTACCTCTGCGTATCTGCACAAGGGCCCAAGAGAGGTGGGGCCCGGCCATAGGAACGGAACTCTCAGCTCCCACACCATGCACCAGTGAATGCGAGCAGCTGGTCTGGCCTTCCAGTAATCCGATCTGCATGCAGTGTGATCTAGGATTCACGTGGATAAGGATGAAATCAAGAGAGCGCTAGCTAGGATCACACGCCAATAGCACAAGGAAGGAAGGAATGAGCGAGCGAACCTTGAGGAAAACATCACCGATGGGCTTCTTTGTGTGGCTCTCCGTCGTTGGTCGCAACCCCCGCCACTGCCCTCACTCATCGCACATCGCGCTGTGGTCACGGTCAGGGCTGCCCTTCCGTCCGGTCGACCGGTCGAGCATGGGGCGATCAAGCAGGACTCGAGGAGGAGGTAGCGGATTTATGGCGACGGATCAAGGTAGCGGGGTCGAGTGTGGGTTGTTGGCCTGTTGCGCCCGTGGGCGTGGCAGGAGGGGGGTGGGGGCGGGCGGAGGGATCATGAGCTAGAGGGGGAGATCGTGGAGGGAGTGGGCAGTTTGGAGGGAGATCATGGGGGATTCCTTTGCGCGGGCGTCTGGGAGTGAGCGGGTGCTCCTGAGATGGCTGAGATCGACGATGAACAGGAGAGCATGGGACGGAGACGACGCTAGCAGGAAGAGCTAGAGGGCGAGGGCACGCTGGGCAGAGAAAGCAATGGAGGCTGACCCTAAAGCTAAGCTGGGTCAGGGTAAGAAGCGTGCGGCCTCCTGGCAGCTACTTGGGCCGCACCAAAGAAACACAACCCACACGACCTATGTTGTCGTCACGGCTTACACATTTTTATGACCATATCGGCCAGCCAACATAGCTTCTACCGGCTTATAAGCCTTCCTTCTTCAGAGAAAGCAATCGTGGTCAAATGCTCCTGCTAGTGTCAAATTGAGGCAACTTTTTGCGCGAGCAGACGTGGGTCCGGTGTGTGCAAAACTAAGGGTGGCTGTCATGTGGGCGCCCGTAGTCTGCAATGTGGACCCAACGTCCGGAGTGTGTGATGGCTTGCACGATAGAAATGGGAATGTGGGATTTTGTCACATGGGACCGGAGTGCCCCAAGTCAGGAGTTGCTCGACGTCCCACGTCACAGAATGTGATGGTTTGCCGGACAGCAGCGGCGGAGGAGCCATTATGGCTTAATGTGGCATTAGCCATACCTTACTTTTAATAACTCTCATATCTTCTACTATAACAACAAAATAAGACGTGGTGTGGTGGATATTGTGTCTCTAATCTAGCAGCAAGTCTTGAGTTCGATTCACAATTCTTATAGATTTCATTTTTTACTGACTCCGAGGGCAAAACAGGAAATAGAAAAAGACAGAACGGCAGGCTACCTTGTAACACCCTAAAGTTCAATCTTGTGAAGACAAAGAAAAATTCTCAAAGATTTTAAATCAAAACACCTTTCCTTAAAGATAATCATAATTTAGGAGTTTCCACTCATGAATATGTTAAAAACACATAATTAAAATCTAAATTGCCTTTGGGTTAGGATATATGAAAGAATTATGGTTAAACTATTTCTTAACATATATAAGTCTACAATATAAATTTGATTTCCCTAGAACTAATAAGGTGGGATTTATTCTACTATATGGATGAAAGCTTGTCTAAAAGGACTAAAATAAATAAAGAAATACATAAAATAGGTTTTTTGCACATTATGCTAAAGTTCTATATGTGTATCCAAATTAAGTGTTTGAACTCTAAACTTGTGTTGATTTGAAATTCAAATGAAAAGGAAAAATGGAAAATAGAAAATAAAAGGAGTAGGGAAAATACTACATAAAACAAAATAAAATCAGAATAAAAATTCTTCATACTTATATTATTAAAGTATACTATTCAAACTGAGGACAAGTTATTCACAAAGTTGAACTCAAACTTGAATTCAAATTGGATTTGAATTGGAATTGAAAAATAAAAAAAAAAGAAAACAGAAAATATAAAAAGAAAAGGAAGACTATGCCTACCTGGGCCGCAGACTCCACATTTGGCCCACCAGAAGAAGCAGTCCGCGGCGGCCCACTTCTACGCTTCAGCAGGCGCCGACCGGTGGGCCCCACCAGTCATCCGCTCCCGTGCGTGCGCCTGGTGTCCGTTACACTGGCGTGTGGGGCCCTTCTATCAGCACTATCATCTTCCCGAGCTCTCCGCGCGGCCGCGACCGAACGCGCGAGATCGTCGCCGGCTGACCCGGAACTCCGTTGTCTCCCATGCGCGTTTAACCTGGGTTCCCCCGTCTCGCCGACCTGCGGGGCCCGCTTGGCAGACCCGTCTCCTTTCCCGACCGGTCTTCGCGGCGACGGAATCGCGCGCGCAACAACTCCGCGCGAGTCGGCCGGGACCGCTGGTACCCGAACCCACCTTGCGCCGGCTTCAAAAGCGGACCCGAGCCCTTGAACCTCTCCTCGTCCTCCTTTTCTCCCCAGCTCCCCTCGTCTCGGCCGTTGTCTGCGCCACACCGCCGCCTCCCTGTTCTTCGCCGCCGCCGCAGTCATCCGCCTACTGCTCGAATTGGACCCCAATCGGGACACCGGGCGGTCGTGCTGGGCGTGGTGAAGCTGTTCGTGCGCTTGGTGAGACGAATCCGGCAGCGGGGCGAGGTTAATTTCTCACCGGAGTGCGCAACCGGGCGGAATATCGACCTCCTCGTGGTCGGCTCGCCTGCGCTAACGATACTCGGTAAGAACCACTCGCCCGGACCCGCTTTACTATCCATAACATGTATTCCGATTGAATTTAAGTTTCATGGCCGGAATCGGGTGATTGGCCCCGCCGGCGTGGGGCTTGGCCGCGGTGGCGCCCCGGCGTGGCTCCGTCGGGAGGAAGGTGACGTAGGCGCGACCGTTGGATCGGGCGCGTACGGGTATGATTAGATCCAGGGTTAGGGTAATCGTGACCGTCGGATGGCGCTCGGGCGGTTCCGATTAGATCAGGGCGTACCCCTTCGGTGATTGAACCAGAGCCGTTAGATCGGATCGGACGGTTCTGGGTGACTCGAGCTACATTAAATCCGTGCCGTTGATCTCAGATCCAACGGCGCACGCTGCGTACCGGTTCGGATTGCCCCGAGTCTAATCCGGGCGCTTGATTTCTAATCCAACGGCTTAGATCTGTCCGTACCCCTTCGCCGTGTCACAATTGCTAAAGAACCCCTCGGTTAGTTAGGAATCAACCCGCCGTCCAGGGACCCTGTTCCCTGTGTCTCGGGTATCTTGCGCCTAGCCCCCTGGGTTTCTCCAGAATTGACGCCCAGTCCAGAACATAATAAATTCAGAGAAAATAGTTATTAAATAGATTTTTAATATGAAAATAATTACTAGAACTTAATTAATTCATAACTAATTCATTTTAGCTCCAAATTGAGTCATTCCAATTCCTAAAATTTTGTAATAATCTTCTCTACCATTTAGAATCACTGTTTTGACATGAACTCTGTCAGAAAATTTATTTATCATTTAATCATATTTTAATCACATTAAACCTTAGGAAATTCATAACTTGAATTCTACAACTCCAAAATTAATAATTCTTTTTCCTGTGATCTTATTTTAATATGTAGATTATTAATATGTATTTTGCATATATGTTTGGTGTAATGTTAATTTTGCCTATACCATGTATGTTTGTATTGCTACGACTAGCAGTGAGGTCACGAGGATCTGAAGAATCATCCTGGTACCTGGATTCTCAAGACCCAGGCAAGTTGTGCCCTTGATCACTTCTTTTTACCCAGCCATGTTCTAATTAATCATAATGATCTGCATAGGTTAATTTTGATGGGACCCAATAGGTTACCCTAGTTTGACTATCTTTATACCTTGTTCACCACTGAATCTTTGGGTAGTACTTGCTAGTGCTATATGTGGCTTTGGGTATAGAGATACACATTACTATTCATGATTCGACTTTTGTTATCAGTTGTTATTTATGGTTCATGTTGAGATCATTATGTTAATTGGAACATGGAGAACCACCCGGGAAAACAGTGCTACCACAAGGGTAGTATGGGATGCCCTTGGCTGATTAATTAGGAAAGCTAGTGGAAGACTACCTTACCCGAAAGGGGCAAGGGCAGTAGGGGAGAGGTCAGTGCGGGAAGTGCCCTCGGGAGGATTTTGCTGCGATGGCGGTCCTGCAAGGGATTCCTGTACTGGATCTTCCTATAAACTGTAGCGGGTTTTCGGAAGCTAGTGGAACTTTGTAAAGGCCTCGTAGTGCTACCCTGCCTCACTTCCTTGGTAGAGGTGTATGGGATTCATGACCCCTTGGCAGATGGGTAACACGACTTGTGGGTAAAGATGCGCAACCTCTGCAGAGTGTAAAACTGGTATACTAGCCGTGCTCACGGTCATGAGCAGCTCGGACACTCACATGATTAATTTATGGAACTAAATTCAATTTGTCATATGCATTGCATTGCAGGTGAAGTTGTTATTACTTTTGGTTCTATTACTTAATTGGGTTTGGTATTTACTTATACTTAGTAATTGCTAATAAAATTTTGACCAACTTTAAAAGCAATGCTCAGCTCTAACCATCCTCTTTGGTAAGCCTTACACTTCACGTGAGCTCCCACCTTTGGCGAGTTCATGCACATTATTCCCCACAACTTGTTGAGCGATGAACGTATGTGAGCTCACTCTTGCTGTCTCACATACACCACAGGTCAAGAACAGGTACGGCAGGATGATGCTCATGGAGGATGCTGCGATGAATTCGCGAGAGGTCTAGGTCGTCGTCTCCCAGTCAACTTTGGGTTGCTGGACCGTTGTCTCCTTATAATGTAATCATTTATTTTGTATAGAACTCCTGTTAAATATATAAAGATGTGACATTCGATCCTGTGCCACTTTACATCATATGTTTGAGACTTGGTCCCAGCATACCTGGTGTTTATGTTAACCCCGGGTTTTGGACCCCTAAAATCCGGGTGTTACAGAAGTGGTATCAGAGGAATGTTGACTGTAGGACGAAACCTAGATAGAACTGGACAACCATTATCTACTTACCTTTGCTACTCTGATCATTTCTAAACTTATCTTAATCTTTTCTCATCTATTTCCGCTTTACTCTGATTATTCTTACCTTTTCCTTCTAAAGACAAATGTGGATTTCACACTTTGAAATCCTGTGCCTAAAGTGACTTTAGGAATAGGAGACCTAATCCTAGGAACAAAAACAAAACTATTTTTATAAGTGGTTATGTATTTGAATGTTTGTTCTTATGATATCTGTCTGATTTGGATCTTTGATTGAGTGTGATGGGTTGTGGAGTAATGTCCACAATTACATCTGCATATACATCTAGGTATAAAGGATAGCATTTGTAAGATAACTAGACAAACTAGATTATCCCCTCAGAAAATATATGTAGTATTCCGTATCTATCTCATCTTGGCACATTCTATCTTATCTTTGGACATTCACCTCGTACAACTATTACCCTAGTCTTAACATAAAATATTTGGTCCAGCCCTGCCAAAGAAATTCCAGAACATAACCAACTATTAGTTTGTTCATTCTATCTATTAAATGATTCCCTCGTAAAGCTATCTTACCATATGCTTCTAACTTAGATGGTCAATACCAGGCGGGGTGGTGGAAGTGATTTACCTGCTAATCAACAACCCCAACCACAGTCAGCAGCAATGAATCCTCCTAATCCTCCACAAGGCGGAGTTGATCCACTAGTCGCAGCTCAAATGAGAATGATGCAGCAAATGGCGGACACCATGGCAGATATGCGCACCCAAATGCAGCAAGAACGCCGAGAAATGCACCAGGAAAGAGAGGATGCACGTCGGGAAATGCGCCAAGAGCGGGAAGAAATGCGCCAGGAAAGGAGGGTACAACAACAACAGCTGCAGCAACAACAACAAATGCCATTGCCTCCACCACTAGTTCCACCCCGGGACAAGCACCGGGAATTCATGAGCCACAAACCACCAACCTTCTCCAGCTCCGCAGATCCACTGCAAGCAGATGACTGGTTAAAGTCCATAGAGAAGATGCTCAACATAGCACAGTGCTCGGACCGGGAGAAAGTACTCTATGCTTCGGGTCGTCTTGCTGGTCCCGCTGCAGATTGGTGGGATGCGTACTGTGCAGCTCATGCTGCCGCCGATACAATTACCTGGGAAGAATTCTCCACACAATTCAGGAATTATCATATTCCTGCTGGACTCATGAAGCTTAAGAGGAAGGAGTTTCTATCACTCAAGCAAGGAAGTATGTCCGTAAGTGAATATAGAGACAAATTCATCCAGTTATCGCGATATGCTCCCAGAGATGTTGAGGATGATGAGCAAAAGCAGGAGCTCTTTCTGGATGGTTTGATTGGACCCTTGCAATATCAGCTGGTATCACACACCTTCCCATCCTTCCAAAGGCTATTGGATAAAGCTATTGCTGTAGAAAACAAGAGGAGTATATTTGGAGAGAAAAGAAAGGCTGTCAACCAAGGGCAGACTGGAAGTAGTTCCCGTCCTCGCTATGCTACCACTCCCAGTACACCAGCTAGTGGCAGTTCCGGACAACAAACTCAACAGGCACCAACTGCTCCTTCAAAAGCAAGCACTCCAGGAGGACCCACTGCTCCTAACACAACCGCCATCAGGACATGCTTCAAATGTGGACAACCGGGACACTATGCCAACTACTGTCCCAACAGAGCTGCCTACACTACACCGGCACCGATGAAGCAAGGACAAGCCTCAGCAGGGAAGAGTCAGCCCCTATCCATCAACCGAGGATATGCCCATCATACAGAAGTAGAAGCTGAACCCGGTGAACTTGAAATTCAAATTCAAGAAGAAGAGCCAGTCGGAGATGAAGTAGTCGGTGAAGAAGTCAACGAGCAACAAGAATAAAGAGATAAACATTGATATAGATACATATATATATATATTTTACTATTTATAAGACATAAATATTAGTTTAGCCAATAGTAGTATTTTACTATTTTAGTAATAATAATAAGGTCCATTTGACCCTGTGTTTTGCTAATAAGATATGCATCATGCCGAGATTTTGTTTATGCATATGTGTTGAATCAATATGAGCATACAACCCTTTTATTACTAATCTCGAGGACGAGATTATTTTTAAGGGGGGTAGGATTTGTAACACCCTAAAGTTCAATCTTGTGAAGACAAAGAAAAATTCTCAAAGATTTTAAATCAAAACACCTTTCCTTAAAGATAATCATAATTTAGGAGTTTCCACTCATGAATATGTTAAAAACACATAATTAAAATCTAAATTGCCTTTGGGTTAGGATATATGAAAGAATTATGGTTAAACTATTTCTTAACATATATAAGTCTACAATATAAATTTGATTTCCCTAGAACTAATAAGGTGGGATTTATTCTACTATATGGATGAAAGCTTGTCTAAAAGGACTAAAATAAATAAAGAAATACATAAAATAGGTTTTTTGCACATTATGCTAAAGTTCTATATGTGTATCCAAATTAAGTGTTTGAACTCTAAACTTGTGTTGATTTGAAATTCAAATGAAAAGGAAAAATGGAAAATAGAAAATAAAAGGAGTAGGGAAAATACTACATAAAACAAAATAAAATCAGAATAAAAATTCTTCATACTTATATTATTAAAGTATACTATTCAAACTGAGGACAAGTTATTCACAAAGTTGAACTCAAACTTGAATTCAAATTGGATTTGAATTGGAATTGAAAAATAAAAAAAAAAAGAAAACAGAAAATATAAAAAGAAAAGGAAGACTATGCCTACCTGGGCCGCAGACTCCACATTTGGCCCACCAGAAGAAGCAGTCCGCGGCGGCCCACTTCTACGCTTCAGCAGGCGCCGACCGGTGGGCCCCACCAGTCATCCGCTCCCGTGCGTGCGCCTGGTGTCCGTTACACTGGCGTGTGGGGCCCTTCTATCAGCACTATCATCTTCCCGAGCTCTCCGCGCGGCCGCGACCGAACGCGCGAGATCGTCGCCGGCTGACCCGGAACTCCGTTGTCTCCCATGCGCGTTTAACCTGGGTTCCCCCGTCTCGCCGACCTGCGGGGCCCGCTTGGCAGACCCGTCTCCTTTCCCGACCGGTCTTCGCGGCGACGGAATCGCGCGCGCAACAACTCCGCGCGAGTCGGCCGGGACCGCTGGTACCCGAACCCACCTTGCGCCGGCTTCAAAAGCGGACCCGAGCCCTTGAACCTCTCCTCGTCCTCCTTTTCTCCCCAGCTCCCCTCGTCTCGGCCGTTGTCTGCGCCACACCGCCGCCTCCCTGTTCTTCGCCGCCGCCGCAGTCATCCGCCTACTGCTCGAATTGGACCCCAATCGGGACACCGGGCGGTCGTGCTGGGCGTGGTGAAGCTGTTCGTGCGCTTGGTGAGACGAATCCGGCAGCGGGGCGAGGTTAATTTCTCACCGGAGTGCGCAACCGGGCGGAATATCGACCTCCTCGTGGTCGGCTCGCCTGCGCTAACGATACTCGGTAAGAACCACTCGCCCGGACCCGCTTTACTATCCATAACATGTATTCCGATTGAATTTAAGTTTCATGGCCGGAATCGGGTGATTGGCCCCGCCGGCGTGGGGCTTGGCCGCGGTGGCGCCCCGGCGTGGCTCCGTCGGGAGGAAGGTGACGTAGGCGCGACCGTTGGATCGGGCGCGTACGGGTATGATTAGATCCAGGGTTAGGGTAATCGTGACCGTCGGATGGCGCTCGGGCGGTTCCGATTAGATCAGGGCGTACCCCTTCGGTGATTGAACCAGAGCCGTTAGATCGGATCGGACGGTTCTGGGTGACTCGAGCTACATTAAATCCGTGCCGTTGATCTCAGATCCAACGGCGCACGCTGCGTACCGGTTCGGATTGCCCCGAGTCTAATCCGGGCGCTTGATTTCTAATCCAACGGCTTAGATCTGTCCGTACCCCTTCGCCGTGTCACAATTGCTAAAGAACCCCTCGGTTAGTTAGGAATCAACCCGCCGTCCAGGGACCCTGTTCCCTGTGTCTCGGGTATCTTGCGCCTAGCCCCCTGGGTTTCTCCAGAATTGACGCCCAGTCCAGAACATAATAAATTCAGAGAAAATAGTTATTAAATAGATTTTTAATATGAAAATAATTACTAGAACTTAATTAATTCATAACTAATTCATTTTAGCTCCAAATTGAGTCATTCCAATTCCTAAAATTTTGTAATAATCTTCTCTACCATTTAGAATCACTGTTTTGACATGAACTCTGTCAGAAAATTTATTTATCATTTAATCATATTTTAATCACATTAAACCTTAGGAAATTCATAACTTGAATTCTACAACTCCAAAATTAATAATTCTTTTTCCTGTGATCTTATTTTAATATGTAGATTATTAATATGTATTTTGCATATATGTTTGGTGTAATGTTAATTTTGCCTATACCATGTATGTTTGTATTGCTACGACTAGCAGTGAGGTCACGAGGATCTGAAGAATCATCCTGGTACCTGGATTCTCAAGACCCAGGCAAGTTGTGCCCTTGATCACTTCTTTTTACCCAGCCATGTTCTAATTAATCATAATGATCTGCATAGGTTAATTTTGATGGGACCCAATAGGTTACCCTAGTTTGACTATCTTTATACCTTGTTCACCACTGAATCTTTGGGTAGTACTTGCTAGTGCTATATGTGGCTTTGGGTATAGAGATACACATTACTATTCATGATTCGACTTTTGTTATCAGTTGTTATTTATGGTTCATGTTGAGATCATTATGTTAATTGGAACATGGAGAACCACCCGGGAAAACAGTGCTACCACAAGGGTAGTATGGGATGCCCTTGGCTGATTAATTAGGAAAGCTAGTGGAAGACTACCTTACCCGAAAGGGGCAAGGGCAGTAGGGGAGAGGTCAGTGCGGGAAGTGCCCTCGGGAGGATTTTGCTGCGATGGCGGTCCTGCAAGGGATTCCTGTACTGGATCTTCCTATAAACTGTAGCGGGTTTTCGGAAGCTAGTGGAACTTTGTAAAGGCCTCGTAGTGCTACCCTGCCTCACTTCCTTGGTAGAGGTGTATGGGATTCATGACCCCTTGGCAGATGGGTAACACGACTTGTGGGTAAAGATGCGCAACCTCTGCAGAGTGTAAAACTGGTATACTAGCCGTGCTCACGGTCATGAGCAGCTCGGACACTCACATGATTAATTTATGGAACTAAATTCAATTTGTCATATGCATTGCATTGCAGGTGAAGTTGTTATTACTTTTGGTTCTATTACTTAATTGGGTTTGGTATTTACTTATACTTAGTAATTGCTAATAAAATTTTGACCAACTTTAAAAGCAATGCTCAGCTCTAACCATCCTCTTTGGTAAGCCTTACACTTCACGTGAGCTCCCACCTTTGGCGAGTTCATGCACATTATTCCCCACAACTTGTTGAGCGATGAACGTATGTGAGCTCACTCTTGCTGTCTCACATACACCACAGGTCAAGAACAGGTACGGCAGGATGATGCTCATGGAGGATGCTGCGATGAATTCGCGAGAGGTCTAGGTCGTCGTCTCCCAGTCAACTTTGGGTTGCTGGACCGTTGTCTCCTTATAATGTAATCATTTATTTTGTATAGAACTCCTGTTAAATATATAAAGATGTGACATTCGATCCTGTGCCACTTTACATCATATGTTTGAGACTTGGTCCCAGCATACCTGGTGTTTATGTTAACCCCGGGTTTTGGACCCCTAAAATCCGGGTGTTACATACCTTTACCGTCTTAATAAGTAGTAGAGATTAAAGCATCAGTTTGAATGGTCGTCTTGCGTCATATTTTTACAAATAACCCCTTCTATTGTTTGAAATGGCCCACACACATCAATCGCATCTAATCCAATTCGTCTATCCACTCCCCATCCTCAGCGAATCCGCGCCACCAACCTGGCTATAAAAAGTCGTGCCGAGGACCCTCAAGCGATAGTGGTGGTTGATCTGCTCGCCGCCGGTGGCCTGACGCTCTCCAGATACTTCGACTCGCCTACGTCCTCCAAGGTACGCATGTACGTACATCTGATTTTCTGGCTCACTGACTCCACGGGCATCTACACAGGCATGTCCACCGAGTTTGTGTCGCGTTCGTGGGACCTAATGGAGACCGACGCTGCCGGGATGGAGGGCATCGACGGTTAGGCACGAGCCACATGGAGGGCATCGACAACAAGTCACCAACCTTAGACACGATGACGGGTATTGGTGGCAAGGCATCAGTGGAAGGGTGGCCACGGGCATGATCAACGGCTTTGGCATGATAGGAATGGCTGGGACGGCGAAAGGAGTGTGAGGTGCGGGGCGTGAGCAAGATGCCGCACAACGTGGCATGTAGTGCTGTCGTAACCGATGAGCATGATGAGCGTCATCGTCACGAACGTCGTGGTAGAGAAGAGAGATGAAGCGTCACAAGTCATTGCTAGCGGCTAGGAGAAGTGCTTCCTTAGGAGTGAGGACCTACAAGACCGTTGCGCGCTTGCGACGGATCCTTTGCTAGCATTTTATTGTAGCTCCATTCGAAGCTGAGCGTGTACTGTTTCGCCAGATCTAAGCCAGTTGGGAACGAGATACATTCCACTTCCCGTTGGATCCACTTGCCCAGGAGAGCAAGTTCCAACACTCAACTCATGTATGGCTCATGCATGCTGCATCATGAATCTCTTCATGTCCTCTATTTGATAATTGTTGAGGCATATTTTCTTCTCTATCAGATTATTGTGCAATAGGCAGAGACATCTTTATGGTTCTACCTGTCCAAGAATTATCTGTTTAATGTGCATGTCTAAGAGAAAATAAAAATGCATAGGTTCAGTGAAAGATGTTGTGGACCTTTAAAACCGGCAGTCATACCATGTGTTTATATGGAGTCAATGTCTTGAGTTATCTCTACTAACTATTAAGAGGCTATTGTAGACTGCCCCCGCCCCCGCCCCCGCTACGCCCGCCCACCGCAATCCGCCAATCCCCGCCACAAACGCCGCAATCCCCGCCCGCCCTCCGCAATCCCCGCCCGCCCCGCCGCCTCGATGCTCAGTGCCGACCGCTCCCCTGCCTCGCTTCCCCCTGCCTGCAGCCGCCGCCAGGGGCCCGCCTCGCCTCGCTCCCCCCTCGCCCCCCGTTGCGCTTCACGAGCATGGGGTCCGGGCGGATGCGTATGGCTTGCACCGCAGCGATGCCAATTGACTTGTCCCCCGCTTAAGCACCGACAGATGAGGAGGTGAAGGCAGTTGAGGAGGACAATAAGGTGGTGGTCAAGCACCGTTCACCAGCTTCATCATGGAGTCCTCCACGGGCGTGTGTCGGGCCAGGCGCACATCCGGCGTGGTGGCCTCGGCCTCGGTCGCGAGCCCCACTAGCCACCGCTGCTTCGACGAGGAGGTGCTGGAGGGCATCCGCCGCGCCGTTGTTGATAGCGCCTACGAGGTCATCAGCCTCAAGGGCTACACCTCCTGGGCCATTGGCTACTCCGTCGCCAGCCTCACCGCGTTGCTGCTCCGCGACTAGCGCCGCATCCACCCGGTCTCCATCCTCGCCAGGGGGTTCCACGGCATCCCCGATGGGAACGACGTCTTCCTCAGCCTGCCCGCCAGGCTTGGCCGCGTTGGCATCCAGGGCGTCACCGAGATGGAGCTCACCGAGGAGGAGGCCAAGTGACTACGCCGCTCCGCCAAGACCATCTGGGAGAACTGCCAGCTCCTTGGCCTCTGATGATCATATCACCGTCTCTCTTCATTAATTAAGAACATGATCACGGTACAGTCGCTCAATGCACTTCAGGTTCAACGCTGAAAAACGTTATCAACCAACAGTAACAGTCAAAGTCCATTCAGTTCAGGTATCCTCGAATATTATTAACTTATGCCTGAACAAATACTTATGAGTTAAATGCTCATCCATGCGTATTGGACTCTCAGGTTTGACTGAGTTGTCTTGCATCTTTTCTATCAGCTCTTCAACACGCTTAGTCGCTGCATTAACTGATTCCAACAACATATCCAACTCAAACCTGAAATCAGGAATAAGTTCCTATTAAATCAACTTAAGCATCACATGCATAGGTCAATCGGCGTGCATAATTCAATTGGCTGCCACACATTGTTGTCTGACCAGCGGCAGTGGGCATAGGGCACGCCATCGGCATAGATCCCCTTCAACAACCGTTCATCTTGGCAGCAAACTTCGGCATCCACATCAGTATGTCTCTGCTCAACCTTCTGTAAGTTCATTAGGATGCCTATGCGCAACTGGTTCATTCCCTTAGTCACTATACGAGGACTGTGAAATGACTTTTGTCACACTTACGAATGAAAGGGAGGCTCAACAGACATTTACGGGAGGAGTCTGATGTGAGCTGGGTAGCAGAGTGCTCCCATTGACCCACACTTACGAAATACTGAGAACATTGTAGTTGTATGATTAAATTTTTAAAAAAGTTGTTTCCTCATGTTATCAGACATTAGAGTTGCCCAGTGATTATAGTGTAGCTTTAGCCCATTCATTTGAGCATGGTGGATCTGTTTCTCTGGCAACATGACAACATGCAACAACATCCAAAATGTTGATAAAATTCATAAATTTTTGCTTGTTGAAAATATCCATAGAGAGTGTCAGTGATGCTGGGTTCCACGATCAAGAATATGCAAATGTGAGACTTGGACTTGGAGTGCCACACTGCCACTGCAATGCAACATGCAAATATCTTAGCTGAAGATTGCTTGGGCGCCCACTTCCTTGTGTGGAGTTTCTGTTTTTAATTACGAAGGATGTGCTTGGATCATTAGCTGTATTTTTGCACTAAAAAGAACTACTACCCATGTATAGAAGTAATCTACATAATGTGTTAGGTTTCCAATGTTGCATATATAGAGGTGTGATGTGAGCTGGCTGGGCCACTTGCACTTCTATTCAATTAACGTGGTAGTTGCCATGTCATTTTTTATCTGTCCGTTTCGCTAAAATACGCCATCAAATCATTCTTTTCAATTTGAACCATCTTCTTTTGAAAACAAATTGTCAGTTTAGCTCATGCACCTGCACCTCTTTGGGATGCTTATGTTTGCCATCTGTTTTTGCAGCTAAGGCACAATTGTAAACTACCATTGAAATGGCATTGAATATTGAACAAACAAAACCATTGCCAAATTGCAAGATAATTAATTGTACAATTGTAGAAGGAGCCGCTACGTTTAGAGGATGAGAAGAGACCGCCAAATTTTAAAGGATGTGATAGAAGACTTTGCTGGAGGTGTAGGGGCGAGCTCGGTGAGTTAAATATATCGAACATGACCTTTTACATGACCTTGTTGGAGAGAGCCTTATTGCTTGAAATGGTGGAGCACCAAGTGATATTTTTTATGCTAGAGTATTTAGGAAGGTTTTGAGCATATTTATTACTGCTGCAATTTTGAAGTTGGATCAAAGTATTTGACACTCAATTGACAATGACCAGAGGAGTTTGTCGCGCACACTTTGAATGTCAATTGTGCCAAGTTTGGGAGGCGAGCATCAAGGATCCTCATCACTGGTGGGGAGGATTTGAAGGTCAATCTTTGGGCTGTAGGGAAACCCGGTGCCCTCCTGGTAATTTCCTATCCCGACGGTTTCTGTGTAATATCAATATGTCATTCTTGCTCTTTTTTGGCAACATCTACTTCAGGTGTTTTTCATTGTACATTGCAGAGTCTATCAGGCTTTATAAGTCCAGTTGAGTCAGTAAGCTTTGACTCTTCTGAAGTTACGATAGGTGCTGGTGCAGCAAGTGGAACGATAAAAATATGGAATATTGAGGAGGCGAAAGGTATTAACCAGTGTTGGTACTCAACAGTCAGTGCATTGAAAACATGAACTGCAACTATGTCTTGCAATAATCTCAGTTTCTATTGACAATTTGCATAATGTGCAGTTGTTCGAACTTTCACTGGACACAGATCAAGCTGTGCATCTCTTGATTTCCATCCTTTTGGAGAATTCTTAGCCACTGGGTCTTCAGATACAAACATGAAAATATGGGATACTCGACATAAGAGATGCATCCACACATACAAGGGTCATACCCAACGAATTAATGTGCTTAAATTTACTCATGATGGCCGATGGATTGTTTCTGGTGGGGCTGATAACTCAGTGAAGGTAAAATTTTGAGCATGTCCGTTTAATCGTAATGCAAAGTATTCGAAGAACATAAAACCCAAAAATTAAGGCATCTTACAAATTACAGCATGATTGTTGAGATAGACAATCTCGTAATATCATGATATAAAATTTTACCACATATTTCCTGATCATTAAAATTTTGTTTAAAATATATTGCTAGGTCTGGGATTTTGACGGCTGGAAAACTCATGCATGATTTTTGTCTTCATGAAGGTCCAGTCAACTGCTTAGATGTTCACCCATATGAGTTTTTATTGGCTACAGGTAAATTTAGGTCCTATATACTCACACAGGATGTTGATTTACTAAAATAAGATTTCTATTATTTTTATTGAGGACCTATTACTCCCTCATGCTTCTTATTTGTACATCACCTATAGATCTAAGTAACATATTCCATGTTGTCCTTTTCAAAACCTTTGCAGGTTCAGTTGATAAGACTGTTAAATTTTGGGACCTTGAAACTTTTGAGTTGATCGGTTCTTCTGGACCCGAGGTACCATATCTATTTATAACGACTCACAAAATTAATTGTTCATATCCCCAGTTGAAGCTATTCTATGTTCAAAATCTGAATTAATATAGCCCTTGAAGGTCATATAGTGATCTGGAAAAGGCTGTTTTTGAGAATGCTACAGTTTTAAAAAGTTGTATTTAATCAATAGAATTTGGTCACATGCTTGAATTAAATGGAATATATTCAAACTAAGGTCTACCATTATGTTTTTTTTTAAAACTATTATGAAGTTTCAACCGTAGTTTGTTTGCCACTCTGCCCAAGTATGATTCATTCCAAGGATTCAAGGAACGCATACATTCAGCATCAGTGTGCAGTTTTTTTGACTCTTCTGTAGACTATTGGCACTTTAAAGTCTAAAATAGATATATTGGTATGCACCTTTTGTCACTTTTCTTTAGACTGTTGCAAACCAGATAGTGGCACGTATACCTGCTGTATTTCAATTTGATGAAAAATCTAATGTTACTGTCCATTCTCTATATAGGTTTTCTTTTCCTAGGATATAATTAACCTTTTCTTGCTTAACGCAGAACAACCAAGAATACTTTGAGCTGGTACGGATTCTATCATTAATTTCTTCAAATCATCATATTTCTGGAATTTTTGTGTGGAAATGGATGACATGCTTTCTGTAAACAAAGTGCATGATCTGTAATCAGATAAACCAATTGCTTATTGTTGGTAAATGTCCTCAATTAGTAGTTAATGATTGGTTTTTCAGATATTATGGAGAGGTTACATAAAGATGGTATACTATCAAGGGCAAGCAAAGATGGTTATACAGTTAACCAGGTCAGCCCCTTCATATTCTGAAGCAAATTAACAATTTTCTTTTCATTTCAGCTAGGTTCTGTTGGCAGGAAATAAAATCAGTCCTTCCTTCCTCGCTCATGTTGACGTCTTAAATTAGTAGTTAATGATTGGTTTTTTCAGATATTATGGAGAGGCTACATAAAGATGGTATACTATCGAGGGCAAGCAAAGATGGTTATACAGTTAATCAGGTCAGTGCCTTCAGAGCAAAATAATAGTAGGGATATCTGCTACACGAATGGCTACATGTCTCAATGGGATTAGTTCACTGCATAGATCGAACCAATTGCTTCAAGGGTTCCAAACATGATTGACATCGAGTGAGTTTACACATGCCGCACCACAACGAATCCTTCTTCAGCGGGATCCACCATCGATTTTGGTCGCGCGCCAGTCAATCGGTGGAGGCTATTGGAATCTAATGGCTGAGTCCTACGCTGTCCTTGTTCTTCCCCGCAACGGCCACCCAGATCCTTCTCGTCTAACCTCTCCTTTCTCATTTTTAGGCCTTGCACTGTATCTGCAGCAAAGAGAAGGATCTGAGGTTACTCCATTCGGAGGAGCAAGGTAAGCCGACTGCCTTTGTATCCGTCTGTGCTATGCTCTAGGTTGGGATTAGTTCCGACCTGCAAATTTGCCCCCTTGCTGTTAATTTTTGTCTTGTATGAGGTCAAAAGAAAGGGAATAAGGGATGCTATCAGACGACGTGAAATCGTTACTCAGGGCTGTTTGTATGATTGTAGATTAATAGCACAAATACTAATATAAATTTCTCTACAAAATTGTAAGTTTGTTTTGATCATGATTTTCATGGATGTTCTGGTGTAAATTTAGTCTTGATCTCATGTAGCAGCAACACATAAAGGAAGGATCTGATGCTGCTATCTTTGTTTGCTCCGCATAGTGCTCTCACTGCTATGCAAGTGCTTTCACTGTGTCCCCTTCGGCCTGTTGCGTCTGTCTTTCTCCTCTTCACTTCTTCAAGCCTTGTCCCTTCCTGATTTGACAATTTCGTTTTAATGATGGACTGCCTACTGGTGTGGTGACTACATCCGCTATGAAGGCTAGACCGCTAGAAGATAGGGAGGTGTCTGTCACACGGATTCTGTATACCATAGTGAATTGATGGTTGAGAGACTATGCACGAGGCATGCAAATTAACAAGACTCATACAAGCGTCGAACAGTGTGCTGATGATGATCAGAGACACAAGGGCAGCACATGATCAGGTCTTAACATGTTTGGCTTCCAAACAGGCTTTTCTCTAGATCCCCAAGGAAGAAGATCCAGTCAGATATGTGTCGATGCTCATCCCCAACGTACATAAGTTATCAATGGTATTATATGTTCCCGTTGCAACGCACGGGCACACACCTAGTAAGTCATCAAGGCTGTTACACCATATCTATAGCATGAGAAGCCACCAAGCCCAATACAACAGGAAGTCGTACACATATAGTAACACCCCGTTAGCTGAAGGAGGATGAGCTATATAGAGCTTTATAAAAACAGAGATTGAGTTCTTTTTCAACTCATATATTTCTTGGTTTTTGGATAAAATAAAGTGCAATATTTATTCTTATCAATTTAATATCTGGTCTATAGACAATATACGCACTTTGATATTAAATTTATTTATTATTGGTATTTTTTGGAATGATATATATGACTAGTTTACTTCGCTCAACGATTGATTTCATTGCGGTTACGATCTCGCCTTTCCCAACCAATATCATAAAATACGATTTTGTACGGTGTACCGTTGCAACGCACGGGTATTACACTAGTGTATATATATATATATATATTATACTAGGTCAGTGCCCGTGCGTTGCAACGGAATCATATAATACCACGATAACTTATGAACAAATGTGTATTATACTGTGATGAGATGGAGGATGGCGTTCTCGAGTTGTTCGGGATGACGTCGAAGCGAAACTCGGGCCACAGTTGAGCACCGAGCCCGCGATGCGAGGTCGCCCGTCTGCGAGGCACGCGAGGTGGAGGGGGCAGTCTCAGGGAGGGGGCAATCTCCGGGATATGGTAGTGGAGTGACGACGCGCGGTCGAGAAGGTGTACGTGGGAGCCAGTGGAGGGATGACGCAACGGGCGGTAGAGCAGCGTCGGGGTCGGTGTCCGATAGAGCTTCGCGCTGCGGCGGCGGGAGGGAGAGGCAGGTATATGCACGTGCGTGCTACAGAATCAATATGATAAAATATATTGATATGCAAGAAAACTAATTGTTATTCTATACTTTTGTTAGCATCACTAAAAGTAGATGTTTATATACCTTAAAAGATATAGTAAGGTGCACATATGTTGCTACGAAATCAATATGATAAAAGAATCTTGCTAGAAAAGATCCAAATTCAAAAAGAACATTTAGTGCAAGTGAAAAGTCAACCTTTTTTAGAACATTGGAACATCGGAATGGCAGGGATAACAATAGTAAACACAACATTTATAAATCAGAAAAGAATGGCAGGGGTGATATTCAACACAAACAATACATAATTGTTGTTGTGGAGGATCTTCTATACATAATCCAACATACATTTGTCCAAAGCACCTAAGGAAAAAGTGAGATAAGTAGACGTTTCCAGAAACATGATCATCAACAACACACATGTGACAACTCATAAATAATTGGCCAAAGATGATGAATTAATAAGTAGCACGGTAGTAGTAGGTTATTTGATATATAGAAAAAACAATATAACATCTAGCTCTCCGTGGTTTGAGGTTCCATGAAAAGTACCCCTCCAATTTTTTATTTAACATTTGTTAGTATACACTTGAACTATCGAGCGTCAAGTAAAAAAATAGATAGTAACTATGTTTCTTGGAGATCGAGCAACAAAAGCTGCTAAAAAGGTGTGTCCAACGAAGACACTCTTGTGTTGTGCCATCCTAGAAAAGTGGTCATGTAATGGGCTCATATATATATCTATAAACAAACAAGAGAAAATGCTTGTTCAGAAGGCATGAACCAAAGGCTGGTCAATAGCCCTAAATTTTTAGGAGTACAAACCTTAGATTTCTCTTCCTATTCCTAAGGAGTGTTTCATAGAAGTTCTGTTGTAGGATTTGATATTGATGTATCTTTTTGTTTTTTCCTTGTTTTATCAGTCCCAGCCCTGCAATGCCTTCTTTTTATCTGAATAATATCTACTTAAAGACTAATATCTGAATAAGCAGGCAATGGTAGCCAAGTTCACATGAAAGCTGTGATGCACTCTCGCTCTAATGTGAAGAGTCCATAAATTGAATCAGCAACCAGAAGCGCATAATACACACCTTTTCAGATAGCTTCTGAATCTGTTTTATGTAACACTCTTTACAAAAAGTGTTACATACATTGCCAACTCTAGGAATTGCATATTTGGATCAGCACCGAGATATTATTAACAATCTGAAGCATAAAAATCGGTAAACTTTACAACATCCCTAAGCAAACAAGGGGTTGAGAGCATCGGTTCCCTATAACAGTTACACCATTTTAGAGCAATAACAATTACATTGTGTAGTAGCACTACCTATGTCATTCTCTGCGCATAACTCCCACAAGTGATTCACAACATAAGAGCTTTGTACAAACTGGGAGCTTTTGTCTTCATCTGTTAATAAATAGAAACACAATCAGTACATTCTTTGACGGAAGAATAATAAAAACACACAACCTCAGTAAGTTCATAAGAAAAAAACCCTCAGCATACATCTTTGTGTCAGGTAAAGGAACTCCCCAAATGCATCACATGACATACTTACCAAATCAGCTTGAACAAAATAGGTGCATCATCTATAAGCATCACAAGGACGCTAACATACAACTCATTTGTCTAAATTGGAGAAGGCCAACATTTATAAGCACAACAAGTCTTACTACACAAACTCAGTGCCTGTACGAAAGCAAAACCCTCGATTGTATGAATCACAAGGAAGTCTGCACAAAATTAGTGAGTGAACCAAATAGTGCTAGGATGTATAAGCATTACAGGTGTTACTGCACAAACTTAATGCATGTAAAAAAAGTAGGGCCTCGGCTCCATGCATCACAAGACAGACCGCACAAAATAAGTGAGTTAACATAACAGGTTCATCATCTCCAAGCATCACAGGGCCATTATAGGGCAGACTGCATATATGAGGATAGGATTTGTGCAGTTATAAAATCACAAACTCAATGTCTATGCAAAGCAAGGCCCTTAGATCTATGCATCACAATGCAAACTACACTAAATGAGTGAGTTTACAAAAAACCTGGTCATCGTCTATAAGATTCATAGGACTCATAGGGCCATCAAGCTCAACAGCATGGTCAAAGGAGTCATAGGGCCAACATACTCAACAACATTGTCACAACATTCACAGGGCCACCATAGGGCAGATCACTACATATATGAGGATAGGATTTATGCAGTTATAAAAGCACAGTTTCACAGGATGAGTGAATTAGAGAACATAACTGAGTTTGTGCATACATCACTTAAAAACGTCATATATGACCTGAAACAATGAGCAGACAAATATCTTCAAGGTACACATTTGGGGACTATTTGACAAAACTAATCATGACAAGATATTATACATGAAAATACAGCAGCATGGAAGCACACTACCATGGGATGAGCCATCTAAAGCATGAATAAGAACATATATGAATATATATGCAACCAAAAAACATTGGACTTTAGTACACTTCTACATATGCCATCATAAAAATGGAAAAACTACTAATTTCAGTTCAACAACAATGCACACTCTTTTTATCATCCATCCATTCTATGTAATTGTAAGGTTCAATTACCAATAAAAGGAAAAGGAAGAAGATTATGTATTGTAGAAGCCTGATTATCAAAATCATCTGGGTTTCTATCAACATACAACGTGCGAAGAAGCCTTGCTTTAGAGAGGATAAGCTTCATAAATGACAATTCATTTGGAAGCCAAGCAATACCAATCGTCTGACAGGTGGTGGACCAGAAGAATGGATCAGACGTAAATAATACGATTATTCGCAACAAAGAACAAATGACTATCTTGATCAATCCGTTTTAGTAGGCAAGTTCGTAATGAATTTAGTGGAACACCATGGCTTAGTAGGGGAGTAAGTAGAGCAGAGCAGGTACCAGCTGTACCTCATGTCCCATGGCCACTGATGTCGATGAGTTGTTGCTGCCGGTGGCCATCTCTTCTCGAAAGGGAGTTGATAAACAGAGCTGAACCACAATCGTTGGGACTGGAAGATAAAACAATAGATAAGTTAATAAATATCTCCAGCACAAATCATATTTCAAATATACTTACAACATAAACATAAACAAAGGAATAAAAGGGTACTTAGCTCCTCAAAGGAATAAAAAGGAACAACTGTTCAAAGGAGATACATTGCAATATGTTCAAAGGAGCTCAGAGGAATAAAACCAATTGTTCGGTTTCCCCAAAAAAGTTTGCATCTAGTTGAGATGTCTGAATTAGGATGGATCTTTGTCAGAATCATTCGTTGTGGGATAATAATATACCTATAGTGCCTATATTTAGCAGCATAACCATCATTAATCACATGATTTTTATTATGTATTAGGTGTCTAACCAAGAGGAAAAGATAGAAAAGGTAGAAGATAGGATTATCCTGAGCTTCTACGAGCAACAGTCGAAACCTTTTGTTTCGGGAAGGAGTATATTTTTAGAATGGGTCAGCCATGCTCTGCTGCGTACTCTTGGCTTTTGGTACATTGCATCTCACTGAAATATTAAAAATAGCAGTAGTTAGTATCTAGCCAGATAAAAGGACAGGCGAAGCATAACAACTCTCACTATTAATTGTAGTATGTTGTTGTCCATAATTTAGAAGGGGGTCCTTTGGGTTATTCAATTTTAGAGGGGATCCTTTGGGTTCTTCAGTTCAGAAAGCCCACTTCGGATTATTGCTTCATCGATCTCCCACTTCCTCTCTACCTGAATGAACTCAATAATGTGAGAAGCTAAAATTAAGTTAGACTTCTTTGATCTGAAAACTAAGTTAGCTATATACCTAGAGTTGTACTTAAGAATTAGCTCAATAATGAACTCAAGACTTTGGGTGTGTTTCCTGTTGCTACAGGTCTGGTATAGACTTTGCGCTTTCCTTCTCCTTCAACTCAACGCTTGCTTCTGAAAATGGGTAACTTCATCAGCCTTTTCTTAACAATAATACTTCCTCAACGCACAACCCATAAGTACATCCAATCAATTTCTCCAGTAAAAATACAACCCCTCATAAAAATGAGGATGATAAAACAAAAAAGCTACAAAAATGTGGTCTCGGCTGAGGATGACTCAATGGGGTTGAGGATGCACCAGTATTACCAAGAGGATGCACATGTTTTTTTTGCTATTGGAGCCATTCGGTCGGCCATGTTTCTTCACTTCATCCGGAGGTGGAGACGAGGTGACAACTGCGCCGACATTGGTGAGGCGGACCCAAACACCCCCGTCGTCTAGATCAAAGAACTTCAGCGCAGGCGGCGCGGGCTTCAGGAGGAGGACTGACCTGGGAGAGGCCAGGCGGAGGCAGAGCAGCGGCGTGGGGGCGGAGAAGGTGACAAAAGCGAGGCGGGGCACGACGCGGGCGGGGGCATTGCATGTGTGGACGCTGACACTACAGACTTAATAGAGTAGTATAGATTGGTCATGGGAATATCAACATTTGCACCGTTGTACCGTTGGACAATTCTAGAGATGCTATCCTATGCTTCATTTATTAGGAATACATAAGCCATAAATGTAGTTATTTATTTCCATCAGAGAAAATATCAGATGGCTAAGCAAGGATTAGATAATGCTTTAGAATAGGACAAGTCACCAAAAAAACGAATGAGAAGGCATGTGAACAGCAGGGCAAGATAGTTAATAGCTGAACTATTAACTAATAGTTAGTTAGCTAAAAATTGTTAGTGGATTTAGCTAGCTAACAAATAACTAACTAACTATTAACTAATTTACCAAAAATAGTTAATAGCTAAACTATTAGCTAGGGTGTTTGGATGTCTCAACTAATTTTAGCCACTAACTATTAGCTCTAGTGCATTCAAACACCTCTGAATCACCTCTGTTACTAATAAGTTCAGCCCATATGCACCAGCCCTGCATGGTTGATCTTCCGGAGTAAAAGCAGTCTGGTTATCTGAGAACACGACCTACGACAACAGCAGCCCGAGTCTTAGATGTGTTCATCATGAGATTACAAAACCACAGTGAGAATAGTGACATGGAAAGTGCCAAGAACATTCAGAAATCTAGTGAGAAATGTTGAACAGTTGTATGATCCTCCTAGCCATTAGCCTATGACAACATCAATAGTACAAATGCTATGAATAAACATCACTTCTACTCATCTAGGCACAAGGCATAATACATGGTACACAGAGTCGTCAAATGTGCAAGTCTACTGGTCTACATCTAGGAACATACAGTCGCACACCAACGGCTAGCACCAAGCTGAGGGATGAAATCCGCATCACAAAAAAGAAAGTGCACAAATACTTTGGTTAATTTCAGACGTGGGGTGATCACCTGGCGCTACTCCCTTTGAGCAGATGCACGTAAGGGTCCACCTTATCGAAGTCCATGATGGGATGCTCCCTGCAAGCAAGGCAAATCCCAGAGGGGGGCAAGATCAAGTCAAATTGATCTTGTCTGTCTACATAGGGCACAAGGTAAGAATTGCCTACAACAGCAATAACATAAATGCTAGTCAGGGATGAAGACGGTGTACAGTAGGGAGGCGAGGTCAGAAATGATCCAGTCACAAAAGAGGGTGACGACATTGGCGATAAAGCCCGACATGCCCCTGTCTTCCTACAGCATCTTCAACTGCTGGAACTATTCATACACCAGACTCTACAAGACAACCACGACATATACACAGACACCAAAATTAAAAAAACAGTTTCACTAAAATCGTCATCCCAATTCGATCAATCAACACGGGAAATAGAAAAGAGGCTAGACTCACCGAGGTGATCATGGAGGAGAGGAGGGCATTGAGCTGCTCCCTCAGCTCGACGGTCGCCATGGAATCTTGCTTGCTTAGGGAACCAGGGCCGAAGTGGGAGACGGTGGCATAGGAAGTAGGCAGAGCTAGGAAATAACTGAGCTAGTGGTGTGGTGTAGGTGAGTTGAATCAATTTACATACAACTGGCGCAAACAAACTGAAATGAATGGGTCCGAACCTCATTTGACAACAGCATAGCAGTGTTGAGACCCTTCTCAAACTTCATTGCATGTTCACGTACAAAGAGATGGTGGCAATGATCAAGTAGACCTGTAATTTTCTTTGCGACTATCTCCTTGATAGGTGGCATTTCTAGATCATCGGCCAGCCTGATCACTACACCATCTGAACCATTCTTGTATGTGGGGATTTATTTCTGATAATATTTGCTAGGCACAATGGCCCTGGTCACAGAGCATTGCTCTAAGTCTTGCTCCCATATAGAGTTGTTGCCTTCATGATCTATAAAATATCCTTGAATCCTGCTAAAAAACCAAGAACCATCATTGTGAAATTCATAATTTACCATTTTTGTACTATATGGATAAAAATCATTTTTTATTTTGCTTAAAATCATGCCATAAAGAAAAGATAAATACTGGAATCGATTGAGCTTATGTTTGGGATGATACAAGTTTGAGTAGTTAGCTGAACCCGTCTTGCCTGTGATCAAGATTAACTCCGTCGAGGATTGCCCATCAACCGCCACTCCACCCACCGCAATCGCAGCAACCTGAAAACACAATTATCTTGGTTTCCGTCAGCATCGGCACCAAACTGTAGCACAATCTCACAAGATAGAGGGAAAAAGGAGTGAAAAGAAACACCATGAATTACGCCTTTTGTAATTAACAAGCCCAACTCTAGAATAGACTAAAATGTGAAAACTGACGGTCATAGTTTTGAGTGTTATTTCAAGAAAAGTACCTTCGAGAACATGACATCAAAATCCTAAATTTGCTCTTCTTCATAAAGATGGTATGGATATCAGCTCCACCCTCATGGTGATGCCTGTAAGTGTACAAGCCATCAGACACCCCATGTTCTTGCTGCCCCATGTATGAGCACATCAGGAGACCCTAAGCTTCCTGCACAGCTCACATCAGTCTTAGCATGCTCAGACAACAATTTGTGAATATATCAAAACAGTTTTTGTGAATTTGTGAATACATAAAAAAGTAGGTCAGTATTAGAACACACATACTACGATGAAAAAAGGGCAAGGAAAACATATACTTACAAGTGAATGTTACATCATCATACTTATGTATGACATTTTTACAACAGATTTTCAGTCCATTATTAATCAAAATAATAATGTTTTTAGAACACAAAAGTGGTTCCCGCAAATAGAAATCATTGAATCACTAACACGAAAAGATGCATGTGAAAGATGTGCTCTAACTGTAGCCAGAAGCTCAGAAATATGTTGATGGCATTAGTTGTAGTAGAAGATAGATTTCTTGTTTAGCATATTGCAAAGACTTACCTGGAAGCAAACCGTAGGGCAGGTGTCGAGCGAGCAGCCAGGCTAGAATCGATGGTTAGGGGTAAACCCACAAGCTTTGCAGCATAAATTATCGGAATTGGTGGGGTGTCCTAGGAGGAATAAATAACATTCTCTTCACCTATGATTATAAAAACAATATACTTTAAAAAATTGTAAACTAGTTTATGCAAATTAGATCATAAATAATAACAAAATTATTCTCTTCGCACCAATAATTTATTTCCCTACTTTCCTAAAATTTTCAGAGCATCACATGTGATTCTTAAAATCATATATAGATATATTCACAGACTGTCCACTTTTTAGCTTACCCATGCACTCAACAAGTTGATATGTATCAAATGCATCTGCAAGGCAAAGAATGAAACCTACTTTCAGCTAAGATAAACTAAATCCCAGAAACTAAAAGAAGAGCATATTTTCACATGATTGCATATCAAGTTACAACCCAAAGTGAGTTGCACATGATTTCAAAAAAAAAACAAGAGCAATCACTTAGGCCTTGCCTTATGG
Organism: Zea luxurians; assembly: GCA_029449295.1. Taxonomy (NCBI): domain Eukaryota; kingdom Viridiplantae; phylum Streptophyta; class Magnoliopsida; order Poales; family Poaceae; genus Zea; species Zea luxurians. The sequence continues at coordinate 20,359,783 of JAOPSE010000019.1, read as the reverse complement.
TCGAGTTTTTTTGGAGGGACATACAATCCCATGTTTCTTTTAATGACACCTGATAACATTTGATATATAGAACTTCCTATGTGACCTCCATGGATTCAACGCAAGCACCAGATATTAACATAGATCAAATCTCCAAAGCCATCCAACCCACACCCATTTTTACCATAATAATTCATAGAAAATCTAATATTCATTTTAACTAAGGCATCTAGGTTATATGGGAGTTGTTGCGATGGAACAGTTCAACAATGCAAGTCTTTACCCTTTACAGAGCAAGTATATCAATTAGAAACTGTAAATGTCATAGTTCTAGAAGGAAATCAGATAAGTGTAAAATAAGTCCGACAGAAGTCTTATGACATAAATCTTATGACTGATTGATAACAAATTAACTCATCAGAAAGTGAGATAAATTAGACATATATTTATGTTATGATAGAAGTCTGAATATGTTATTGTTTCTCTTCTTTTTCTTGAAAAAGGTAAAAAGTTGACTCCTCTGGAACCAAATTGTGTATCTATTTAGAGACAGGGAATTGAAAATGTTATTGTTTCTCTTCTTCTCCTAGAAAAATACAATACATAAATATGGCATGTTCGCTAGTTGCCGCTCGTTGAGAGAATAAATTGATAGGGAAATGTCCCATCCGACATTCAGAGTGCTGAAACCCATGGTAGAACCAGTCGAAATCCGGTCCTGTCTAGCCACCACTAATATATATCATAGCAACATCAAGAAACAAGTAAATCTCACACTGCTAATCATGCATTATCTAGATCCACACAACAAGAATGTCAGATATGAAAGGAAATGGATTCAAAGGAAGGCAAGTTTGAATCACCTTGCTCTTGGTGACAGAGTAGTTGATGTTAATGGTAGGGAAGAGGATGGCGTCGGTGTCCAGCATCCGCTAGAGCCTCTTACCCCCCGTAGTGGAGATGCCTATGTGCTTGCCGACCCACGGCAACGCGGCGTCCACAAACACAGTGGCGGCGGTGACCTTGCACGGGAACCCCTCCATGGCGAGTGCGAGGCTGGAGCCGCCATGGCTATGGCCGACGAGGGCCAGCCTGTTGCGTTGGGCGCCGCGACGACCGCGTCCAACAGCGGGCGCAAGCACTCCTTGAACGAGCGCACCTCGTGCAGGCGCGCTGGGTGGACGCCGGTTGGGCGCTGAGGGAGGGGCTTTCCGATCAACGACAACTTATGTATAACTTGGTCGTGTTGGCGTCGGTGGCGGGCGCCGGATCCGGAGCCAATGGTGACTCAGGTGGTCGAGCGCGCGCGAGACGAAGGCGTCGATAGAGGTCGTGGCGCGCGGGGGTGGGGGAGCCCTGGCGATGACGGCGCGCGGGGGATGGGGCGGTGGAGACGGCGCGCGGGGGTGGGGCTGTGGAGGCGAGATGGGGCGGAGCACGATCCGCGGAAGAACGGCGGACTGGAGGTGGGAGGCGGGGCGGCGGCTCACGCGGGGTGGGGGAACGAACATGGGCGTGGGCGGGCGGACGGTGTAGATTTACCGAAGCGAGCGGACGGTGCAGATTCACCGAAGGCAGAACCAGGGGAGGCAGCCTACCCCTTACAGCCTTAATAGTAGTAAAGATATATAATATGAGTCTCAGATAAATACAATACATATATTCAAAATAAATTCTAGTCTATCCTAAAAACAGAATATCTATCCGGCTACAACTCCTCAAGCTATACAATCTCTCTTAAAATAGGGATTCACCGGTATGATATTTGAAGATCTAAACCATTATTATTCCAAGAATCTCAACAACTGCACCGGCCGGTATGCATGATATTTGAAGACCTGCACCATTATTGTCCCAAGCAGCAAATAAATCGTTCATTCTACTGAGTATAAAGGAGGAATGCTTTGTGCATTGTTGAACACATTTCCAGGATCAGCCCTAGTCTTGGCCCGAACCAGCCTACCGAAGTTTGTCAAGAAATAACGTTCGCCCCAGGATGCGGCGTGTCCCACGGAGCCAGACGACGTTCCACCGGTGGCGTTCATCCAGTCGTTGGTGCCCAAATCAAGGTCCAGGTAGTTCACGTACGCAGCCCGTGGGTTCTTCGTCACGTAGGGCCCCATGAAAGCGTAGAACGACCGCAGCCATCCAATGTATTCGTCCGCACGGTCGACGTCCGACGCCTTCCACGAGACGCCGTACTGGATGCTGTACAGGTACCCAGCGCGGTGCGGGAATGGCGTCGCGGCGCTCCCGATCCGCGCCATGGCGCCCCCGTAGGGGTCCAACTGCATGGACCCCTCCGGCGGCCCCGTCGCCATGTACCGCAGGATCTTTACCGCGTCCTGCATCGAGATCGGCGCCCGGACGTAGTCGGACTTGCTCTTCGAGTAGCGCCCCACTCCGGGCTGACGGTCCGTGAGATCGGCGACCGTGCTGAGGCCGGCGAACTTCGCCGCCGACTCGAGCCAGCTCACCTCGGACAGCTCCGACTCGGCGAGGCCCAGTTCGGGGTAGGTCCGGCTGAGCACCGACATGGCGAGGCGCTTTGGCCCGAGAACCTGCCCGGTGAACGACACGGAGTGGTTACCGTCCGAGGACCGGCCCGTGGGAGTGGGAATGTACGCCGAGAGGTAGAACTCGTCGGGGAGGCTCGGCCCCACGTACTGCCACCTGTGCAGCAGCCCGGCGACGAGCTCCGTCGGCCCGGTCCGGACCACGCTGAACACGGTGACGCTGTCGGGGACCGGGACGAGGCGGAACTTCCAGGCGTACACCACGCCCCAGCTGCCGCCGCCGCCGCCGCCGCCGCGGATGGCCCAGAACACGTCGCCGTGCATGGTGTCGCGGGTGAGCGCGCGGCCGCCCGCGTCGACGAGCACGGCGTCCAGGACGTTGTCGGCGGCGAGGCCGAACTTCCGCGACAGCAGGCCGAACCCGCCGCCGGCGGCGTGCCCGCCCACGCCGACCGTCGCGCACGACCCGGCGGGGAAGGCCAGCGCCCGGCTCGACCGCCCCACCGCGCGGTACACCTCGCCCAGCGTCGCGCCGGACTCGACCCAGGCCGTGCCCGAGGCCCCGTCGACGCGGACGCGGTTCAGGCCGGACAGGTCGATCAGGGCGAAGGGCACGCGGTTCTGCGTCGTGTACGACTGGCCCTCGTAGCTGTGCCCGCCGCTGCGCACGCGGATCGCCAGCGAGCTGTTGCGCGCGCAGAGGACGGCGCGCTGGAGGTCGCGCCTGGTGGCCGGGACCACGATGGCCGCCGGCTTGTTGACGGTTGGGAGCTCGAAGCGGAGGTTCCGGATGGAGGAGTCGAGGAGCGGCGTGTAGCTTGGAGACGACGGGAGGGAGAAGTTGGTGACGCCGTTGGAGAGGAGGCAGGAGCAGATGGCTGCTGCTGCTGGCGGCGACGACGACGACGACTGAGCGCTTGCGCGTGTGGCTGAAACTGCAAAGAGATGGAGCGCAAGGGCTGCTGCAGCTACCATCGTGTGCATCGTCGTGGCGCGGATTGATGCAGCAGCAGACGGATACGGGGATGTATGTGTACTAAAATACTGCCTCTGTTTTTTTATACATGACGTTTTCTAGTTCAAAGATGAAGTGCTGTTGGGCGTCAAGTATTTAGAAACGGAGGTAGTAGTATATATGAATCTGATTATATGCATATGCCTGAAGAAATAATTTTGATCCCGGAAAACCTTGTCGACGCCAATTCTGGCGGACTTTGCTATGCCAACGATTTGACCGAGAAACCTTGTCAACGTCGTCAATTCTGTTCTCACCACACACCACTCACCAGAATGCACATGCATGCAAAAGCAGTCGCAAACCGCAGCCTCTAGCCAAAGAAAAAGGCTTTCAAGAGACAAATATGCCATTTATTAGGGTGTAGTGTTACTGTTGGTAATAAAGAGCTAGCCATGGAAGAACTAGTTGCATGCACCTTCGCCAAAATATGAGAAAACACACGTGATAGCTCAAGTTTATGTGTTGTGCATCACGTCCGCGATAGCGGAGAAAATCAACAAGCAAGGTTGGATACATTATTTGTCCTCATGAGTCCACAATAATAATCCTAAAGAGGCATTGAAGATTTTGAGATCAGGGCAATCAAATCTAGCCTGGGATGTAACAACCGATAGATGGAGAACGGTCAGAAACAGGACATGTTGCTTGCCCTACCTCTTTCTTTAAACTCACAACAGATGCACGCAATAGCTGTCTTTAATTTATTTATTAAGTATTGCGTCAATCCATCTCTCTCTCTCTCAAAAAAAGTATTGAGTCAACTTATGATTAATTCTTTTAGAGGTGGAGCCAGAATTCAGATATAGAGGGTCAATATATAATTAAGTGTCAATAAAAAATCAGAATAACAATATCAAACATTAATATCAGTTTAAACATATTAAATTCAGTGATGGATTAAAAGCTACTAGTGGGTTACTCGTGCGTTGCGACGGCTCACAACAATACCCACGTAAATTATCCACCAAAAAGACTTTAAGATTTTTTATGATTGTCTCCGCTCTTCGCATAATATTTTTTATGAACGCACGGGTACCATATATAGGCAGCAAATCAGAGACCCTCATCCCTCGCCTCTCCCACTTCCAAGGTTTCGTAGAGCAGGATGGGAAGGGAAAAGCCGGACATACCTGTTTGTTGCTGGAGGATACGACGAAGACATAGACATCTGGAGGCGACATAGGTAGTATACCGTTAGATATATAGGGAGAGAGCATGCAAGCGGAGAAAGAAGCCCAGCCGGAGCATCTCCAAACCGAGAGACACCCGCACCAGTCGTCAGTCCGAGAAGGGCGAGAGAATGCGAGTGTCTTCACAGCCCTGGACCCGCCGAAGCGACACAAGACCACCACCAACTTCGTAGCATATGCTGACTGCTGCCACTGCCACGCTATGGGCCTTAGTTGTCCAATATTTCAGACATGTACTCCTCATCGCTAAGAGAACCTAAGCGTGGCGGGCGCCACCATGTCCTCCTCGACGACATGCACGGAGAAAGGTCAGGAGCATGACCAACTCGCCCCGTACCCGCGTCGACGAGCATCGGTCGGCTTACAGCTACGACCGTGGGCAGGGCAACAGGTTGGGGAGGAAGAACAGGACGAAGGCCAGGAAGACGAACGGGACGTTCGACGACGGCGAAATGATGGTGCATGCATGATGTGAAACGTCATTGTGGACGTGCAATAGCCACTGCGCGAGTCGGTGTCGGGGCTGGTGTCAGACGAATACGGGGAGGAGGCGCGTGCTCCTACGCCCTCTGCCGAGAATGGGGTGGCGCGGAGGTGGAGGCATACGGGGAGAGAGAAAAGAAGTAGAATTGCGAACGAGGTGGTGACAACTGAGGCGAGCACCATCATTATTGTGCCGAGTTATAAATGGCCAAATGGGCTGTGTGTGGCGAGCCGGCCCGAGGCACGACCCATTTAATAGTATCTGGGCCAACCCGGCACGAGCGCCGTGCGACACTTAGGCCGTAGCCTCGGCCTGTAGTGCTGACCCGGCTCGGCCCGGTCCGGCCCGACCCGGTACGATTATTTTTTATTTTACAAAAAATCATATATACATATATACAATTTATATTCAATATTATAAACACCTGAGTATGATGTTTTACTGGTTAGACAGCTTCACTCAGTGTCTTTCACCCTTCTTTCCATCAGGATGTGGGTTCAAACCCCACCTCCTGCACCAGTTTTAAATATTTTACACTTAGTTGATTTAGAAGAAATGTAGGGACTTTTTTTGTAAAAGGATGACACGGGACGACCATTGAAACTGGTGCTTTAAGTATAGTAGAGATAAAGCATCTTTATTGCAATGATGGACGGTACATATAATTATAGATAAATAATGTGAAGTTTGAATTACAAATATTCAAAAGGTTGATAGCCAAATTATTGATCAAGAATTTTTCACCATTTTTTGAATTGAATCAAATATACGTGTTTTTAAATGGTGAGATTCGAACTTGTAACCCCTCGCGCGCATAATCTTCTCTACCACTACACTACTGCATCAATTGTGTTTATATTACGTTTTCATTCCTCGTATATTATCACAAACCAAAAATAATTTGATTATTTGAGCCACTAAATGAATTCAATTAAAAATATTATCTACTATAAAGTTACATAACTCTTCAAGACCTACAACTTTCATGTTGTTGTGTTTTCTATTCGAGGTTGTTTTCAAAATTCAAATTTTAAATTTTTTAAATTCAGACATAGTTTTCGTTGATAAGATGACTTCAAATGAAAAAGTTGCCAACTACAAAATTCTATAATTTCTTAAGATCTACAAAGTTTATTTTGACTGTTTGGTCATTTATTCATCCCACATGATGGTTCTAACATTATTCATAAATCTTATGCATATCTCTACTACGAGAGAGATATAGGTTTTACGAAGAAATTTACTTTTATTTTATCATATGAAGAAGTTATCAAAATATAAATTGTACATCTTGATGAGTTATACAAATTTATAGTTGAAAACCTTTTCATTTGAATTAATTTACTGCTTCAAAATGTGATTTTTAAATTGTCTTTGCCTAGTGTGGTAAAAAACACTCGACAAAGAAGCTCTTTGTCGAGTGTTAAAAAACACTCGGCAAAGAGTTTTTTTGCCGAGTGCTTTTTTTACCGAGGGTTTTTTGCTTGGCACTCGGCAAAGAACTTATTTGCCGAGTGCCCGAAAAAAAATACTCGGCAAATCATTTAGCACTTGGCAAAGAGCCGAATTTCGGTAGTGTGACTAGGAGTATTAAAGGTTGTACAATCATATTTAATACTTCATCTCTTAAGTCTATCTCTACACAAATCTCCATATATATTGCTCTTAACTTCATTTATGATGTGCTTGATTTTAAAGACACTCTATTGTATCATACAATTTCTTAGACGCCTCTTGTGCTTAGAAAATCGATTAGGAGGCTCTAGGTTGTACATTCCCTAATGAAGTGTCTCCTGATTTTAAGTTCTTTATGTTCATAATATATTGGTCAATTATAAAACAGAAACAATAAGAAAATAATCTATAGATATTAACATCAAACATTCTCAATATTAACGTGTAAGTTCTTTATTTCATGAAGGGAATATTTACATGAAAGTCTTTAGAGAAAAATATACATTAGAATATATCTACAGTCCCTAATAATTATCTCCACCTCTAATCCATGTTGACCACTGTCGGAGGTAAACTCTAGTCGGATGGTGGAATGCACCTGCTTAATCTTAAGAACGAGGGACAACTAGGGTTAGCCTGTAGTGATTGATGAACACTAGAACACACAAGAATTTAAAGTGGTTCGGGCCGCCGGAACGTAATACACTACTCCACTTATGTGTTGTATTGCTGAGAGCTTGAACGAGGGTGTAACTGAGTCTGAGTCAGGATGTCCTTTGTATAGCATGTGGCCTCCTTTTATAGTCAAGGGAGACATATACAAAGGTGAAAGTGCATTTATCCCTTTTGTGAGTTTTGGTGATTTGGATAACAACACATTTAAAGGTCTAACAAGTTTGCTAAGTGTTGAACAGGAAATTCAGTATGATGAACATACTTGAATAGTGTATAATGATCAGTGAACAAATGTTCAACACAAGGTTAAATAACCAATGAGACAATGCAAATGGATATAATATGGTCTCTATATTGGTTTGAATATATGGACAAGACCTCAGAAATCACTATGCATAAATATGATCAGAATAGAGGTTGAAGTGATCAAGAGGATTGGTCAAGCCAAAGTGAATGAGATATGAGGAATCATGAATTGGGTTGACCATATTACTATTAGTCCATATATGCTTCTATGAGAATCAAACTAGAGCTTGATTGATCTTAGCATTTATATCTAGATGACACTCATGCAAGGTTCACAATTTCGAAGAAATGATTCTCTTAATGGATGCTTAATATGATGTGACTCAAGAATGGCTTGATAGGGTGAAGATAGCAAGGAAAGGGCTTCGAGTAACTAAGCGAAGGTGAAGGCTAAGTGATGGCTTGTGGACCGAGGTACCATGGCTAAGGTGAAGAAGAGAGTATTTGCACTAAGTCGATGAACTAATCAGCTATGAAGAGTTATAATATGTTGATGCATCAGTAAGGTGACTTGAAGCCATGATTTGAACTCATATATGGTGAAATGGTACAAGTCACAGGCTCGATTTGTGTTTGCTTTAAAAGGTGAGACAAAGATGTTTGTGATCCTTATGAAGCAACGCCATGGCGAAATCACTCATAAGACACTAATGACTCAAGGAGTTTACTTAATTATATTTTATTTAACTTGAGTATAGGAATCGTGGTACTATCAAGGGGGATCCAAAAAGAAGGTTGATGTTGGTACTAAAGCTCAAAATCCTTGATCCAAAACTTCTATTTTACCTTTGTTAATCCTTAGTGAAAGTATGTAGTACAACCTTTTTAAGTCTATCTTGGCCAAAATTGCTCTCTGGAAAATACTGGTTCAGCTGGTTTTCAGGCTGATTCAGCTGGTATTCAAATACTGGTTCAGCTGGTTTTCAGGCTGATTCAGCTAGTATTCAATTACTGGTTCAGCCAGACACCCAACCGGTATTCAGTCTGGTGGAAACCGGTTCAACCGGTTTTAAAACCGGTTCAATCGATTTTTATACGGTTCAACCGGTTTTTGTGCAGAAAAGTAAAAAACGACTAGTTTTGGAGCCTCACCTATATATACTCACTCCTACCTCTCTCCCCCCACAGTAGAGCACGCACAAAACTTCATTCCTAACCTGAGTAACACCTCCCACTCTCTCTCACACACCTCTTGCCTCTCCCATTTCAAATCTTTGGAGAGAAATCTTTGAGTGAGATTGAAGAGCTGCAGTTTTTGTGCTTCATCTCCAAATCCTTCTTGTTCTTCTTGATTCGAGCTTTGGTACTACATCGAGTTCTTTGTGGATTCATTGCTCTTGGAGCTTCTAGCTCCTAGACGACTAGGTGTCTCTTGTGAGTCTCCAAATCTTGTGGAAGACCACAAGAAAGTTTGTATTACCCGCTCGTTTGAGCAAAGATTAGTGTGTGGGCTTGACCTTTGTATCCTTTTTGGAGATTTATGACAAAGGGGGAGAAATTGTGCATTAAAGCTTACCTTTAGTCCTATGTAACTAAGTGTTAGAAGACTTTTGAAAAGGGGAGAAATAATTAACAAAAAAGTTGAATCATAAGTAAAACATAAGATGTAGGAAATTGATGAGTGCATAATATGTCATGAGCATCACGTTTATTTTATGACTCAGTACACCCCATGAATAGTATGAGCAAAGATTAGTGTGTGGGCTTGACCTTTGTGGTTGGCAAAGGGAGGATTAGGGTTGAAAGAGACCTGGCTCTTTGTGGGCGCCTTAACGAGGAAGTAGGGCACCTTGGCGGTCTGACTGAACCTCGGGATAAATCTTGTGTCTCTTGTGTTCTTGCTCATTGTGTTTGTTTGTGTTCTTCGTTCTCTCACCATTCCGTGGAAGATTTGTTTATATCTTTTTGGTGTGTGGATTTTTAGAAGTGTCCTTCTCAGATCTACTACTTTGAACCCTGTGGATGAACTAGAACATCTCATTTCTAAAGTTAACTGGGTGAATTTCGAGATCAATTCAGTTTATATCTCATTATTTAGTTGAGCTCGTGCAAATCGGCTGAACCGGTTTTGACATCGGTTGAACCAGTTTTACCCAGTTTGTTTCTAGTTTTTATTGAAAAAGTTTTAACTTGCCTATTCACCCCCCTTTAGGAAACTTTCAATTGGTATCAGAGCCTAATCCTCGTTCTAACGCTTAACCGCGTGAGGAAAAGATCATGTCGGGGGACTAAGAAATGAAAGTGCTTCTAAGCTTGAAAAAGTTGAGGTTGCCTCGATTTCATCTTTTGGTGCAAATGTTGATCCTAGGGCAATAGACCTTGCCATGAGAATCGTCGAAAGGATGTTCCTCAAAATGAAGGAAGATGAGGCGAAGAACAAGATTGAAGAAGAAGAAAATGATCAATGGAGACCAAACGATGAATCCACCTCTTCACAAGGTCGTCTTTCAAATCCACTTCTCATATGTGCTTTGTCGCTAATGGGAGTGATAGTGAAAGCGAAAGTGAGGATGAGGATGAACATGAAAGTGATAGTGAAGATGAGAATGATCTTAAAAAATTCTTCGCTCAACTAAGCAAGAAGAACCGGATGAGCTTGCTCAAACTCATGAAAAGAGCGGAAGAACAAAAGGAAATGCTTCATAAGCAAGAAGATATGCTCATCGAAAAAATCGAAGACTTGGAGAAGTTGACCAAAGAGCATGAGAAGCTAAAGTGCTCTCATGATGATTTGGTCCAAAGGTATGAAAAGATTTCAATTGAGCAAACTAGTACTTCAAATGATTTATCTTGTGTTGCTCAATTAGAAAAATAAAATACTATGCTCAAGAACATGATAGAAAAGCTAAACATTGAAAATCTAGCTTTGCAAGAAAAACATGATATGCTTGTGTGCTCTCATAATAAATTTATGGATTCACATATCATGTTAGAAATGGCTCATGAGGTTGTGTTAACTAATTTGAAATCATACCAACCTCACATATGCACATGTACTCAGATAGAAACTATATTATCATGTGCTAACAAATGTTGCTCTCAAGAAAGCCAATCTTCCATTGAGCTAGAATTTTCAGGAACAAGTAATGTTTCCTATGCAAAAGAAAACAATGAGCTCAAGGAAGAAAATGAGAGGCTACAAAGGAGCTTGACTCAATTGAAGGGAAAGTGTCATACTCAACCTTCTCAAGATAACCGTGATAATATAGTGAAAAAGGTTGAGAAGGGGACAACAGTAGCATGCACAGAATCCCTTCAAAAGAATACCAAGCATTCCAAGAAGGACATGAGCAAGACTCAAGGTGAGAAAATTAATGCTCATATTATTTGCTCTAACAATGTACCTATGTGCTTCAACAAAGAAAGATCAAAGAGAAGCGATAGGAGGTGCTATGGATGCAAGGAGAAGGGTCATGAAATTGGTTCATGCCCCCGCATGAAGAACCAAGACCTTGCACGATCAAGAAAGATGACCATCAAGAAAGTTTAAAGCAAAAGGCAAATGCATTGCAAGGACAAGCACTGCATTTGCTACAATTGCCGTGAAAGAGGCCATCTATTCAAGGTTTGTCCAGAGGGTAAAACTCCTAAGCCTATCCTGTCAATACATTCAAATATACTTAGGAGACCCAAATTTGACTCTTGTGCTAGAAAGGTGATGAGTTCACCACATTCTAGGACCAAGGCTATTTAGGTGCCTAAGTCCTTATTGGCTAACCTTGATAGACCCATCATGAGATGGGTACCAAAATGTGTTTGAAACTATTTGCAGGTACCCAGAGATGATATGAAGCTTTGGGGTGCTTGAGCAGTTTAAATTAATTCTTATCACAAGCTATCAATCTTACATTGTCTATCCTTTAAGATTGACCCAAAGATGAATTGAGTTGTTATATCACTAACTTCATATTCATCTCTAGCAAGAACTTGTGTTGTAGGGAATAAGGATTAACCTTTGTGGGGATCAAGCAAAAGGCCTACAACTAAGGGATATCCAAAGTATGGTAATAATTAAATCTTAAGTGCACATTAATTTTAATTAATATATTCCTTTGTGTTTTTTTGTAGCCACATAGGAAAAATGAAGCACTTGAGAATGAACTTAAAATATTTTACCTTGTCTTGGAAAAGTTCCAATCATATGGTAGATTGCAAGTTTATATTTTTATATTGTAACAATCTACATGCTTTAAATTGGTTGTATGTATCTTGTGGCATATTTCAAATTTATTATCGTATTATTGCCATGACCTAGACATAAAGAGGATTATCCCATGTTCTTAAATGAATATAGTGCTAAGTAAGAAATTCAAATTCTTAAAGCACTTACCAAAAGGGAAATTCTCTATATGACTAGAGTTGTGAGACTAATGTTTTTATCTAAGTGATTTATGTAGTTTCACAACATGAGAATGTGTTTCCCAAATGGAGTGTGCCATTCAACATTAAAAGAAGATCAATCCAATACTATGTGAAGTATTCCCTCTTATTTAAATTGGTTTTGAGTCTTCTACATTAATCACTCACCATGTTATGAATTAAACTTGCCCTATAAAGTTAATTAAATAATCATGCTACTTTTATCTCGTTTCAATTGATGTTATGCATGATGCCTATAAGGGTAATTTAGTTCATATCATGAGGTTTCCTTAATTTAGTAACCTTCTTGTCATTTATATAATAGAGGTTGCTAAATAGGAAACTATTGCTTGTGTTCCAAATGCAATCTCTTTTAAGATATTTCATGGAAATTCATAAGTAGAGATTGTGCTCTTTCAATTGGTAAAATCAAAAGCATTAAAGGTTAATATTCACCTAAAAGAAAGATTAGAATTGCTAAAGGCAAAGGAATGGAACAAATTGCTTTAATTGTAAGTTGATCAATAGTAGTTCCTTTCAAGTGGCATTCTTTCAATTGGTAATAATATATTCTATGGAAAGAAATGTCAATATGAAGGTTAAATTCCTTTTGGCTTAAATTTGTAAATTAGTGCATATTATTAATTCACTCCTCCATGTGCATTAACTTAAAAGGAATTTAATTTATGCCTTTACACCTCATAAATGATGATTTGTTTGCCATTCATATATAAATACCATCATTTATTAAATACTTCCTTGTACTACTAATATCTATTTTTCAAAGTGCTTTTTCGACTAGTTTTAAAAGGAAAAGAGATAACAAGCTAAAGAAGGAAGTCTCCACAAATGAAGAAAAAAGAATACTTAGATGACACCATCTCATATAGTAAGATCTTTCAATTGATAAACATATGGTACATTCTATATGGTGGTAAGTATTCTTAGGCATAAGTTAATTCATTGCAAATTTGTCATGCCTTGACCAATATATGTAATGTACTCCTCATGAGACTCTTAACTGAATCGAAAGTGCATTTGGCAAGTCATTCAAATACTTGATGCACATATCTAGTGGGAGCATATTATATATCTTGTGTCATAGAGAATAAGTTTCCCTTGAGTAAGCTATACTAAGACAATCCATAATGGTAAATTTGTATCTCATTCATATGGATTGTAATCTTCATTTTACAAATAGTTACTCTTGATGTAGTTTAAAATTTCCTTTATCTTGTATCAAGTGCATAATAATCCTTTTTGTTGATATTCATCATATGCACATGCACTAACATGGATATGTTTTTTAACTGTAAAAGGTGAAACTAGCGATCCAAACTTTCTAAATTTTGGAAACCTACAAATTGATATCTTAGAAATCTACTTCATCGATATCTATATGCTTCACACTGGATTGGATCACTAAGTTGTAAATTCCATGCATAACTTGTCTTTATAATATGAATGCTTGTGCGACTAACCTTGATAAGCTAGGTGCACCCAAGGTCAAGCTAGGTACATCATCAAGAAGGCAACACAATGGTGTATCAAGAAAAGGTAACGCCAAGAATAAGCCCCTAAGAAACAACCATGGACGAAGGGCACTTGACTACAATCCATCTAAGCATATAACATGATCAACATGGGTTATTTGAAGAGTGCCGGTACCCTAAATCAGGGGTACCCTCTCCTGTAGCATGAAGGCATCGCACCCATGCGACGTCCCCTAGCTGCACGGAGGACCGCGCCTGACCCTGCCGGATGGGCAGGCCAAAGGACGCCATGTGGCGGGAAAAGACACCACACCCCAGTAACACCGGACCCCTATATACGAGTCCAGAGCCTTTGGGTAAGTCCAAACTCCAGCAGGGTCCCAGAGCGAGGAGGACCCTAGTGTGTGTAGGGGTCCGGCGCTGACACGTGTGCGGGCCTCGCCTCCGCTTCCCGCTCAGGCGGAGACCCGCTGCTTGTGGCCCATGGCATAAGCTACCGAGCCGACCCTGAGCCATGCAGCCCCTGCATTTATTGAGGAAAAGACGCGCCGCCTGCCACTGCGCTGACGGGTGACGTGCCCTCTAGGCATTAAATGCGTCCCATCCCATCCGCTAGCAGGCGGCATCAAGGTCATCCAGCAGACAGCCTGCCTGCTAGGTCTGCTGGTGAACAATATGCCTATGCTGAGCGGCGCGCTATACTCATCTACTCTTCCGCCAGAAGCTTCCCCTGTACACGAAGGATATGTAGATCTTGGGCATCAGGGCGCAAGTGGATGGACTCGACAACAGATATTAAAGGATCCAAGCACTATATTCTTTATGTCCCTGGGCCCACATGTCGGGGCCTAGTCCCTTTGTGCATGCCCCACTTTAGCTATAAAAGGGGAGGCATGCGACGTTACACACACACGCAATCTCAGACTCGCTAGCTCATACAAGCCCTCAAGCAATACATCTCACAGTGGAGTAGGGTATTACGCTTTGGCGGCCCGAACCACTCTAAATCCCCGTGTGTTCTTGTCCACTGCTCCTTCTCTCCATCGATCAAGCGAAACGCCTAAGCCTCTCCTCATCTCAGGACTTAGGGCGGGTGCACTCCGCCACCCGGTCGGAGATCTACTCTCTGACAATTGGCGCGCCAGGTAGGGGCCTGGGCATTAGGTTTTCGCTTGATTTCTTGCCCAATCATGATGGTGCAGATCCTAGAGCACCGCGCCGAGACTTCGGTAGATTTCACGGTGGAGGGAGAAGCTGCTTCCTCCACACCACAGGCTCCCAGTCGCCCGGCACCAGTCACTCCTGCCGTGCACGCCGCACGGCAGCACATAGTGGTGCAAACATCTCGAACTCCATCAAGGGCGTCTCCGGGGGCGTTGTCAGCAGCCAGGGAGTTATTGCGACACCCTCCAAGCTCCACGGCATCACCAGGAGCCATGAAGCAGTGGCGGGACGACATCGACTGGCTGCTCAATATGGCGCATTCTACCTCGACCCGATCGAAGGTGCGGTCATCACGGCGCCAACACGAGGCATCAGCATCGGTGCGCTCGCCCACAGTGAGGGGCACGCAGGCCAATGATCTCCGGGCAGAGCTCAACCGCAGGAGTGTGGGAGAGGATGCCTGGGTATCTTCGGAAAGGGCGTGCGAGCGCCGCCAAAACATCAATGGGCGCGACCTCGATCAAGACTTCGCCGCGGTTGCACTGTAGACGCCAATGGGCACCCGATCTCAGACGGGTGTCCCCTTGGCCAGAGTAGGCTGCGCTACTCTGGCGGATTAGCTCTGCGCGGCATCCTGGCCACCCAAGTTCCGGCCACACCTGCCGGAAAAATACGACGGAACATCAAACCCGTTGGAGTTCCTGCAGGTGTACATTACCGCCATCACAGCGGCAGGTGGAAACACCACTGTGATGGCAACATACTTTCATGTGGCCTTGTCTGGACCTGCCCAGACCTGGCTCATGAATCTCACCCCGGGATCAGTCTATTCCTAGGAAGAACTCTGTGCGCGGTTCGTAGCAAACTTTGCCAGTGCTTTCCAGCAGCACGGTGTGGAAGCCCACCTCCATGCAGTGAGGCAGGAGCCCGGGGAAACCCTCCAGAAGTTCATCTCCCGCTTCACCAAGTACGAGGTACGATACCTCGTATTTCTTATGCTTCTATCATCACGGCTTTTCGATAGGGAGTACGTGATGAGAAAATGTTGGAGAAGTTGGACACACATGACGTGGAAACTGTCCCTACGCTCTTCGCCCTGGCTGACAAATGCGCTAGAGCCGCCGAGGGCCACGCATGACACTCGGCCCCGCAAACTAGGGCTGCCCAGTCAGGTGGCTCAGGGGCCGCCCTCCGGGACGGAAAGAAGAAAAAGAAGAAGGACTACGACTACCAGAGGCCATGGTCCACTGCTCTGGTGGCCACAGTAGTGACCAGAGGCCAGGGCGACCGCAACAAGCGCCCACGACTGCAGAAGAGTGGCAGCGGTCCATGCCCTATGCACCCGTATGGTCGCCACAGTGCGGCGGAGTGTCGCGAGATCATCGACCTCGCAAAACATGTCAGCGAGCGGTGCAAGCAGTCTTCTAAAGACGGCTCCCCGCCTCGCCTTCGACCCGGCAAAGAGAAGGAGGACGACGGCGAGGTAGCCGCGGCTGAGCGGGACCTCGGGTACCAGTCGCCCGAGGGGGACCTAAAAGATATCTTCACCGGAGGCTCCTACTCCGGTGAAGACAACTAGACGAACCCCAAAGGGACCCCATGTTCCCCGGTCTACGGAACTGGAGCACGCCTTTCCTCCAGAGGCCCTTCTGGACCCCCACGGGTCCGAGCTGCAGACAGGTATATGCAGAGGTGATCACTGCCAGAGGCAAGGGCTTCCGCGGCGAATAAAGATGGGAACCCTAGGTCGGGGCTTAGCCCCACGGCAGATACCATACCAAGAGGGGCTCCGCAACTCTCCCCAGCTGGGAAGGACCCTTCAAGGTAATGGGAGTGCACCGACCCAAGGGGAACCATCTAGCTACGACTGGAGGAGCACCTTACCCTGGTGCCAAATACCTCTGTAAGTTCTATCTATAGAGCAAGACTAAGGGGTCGAGCCTGTCTCCATCTTTTCTGTAACTAGATAACGCATACGTGTACGACAAATCGGTGGGGTCCGCCCCCATGAACCCGGACTATTGCTCTGCACACATGCACAACAAGTTATAAAGAGAAACTACCCCCCTCAGCTGCGCTCTTGCGATAGTTCCATCTTGCTGCTCCATGGTCCTACCTCGCAGTTTTTCAGATAATACTTTTTAGCTAACCCACCCGTACGGTTTCCATCTGTTTGACATGGCGGCGTCCGAATTGAACAGCCAGGCTTGCAGTTTAGGACCCCTGATGCGAAAGTAGGGAGGTCCGACAGCCTAGGGGCCGGCTCTGGAGAACGGGACCCCGTTCCATAGGGTGGTCTGGAGCCCATGTAGCCGCTCAGCTAGGTCCTGTACCGTGGGCCTGCATGCTCCGCCACCCCATGACAGGGACTTAGTATCTAGAGTTATAAGTCCTACGGGTCCGACAACCTCAGGACCGGAGCTAGAGAACGGACACTAGTCTCCTGGGGTGGTCCAGAGCCCGTGCAGCCGCTCAGCCTGGTCCCGTACCGTGGGCCTGCACGCTCCACCGCCCTGCGACAAGTATCCTAGTATCTAGAACCGCGACCCAAGGGGGTCCGGACACGCAACTTGGCCACCCGGACTAAAACCTGCAGGTCCCGAGCATGTATCAAAGGGTGACTAATGTCAAACGGAGAACCCTATGAGGTGTACTACTAATGCTTCCTAGCTAAAAGTTGTGTACAGATCCAGATCCCGGCGAGTCTGCCTCCCGAGGATTGTTGCCGACCTTTTCAGGAACGCTGGCATCCAACCTCAACACATCAAGCCTGCATCCCAGGCGGGGGGCCAGGTACTATGGAGGAGTCGACAACATCACACACAACAGGAACAGGCGTTGCACAGATAAGTGTTAAATGCAGTTCAAAAGACGATATTTATTTATTTACAAAAACAGGGAAGGTCTGGGGGCCAGTTCTAAAGAACGGGCGCCCGCTCCATAGGGTGGTCCGGAGCCTATGTGGCCGGTTAGCCTGGTTCCATACCCAAAATCCTGCACACTCCACCACCCTGTAGTGAGTGTCCTAGTATTTAAAACTAAAGTCCTATGCATCCAACAACCTAGAGGTCCGGCTTTGAAGAACATGCACTCGTCTCCTGGGGGGTCCGGAAACCATGTACCTGCCCAGCCAGGTCCTGTACCGTGGGCCTGCATACTCCACCGCCCTGCGGCGAGTGTCTTAGTACTTGAAGCCAC
Organism: Zea luxurians; assembly: GCA_029449295.1. Classification (NCBI taxonomy): domain Eukaryota; kingdom Viridiplantae; phylum Streptophyta; class Magnoliopsida; order Poales; family Poaceae; genus Zea; species Zea luxurians. Next base: position 20,341,946 of record JAOPSE010000019.1, on the reverse strand, counting down.
CATCTAGGGGGTCCGAGCACATAACTGGGCTTCCCAGGCTAAAATCCTGCGTACATACGTTATTACATTTTGCTTTCAAGCAGATGTCATTACATTCCCTTACAAGCGGGACCCCAGCTTCATTTCTGCAGGAATGAACTACCTCCACACCAGCAAGGGTCGCAGGATAACAAGCCCCGAGCGGCTCACCAGCAGAGGCAACCGCACCAGCACCGACGGCGACGGCCGCCTCTGCACCGACGACTCGACAGCAGCGGCAATCATCCCAGCATGTGCGCCGCTGCGGGTAGGTCCTTGCCCCTGTCCTTCTATAGGGGGTGACAATGAGGCCACTAAAGCCAAGGAGTCGGGGACTCAGCGGCAGATGGCTCCGATGCCCTCACCAGCGGAGGCAACCGCCCCTGCAAGAGGCAGCCTCACCAGCGACAGCGACCACCCCTGCACCGGTGGGCGGTGGTCGCCTCAGCACGCACGAAGGGGTCCTTGCCCCTGTTTCGACCAACGGGAGTGAGGACAAGACCATCCAAGAACGCCGCCGCCACTGTCGTGGCGTACGACGTGTTGTACGGTCCCCCAGTGCGCCCGGCCGGCCGAGGAAGCCATGAATATGGCAAACCCGCGCACGGCGCGACTGTCGCCCGTGCGGTGGATGGGCAACCACACCCCGACCAGACAGTAGGAGGCAGCGTCAGAGGCGGCACCAGAGCCATCCAGCCCCAAAGGGCCAAACACGCTGCAGCTGACAGCCTGCAGTCGGTTGGCCCCGTATAGCCTAGGACCGCCCCTCCCGCAGGGTTGGTGAACACCCTTCCCCTCCGAATGCTAGAGGAAGAAGTGGGTCACCAACCCAAATGGAGGGTAGGGCCCCAGCTCAACCTGCCTCCCACCATATTAAGGATGATGAACATCCTTGAAGCTGAGGGTGGGAGAGAGGCCGCAGCCTGACTTGCTTCTCCCCACCACAAGGCTGGTGGTCATCCTCCTGGGTGGCTGCCGGCAGGGGACTACAGCCGGGCTGCGTGATGAAAATCCTTGAAGCCGAATGGCGGCGAAAGGACGCCAACCCCCATGGGGTTGCACCCCTCCAACAGCACCAGGAAGAAGACAAGATCGGCGACACCACCACAAGCGCATGCCCTCTGATGGTGAAGTCGCCGGAAGAGACGGCCTTGACACGGATCCTTCTAGAGAACACCGGCGCACCCCATCTAGAGGCCCGAAAGGCGGAACGGCGTGGTGGTCGCAAGAGGAGCGAGGCATGCCTACTTGAGAGCACCTAGAGGGGGGGGGGGGTGAATAGGTGATCCTGTAAAACTTCAAACTTAAGCCACAAAACTTGGTTAAGTGTTAGCACAGATAATGCCAAGTGGCTAGATAGGAGTCTCAACAAAACACAATAACCACAGAAGATCAATCACAGAGATGGCACAGTGGTTTATCCCGTGGTTCGGCCAAGACCAACGCTTGCCTACTCCATGTTGTGGCGTCCCAACGGACGAGGGTTGCAATCAACCCCTCTCAAGCGGTCCAAAGACCCACTTGAATACCACAGTGTTTTGCTTTCTTTTCTTTATCCCGTTTGCAAGGAATCTCCACAAATTGGAGTCTCTTGCCCTTACAAGTATATGATCACAAAGAAGCACAGAGTAAGGGAGGGAAGCAACACACACAAATCCACAGCAAAATGCGCACACCCACGGCCAAGAATCGAGCTCAAAAGACTATCTCAAAGTTCTCACTAGAACGGAGCTCGAATCACTGAGAATGACAAACGAATGCGCAAAGACTGAGTGTGGATGATCAAGAATGCTCTAAGGTTGCTTGGATATCTCCTCCATGCGCCTAGGGGTCCCTTTTATAGCCCCAAGGCAGCTAGGAGCCGTTGAGAGCAAATCTGGAAGGCCAATCTTGCCTTCTGTCGTCGGGGGCACCGGACAGTCTGGTGCACACCGGACACTGTCCGGTGCCCGATTTCCTTCCTAAAATGGCGCTGCCGACCGTTGCAGACCGTTGCAGATCTGGGAGCCGTTGGCGCACCGGACATGTCCGGTGCACACCGGACAGTCCGGTGCCGTCTTCTAGCCGTTGGCTCGGCCACGTGTCCCGCGCAGATTGCGCGGCCGACCGTTGGCCCGGCCGACCGTTGGCTCACCGGACAGTCCGGTGCACACCGGACAGTCCGGTGAATTTTAGCCGTACGCCATCGGCGAATTCCCGAGAGCGGCCTCTTCACGCCGAGTCAGCCTGGCGCACCGGACACTGTCCGGTGCACACCGGACAGTCCGGTGTGCCAGACCGAGCTGAGTCTTGGCTGTACACAGCCAAGTCTTTTGCACCTTTCTTCTTTTCTTCTTCTTTCTGTTTCTAACACTTAGACAAGTATATTAGTACACAAAACCAATGTACTAAGGCTTAGAAACATACCTTTACTTCATGATTTGCACTTTGTTCATCCATGGACATAAATTCACATTTAAGCACTTGTGTTGGCACTCAATCACCAAAATACTTAGAAATGGCCCAAGGGCACATTTCCCTTTCAATCTCCCCCTTTTTGGTGATTTATGCCAACACAACATAAAGCAACTAGAACAAGTGCAAACTCACTTCAAATAAAACTCAAATTTATTTTGATTCAATTTTGGCATATATGGATCATCCTTTGCCACCACTTGGTTTGTTTTTGCAAATCAAACTCAAATCTCTATCTCTAAGTCAAACACACATGTTGAAGCATAAAGAGAGTCATTCCAAAAGAGATTGATCAAAGATTTCAAAAACTCCCCCTTTTTCCCATAATTACTACTTCTCCCCACAAGAAGCCAAAAGAGACAAATAAAAGAGTTTTGACAAACCAAAAGCTCTACTCTACTATTTTCAAATTTCTCAAGTGGTAGCTGATCCATTTATTGCTTTGGCCTTTATTTTCTCCCCCTTTGGCATCAAGCACCAAAACGGGATCAATCTTGGCCCTTTAACCCCATTGCCTCACCAAAATCTTCAATTTAGACCAAATGGCAATAAGAGTTCATGAGATGGACTTGGAATAAGTTACCCTCTCATCGGAGTGCAGTGGAAGTCTTTCATGGTCCAAGTCCACCTTTTCCCTTTCAATTTTCCTTCGAGACTAAATCAAGCAAACTCAAGCATATGGTTAGTCTCAAAGGGTCAAGTTGTAACACATCTCCCCCTAGACATGTGCATCACTTTGCAACAGACTTGTGAGGTCCAGGGAGTGTTTGTACAACTTGAGCACCATAATAAGCAACAAAATGCAGAATGGACATGATCAAAGGCATAAACACATGTATGCTACATTTCAATCCAAGTTCCGCGAATCTAAGACATTTAGCTCACTACGCAGCCTGCAAAAGGTCTTCTCATCTAGAGGCTTGGTAAAGATATCGGCTAGCTGGTTCTCGGTGCTAACATGAAACACTTCGATATCTCCCTTTTGCTGGTGGTCTCTCAAAAAGTGATGCCGGATGTCAATGTGCTTTGTGCGGCTGTGCTCAACAGGATTTTCCGCTATTCGGATAGCACTCTCATTATCACATAGGAGTGGGACTTTGCTCAGATTGTAGCCAAAGTCCCTGAGGGTTTGCCTCATCCAAAGTAGTTGCGCGCAACACTGTCCTGCGGCAACATACTCGGCCTCAGCGGTGGATAGGGCAACGGAGGTTTGTTTCTTAGAGTTCCATGACACCAGGGACCTTCCTAAGAATTGGCACGTCCCCGATGTACTCTTCCTATCGACCTTACATCCAGCATAGTCGGAATCTCAGTACCCAATCAAGTCAAAGTTAAACCCCTTTGGATACCAGATCCCGAAGGAAGGCGTAGCGACTAAATATCGAAGAATTCGCTTCACTGCCACTAAGTGACACTCCTTAGGATCGGATTGAAATCTAGCACACATGCATACGCTAAGCATAATATCCGGTCTACTAGCACATAAGTAAAGTAATGACCCTATCATTGACCGGTATGCCTTTTGATCAACGGACTTACCTCCTTTGTTGAGGTCGGTGTGTCCGTCGGTTCCCATCGGCGTCTTTGCGGGCTTGGCGTCCTTCATCCCAAACCTCTTTAGCAAATCTTGTGTGTACTTTGTTTGGGAGATGAAGGTGCCGTCCTTGAGTTGCTTCACTTGGAACCCAAGGAAGTAGTTCAACTCGCCCATCATCGACATCTCGAATTTCTGCGTCATCACCCTGCTAAACTCTTCACAAGACTTTTGGTTAGTAGAACCAAATATTATGTCATCGACATAAATTTGGCACACAAAAAGATCACTATCGCAAGTCTTAGTAAAAAGAGTTGGATCGGCTTTCCCAACCTTGAAAGCATTAGCAATTAAAAAGTCTCTAAGGCATTCATACCATGCTCTTGGGGCTTGCTTAAGTCCATAGAGCGCCTTAGAGAGCTTACACACGTGGTCGGGGTACCGTTCATCCTCGAAGCCAGGGGGCTGCTCCACGTACACCTCCTCCTTGATCGGCCCGTTGAGGAACGCGCTCTTCACATCCATTTGGTACAACCTGAAAGAATGGTGAGCGGCATATGCTAGCAAGATACGAATTGATTCTAGCCTAGCCACAGGAGCAAAAGTCTCCTCAAAGTCCAAACCTGCGACTTGGCCATAACCTTTTGCCACAAGTCGAGCCTTGTTCCTTGTCACCACCCCGTGCTCGTCCTGTTTGTTGCGGAACACCCACTTGGTTCCCACAACATTTTGCTTGGGACGAGGCACCAGCGTCCAAACTTCATTTCGCTTGAAGTTATTGAGTTCCTCCTGCATGGCCAACACCCAATCCGGATCTAGCAAGGCCTCCTCTACCCTGAAAGGCTCAATAGAAGAGACAAAGGAGTAATGCTCACAAAAATTAACTAATCGAGATCGAGTAGTTACTCCCTTGCTAATGTCACCCAAAATTTGATCGACGGGATGATCCCTTTGAATCACCGCTCGAACTTGGGTTGGAGGTGCCGGTTGCGCTTCTTCCTCCATCACGTGATCATCTTGTGCTCCCCCTTGATCACACGCCTCCTGTTGATGAACCTGTTCATCGTCTTGAGTTGGGGGATGCACCGTTGTTGAGGAAGAAGGTTGATCTCGTTCATCTTGTTCCTGTGGCCGAACGTCTCCAATCGCCATGGTTCGTATCGCGGCCGTTGGAACATCTTCTTCATCTACATCATCACAATCAACAACTTGCTCTCTTGGAGAGCCATTAGTCTCATCAAATACAACGTCGCTAGAGACTTCAACCAAACCCGATGATTTGTTGAAGACCCTATACGCCTTTGTATTTGAATCATAACCTAATAAAAACCCTTCTACAGCTTTGGGAGCAAATTTGGAATTCCTACCCTTCTTCACTAGAATGTAGCATTTGCTCCCAAATACACGAAAGTACGATACATTGGGTTTGTTACCGGTTAGTAGCTCATACGAAGTCTTCTTGAGGAGACGATGGAGGTAGACCCTGTTGATGGCGTGGCAAGCCGTGTTCACAGCTTCCGACCAAAAGCACTCGGGGGTCTTGAACTCTCCAAGCATCGTCCTCGCCATATCGATCAGCGTCCTGTTCTTCCTCTCTACCACGCCATTTTGCTGTGGTGTGTAGGGAGCGGAGAACTCGTGCTTGATCCCTTCCTCCTCAAGAAACTCCTCCACTTGAAGGTTCTTGAACTCGGACCCGTTGTCGCTCCTTATCTTTTTCACCTTGAGCTCAAACTCATTTTGAGCTCTCCTTAGGAAGCGCTTGAGGGTCCCTTAGGTTTCAGACTTATCCTGCAAAAAGAACACCCAAGTGAAGCGGGAAAAGTCATCAACAATAACTAAACCATACTTACTTCCTCCTATGCTTAGATAGGCGACGGGTCCGAAGAGGTCCATATGCAGCAGCTCCAGAGGTCTTGACGTGGTCATCACATTCTTGCTGTGATGTGCTCCTCCCACTTGTTTACCTGCTTGACAAGCTGCACAAGGTCTATCTTTTTCGAAATAAACATTGGTTAGACCTATCACGTGTTCTCCCTTTAGAAGCTTGTGGAGGTTCTTCATCCCCACATGTGCTAAGCGGCGATGCCACAGCCAGCCCATGCAAGTCTTAGCCATTAAGCATGCATCTAGACCGGCCTCTTCTTTTGCAAAATCAACTAGGTAAAATTTGCCATCTAGTACACCCTTAAAAGCTAGTGAACCATCACATCTTCTAAAGACAGACACATCTACATTTGTAAATAAACAGTTATATCCCATATTGCATAGTTGGCTAACAGATAGCAAATTGTAACCAAGAGACTCAACTAAAAACACATTGGAAATTGAGTGCTCATTAGAAATTGCAATTTTACCTAACCCTTTTACCTTGCCTTGATTCCCATCACCGAATATAATTGAATCTTGGGAATCCTTATTTTTGACGTAGGAGGTGAACATCTTCTTCTCCCCCGTCATATGGTTTGTGCATCCGCTGTCGATAATCCAGCTTGAACCCCCGGATGCATAAACCTGCAAGGCAAATTTAGGCTTGGGTATTAGGTACCCAACTCATGTTGGGTCCTACAAGGTTAGTGCAAATATCCTTAGGGACCCAAATGCAAGTTTTGTCTCCCTTGCATTTTGCCCCTAACTTCCTAGCAACTATTTTCCTATCCTTTCTACAAATAGCAAAGGAAGCATTTAAAGCACAATAAATTGTAGAAGGTTCATTCACTACTTTCCTAGGAGCATGAATAATATTCTTTCTAGGCACATGATGAATAGCATTTCTCCTAGACATATTTCTATTATGCATATAGGAAGAACTAGAAGCAAACATGGCATGAGAGTCAAAATCATCATAAGCATTACAACTCCTATAAGCATTTCTAGTTTGTCTCCTATCATGATATATAAAAGCATGGTTCCTTTTAGTACTACTAGCCATAGGAGCCTTCCCTTTCTCCTTGGCGGAGATAGGAGCCTTATGGCTTGTCAAGTCCTTGGCTTCCCTCTTGTAGCCAAGTCCATCCTTAATTGAGGGGTGTCTACCAATCGTGTAGGCATCCCTTGCAAATTTCAGCTTATCAAATTCATTCTTGCTAGTCTTAAGTTGGGCATTAAGACTAGCCACTTCATAATTTAGTTTTGAAATTGAAACTAAGTGTTCACAACAAGCATTAATATCAACATCCTTACACTTAGTGCAAATTTCAACATGTTCAACACAAGAGTTAGATTTACTTGCTACCTCTAGCTTAGCATTTAAATCATTAATTTCACCTTTTAAAGAAGAAATGGTTTCATTACAAGTAGAAAGTTCACAAGAAAGCATTCCATTTCTTTTAACTTCTAGAGCAAGTGAATTTTGTGCACTAACAAATTTATCATGCTCTTCATATAAAAGATCTTCTTGTTTCTCTAAGATTCTATCCTTTTCATTCAAGGCATCAATCAATTCATTAATCTTAGCTATCTTAGTTCTATCCAATCCCTTGAATAAACTAGAGTAATCTATTTCATCCTCACTAGACTCATCATCACTAGAAGAATCATAAGTATTAGCATTACGAGTGATTACCTTCTTTTCCCTTGCCATGAGGCAAGTGTGATGCTCGTTTGGGAAGAGGGCCGATTTGTTGAAGGCAGTGGCGGCGAGTTCTTCGTCGTCGGAGTCGGACGAAGAGCAATCCGAGTCCCACTCCTTTCCAAGGTGTGCTTCGCCTTTGGCCTTCTTGTAAACCTTCTTGTTCTCTCTCTTCCCATTTTTCCCTTGCTCCTGGTCACTATCATTTTCGGGACAGTTAGCAATAAAATGACCAACCTTACCACATTTGAAGCATGAGCGCTTCCCCTTTGTCTTGGTCTTCCTTGGTTGCCCCTTGCGACCATTTAGCGCCGTCTTGAATCTCTTGATGATGAGAGCCATCTCTTCATCATTGAGCCCGGCCGCCTCAACTTGCGCCACCTTGCTGGGTAGCGGCTCCTTGCTCCTTGTTGCCTTGAGAGCAATGGGTTGAGGCTCATGGATTGGACCGTTCAACGCGTCGTCGACGTATCTCGCCTCCTTGATCATCATCCGCCCGCTTACGAATTTTCCGAGTACCTCCTCGGGCGTCATCATTGTGTACCTAGGATTCTCACGAATATTGTTCACGAGATGAGGATCAAGAACGGTAAAGGACCTTAGCATTAGGCGGACGACGTCGTGGTCCGTCCATCGCGTGCTTCCGTAGCTCCTTATTTTGTTGATGAGGGTCTTGAGCCGGTTGTACGTTTGGGTTGGCTCCTCTCCCCTTATCATGGCGAATCGTCCAAGCTCGCCCTCCACCAACTCCATTTTGGTGAGCATGGTGATGTCATTCCCCTCGTGAGAGATCTTGAGGGTGTCCCATATTTGCTTGGCATTGTCCAAGCCGCTCACCTTGTTGTACTCTTCCCTGCACAAGGACGCTAAGAGAACAGTAGTAGCTTGTGCATTTCTATGGATTTGTTCATTTATGAGCATAGAGTTATCCGAGCTATCAAACTTCATTCCATTCTCTACAATCTCCCAAATGCTTGGATGGAGAGAGAATAAGTGACTACGCATTTTGTGACTCCAAAATCCGTAGTCCTCCCCATCGAAGTGTGGAGGTTTGCCAAGAGGAATGGAAAGCAAATGTGAATTCGAACTATGTTGAATACGAGAATAATCAAATGAAAAGTTCGAATTGACCGTCTTTTTGTAGTCGTTGTCGTCGTCCTTTTGGGAAGAGGAAGATTCGTCGCTGTCGTAGTAGATGATCTCCTTGATGCGTCTTGTCTTCTTCTTCTTCCCTTCTTTGCGTCTGTGCCCCGAGCCCGAGTCGTTAGTCTTGTCGTCCTTTGGCTCGTTGACGAAGGACTCCTTCTCCTTGTTGTTGATCACGATTCCCTTCCCCTTAGGATCCATCTCTTCGGGCGGTTAGTCCCTTTCTTAAAGAGAACGGCTTTGATACCAATTGAGAGCACCTAGAGGGGGGGGGGGTGAATAGGTGATCCTGTAAAACTTCAAACTTAAGCCACAAAACTTGGTTAAGTGTTAGCACAGATAATGCCAAGTGGCTAGATAGGAGTCTCAACAAAACACAATAACCACAGAAGATCAATCACAGAGATGGCACAGTGGTTTATCCCGTGGTTCGGCCAAGACCAACGCTTGCCTACTCCATGTTGTGGCGTCCCAACGGACGAGGGTTGCAATCAACCCCTCTCAAGCGGTCCAAAGACCCACTTGAATACCACAGTGTTTTGCTTTCTTTTCTTTATCCCGTTTGCAAGGAATCTCCACAAATTGGAGTCTCTTGCCCTTACAAGTATATGATCACAAAGAAGCACAGAGTAAGGGAGGGAAGCAACACACACAAATCCACAGCAAAATGCGCACACCCACGGCCAAGAATCGAGCTCAAAAGACTATCTCAAAGTTCTCACTAGAATGGAGCTCGAATCACTGAGAATGACAAACGAATGCGCAAAGACTGAGTGTGGATGATCAAGAATGCTCTAAGGTTGCTTGGATATCTCCTCCATGCGCCTAGGGGTCCCTTTTATAGCCCCAAGGCAGCTAGGAGCCGTTGAGAGCAAATCTGGAAGGCCAATCTTGCCTTCTGTCGTCGGGGGCACCGGACAGTCCGGTGCACACCGGACACTGTCCGGTGCCCGATTTCCTTCCTAAAATGGCGCTGCCGACCGTTGCAGACCGTTGCAGATCTGGGAGCCGTTGGCGCACCGGACATGTCCGGTGCACACCGGACAGTCCGGTGCCGTCTTCTAGCCGTTGGCTCGGCCACGTGTCCCGCGCAGATTGCGCGGCCGACCGTTGGCCCGGCCGACCGTTGGCTCACCGGACAGTCCGGTGCACACCGGACAGTCCGGTGAATTTTAGTCGTACGCCGTCGGCGAATTCCCGAGAGCGGCCTCTTCACGCCGAGTCAGCCTGGCGCATCGGACACTGTCCGGTGCACACCGGACAGTCCGGTGTGCCAGACCGAGCTGAGTCTTGGCTGTACACAGCCAAGTCTTTTGCACCTTTCTTCTTTTCTTCTTCTTTCTGTTTCTAACACTTAGACAAGTATATTAGTACACAAAACCAATGTACTAAGGCTTAGAAACATACCTTTACTTCATGATTTGCACTTTGTTCATCCATGGACATAAATTCACATTTAAGCACTTGTGTTGGCACTCAATCACCAAAATACTTAGAAATGGCCCAAGGGCACATTTCCCTTTCACTACTGCCCGGGGGATCGACCCCTTTTTAAAGGCAGATCCCCCCACTCGTGCCCCTAAAGCGTCACGAGTGAAGTCTCCCCCCGGCGTGCACCAGGGATCTCTCCTTATGACACGGGGGCCGGGCCCCGCATGTCATAAAAACCAACCCAAAGGAGGAGCGTGCGACTGCCCTGCGGTTACGTGCCCCTCCATTTCCGGGGCAACCAGCGGTCAGGAAGGCGAACTGCCGCCCAAGGGGCATGCAACCGCCCCACGATCAAGTGCCCCTCCATCTTCGCCGTAACCAGCGGTCAAAGAGGCGAACCGCCGCGCGAGAAGCGTGCAAACGCCCCACGACTGAGCACCCCCTAAGCTCTGCCACAACTGGCGGTCCAACTCAGGGGCTCAGGCCCACACGTCATGTAACCGACGCACCGGTTACCGTGTGCAAAGAAGCCACACCACCGCCTGCGCCAATGCCTTGTCTTCTCGGGACTATCACAGATTCTAAAAAGGTAAATTTTTCAGAACCAGTGCAGCGACTCGAGGCAGCCCCGCGCATGGCCAAACAGTACCATTAAGTACGACGGTCACAGGTCAGTCAGCCGTGGGAATAGGCACGGCAGTTGGCGTGGTCATAGGTGGGCCGGCAGTAATTGCAGTAGCAGGCACACGGAAGCAGTGGTCTACCCACCAATCAGACTCTGGTCCCACATGCAAGCTCGCATCCTCCCCTGAGGTGGGACCGGGGGCCACTGTCAGTACCCTAAATCAGGGGTACCCTCTCCTGCAGCATGAAGGCATCGCACCCATGCGATGTCCCCTAGCCGCGCGGAGGACCGCGCCTGACCCCGCCGGATGGGCAGGCCAAAGGACACCATGTGGCGGGAAAAGACACCACACCCTAGTAACACCGGACCCCTATATATGAGTCTGGAGCCTTCGGGTAAGTCCGAACTCCAGCAGGGTCCCGGAGCGAGGAGGACCCTGGTGTGTGCAAGGGTCCGGCACTGACACGTGTGCGGGCCTCGCCTCCGCTTCCCGCTCAGGCGGAGACCCGCTGCTTGTGGCCCATGACATAAGCTACTGGGCCAACCCTGAGCCACACAGCCCCTGCATTTATTGAGGAAAAGACGCGCCGCCTGCCACTGCGCTGACGGGCGACGTGCCCTCTCGGCATTAAATGCGTCCCGACCCATCCGCTAGCAGGTGACGTCAAGGTCATCCAGCAGACAGCCCACCTGTTGGGTCTGCTGGTGAACAGTATGCCTGTGCTGAGCGGCGCGCTATACTCATCTACTCTTCCGCCAGAAGCTTCCCCTGTACACGAAGGATACACAGATCTTGGGCGTTAGGGCGCAAGAGGATGGACTCAACAACAGATATTAAAGGATCCAAGCACTATATTCTTTATGTCTGTGGGCCCACATGTCGGGGCCCAGTCCCTTTGTGCATGCCCCCCTTTAGCTATAAAAGGGGAGGCATGCGACGTTACACACACACACGCAATCTCAGACTCGCTAGCTCATACAAGCCCTCAAGCAATACATCTCACAGTGGAGTAGGGTATTACGCTCCGGTGGCCCAAACCACTCTAAATCCCTGTGTGTTCTTGTCCACTGCTCCTTCTCTCCATCGATCAAGCGAAACGCCTAAGCCCCTCCTCATCTCAGGACTTAGGGCGGGTGCACTCCGCCACCCGGCCGGAGATCTACTCTCCGACAAAGAGCAAGTTAAGTGAAATGTAACGAAGGGAGAAAAAGCTCCTATTCTTAACTCTAGCTCTTATCTGTGTGATTACATATTGACTTGAAACCACGTAAGATGGTTGTTAAGTATATGTGGGTGCCTACACAAAGAGAAAGGCCACAATAAGGAATGTGTGGGTACCCAAGGCTCTTACTACTAATCTCAAAGGACCCAATTCAAATTGGGTACCAAGATATGAAGCTTAAACTTGTTTTGCAGGATCACTCCTTCAATGGATCAAGTTGGGTGCTCGGTAATGAATGTATAAATCATATTTGGAGATATTAGCAAGGGTGGTAACAACTGAATCTCAAGTGCATATTATTTTCAAATCTTATCTCTTTTGTGACTTGTGTAGCCACTAAGGGAAAAGAAGCACTTAAGGATAAACATCAGTTATTGATTATGAAATAAAGGTCCAATTGAAATATGAATGCATATTATCATATGGTGAACAATCCAAAATTATGTGACATATTCTCTATCTAGTTAATTTGGATTTGATTCTTCTATATTAGACACTCACCATAATATGGATTAAGTCAGCCCTTTAAACTTCATTGAACAACCATGCATATTATCCATGTCATTCAAAATATATTGTGCATGAGGGCTCAAGGGAAATTTAGTCCATATTATGAGGTTTCTCTATTTTAGCAACTCGTTTGCCTTTCACATATAAAGGGTTGCTAAATAAGAAACTAGTGCTTGTGCTACTAATGCCATCTCTTGTGTTGAGTTTATCCATAGAAAATCAATGTTAAGAGATGGTGCTTATTTTAAATTGGATAAATCACAAGCTTAAAGAATATTATTCAACTAAAGTAAGATAAAGTTGATAAGAGGCCAAGGTATGAAAACTTTCCCTCCTTCAGTTGTTTTTAGTATTCTATCCTTAGTGGGATGTACCATAGTATAGGTTAAATTCATTGCATTATAAAATGTTCAATAGTGCATATAACTTTGACATCAACTATATGTGTGCACTAATTTAAAGGAATTTAGTCTGTCCTTTTGGGTTTCAAGAATGATGATTCATTTTCCATCCACATATAAGGAGCATCATTTGTGAAACCCTCCCTTGTGTTTTTTAATGCTCTCTTTTCTAAGTGTTTCAACAAGGTCCTTCCAAGTGCTTTCAAGATGGATTCAAAATCTACAAATGTAAGAGTTTTGGTTCTTTCAACCATTGAGTTTCATTTGGTCTCACATCAAATATGATCGAATCAAGCAAAGATGAATGAAGTTCAAGATCACTTGGTTGGATGAAATCACAAAAATAAAAGAGATCACAGTGAATCAAGAAGGGAGTTGAACTATCCTGCAAACCAAATAATGAAGTAGTGACATAATCTTATAATATCCTTCATTATGAGGTTTGAGGTTCATATTAGCATGCTTTGCCCTTCAGAATTTCAATTGATATTCTTTCAGTTCTTAAACTTTCAATTGGTGTAATTTTCATCATCTACGTAAAGCATGTTATGTTAAACCAATATATAGTGCAAACATCTCCTTTAACCTCGTATTGCTGATGTGCATAAGTGTACTTTGTGTACTCTTGCATGCACAAACTGAGGGAGAGTTTAGCCTATATCTTGTGAGACTAATGATTTCTTTCAAGTTCATGTTGTGTAGTATCACACCTTGGAGAACATCAAATGAGGATGAATAGTTCCATAGAAATGAAAATGAGTTTCTCTTGAACCTATCAAGAGAATGAGTTTCTCTTGAACCTATCAAGAAAATGAGTTTCTCTTGATCATTTGAAGAGGATAAATTCCTCTTTGAAATGTCAAGCCTATCAAAAGCTAAGATGGAAATTCATGATTATAATGGAGACCATGTGGCGTAGAACAAAGGTGTATCACTCCATGAACTATTGTATTACATTTGTATATCTAGGCTCTTACATGCTAGTGTGTGCATGTATATGCAATATCTTAAGTCACATCATAAGGTTGCACTTGTGGTGACGATTAAAGAATCTCTAGATATTTGATTAATACCTCTTGTGGTGATGTCATAAGTTAGTCTTAAGTCATCTTAGTGAGGTATGAGTCAAACATGCTAACTTCTCAAGAATCTTGGCTTAAATATTGCATATCATATCTATTAGTATACCTTTTGATTATGAGTAATTCCTTCAATTGGTACAATTTCACATTTTCATACTTTATTTGTACCAAGGTTCAAATTGTAGAACTTAATCCCTTGACCTCACAAGTCCAAGTGCATAAGCTAAACAAGTATTCATCACTTGTATGCACACATTTAGGGGGGAATAGTCTATAATTTGAATCTTTGAGACTAACTTCATTTTCAAGTCTATTATGTGTGTAGTCTCAAATTAGAAAGGAATTTTCGGGCAAAGACAATCGCTTCCACTGCAAATTTGATGGGTATCAAAGATTCTTTGCTCCAATAAATGTATCTTTTATACATTTCATAAGAGAATGAGTTTCTCTTGTATATGCTACTCCAACGTCATCTAACGTTGGTAAATATGTATCACATCCTTTTGGATTGCAAATGTCTAAAGTAGCATAACTTATAAATTCTCCTGTCTAGCACTTAATTGAGTAAATAGTGCACATGTTCCTTATGTTGCATGATAATGTTCAGTTGATACTCCTTTTATGCTAATGGTACTTTAAATTGCAAATAAGTACTCTCAACAGGTATCAATTGAATTCATATATATGTGCGTACTAAAACTTGAGGAGAACTTAGTGTAATATGCAATTAGTGATCTGCTTATCTAACAAATTGTATCAATTGATGGTTTTCAATTGATATTTTTCGAACATGATCACTAGCTGTAGAATCCATACTTGTGCAATTTTCATGTTGCCTCTTGTTGTGATAAGAAAATACTAGGTGACGTCTAGACTCCAAGTATCGAGTTCCACCTTCGATTTAGTATGACAATCTTCATTTGATATCTTGGACTTATGTCACAACTATACCAACAAGAGCGTGCAAATGAATTCTAAATCCAACACAAGTCTGGAAACCCCTTGAAAAGGTAAAACACAAAGGTACAACACTTCATGTCACTTTTACATTACTTTTGTGTCATCTAAGGACCCTTTTCATGATAGCGTGTTTAAATCTTGCTTAATCAAAATTTCTTCCCTTTATATCCTTTGTATCCTTTTTTGGAGATTTATGACAAAGGGGGAGAAATTGTGCATTAAAGCTTACATTTAGTCCTATGTAACTAAGTGTTAGAAGCCTTTTGAAAAGGAGAGGAAAAATTAACAAAAAAGTTGAATCATAAGTAAAACATAAGATGTAGGAAATTGATGAGTGCATAATATGTCATGAGCATCACATTTATTTTATGACTCAGTGCACCCCATGAATAGTATGAGCAAAGATTAGTGTGTGGGCTTGACCTTTTTGGTCGGCAAAGGGAGGATTAGGGTTGAAAGAGACCCGGCTCTTTGTGGGCGCCTCAACGAGGAAGTAGGGCACCTTGGCGGTCTGATCGAACCTCGGGATAAATCTTGTGTCTCTTGTGTTCTTGCTCATTGTGTTTGTTTGTGTTCTTCGTTCTCTCACCATTCTGTGGAAGATTTGTTTATATCTTTTTGGTGTGTGAATTTTGAGAAGTGCCCTTCTCAGGACTACTACTTTGAACCCTGTGGATCAACTAGAACATCTCATTTCCAAAGTTAACTGGGTGAATTTCGAGATCAATTCAGTTTATATCTCATTATTTAGTTGAGCTCGTGCAAACCGGCTGAACCGGTTTTGACACCGGTTGAACCGGTTTTACCTAGTTCGTTTCTAGTTTTTATTGAAAAAGTTTTAACTTGCCTATTCACCCCTCTCTAGGAAACTTTCAAAAGGTGCTAAGTAGCCTCGATAGGTGGGCCCCAACAAACCGGTATTAAATATATACAACATGGGACGATCAAGGTTGCGGCGGGTGGAGATCTCCTCCCTTGGACACCGCGCGGATCTTCCGACCAGGGTGTGCTTCTACCGATGCATGTCTGGGGGCGAGTGGTGTTGGTATGCTGATGTGTGTAGGGGGCGGTTAGGTTGATATGTGCAAGGAGTTAATGCTAAAAGGCGTGAGGTGTCGCCTCCGGTTTGTACATGTAAGGAAAATGGACCCCGAGCCATTTGGCTTAATGAGTTTTGGTGTTTGATGATTAACACAATCTGTGAACTAATGTGTTTGGTAGTGTTTGTGTTTATAGTTCACAGGATGCTAGAATTACTTGGACCAAGGAATTGAGGAAAGCAACACCTCAAAATAAGACATTAAGAAGAACAAAGAAAAGTCCAAGAAGAAAGAAGATGTGTTGCCACAGGTGGACTGTCTGGTGCCACACGTCGGACTGTCCGATGCACTAGGAACTGCAACCCTAACGGCTAGTTCCAGGTGGCACCCGAAGGGAAGACCACTGGACTATCCGGTGTGAAGTCCAGACTGTCCGGTGTGAAAACGTCTGCATGCCAACGGTCACCTGCTCTGACAGATTAACGGCTAGGCGCACCGGACAGGAGCACCAGACGGTCCGGTGACCCCACTGGACTGTCCGGTGCACCACAAAAAGCAGCAGCATTCCTCTAATGGCTATATTTGTGTTGGGGGTTATAAATACACCCCAACTAGCCATTTCTAAGTGTGGGAGCCCAAGAGACATACCAAGTCATATAGTAGACATTCCCAAGTGCTCTTACACCCAAATGCTTAATAGAATCACTCGGTGATTAGCGTAGGTGCTTTGCGAAGTTCTTAGGTTAGTTAGACCGCTTTAGCGCTTGCTCTAGGTGAATCCTAGTTAGTTGAGTGAGTTTAGATAAACCACCAACCCCTCGGCTCTTGCGCGAGCCATTATTGTACCGAGTGGGTGAGAGTCTTGCGAGACCGTGAAAACCGCGTTTGTGTCACGGCCACCACCGTGTACCAGAGGGAATGAGGCCCACGGCATTTTCAGCCGGAAGCTCGATAGTGGAGACGACGGGGAGCTTCCGAGAGGAGCTGGAAGCGGAGCACCACTTGCGCGTGGAGAAGGCCCGCGACTCTCTACGGAGTTACTCGACCGAGGTGCTTGGCCCTCGCGTGGGCTTCCCTTTGCGTAGGGGCACCAACGAGGATTAGTCGGGACCTTGCGTGGTTCCGGATACCTTGGTAAAAATACCGGCGTCATCCACGAGAGTTTGCATCTCTACCTTGCTCTTTAAGTTTCCGCGTTTATATTAAGCATTTAAGTTTCAATCTTGTATTCATACTTATATAATGTAGATTGAAACTTAACCTTTGCAGTAGAGATAGCAACAATTAGACAAAACCTAGTTTGCACATTCTAGTTTGATTATTTGCATAGGTTTTGCTCTAGGGATTTATTAGTGGCCTAGTTTAGTGAAAGTTTTAGAAGTCCTAATTCGCCCCCCTCTTAGGCGTCACTGTTTCTTTCAATTGGTATTGAAGCCTGCTTTGGCTCATTTGAAACGTTTTAGCTTCGCCGCTAATAGAGCCGACGCTTTTTAGAGGAAGGGATGGATACCCATAGGCCACCACACTTCAACGGCACTAACTTCCATATTATAGTGCTAGAATGGCTTGTTACCTAGAAGTCGTTGATCTAGGTGTTTGGAGAGTCACTCGTGACAGGATGAAACCCCCAAGAATCCCAAGAAACCCACCACGAGTGAGGAAAAAGAAATTCATTTAAATGCTAGAGCCAAAAATTGCTTGTATGAATCTCTTAGCATGGATATTTTTAATCAAGTATTCACCTTGAAAACAGCTAATGAGATTTGGCTAAAATTGCATGAGCTCCATGACGACACATCCAATGTTCGTGAGCAAAAACATTGCCTAGTCTTAAATGAGTATAATTATTTTGCTATGAAAGATGATGAGCTTGTTAGAGACATGTATTCTCGTTTGAATCTAATTATCAATGAGCTCAATTCTATTGGCATTAATAAGCTAGATGATGCGGACATTGTGAGGAAGATTATCTCCCTACTACCACAATAAAGATATGGGAGCATCATCACCATCCTTCACAACATGGAGGACTTGAGTACCATGACCCTGACCATTGTGATTGGGAAAATCGCGGCCTTTGAGATGTCGCAAAAAATGAGTCGGGGAGAGGAGCCAACTTCCTCAAGGCCATATGCTTTTGCATGTGATGAAAGGAAGGGTAAAAAGAAGGCTCCCACTCCAAGTTTCTCAAGTGAAGAAGAGGAAGAAGAAGAAAGTGATGATGATGATGAAAATAATCAACCATGCACATCATCCTCCGAGGACGAAGAAACAATCCGACGCGTCGGAAAGGTAATGGGGATGATCCGCAAGACTAATCTAATGGGTGTCCCCCTGCAGGTCGAAGATCTTCTCTTTAACATTAACAGGAAAAAGCAAAGTAAGAGAGGATGCTTCGCATGTGGGGAGAATGGCCACTTCAGGGACAACTGTCTAGCTATGGCCGAACCCAAAAAGGAGAGGAGCAAAGGCAAGGCGCTAGCAAGTGTCAAAACTTGGGACGACTCTTCCAGTGAAGATGAACCTCCAAGGACGCGCAGCCACCGATCCTCATCACGGTCATCACGCAAGTGCCTTATGGCAAGAGGTAAAATGAGTATTCCATCCTCTAGTGATGAAAGTAGTAGTGATGATGAAGGTGAGGGAAAGCCCTCCGTAGATGAGCTTGCGGAAGCCGTTAATTTTTTTTAGGATGTTTGCACTAAGCAAAAAGCTCAACTTAAAACTTTGAAAAATAAGTTGATTAGCTCTCAAAATGATTATAAAGGTTTGCTAGAAAAATTTGAAACCTTTGCAAACTTAAATCATGAGCTATCAACTAAAATTGAGTTATTAGAGTCTAGTGCTCCATCCACTGCTACCGATGACGACCTTATTAAAAAGAATGAAAAACTTAAGGCTAAGCTAGCTAGCTCCCAAGAAGCTATTTAAAATTTGCTAAAGAAAATGGAAATTCTTAGCATACACAATAATGAGCTAACTACTAAGCTAGAAAACATTAGTAGCACCCCAGATGTATCTTTGGTCGAAATACCTGAAATCATTAAGAAAGATCTTTCTAGTTCCTGCTTTGATTTAATTGATGATTCTAACCCCTGCAATCAAGTTCTTGTTAAGAATGTTATTATAGAAACTTGTTCGGATGAGATTGCAATGGAAAACGAGCAATTAAAGCAAGAAGTGGCTCGCCTTGGAAAAGCCTTGTATGACAAGAAAGGCAAAGTCAAACAAATCCGACCTCCACAGGATAACACCACTGCGGGAGTGAACAAGCCTATGGAGAGTTAAACTGTGATTTGTAGGTTATGCCACAAGTCTTTCCAATGCAAGGCGATGATCGGGGATAAGCAAAGTGAAAGTCGCCTAGAGGGGGGTGAATAGGGTGAAACTGAAATTTACAAATATAAACACAACTACAAGCCGGGTTAGCGTTAGAAATAGAAACGAGTCTGAGAGAGAGGGCGTAAAACAAATCGTGAGCAAATAAGGAGTGAGACACGATGATTTGTTTTACCGAGGTTCGGTTCTCTCAAACCTACTCCTCGTTGAGGTGGTCACAAAGACCGGGTCTCTTTCAACCCTTTCCCTCTCTCAAACGGTCCCTCGGACCGAGTGAGCTTCTCTTCTCAAATCAAACCGGGAACAAAACTTCCCCGCAAGGACCACCACACAATTTGGTGTCTCTTGCCTCGGTTACAATTGGAGTTTTGATCACAAGAACAAGTGAGAAAGAAAGAAGCAATCCAAGCGCAAGAGCTCAAAAGAACACAACAAATCTCTCTCGCTAATCACTAAAGCCTTGTGTGGAATTAGAGAGGATTTGATCACTTGGGTGTGTCTTGTATTGAATGCCTAGCTCTTGTAAGTGGTTGAGAGGTGGAAAACTTGGATGACTTGAATGTGGGGTGGTTGGGGGTATTTATAGCCCCAACCACCAAACTAGCCGTTTGGGTGGAGGCTGTCTGTCGCATGGTGCACCGGACAGTCCGGTGCACACCGGACATGTCCGGTGCGCCAGCCACGTCACCCGAACGTTAGGGTTCCGACCGTTGGAGCTCTGACTACTGGGCCCTCCTGGATGTCCGGTGGCGCACCAGACATGTACTGTAGAGTGTCCGGTGCGCCAGCTCGCGCTTGCCTGACTTCTGTGCGCTCTGGCGCGCATTTAATGCGCCTACAAGTGACCGTTGGCGCCGAAGTAGCCGTTGCTTCGCTGTCACACCGGACTATACATGTCCATTCGTGCGTGCTGGGCCGGCACGACACGAGCACGGCAAAGCACGACACGATCTAGGGCGTGCCGGACACGGCCCGATTCAATTCCGTGTCGTGCCGTGCTAGCCCGCGGGCTGAAAGGCTGGCCCAAGCACGGCACGAAAGAGCTAAAAACGGGCCGTGTCGTGCCTGTAACCCAGTCAGCCCATAGGTCCGGGTTGGCCCGAAGCACGATTCACAGAAATCACAGAAATTCACAGAAATTCAGAGACAATCACAGATTTTCACAGAAATTCACACAATTCACATACACATATGGGAATTCACAGAAATTCACACAGTTCACAAAACAACCCAGAGACAATCTACAACATAAGAACAGAGAGACATATGCAAACAATATATACTAATGGAGCTTTAGTGCAATGCTGCCTCATTAAAAACCTTCCTAGGTAAAAACTCACACCTCATGAGAAAACCCTAGGATGGAAAAGAGTACAGCCAGCTCCTATATAGGTTCAATGTATACAGTCCAGAGTTTAAGTTTATCACAATCTACAACATAAGAACAGATCACCCACACCCACACCCACAGTTACACTTCCACCAACAGATCAACCACCTCTTCTTTCTTTGCCTCCAGTTTCTTCTAGGTACATTGCTTCAAAAACAACTTCAAGTTCTTTGGTGTCTTTTTCCACCGTGTGCTGACTATGCAAGTCAGCGAGCTCCCAGTCCTTTATGCAGGACAGAACTTCAACCATATCAGGAGTTAGGCGTCGTCGCCGGTCTTCAAGCACCCTGCCAGCTAAACTGAAAGTGGACTCTGATGATACAGTGGAAGCAGGCACAGTTAGAACATCTTTAGCAAGTATAGAAAGCACATGATATGTCAACTTGTGCCGTTGCCACCAGTTTAGAAGATTGAAATCAGAGTCAAACTGGGTCACAGTATCACTATTAAGATATGATGATAACTCAGATATAGCAGCAGCAGTAGATGATACAGATGTAGGAGTAGGTATAGTAGATTGGGATGGCATGAGGATATCATCCCCATATATGTCATCCCATGCCTCTGTAGCCTTACCTGCCGTACCAGCACTCTTATGTTGTTGTGCACTCAAGCGTACTTCACCAAATTTCAATTCATATATCTGAAAAATCTTAGTTAGTTTAGACCGAATGGATGTAGGATACCTAGAATAATCAGTTCCATTAAGCCCAGACAACCTCATAAGAAGCTTATTAAACCCCCGCAATTTTAAGTATATGATGAAGCATTAATGCTGAAGTAGGATAATAAGTTCCAGACAAAGCAACAGTTGTATCATAAAACAACTCAAGAAAAGATAGAATTTTCTCAGCAACATCCCAGTGATCATCTGTCAACAAAAAAGAACCATCTCTTGAAGTAGGATGGTTAGTTTGGATAAAAACAGAGAAGGTGCTTCGATAAGGAACAAGATGCTTAAACATTAAGTAAGTAGAGTTCCATCTAAATACGTTGGTTAGATGCACTCCAAGACTCAAGCAAAAGCTTTTAAATGCAGCAATACGTTGGTTAGATGCATTTAGAAATGTAATTGCAGTCCTAAAATCATCTAAATAATTCTTCAGTCGTTTCAAACCAGACTTGACAATCAGATTAACAATGTGGCAATTACAGCGTTGATGCAAAAAAATAGATGCTAATTCATCCTCTTCTCTAACTTCTACAGGCAACAAATGACCAATATAAGCAGAAAAAACAGGTTTAAGAGAAGCCGAGTGATTAGGGATTAGGGTTAGGGTTAGGGTTAGCTACTTAGCTGCCAGCGAGGAGATCCACAACCGTGACAAGACGCGCCGGGAGAACAGCAATGGCGGAGGCACGGAGCAGAGACCACCGGCGAACGACGATGTACGGTAAAGACTAAGGAGGAAGGGAGGAAGGAGAGCTAGTGCATACCGTACCCGACGTGGTCGTGGATGACAGGAGGGAGATCTTGTCAGCCGCCGGTGCTTGATCCACACCGACGAGGCGCCGAGCGCGATGCGGTGGCCGGCGAACGCCGATGTACGGTAAGGAGGAAGGGAGGAAGGAGATATAGTCCATACCGTACCCGACGTGGCCGTGGATGATAGGAGGGAGAGAAGAGGGAGATCCCGACAAGGCGCCGAGCGTGATGCAGTGGCCGGCGACGCCACGGAACTGGCAACCGGAGGCCGGAGGGTGGCGGCTAGGGTTTTGTCGCCACCGGAGTCGCCGAATCGCCAAGACGCGAGAGAGAGACGGTACTGGGGAGTGCGGTAGTGCGGGACTGGGGAGTGGGGCCAAGACGCGAGAGAGAGACGGTACTAGGGAGTGCGACTAGGGTTTTGTGGTAGTGCGGGACTGGGGAGTGGGGCCGGTATCGGGCCGTTGTCGTGCCTGGCACAAAGTCGGGCCGGGCTAGTGCCGGCACGTGGGCTGCCACGTGAGCCCAAGCACGGCACGGTTGCCGTGCCGGGCTGGCCCGCGCCCGTTTCATACCGTGCCGTGCCGTGCCCGTGACGGGCCAAAATCGTGTCGTGCCACGGGTAGCCCAATCAGCCCAGTCCGAATGGACATGTATACACCGGACAGTCTGGTGTACACCAGACATGTCCGGTGAATTATAGCGGACAAGCCGTTGTGGATTCCCGAAGCTGGCGAGTTCAGAGTCGCGTCCCCTTGGAGCACCGGACACTGTCCGGTGTACACCGGACAGTCCGGTGAATTATAGCGCGGCGTCTCTGAGAATTCCCGAAGGTGCGAAGTTCAGCTTGGAGTCCCCTGGTGCACCGGACACTGTCCGGTGGTGCACCAGACACTGTCCGGTGCGCCCGACCAGGGTGCCTTCGGTTGTACCTTTGCTCCTTTGTTTGAACCCTTTCTCTTGATCTTTTTATTAGCTTATGGTGAACCTTTGGTACCTGTAGAACTTATAAACTTAGGCAAACTAGTTAGTCCAATTCTTTGTGTTGGGCAATTTAACCACCAAAATCAATTAGGAATACAGGTGTAAGCCTAATTCCCTTTCAATCTCCCCCTTTTTGGTGATTGATGCCAACACAAACCAAAGCAAATATAGAAGTGCAGAATTTGAACTAGTTTGCATATGCAAGTGCAAAGGTTACTAAGAATTGAGCCAATAAATATTACTTACTAGATATGCATGGATTGTTTCTTTATTTTTAACATTTTGGACCACGCTTGCACCACAAGTTTTGTTTTTGCAAATTCTTTTCAAAGTCCTTTTGCAAATAGTCAAAGGTAAATGAATAAGATTTTGAGAAGCATTTTCAAGATTTGAAATTTTCTCCCTTTGTCTTAAAATGCTTTTCCTTTGACTAAAACAAAACTCCCCCTCAATAAATTCTCCTCTTAGTGTTCAAGAGGGTTTAAAGATATCAATTTTGAAAATACTACTTGCTCCCCCTTTTGAACACAATAAGATACCAATTTGAAATTCACCAATTAAAAATCATTAGTTTTTAAAATTAGGGTGGTGGTGCGGTCCTTTTGCTTTGGGCTCATACTTTCTCCCCCTTTGGCATGAATCGCCAAAAACGGATACTTTGAGTGAGATATAAGCCCTTTCCTAACTATTTTCTCCCCTTTGGAAAACAAAACATATGAGTGAAGATTATACCAAAGACGGAGAGTTGCTCGGAGCGACGGCGAAGGATGAGTTATGGAGTGGAGTGGAAGCCTTCGTTTTCGCCGAAGACTCCAATTCCCTTTCAATATACCTATGACTTGATTTGAAATACACTTGAAAACACATTAGTCATAGCATATATAAAAGAGACATGATCAAAGGTATACTTATGAGCTATGTGTGCAAATTAGCAAAAGAAATTTCTAGAATCAAGAATATTGAGCTCATGCCTAAGTTTGGTAAAAGTTTGTTCATCTAGTGGCTTGGTAAAGATATCAGCTAATTGATCTTTAGTATTAATGTATGCAATCTCGATATCCCCCTTTTGTTGGTGATCCCTAAGAAAATGATACCGAATGGCTATGTGTTTAGTGCGGCTATGCTCAACGGGATTATCCGCCATGCGGATTGCACTCTCATTATCACATAGAAGAGAAACTTTGGTTAATTTGTAACCATAGTCCCGCAGGGTTTGCCTCATCCAAAGTAATTGCGCGCAACAATGTCCTGCGGCAATGTACTCGGCTTCGGCGGTGGAAAGAGCGACCAAATTTTGCTTCTTTGAAGCCCAAGACACCAAGGATCTTCCCAAGAACCGGCAAGTCCCTGATGTGCTCTTTCTATTGATTTTGCACCCCGCCCAATCGGCATCCGAATAACCAATTAAATCAAAAGTGGATCCCCGAGGGTACCAAAGCCCAAACTTAGGAGTATAAGCCAAATATCTCAAGATTCGTTTTACGGCCGTAAGGTGAGATTCCTTAGGGTCGGCTTGGAATCTTGCACACATGCATACGGAAAGCATAATGTCCGGTCGAGATGCACATAAATAAAGCAAAGAACCTATCATCGACCGGTATACCTTTTGATCCACGGACTTACCTCCCGTGTCGAGGTCGAGATGCCCATTTGTTCCCATGGGTGTCTTGATGGGCTTGGCATCCTTCATCCCAAACTTGTTTAGAATGTCTTGAGTATACTTCGTTTGGCTAATGAAGGTGCCCTCTTGGAGTTGCTTCACTTGAAATCCTAAGAAATACTTCAACTCCCCCATCATCGACATCTCGAACTTTTGTGTCATGATCCTACTAAATTCTTCACATGTAGATTCGTTAGTAGACCCAAATATAATATCATCAATATAAATTTGGCATACAAACAAATCATTGTCAAGAGTTTTAGTAAATAAAGTAGGATCGGCCTTACCGACTTTGAAGCTATTAGCAATAAGAAAATCTCTTAGGCATTCATACCATGCTCTTGGGGCTTGCTTGAGCCCATAAAGCGCCTTAGAGAGCCTATAGACATGGTTAGGGTACTCACTGTCTTCAAAGCCGGGAGGTTGCTCAACATAGACCTCTTCCTTGATTGGTCCATTGAGGAAGGCACTCTTCACGTCCATTTGGTAAAGCTTGAAGCCATGGTAAGTAGCATAGGCTAATAATATACGAATTGACTCAAGCCTAGCTACGGGTGCATAGGTTTCACCGAAATCCAAACCTTCGACTTGGGAGTATCCTTTGGCCACAAGGCTTTGTTCCTTGTCACCACACCATGCTCATCTTGTTTGTTGCGGAAGACACACTTGGTTCCTACAACATTTTGATTAGGACGTGGAACTAAATGCCATACCTCGTTCCTAGTGAAATTGTAGAGCTCCTCTTGCATCGCCATCACCCAATTCGAATCTTGGAGTGCTTCCTCTACCCTGTGTGGCTCAATAGAGGAAACAAAAGAGTAATGTTCACAAAAATGTGCAACACGAGATCTAGTGGTTACCCCCTTATGAATGTCACCGAGGATGGTGTCGACGGGGTGATCTCGTTGGATTGCTTGGTGGACTCTTGGGTGTGGCGGCCTTGGTTCTTCATCCTCCTTGTCTTGATCATTTGCATCTCCCCCTTGATCATTGTCGTCATCTTGAGGTGGCTCATCACTTTGATCTTCTCCTTCATCAACTTGAGCCTCATCCTTATTTTGAGTTGGTGGAGATGCTTGCGTGGAGGAGGATGGTTGATCTTGTGCATTTGGAGGCTCTTCGGATTCCTTAGGATACACATCCCCAATGGACATGTTCCTTAGCGTGATGCACGGAGCCTCTTCTTCACCTATCTCATCAAGATCAACTTGCTCTACTTGAGAGCCGTTAGTTTCATCAAACACAACGTCACAAGAAACTTCAACAAGTCCTGAGGACTTGTTAAAGACTCTATATGCCCTTGTGTTTGAGTCATATCCTAGTAAAAAGCCTTCTATAGTTTTAGGAGCAAATTTAGATTTTCTTCCTCTTTTTACAAGAATAAAACATTTGCTACCAAAAACTCTAAAATATGAAATATTGGGCTTTTTACCGGTTAGGAGTTCATAGGATGTCTTCTTGAGGATTCGGTGAAGATACAACCGGTTGATGGCGTAGCAGGCGGTGTTAACCGCCTCGGCCCAAAACCGATCCGGCGTCTTGTACTCATCAAGCATGGTTCTTGCCATGTCCAAAAGAGTTCTATTCTTCCTCTCCACTACACCATTTTGTTGTGGGGTGTAGGGAGAAGAGAACTCATGCTTGATGCCCTCCTCCTCAAGGAAGCCTTCTATTTGAGAGTTCTTGAACTCCGTCCCGTTGTCGCTTCTTATTTTCTTGATCCTTAAGCCGAACTTGTTTTGAGCTCGTCTCAAGAATCCCTTTAAAGTCTCTTAGGTTTGTGATTTTTCTTGCAAAAAGAATACCCAAGTGAAGCGAGAATAATCATCCACAATAACTAGACAGTACTTACTCCCGCCGATGCTTATGTAAGCGATCGGGCCGAATAAATCCATGTGTAGGAGCTCCAGTGGCCTGTCAGTTGTTATGATGTTCTTGTGTGGATGATGAATGCCAACTTGCTTCCCGGCTTGGCATGCGCTACAAATCATGTCTTTCTCAAAATGAACATTTGTTAATCCTAAAATGTGCTCTCCCTTTAGAAGCTTATGAAGATTCTTCATCCCAACATGGGCTAGTCGGCGGTGCCAGAGCCAACCCATGTTAGTCTTAGCAATTAAGCAAGTGTCGAGTTCAGCTTTATCAAAATCTACCAAGTATAGCTGACCCTCTAACACTCCCTTAAAGGCTATTGAATCATCACTTCTTCTAAAGACAGTGACACCCACATCAGTAAAGAGACAGTTGTAGCCCATTTGACATAATTGGGATACGGAAAGCAAATTGTAATCTAGTGAATCAACAAGAAAAACATTGGAAATAAAATGGTCAGGAGATATAGCTATTTTACCCAAACCTTTGACCAAACCTTGGTTTCCATCCCCGAATGTGATAGCTCGTTGGGGATCTTGGTTTTTCTCGTAGGAGGAGAACATCTTCTTCTCCCCTGTCATGTGGTTTGTGCACCCGCTATCGATGATCCAACTTGAGCCCCCGGATGCATAAACCTACAAAACAATTTTAGTTCTTGACTTTAGGTACCCAAACGGTTTTGGGTCCTTTGGCATTAGACACAAGAACTTTGGGTACCCAAACACAAGTCTTGGAGCCCTTGTGTTTGCCCCCAACAAACTTGGCAACTACCTTGCCGGATTTGCTAGTTAAAACATATGATGCATCAAAAGTTTTAAATGAAATGCTATGATCATTTGAGGCACTAGGAGTTTTCTTCTTAGGCAACTTAGCACGGGTTGGTTGCCTAGAGCTAGATGTCTCACCCTTATACATAAAAGTATGGTTAGGGCCAGAGTGAGACTTCCTAGAATGAGTTCTCCTAATTTTGCTCTCAGGATAGCCGGCAGGGTACAAAATGTAGCCCTCGTTATCCTGAGGCATGGGAGCCTTGCCCTTAACAAAGTTAGACAATTTCTTAGGAGGGGCACTAAGTTTGACATTGTCTCCTCTTTGGAAGCCAATGCCATCCTTGATGCCAGGGCGTCTCCCACTATAGAGCATACTTCTACCAAATTTAAACTTTTCATTCTCTAAGTTATGCTCGACAATTTTAGCATCTAATTTTGCTATATGATCATTTTGTTGTTTAATTAAGACCATGTGATCATGAATAGCATCAATATCAACATCTCTACATCTAGTGCAAATAGAAACATGCTCAATGGTAGATGTAGAGGGTTTGCAAGAATTAAGTTCAACGATCTTAGCACGTAATATATCATTTTTATCTCTAAGATCGGAAATTGTAATATTGCAAACATCTAATTCTTTAGCCTTAGCTATTAATTTTTCATTTTCAATCCTAAGGCTAGCAAGAGAGGTATTTAATTCTTCAATCTTAGCAAGCAAATCATCATTATCATTTCTAAGATTGGGAATTGAAACATCACAAACATGAGAATCAACCTTAGCAATTAATTTGGCATTTTCATTTCTAAGGTTGTCAATAGTGTCATGGCATGTGCTTAGCTCACTAGATAATTTCTCACATTTTTCTACTTCTAGAGCATAAGCATTCTTAACCTTAACATGCTTTTTATTTTCCTTGATTAGGAAGTCCTCTTGGGAGTCCAAGAGATCATCCTTTTCATGGATGGCACTAATTAGCTCATTTAGTTTTTCCTTTTGTTGCATGTTTAGATCGGCAAAAAGGGTTCGCAAATTATCCTCCTCATTACTTGCATTATCCTCATCTCTAGATGTTTCATATTTGGTGGAGGATCTTGATTTTACCTTCTTCCTTTTGCCGTCCTTGGCCATGAGGCATTTGTGGCCGACGTTGGGGAAGAGAAGACCCTTGGTGACGGCGATGTTTGCGGCATCCTCGTCGAAGGAGGAGTCGGTGGAGCTCTCGTTGGAGTCCCACTCGCGGCACATATGGGCATCGCCGCCCTTCTTCTTGTGATATCTCTTCTTCTCCTTTCTTCTCCCCTTCTTGTCGTTGTCCCTGTCACTATCACTTGATAATGGACATTTAGCAATAAAGTGACCGGGCTTACCACACTTGTAGCAAACTCTCTTGGAGCGGGGCTTGTAATCTTTCCCCTTCCTTTGCTTGAGGATTTGACGGAAGCTCTTGATGATGAGCGCCATCTCCTCGTTGTCGAGCTTGGAGGCGTCGATGGGTGTTCGACTTGGAGTAGATTCCTCCTTCTTTTCTTCCGTCGCCTTGAATGCGACCGGTTGTGCTTCGGACGTGGAGGGGCCATCAAGCTCGTTGATCTTCTTTGAGCCTTTGATCATCAACTCAAAGCTCGCAAAATTACCTATAACTTCCTCGGGGGTCATTTGAGTATATCTAGGATTGCCACGAATAATTGAACTTGAGTAGGGTTAAGGAAAACAAGTGATCTTAGAATAACCTTAACCACTTCGTGGTCATCCCATTTTTTGCTCCCGAGGTTGCGCACTTGGCTCACCAAGGTTTTGAGCCGGTTGTACATGTCTTGTGGCTCCTCCCCTTGGCGAAGATGGAAGCGACCGAGCTCCCCTCGATCGTTTCCCGTTTGGTGATCTTGGTCACCTCATCTCCTTCGTGTGCGGTCTTTAGCACGTCCCAAATCTCCTTGGCGCTCTTCAACCCTTGCACCTTGTTATACTCCTCTCGACTTAGAGAGGTGAGGAGTATAGTGGTGGCTTGGGAGTTGAAGTGCTCGATTTGGGCCACTTCGTCCTCATCATAATCTTCATCCCCTACGGATGGTACCTGTACACCAAACTCAACAACATCCCATATACTTTTGTGGAGTGAGGTTAGGTGATATCGCATCATATCACTCCACCTAGCATAATCTTCACCATCAAATGTTGGTGGTTTGCCTAATGGGACGGAAAGTAAAGGTGTATATTTAGGAATGCGAGGGTAGCGTAGGGGGATCTTACTATACTTCTTGCGCTCTTGGCGCTTAGAAGTGACGGACGGCGCGTCAGAGCCGGAGGTCGACGGTGATGAAGTGTCGGTCTCGTAGTAGACCACTTTCCTCATCCTTTTGTGCTTGTCGCCTCTCCGATGCGACTTGTGGGAAGAGGATTTCTTCTCCTTCCCCTTCCCTTTGTTGGAGGAGTTCTTCTTCTCCTTCCTCTTGTTGCAGGACTCTTCCGATGAAGTCGACCCGTGGCTTGTAGTGGGCTTGTCGCCGGTCTCCATCTCCTTCTTGGCGTGATCTCCCGACATCACTTCGAGCGGTTAGGCTCTAATGAAGCACCGGGCTTTGATACCAATTGAAAGTCGCCTAGAGGGGGGGTGAATAGGGCGAAACTGAAATTTACAAATATAAACACAACTACAAGCCGGGTTAGCGTTAGAAATAGAAACGAGTCCGAGAGAGAGGGCGTAAAACAAATCGTGAGCAAATAAGGAGTGAGACACGATGATTTGTTTTACCGAGGTTCGGTTCTCTCAAACCTACTCCCCGTTGAGGTGGTCACAAAGGCCGGGTCTCTTTCAACCCTTTCCCTCTCTCAAACGGTCCCTCGGACCGAGTGAGCTTCTCTTCTCAAATCAAACCGGGAACAAAACTTCCCCGCAAGGACCACCACACAATTTGGTGTCTCTTGCCTCGGTTACAATTGGAGTTTTGATCACAAGAATAAGTGAGAAAGAAAGAAGCAATCCAAGCGCAAGAGCTCAAAAGAACACAACAAATCTCTCTCGCTAATCACTAAAGCCTTGTGTGGAATTGGAGAGGATTTGATCACTTGGGTGTGTCTTGTATTGAATGCCTAGCTCTTGTAAGTGGTTGAGAGGTGGAAAACTTGGATGACTTGAATGTGGGGTGGTTGGGGGTATTTATAGCCCCAACCACCAAACTAGCCGTTTGGGTGGAGGCTGTCTGTCGCATGGTGCACCGGACAGTCCGGTGCACACCGGACATGTCCCGTGCGCCAGCCACGTCACCCGAACGTTAGGGTTCCGACCGTTGGAGCTCTGACTGCTGGGCCCGCCTGGATGTCCGGTGGCGCACCGGACATGTACTGTAGAGTGTCCGGTGCGCCAGCTCGCGCTTGCCTGACTTCTGCGCGCTCTGGCGTGCATTTAATGCGCCTGCAGGTGACCGTTGGCGCCGAAGTAGCCGTTGCTCCGCTGGCACACCGGATAGTCCGGTGTACACTGGACATGTCCGGTGAATTATAGCGGACTAGCCATTGTGGATTCCCGAAGCTGGCGAGTTCAGAGTCGCGTCCCCTTGGAGCACCGGACACTGTCCGGTGTACACCGGACAGTCCGGTGAACTATAGCGCGGCGTCTCTGAGAATTCCCGAAGGTGCGAAGTTCAGCTTGGACAGTCCGGTGCGCCCGACCAGGGTGCCTTCGGTTGTCCCTTTGCTCCTTTGTTTGAACCCTTTCTCTTGATCTTTTTATTGGCTTATGGTGAACCTTTGGTACCTGTAGAACTTATAAACTTGGGCAAACTAGTTAGTCTAATTCTTTGTGTTGGGCAATTCAACCACCAAAATCAATTAGGAATATAGGTGTAAGCCTAATTCCCTTTCGCAAAGGCAAAAGCTCAAGCAAAAGCCAACAAGCAAAATCTCCAACACCTATATCAACAAGGTGAACAAAAAGGCTGCTACACCATATTTGATCAAAAAGATAAAGAATGGAAATGTAATAGTGAGAGCACCTAGAGGGGGGGGGGGTGAATAGGTGATCCTGTAACACTTAAAGCTTAGGCCACAAAAACTTGGTTAAGTGTTAGCACAATAACCGCCAAGTGGCTAGAGAGGAATCTTCAACAAAACACAATAACCAACAAGATCAGTCACAGAGATGGCACGGTGGTTATCCCGTGGTTCGGCCAAGACCAACGCTTGCCTACTCCACGTTGTGGCGTCCCAACGGACGAGGGTTGCAATCAACCCCTCTCAAGCGGTCCAAAGACCCACTTGAATACCACGGTGTTTTGCTTGCTTTTCTCAATCCCGTTTGCGAGGAATCTCCACAACTTGGAGCCTCTCGCCCTTACACTTGAAATTCACAAAGAAGCACGGAGCAAGGGAGGGATTAGCAACACACACAAGACCCAAGAATCAGAGTATCAACACGCACACAAGTCGCAACAAGAGCTCGCAACACAACTCAATGAGTTCACAACTCCACTAGAGCTCTATATGCTATCACAATGAAACAAATGCGCGAAATCGAGGTCTTGGTGCTTAGGAATGTTGTAGGAATGCTTGGTGTACTCCTCCATGTGCCTAGGGGTCCCTTTTATAGCCCCAAGGCAGCTAGGAGCCGTTGAGAGCAATCTAGGAAGGCTGATATTGCCTTCTGTCGACTGGCGCACCGGACAGTCCGGTGCACACCGGACACTGTCCGGTGCCCGATTTCCTTCCAAAAATGGCGCAGTCGACCGTTGGCAGCCAGAGGGCCGTTGGCGCACCGGACATCTCCGGTGCACACCGGACAGTCCGGTGAATTATAGCCGTACCTCGCCGATGAATTCCCGAGAGCGACGAGTTCGCCTGTGAACGGCCCACCGGACAGTCTGGTGCACCACCGGACAGTCCGGTGAATTATAGCCGTACATCGCCGTCGAAGTCCCGAGAACAGCCTTTTCGCCAGAGCCAACCTGGCACACCGGACACTGTCCGGTGCACCACCGGACAGTCCGGTGCTCCCAGACTGAGCATATTTTGGCTGCTCGAGCCAAGGCATTTTCAATTGGATTTTTCCTGTTTTCAGCACTTAGACACAATACATTAGTCCATAAAACAATGTACTAAGTCTGAGAAACATACCTTTATCCTTGATTTGTACGTTGTCCACCTTTTTACACTTAGGCACTTGTGTTGGACACTAAATCACCAAAATACTGAGAAATGGCCCAAGGGCACATTTCCCTTTCAATCTCCCCCTTTTTGGTGATTTATGCCAACATAACATAAAGCAAGTAGAACAAGTACAAAATCAATTGAAATAAGAACTCAAAATTGTTTTGATTCAATTTTGACATATATGGATCATTCTATGCCACCACTTGGTTTGTTTTTGCAAATCAAACTCAAATTCCTATCTCTAAGTCAAATCCACTTGTAGAGACAAAAAGAGAGGTATTCCAACAAAATTTGATCAAGGTTTTCAAAAACTCCCCCTTTTTCCCATAATCAACACTTCTCCCCACAAGAGGTCAACTTTTGACATAAGAGACAATAAAAGAGTTTTGACAAACCAAAAGCTCTAATCTACTATTTTCAAAAGTTCTCAAGTGGTAGCTGATCCATCTATTGCTTTGGCCTTTATTTTCTCCCCCTTTGGCATCAAGCACCAAAACGGGATCAATCTTGGCCCTTTAACCCTATTGCCTCACCAAAATCTTCATGGTCCAAGAGCAAATAGGCAATAAGAGTATAAAGATGAACTTAGAAAAGTTACTCTTTTCATCGGAGTGCAGTGGAAGTCTTGCATGGTCCAAGTCCACCTTTTCCCTTTCAATCCTCCTTTGAGACTAAAACAACCAAACTCAAGTACATGGTTAGTCTCAAAGGGTCAAGTTGTAGCACAGCTCCCCCTAAATATGTGCATCACTTGCAAAAAGGACTTGTGAGGTCCGGGGAGTGTTTGTACAACTTGAGCACCACAATAAGCAACAAAATGCAGAATGAACATGATCAAAGGCATAAACACATGTATGCTACGATTCAATCCAAGTTCCGCGAATCTAAGACATTTAGCTCACTACGCAGCCTGCAAAAGGTCTTCTCATCTAGAGGCTTAGTGAAGATATCGGCTAGCTGGTTCTCGGTGCTAACATGAAACACTTCGATATCTCCCTTTTGCTGGTGGTCTCTCAAAAAGTGATGCCGGATGTCAATGTGCTTTGTGCGGCTGTGCTCAACAGGATTTTCCGCTATTCGGATAGCACTCTCATTATCACATAGGAGTGGGACTTTGCTCAGATTGTAGCCAAAGTCCTGGAGGGTTTGCCTCATCCAAAGTAGTTGCGCGCAACACTGTCCTGCGGCAACGTACTCGGCCTCAGCGGTGGATAGGGCAACGGAAGTTTGTTTCTTAGAGTTCCACGACACCAGGGACCTTCCTAAGAATTGGCACGTCCCCGATGTACTCTTCCTATCGACCTTACATCCAGCATAGTCGGAATCTGAGTACCCAATCAAGTCAAAGTTAGACCCCTTTGGATACCAGATCCTGAAGCAAGGCGTAGCGACTAAATATCGAAGAATTCGCTTCACAGCCACTAAGTGACACTCCCTAGGATCAGATTGAAATCTAGCACACATGCATACGCTAAGCATAATATCCGGTCTACTAGCACATAAATAAAGCAAAGAACCTATCATGGACCGGTATGCTTTTTGATCAACGGACTTACCTCCTTTGTTGAGGTCGGTGTGTCCGTCAGTTCCCATCGGCGTCTTTGCGGGCTTGGCGTCCTTCATCCCAAACCGCTTTAGCAAGTCTTGCGTGTACTTCGTTTGGGAGATGAAAGTGCCGTCCTTGAGTTGCTTCACTTGGAACCCAAGGAAGTAGTTCAACTCGCCCATCATCGACATCTCGAATTTCTGCGTCATCACCCTGCTAAACTCTTCACAAGACAGTTAGCAGCTCATATGAAGTCTTTTTGAGGAGGCGGTGAAGGTAGACCCTGTTGATGGCGTGGCAAGCCGTGTTCACGGCTTCCGACCAAAAACACTCGGGGGTCTTGAACTCTCCAAGCATAGTCCTCGCCATATCAATGAGCGTCCTGTTCTTCGTCTCTACCACACCATTTTGCTGAGGTGTGTAGGGAGCGGAGAACTCGTGCTTGATCCCCTCCTCCTCAAGGAACTCCTCCACTTAAAGATTCTTGAATTCGGACCCATTGTCGCTTTTTATCTTCTTCACCTTCAGCTCAAACTCATTTTGAGCTCTCCTTAGGAAGCGCTTGAGGGTCCCTTGGGTTTCAGACTTATCCTGCAAAAAGAACACCCAAGTGAAGCGGGAAAAGTCATCAACAATAACTAGACCATACTTACTTCCTCCTATGCTCAGATAGGCGACGGGTCTGAAGAGGTCCATATGCAGCAGCTCCAGAGGTCTTGAAGTGGTCATCACATTCTTGCTGTGATGTGCTCCTCCCACTTGTTTACCTGCTTGACAAGCTGCACAAGGTCTATCTTTTTCGAATTGCACGTTAGTCAAACCTATCACGTGTTCTCCCTTTAGAAGCTTGTGAAGGTTCTTCATCCCCACATGTGCTAAGCGGCGATGCCACAGCCAGCCCATGCTAGTCTTAGCAATTAAGCATGCATCTAGACCGGCCTCTTCTTTTGCAAAATCAACTAAATAAAGTTTGCCGTCTAGTACACCCTTAAAAGCTAGTGAACCATCACATCTCCTAAAGACAGACACATCTACATTTGTAAATAGACAGTTATATCCCATTTTGCATAATTGACTAACAGATAACAAATTATATCCAAGCGACTCGACTAAAAACACATTAAAAATAGAGTGCTCAGATGAAATAGCAATTTTACCTAACCCTTTTACCTTGCCTTGGTTCCCATCACCGAATATATTTGAATCATGGGAATCCTCATTTTTGACGTAGGAGGTGAACATCTTCTTCTCCCCCGTCATATGGTTTGTGCATCCGCTGTCGATAATCCAGCTTGAGCCCCCGGATGCATAAACCTGCAAGACAAATTTAGGCTTGGGTCTTAGGTACCCAACTCTTGTTGGGTC
Source organism: Zea luxurians (assembly GCA_029449295.1). NCBI lineage: Eukaryota > Viridiplantae > Streptophyta > Magnoliopsida > Poales > Poaceae > Zea > Zea luxurians. The sequence goes on along the minus strand of JAOPSE010000019.1, from coordinate 20,306,450 downwards.
CTACAAGGTTAGTCACAATTTCCTTAGGGACCCAAATGCAAGTTTTATCACCCTTGCATTTTGCCCCTAATTTCCTAGCAACTATCTTCCTATCTTTTCTACAAATAGCAAAGGAAGCATTTAAAGCATGATAAATTGTAGAGGGACCATTCATAACTTTTCTAGGAATATGAACAATATTCTTTCTAGGCACATGATGAATATTTTTCCTAGGCATATCTCTACCATGCATATCGGAAGAACTGGAAGCATACATAGCATAAGAATCATATGCATGTGAATCAAAAGCATTGCAACTCCTATGAGACTGTCTTCTATCATTGTACATAAAAGCATGGTTCTTTTTAGTACTACTTGCCATAGGGGCCTTCCCTTTCTCCTTGGCGGAGATGGGAGCCTTATGGCTTGTTAAGTTCTTGGCTTCCCTCTTGAAGCCAAGCCCATCCTTAATTGAGGGGTGTCTTCCAATCGTGTAGGCATCCCTAGCAAATTTTAGTTTATCAAAATCACTTTTGCTAGCCTTAAGTTGGGCATTAAGACTAGCCATTTCATTATTTAACTTTGCAATAGAAGCTATGTGTTCACTACAAGCATCAATATCAAAATCTTTACATCTATTGCAAATAACAACATTTTCTACACAAGTTGTTGATTTACTGGCTATTTCTAACTTAGCATTCAAATCATCATTAATGCTCCTTAAGCTAGAAATCGTCTCATGGCAAGAAGATAATTCACAAGAAAGCATTTCATTTCTCTTAACTTCTAAGGCATGAGATTTTTGTGCTTCTACAAATTTGTCATATTCTTCATACAACAAGTCCTCTTGTTTTTCTAAAAGTGTTGGGGGCTTGTTCTCAAATGCTAAGAATTAAGAACAAGGCAACATAGAAAATGTTAAGTGTTAAAGTCCTTCGTCCTCCAAAACATTATATCCCTTCAGGATATAAAGAATTTCGGACGAAGGTTATGAAGGACGTACCTTCGTGAGTATAATAATAAGCAACGAAGTGTTCATACAAATCATGAAGTATAAAATAAACATTTAAATATTATCATAGAATCATCTCCATTTTTATTATCATGAACGAATATAAATGACTTCAAATTACAAATGTACCTTCGGTCTTGAAAAAGTACAGGTGTGATGCGAAAGCAAATGTCAAGTTCGCGTGAACAGTACGGGGGTACTGTTCATCTATTTATAGACACAGGACACAGCCTATGACGAATTACAATTATGCCCCTTACAAAAGTTTACAACATTGACTCAGACCTCTATGGATAAAAAGGTCATTCTATCTCTATGTCGGTTTGTAATGCCGAAGCTCCATGAAAAGGAACCTTCAGCCATCTCCTGGGGACAACTTCAGCCGAAGCTGCTTCTTCGTGTAAGACCTTCGGCGCAACGAAGCATGGACCCAATAGTAGCCCCTTTCGCGGCGCTAGATCGTTTTTCGTAACGAGCTTGATCCATGAAAAAAGCCTCTCAAGCTTCGGGAAGCCGAAGGTCCAAAAAACACCTTCCCTGAGCTCGTTGCCGAGAAACGATTCAATTTCCGAGCTCGTGTCGGACCCACCTTGCAGAGTTACTGTTTGATCTTTGCGGTCCACTGCGCAGCGAGTACAAGTGACTGCCCGCCTGGTGTAAAAATCCTGTCGCTTCGCCTTCTTACCTGCAGCACTATATAAACAGACGAGTAGGTGTGAAGTTACCACAGCATTCATTGCTATTTGTACTGTTTTGCTGCCAAAATTTTTAACTATAGCCGAAGCTTGATTCAGAATCGAACGAAGGTCCATCTCGAAGTCTGCTTCGTCAGAAAGAAAGGCTTCGGGAGAAAAGGAAAAAGAAAAAAGTATTTAATTTCCCCAAACTCAGAATCAAATGGCCAGAGTGCGATCTACTGCCAGAGTTGAACGTGAAGGAGACGAAGCTGAAGGTTCGGAGACTGTGCCCATCTCCGAAGCAATGCAACGTTCCGGGCTGATGACTGCGGAAGAAATGCCCGCTGCTGAAGCATACCCGACAACTGCCGAAGGAGAAGAAGAGAACATTGAAGAAACTGACTCCGAAGATGACTATCGCATTGCCATGCCCAGCAAGCCCAGCCACTTAGACTTCGGAAAGTCGACTGTTTCAAAGGCTGATCTCGCCAAGATGGTAAAATCAGGTTATTTCAGTGAAAGTCAGAAGAAACTACTTCGCTTCGGGGGAGAAGAAACTACCCCGAAGCCAGAGAAGGACGAGATTGTCATTTACAAGAGCTTTTTAAAGGCTGGGCTGAGATTCCCTCTTCATGGAATTATTGCAGATGTATTGAAAAAGTTTGGTATTTACTTTCATCAATTGACTCCTAACGCTATCGTTAGGCTTAATGTCTATATCTGGGCCCTCCGAAGCCAGGCAGTGGAGCCGTTTGCCGACAGTTTCTGTCGAGTTCATGAGTTACATTACCAAACGAAGGCCAGAAAAGATGGATTACATGATAACTTCGGTTGCTACAATTTTGCCTACCGGAAAACAACAAAGTTCCCTGTTATCAGCTACCGAAGCAAATGGCCGGCAGGCTGGAAGTCTGAGTGGTTTTATGTGAAAGTTGACGAAGACGAAGAAAAGTTGGTACAAAGCCCACTTGAATTAATCTTCGGAGAAACAAGGCCGCGATGCCACATGACATTAGAAGGTCCCACCTGGGCTGCACTGGGTGAGTTTGAAATTATTTCAGAGCATATCGGTACCAGGGATCTGGTTCAAGAATTCTTGGCGTTCAGAGTCTTCCCTACTCTGAAAGAATGGGAAATGCCAAAGCTAGAGGGGGAGAAGAAGAAGGGGGAACTTGTCCGGCTTCCTTACCATTTCAAATTCAAGAAATACTTTAAAAAGCCTTGCCAAGAGTGGCTGGACACAGTTGAGGTGATGTGCAATGAAATTCTTGGAAATTATTCCAAAAAAAGAAGATCAACTGATGACCGCGGCCTTCGGCACCCGTCCGAAGCGAAGGCTGAACCGAGTGCTTGATGCCCTGGGCTTCGAGTACCCTGACTATGAACGGCTGAACAAGGGTGCTGAGGGCCAAAAAAGGAAAAGAGTGGCCGAAACTTTGAACAAGGATGAAGAAAAACCAGCAAAAGAGAAGAAAATTCCCAAGAAGAGAAAAATATCAACTCCAAAGCGAAAATTATCCGATGAAGAGAGGACCCCCGCACCACCTTCTACCAGCGACGTGGAGGAAATCTTAAAGGTAATGACTGAACCCCTGCCCACGAAGCTAAGTCCATTAGAGCCTCAACTGACGAAGCTTTTTCGAAAGGTGGAAGAGCCAGAAAAAACGAAGATAACCAAAACAAAGAGGCAAAGAATTATTGCAGTGACCGAAGTTATTGACAAGACGCCACCGAGGGCGTCAATTCAGAAAACGCCAGCTGTTGAGGGCACAACAAACACCGAAGTCGCACCTTCGGAGGTCGCGGCTACCGAAGCCGCTACAGCCGAAGATGTGAACTTAGAAACTACCATTGAAGACATCAACAAAATTTTGATAGACATGGCTACAGAAGAAGCTGCCACCGCTGCTGAAGAAACCATGGCCACAGTGCCTGGGAAGGGGAAAGAAATAGCCGAAGACACTTCGGACGACGAAGCCTACACATTTCAAAATTTAGTTGGGCAAAAACTGCCGAAGGCCGAAATAGAAGAGCTTAAGGAATATGCCAAATCTTGCGGATACAAGCCAGGAGCTCTTCTATTTGGAGGCATTGATGATGAAAAATTGGGCTGCATTCGTGATCAAACTGGGGCTAAGGTCATCGGTACTCTATCAAAGAGTATCGGTTTTCCGAAGCTAGAAACAGATATCAGCCGCTACCGACGACAACATATCGTTGACAGCTTATTTTATTCCAATTTCAAGGTAAACAACTTTTCTCTGACTTCTATTGTTTTTTAATAATGGAAATATTCCTAACGAAGGTTGTTTATTTGCAGAGCATGCTACTAAGCAAAGCTTTGAGGATGCAGCAAGATCTAGAGGATAAGAAACACGAAGCTATAATCGAAAATCTAGAGGGCAAGATAAAAGAGCAATCAGCTATTATTGAAAAGAAAGACTTTGAACTCCAAACAACTGAAGGCTTGCTGGCAGAGTCTGAAGCTAAAGTATCAGAATTGAATTCGAAGCTTATCTGCCAAGCAAAACAATTTGAACAAGAGAAACTAGAGCTTAATTCAAAACTTGAGGCCGAAGTCCAAACCAGCTCAGATTTGAAGAAACTATTAACAAGCCTTCAAGACAAATGTTTGAAATTTAGCAACAACTGTATTGAGCAATTAAAAAAGATCTTTTACTCAGTTGGAGCCAGCAGTGGGAAGTTCAACCCTTCAGCTGAAAATTTGCCAAAAGCCTTCGATCATATTGAAGCTGAAATTGAAGAGCTTGACGAAGTTATAGCCGGGCACGGTGACTTCTGTGCCTGGGTAGCTTCTCGGGGTACCGCTGCAGCGTTCCTGAAGGCCGGCTGCGAGCATGGAAAAATCGTCAATAGGCCTAATTTCGCTCTGTCTCCATCAATTCTAGACGATATTCCTGACCTCGCCCGAAGCATCTCAAATAGATTTATAAAAATGATATGGACAAAAGGCGGGCGAGAGAAGGCTGGAGACGAAGCTCGAAGTCATCTTGAACCAGTAAGAAATGATACCTTGTGCTTACCTTCTCCTTCACACTTGATTTTTACTCACGATACCTTGATTCATGTAGGATGACGAAGCTGAAGACGATGCTTAATATATGTCGCCGAAGCTGAAGCTCAGTGAAGATCAGTAGGAGTATACTATAGAAAAAACTCAGGAGACTTTTGTAACAACTTTTTGTAAATACAATTAAACTGTTCTCAATGAACTTTGTACATACCTTGTAATATATTCTTACCCTTCTATTGAGGCGCTTTGATGTGGACGAAATTAGTATTTTGAGCCGAAGGCGAAAAAACACCTTCCCTTCTTTTCGTACACAACGAAGCATAAAAGACCGCTTCTTCTTTTTGCCGAAGCTTTTCTTTTTTGTACACAACGAAGCATAAAAGACCGCTTCTTCTTTTTGCTGAAGCTTTTCTTTTTTGTACACAACGAAGCATAAAAGACCGCTTCTTCTTTTTGCCGAAACAACCACTTAGGAACGCAAATGCTATGAATGAATGCTTATGAATGCAAATGCTATGATGTAATGTAATGTGCGAATGAATGTCCAAAACATATATCCGAAGCCACACTCTCAGCCATTATTTCCTTAGAAACAACCACACATCAGCTCTGCATTCCCTTAGGAACGACTTTGGAGCTTCTTCGCCTTTTACTTAGGCGGTATCAGCGTTGACTTTTCGCTGTAAGCCCTGCATCCCCTTAGGAACGTCTTTGGAGCTTCTTCGCCTTTTACTTTCGGCGGAATCAGCGTTGACTTTTCGCTGTAAGCTCTGCATCCCCTTAGGGACGTCTTTGGAGCTTCTTCGCCTTTTCAGTTTCGGCACTCGATGGTGCGTTCTCAGTTTTTACATTTACATTTTTTGGGGGATTTTGCTCTTATAAGACTAAAAAGGAAATTACACATGATGGCCCCATTAAAAACCTTTCTCCCCCTTTAGAAAGGAAAAGGGTGCCATGAAAAAGAAAAGAAAAAACATAAAAAGTTACATCAAGTTATACATAATATCGCCGAAGCTCATCCGCATTCCAAGATCTTGGAATTTCGTTGCCGTCCATGTCCTTCAATCTGTACGAACCAGGCCTTGACGAAGATACTACTAAGAAAGGTCCTTCCCATTTCAACTGTAGCTTGCCCACTGTATCTGGGTTGGCTATTCTTCGAAGCACCAAGTGTCCCGGCTCAATATTTTTTAACCGGACCTTTCTATCTCGCCACTTGACTGTTTCAGCTTGGTATTTATTGATATTCTCCACGGCCTGAAGCCTGATCCCCTCTAAGGCATCTTTTTCCACAAGGCAGGCATCTTCAGGACCTGATTCTGCCGAAGCTACTACTCTTATTGATCCAGCTTTAGCTTCTTCCGGAGTTACTGCTTCGTCACCGAATAATAATTTGAATGGAGTAAAGCCTGTAGACCTTGATGTTGTTGTATTGTGGCTCCACACCACTTTGGTTAACTGATCTGGCCACTTTCCCCTGGGTTGATTGAAGATTAACTTCATTATTCCTGTCATTATAATGTCATTGGCCCTTTCAACGAGCCCATTTGACTCCGGATGCCTGACTGATGCAAAGTGGATCTTCGTACCGATTTGATCACAAAAATTTCTGAAAGCTTCAGAGTCGAACTGCGTTCCATTATCTACAGTGATGGCCTTCGGTACCCCGAAGCGACAGACAATATTCTGCCAGAAAAACTTTTGGACAGTGGCCGAAGTTATTGTGGCTAATGGCTTCGCCTCAATCCATTTAGAAAAATACTCCACAGCTACTATAACATATTTTAGATTCCCTTGAGCCGGTGGTAATGGACCTAACAAGTCAAGGCCCCACCTTTGCAATGGCCAGATGGGTTGTATCAGCTGTGTCAAAGACGAAGGTTGCTTTTGATCTCTTGCACATTTCTGACAACCTTCGCACTTTTGAACTAACTCCGCTGCATCCGAAGCTGCCTTCGGCCAATAAAACCCTTGGCGGAAGACTTTTCCAAGTAACGGCCTAGATCCAATGTGGGACCCACACAAGCCTGCATGTATTTCTTTCATCAATTCTATACCTTCGGTTCTAGATAAGCACTTGAGCAGCGGAGCACAAACTCCATGTTTGTATAACTCCCCTTCTATCATGACATACGGACGAGCTCTTGCCTCTATCCTTTTATTATAAGCTTCGTCATCTGAAAGGAACTTACCCTGAAGGTAAGAGATGATTTCAGTTCTCCAATCTTCGCTGCAAACAGGAGATATGTTGAGGACTGCTCTTTCCAGGAGGTCCACTGAAGGTGCCTTTATTGTTTCGAAGAACACATCCGAAGGTAACGGCAGCCCCTGTGCTGCAGACTTGGCTAGCAAATCAGCATGCTCATTTTGTCCTCGAGGGATATTCTTGACAGAAAATCCTTCGAAGGAGGCTTCGATCCTTCGGACCGTGTCTAGATATTTTTCAAGCTTTGGATCTTTAGCCTTGCAACTTTTGTCAATATGACCCGAAACAACCTGGGAATCAGTTTTAAGAATCGCCCTTCTGATTCCCATTGCCTTTAATTTCCAAAGGCCCAGGAGCAGGGCTTCGTACTCAGTAATATTGTTTGTACAGCTGAAATCAAGTCTTGCTGCATAACAAGTTTTAACCTTGGATGGTGAGACCAACACAGCGGCTGCACCTGCTCCGAAGGTTCCCCAAGAGCCATCACAAAACACTGTCCACACTTCGGCATCTTTATTTGCTTCTTCATCCTGAGCCCCTGGCGTCCAGTCGGCAATGAAATCTGCCAATGCTTGAGACTGGATCGAGGATCTATGCACATAATCATTGTAAAACTCATTGAGCTCTGCAGCCCATTTTCCAATCCGTCCAGTAGCTTCTCTATTTCTCATGATGTCCTTCAACGGCTGCGAAGAAGGAACAATAATATTGTATGCCTGAAAATAATGCCGAAGCTTCCTGGATGCCATTAAAACGGCATACAATACCTTCTCCAGCTCTGTATAATTTTTCTTTGATACACTAAGGACTTCAGATACAAAATACACTGGAACCTGCTTCTTGACTTGGCCATCAAGCTTCTCCTGAACAAGTGCCGCACTTACTGCTGAGTGCGAAGCTGCCACATATAACAACAGAGGAGCCCCTGGCGTTGGTGGAGTTAATGTTGTTAGATCTATCAAATATTGCTTCAGCTCTTCGAAAGCTTTTTGTTGACTTGGTCCCCATTGAAAGACTTCAGCTGACTTCAGCACCTCGAAGAAGGGTAAATTTCTTTCTGCTGATCTGGATATGAATCTGTTGAGAGATGCCAGCCTTCCTGTCAATCTTTGGGCCCCCTTTCTTGTGGTTGGTGGCTCCATTCGAAGTATAGATTCGATTTTATTTGGATTAGCTTCGATTCCCTTTGTTGAAACCAAGCATCCAAGAAATTTCCCCTTCTTTACCCCAAAGACACATTTTTCTGGATTCAGCTTCAAACCAGCTTGCCTGAAACTGGCGAAGGTCTCCTGCAAATCAGCAATATGATTTTCCTGCTTCGTGCTTTTTACAATGATGTCATCGACATAAGTCAACACATTTCTGCCTATCTGAGACTGGAGGACCTTCGCAGTCATTCTGCTGAAACTTCCTCCAGCATTTTTGAGCCCCTCAGGCATCCGAAGATAGCAATATGTGCCACTTGGGGTTATGAAGCTAGTCTTCGGCTCATCTTCCTTCTTCATCCAGATTTGATGATAGCCTGAGTAGCAGTCCAGGAGACTCATGAGCTCTGAAGAAGCTGCTGCATCGACTAAAGAGTCTATCCTTGGCAGCGGGAATTCGTCCTTCGGACAAGCCTTGTTGAGATCTGTGAAATCGATACACATTCTCCACTTGCCATTGGCCTTCTTCACCATAACAGTGTTAGCTAGCCACTCTGGATACTTTACTTCTCTGATAACTCCTGCACTGAGGAGTCTTTTTACTTCATTGCGAGCCCCTTCGGCCTTGTCATCCGACATTTTCCGAAGCCTCTACTTTCGGGGTCTGAAGGATGGGTCAACATTGAGCGAATGTTCAATAACATCCCGATTTACTCCACAGAGATCATTAGCTGACCATGCAAAAACATCTTTGTTGTTGAATAAAAACCTTATCAAGGTTTTCTCCTGGTCTTCAGATAATTGCGAGCCCAACAACACCTTCTGCTCTGCTATGTCCTCACACAATAGCATGGGCTTCGGCTGATCTGCTGAAGCTGCTTTCTCCCTTCTGAATTTGTACTATTCACAAGCTTCAGCTCCATCTATGTTATGGATTGCTTTGGAGTCAGTCCAGCTTCCTTCGGCCCTTCTAGCAGCTTCCTGGCTTCCATGAATAGCAATAGGCCCTTGATCCGAAGGTATCTTCATGCAGAGATAAGCTGGGTGAAGAATTGCTTCGAAGGCATTAAGAGTACCGCGACCAATGATAGCATTGTAAGGGTACTCCATGTCAACAATATCAAACACAATTTGCTCAGTCCTTGTGTTGTTAACAAATCCGAAGGTTACCGGCATGGTAATCTTCCCAAGTGCTACAATCTGCCGCCCTCCGAAGCCACATAGAGGGTGCGTAGCATCATGAATCTTGTCTTCGGGCTCTTGCATTTGTCTGAAGGCTTTAGCAAATATAATATCAGCTGCACTGCCTGTATCAACTAAGACATTGTGGACCAGAAATCCTTTGATCACGCAAGAGATAACCATGGCATCATTGTGAGGATAATCCTTAAGCTGAAGGTCTTCCTGAGAGAAAGTAATTGGAATGTGGGACCATTTTGACTTGATGAAGGGTCCCTGCACTCCAACATGCTGCACCCTTCTCTGAGCCTCCTTCTTCTGCTTCTTGTTAGCCGGCTCTGAGCAAGAACCGCCTGTTATCGGGAGCACCATCTTCGAAGCCGAAGTAGCTTCAGCTTGATTGTTGAACGAAGCCATCAACTCAAAAAAGTGGAAGTGAGTTCACCGGAGGTGGGCGCCAATGTTGGGGGCTTGTTCTCAAATGCTAAGAATTAAGAACAAGGCAACATAGAAAATGTTAAGTGTTAAAGTCCTTCGTCCTCCAAAACATTATATCCCTTCAGGATATAAAGAATTTCGGACAAAGGTTATGAAGGACGTACCTTCGTGAGTATAATAATAAGCAACGAAGTGTTCATACAAATCATGAAGTATAAAATAAACATTTAAATATTATCATAGAATCATCTCCATTTTTATTATCATGAACGAATATAAATGACTTCAAATTACAAATGTACCTTCGGTCTTGAAAAAGTACAGGTGTGATGCGAAAGCAAATGTCAAGTTCGCGTGAACAGTACGGGGGTACTGTTCATCTATTTATAGACACAGGACACAGCCTGTGACGAATTACAATTATGCCCCTTACAAAAGTTTACAACATTGACTCAGACCTCTATGGATAAAAAGGTCATTCTATCTCTATGTCGGTTTGTAATGCCGAAGCTCCATGAAAAGGAACCTTCGGCCATCTCCTGGGGACAACTTCAGCCGAAGCTGCTTCTTCGTGTAAGACCTTCGGCGCAACGAAGCATGGACCCAACAAAAAGCCTATTCTTATCATTTAAGGCATCAATCAATTATTAATTTTATCTACCTTGGTTCTATCTAGGCCCTTAAATAAACATGAATAATCTATTTCATCCTCATCACTAGATTCGTCCTCACTTGAAGAAGCATAAGTAGAATTTCGAGTACATACCTTCTTCTCCCTTGCCATAAGGCATGTGTGACGCTCGTTGGGGAAGAGGGATGACTTGTTGAAGGCAGTGGCGGCGAGTCCTTCATTGTCGGAGTCGGACGAGGAGCAATCCGAATCCCACTCCTTGCTAAGATGTGCCTCGCCCTTTGCCTTCTTATAGTTCTTCTTTTTCTCCCTCTTGTTCCCTTGATCCTGATCACTATCATTATCCGGACAGTTAGCAATAAAATGACCAAGCTTACCACATTTGAAGCATGAGCGCTTCCCCTTTGTCTTGGTCTTGCTTGGCTGCCCCTTTCGACCCTTTAGCGCCGTCTTGAATCTCTTGATGATGAGGGCCATCTCATCATCATTGAGTCCGGCTGCCTCAATTTGTGCCACCTTGCTAGGTAGCGCCTCCTTGCTTCTTGTTGCCTTGAGAGCAAGGGGCTGAGGCTCATTGATTGGACCATTCAATGCGTCGTCCACGTACCTCGCCTCCTTGATCATCATTCGCTCGCTTACGAATTTTCCAAGGACTTCTTCGGGCGACATTTTGGTGTACCTGGGATTCTCACGAATATTATTCACCAAATGAGGATCAAGAACGGTAAAGGACCTTAGCATCAGTCGGACGACGTCGTGGTCCGTCCATCGCGTGCTTCCGTAGCTCCTTATTTTGTTGATAAGGGTCTTGAGCCGGTTGTATGTTTGGGTTGGCTCCTCGCCCCTTATCATCGCGAATCGTCCAAGCTCACCCTCCACCAACTCCATCTTGGTGAGTAAGGTGACGTCGTTCCCCTCATGAGAAATCTTGAGGGTGTCCCATATTTGCTTGGCGTTATCCAAGCCGCTCACTTTGTGGTATTCATCCCTGCACAATGAAGCTAGAAGAACAGTAGTAGCTTGTGCATTCTTATGAATTTGCTCATTAATAAACATGGGACTATCCGTACTATCAAAGTGCATTCCACTTTCTACAATCTCCCATATACTAGGATGGAGAGAGAATAGATGACTACACGTTTTGTGGCTCCAAAATCCGTAGTCCTCCCCATCAAAGTGTGGAGGCTTGCCGAGAGGAATGGAGAGCAAATGTGAATTTGAACTTTGCGGAATACGAGAGTAGTCAAAAGAAAAGTTCAAATTAACCGGTTTTGTTCTCTCGTAGTCGTTGTGGTCGTCGTCCTTTTAGGAAGAAGTAGACTCATCGCTGTCGTCGTAGTAGACAATTTCCTTGATGCGCCTTGTCTTCTTCTTCTTCTTCCCATCTTTCCGTCTATGGCCCGAGCCGGAGTCGGTAGGCTTGTCATCCTTCGGCTCGTTGACGAAGGATTCCTTCTCTTTGTCGTTGATCACGATTCCCTTCCCCTTAGGATCCATCTCTTCGGGCGGTTAGTCCCTTTGTGAAGAGAACGGCTCCGATACCAATTGAGAGCACCTAGAGGGGGGGTGAATAGGTGATCCTGTAACACTTAAAGCTTAGGCCACAAAAACTTGGTTAAGTGTTAGCACAATAACCGCCAAGTGGCTAGAGAGGAATCTTCAACAAAACACAATAACCAACAAGATCAATCACAGAGATGGCACGGTGGTTATCCCGTGGTTCGGCCAAGACTAACGCTTGCCTACTCCACGTTGTGGCGTCCCAACGGACGAGGGTTGCAATCAACCCCTCTCAAGCGGTCCAAAGACCCACTTGAATACCACGGTGTTTTGCTTACTTTTCTCAATCCCGTTTGCGAGGAATCTCCACAACTTGGAGCCTCTCGCCCTTACACTTGAAATTCACAAAGAAGCACGGAGCAAGGGAGGGATTAGCAACGCACACAAGACCCAAGAATCAGAGTATCAACACGCACACAAGTCGCAACAAGAGCTCGCAACACAACTCAATGAGTTCACAACTCCACTAGAGCTCTATATGCTATCACAATGAAACAAATGCGCGAAATCGAGGTCTTGGTGCTTAGGAATGTTGTAGGAATGCTTGGTGTACTCCTCCATGTGCCTAGGGGTCCCTTTTATAGCCCTAAGGCAGCTAGGAGCCGTTGAGAGCAATCTAGGAAGGCTGATATTGCCTTCTGTCGACTGGCGTACCGGACAGTCCGGTGCACACCGGACACTGTCCGGTGCCCGATTTCCTTCTAAAAATGGCGCAGTCGACCATTGGCAGCCAGAGGGCCATTGGCGCACCGGACATCTCCGGTGCACACCGGACAGTCCAGTGAATTATAGCCGTACGTCGCTGATGAATTCTCGAGAGCGACGAGTTCGCCTGTGAACGGCCCACAGGACAGTCCGGTGCACCACCGGACAGTCCGGTGAATTATAGCCGTACACCGCCGTCGAAGTCCCGAGAACAGCCTTTTCGCCAGAGCCAGCCTGGCGCACCGGACACTGTCCGGTGCACCACCGGACAGTCCGGTGCTCCCAGACTGAGCATATTTTGGCTGCTCGAGCCAAGGCATTTTCAATTGGATTTTTCCTGTTTTCAGCACTTAGACACAATACATTAGTCCATAAAACAATGTACTAAGTCTGAGAAACATACCTTTATCCTTGATTTGTATGTTGTCCACCTTTTTACACTTAGGCACTTGTGTTGGACACTAAATCACCAAAATACTTAGAAATGGCCCAAGGGCACATTTCCCTTTCAAATAGCAATCAAGGCCAACGAGCAAGTCAACAAAGAAAAGGGGGCCAAACGCATCTGGGTGCCAAAAGAAATAATTTCAACCATGAAAAGCACCAAGAAGGTTTGGATCCTGAAAGGGAAGTGAGTAATCCGAAGGACAATGGGAAATTTGGAGACTTGGCAAAGTTGGGATGTATATCATGGGATACATCATATTGGATCAAGTTTATTGCCAAGTGGGTTAGTAAATATATTGGACCCAAATTTCCCACCCATGACTAAGGTAATAAGATTTATTGTATTCCTTGCTTTCTAGATATGCGTATCTATTTATCCTGCATCTAGTTTACCTTTCATACCTAGTATTACATTTGGTATTTATTTAAATGCATGCATACTAGGTAAATCACATGGTAGGATTGCTTGCTTTCAATTCTTACTCTTAAGCAACGCTACATGGTTTAAAAATGCTTATTTAAGCACGACACATAGCTTATCTAGCATTCCTAAGTAAATGATACTATGCTTCAGAAACTTAGATCATACAATTGGTATCAGTTAATTTATATGTGCCAAAGTTCAGATTATAGATAATTTGCCCCTCTCGATATCAAATCAAAGTGCATGTCTCCTACAAGTATTCAAAACTTGTATGCACACTTTTATGGGGAGGTCAATCTATAATCTAAGACTTTGAGACTAATATCTTTTTCAAGTCTATTTCATGTAATAGTCTCATTGTAAGGAAAATGAAGTCCCCGGAGAAAGACAACAATCTTCCACTGCCAAATCTCCAAGAACTCTCATGTCTCACAAGCCTGCCATTGGTCTTAAATCGGTCCGTCGTTGACTTTCAATTGGTATCTTTTGAGACTACATTTAGTATCATTTACATGTCTTCTCCAATATTTGATTAGACTATATTTTCATATCATATACTTCCATGTTGCTAAACATGCATAAGTGGTTAAATCATATTTTGTTACCTATGCATAAGGAAGCTAGTCTAATCAAATTATGTCTTGCACCTCTAATTTTCACATGCTTTTTCCTAAGTAGAAGATCTCTGTCAAGGGGAGTATTTCTTCATCTCTAAAAAGGGGAGAAATTTCTTTCTAAAGAGAACACTCATTTAGGCAGAGTAATTATTTGATGGCAACCTCCAAGTGGTTTCAATTGGTATCCTACAATTGGTATCAATTGACAAAATCCTTTATGAGGGCAAGTTTTATTTACTACCTACCTGCTTTTAATGTCTTCCTTTTCGGTGGTTGATGCCAAAGGGGGAGAAGTTTAGGGACCAAAGCAATGAAAAATGTATCAAACACCAAACACCACCAATTTAAAATTCTATTTCTTCAGGTGGCTTTTAAAGTGGTTGTGGTCCGAAATAGGAAGTAAGTGAATTATGGAGTTAGGGGGAGGCTTAAGTCCATAATATCACATTGTGGGGACAAACATGCATCCTAGTAAGTAGATTGCATATTTTCTTCAAATGTTTGTATCATTTGCTTGTTTTGGTTGTGTTGTCATCAATCACCAAAAAGGGGAGATTGTAAGGAAAATGGACCCCGGGCCATTTGGCTTAATGAGTTTTGGTGTTTGATGATTAACACAATCTATGAACTAATGTGTTTGCTAGTGTTTGTGTTTATAGTTCATAGGATGCTAGAATTACTTGGACCAAGGAATTGAGAAAAGCAACACCTCAAAAGAAGATATTAAGAATAACAAAGAAAAGTCCAAGAAGAAAGAAGATGTGTTGTCATAGGCGGACTGTCTGGTCGAGGGCACCGGACTGTCTGGTGGCACACTGGACTGTCCGGTGCCACGCGTCGGACTGTTCGATGCACCAGGAACTGCAACCCTAACGGCTAGTTCCAGGTGGCACTCGAAGGGAAGACCATCGGACTGTCCGGTGTGAAGTACGGACTGTCCGGTGTGAAAAGGTTTACGCGCCAACAGTCACCTTCTTTGACAGACTAACGGCTAGGCGCACTGGACAGAGGCACCGGACGGTCCGGTGACCCCACCGGACTGTCCGCTGCACCACAGAAAGCAGCAGCATTCCTCTAACGGATATATTTGTGTTGGGGGCTATAAATACACCCTAACCGGCCATTTCCAAGTATGGGAGCCCAAGGGACATACCAAGTCATATAGTAGACATTCCCAAGTGCTCTTACACCCAAGTGCTTAATAGAATCACTCGGTGATTAGCGTAGGTGCTTTGTGAAATGCTTAGGTTAGTTAGACCGCTTTAGCGCTTGCTCTAGGTAAATCCTAGTTAGTTGAGTGAGTTTATATAAACCACCAACCCCTCGGCTCTTGCGCGAGCCATTATTGTACCAAGTGGGTGAGAGTCTTGCGAGACCGTGACAATCACGTTTGTGTCACGACCACCACCGTGTACCGGAGGGAACGAGGCCTCGGCATTTTCAGCAGGAAGCTCGATAGTGGAGACGGCGGGGAGCTCCAGAGAGGAGCCGGAAACGGAGCACCACTTGCGCGTGGAGAAGGCCCGCAGCTCTCTACGGAGTTACATGACCGAGGTGCTTGGCCCTCGCGTGGGCTTCCCTTTGCGTAGGGGTACCAACAAGGATCAGTCGGGACCTTGCGTGGTTCCGGATACCTCGGTAAAAATACCGGCGTCATCCACGAGAGTTTGCATCTCTACCTTGCTCTTTAAGTTTCCGCATTTATATTAAGCATTTAAGTTTTAGTCTTGTATTCATACTTATATAGTGTAGATTGAAACTTAGCCTTTGTGGTAGAGATAGCAACACATAGACAAAATCTAGTTTACACATTCTAGTTTGATTATTTGCATAGGTTTTGCTCTAGGGATTTATTAGTGGCCTAGTTTAGTGAAAGTTTTAGAAGTCCTAATTCCCCCCTCTTAGGCGTCACCTGTTTCTTTCAGTACCGCAGTGGGCGCTCTGTCCGAGCGGGCGGTTGCACATGATGGGCGTCGCTCACACGTGCGACGCTGAGAAACAACAACTTGCTTCGGTAACGCATGACTTACTATGCGGCCTGTCAGCACACGGCGCACCGACAACACTGTTTGCCTTGGTAACGTGCGGAGCGGTCATTCGGGCCTGCGCAGCCTGACAAAAGCCTGCTCATCCCATGTGCGTGGCTGCCACGCCTCAACCTCCCGCATCAATACGAGCGGGCGAGCTTGCTTCCAGCCGAAGACTTGCGCCACGCGCCCACGGGCCACATGGCAGCGTAGGACCCCTATCCGAGCGGAAAGTGGGGGCCTGGAGCGCATGATGGCTCAATAACTTACTCCCGGCCTGACTGGCGCCCGGATGCCAGACAAGGAGGTCCGAGACCCTCATGCAGGGTTCCTTACGGTACACGTGGCGGTCTAGGACCCGCCCATGGGCGTTCGGACAACACTTGTGGGGGTTCTGTTCCCACCTGAGGGGGTCTGGACCCATGGTAGCAGTCTCTGAGCATCTACTGTTCTAGGACACTGATAACACTGGACCTCTTCCTGAGTTGGGAGCGAGTCTCGAGGCCAACAGTCCTGCCAGACGGGTTTGGACCCATGCGGCTGCTCAGTTCCTTAATACACGATTAGAGCTAACCACACATGTATCTACCTTAGCACAGTAGGAGTGGGTACCCCAGTTACGATGTACAAACAACCACTATTCAATTCCAACATGTTTGAACTATCAATAACATCAACAATAGCAAAGGAATCATCCTTATGATATGAAAGAAGGAAAACTCAGAAACACCCTATGATCCAACGACACATGAACTTCTCAAGACACATCTATCACGTTGAAACAACATTGACCATTTCAATGTAAAGAATGATTAAGGACAATAAATTTGGCACTACCAATATCAACATTATCAGATCTGGAAGCCTATATACATGTCTGATCGTCTCGAGATCATAATCCAATAATAAGGTAACACAATAGTGTTGATATCATCTATAGGCCTTAGTTTGGTTTCAGTGGTTAATGATAACGTAATATTATTGTGACTAACATATGTTTTGTAGAAATAAGATAAGTTACATCACAATAATGTAAGATGATTGAGCTTATGAGATATTTATTTCCTTATTAATGAAGATCAATGCTCCATTTGTAATGAATGAACAAAAAGGTTAAGGATAAGTTATTTCTAAGTGTTAATAGAGTTGTTGGATACTTAGATTAGTAACAAGATCTATATTTTCGTTTAGCCATACTATAAAGCAGGACATGGGATGGGT
The DNA here is from genome assembly GCA_029449295.1 of Zea luxurians. NCBI lineage: Eukaryota > Viridiplantae > Streptophyta > Magnoliopsida > Poales > Poaceae > Zea > Zea luxurians. The sequence goes on along the minus strand of JAOPSE010000019.1, from coordinate 20,289,148 downwards.
AACTTGGCCTACGTAAGTCTATCTAGGTGTGGTGATGCATACTTGTGCAAACTAGTGCGAGATAAACCTAAGAGAGTCCATAAAAAGTTTGAGAGAAAATCTAACTTGCAAAGCGATTGAATCAAACGTGTTCGACTTTAAAATAGATAATATAAAATACAAGAATATGAGACTAGATTAAATATAAAAGGATATATTTTAGATTGTTTTATCTCTATATACTATAGGTCTTCGCCTTATTTTTATGTTTTTGTAACCGGGCCTAAAAAAACTGAGATGATTGCAGGTAGAGGAAGGTGTAGCTGGTACATGCATGTGTGGCTAGCTAGTAGCCCTGTCGTCGTCGTCTAACCATCGATCCGGTCAAACCGATGTGCGTGTGGACATTGCATGCATGCATTCCGGCCAGTCCATGTCCATGCATATATGGACATGCGCCCGTTGTCGTCTACTCGTCTCTGGCTCTCTGCTACCTGCACCAGTCGTTGCAGTTGTCGGTCTTGCAGCGCTGGTAGCACCCGCCCCACTGGAAGAGGTTGTTGATGAGGCACTTCACCCGGCACGTCGCCTCGCAGATCTGGCAGTCGATGCCGCTCACCAGCTTCCGCGTGCCCCCACCGCCACCACCTCCTCCCCCTCGTGCGCCGCTGCCGCCGCCTCCGCCTCGTGTGGTGCCATTGCCGTCGCCTTGCGCTTCGATCGCGGCCGCTGCTTCCACAGGCGCCTGCGCGGCCGCGGCCGGCAGCAGCAGAAGCACGCAGATCGCTGCGGCCCTAACGGCGGCGGCCGGCGGCCAGCATGTATGGCGGCCCATGGATATGCGCAGATACGCGGTGACTGAGAGGTCGTCGTTGATGCGGACGTCGTTGTATTTTATGGCGGGCATGACGAATTGTGGCGGGAGGATATATGGATTAATTTGTACGTACGTGCGGAGACCGTTGCATGCCTTGTGCGTGATGGCAGCGGCTGGCCGTGTGTTGGTGCTCGGTGGTTGGGTCATGGCATTGCCGTTCTTCCCTACCCCCTCCCCATTTTGGATGTGCTTAAGCTATCTCGCAGTATCTAACTCGATATTTTAAACTTTATTCTGTTATTAAACAATGCAGTGCAGACAGCCTAAGATCAGCGTGCGTATATATATATATATATATATGAACGTGTAAAATATTGTTTTGCACTGTCGATTATATTGTTTATAGAATGAAGTTTGAAACAGTGAGGGGAGGTAGTAGCCTTACTAGCGCTAGCTTAGGCCACCGAGTTTGCTTGAGTTGTTTGACGCAAGTCATAACAAACCAAGAAAACAAAAAACTTGTACGGTTTGTCGATCTGTGAACCTCTACTCCTTTTCAAAATTAATATTCACTCTGGGACTCTGGGTTGGTCCTGCATCATTTTTTTTTAAATAACAAAGTTCATAGAGAGCCTATCAATATCAAGAACGCCAAATTGGGCTAGTTAATATTATTCATGAAGAATGTTTTGATAGAGCATTTTATTTGAACTTGTAGTAAACGTTAATATATTTGGAAAAAAACTTGATCAAAGTTAGAAATTTTGATATAAGACAAAAAAATATAATTTAGAACATAAGGAGTAGTATAAAACTGCAAGTGTGTAACAGCAGAAACAAAATGAACTTAAATGGATGTTGTATGGTAGCATCGAACTGTCCAATGGTACACCAGAGGCGATTCAATTCGTGAGTAGGTTTATTCATCAGGACACAGTTACATGGCTGCTAGCCTGCTATGATTATCCAGACACCATTTTACCGGTGTTATGTTTTCATATGGATATGGTTCTCTTGTGCGCAGAGAGATGCATGTCTAAACCATTGAAGGTGAATAGTTTTACAAATATGCCAAACAGGTCATGCAAGAGATGAATTGTGACCGTCGAAAATAGCGGCAGAACGACGTTGCCGTTTTCTAAGCACGAGACAGTGGACACTGATGCCCACTGATGCATGTTTAAGCCATCATGCATGGTACGCCAGTCACATACTTTCACCTTTCAGCGATGTTAAGTAATTGTTTTCCCTTTCCGGAACCCACACCAAAAACAGCGAGAGGCTGGATAACGTGTTAATGGCTGGTTAAGGGGGTGTTTGGTTTCTAGTGACTAATGTTTAGTCCCTTTTAGTTTCTATATTTGGTAATTTGAGAACTAAAATAGAATAAAATGTAGGGACTAAAAATTATTCACTAGAAATCAAACACCCTTTAAGTCTTCTCGGTAGCACCTCTAGATCCCATTCAATTTCCCTCGGAGACAAATTCTGGCCTTTTTAAAAAAAAAATCTCCTTGTCCGCTCTCAAAGATCGATATCTTACGTGCCACCCTCTACCTAGACCGTTGCAGAGTGGATAGTTTATCGACCCTCGATATCTTACGTGCCACCCTCTAGCTAGACCGTTGCAGAGTGAACAATTTATCGACCCGTTAGTGATTGAGAGCTACGGTTCAGAAGTTTTCTCGGACCATTTTTTTTGACACGAGGAGAACCCCATTTGCATTACTTTCATAACAGAAATACACCATTGTTCGTCGAAGTCTACCAACCTACAACCGTAGCACTTCCAACAAAAGTTTTGCAGCTAAAAGCATGAAACACAACCAACCTACAACCGTAGCACTTCCAACAAAAGTTTTGCAGCCAGAAGCATGAAACTCAACGCCAGGTGACCCAGCAGACCCTGATTCAGGGAGCCAGCACACAGGGCACAGAGGCCACAGGTCCAACGGTCTAGGTAGAACAACAGTGGCCATGAACTAAGCATTTGCCATCGTGTGCGATTTGTTTCACCAACGTTAACCCAGCCTTGCCTTTTTACAAACTTCATTTTAAAATATATGAAGGAACCAACGTATAACCTTCACCAGAATCAAAATCTCTCTCCGGTCGCATTTAGCTTCCCGAAACCAAATGCCTACGGATCTACGTCTATCCCCTTCGCCGTCTATCCCCTTCGCCGCACATCAGCTTCTCTGACTAAAGAAAACTAAACCTACTGGTGTTTATCAGTGACACTCCTATGTTGCAGAACAGTAGACAAGAAAAGGGCTTCAAGCACTTGAGGGAAGCTCACTTCTTGTTCTTGGGCGTTGCAGCGAGAAGGTATGGTTAGAATCTGCTTCCCCGACAAATGGTGGTGTCTTGCTTGCCTCAGAAGATGGAGCAGCAGGGCTGGTCTCTCCTGATTCCTCCAGCCCTTCTATCTGAGGGTGGTACTTCAATGCCTGACTATGGGAATGGATTTGCTGATACGTCTTCATCGCCTGGGCCACGAAAGATGCTGGGCTGGCACTGTCGCCTGGGAGCAGCATTGTATTTGTCTGCGTTTTAAAAAAAAACATCAGCAATTCAAATTCACAAAAGGAGCCAGGCATAAAGAAGAGTAACAGAACTAAGACAATCTCACCTTTTGTGCTAGATTTGAGAATGCTTCGATATATTGCTCTGCAAGTTTTAGGCAAGCAGCCTATCACAGAAATATAACATTGTTACTAGCATTTAAGAGCACAAATATAGTACTTAATACCATTTTGATAGTCAGTATTCCTCGATACCTTGGCACTGCCTTCAGTTGTCATCGCATCTGAAACCAATCTCATTCCACGAGCAGTAGCTTCTGACTTGGCAAGAATTGCTTCGGCCGCACCTGGTGTTAATAGCCAGAATAAGTAAATGCCAATGGTGGAGGGAATAAAGAAGTGCAAAACATTTAGAAGAAAAAAATTACAAATCATTTACAATGTTTAATTTAACTAAACTGCATTAATAGCCATCATCAAACAAGGTAAATGAACATTGGTGGAATAACGCATGCTGAACAGATTTACAAAAAAAAACATGGTAGTAAGGTGTGTGGAATGTCGCATACCCTTCGCACGGTTTGCTAGATCTAACATAGCTCCTGGTACAACAAATGAAATATGTCAGACATATTTTTTGAACATAAATGTCAGACATATATCAAATACAATACATCTCTCAAATGTGGAAGACGTTAAAGGCCATTCTATCAAGATTTCAGTATGAAGAATTTAAAACCGCATATATTAAGCTAAAAAGATAAAAAAAGGTTGTGAAGTCGTCACCTTCAGATTCAAGGACCTGGGCAGTTTTCTTCCCTTCTGATTCAAGGATTTGGGCCTGTTTCTTCCCTTCTGATTCAAGGATTTGGGCGCGTTTTCTCCTTTCTGCTTCAGCCTGCATCTCCATAGCCTGCCTAATCCCTGTTGGAGGAGTTATGTCCCCTGCATTGTCAAATTTAAAAACAATGGAAACATTGACATCTGAAACAAACCATGTATTACAACTCAAATGATTAAACAGGAAAAACCGGCACACTGATCTCATAGTGAATACACTTCAAGCCCCAATCTGTGTCTGCTTCATTGATGGCACTCTGCAGACAATTGACAGAAAACATTAGCCAGATGTTTGGTGGTAGCCAACAGAAATACTGGCACGTCTGATGAACAAATAGAGACAAAGATACACTCAGAGATCAGAGAGAGAGGAACAACAGCTACCACATCTAATGAGCCTTTTGTGGTCAAGTTTATATCAATGAGCTTTCCCTTCCACTGTAAGCATAATACAAAATCATTTGATAATAATCAACAGTACAAATGTTAAATGGTAAAGCAATCATAATTTATCAAACAAATCTACAAGTTTCTTCAAACAGTAACTTAAATGAACAAGAGTAAAATACATTTCCGGTCCTTAAACTTGTCGCTCTGTGTCATCCCGATCCACAGACTTCTAAAGTGTGTCAGCCCGGTCCTTAATCGCTGTTTGGGTCTCAGTTAGGTCCAAACGGGTCGTGGTTGACATATGGACCCCACATGTCAGCCTTTGTATCTCTTTTCTCTCTCTTTTCCGCATGTCCTGTGAGAGAGCCGGACAAGAGAGAAAAGAGATAAAGGACCTAACTGAGACCTGAACAACGATTAAGGACCAGCATGACACATTTTAAAAATTTGTGGATCGGAATGACACAGGGCGACAAGTTTTAAGGACCGGAAATGTATTTTACTCAATGAACAACATGAATATACAAACAGCAGTTGTTGAAAGCTAGGATGATCAGGTTAAGTTTAGCCATCCTATTACTTCTACCAAACAAACAATTAACCAAACTAATAAAATGTTAAAATTGCAACTGCTTCAATGTGTTTCAAATGGACACTCCCCTCCATTCCAAATTGTAAGTCGTTCTGGCTTTTATAGTTACATAATGTGTATCTAGGTGTGTAGCAAAAGCTATGTACCTAGAAAAGCCAGAAGGACTTACAATTTGTAATGGAGGGAGTATATCATAATTTGGTAAACCATGGACCCTCCTAGAGATCATCTAATGCAATGGCATTCAGTTTCCTGTCAAAGGAATCCATGCAACACATACCATATTTTCACTAGGATGCCAATTTGGATGATCTCTTTACATGATCCAAAAATATTACAGGGATGGTAGTACAGAAACAATATGGAGAGACTATTAACCAAAAGAGTACAAAAGCTAATGTGTTTTAATTTTTTCCCACCCAAAACGTATGGTATGGGAAATTGAACAAAGAATTCAAGATGGGAATAAGAATCCATACCACAATTTTCTCATTTAATGCATCTCTCTCCTCAAAAGTCTTGTCTAGGGTTATCTTCCCAAGTTCACTTATCATGGTTGTTTGTGCAAGTTGTAGGACAGCATAGATTGGATCCTCCACACCATAGGAAGCAAGGTAGGGGTCCATGATCTGCAAAATTCAACAAAATAATGAGTTTATGCTCAGCACTCCATAGCATGAATAAACAACTTCACTGTAGATAATTTCCCAAATCTGGCCAATAGCATTGCAGTCTACTCAACTCGGATACTAGGAATGACACACGCACTTACCACAGTAATACTTACAGGAATTACAAAAAAAAAACACAGATGGATAGTAACTTTACATCAAAACAGAATGGATTGAATTATACATCCATTCATAAGTTCCTATGACAAATATAATGTTTGCTATCCTAACAAATAAAACAAAACCAGAATAAGCATTACAGCCACCCTACCTCAAATGACACAAAATACCACAAATGAAAAATGTTAGCAGCTAAACAAAATAAAAGATTGGTTATATCTTAAGGAAATAAGCAGTATGTTTAGTTGTTTACAATCACAAATCATCATCACATACGCCTTTCCCATACAAAAAATGACACTAAGTTGGGTCTTGATTAGATGCATATAAGTAATTAAGTAGAAGCACTAAAATCAGTATGATCCACCTGGAAGCAAACTAACCAAATCACAAAAGATAATATACCCATTTCCACACCCAAGACATTGCTGACTGCTAAAAAATTGTATAAATTTGTCACCAGGGCAATGAAACAGTAAATTAGGTCTCACACCATCATTGGTTCTACAGCCCTTACAAAGCTTTGATTCCAAACAAGGCAACAACTAAAGGTGTAAATCAAACACCAAACTTTATCCAAAAAATTAGGAACACCTTGCATGTGAATTGTGCAGCCTCTTGAGCTTGCTACAGTCATTGAGAATGTGCTGAGGCATTGATCTTGATGACCAAGGTTGGTACTATCTACAATGTAGTGTAGCCAGAAGAGTATAATATCCAGTATCATTAAAACTACGTTTAAACGACGTTTAAACGTCAAAACTCTAATTAGAGGTTGAAACCGTGTTTTAGCGTTTTGGAGCTCTAAACTGTAAAACACAGTCTTTCATGTGTTTTAGACCATTAGCTACTTTTGGGCCCAGTTTGTTAGTTACTTTTGGGGTCCAATCCAGCTCATGGGTGAAGTTTTGGTAAGCCACTAACCTCTCTGTTTTGGTATTTAACTTCATGTTATTGTCTGAAATTATGATATATTGGTATTTTCTCTATGTTATTTAAAACTACGGTTAAACTTTGTTTAAACGTTTAAAAGTCAAAATTCCACCCATGAGCGTTTCAACAATATATCGTTTTAATAACGTTGATAATATCATCAGACTCATACAAAAGAGCGCACAAGAGTGTCAATCTCCCAGCTCATACAAGGTAAAGTGGCAATGTGCTACCAACGACATGATGCCTTATCCTGAATTCCAGATTCAAGGCAATATTGAATCAACATGTAAAAATAACTTGAGCTTTGCTTTGAAAATGGTCATATAACTAAATACTTTGGTCCTGGGATTCATAAAATTGCATCAACATATGTTGCAGAGACAAATATGAAGAGAGACCTACAGTGTCAACTAATGCATGCAAAATAAGATTGGAAACTGAAATTTCAGTATTTAGGCTTCACAACCCAAAGTCCTTCGATTCCATATACCACACTAACCAAATCAGAAAACAGGAAAACTTGAAATCCACGTAGAAAACATCGTTAATGGGTCACAATGTTCCTACCATCTTCAATTGCAATTTCGATTATTAACTAAATCCAGGAGCCCTTGCTGCAATCTATACTACACAGCCAGATCACAAGCTGGATCAATCCAGTTCACACTAACTTTTGCCATGTGAGGCGTCACACCCACCCATCTCTGATCTACCGGCAACAAGTGCAACACTCAACAATCTGTATGTAGACCGCGAAGGCGAAAGGGGAGGCAATATTACCTTGATATATATGACGCTGTCGATCTGTATGGTGACGTTGTCCTTGGTGATTGCGTTCTGGTCGGGAATGGGGATGGTCTCCTCCTTGAGCGAGTGCACGTAGGCAATACGGTCGACGGCGGGGATCAGCAGGTGGAACCCGGAGTCGAGGGTCTTGAGATACTTCCCGAACCTCTCCACGACGAAAGCCTTCTTCTCCGGAACTATGTTCATGCCCCAGTTCACCGGCGGCTCCGGTGGATCGAACCTGAGAACAGCACACGGTCCAGGGGCGTCAATCTTAGATTGCATTGCAGAATTTAGCAGAGAATGAGGGGAGGGAGTAGAAGGTTGAGCAGAGAATAGGGGAAGTGCGAGGGTTTTACATAGAGCTGTCGTCGTCGTCGCGGGGGTGGAAGCGGGAGAACGAACGGGACGAGGCGAGGGCGGAGCCGGCGGCTGCGAGGTGGCGCGGGAGGAGGAGGAGCTGGCGCGCGGGTACCGCGGATCGCCTGAGTAGGCTCGCCATCGTCGGCGACGAAGGGGATGGTCGGATGGATTCGGAGTTACTTCTTGTTAAAAGGCGCTCGGGTTTCGGACGCTCTCCGCGTTTCACGCCCTTCAGCCGACTCGTGTGACGACGCGTGGAGGAGGCGTCCCCACGAGCGGACCGCGTCCGCCCTCGTCCTCCCCTCCCCGCGTGACCGCCTCCGCCCTCGTCCTCCCCTCCCCCTCGCTAATCTCGCGGCGGAGCCGCGCCAGCCCCATCCCCGCATCCTCCGCAGTCGTCACCAGCGCAGTCCAAGCCTGGATCCATGGCGCCGCCCTCACCCTCCCCCCGCCAATCCTGCGGCCGCGCCGCGCCCCCCATCCGGCCATCCCTGCATCCCCGCAGCCATTACCAGCGCGCCCAAGCCCCCAAACTTCGCCCGCTCTCCACGCGATGGTCACCCATCCCGCCGCTCGCCCCCTCCCACCATCGCGTTTCCGCCCGCGTACCCCGTCCATCCAGACGTCGTCGTCGCGCAGGTCTCCTCCTACCTCGCGGAGTCGCGAGCCCCTCTACTCGGCCCTTGCCGCGCCGCTACGCGATGGAGGACCTCGAAGGGGAACGCTGTGCTGCTCCTGCATCCTCTCCAGAGCCGACTCGGACGCCACCGTCGTCCGTCTCGTCTCCCTCTCTCCGGGAGGACATCTCGCTGGCCGGCACGAGCTGGCCTTCTTCTCTGGTTCTGGCCCTCACCCCCACCCCACCCCACTCTGCGCCTCCCCCCGTGCCCACGTCGTCGAGGCACATGCCCGCCCAACTCCACCTTGCCTTAGCACTCTCCTTCTCCGACCCGGACGCCGCCGTCGCCCGTCCCATCTCACTCTCTCCGGGAGGGAATCTCGCTGGCCAGCACGAGCTGGCCTTCTTCTCTGGCTCCGGCTCCGCCCCCACCCCACTCCACGCCTCCCCTCGTGCCCGCGTTGTCGAGGCACATGCTCGCCCAAATCCGCCTCGCCTCGGCACTCCCTCTCGATCCGATCCGGAGCTGACGCTCCCACCGGCGCTAAATAGCACGATGTCGAAGCCCGGAGGTGGTGGTGCTTTCTTGGAACAGATCGAAGGCTCCATCTCTAGGCTTTCTTCTTGTGGGGATGTTTTTTTATTTGATTTAGGTTTTTGTGCAGGTGCTGATGTCTATCCCAATGCCCACGGGGTTCATTGGTGCTGATCCATACAAGATGTGAGTAGAGGGCAGGCTTCGGCGTCAAGGCCAAGGCGGTGTGGCGACTGGTAGCAGCAGGGTGACTACCTGACTCGCCTGCGTGGGTTGCCCTGGACAGTCGTGCTGGCTTCGCTAGCGGTGGTGACCTTGAGATCGGGGAGCTTGCCCGGGTAAGTAATGCATTCGATCACCCTCCCTTCGTTCCCTTTCCCAGGCTCAACACACTAATCATAGGACGGACGGATGTAGCTCGCCATAACCAACAATGGCGGTGGCACGGGTGGTTGATGCATGAACGAAGACCGGAAAAGAATAGACTCATCTATCCGCCCGTCGGTCAGGCTCAGGCCAGGGCTCCAACCGGTCCATGGACGTGACGGAGAGACTAGCGCTGGAGGAGCTGTTCCTATTTGATGGTGCATTCATTATTTGAAGTTAATTATAGTGCAGCACCATTATATTTTTATTTCCATATAATTTGAAGTTAATGTAACTGGGTTTGATATGGTGCACCCAGATAAATGAGCAATTTACCAGTGAATATAGTTGTCTCGGTAACTTTGTATTGTTTGTTCTGCTAGCCTACAGTTGCTGCAATTGAAGCTGGTAAAGGCATAGCATTGGCAAACAAAGAGACGCTTATTGCAGGTGGTCCTTTCGTGCTTCCCCTTGCACACAAACACAAAGTGAAAATTCTTCCTGCTGATTCTGAGCACTCTGCAATATTTCAGGTATCTCACAAAATGTTTACTTGTTCTGCAGCTAACTTTTTTTATTATTATACATGTTTGGTCTGAGGTTGGGAAAGATATGCACTGACTTTGGATGTTTAAACGAACTAACAATAGAACAGTAGTGTTATCTCTCAACTTGAAATAATGTGGAAATGGATTTTATGTGTTATGGCATTCTTTTCTTATTAGAATCTGCTTCCCTTGTACCAGTGCATCCAAGGCTTGTCTGAAGGAGCACTTCGTCGCATTATTCTAACTGCATCAGGTGGTGCTTTCAGGCAAGTCCATCCATATGTGTTATATGTACTTCGGTAAACATGCGAATCCATCTCATATCAAATGCTCATGACAGGGACTGGCCAGTTGACAGGCTGAAAGATGTAAAAGTAGCTGACGCTTTAAAGCATCCAAACTGGAATATGGGAAAGAAGATCACAGTAGATTCTGCTACTTTATTCAACAAGGTGTCTTAGAGCTCCAGCTTTTTTAAATGTGTTTAATCCATATTTATTATGTTAAACACTAAAGTGACAACTTGGTCTTGTAGGGTTTAGAAGTTATTGAGGCACATTATTTATTTGGTGCTGAATATGATGACATTGAGATTGTGATTCACCCACAATCTATCATACACTCTATGGTTGAAACCCAGGTGAGCCCTGAACCATGGTTATATCTTGCTTTTCCTTAAATATGATGAAAATCAGTTATGAAGAGTGCATACAGAAGCGTAATGTTCTACATTGGACAAAAGGAACTGGAGATGCAGCACAAGATGAACAGAATTGTTGGTCAATGTAGGCAAAAATGTGAACTTATGCAGGCGAAATTTACTGAGAAACTGGAAGAAGTACATACCGCATACCAGAAGATGGCGAAAAGATGTCAGTTGTTGGAGCAAGAGAATGAAAACTTGAACAGAGATAAGCACGAGCTGCAAGAAAAATTTGCTGAGAAATCCAGTTTAGCAATGTGCCAGTATCTCTTGATTCTTCAGAGGAACACATTCTGTTCCATCCTATATATACGAGGATTCAGGGATTCCTTCCCCTTTCCAGGCAGAAGAGGAAGGTTGATGAGATGTATGACCAACTGAGGAATGAATATGAGTCGGTGAAGCGTTCTGCCATTCAACCTGCAAATAACTACTTAGCAAGACCTCAGCCAGACTTGTTTGCAGGCATGCCCAACGTGATGGATGGTGGCGACCATCTGAGACAAGGTAACTTAAAACTTCTATGCACACAATTTGATCTCTTCTTCATTATGTCCCTCATACTGGTTCTATATCATTATCTTTTTTGCTCTGTTCGCACAAACTACTTTTGTTATTCATCAAAGCCTCAATTATGTTAGGTGCAACGTTTTTATTCTTTATACAGTACTTAGTAACTATGATAGGTCTCCACAAAAACAGCTCATTCACTGGTTGCAGGATCGGTTGATCTTCCTAAAACTCCAGGGCAGAGAGATGAGGGCTGGGGTCCACCGCCAAGGCAACGTCACTGCACCTCTGGTCCCTTTGATCTGTCCACCAGGTCTCCTGCCCATGCCGTGGCTCCTCCGGCTGATATCAGGCCCAGACAGCAGACATGGTCAGTCTTCAGAGCTACACTGAACAATCCATCAAGCACCCTGCAAAACCTCATAATCTCACCTGTCAAGCGTCCCAGACGTCCCGTAATCGCCAACACATATTCACGTAATGATCTCCCTTTTACTCATGCATACAACAACTATTGACGATGGACTTTAGAGGTTGTTTGAACTTGTTTGCCGTTTAGGCACGGTCATGATAAATGATGGTCACCTCTTTGGTAGTGGAGATAAATCCCACTTTCACTAACACCTGGTCCAACACAGATTTGAAAAACACCGCCAGGTGGAGCCGTCAAGGCGAGCCACATATACTCAGGTCGTTTTCATGGGTTGGAAATGATAATGTTTAGGATGTGTGCTGTTGTTGTTATTCATGTGTTACCTATATTGTTAATTCTCAAATATTAACATGTCTTCAACTAATTTATCATCATACCTCATTTATTTTGGCAAAAAAACCCAGCATTTATGACAAAACCAAACTGGATTATAAAATACTTTAATTTTTCTACCCTTTATATAGTATGAATAGACCAAGAACCTGAACAAGTCTTCATCCCAACTTGTTACTTCTTACATTTGCCTGGATGTTAAATATTTTTTTGTTGATTTGAAATGCATAGCCTGGCAAAATGCTAGCTAAAAATGCTCAGAAAAGCACATTTTTGTTTTTGAGGAGATCTGCTAATGCAGTCCTTAATACAAACTAAAAGTCGTGTCCATGCAAATATCAATGGTGTATAGAAGATCCTTTTGCTAAATGGTCTAGATTTTGAGAGATGTGAAAAATCCTTTTGCATGGTATGATGGCTCTGCTTATGCAAATGGACAAGCTTTTCTATTATGTATATTGGTATGTCATAATTTCTTCTTCATCAATACCATTATTGTATAAATGCATTTAGTTTAAATTCCATGCACTTTTGCTCTTCATGAATACCACTATTGTCTAAGTTTTTTATTCCATACATTTTTTGCTTTTGATCTGCATTATATTTCCATTGCTGTTGAACTGGCAGTGTAGGATGTCGACCTTGAGGAGAAAGTTGATGTGATAATATCAGAATGGATGGGCTATATGCTTCTCTATGAGGTTTATATCTCAATGCTGTTTCTTTTCATTGCATTTCAATGTTCTCTTTCTTTTTTCAGTTCTAAATTCTTGTGTTTTTTTTTCCTGTAGAGTATGCTGCCAAGCGTCCTATTTGCAAGAGATAAATGGCTTAAGCCTGGTGGTCTTATTCTTCCTTCTTATGCTACAGTATAATTAGCACACAAAAAGGTTATAGTGCTTGTACAGGATGTACCTCATGTATTTGCTTGTACAAGTCATTTACTAATTTTAGTTTACATAGGCAGAAATAATATCTCCGACAACTTTAACTAAATGTTTTAAATATTAGGGCCCTATCATGTGGTGTGAGCCATAAATGGTTTTTTGGCTCAAAATCTTGATTTATCATTTTATGGAATGAGACACCAATAGTTTATGATAAATCATTCTCCAAAGCTGAATACTTGTCCATGATCCTTTCCCATAGCTCTTCATTGCTCTCATAACAAATTCCGAGAGATATGAAGGCAGTGTTGATTTCTGGCATGATGTCTACGGCATAAAAAGTAAGCTACTGTCCTATCTTTTATAGAGTTGAGTATGCATTGTGGGTGCTGTCAGATACTCAGATCTTGTATGGTGGCTTCTGATGCTATACTTTGATCATAAACCTCTTCTGCTGCAGTGTCTGCTCTTGTGCCACTTGCCAAAAAGTTTACATCTGAGGAACCTTCCATTGAAACAATCGGCGGAGAGAATGTTATAAGTCGGCCAGCTGTGGTGAGTCTCGGGAAAGCTTTTCTAAATCATAAAATGTCAAGCAATAATTATATTTAGTTATTTACTTATTACAACCTTCTGTGATTGAACTCTAATTGTATTTGTACCCTTCTTTATGCCCTGGGGTGCACACTATACAGTTCAAGCACATCGATTGCTATAGTTTTACAGCTCAGGAATTCAAATCTATCACCACAAAATACAAAGTTTCGTCAATGATGTTAGGTGAATTATGTGACTTCAATCGTAATCTTGATCCCGTGTTCTGAATTTGCTATGTTGATTTCTCTGTATTATAGTATGATACTATCTGGTTTTTTTTTGTCAAGGACTATGATATGTTACCTGATGCTGAATGACATGAACCCTTGTAGTACACGTCATTTTTCTATTTTTGAAACTAATATATTGTTGTTCACTCGTGCTTCTTTCTATCACGGGATTTTAGGAGCAATATTTGCGAAATTTGCAAAATACTTAGAGAGTTAAGATGGTTCGCTTAATGGCCAGTGTGATGTAGTTTTTCAACTATTATATATGGAAGTAAGCTGGTTTCTCAACCTCTCAGCTGTAGCATGCTTTTACATTCTGTTTAAACTGCATTCCTGTAAATATCAAGTTCAATCATAGGTAAAACTCATACAATGTCAATTGTTTGTAATGATATTTGTTATCACTTATCGTTTTAGTTGTGAAGCAAAAACAGAGTTTGATCTTTAATCATACTACGATAGGTGATAGTTTTCCATGCCACAGTCTTGGTTTGTTCTATGTTAGGTTTGTTAGCAATTGCCTTATTTTTTGGCGTACTTATTTTTGTGCACAAATATATAGAAAATCGGGAAGATAAAAATGTGGAGATCGATAGGATTCAAAAGATTGACTTGAGTCATATTATTGACACACTCTTTACTTGGTAATAAACGTTTATAAATATGGAATTAATTTCCACAACACAATGTTACTGTGTGTGATAAGATATGAGTTTGAAAAAAAATTACCATATGTTCTTAAAAAAAGAGAAACAACTTAGCATTTTTCATAAGTTTGGCTAAAGTCATGTTTTTGTATATTCACGGAAGAAAGTCTATATAGCCACCAAATATCTATAAATTATAAAGATGAGACTGTTTAGGATACAGTTTTGAAGAAAATCATATTATCATTCATTTTATTCACAGTGATAATGATAAAAAGATCATCGTCTGTTTTCATGTACGTGAATGTTTTTTCGTTGTACTGTATATTGTTACTTGTAAACAATATTTATTTAACATTTGTCCAAGTACCAAATTATGACAAGATTATGTCTGGCTTACGCACAATAGCTAAGGATTAAAATTTGCATTACCTGGAACTATTTTGAGAAAAAAGTTCTTTGGAGAAGTATATCTTCCAGACTTCCATGTCACTTACAGAAATGAGTGTTAAAAATGATCCTAAATGTTGATGCCTTACTGCCTTAGTAACGGCAACAAAATTCCACTGTGTGGTCCTGATTTGAGGACTAAGACATTAATCAGTTCAAGCAGTACCATTTTGTGTTATCGAGTGGAGGATAATGATCTTAAACGTGTCCCTTCTTTACGCATATATAGATTTTTTTAGGATGCTAGGAATCCTTTTGAACAAAGTGAAAAATTGAGTCATTGTTCTGAAATGCTAAAATAATACCATCTCAGATAAGAAAAGTACAAGCTTTCTAAGTAATTTGTCGTTTTTTGCTTGGTCTGTGTTTTGGACCTTCTCCTTCGATTTGAACAACTATTATATATATTATTCAAAATATTACTTAGCAGATGCACATGACTTCTATGTTTGATGGGTATTGTTTCATGTTCTATATCAGTTGGGCAAGTGGTGCTCTCGATCCAGAAAGGAGCTCGTGATCGTTGTTTCGTAAGTCAATATGTGTTTTTAATGATTGGTCCTCTTTCGTTGCTTTTCTTGCAGCTATACTTTTACGAATCTCTTTTTGTTCTGAACTCAGTACTTCTGATCACCATTTTTCTTCATCTCATGTGTTGGTTACCATTTTAAGTAGGGCTTATGAACTAATCTATATTCTCATGTCAACAGGGAGTGTACTTTGTGATGGTTGCTGTTTTTTTGGCTTAATCCTTTCTTCAGCCACCTTCAACGTGAGTTACACAACTCTTTACCTTTCATTAAGAGGTGAGAAAGTTTGACCACATGCATGTCAAAGCCAAGAATAGTGTAAATTTTAGAAAACAGTTCACTTGAGGTACCTCATAGTCATATGGATACATAATAAGGACATTAGATATCTAGTACTTTTGAATTAGAAGATTTCATATGTCAATCTTTTTGGTGGATGGAACATGACACATGTATTTATGGAGCTTTTATACTCACATTCTTGTATTTGTTGTTTGTAGCCTCGACAAACCTGGAGTTTGAACACATGATAGATGGTGTGCTCATTTTTTGGATGAAGAGTTGCACTTATAGTTTACTACGTTAGGTTTATGTACATAACTATGTGGATTGGCCCGACTATGGCTCCCAATACTATATATACCTCCCGTTATGGTTTGTCCCTATACGACGCCTCACTCCCATTTTTTCCTTGTGCTGGATGGACCCTGTGCTGGATAGGGCGCCCGAATGGGCGCCACCTGATCTAGTAGGCTTGAAAATGCCTCCTGGACTCGAAGCCGGTCGTCTCGCTGTCTGCCCATGGCAAATACCGAATTTTTTGGTTTTTAATCCAGTTTTAGACAAAAATTAACATTCAGACCCATAGACGAATCAATTGTATTTATGGCCTCGAAGCTCGGCGCCAACGTGGCAGAGCTAGGATTTAAGCTCCGTGCCCGTTTTCTTTCTTCTTTCTCTTCTCTCCTTTCTTCCTCTGGCCGCCCGCGCGCCCTTTGCCTGTCCGCCCTCGCCAGCGCAATCTGCCGTCGCCCGCCCCCTCTGGCCAGCCCGCCGTCGCCTGACCCCTCTGGCGAGCCTGGCGTCGCTCGCGCCCCCTCCGACCCCACGCCGCCGCTCGGCCCCTCCGGCGAGCGCGCTCCACCGCCGCCCTCACCCTCACCGACACGGTATTTTTTACTTAACTTATTAATTGATTTAGGAGTAAGTGGTTAGTTAGTATGTAGCATTTAATTAGTATTTACTTTGTTAACAATGTAGTGTTTAGGGTTTCAGTTTTTAGGTAGCACATGTTCGCTTGGGTTAATGCATAGTTAGTTAGTTGTTGAATTGTTAGTATATAACTAGTTAGGTGCCCGTGCGTTGCGACGGCACATAAAAATGTTCGATAAAATATTAGTGCACAACGATTATATAAAAATGAACACCACAATGTAAATGTTGGTAGTTTTTCAGTATCATGAGCATGAGGTGACCTCATAATCTCTATTAATATTGAGCAAACAAGAATAAAAGTTTCAAAAGAGGATAAGATAACAAGAACTTTATGTGCTTATGTATACAGAAATATATAGGTATGTGTCTATGCTTTGTTATGAAAATAAAAGCCTATCACAAAATATTGATACGAAAAGATATTAGATACATACATCAAACTTCTAAAAATCAAACTTGTTGCCAAGGACTTGATGCACCTGCATTCCTGTGCACATCCTTTGCTTATGATCGTTGGCACACAATAAATCAAATGTCTATGTGTTGCTAAGGAATTAATTAAGTGTAATAAATCAAACATACATTGATAAAGGCATAGCATGCAATAGTTTGCATGCCTAGTGGACTTGAAGAACTATACGAAAAAGTTGCTCGATCTATTGCAGGCAGCCATGTAATACGAGCAAAGATCATACTACGGGTGAGGATTATAGAAAAATTTCAAGAATTTCTTGAATAACATTAGTAGGCCATAGGGAACCTAACATCTATTCCATGTAGAGAATGAAATTTGCAATGTCATGAAGCCTAGCTTCTCTGTAACACTCAACAATCCGATCCACGACCTCATCCTAGTTACCATCCACAAATACTAAATCCATAAAAAATGCAGCCCCGTCAAGAACCACCTGTAGTGCACCAGAGCAGCAATGGCAGTGGAGTCAGCCAAGAAATAGGTGAAAATAGACTCGTCAAACACCTGTTCTGGAGCCTTTCCTTTCTTCAGGACCTCACACTTACCCTCCTCAGTTACCTTCTCTCTTATAAATTCGAGTTGCTCATCCTCCCACCAAGCTAGTTCGTGAATGTTTGTTATATCCTCCCACCAGATTTCCTCAGTTGATCTCCCACCAAGCTAGATCAGGAGGGTTGCCTGCATGTTTGCTCCGCTCGGGACAACAGACAGTAGATGATGTAGCATCCCAAAAATTCAAATCCTGAAATTTTCTCAAACTCGCTCTAAATTCAAAATGAATTTCAAATTTCATTTCAAAATGTTTGTTTGTGAGTTGATATCAACAAATAAAATATAGTGGTCTATATTATCTCCAAAATCCTCCTCGAAATATCCTACAAATATTTTTCCAGTGATCCCCCTCAAATTGTTTCCAGAAATACTGCCTAGATATTTCCCTAGTGATCCCCTTCAAGTTCTTTCCAGAAATACTGCCCAAATATTCCACCGATATATCTGCAGATATTTTCCTCTTGAGAAATACCTTCAGAACCATTTTTCAAGTCCCCACAAATATTTTCTTCATAACTTTCCTCATGCTCACACATAAACGTATGCCTCCGGTATCATACGATGAGCTCTACAAGCTAATTACACTCATATAAGACAAATCTATGCTAATCTCCCACTAATCCTCTCATCCTCCCACTAATCCTTTCATCCCTCCCCCTAATCCCCCCACCATGGCTATAAATAGAGGGGCAAGGGCCTCCTCTCATCCCACCCCAAGCCATTTTATGGCAACTCTCTTCCCCCCCCCCCCACACACACCCACTCCATGTTCCACACAAGCACACACTAGCACAAGGATCGTTCGGTCGTTCTTCGATCGTTCGTCCCCATGTTCTTTGTTTGTTCGTTCGTCCGATCGTTCATGGTTCATTTGTTCGTCCAATCATTCGATCGTTCGTCCGTTCGTTCGTCCAAATAATCTTTTTCCTGCCGTTATGCTGCTGAAATTCCGATCATTCGTTCGTTCGGTCGTTCATCGTTCGTTTAGAGTTCCTATTCATCGTTCATCGTTCGTTCATAGTCCCTATTCATCGTTCTTCCAGATAATCTTTATCCTGCCGTTATGCTGCCGAAATTCCGATCGTTCGTTCGTCCGATCATTCGATCGTTCGTCCGTTCATTCGTCCAAATAATCTTTTCCCTGTCGTTATGCTGCCGAAATTCCGATCGTTCGTTCGTTCGATCATTCGATCGTTCATCGTTCGTTCATAGTTCCTATTCATCATTCATCGTTCGTTCATAGTCTCTATTCATCGTTCTTTCAGATAATCTTTGTCCTGTCGTTATGCTGCCGAAATTTTGATCGTTCGTTCGTCCGATCATTCGATCGTTCGTCCGTTCGTTCATA
This sequence comes from Zea luxurians, assembly GCA_029449295.1. Classification (NCBI taxonomy): domain Eukaryota; kingdom Viridiplantae; phylum Streptophyta; class Magnoliopsida; order Poales; family Poaceae; genus Zea; species Zea luxurians. The sequence continues at coordinate 20,270,151 of JAOPSE010000019.1, read as the reverse complement.
GTTCCTATTCATCATTCATCGTTCGTTCATCGTCACTATTCATCGTTCATCGTTCGTTCATACGACTATTCACCATCACTATTCATCATTACTATTCATCGTTACTATTCACTGTTACTATTCAACATCGTTCCTATTTATTGTTACTATTCATCGATGATATCTATGGCAACCTTTTCGTCGTTACTATTCATCGATCATCGGATCACCCCAAATTTCAACTACTCATTTGTCATGTTGTCCAGTCCACCTAAGACCAGCCAGACCAATATTTCAGTCATACAAACTCCAGTGACTGATTTTCCTTCCAGTGGGAACTTCTTATCTGATCACCCATCCCAGGTTTCTCCAAGTTGAGCACGCTTAACTTTGAGATTCCTTCGAACCAGGCTTCCAAACTCTGATTCCAACAATTCTTGTTTCTAAATTCTTATCGAATTATTCCCTATCCAACCATATCATCCCTTAAGCATGGTTCATATTCCAGAAAACTCCCAAAATACTCTTGTCCCATATTCTGCCTATAATTCTCCTGTTCATACTAAGTCAGACGATTCATTCGTCACTATTCTCACCAACAGTGAACTTCACTATGCTACACCACATACACTCAGCTATAAATACACCCAGCTACCCTCTCCCTCTCCACACACACTCAACACCCTCAGCCAAGGCAAATGCCCCACCCACTCAGTTACTCCACTCTGCCGGCTATACGCATAGTGTCGCTTCGCCTCCAGTTCACCCTCCTGGTAAGCACCTCCGCTCCACCACCAGTAATATCACAACACCACATGACACAGATTCTACTCAAGACTCCACACATCCATATATCGCTATTCTGACCACTATACTAAATATTTGTTGGTATACTTGCTGGTTTGTATGTTTGCTTGTTCATGTTGCATAGTTATCGGAGCGTTCGTGCCGTCTCGTGGAGGCCAGATCTACAAGTCTACGCCAGGCGGTGGAGCCAGAAGCCAGTTCTGCGAGCTCCCCTTTCCCCTTCGCCGGATAAGCACGGCAAGCTCACTGGATCCCTTTGATGCATAAATTACCTATGATTTTTCAACCACAACCCTAAGCCTGTTATTTTATGCATGATATGATTTTGAGATAAGTTATTATGGCCACCCAGCCGCTTGCCTCAATCAATCCTTGATATATTTGTTACAAATGATTTGAGAAAAGGTGTGAGTTTTCAAAAGAAAATGCTTTTCAAAATGTGTATGATGAAGGGTTTTCACCCTTATCACCTTTGAGTAGGGATGATCAGGGACTCCCTGGTTTAGGGGAGGGCCTAAGGTGATGGCTCAGCTGGTTTAGGTGTGAGTAGAAGGATTGTCCCCTCACATAAGGATCGGTTTGTCATCCTTCACTACCTGTACTCATGATAAGTACAACCACTCGAGACTGTGTGAGCAGTCACTCAATCTGAACTCGTACGATTCAAACCCAGGGTTATGAAGGCTGGGGAGCACCGGGAGGATAAGGAGGGGGAATGTTTTGTCCGGTTTGGACATGGCGGTGGCCTGACTCCTTCCAGTATAACCGTTAAGGTTAGGATGTGCGAGGAAGGAAAGAGATTCGGATTCGGATCTCATTGGCCATGAGATCGCAGAGCCGGACTAGTGGGTAAAGTGTACCCCTCTGCACAGAGTTCAAACTTATTCGAATAGTTTGTGTCCACAGGAATGGATGAGTCTGGTGTGGTATAGCAATTAGTATTTTGTTTTCCAAAAAAAAGAGATGCGTTTGAGAAAAGTGGTTTTTAAAAGGTCCGACGGTTGAGCCGTGAGCTATGGTGGACGGGAAGTCCAGTAGCTGTTTTTGAAAATGAAAACCAGTGGGAAACTGATGAGATACCTGGATGGTTTAGTCCAGGGGATTTTGTTCTAATATTGAAAAACTTCCTGCTCCTTTGGGAGAGGATGCGCTTTGAAAAATACAAAATGTTTTACAAAACAACCCTGCATAAAATATTGTTGTTTCTGCAAAATATCCTGAGCTCCACATATTCCATGCATTATATCTGATTTCCCCATTCCGCGGGTGAAGGTGGGTTGCTGAGTACGTTTGTACTCACCCTTGCTTATTTGTTGTTTTTCAGAAAAAGGAGATCTGGTAAGAGTTACGACTGTTCCCAACCTTGCCTGTGGCTGTTGGACCACTGATTTGCTTCGCTGCGTATATCGAGCTGCTTCAACCCCACTCTGATGATATGTCCCGAGTTGTGGACCAACTCTTAAAGTTGATCGCCACCTTTATAGGTTTGTCTCGTTTAAGCAGATCTGGAACTATCTGATGTATAAATGTGTTTACTAGTCTCCTGGGACTAGTAATTGTATCACATTTGAGTCCCAGAGGATTGGGGACGCTTGAGGTGGTATCAGAGCTGTTAGGTTGGCCACAGGACGTAACCCTTAGCCTGATCCAAAAGTTTTTAAGTCAAAACTATTTTCTTAAAAAAATTCTTGCTCTCATCCCTTCATTTCAAAAATTCTTTCCCCCTTTCCTTCTCTCAGAAGTTAGATGGAGGTCCGCTGCCAAACCAGGTTTTGCCAGAATGAAGATGGTTTCCCCAAGTTGCTGAGAGCATGCACAGTTCGCCTCGGAATCAGGAGCCAGCCAGAGTATGATGGTCATGAATTCGTCGAGCATGGCACAGAGAAGTGTGTCGTGACCGTATACATTGGATCCAGTCCGCACCATGTGGAATGGAGTGTCACTGCTGCTGGGCACAGATTCAAAGACACCTGCCAAGTCATCGCCCGCAAGGCATTGAGGGCCCTGTGTCAGATTTATGAAGAAGTGGCCGACACACCGCTCAGATTCTTTCTGCCCTTTAGAGAGTCCATCCCGTTTGGATGACCAGGATGCGTGCATTGGTAGGGCAGCAGCTGCTTGAGGACAACCCCACAGTCGTGCACCTCACTGCATACCTGCTCACCCTGGATGCGCAGTATGATTTCTTGGCTCGGCACCACCGTCAGATGATTGCCCGAGCAGAAGATGCAGAGAAGCGCAACCGTCAGCTCCATGTGGATCTCACCACAGCTCAAGCCTGTGCAACTGCATTGGAAAGTCGTGAAGTCATTGCGGTTGAAGCCCTGAAGCAAGCCAAGGATGAGCACGTCCAGAAGCTGATAGAGGCCTACTTGGTAACCCATAACCAACGTAGAGCCCTGCGGATCCAAGAACCCACTTCATCCAACCCAGTTCAACCCATGAGAGTCGAAGATCCCCAGATTCTTGAAGGTCACACGGTCTCTACCAGAGGAGAAAAGAAGGCTTGGGAACTACCGGAAGGAGCCATAGTCTTGGAAGGAATTCCAGTCTCCCCTCAGGCTATGAATAAGCAAGAGCACCCTGAGTCCTCCCAAGATCCCCTGCCAGAGTTGTTTGAGCCCCCCACCATGAAGAAGATTCCAGCACCATCCCTTGAGGTCAAAGAAGAAGCTGCAAGCACCCCGCCAGCACCACCGCCCTCTGAGGAGCTACAAGAGCCAGTCCCGCTTGAAGAAGAGTTCGACCCCGTGTTGCCATCTCAGTCGCCGCCAGAAGAAGACATCAACATCAGTTCCCTCTTGACCCATCCAGGAGATGTCTCAGATTGAAGTTGTGTGTCAGGCTCGCTAGAAGAGATGCTGCCAGATCTGAGTTAGTTATGCCCAGTCCTCTGCATGCATTGGGTAGTGAAGTTTTTCTTCACTTTGGCCAGAGCCCTGCATGTATGAGAGGTAATCGTGTAGACTCGTGTTTTGCAAAACTCTAATTGTGTGGCCCCCTAGGGCATTTCAAAATGAATTTCGCTTGATGTTTTCTCCTCTTTTGAGTGCATATGTGATGCTTTAATGTTAGTGCTCATAAGTCGCGTTTAGCATAGTTCTCAATTCAGGAGCTGAGCAGTAATAGTTATGCTTAGCCCTCGAATCCAAGTAGTTCGTGATTTGGAAAACTCTATTCCTCCCTTATTCAAAACATTTGATTTGTTTGTGCTTATCATTGCTGAGCTTGTGTGTTTTATTTCTTTTTAAGAAAGGTTTTCTCTAAAAACATAGATCACAAATTAGAGCTAATCCTCATCTTATGCTTCCATTCTCCCCTTAACCCATCTCAAGAGAAAAGCACCTTACCCAAGAAGATACCGGGAAGCTTAGCCTTGAAGCATGGAATAAGCTACAGAGGAACCTATCCATTCGCTCAGTCAAAAGGACCGACCGTGAGAATCAAAGCACTACCCCTAAGTCAAAATAAACAGAAAAAGAGGACAAAAGAAGTTATTACCATATAGAGAGGCAAAGATTCTTAGAACCAGAGACCACAAACATCAGGGTCATTGACCCCACCACTCACCCGTGCCCCTCGCACGCGTGCCCACCTCCATGCGCACTACCACCGCCCCACGCCCCCTTTGCAGCGCACTACCGCCACCCACACCCCCTTTTGCAGCGCACCCACCGCCATCGTCGTCGGCAACAGGCCCCCCTTCCCCTTGTCGCACCTGCTGCCTCGTGTCACCTGCTCCATCACTACCACTCCACACCCCCCGAGCACCCCCGCTCGCCTATAACCCCCCCCCCACTAGCTCCCTCAACTCCCATCTCGCTCAAAGCAAAGCACACTCCAGATAAATCCCCTCTGCCAAATCACAAGCAACTCCATTTTCCACTCCCTCGCCCCTAAGATCACAATGCTTGGTGATTCTTGGGTTGAAGACTGTTGTACATGGTTCATAGTCTTCGGTTTCCTCCTCCGTATGATGATAATACTCTTTGATAGAATCCTCCAGTGGGAAGAGCAAAGAGAAAGAAAGGGGCAGTGAAAAGTGAAAAGTGAGAAGAGAAAAGAAGATAGTGAAGAGAAGATAAGAAGAAGGTTCTCCCAAGAATGAACCCTGTGTTAGTCATCTCTCTGCAGCCTGTTCAAGCAACAACAGCAGAAGAAGGCCCCGTAACACCCTTGTTATGAGGTATTTCAAGGAGTTCAAATCCCCAAGATTCAAGAGATCTACCCTCATTCTTTTTAAGTGGGGTAGTGTTCCAGCAAGGTTCCTGCTATGGAGAAAAAGAAGAAGGCCTGTAGCAAGCTTGTGGAGGACCAGATCATCGAAGCTTATAAGTTTCTAGATGAGAAGTGGCCACCCAAGTTCCGTTGATGAAGCACCAGAAGACCAATCAAGAAAGGAATCCATGTGGGAGTTTGCAAGAGAAAGGTTTGCGTGTTGGCATCAATGCTTCCTCAATAAGCTAGCTGCCAAGCGAAAGCCAGAAGCCTGAAGATGATCTTTGAGTAGCCAGAATCAGTGTTTGCAATCGGCAACCAGATGCTCCTTGAGGCCAGATTTTGTTGAAGTTTCATCTCCTCGAAGAGTCTGCAAAGTGAAGATATGTAGCTGAAGTAAAGCTATACCCATAACCCTTCTGAGCCGAATCTCGAGGACGAGATTCATTTTAAGTGGGGTAGATCTGTAGCATCCCAAAAATTCAAATCCTGAAATTTTCTCAAACTCGCTCTAAATTCAAAATGAATTTCAAATTTCATTCTTTGTTTGTGAGTTGATATCAACAAATAAAATATAGTGGTCTATATTATCTCCAAAATCCTCCTCGAAATATCCTACAAATATTTTTCCAGTGATCCCCCTCAAATTGTTTCCAGAAATACTGCCCAGATATTTCCCTAGTGATCCCCTTCAAGTTCTTTCCAGAAATACTGCCCAAATATTCCACCGATATATCTGCAGATATTTTCATCTTGAGAAATACCTTCAGAATCATTTTTCAAGTCCCCACAAATATTTTCTTCATAACTTTCCTCATGCTCACACGTATACGTATGCCTCCGGTATCATACGATGAGCTCTACAAGCTAATTACACTCATATAAGACAAATCCATGCTAATCTCCCACTAATCCTCTCATCCTCCCACTAATCCTCTCATCCCTCCCCCTAATCCCCCCACCATGGCTATAAATAGAGGGGCAAGGGCCTCCTCTCATCCCACCCCAATCCATTTCATGGCAACTCTCTTCCCCCCCCCACACACACACACCCACTCCATGTTCCACACAAGGACACACTAGCACAAGGATCGTTCGGTCGTTCTTCGATCGTTCGTCCTCCTGTTCTTAGTTTGTTCGTTCGTTCGTTTGATCGTTCGTCCGATCGTTCATGGTTCGTTCGTCCGATCATTCGATCGTTCGTCCGTTCGTTCGTCCAAAATAATCTTTTTCCTGCCGTTATGCTGCCAAAATTCTGATCGTTCGTTCATTCGATCATTCGATCGTTCATCGTTCGCTCATAGTTCCTATTCATCGTTCATCGTTCGTTCATAGTCCCTATTCATCGTTCTTCCAGATAATCTTTGTCCTGCCGTTATGCTGCCGAAATTCCGATCGTTCGTTCGATCGTTCGTCCGTTCATTCGTCCAAATAATCTTTTCCCTGCCGTTATGCTGTCGAAATTCCGATCGTTCGTTCATTCGATCGTTCATCGTTCGTTCATAGTTCCTATTCATCGTTCACCGTTCGTTCATAGTCCCTATTCATCGTTCTTTCAGATAATCTTTGTCCTGTCGTTATGCTGCCAAAATTTTGATCGTTCGTTCGTCCGATCATTCGATCGTTCGTCCGTTCGTTCATAGTTCCTATTCATCGTTCATCATTCGTTCATCGTCACTATTCATCGTTCATCGTTCATACGACTATTCACCATCACTATTCACCATTACTATTCATCGTTACTATTCAGCATCGTTACTATTTATTGTTACTATTCATCGATGATATCTATAGCAACCTTTTCGTCGTTACTATTCATCGATCATCCGATCACCCCAAATTTCAACTACTCATCCGTCATGCTGTCCAGTCCACCTAAGACCAGCCAGACCAATATTTCAGTCATACGAACTCTGGTGACTGTGATTTTCCTTCCAGTGGGAACTTTCCATCTGGTTACCCATCCCAGGTTTCTCCAAGTTGAGCACGCTTAACTTTGAGATTCCTTCGAACCAGGCTTCCAAACTCCGATTCCAACAATTCTTGTTTCTAAATTCTTATCGAATTATTCCCTATCCAACCATGTCATCCCTTAAGCATGGTTCATATTCCAGAAAACTCCCAAAATACTCTTGTCCCATATTCTGCCTTTAACTCTCGTGTTCATACTAAGTCAGACGATTCATTCGTCACTGTTCTCACCAACAGTGAACTTCACTTTGCTACACCACATACACTCAGCTATAAATACACCCAGCTACCCTCTCCCTCTCAACACACACTCAACACCCTCAGCCAAGGCAAACGCCCCACCCACTCAGTTACTCCGCTCTGCCGGTTACACGCATAGTGTCGCTTCGCCTCCAGTCCACCCTCCTGGTAAGCACCTCCGCTCCACCACCAGTAATATCAGAACACCACATGACACAGATTCTACTCAAGACTCCACCCATCCATATATCGCTATTATGACCACTATACTAAATATTTGTTGGTATACTTGCTGGTTTGTATGTTTGCTTGTTCATGTTGCATAGTTATCGGAGCATTCGTGCCGTTTCGTGGAGACCAGTTCCGCAAGCTCCCCTTTCCCCTTCGCCGGATAAGCACGGCAAGCTCACTGGATCCCTTTGATGCATAAATTACCTATGATTTTTTCAACCACAACCCTCAGCCTGTTATTTTATGCATGATATGATTTTGAGACAAGTTATTATGGCCACCCAGCCGCTTGCCGCAATCAATCCTTGATATATTTATTACAAATGATTTAAGAAAAGGTGTGAGTTTTCAAAAGAAAATGCTTTTCAAAATGTGTATGATGAAGGGTTTTCACCCTTATCACCTTTGAGTAGGGATGATCAGGGACTCCCTGGTTTAGGGGAGGGCCTAAGGTGATGGCTCAGCTGGTTTAGGTGTGAGCAGAAGGATTGTCCCCTCACATAAGGGCCGGTTTGTCATCCTTCACTACCTGTACTCATGATAAGTACAACCACTCGAGACTGTGTGGGCAGTCACTCAATCTGAACTCGTACGGTTAAAACCTAGGGTTATGAAGGCTGGGGAGCACCGGGAGGATAAGGAGGGGGAATGTTTTGTCCGGTTTGGACATGGCGGTGGCCTGACTCCTTCTGGTATAACCGTTAAGGTTAGGACGTGCGAGGAAGGAAAGAGATTCGGATTCGGATCTCATTGGCCATGAGATCGCAGAGCCGGACTAGTGGGTAAAGTGTACCCCTCTGCGCAGAGTTCAAACCTATTCGAATAGTCTGTGTCCACAGGAATGGACGAGTCTGGTGTCGTATGAAAATTAGTATTTTGTTTTCCAAAAAAAAGAGATGCGTTTGAGAAAACTGGTTTTTAAAAGGTCCAGCGGTTGAGCTGTGAGCTATGGTGGACGGGAAGTCCAGTAGCTATTTTTGAAAATGAAAACCAGTGGGAAACTGCTGAGATACCTGGATGGTTTAGTCCAGGGGATTTTGTTCTAATATTGAAAAACTTCCTGCTCCTTTGGGAGAGGATGCACTTTAAAAAATACAAAATGTTTTACAAAACAACCCTGCATAAAATATTGTTGTTTCTGCAAAATATCCTGAGCTCCACATATTCCATGCATTATATCTGATTTCCCCATTCCGCGGGTGAAGGTGGGTTGCTGAGTACGTTTGTACTCACCCTTGCTTATTTGTTGTTTTTTCAGAAAAAAGGAGATCGGGTAAGAGTTACGACTATTCCCAACCTTGCATGTGGCTGTTGGACCGCTGATTTGCTTCGCTGCGTATATCGGGCTGCTTCAGCCCCACTCTGATGATATGTCCCGAGTTGTGGACCAACTCTTAAAGTTGATCGCCACCTTTATAGGTTTGTCTTGTTTAAGCAGATCTGGAACTATCTGATGTATAAATGTGTTTACTAGCCTCCTGGGACTAGTAATTGTATCACATTTGAGTCCCAGAGGATTGGGGACGCTTCAGATGTGTATGCAAGCAAGCCCAGATCAGGAGGGCCATCAATAGTGTCTGTAGTTTTACCTGTGGTTTTGCCTTGATCAGAAGCAACAGTTTTCATAGGCCTATAAGCAAATGCGCTAATACCAGGGGGCTGGCAGCACTTCCCTTATCATCACTTGTATATCTACTTTTTGAAGGGGGCCTAGACCTGTTTTCTTTGTTGTGCGTCTGAATGTGCCTTTTTCTGGAGCTTTAGGAATAGATCTGCGGCAGAAATAAGCATGGCCTCAAAATAGATACATAATCATAACAAGATTGTACTGTCGCCAGTAAGTAAACCAATCATACTTAATTTCCTTAGAAGTTTCAAGTCTGAAAAAAGGTTCTAGAGCTGCATACCTCATAGAAAGTATGTTTTTCACATCCTTTAAAGGAGCACGAAGGCCACTGGCATGGGGGCCGGGTATCTGAAAGATGATATCAATGCAGCAAACTTATCCATTGATTTTTCTGCAATTCCACTGTATGTATTCACATGGGAAACATTGCATCCAAATCTTCCTTCAGTTCTTATATTTGTATCATCAGGATCATCTGTATCTTGACCTGCAGAAGTTTCTTAGATCAAAACAAATGAATTAAGAAAGGCTTATATAGTTTTATACGTAAAAAATATATTACAAAATAGGAAGAAGTACATGGAAGATCAAGAAGGCACCAAAGATTGCTACAGGATATGATGCACCAAGGTTGCATCTCTAACTTATTGGACTTTATCAATCACAAGAAAAGGTTGATAGTTATCTTCATCAACGAATGGTGGACTATTGTCAGAATGAATCGGCTGTAAAGTTTCCTGCATAAACAACATATTTAGGATCAGCTATATACAGTGATATGAGGTGCTAGATGACATATGATGATTCAAGAGAAGAAAAATACATCTTCAAACTTTTGGATGCCAGAAAGCTTTCTTCTCTTCAACATGCTAGATTTTCTCAGTTGATCTCCACAAAGATTACCAGTACTAACATCATAGTCATCATCTAACTGGTCTCCTTGATCTGTGCAAATTCTCCTTAATTTTTACAGAGCATGAGTAAATCTAGTGCTCGAAACAAAGGCCATAAAAAAGAAGCGTATAAAGGAAGGCACTGGAAAATATTGAAAAGAAAGTGGGTTTGTTTGACTTGCTAGTTCCAGATCCTGACAAATCCCTCATCCTCTGAAGACGCAATCCTCAAGCTACGTTATTTCAAGTGTACTCTGTTGAATCAATTCTTGTGGAAGAGGGCAAGCATCATATCTGAACTGGTGACAGTCATCCAGGAACAGAGGACACTACCGATATGGTAGGATCGCGAATTCAGGAAGTGCAACAGCTCTAGCAAATTGCATACACAGTCCGCACCGAGTTAAATGGGGTAAAAAATTCTGGTCGCATCAATTCGAGCGCACAATTAGTTCTCCCAGTGGAGGAGCCTAAACAAATCCGAGCTCCAATCTACAGCAAACAACTTGTCACTACTTAAAAAATTAATAAAAATAAGTCATCTCAGCTCAGCAGCAATAGAAACTGAAGCGAATTGAACCATGAATTCGACTCCAAGGCGCTTCACCCGTTCGATCCACTGGCAAATCTGCACTTCTGCAGCTACCGCACGATGTTGTGACAGGATCGAGCCAACGCCAATTGTCCTCCTAACAAATTTACCTCCCACGGCCGCACCCAACAGCCGAGCAAAGAGGCACGCCGTGGAGGCATACCGCCGAACACAAGGCGGGAGTGCACCCGGCCCGTCTACGCAGTCACACGGGACAACGACGCACGCAAGAAGAGGCAAGGAAGGCAAGCAAAAGGACAGGAGGAAGAGTAGGCGACGTGACGTGAGGGGGATGGAGGCAGGAGGCGTACCGTGGCGACGAAGAAGGTCTTGTCCTCGATCTCGGAGAGCACCGTCATGGCCAGCAACTTGGTGAACCCCTGGACACATCCACACAGAAACATGAGCAACAAGCCAAGCCACCTCCTCTGCTTAACTAACACACCTGAATGAAGAAGAGGAAGTGAGAGGGAGGAAAGGTGACCCCAAGCAGAGACGACGCCATTTTGGAGGAGGACGGCGGGGCGCCGCGATTCCGATCTCGCGGGTCATGGGATAGAGGTAGAGCAACCGAGGCGAGGCACTGCGGGCGTGGGGATCTGATTTGCAGGGACGATCTAAGGGGGATGGGGATTGGTGGAGCGGGCAGGGGAACGATGGTTTGCGCGTGCGCAGAGGGGATCGAGTGAGGGCATGGCTGAGGGAGCGAGGATCGAGTGCTGGCGCGTGCTCGTTGGCGGAGGGGGAGGCGGATCCGCCATGCGTGGGCATGCGGCTGGCTATGCGCGGAGGGGGACAAGCGGGATAGAGGCGAAATCGGCACCCGCCATCCATGGCGGCATTTGCGGGGGCAGGGGCCTATGGATTGCAGAGATCATGCCCTTCCATCAACGATGGAGGCTAGCCGGCGGTGTGGGAGAGGGACGGGGTCATGGTGTAGCCCTGATGGCTGGCGCGTGCGATGTGCGGGGAGGAAGAGGGCTGGCACGTGCGGCGTGCGGGGAGGAAGAGGGCTGGCACGTGCGGGGAGGAAGACTCGCGCGGGGCGGCGAGGGCACAGTGATGCTGTGGATGCCCTTGCTGTACCCTTAAGGTGTAGTAGAGAATAGTAGAGATACAAAAGATAACGGTACCACACCATAGTACATCCAGCCGACGTTGGCCCATAATAATAAACTGAAATAAATCAGAGAATCCCCTAATAATCAACCCAGTCCACCCATCAAACCAAACCCATTTTCTCCCTCCTGAAGCTCTTGCCCACTGAACCCGACTAAAACCCCCAGACCAGACACACACACTCAAACACATTCGCACCAAAGCGAGAAAGAAAAGAAAAGCAGGGTCGTGATAGGTTGCTAATTACATGGTAATTTATATAATCATAACTAAAGATGTGTATTCTAAACACATGCATACATATGGAGGTCTAGGAGTAAAAAATATCGATGGTTATTCACGCATAATAATCCAAAAGAATAAAGATCATATCCACGGTTATTCACGCATTTATGTGCACTTCTCTTTTCTTGATGCATATGAGCCACATGAAAATAACTAAGTACAAAGAGGCTCGGAGTGAGTGTCCCGCCCTGAGTTGGGGTCTTTATGTTTTATAGACAATTTGGCGAACTGGTAATCAAGGTATCTAATGTTGCTACGACCTAGAACAGGAGCATGTGATGGTTGTTGCTGTTGCTGTTGATATAGTTGTCTGAGGCGACCAATCTTCGGCTTAAACATTTTCTATCGAACTCATTGAATATATGGTATATATGTTGTGACCACACATTCAGTAGAAAGAAACAGAAATGTCGAAAAATAATCGAGCTATTCTATAATTCTAAAATAATTTTAAATAAAAAACAGCTAGAAAATGATTCTTAATAACATTCAACAATAGGGCTAGATATCAGACCTAGAGATGACTTTTTACGTGATAAATGGTCAATTGTCTGCCTTCATTAGCTTTAGGACACCCTTAGGAGTTGCTTCTGCAACAATTAAGGAAAATGTCAAAATGAATATATTCAATGATGGGAGAAATATATCTGCAAATAGTACAGACTTTCACTGCCACCAAGTTGATTGACAACAACCACAAAGCACTTGTCAAGCTCAAGAGTCCATCTCATGTGTGCCTTGGTAGTATTGGAGCCAGCAGTGGGTGAGGGAGCCACAAATGCCAACGGTTGAACAAATTGAAGCAAAACTGTTTGTTGGGTAGCTGACTGGTGGACTGAGATGGATGATTGCACAGGTTGCCCAACCTATGTGAAGCATAAATTACTATATAAATACTATAAACAAAGATTATAATGCAGTAAAGATTATAATGAAGAAAAGTGACCTAATCAATACAAGATTAATTTCTATCGTAGCTGAAATTGAATGTTGCAAAAGATGAGAAAATGCATACTTGTTTTTCAACTTCAAAATTCATTTCATAAAATTGCTGAACTCGAGCAAGTGATTTGGCAAATTCCTAAGTTATATATGGTGATTTATCAAAAATGGCCCCAAGGCAACTAAGAGCACAATACAAGCAGCTTTACCGTATTTGGTCTTGCCATTTGCAAACACAACAAACCTCCTGGACCCTGCTAAATTTTTCCTCATGTGAAACTCCTATATGTGAACTTGTACATACTAAATAAGTCAAGCTAAAGCCGATAGTGCAATGTCCATGCGTTACGACAGCATATAAAATATTTGATAAAACTGTATATCAATTCATATTCCAACCATGTGCCCTACTTCAGCCAAACACACACAATAAAATTATGGAATATTCCATACTGAAACCTCATATCAGAATTGGGTGCCCACTATCTACTTCAAAATTCGAATTCACACCTACAACAATACCTAAACTCTTGTGCGATGTCATGAACAAAAGCTAGCCCATCAACAAAATGTGAAAGAGCAAAGCAATAGGAGAGGAGGCAACAATTATCAACTGGATCAGCAGCAAACTTTCCCTTGGCAATGAAAGCCTTGGACGGTGATGCACCTCTTTGAAGCAACCAAATGATACCAAATATGCATTTCAGGGTTATCATACAAATAAATGTACATGCTAATCTTTGGAAAATGAAAATTAGGAACAAAATGAGAAAAAAAGAGATAAGAGAACCTGCTGTTTAGTATTACCAGAACCATGCTTGACACCCTGGCTCCTGATTTTCAAAATATTGTGCACCAATTACTACCATTAGCTTGCAGTGGGACATAACAATAAAAACGTAAGAAAACAAAAGAATAATCTAAGCAAAATGAAAATTAGACTTTGAAGCAACCAAATGATACCAAATATGCATTTTAGGGCCTATCAAACAAATAAATGAACATCCTAATCTTTGCAAAATGAAAATTAGGAACAAGATGAGAAAAAAAGAGATAAGAGAACATGCAGTTTAGCATTACCAGAACCATGTTTGACACCCTGACTCCATGCATAGACCTGATTTTCAAAAATGCATCGATTACTACCATTAGCTTGCAGTGGGACATAACTGTAAAAATGTAAGAAAACAAAAGAATAATGATGTGGTATTCAAGGTTAAAAATGATCCACCGAAATTACTACCATTAGCTTGCAAAGGCACATAAATAGTAACCGTTGAGACAAAAAACTAAATCAAGAAAACAGAATATAAGTAATATCAACAAAACAAAAACAAATTGTATCAATACTTACAATACTAAGACTAGTGTCTATACTTACATATCTTGCAACAGACTGAATCTGCAATTTTAGTAATAAAAATCTGAATTTTACGCAAAGTCGTTCGACAAGTTTATCATCGTGCCCTCCCTGGACCTGAAAAACAACGACACCAGAGCACCAGGATTGATCGAGAACCTCAGATTTCATATAGCAGAGGCAACAGAAGCCAAAAAAATCCAAGGAAAGAATGAGGCATCGGTTGAGAATCTGATGGAATTAGCTAATTTTAGAGCATCATTTCAGAGCTAGTTATTAATTGCTGAATAGAGCATCATTTCAGAGCAACGTATCCAAAGACATAGGCACGCAGAAGCCAATGCACCATCCGCTCGAACTGCTCGAACACGACAAGGTCTATGCCACCGTTGGAGCGGGCAGTGGCAGGGCGGTCGCCCCCATGATCGGATCCACACGGTAGGGGCATCGCCGTCAGTAATCGAGGTGGTTTGAGACGTCGACGATCTAGATCCACATCATGGGGAGGAAGCAGGACCTAAGGGAGGGAGGAGCACCAACGAGATGAGATGAAGATGGGCAGCGTGCCGACACGGTGAGGAGGGGTTGCACAGGGCATGAAGTCAAATGCCATGGGCCACAGCTCCCCTGCGCGCTCGCCTGCAGAAGCCCCCTGGTGGCGGTCGAGGAAGGTCGTCCGCGGCGACGGCAGGGGATGGATGACGATGGGCGGGAGGGGCATCTGCAGAGCAAGTTTGTAGACGTGGGGAGGGCGGACGCGATCACGGCTGGCATCCTGCGGCACGATGGGGAGGGGGGAGAACATCGGCAATCCCGGGGGGAGGCAGGCCAAATCGGTGGGGTGAGAACGTCGATAATCTTGGGCTTGCAAGTTGCGAGGCGAGGGGGCATCGGGCGGAGCCATGGTTGTACACATGTGGACGCCCTCCTTGCAAACTTATAGAGTAGTAGTAGATTAGCTAGATATTTACATGTGATTATATGTAGTCCTTATATATGTCACACATCGTGTTGTTATCTCAGTTGTTGAGTGTGCATGTCAGCCATCGTGCTGTTCGTTTTTCTGCAGGTTCAGAAACCTCACCATATAGGGGAGGTGGTGCCGAATTACTTATTTATTACTTAGTAAGTATTTAGGTATTATTAGATGGGTAATAAGTTAGACAATAGTTGATAGTGTTAGTCAGGGTACCGTTTTTAATTGTTATTAAGTTATGAATCTGTGTTTGCAATAGATGGACACCCTAGTGACACTATACCATGGAGTAAGCGTGGAGAAAGATGTTTATAGGAATGTTAGTTTTTATGGTATGAAGAAGGTGACCATGATGTTCGATGAAAGACCCTCTTTTGGTCAAATTTTCACTCGGGCTTGTGAGGATATTAGTTGCAATTTAAATGACCCTAGAATATCAATTCAGGGTTTGTTGTCCCATGTTACATCTGAGACAGTTGTCCGACGGTTGAAATCCATTGCCTCAGAAGATGACTGGGTGAAATATGTTAGAATTGTGGAGACGGTTGTTCCACCATGTTTGGATGTAGTTGTTCGAAAGTTATCGTTTAGTCATTGCGATGCTCCAGTTGGGTTATCTCCACAAATGCCAAATGCATCTCGTAGTGAAGCTCCTTTGCCTGAGCTTCCGGAAGAAGTGGTTGTTGTGCCAGATGCTCAATCGGCCTCGAACGAGTTTGAGATTTCTCGTCCTGTTCACGGCGTTTGTGGGGCTTCGAATCCGGTGGTACCCCCAGGAGGTCCCATTGACCCAAGATCCAACCCCGGATCATCCTAGTAAGTGTCTTTAACACGTTCTTCATATCCATCGATAATTCATTTGATTAGACTTTTTAATGTAGTATTTCCTCCTTCGACGCGATGCAGGATCTCCACAACTAGATAATGGTGCTTATCTTCATGTGCCCCTATCATACAATATAGACCACATATGCAGGGCCTCAAATAGTGTTGATGTTCAGATTGACGATGAGGAGGAGCCATATGAGGCTGCACGGGCCTTAGATTCTGATGATGACCGCCCGGTTCAAGAAATGACCGAGCAAGAAATTGAACTCATAAGACGTTTGTGTCCCGAGCGTGACCCTGCAGTACATGAATTTAGCCGTCTAAGTCATTCCACCGGTGCATACGCAGAAGGACGTGATGGTGAACTACTAGAGGCTCCGGATAACACCAACAACATTGTGATTAAGGTAGGCTTACTTTTCAAGGACCTGCCTACACTGAGACGATGGCTACAGGAATATTCTGTGAACCGCAAGAGGCCATTCAAGGTGAGACACTCGTATGCCCAGCGTCATTACACAGTTGTGTGCAAGGTGTCAGAATGTAATTGGAGGGTATGTGCCCGAAGGCAGAAGGAAACCGAAAAGTTTAAGATCACAAAAATTGTAGGTCCACACACTTGTGCCTAGATAGAGCTAAGCTCTAAGCATCGTCAGTGACATCTATCCTAATTGCGAAAAGGCTATTGGGGACATTGAAGGGTCAGCCAAACTTGAAGGTGAAGTCAATTATGACCATGACTTGGGAGTTGTTTGGTTACAGGATCAAGTATGGGAAAGCATGGAGGGCAAAGCAGCGAGCATGGAAGATGATATACGAGGATTGGGAGGAGGGTTATGATAAGTTGCCAGCATTGTTCAATGCAATCAAAGCAAAAAAAACCTAGGCATGCATTATGAGTACATCCCTAAACCTAACGAATGGAGGAATGGCAGAGAGATCTTCTTTCGTGCTTTCTGGTGTTTCTCGCAGTGCGTAGAGGCCTTCAGGCATTGTCATCCCATGCTCTCTATTGATGGTACTTTTCTGCTTGGGAAGTATAAGGGCACATTGTTGGTTGCCATATCATGTGACGCGGACAACGCATTGGTTCCTTTGGCATTTGCTTTGGTGGAGAGGGAGAACAGAGAGAGTTGGTCTTGGTTCTTGCGACTTGTTCGGATCCATGTCGTGGGCCCTGGTCGTGAGGTTGGTGTCATATCTGACAGACACCAAGGTATTTTTAATGCAGTGCAAGAGCAGATTCCTGGCTACGCACCCATGCACCACAGATGGTGCACTCGATGTATAGCAGAAAATCTTCTTCGAAATGATCGTAGCAAGGCTAACTTCCCCCTTTTTGAGGAGGTCTGTCGATAGTTGGAGTTTCATTTTTTGAGGACAAGTTGAAGGAACTAAAAGATGCAACAAATGCTGAAGGTATGAACTAGATTGCTGGACTGCTGAGGGAACCCCAGAAATGGACAAGGGCCTACGACGCAGGTGGTTGGAGGTTCGAGTTCCAGACTAGCAACATGGCCAAGTCATTTAACAGTGTGCTGAAGGGTATACGCGGCATGCCAGTCAATGCTATAGTAACATTCACTTTCTATAGGCTCGTGGCTTGGTTTAATGATAGACACACATAGACCAAGGCAATGCAGACGCGAGGGCAGAGATGGGCACCTAAACAAACATCACATTTTACTAATGCAAAGGAATGGGCCAATAGACATGAGGTACAATGTTTTGATGAGGAGTTGGGAAAATACGAGGTAACAACGATGGGTGGTATAACTTCCGACGGTAAGGTGTGGCCTTCGAGGACACATGTTGTGTTACTTGATGCATTCTCGTGTGGTAGTGGTAAACCTAGACAGTACCACTTTACATGTTCTCATTATGTTGTCGCCGCACGTCATCGCAACTTTGCATTTGAGAGCAGGATCCCTTCGGAGTTCAGTGTGGAGACCTTAGTACGTACCTGGAGCCCTTGTTTTGAGCCATTTCTTGACAAGTCACAGTGGCCAACGTACACTGGTCCGATATACATTGCTGATCCAGCTCATCGTTGGTGTTGGGGGCCTTCGGCTTCCGAAGGTCCTCAAAAATATGATTTGACAATGTTTTCCAAGTGAAATATGTGAATAGGTATCTTCGGAATTGGGCCACGAGTATACAAGAATATGGTCAAGACGAAGCTTGAATAGGACGGAAGGCGATCATAACGAAGGATAAGATGATCACGAAGCTATGCGCAGAAAAAGCTTCGGCTTGACAGCAGAAAAGGGGAACCGACTTATATGGTGAAAAGACAAATTGGACCTCGAAGAATCACTATAGAATTATTGATAAATGTAAAGGGCATTAATGTAATTCTCCACGGGCTGCGCCCTGTGCCTATAAATAGATGAACAGTATTCCCGTACTGTTCACGCTGATCTGGCATCTGCTTTTCGCATCATGCCTGTATCTTTACTTTTCGACAATCCAAAGGTACATTTATAATTTGTTATTATGACTCTGATAATACAAAATAGAAATAAATTGGTGATAATATCTGTGTTATTGTTCGTATTCCATGTATGTATTCTCCTTCATCATATGTTGGACTTACGAAGGTCTTTTCCCTCATAACCTTTGTCTGAAATTCATTATATCTGAAGGGATATAATGTCTTGAAGGACGAAGGACTTTAACATTTAACACTTTTTATGTTGCCTTGTTCTTGACTCTTAGCATTTGAGAGCAAGTCACCAACATTGGCGCCCACCTCCAGTGAACTCACGTCCATTTTTTGAGTTTTGAACATCTTCGGCAGGCATCACCTTCGTCATGCCGCCGAGGAAAGCTTCAGCCGCAGGGGCTGCTACTCTGCAGCCGCTGGATCCCAATCAGGATGTCCTTTCTCTCAAGGAAGCCCGAAGCCAGAAGAGGAAGGCCACCAGTCCAACGCCTCCGGAGGACGACTTGGATCAAGAAATCCAAAATTTGGAGATGCTCCATCAACAGGTCCAACGGAAGAAGGAAAAGATGGCTCGTCTAGCTGATCTACAAAGGCAGATAGACGAAGCCTCTGAAGAGCTTCGACATCTTGCTCAAGATGACCAGAATCAAAGGCCCCCGCGCAGAGAGCTTCATCAAGAGGGCTTCTACAACGAGGGCGACTGGTATGAAGATTTCCATCATGGAAATTTTGCTTTTGATGATGCTTCTCCCCTGTCAACAGAACTGCAGGCTATACCTTGGCCACAGTCTTACAAGCCACCTCAGCTCCCCATGTACGACGGTCATTCAGACCCGAAGCAATTCTTGATGAGCTATGAAGCAACCATATCTTCGTATGGTGGCAACACGGCAGTCATGGCAAAGTCTTTCGTCATGGCTGTCAGGAGTGTTGCACAAACCTGGTACTCCTCTCTTCGGCCAAGGACAATCACTTCATGGCAAAAGCTAAAGGACATATTGATAACCAGCTTCCAAGGGTTTCAAACGAAGCCAGTTACTGCCCAAGCTTTATTCCAGTGCACCCAGGACCACGAAGAATATCTTCAGGCGTATGTCCGAAGGTTCCTGCGTCTGAGGGCACAGGCACCAACAGTGCCCAATGAAATTGTCATTGAGGCCATGATCAAGGGGCTTCGGCCGGGGCCTTCAGCTCAGTACTTTGCCAGAAAGCCTCCTCAAACTTTGGAGAAGCTACTCCAGAAGATGGACGAGTATATTCGAGCTGACAATGATTTTCGCCAAAGAAGGGAGGAAGCATTCAGGTTCTCTGAAATGACCAGGGGCTTTGGAGGAAGATTCCATCCGAGGCACGTCAGGTCAATTCACAATTCTACTCAAAGTGATGACAAAGGGAGTCAACAGCAAAGGCCACAGTGCTCCTCGCAAGCTTCGGGGCAACAGCAAAGCTCTTTCCGGCCGCCAGCGCCAAGGGGCAGAGGCGCCAGGGGCTTCGGGGGAAGATTTGGAGATCAACCAAGAAAAATTTACTGCCTATTCTGTGGTGAAGGCAAGGGCCATACCACCAGGATGTGCCATGTTACCATCCAGAAGCAAAAGGAGCTAGCAGAAGCTGCAGCGCAACAGAGCCAGCTGAAGCAGGTCATGCATACTGCTTCGTACCATTCGCCTTACATTCCAGAATATGTAGGCAATCACCCTGCAGCTTCTGTTGCTTCGGCAAGTCAATCCCAAGCATCTTGGCAACAGCCTCCACCGCCACCACCAATGCAACGAGGTCAGCAGCCAGAAGGGAGTCAGCACACTCACCTTCAGCGGGACTTCAGAGAGGAGTCCGAAGCTCGCACAGTCAATAGCACTGTGCCGGAGTCGAAGCATATTTACTGACAAATATCCTACCTCGTCAGTAGATTTTTGCATTTTCGCATTTCAGTCTTACTTTCTTTTTAATAAGGAACAATTATGGGAAGTTTAAGTGCTTTTTATCGTATTTTAATCTCTTGTAACAGTTTCGTTCTTTGCCATATTAAAAAATGTCTCCTCCATAGGCTTAAGTTGTCGAAACATAAGAATTTATGGGGGCAAGAAGGACCTTCAAATTATCAAAAATTTGTTCTAAAGAATACAGTGCAATTTCTTCGAAGCAGCAAAAGTCGTTCCTAAGGGAGCGCAGTGTAAGTTTTCCGCTCAAAAGTCGTTCCTAAGGGAGCGCAGTGTAAATTTTCTGCTCAAAAGTCGTTCCGAAGGGAATGCAGAGCTTACAGCGAAAAATAAACGCTGATTCCGCTGAAAGTAAAAGGCGAAGAAGCTCCTAAGGGAGGCTTACAGTAAAAAATAAACGCTGATTCCGCTGAAAGTAAAAAGGCGAAGAAGCTCCTAAGGGAGGCTTACAGCGAAAAATAAACGTTGATTCCGCTGAAGTAAAAGGCGAAGAAGCTCCTAAGGGAGGCTTACAGTGAAAAATAAATGTCGACCTTCGGCAATTATCATTTTGCATAACATCACATCATTACATCATTTGCATAGCATAACATCATACATCATAATGCATCAACAACGCAAGAAGGGGTGCTTCAATATTGATATTCGAAGATCGTTTTGAAGAAATAGTGGCACGGCACAAACAATGGCCATGGAAGGGTTATATCTTCATCAAACTCTGAGATGGGAAGATCTATTGATCATTGATTTTACCAGGATTGGTTACTGATTTTATGAGAGCACGGATATTATTTACGAAGCATGAAAAGAAGGGAAGGTGTTTTTTCGCCGAAGGCTCAAAAACGGTATGTGTATAATGTTTCATGCATCGCAAAGAATAGAACTATAAACAGCTAATAAATTACATCCTAAGTTACACAATATTACACATGATTCTCAACAAACATTACATTCTGAATGTTTTTTGCAACAGCATCTAATCTTCCCTTAAGACTACTTCTGCAGCTTCGTTTAAAAGCTGATCAACAACTCTATCCATGATGGCTTCGGCCATTTGTCTAATTTCGTCATCCCCCTTCGTGTGGGGGCCCGCAGATGACTCAACAGGTTCTGAGGGAAGAGTAAATACGGATTTATTACTATTACAAACCCTGAACAAGTTCGAAGTCAAAAAATTACAACAAAGAGACAAAAACCACTAGTTAATACCTATTCGCCCTTCGGGCTCTGCGCTTTTCTCAGCAGCCTCTGCTACTTTTCTAGCATCATGGATGCCTTTTTCGCTTTTTTGAATAATCTCTTGGGCCATTTCCCGGCCACCATTATCCCAAATGTCGGTGAAAAATTTTCCACCAACCATGCTAGCTTCGACCGAGGGGTCTTTTATGTCTTTGGAGGATAAGGCAGCTTCGGATTGTGCTAAAGTTTTCACATGCTCGCAGCCTTTCCTCTCCAAAATAGTAGCAATCCCCCTGACACCCGAAAAAGCACATATGTCTCCGCGGCTATTCAAAATTTCCTCAAAAGCCTCGGCTTCGTGATTGATCCATTCAATCGGGCCCTCGGGGTTCCCCCTTGTGAAGTTTTCCTCGCTCGAGAATGCGCCAACGCTGGCGAAGCTAGTTTTTATTTTCTTAACGCATTCTATAGATTTGTCATAGCACCTTTTCTTGGATGCACGAAGCTCTTCAACGTTTCCTTCTAAATGATTTGCCCACTGGTCGCTAAGTTCTCGTTTCGTTTCTTCAAGTATGTGTTTTTCTTTAGCTCGGGCCAACTATCTCCGAAGACCCTCGATTTCCTGCCTTTGAGCTTCAGCTTGAGCTTTAGAAGTAGCTTCGTCTTCCTTTATCTTATCCACCAATGTAAGCAGAATTTTGTCTTTTTTCAAGGCTTCGTTTCTTAGCTTGATAACCTCTGTTCGAAGGTTATTGAGAGCAATAGTGCAGCTTTCGTCTTCAGCATTCTTTTGTGCCCTTAAGGCATTGCTGAGTATTAAGCCCTATGCAAAGGAATGAATGGATTAAAAAAATTACCTTCAAACTATTGTATGCAAGGCTATCTGCAAGATCGTCCTTCGTCATGGCGCAGAGGCCAGCTTCGAGCTTCGGGAACCCCATACTTCTAGCCATCTCTCGCCAGACAGATAATTCCTTGTTATCTGGGAGGCAGTATAAGAAGTCGTCTTCGTCTGTGCCATTGAATACTAAGGCCCCTTTTGGATACCTCAGTTCTTGGGCATAGTGATTAGCTTCAAAAATCTCTTCTTCAGATAATCTTTTTCCCGAAGCATGTCGAACAATATAATCGAGGGCTTTGGAGGATGCTTCGGGGGCAGCAGTGCCAGTTTCTTCAACTAAAATCGGCTCGGTCATCTTTGTTTCTTCGGCTTCCAAGGATTTTACCTTGGTGGGCTCTGAAAGCCTAGCTTCAGTCTCAAATTGTTGCTTTGGAGCTTCGGCAAGAAAGACTTCAGTACGCACTTCAGAAGTTTCAACAATTTTCTTCGGGGTTGTGCTTGAAGACTTAATTGTCTCCAAAACATCTAGCACATTAACCATCCTTTTTCTTTTCAGGGTCACCGCAGGACCCTTTTGGTTTTTTGCTGCCTCAATTTTTGCTGAAGGACTTAAAATTTCTGATGTTTCTTTAGTCCGGTTTTTCTGTTTTTTCTGTTGATGGTGCTTCGGCCATTTCTTTGATTTTTGGCACTGGAGGTGATTCTTTAGCTTCGGTGGCCGAAGAGGTCTCACCAATAAATTCAGGCACTGTGGCCGGTTCAATATAACGTGGCCGGTGTGTGAGAACCTTTACCTTTTTTCTCTTCGGCGCTGGCTCGCTAGGAGCAGCTGAGGCAATTTCCTTTGCAGAAGAGGTATTCTTTCTTTTTTGACCCCGCGCTGGGTAATGGTAGTTGGGGTAGACAAACCCAATTGCATCAAAAACTCGGTTAAGTCTCTTCTTCTTTCGGCCTCCGAAGGCCGCTGATAATGCAGTATCTTCGGCCTTCGAGTATACCCCAAGCAATTCGTCACTTATGGCCTCAATACTTTTTAACCAGTCATCATCTGGCGCAACAAACTTATCTCCGTATTTGAATGTGTATTTTAGCCTAACTAGTCCACCTTCGTCAGTCTCTTTAATGGTTTCCTCCGGCATTTCCCACTTTTCCACAAGTGGTCATACTCTGAAAGCAATGTGTTCTTGGACCAAATCCCTTGTTCCAATAAAAGAGCAAACAACGTCGAAGGCTCTCTGGCATTCTTCGGCTGCTTCATTCATTTCCACCTTCGGCTTCCGGAGGCCGAAGCGTTGCCAGATAGGGCGCATAATGATACCCTTGATATCTTCACGTGATTTCAAGTCATTTTTCACATAAAACCATTCCGTCATCCAGTCGCCGGGCCACCTTTTTCGAAAGGTTGGCACAGGGCAGCTTGACCCAGACCGAGCGCCGAAGCTGTAGCAGCCAAAGTTGTTGTGATACTGCTCTTTGCCCCAGGGTTTTATCTCATACAATAGCTCATGTACGTTACAGAAGCTTTTTGCGTTAGGTTCCAAACCTTGGCTCCTCACAGCCCACACAAAGATTTTCATCCTTATGATTGCTTCGGGGGTAAGTTGGTGAAGGTAGATTTCAAATATCTTCAGTACTTCCACGACAAAACTGCTCAAGGGAAATTGTAATCCAGCTTTTAAGAAGCTTCGGAATATCACGACCTCATTTTCCTCGGGAGTCGGACAAGTCTTCTCTCCTTCGTCAGCCCTCACAACAGACAAGTCCCGAAAATATCTGCCTCTCATATTGACAAGATGATTTTTCTTAATACTGGATTTACCAAAAACTGCATGGCTTGATCGCCAGGGTCGATCTTCGGAATCTTCACCACCACTATCCACATCGTAACTTTCACTGTCGCCAGTATCTTCAGATAAACCCTCCAAAATCTCCCTGGTAATCTTCTCTGTATTAGTCTTTGACATTGATTCAAGAAAACCCAGATGCATCTCCTCAGAAAGGCTTGGCCTTGAAGCACCAACAGCTTTCTTATCTTCAGACATCTTCGCAAATGCTGACAAAGCGCACTCGAAACCGAAGCTTAAAAATTTAGAACCAAGCAAGTACTGTTGCGCGCAGGCTAAAAGTTGGGTGAGTAAAAGCAGCTGGCAAGGGAGCGTGCCAAATAACCTGGCAGTGAGCTCTTATTTATACACCTAGTGCGTTGAAAACTGGAGGGTCCCGCTTGTCAAAGACTGTTGCTATTCTAGCAAAGGGAAGGTGTTTTTTCGGACCTTCGGCTTAAAGCCTTCGTCCATATCGCAATATGAATTTATCATTCCAGTAAATTAATATTGCGAGGGGCTACTATTGGGGGTCTTCGGCTTCTGAAGGTCCTCAAAAATATGATTTGACAATGTTTTCCAAGTGAAATATGTGAACAGGTATCTTCGGAATTGGGCCACGAGTATACAGGAATATGGTCAAGACGAAGCTTGAATAGGACGGAAGGCGATCATAACGAAGGATAAGATGATCACGAAGCTATGCGCAGAAAAAGCTTCGGCATGACAGCAGAAAAGGGGAACCGACTTATATGGTGAAAAGACAAATTGGACCTCGAAGAATCACTATAGAATTATTGATAAATGTAAAGGGCATTAATGTAATTCTCCACGGGCTGCGCCCTGTGCCTATAAATAGATGAATAGTATTCCCCTACTGTTCACGCTGATCTGGCATTTGCTTTTCGCATCACGCCTGTATCTTTACTTTTCGACAATCCAAAGGTACATTTATAATTTGTTATTATGACTCTGATAATACAAAATAGAAATAAATTGGTGATAATATCTGTGTTATTGTTCGTATTCCATGTATGTATTCTCCTTTATCATATGTTGGACTTACGAAGGTCTTTTCCCTCATAACCTTCGTCTGAAATTCATTATATCCGAAGGGATATAATGTCTTGAAGGACAAAGGACTTTAACATTTAACACTTTTTATGTTGCCTTGTTCTTGACTCTTAGCGTTTGAGAGCAAGTCACCAACAGTTGGGACAAACGTGGTACAAGGAAAAGGAGTCGGTGCAACATGGTTATGGATCAGGTTTCAGGCCGCACTAGGAGAGGTCGAGCGTCCCCCTTTCTCGTGGACCTAGAGTAGAATGAATGCGGAAAATGCGGGAGACTTGGCCACAACTCACGTACATGCATTTGGACACTTAGTCAGGTGTGATACAATGTTTATCTCACATGCAGAGTACACATATGTTATTGTACTATGTCATTGTTGTTGTTACATTTTAATATTTTTACTAACCTTATTTGGAATAATTTGCAGGATGGCATAGTTCCACTTGCTGGACCCTCACTACGACGAGCACCACAGGGACCGTCTCACCACAGAGGGAGAGGTATTTTTTTGCATATATATTAAAATTTCAAATTAGTAAATGCAACATTTATTAAAAATTCAAATTACTAATGAAATTACTTTGATTGTTTGGTGTTGTCCGTTCTACGGGTCCGGACCCACGACTGGTTTCTGAAGGAGATGTGGTACGATGACAGGTACACTCCTCTACTACAGAGGGCTGGCTTGGACGTCGTACCGTTCCAGGTTCGCCGTGGCCTACCGACATTCAACCTAGCGGCGTTGACGACTATGGTTGATAGGTGGCATTTTAGGGTTTTAATTTGTATATTATTTGCATTTTTTCATACTTATGAATTTGTAATACTTGTGAATTTGTAATAGGTGGTGTTGGGGACTTGTTCTCAACTGCTATGAATTAAGAACAAGGCAACACAGAAAAAAGTTAATGATTAATACCCTTCGTCCTTCGAAGCGTTATTTCCCTTAGGATATAACGATCTTGAGACGAAGGTCATGAAGGTCATACCTTCATCATTGCAGTTTATATTGATAAACAGGAGAAGCTTATGAAACATGAGAGAATAATATGAATAATCATATAACATTATTACATGTTCTTGTTAAATAATCGTGGGAGAATGGAAACAATGTTGAATTACATTTGTACCTTCGGCTTGACAAAAGGCAAAAGTACGAGCGTAGTGCGCGAGCGTGTATCAGTCAGCGTGAACAGTACGGGGGTACTGTTCATCTATTTATAGATACAGGACACAGCCTGTGACGAATTACAATTATGCCCCTCATAAAAGTTTACAACATTGACTCAGACCTTTATGGATCAAAAGGTCATTCTATCTCTATGTCGGTTTGTAGTGCCGAAGCTTCATGAAAAAGAACCTTCGGTCATCTCCTGTGAGCGACTTCAGCCGAAGCTGCTTCTTCCCGTAAGACCTTCGGTGCAACGAAGCATGGCCCCAACAGTAGCCCCTTTCGCGGTGCTAGATCGTTTTTCGTAACGAGCTTGATCCGTGAAAAAAGCCTCATAAGCTTCGGGAAGCCGAAGGTCCAAAAAACACCTTACCTGAGCTCGTTGTCGAGAAACGATTCAGTTTCCGGGCGCGTGCCCGGCCCACCTTGCAGAGTTACTGTTTGATCTTTGCGGTCCACCGCGCAGCGAGTGCAAGTGACTGCCCGCCTGGTGTAAAAATCCTGGCGCTTCGCCTTCTTACCTGCAGCACTATATAAACAGACGAGTAGGTGTGAAGTTACCACAGCATTCATTGCTATTTGCACTGTTTTGCTGCCAAAATTTTTAACTGTAGCCGAAGCTTGATTCTCAGAATCGAACGAAGGTCTATCTCGAAGTCTGCTTCGTCAGAAAGAAAGGCTTCGGGAGAAAAAGAAAAAAGTATTCAATTTCCCCAAACTCAGAATCAAATGGCCAGAGTGCGATCCACTGCCAGGGTTGAGCGTGAAGGAGACGAAGCTGAAGGTTCAGAGACTGTTCCTATCTCCGAAGCAATGCAACGATCCAGACTGGTAACTGCGGAAGAAATGCCCGCTGCTGAAGCACACCCGACAACTGCCGAAGGAGAAGAAGAGAACATTGAAGAGACTGATCCCGAAGATGACTATCGCATTGCCATGCCCAGCAAACCCAGCCACTTAGACTTCGGAAAGTCGACCATCTCAAAGGCTGATCTCGCCAAGATGGTAAAATCAGGTTATTTCAGTGAAAATCAGAAGAAACTACTTCGCTTCGGGGGAGAAGAAACTACCCCGAAGCCAGAGAAGGACGAGATAGTCATTTTCAAGAGCTTTTTAAAGGCTGGGCTGAGATTCCCCCTTCATGGGATTATTGCAGATGTCTTGAAGAAGTTTGGAATCTACTTTCATCAGTTGACTCCTAACGCTATCGTTAGGCTTAGTGTTTACATCTGGGCCCTTCGAAGCCAGGCGGTGGAGCCGTTTGCCGACAGTTTTTGTCGAGTTCATGAACTACATTACCAGACGAAGGCCAGAAAGGATGGATTACATGATAACTTTGGTTGCTACAATTTTGCCTACCGGAAAACAACAAAGTTTCCTGTTATTAGCTACCGAAGCAAATGGCCGGCAGGCTGGAAGTCTGAGTGGTTTTATGTGAAGGTTGACGAAGACGAAGAGAAATTGGTACAAAGCCCACTTGAATTGATCTTCGGAGAAACAAGGCCACGGTGCCACATGACATTGGAAGGTCCCACCTGGGCTGCACTGGGTGAATTTAAAATTATTTCAGAGCATATCAGTACCAGGGATTTGGTTCAGGAGTTCTTGGCCTTCAGGGTTTTCCCTACTCTAAAAGAATGGGAAATGCCGAAGCTAGAGAAGGAGAAGAAGGAAGGGGAACTTGTCCGGCTTCCTTACCATTTCAAGTTCAAGAAATACTTCAAAAAACCTTGCCAAGAGTGGCTAGACACAGTTGAAGTGATGTGCAATGAAATTCTTAGTAATTATTCCAAGAAAGAAGATCAGCTAATGACTGCGGCCTTCGGCACCCGTCCGAAGCGAAGACTAAACCGAGTGTTTGATGCCCTGGGTTTCGAGTACCCTGACTATGAACGGTTGAATAAGGGTGCTGAGGGCCAAAAAAGGAAAAGAGTGGCCGAAACTTTAAACAAAGATGAGGAAGAATCACCAAAAGAGAAGAAAATTCCAAAGAAGAGAAAAATATCATCTGCGAAGCGAAAATTGTCCGATGAAGAGGGGACTCCTGCATCACCCTCTACCACCGACGTGGAGGAAATCTTAAAGGTAATGACTGAAACCCTGCCCACGAAGCTAAGTCCTTTAAGGCTTCAACTGACGAAGCTTTTTCGAAAGGTGGAGGAGCCCGAAAAATCGAAGAAGATAACAAAAACAAAGAGACAAAGAATTATTGCAGTGACCGAAGTTATCGACAAGACGCCGCCGAGGGCTTCAACTCGGAAACCGCGAGCGGTTGAGGGCACAACAAATGTCGAGGTCGCACCTTCGGAGGTCGCGGCTACCGAAGCCGCTTCAGCCGAAGATGTGAACTTGGAAACTACAATTGAAGACATCGACAAAATTTTGCTAGACATGGCCGCAGAAGAAGCTGCCACTGCTGCTGAAGAAACCATGGCTACAGTGCCTGGAAAGGGAAAAGAAATAGCCGAAGATACTTCGGAAGACGAAGCCTTCATATTTCAAAATTTAATTGGGCAAGAACTGTCGAAGGCCGAAATAGAAGAGCTTAAGGAATATGCCAAATCTTGCGAATACAAGCCAGGAGCTCTTCTATTTGGAGGCATTGACGATGAGAAATTAGGCTGCATCCGAGATCAAACTGGGGCTAAGGTCATCGGTACTCTATCAAAGAGTATCGGTTTTCCGAAGCTAGAAACAGATATCAGCCGCTACCGACGACAACATATCGTTGGTAGCTTATTTTATTCCAATTTCAAGGTAAATAACTTTTCTCTGGCTTTTATTGCTTTTAACAATGAAAATGTTCCTAACGAAGGTTGTTTCTGTGCAGAGCATGCTACTGAGCAAAGCTTTGAAGATGCAACAAGATCTAGAGGATAAGAAACACGAAGCTATAATTGAAAATCTAGAGAGCAAGATAAAAGAGCAATCAGCTATTATCGAAAAGAAAGACTTCGAACTCCAAACGACTGAAGGGTTATTAGCAGAAACTGAAACTAAAGTAGCAGAATTGAATTCGAAGCTCCTCTGCCAATCAAAACAATTTGAACAAGAGAAGCTAGAGCTTAATTCAAAACTTGAGGCCGCAGTCCAAACCAGCTCAGATTTGAAGAAATCATTAACAAGCCTTCAAGATAAATGTTTGAAATTTAGCAACAACTGTATTCAACAATTAAAAAAGATCTTTTACTCAGTTGGAGCCAGCAGTGGGAAGTTCGCCCCTTCAGCTAAAAATTTGCCAAGAACCTTCGAACATATTGAAGCTGAAATTGATGAGCTTGACGAAGTTATAGCCGGGCACGGTGACTTCTGTGCCTGGGTAGCTTCTCGGGGCACGGCTGCAGCGTTTCTGAAGGCCGGCTGTGAACATGGAAAAATCGTTAACAGGCCCAACTTCACTCTGTCTCCATCAATCCTAGACGATATTCCTGACCTCGCCCGAAGCATTTCAAACAGATTTATAAAAATGATATGGACAAAAGGCGGGCGAGAGAAGGCTGGAGACGAAGCTCGAAGTCATCTTGAACCAGTAAGAAATGATACTTTGTGCTTACCTTCTCCTTCACACTTGATTTTTACTCGCAATACCTTGTTTCATGTAGGATGACGAAGCTGAAGATGATGCTTAAAATATGTCGCCGAAGCTGAAGCTCAGTGAAGATCAGTAGGAGTATACTATAGAAAAAAAACTCAGGAGACTTTTGTAACAACTTTTGTAAATACAATTAAACTGTTCTCAATGAACTTTGTACATACCTTGTAATATATTCTTACCCTTCCATTGAGGCGCTTTGATGTGGACGAAATTAGTATTTTGAGCCGAAGGCGAAAAAACACCTTCCCTTCTTTTCGTACACAACGAAGCATAAAAGACCGCTTCTTCTTTTTTGCCGAAACTTCCCCTTTATACATAACGAAGCATAAAAGACTGCTTCTTCTTTTTTGCCGAAACTTCCCCTTTATACACAACGAAGCATAAAAGACTGCTTCTTCTTTTTTTTCGAAACGACCACTTATGCCATGAATGAATGTTTATGAATGCAAATGCTATGATGTAATGTGATGTGCGAATGAATGTCCAAACACATATCCGAAGGCATACGCTCAGCCATTATTTCCTTAGAAACAATCACACATTAGCTCTGCATTCCCTTAGGAACGTCTTTGGAGCTTCTTCGCCTTTTACTTTCGGCGGAATCAGCGTTGACTTTTCGCTGTAAGCTCTGCATCCCCTTAGGGACGTCTTTGGAGCTTCTTCGCCTTTTACTTTCGGCGGAATCAGCGTTGACTTTTCGCTGTAAGCTCTGCATCCCCTTAGGGACGTCTTTGGAACTTCTTCACTTTTTCAGTTTTCGGCACTCGATGGTGCGTTCTCAGCTTTTACATTTACATTCTTTGGGGGATTTTGCTCTTATAAAACTAAAAAGGAAATTACATATGATGGCCCCATCAAAAACCTTTCTCCCCCTTTAGAAAGGAAAATGGTGCCATGAAAAAGAAAAATCATAAAAGAGTTACATCAAGTTACACATAATATCGCCGAAGCTCATCCGCATTCCAAGATCTTGGAATGTCGTTGCCGTCCATGTCTTTCAATCTGTATGAACCAGGTCTTGACGAAGATGCTACTAAAAAAGGTCCTTCCCATTTCAACTGTAACTTGCCCACTGTGTCTGGGTTGGCCACTCTCCGAAGCACCAAGTGTCCTGGCTCAATATTTTTTAGCCGGACCTTTCTATCTCGCCATTTGACTGTTTCAGCCTGGTATTTATTGATATTCTCCACAGCTTGAAGCCTGATCCCTTCTAAAGCATCTTTTTCCACAAAACAGGCATCTTCAGGACCTGGTTCTGCCGAAGCTACTACTCTTACTGATCCAGCTTTAGCTTCTTCCGGAGTCATTGCTTCGTCACCGAACAATAACTTGAATGGAGTAAAGCCTGTAGACCTTGATGTTGTTGTATTGTGGCTCCACACCACTTTGGTTAACTGATCTGGCCACTTTCCCCTGGGTTGATTGAAGATTAACTTCATTATTCATGTCATTATAATGCCGTTGGCTCTTTCAACGAGCCCATTAGACTCCGGATGCCTGACTGATGCAAAATGGATCTTCGTACCAATTTGATCACAGAAATTTCTGAAAGCTTCGGAGTCGAATTGTGTTCCATTATCTACAGTGATGGCCTTCGGTACCCCGAAGCGACAGACAATATTCTGCCAGAAAAACTTTTGGACAGTGGCCGAAGTTACTGTGGCTAATGGCTTCGCCTCAATCCATTTAGAAAAATACTCCACAGCCACTATGACATATTTTAGATTCCCTTGAGCCGGTGGTAATGGACCTAACAAGTCAAGGCCCCACCTTTGCAATGGCCAGGTGGGTTGTATCAGCTGTGTCAAAGACGAAGGTTGCTTTTGATCTCTTGCACATTTCTGACAACCTTCGCACTTTTGAACTAACTCCGCCGCATCCGAAGCTGCCTTCGGCCAATAAAACCCTTGGCGGAAAACTTTTCCAAGTAACGGCCTGGATCCGATGTGGGATCCACACAGGCCTACATGTATTTATTTCATCAACTCTATACCTTCGGCTCTAGATAAGCACTTGAGCAGCGGAGCGCAAACTCCATGTTTGTATAACTCCCCTTCTATCATGACATACGGACGAGCTCTTGCCTCTATCCTTTTATTATAAGCTTCGTCATCTGAAAGAAACTTACCCTGAAGGTAAGAGATGATTTCAGTTCTCCAATCTTCGCTGTAAATAGGAGATATGTTGAGGACTGCTCTTTCAAGGAGCTCCACTGAAGGTGCCTTTATTGTTTCGAAGAACACATCCGAAGGTAACGGCAGCCCCTGTGCTGCAGACTTGGCTAGCAAATCAGCATGCTCATTTTGTCCTCGAGGGATATTCTTGACAGAAAATCCTTCGAAGGAGGCTTCGATCCTTCGGACCGTGTCTAGATATTTTTCAAGCTTCGGATCTTTAGCCTTGCAACTTTTGTCAATATGACCCGAAACAACCTGGGAATCAGTTTTAAGAATCGCCCTTCTAATTCCCATTGCCTTTAATTTCCGAAGGCCCAGGAGCAGGGCTTCGTACTCAGTAATATTGTTTGTACAGCTGAAATCAAGTCTTGCTGCATAACAAGTTTTAACCTTGGATGGTGAGACCAACACAGCGGCTGCACCTGCTCCGAAGGTTCCCCAAGAGCCATCACAAAACACTGTCCACACTTCGGCATCTTTATTTGCTTCTTCATCCTGAGCCCCTGGCGTCCAGTCGGCAATGAAATCTGCCAATGCTTGAGACTGGATCGAGGATCTATGCACATAATCAATGTAAAATTCATTGAGCTCTGCAGCCCATTTTCCAATCCGTCCAGTAGCTTCTCTATTTCTCATAATATCCTTCAACGGATGCGAAGAAGGAACAATAATATTGTATGCCTGAAAATAATGCCGAAGCTTCCTGGATGCCATTAAAACGGCATATAATACCTTCTCCAGCTCTGTATAATTTTTCTTTGATATACTAAGGACTTCAGATACAAAATATACTGGAACCTGCTTCTTGACTTGGCCATCAAACTTCTCCTGGACAAGTGCCGCACTTACTGCTGAGTGCGAAGCTGCCACATATAACAACAGAGGAGCCCCTGGCGTTGGTGGAGTTAATGTTGTTAGATCTATCAAATATTGCTTCAGCTCTTCGAAGGCTTTTTGTTGGCTTGGTCCCCATTGAAAGACTTCAGCTGACTTCAGCACCTCGAAGAATGGTAAATTTCTTTCTGCTGATCTGGATATGAATCTATTGAGAGATGCCAGCCTCCCTGTCAATCTTTGGGCCCCCTTTCTTGTAGTTGGTGGCTCCATTCGAAGTATAGCTTCAATTTTATTTGGATTAGCTTCAATTCCCTTTGTTGAAACCAAGCATCCAAGAAATTTCCCCTTCTTTACTCCGAAGACACATTTTTCTGGATTCAGCTTCAAACCAGCTTGCCTAAAACTGGCGAAGGTCTCCTGCAAATCAGCAATATGATTTTCCTGCTTCGTGCTTTTTACAATAATGTCATCAACATAAGTTAGCACATTTCTGCCTATCTGAGACTGGAGGACCTTCGCAGTCATTCTGCTGAAACTTCCTCCAGCATTTTTGAGCCCCTCAGGCATCCGAAGATAGCAATATGTGCCACTTGGGGTTATGAAGCAAGTCTTCGGCTCATCTTCCTTCTTCATCCAGATTTGATGATAGCCTGAGTAGCAGTCTAGGAGACTCATGAGCTCTGAAGAAGCTGCTGCATCGACCAAAGAGTCTATCCTTGGCAGCGGGAATTCGTCCTTCGGACAAGCCTTGTTGAGATCTGTGAAATCGATACACATTCTCCATTTGCCATTGGCCTTCTTCACCATAACAGTGTTAGCTAGCCACTCTGGATACTTTACTTCTCTGATAACTCCTGCACTGAGGAGTCTTTTTACTTCATTGCGAGCCCCTTCGGCTTTATCATCAGACATTTTCCGAAGCCTCTGCTTTCGGGGTCTGAAGGATGGGTCAACATTGAGCGAATGTTCAATAACATCCCGATTTACTCCACAGAGATCATTAGCTGACCATGCAAAAACATCTTTGTTGTTGAACAAAAACCTTATCAAGGTTTTCTCCTGGTCTTCAGATAATTGCGAGCCCAACAGCACCTTCTGCTCTGCTATGTCCTCACACAATAGCATGGGCTTCGGCTGATCTGCTGAAGCTGCTTTCTCTCTTCTGAATTTGTACTGTTCACAAGCTTCAGCTCCATCTATGTTATGGATTGCTTTGGAGTCAGTCCAACTTCCTTCGGCCCTTCTAGCAGCTTCCTGGCTTCCATGAATAGCAATAGGCCCTTGATCCGAAGGTATCTTCATGCAGAGATAAGCTGGGTGAAGAATTGCTTCGAAGGCATTGAGAGTACCGCGACCAATGATAGCATTGTAAGGATATTCCATGTCAACAATATCAAACACAATTTGCTCAGTCCTTGTGTTATTAACAAATCCGAAGGTTACTGGCATGGTAATCTTCCCAAGTGCTGCAATCTGCCGTCCTCCGAAGCCACAAAGAGGGTGCGTAGCATCATGGACCTTGTCTTCGGGCTCTTGCATTTGTCTGAAGGCCTTAGCAAATATAATATCAGCTGCACTGCCTGTATCAACTAAGACATTGTGGACCAGAAATTCTTTGATCACACAAGAGATAACCATGGCATCATTGTGAGGATAATCCTTAAGCTGAAGGTCTTCCTGAGAGAAAGTGATTGGAATGTGAGACCATTTTGACTTGATGAAGGGTCCCTGTACTCCAACATGCTGCACCCTTCTCTGAGCCTCCTTCTTTTGCTTCTTGTTAGCCGGCTCTGAGCAAGAACCGCCTGTTATCGGGAGCACCAGCTTCGAAGCCGAAGCAGCTTCAGCTTGATTGTTGAACGAAGCCATCAGCTCAGAAAAGTGGAAGTGAGTTCACCGGAGGTGGGCGCCAATGTTGGGGACTTGTTCTCAACTGCTATGAATTAAGAACAAGGCAACACAGAAAAAAGTTAATGATTAATACCCTTCGTCCTTCGAAGCGTTATTTCCCTTAGGATATAACGATCTTGAGACGAAGGTCATGAAGGTCATACCTTCATCATTGCAGTTTATATTGATAAACAGGAGAAGCTTATGAAACATGAGAGAATAATATGAATAATCATATAACATTATTACATGTTCTTGTTAAATAATCGTGGGAGAATGGAAACAATGTTGAATTACATTTGTACCTTCGGCTTGACAAAAGGCAAAAGTACGAGCGTAGTGCGCGAGCGTGTATCAGTCAGCGTGAACAGTACGGGGGTACTGTTCATCTATTTATAGATACAGGACACAGCCTGTGACGAATTACAATTATGCCCCTCATAAAAGTTTACAACATTGACTCAGACCTTTATGGATCAAAAGGTCATTCTATCTCTATGTCGGTTTGTAGTGCCGAAGCTTCATGAAAAAGAACCTTCGGTCATCTCCTGTGAGCGACTTCAGCCGAAGCTGCTTCTTCCCGTAAGACCTTCGGTGCAACGAAGCATGGCCCCAACAGGTGGCGGCCAGAGACTCACACTTTCCACCTGCCCTACGGCGAGATGATCGTGACTCTAGAAGATTGTTAGAAGATTCTTGGTCTCAGCATTCGGGGTCGTCCAGTGACCGGTCAGGCAGCACCTGGTGGTTGGAGGCAGAGGGTCGAGGCCTTCCTTGGGAGACTGCTTCCTCATGACCTACGAGGTAGTCACACCACCGAAGTCCCAGTCACCTGGCTTAGGCAGGCTTTTGGATTGTGTCCAGCTGGAGCAGACGAGCATAGTGTTGCCTACCATTGTTGTGCTTGGATCTTGCACCTGTTTGGATCAGTTCTTTTTCCAGACGCGACAGGCGATAGCGCATCATGGATGTTTCTGTCTTGCCTGACTGACTGGGACACGACAGGAGGATACCGTTGGGCTTCTATAGTGTTGGCCTTCCTTTACATGCAACTCTATGAGGCCTGTCGTCGTTCGTCGAGGACCGCGAGCTTAAGTGGGTGTGTTTACCTACTCCAGTTGTGGATGTGGTCACACATACCCGTCGGTCGACCCAGAGAGTTTGCTCCTCGTGAGTGGTTCGAGATAGCCGGTGATCGCTTGAGGCCCACGGCTGCCTATCGCTGGAACCAGGTCCAGGAGCCCTTCACGCGACACCAACGTGCCTATGTGGAGTACTCCAACGAGCTAGACGCACTTACGTCATCGATGGTGAGTTGTGTACTTGTATGCCAATTTATCTTTCTTCTTAAGACGTTGGTAAATTACTATATCATGAGAATTCTAATCGTTTTTAGGTGACCTGGCAACCATATCATGAGCCACCATTCGCCAACATCTAGTTGAGCACCATGTGCGAGATAGACGAGGACCTTTACTTAATGAGGTGTCCCCTCATTTGCTTCATGTTATTGAGTATCACTTGCCATACCGAGTGGCGCGACAGTTTGGTCTGCGTCAGAAGTTTTCGGTGGAGCCCTTCTCCACTTCAATAGAACTCCACAAGTGAGTGACTTTGTCCGTTTATATAGTGTAACTATTATTTCATATATGCAATGAATTACTAAAACATGTGTGTACCTTTTTCAGGTTCGACAGATAGATGCAGAAGAAGGTCACTAACTTCGAGACCCACCATAGAGATTATATTGATGAATGGGCTAAGGAGGCGGACCTAAACTACGAGAACGACCAGCCACACACGAACTACCACTTCCATAGGTATTTGACTTGGTATGGTGGTGTCACTAGGTGCAAGCTTAAGGTCCAGTGGACAGTTGTAGACTATACGGAGCAAGAGTCCTCAGACGACGAAGACACTTCGTTCGACATAGCTACTCGGCTAGGGTCCCACATCGAGGCTGCTCCAATCCTAGACAGAGTGGTACGAAGTTGTTTAGGGTCGAACCAACTTGTGTTCCAAAGGCTGATGCGTTTGGAAAGACTTCTGTAGCAAGAAACGGGGTACGACCGTGGTAGTATGCTGGTTGTCATAAAATAACATCTAAAAATTAAGAAATTTATTCGGATAACTAATCTGGTTTCAAGAAATTTATTTGGATAACTAATCTGGTTACACTACCGCCTAATAGACCCAAAGCAGTTCCTCATGAGCTATGAAGCCACCATATCATCGTATGGTGGAAACTCAACAGTCATGGCAAAGTCCTTCGTCATGGCGGTCCGAAGTGTTGCCAGATTTAGTATTCATCACTCCGACCAAGGACTGTTAGCTTCCAGGGTTTTCAATCCAAGCATGTCATTGTGCAAGCTCTATTCAATGTACACATGATCTAGATAAATATCTTCAATCATTTGTCCGAAGGTTCCTCAGGCTTCGAGCTCAGGCTCCGGCCGATTAGGATGACATTGTCATCAAAGCAATGGTCAAGGGGCTCAGGCTAGGACCAACTACCTAGTATTTTGCAAGGAAGCCTCCTCATTCCCTTGAAAAGCTATTGCAAAAGATGGATGAGTACATAAGGGCCGATAATGATTTCCGTCAAAGGAGGGAAGAGTTCCATAGGTACACTGAAGTCGCCAGGGGCTTCGGAAGAAGATTCCATCCAAGACATGTCCTAAGTATCCATAACCCATCACAGGGTGAGGAAAGAGTGACACAGTCACAGGGTTAGTTAGGACAACAGGCAAGCTCTCAGCAGCCATCTTCGCAAAACACATTCCGACCATCTGCTCCAAGAGGGAGGGGAGCCGAAGCTTTAGTGGCAGATTTGGTGCGCCTCCAAGTAAGTCATTCTGTTTGTTTTGCGGTGAGGACAAGGGCCACACTACAAGAACATGCCATCATACCATTAACAAATAGAAAGAGCTTGCTTCGTCAGCTACTCAACCTTCACAGATGAAAGAGGTGTTCGGTACATCTTCATATTGTTCACCCTACATCCCACAATAGGTTCAAACTCAGCCACAAGAGCAAAGGGAAACCTATTAGGTCCCATCAAATTAACCTGAATATGTCACAGTGATTAACAGGAATATTATTAGGTAAAGAGTGATCAAGGACACAACTTGCCCTAGACTTGAGATC
Organism: Zea luxurians; assembly: GCA_029449295.1. Lineage (NCBI taxonomy): Eukaryota > Viridiplantae > Streptophyta > Magnoliopsida > Poales > Poaceae > Zea > Zea luxurians. The sequence goes on along the minus strand of JAOPSE010000019.1, from coordinate 20,231,963 downwards.
CTAGGTACTTCACCAAATTGGTCTTCGGGTGACTCGTAACCTCGCTGCTACTCGTAGCAATACATACAAATAGACAATAAGTACTTAAAAATAACAGTACACTAAACATAAGAACAAACAACGTAAGAATATTTTACGTGATGCTACGTGATCGTAGGTTCGAGAACCACTAAAATCAGAGTTACGGTTCAGAAGATATAGTTCTCGAAAGTTTTAGGTGTTTAAATGATAATAATATCTTCTATGTTATAAATCATGTGTGTAAATAATTAATTCAACTTTAGTACAGGGTATAACTTGATTAGTTATCATATTTTAGTTAGATTACAATTATAGATATGTTAACTTGATTTGCAAACTTAATCCACTAAACATAGATTAACCAATATCTAATTATAAAAGTATGCAATATGTTATGAATAATGTTGTTATTGCGTACATAATTTGATTACGAAGCTAGCGCAACTAGAACGGAGTAAATCAGCGTTAAAACGTGTAATCTATGAATTTCCAGAGCTTCATGGATTATTTCCTCACTTATAATCGTTGTTGGACCTAATTTATTAATAATCCGTGATTAATGGACTGTGGCGCCTAATGTTTAAAAGCTCAGGGTTAAATCTATAAAGTTCAGGACTAATATGCAATTACTTTTCCATGTGTTTGGATGGTGGGTTGTTTTTTAAATACTATGGGGTCTCTATTGCAAAAAGCACGAGCTGAAGGGGTATATGTGATCCCTGGTCGTCCAATCAAAACCGAAAGGCCACGATTAAATCACCGTTATTATGAACTGGTATGCGTCCACCGCTATCAGATCCAAGATCTACGGTCATGATTTAAAATACCCCGGCACCCTTTAGATCCACCCGATCGGATCTCAACGGCTCCGATTCACTTGCCCGAATCCAAACGCCACTTCTAATCTCGTCTGTCCATTCAGATCGAGCGGTCCATATCCTCTTTGAACCCGATCTAATCCTCACCATCCCTGCCAGATCCTACGGTCCACACGCTTCTTCCCCCAACCGAGCATGGCACGGCGGCACCGCCCAGCGCCCACGATGGCGCCCCGCCGCTGCAAGTCAACCCCACGCCCCGGATTGTCCCGATGATCACAGGTAATCGGAAAGGAAGGCAGTGGAAAGGGTTAACTCGAGGAAGTCCTTACTAAAGATCCCGATGTCAGTATCGCTACCCACCCCATGCGGCGGCACCATGTCACTGGCGCGCGATTACCTGGACTTCGGATGACTACCTCGCACGGGAAGCCCACGCCCATGTTCGTGATGCCTCTGCGTCCTGCTCGTGCCAACCGTTCAGCCCGGAGCGGTGTCGCCGATGAGTTGCCTGTGCGGCGGCGGTGCTGTCCCCTGCCTCAATCCCTTACTGTCTGAGCGGATGGGTGCCTGGTTCCAAGCTCCTACGGATCATGGTAATGGCATCCAGATTATATAGGCCCAGTCTAACAGAAGCAGCCCCACCCAGCGCGGATCACGCTGAGCCGGTGGAGGCGGTCGCGCCCTGCCTGCCAGGAAACAGAATCCCGATCGAGACGGGGAAGGAGGATAGACCAGACAAGCGGGGACCACCCGTCAGCGGCTCAAGGTGGGAAGAGCCAGGCAGAGAGCGATATGACGCGAGGGACCCACATGGCAGTGAATGCGAGCGCATCAGTCCGCATGGGCTGTGTGGGTGAGAAGTGGAAGGGAAGTTGGGCCGGTGTAGTGGAGTACCAGGCGCATGTGTTGGGAAGGGGAAAAAAGAAAAATGGGTTGTCCGCATGGTTTCGGCCCAGATGGTTCTTTTTCTTTTCTCTGTTTTTTTTCTTCTGTTTTCTATTTCAATTCAAAGTAAATTTGAGTAAAATTTGAATTCAAATTTAATTAAAATACAATAAAAGGAATACCAGCATGGGATGCAAATATATAAATTTTATTTGAGTTATTTATTAACTTATTCATCTAAGAAAATGTGCCTAGTTATGAAGAATGAGAAATAACTCACATCAATAATTAAATACTTCTTCATATCATTTCATTAAGGCAATTTTATCCACCAAAAAATAATGTTTACCATAATAGAACATATCTATTTTGTTTAGATCTTTTAGAGAATATTTCTAGTTATGAAAATTTAACAAAAGGTAACCTTTATAGAATTAAAATCTTGTTTTTAATTTATTAGAAAACATGTTTATTTAAAGTTTGGGAGAATCCTTATAATTCTTCACAATTGAGATTTTATTGTGTTACATTCATAATGTTTTGGGAGTAGGCAGCACTAGCCGTTTTGGGAGTAGACAGCAATAGGAATTGTGACAATGTATTCCAAGAATAAGTGATAATGTATTTCAGACTTATATTGACAGATGCACTCAACATAAGTGTCGGGGAAATGATCCTTGGGCCCCCTAGGGCCCACTTGTCAGTAGGAGGACGAAGAAATGGTCCACCCCGGAAGGACCCGCCACAGGATAAACCGGAGGCACCGAGCCAAGTGTTAGGCGAGGTGGAGCCGCAAGGGGGTCGAGCGCATTGAGGAAAGCGACTCGAGTGGATTCCACGCTTGACCGAGACTGACCCACCGTGCCACATTAACTACGCCTGGCCCCAAAGCCGCAGAGGGTGAGTGGGTCCACCTTCCACTCATGACCTACAAGCTTCTAGGCCTATGGCCCACTCATGGCCTATCGAACCTAGGCCTTAGCATACCGTCCACCTACAATCTCCACAACACTACAAGCTGTGTCAAGGCCTAGTCTATGACAGCTAGGGGCAGCACAGTTCCAGGACAACAATGATGGCACCGGGACTCCTCTCCACCCACGCCGCTCGTCATAAATGAGCACGATCAGAAATGACCGAACAATCAAGACGCATACGGACAACACAGCCTCACCAGGGTGAAAAGTTCAGTTTATCCCGAGTGTAGTAGCTCCTCAAGTAAGCTATTGGCGGTCGACCCCTGCCTTGGCCATAAAAGGAGGAGGTCGGCCACAAGACCGGGAGGCTAGACCAGATAGAAGATGCATACTCAACGAGACCAGAAGACCTAGAGGCCAGAGCCAAGGTCGGAGCCACCATAACGTCCAAGGCTTAGCTACGACTCCAATCCCATACTATTTAGGTCCTCCCACACATAAGAGACCTGGGAGCTCCTCTCTCTCACACACCTGCTTATACCCCTACTACGAGCATTGAGCAACAAGGTACCGGTAGCGCAAGCCACTGAAGACTAGATGTAGGGACGTTCTGCACGAACCAGTATAAATCTTGCGCCCATTGAGCACACCATTCAGACCACGAAACACACACACAAATTTACTTGTCAGAGCTAGGTTCGAAACACCAACAAATGGTGTGCCGGGTAGGGGCCTTGCGCATTCTCGACAACCTTTGCAGACTCTGGATGGCTGACCATGGTGTAGTTTGGGCCCCTAGAATGACCATTCGTTTCAGGAGTATCGAATTCATTGTCAACAAAAAAGGAATAATGATCAGGGCCATGAAAGCCTAATCACCCTCAATGGAGGTCTTGAACAACATTGCTAGGGGCCTCGGAGGCCTCAAGCTCGGCTCCCATCACGGAAGCGACGGACGACAGTGCGCGTTGGGATCTACTCGTGTCAAGTTCTTGGAAATGACGGACCCCATTAGGTATTGTTCCATGACCTCCTACTATTGGGGTGAGAACACGTACATAGCTCTCTGTCCTAAAGAGCAGGTCGCGGCTCGACTTAGGAGTGCTTTACAACCGGTACCCCGGGAGATCGCTCCCCGCTTGCAAGAAGCCCTAAGGGAACCCCTGCTAGCGTAACGGTACACGCAGTGCACTCCGCTCCACCACAACTCGACCTACCGTGGCAGAAGTTGAAGCTCGAATCAAGTCCTTCCCAAAGCAGCCAGTGCCCCCCAGAAGGTGAGCAACACCACGATAACTATCATGATGGCCACGACGGGATGTTGGACGGACGCGCGTTGTAACATCGAACGTCTGCCATGTCGCGACGAAAGCAGACCCCCTGAGAGCACCTAGAGGGGGGTTGAATACGTGATCCTGCAAAAATAGATTAAAACAACACAAACTTGGTCTAAAAATTAGAGTTGATGCAAATTAAATCAAGTTTGAGTGAAGAGAAAGAGAGATAAGTTCCTTTCACTTGATTGCTCTATCAAGATATGATTTAGACTTAGAGTAATACCACAATTGAGAAGAGGTAACTTAGAATAAAGAAAATTGCAATAAAGTTAATGGCACAAGAGACACGACGACTTTTCCCGTGGTTTGATCAAGCGTAATATGCTTGCCTAGTCCACGTTGTGGTGTCCCAATGGATGAGGGTTACACTCAACCCCTCTCAAGTAATCCAAAGATCAAACTTGAGTACCACAGTTCTTCCTTATATCTCAATATCCCATTTGTGAGGAATCTCCACAAATGTGGAACCTCTCATGGCTTTACATAATGATCACAATCAAAACTTAGAGTAAGAAGGGAGATAGACTACACACACAAAAGCACAACACAACAACACACACAAGAAAGCCAAAGAAATGAGCACAAGAACACAATATCACTAGTACACCTCAGAAACTGGTGCTCGGATCTCACTAGAATCACAGAAATGCATGGATGCAAAGAATCGGAGTGTTAGTGTGCTCTTGGTATGCTTGGGTGCTGGTTGAAGGTGCCTAGGGGTCTCTTTTATAGCCCCAAGGAGCCTCGGAGCTATTGCTCCTTCCTTGTAAAAATTGCTAAAATTCTGCACATGACGGGGGCACCGGACCTTGTCTTGTAGCCCGAGTTTGGGGATTTGATTGGACAGTTTCCAAATCAGGGCGGCATCGGACCCATCTAGTGCACCACCAGACCGTCCGGTGATGTCATGTTACTATTGTAGAAGTTAGCGCCCGTTGAAGTAGCCGTTGTAGAGGTGGTCCGGTGGATCGGACCGGACACTATTCCCGATCCAATGATTTTTAAGGAAAATCCTGAGAGTGAACAATTTGGCTAGGTCACACGGGCCTTGTTCGGTGCACCACTGGACCGGTCCAGTGCACCACGGAACCGGTCCGGTGCTCCCCAGACCAGACCTAGTTAGGCTTTTTTGAGCCTAACTCCTTCAAGTTCTTTTGGCTTCTTTTGAGGGGTTTCATACCACTTAGATAAACATAGTTAGCTCAAAACAATTGACTAAGTGTAGGAACCAAACCTTTTTCACTCATTTTCTCCAGGATTTGCAATATGCCCAAAACTAAGTCGAAATATCGCTTTTCTTGCATAAAAGGGTTAGTAGCCAAAGAAAGGTGCAAGAAACATAATATAAGGTATGTACAACTTATTAAATACTTAAACCTCATGTTTTTGTAGTTTTACCCAAAGTTGCACTTTTGGCCTTCATTTCCACTCATTTGGAGTTGTTGCCTTCAATTTGCTTTGGTTAGAACCTATGCTCCTGCTCATATCAAAGTGGTTAGTCCAATGTGGTGTGTTGAGCACTTAATCACCAAAACAGGTAGAAATGATCCAATGACACATTTCCCTTTCACCCCCACGATTCCCCCAAGTGAGCTAGAGCATCACGACCTGCGGCGCTCCTTAATAAACTCCTTGAGGCTCACACTCCGGGCGAACGGAGGATGCACCTCAAAATCTAGGGTATTCTTGACCTTGCCATGCAGCAGTAAGCCGAGAGTTCCATGTCATGGTGCTGGAATCTTGGAGACAGCCAACATATCGTGTCCGCGGCATCGGAAACCCATGCTTCATCTGGGCAGATGACTGAGTACAAGGAGGAAGACACGGTATGGGTCCCATTTCGTTGGTGCCCAAGGATAGGCGGGAACAAGCGAAGCACCCTTGACCCTGGGCCCTGGAAAAAGGAGCGAGAGGAACTAGGCATCAGTTGTTGGAACAATCAGCGCCGCTGAGGATGTTTTATTCTCGATGAAGACCAAAGTCAGAGCCCCCTCCACGGGGACCTCAAGCCTTTGGCCGCCATATCCTCTGGGTGCCAGTACCTCAGCGGTACAGGGCGCCCACCAACATCGCTAAGTACTCAATGGAATTGAACCCCAACCTTTGGCTACGAGACTACCGACTGGCGTGTAAGGCGAGAGGAACGAACCACGGTGATTTCATAATCTGGAACCTCCCCCTGTATTTGACGGATTCGGTGTAAGCATGGCTAGAAAACCTAAAGCCTAGATGTATCCGGAGTTAGGCCGACCACGAGAAAAATTTTGTTGGAAATTTCTAGGGCACGTACGTGCACCTAGGCAACCCGTGGTACCTCAAGAACTACCGAAACAAACCGGACAAAACCTTGAGAGACTACACCCGACATTTCTCACGATAGTGCAATGAGCTTACTAACCTCACTAATGCTTATGTTATCAGCGCTTTCATATCTCTGGAGTCACAAGCAAGACCCGTGAACCACAAATGAGCTCCTCGACTGTCACACCTAGGCTTTAAGGGACAAAGCCGGATGCATCTCATACATGCGCCAAAGAAGACAACATATATAATAACAGAGTGTATAGAGATAAATGTCACAATAATATTAGAGTACTTATTACATAGCGGAAGTCTTACAAAATAAATTATAAATATAAAACGAACTAAGGATCGTCCTTGGCACAAAAGTCGACTGGGGGAAACGCCACCTAGATTAAATCAAACTCCTCACTTTGAGGCTCCTCCTGAACCACCTGTTCTTCTCCTGTGGGGGTGTGAGACAGCAAGGGTGAGCTCACACATGTTCATCGCTCAACAAGTTGTGGGGAATAATGTGGCATGAACTCACCAAAGGTGTAAGTTCATGTGATGTGTAAGGCTGATCAACAATAGGGGTTAAAACTGAGCATTGCTTTTAAGTAGTTGGTCAAAATTTTATTAGCAGTTACTAAATGTAAGTAAATACCAAACCTTAATAAAAGTAATAGAACAAAATTAATAATAAATTCCATGCAAATGCAAATGACAAATTGAGTTTAGGTTCCATAATTTAATCATCAGAGAGTCCTGAGCTGCTCATGACCGTGAGCTCGGCTAGTATACCAGTTTTACACTCTGCAGAGGTGGTACCCTTTACCCACAAGTCGTGTATCCCATGTCGCCAGGGTTAGCTAGACCCTTAGACACTACCGAGGTGAATGGCTAGGGATCCAGTACGAGGCCTTTACAAAGTTCCACTAGCTTCCGAAAACCCGCTACAGTTTATGGGAAGAGCACTTGCAAGAATCCCCCGTCTAACCGCCATCACAGCAAAATCAACCCGAGAACCTCCTTACATGCAATCCCCTACTGCCCTTGCCCCTTTCAGGTAAGGTAGTCTTCCACTTGCTTTCCTAGTTAGTTGGCCAAGGGCGTCCCATTAAACCCTTGTGGTGGCACGTGTTTCTCAAGTTAAGCTCCATGTTACAATTAACATTTAATGATCTTGACATGAATATAAATAGAATAACACAATAATTGGAACATGGATATAATGAAACATTATCCCAAAACCATGAAAGCAATAGCAAAACTACCCAAGTGATTCAGGGATAACAAGGTAAATGGATAAACAATCTAGGGTGACCTATCGGGTCCCATCAAAATTAAACCTATGCATGAATAAGTGACATTAAAGAACATTATTGGGTATAAAAGTGGTCAAGGGCACAACTTGCATTCAATGAGCTTCTGCTCAGCTACTTCTATCTGCTGCTCACCAGGATCCTCAGCCACGGGCTCTTCTACTCGCCACAATACAAACAAGCACAATATATAGAGAAAATTAACAACACACCAAACATGTAAACAAAATACATAATAATAATCTACACATTAAAATAAAATCCTAGGAATAGGAATCATAATTTTTGGAGTTATAGATTTTTAGTTATGAATTTCCAAAGGTTTTATGTGCTTAAAATAAGATTAAGTGGGAAATTAATTTTCTTACTGTTTCATGTAAAATCAGAGATTCCAAGTGATAGAGAATAATATTACAGAATTTTAGAAACTAGAATGGGTAAATTTGGAGTTCATATGAATTTTCTATGGAATAAACAATTTATAAAATTAAATAATTGAATTTTCAGAGCTATGACTGGGCGCCAATTAAACAGGAACACAGGGGGTCTGGTGCAAACGTCTCTAAGACAGAGCGTGCCACTGCTATGGACGACGGGTTTTATTCTCTAAAACCAAAAGGGGTCTTCTGCAAAACATGCGCAGCGAAGGGGTATGGCATGATATCGGCCGTCAGATCCGAGACGTGCGCACCAGATTAGATATGGCCGCTCGCGAAGCGGTACGCCGCACGGCCAGTCCATTCTACGATCAACGGCGCAGATCTAATTACTCCGAAATCTCCCCCGATCCGTTCGATCAAGTCCGACGGTCAGGATCAAACGCTCGAAGGGGTATACTACAGTTTAATCTTAGCCGTCGATTACGATCCAACGACCCTAATTCTCCCCCAGCCACGTCAACAGACACCGTGGGTGCCCACGGCGTCGCCCTGACCCGCGGTGGCGGCCATGGCCGGGAAAAGCAATCCGGCGAGTCACGGCCCCAAAAACTTCATCCCTAAAGGTGCTACGTGGAGAGAAGATGAAACCTAACTCGCAGAGGGAGCACTCACCAGCACCTGCAGCGTAGGCGGGTCTGTCCACGGTGCCCGGTTGCCCCACGGCGAAGATCTACCTCCGGTGAGCAATTGGTGGAAGATAAGCCGCCGATTTCGCTCGAAATTGCCGCGGTCGACTCTACACAGGTTCTGCGCAGGCTTTTCGTCCGAACACAGGCATAGAACACCCACAGAGGTGAGAATCCGCGGTGGCGCAATGCGCCGCTCCCCGCGCACTGACGACTTCGCCCTTCTCCTCGCGATTCTGGCGCTGGCCTTTGGTGTACGTGTGAGAAAAAGGGGAGGCGGGACCTGAAGCTCCATTTTTATGATCGCCCGAAGGCCGGCATGGGGTCAGCTAGCTAGGATTCCGCGCGGCGGCGAACTTCTCGGCAACGGCCGTTGCGGGAGGGAAGACTCAGCCAACAGGTGGGGCCCATATGGCGGCGAGAGTACTGCAGTCAGTGGAAGCACGAGTGTGAGACTGACGCCAAGGGCCCACGCGCTAGAACACACCCCCACATGTTGGAGCCAGAGAGCCACGGCGTGCACGCGTAAGTGGCCAGCGAGCAGGGCTGCGCAGAGTAAAGGGGAGGTGGGCCAAATTGGGTACTGAGGCCCAGTTAAGCCTCTTTCTCTTTTTCTTTTGTTTTCTGTTTTATTTCATCTTGTTTTCAATTTCCAAATTTGAATTTTGAATTATTTTAGGAGTCTCACCTTTGGGCAAAATTTACATATTCAAATCCCATTGTAAAAAATGATATATTTTATTATAAATATATTTTTATTACTCATTTCACTCACATATTATTGTTTCATTCTTATCTTTTCCTAAATCATTGAATTTCCTTTAGATCTTAAATTCCCTTTTTAGACTTTAATATATTTCTTGGCACACTATTTTTTTTATATTGTCACCAAATGCACACAAAAGAAAATCCCAGCATGATGCACAATTCAGTAGCTTTTATCTTATTGATTATTTGTTTCTACATAGGGTGTTCACATGTGATGATGCATAAAGGTACAATCCCACACATATAAGTAGAGGAAATAAAATTTTCTTCTCCTTTTATATTCTCTCATACAAATTGAGTATTACAAATCCTACCCCCCTTAAAAAGAATCTCGTCCTCGAGATTTTGGAAGATCTAGGGAAAAGATGGGGAAAAATCTATGCGAAGCTCTTCTTCTCTTTCCCACGTTGCTTCATCCTCTCCATGGTGACTCCATTGTACTTTGCACATCTTTATCACCTTATTTCTTGTAACTCGAGTCAAGGTATCCAAAATCTTGATCTGGTATTTCGTATAAGTCAAATCACCATAAACACTGAGCTCTTCCATTGGTAACTGTTCCTCAGGGACACGGAGACACTTCTTTAGTTGAGACACATGGAACACATTATGCACATTAGATAGATTAACAGGTAACTCGAGTTGATAGGCCATCGCTCCAGCTCGCCTAAAAACTCTGAATTGTCCAATAAAGCGAGGGGACCATTTGCCCTTAACTTTAAATCTCCTCATTCCACGAAGTGGTGAAACCTTGAAGTGCACATGATTTCTTTCCTCAAATTCCAGTGGTCTTCTTCTATTATCAGCGTAGCTCTTTTGCCTGGTTTGAGCTACCCTCAAATTCTCCCGAATTATACGGACTTGTTCTTCTGCTTCTTGAATCAGCTCAGGCCTAAAGAAATGTTCTCCCCTAGTCTGATCCAATATAGAGGAGTACTGCATTTCCTGTCATACAGAGTCTCGAACGGTGACATCTTCAGACTGGCCTGGTAACTATTATTATGTGAGAACTCAGCATAAGGTAGACTCTTGTCCCAACTACTACCGTGCTGAAGGGCACAAGCTCTCAACATGTCCTCCAATACTTGATTAGTCCTTTCAGTCTATCCATCAGTCTAAGGATGGTAGGTCGAACTAAAATTCAACTTCATATCCATATTCTCATGAAAACTTTTCCAAAATCTGGAGGTAAACTGTGATCCTCTATCCGAATCGATCTTCTTCGGTATACCGTGTAGAGACACAATCCGAGCCAAATATAACTCTATCATTTGAGATTCCTTATAAGTAGTCTTGACCAGAATGAAATGAGCCACTTTGGTCATTCTATCCACAATCACCCATATAGATTCATATCCTTTCGAGGTGCGAGGCAATCCAATAATGAAATCTATACCAATCCCTTCCCACTTCCACTCGGGTATCTTCAGTGGATGCAGTAGTCCAGCTGGCCTCTGGTGTTCAACCTTAACTCTTTGACGCACACGCACATAGCCACATGTGCAGCCACATCTCTTTTCAATCCATACCACCAGTATCTGTGCTTCAAATCCTGATACATCTTGATACTAACAGGATGAATAGAATAATCCGAGTCATGGGCCTCCTTCAATATAGTCTCACGAAGGCTTTCAATATCAGGAACACATATCCTGTCCTTGAACCATACGGTGCCTTGCTCATCTTCCATGAATTTCGGACCTTGACCTTCAGTAATCAGATCCTTAATCTCTTGTATTTTAGCAACACCAATTTGTCCTTTGCGGATTTCTTGCTCCAAGGTATATTCCACTTCAATGGTGACTCCTTCAGTGTGAGCAAGTATCCCCAGGTTAAGTCTCCTGAAATCCTCAACAATCTCATCGGTTAGCTGGGCAACAACATCTGAATGAACATGCTCCTTTCGACTCAAGGCATCTGCAACCAAATTTTCCTTGCCCGGGTGATAGTGAATTTCCAAATCATAATCCTTAATAAGCTCCAACCAACGGTGTTGCCTAAGGTTGAGAACCTTCTGAGTGAATATATACTTCAAACTCTTATGATCCGTGTATACTTGACACTTAGTTCCCATAATGTAGTGTCTCCAAATCTTAAGTGCATGCGCACAACGGCTGCCAGTTCTAAGTCATGAGTAGGGTAGTTCAACTCGTGTTTCTGCAACTGACGAGACGCGTAGGCAATCACACGTCCTTCTTGCATGAGCACACGTCCCAAGCCTTGGCCACATGCGTCACAATAAATGTCAAATCTTTTTTTGTAGATCTGGCATAACCAACACTGGTGGCGACATCAACCTCTTCTTTAATTGATCAAAACTATCTTGGCACTTCTCGTCCCACTTAAATTCTCTTCCCTTCTCCAGAAGTGAGGTCATAGGCTTAGCGATCTTAGAAAATTCTTCAATAAATCTCCGGTAATATCCTACAAGTCCCAAGAAACTCCGGACCTCAGTAACTGTAGTGGGTATGCTCCACGCCACTATCTCCTTGACTTTAGCAGGATCCACTGATATTCCTCCATTAGAAATGATATGTCCAAGGAATGACACCTTATCAATCCAGAACTCGCATTTGCTAAACTTGGCGTAGAGTTGATTATCTCGTAGCTTCTATAGCACCAATCTCAGATGTTTCTCATGATCACTATCACTCTTGGAATAACTAAAAATATCGTCGATGAAAACCACGACGAATCTGTCCAGATCATGAACACCTTATTCTTTAGATCCATAAAATAGGTTGGTGCATTAGTTAGTCCAAATAACATAACGGTGAACTCATATAATCCATATCAGGTCGAGAAATCCGTCTTGGGAATATCCGATGGTCTAATCTTTATTTGATGGTAACCTGATCGGAGATCAATCTTTGAGAATATCGTAGCACCTCTCATCTGATCAAATAAATCTTCAATGCGGGGTAATGGATTCTTGTTCTTCACAATGACATCATTAAGAGATCTATAATCCACACACATTCTTTGTGATCCATCCTTCTTCTGTACAAACAGAACCGGCGCTCCCCAAGGTGAGGAACTCGAACGAATGTACCCAACCTCTTATAATTCCGTTAATTGCTTCTTAGGTTCCTTTAGTTCTTCTACGGACATCCTTTATGGTCGTTTGAAAGTAGGGACAGCGCAGGTAAGGGATCAATGACAAACTCAACTTCCCTATATGGTGGCATCCCTAGTAACTCCTCTGGGAAGACATCCCGAAAATCTCTAACCACACGGATGTTGACACCAACAAACTTCCCATCTACTAAGAATGTCGCTAGTCTGGTGACGGTAGTTACTGCAATTCCATCTTTAAATCTTTCTCCTTTGGCACTGGTGAGTTCTATGGTTCCTTTAGCACAGTGTATAAACTGTCTTTGCCTTTCTTAACCATACCATACCAAGGATCAACTATCTTCTAACACTATAGGGGTAGCCCATCTGGGTTAGAAACACAGGGTACTAAAGAAAGGATTGTAGACAAGGCGAGTAATTACGAGAAATGTTACTGCGAGGGATTTATTAGCTAAGTAGATTAGTGTGTTATCCACTAAAGCTAATACATTGCCTTATGGTGGTACATGATAAGATGCCCAACTATAATGTTTGAATCAATCAAAGAAGCAAATCAATCATTTATCATCAGAACAATCAACCAACTTTTTTTTAAATAGAGAAAATAGTTTAAATTTTTGTTTTAGGTCTCCTATCTCTTAAAAAATCATAAATGTAGGATTCCAAGGTGTGAAATCCTTCTTGTCTTAGAGTAGAAAAGATAAGAATGATCAGAGTGGAACAGTAGAAGGTGAGACAGGATCAAGATAAGTATAGAAAGAATCGGAGTGAGATAAGTATAGAATGAATCAGAGTAAGATAAGTAGGTAAGGGTTTGTCCATTCTATCTAGGTTTCGTCCTACAGTCAACATTTCCTCTGATACCACTTCTGTCACACCCGGGCTTTAAGGGACAAAGCCGGATGCATCTCATACATGCGCCAAAGAAGACAACATATATAATAACAGAGTGTATAGAGATAAATGTCACAATAATATTAGAGTACTTATTACATAGCGGAAGTCTTACCAAATAAATTATAAATATAAAACGAACTAAGGATCGTCCTTGGCACAAAAGTCGACTGGGGGAAACGCCACCTAGATTAAATCAAACTCCTCACTTTGAGGCTCCTCCTGAACCACCTGTTCTTCTCCTGTGGGGGTGTGAGACAGCAAGGGTGAGCTCACACATGTTCATCGCTCAACAAGTTATGGGGAATAATGTGGCATGAACTCACCAAAGGTGTAAGTTCATGTGATGTGTAAGGCTGATCAACAATAGGGGTTAAAGCTGAGCATTGCTTTTAAGTAGTTGGTCAAAATTTTATTAGCAGTTACTAAATGTAAGTAAATACCAAACCTTAATAAAAGTAATAGAACAAAATTAATAATAAATTCCATGCAAATGCAAATGACAAATAGAGTTTAGGTTCCATAATTTAATCATCAGAGAGTCCTGAGCTGCTCATGACCGTGAGCTCGGCTAGTATACCAGTTTTACACTCTGCAGAGGTGGTACCCTTTACCCACAAGTCGTGTATCCCATGTCGCTAGGGTTAGCTAGACCCTTAGACACTACCGAGGTGAATGGCTAGGGATCCAGTACGAGGCCTTTACAAAGTTCCACTAGCTTCTGAAAACCCGCTACAGTTTATGGGAAGAGCACTTGCAAGAATCCCCCGTCTGACCGCCATCGCAGCAAAATCAACCCGAGAACCTCCTTACATGCAATCCCCTACTGCCCTTGCCCCTTTTAGGTAAGGTAGTCTTCCACTAGCTTTCCTAGTTAGTTGGCCAAGGGCGTCCCATTAAACCCTTGTGGTGGCACGTGTTTCTCAAGTTAAGCTCCATGTTACAATTAACATTTAATGATCTTGACATGAACATAAATAGAATAACACAATAATTGGAACATGGATATAATGAAACATTATCCCAAAACCATGTAAAGCAATAGCAAAACTACCCAAGTGATTCAGGGATAACAAGGTAAAGGGATAAACAATCTAGGGTGACCTATCGGGTCCCATCAAAATTAAACTTATGCATGAATAAGTGACATTAAAGAACATTATTGGGTATAAAAGTGGTCAAGGGCACAACTTGCCTTCAATGAGCTCCTGCTCAGCTACTTCTATCTACTGCTCACCAGGATCCTCAGTCACGGGCTCTTCTACTCGCCACAATACAAACAAGCACAATATATAGAGAAAATTAACATCACACCAAATATGTAAACAAAATACATAATAATAATCTACACATTAAAATAAAATCCTAGGAATAGGAATCATAATTTTTGGAGTTATAGATTTTTAGTTATGAATTTCCAAAGGTTTTATGTGCTTAAAATAAGATTAAGTGGGAAATTAATTTTCTTACTGTTTCATGTAAAATCAGAGATTCCAAGTGATAGAGAATAATATTACAGAATTTTAGAAACTAGAATGTGTAAATTTGGACTTCATATGAATTTTCTATGGAATAAACAATTTCTAAAATTAAATAATTGAATTTTCAGAGCTATGACTGGGCGCCAATTAAACAGGAACACAGGGGGTCTGGTGCAAACATCTCTAAGACACAGCGCGCCACTGCTATGGACGGCGGGTTTTATTCTCTAAAACCAAAGGGGGTCTTCTGCAAAACATGCGCAGCGAAGGGGTATGGCGCGATATCGGCCGTTAGATCCGAGACGTGCGCACCAGATTAGATATGGCCGCCCGCGAAGCGGTACGCCGCACGACCAGTCCATTCTGCGATCAACGGCACAGATCTAATTACTCCGAAATCTCCCCCGATCCATTCGATCAAGTCCGACGGTCAGGATCAAACGCGCGAAGGGGTATACTACAGTTTAATCTTAGTCGTCGATTACGATCCGATGACCCTAATTCTCCCCCAGCCGCGTCAACAGACTCCGTGGGTGCCCACGGCGGCGTCCTGACCCGCGACGGCGGCCATGGCCGGGAAAAGCAATCCGGCGAGTCACGGCCCCAAAACTTCATCCCTAAAGGTGCTACGCGGAGAGAAGATGAAACCTAACTCGCAGAGGGAGCACTCACCAGCACCTGCAGCGTAGGTGGGTCTGTCCAGGCGCCCGGTTGCCCCACGGCGGAGATCTACCTCCGGTGAGCAATTGGTGGAAGATAAGCCGCCGATTTCGCCCGAAATTGCCGTGGTCGACTCTACACAGGTTCTGCGCAGGCTTTTCGTCCGAACACAGGCATAGAACACCCACAGAGGTGAGGATCCGCGGTGGCGCAATGCGCCGCTCCCCGCACACTGACGACTTCGCCCTTCTCCTCACGATTCTGGCGCTGGCCTTTGGTGTACGTGTGAGAAAAAGGGGAGGCGGGACCCGAAGCTCCATTTTTATGATCGCCCGAAGGCCGGCATGGGGTCAGCTAGCTAGGATTCCGCGCGGCGGCGAACTTCTCGGCAACGGCCGTTGCGGGAGGGAAGACTCGGCCAACAGGTGGGGCCCATATGGCGGCGAGAGTACTGCAGTCAGTGGAAGCACGAGTGTGAGACTGACGCCGAGGGCCCACGCGCTAGAACACACCCCCACATGTCGGAGCCAGAGAGCCACGGCGCACGCGTAAGTGGCCAGCGGGCAGGGCTGCGCGGAGTAAAGGGGAGGTGGGCCAAATTGGGTACTGAGGCCTAGTTAAGCCTCTTTCTCTTTTTCTTTTGTTTTCTGTTTTATTTCATCTTGTTTTCAATTTCCAAATTTGAATTTTGAATTCTTTTAGGAGTCTCACCTTTGGGCAAAATTTACATATTCAAATCCCATTGTAAAAAATGATATATTTTATTATAAATATATTTTTATTACTCATTTCACTCACATATTATTGTTTCATTCTTCTCTTTTCCTAAATCATTGAATTTCCTTTAGATCTTAAATTCCCTTTTTAGACTTTAATATATTTCTTGGCACACTATTTTTTTATATTGTCACCAAATGCACACAAAAGAAAATCCTAGCATGATGCACAATCCAGTAGCTTTTATCTTATTGATTATTTGTTTCTACATAGGGTGTTCACATGTGATGATGCATAAAGGTTCAATCCCACACATATAAGTAGAGGAAATAAAATTTTCTTCTCCTTTTATATTCTCTCATACAATTTGAGTATTACATCGACATCGCAAATAGCCACGCATTGGGGGAAGACGTGGTGGGGGCAATTTTTGACCATCACAAGCAGAGGGATAAGCGTGATAAAGAGCCCAATGGGGGCACCGACGGGTGATGACCCTACAAGAGGAAAAGGATGGACAGGCAGCGGTGCAAGGACATGCTAGTTGCAACAACGGGTCAGAAGGGGAGGAAGCCTCCAAACGAGGAGGCCATCGACCACTTCGAAAAACTGCTCGAGGCCCCGTGCCCAAACCACCACTATCCTGTCTGGCATGCCTACAAAGATTGCAGGCTACTCAAAAAGTTCCTAAGCAAGGAGGCACCGTCCGGGAAGGGCCCTGAGCCCCATAGGAGCGAAAAACAAGAAAGAAAGGGCCCTATTTTCCCCGACAAGACTGAATGTTTCATGATCTTTGAAGGGTCTGACTACCATGCGTCGAAAAGGCACTGGAAGCTCGAACGGCGTGAGGTATTCTAGGTACAATAGGCGGTACCAACTCTCTTGAATGGTTCGACCACGCCATAACCTTCGATCGCTCCGACCACCCTGAGCACGTTCCGTGGCCCGGGCGGTACCCGCTTATCATAAATCCCATTGTTGGATTAGTATGACTATCAAAAACTAATGGACGGAGGAAGCAGACTCAATATCCTTTACTCTGCCACGCTCGACGCCATGGGCCTTGACTGGGGCTACCTCCGACCGATGGGAGGACCTTTTCATGGTGTCATACTAGAAAGACAAGCGAGACATCGCTCGAACGGGTCGATTTACCCGTCACTTTTGGAACACCGACCAACTTCAGAATAGAGACACTGACTTTTGAAGTAGTGGGGTTCTAGGGAACCTACCACGCCATCCTGGGAAGGTTGTGCTGCACAAAATTTATGGTCATCCCCAACTACACCTACCTGAAGCTCAAAATGCCAGGTCTCGTGGGTACAATCACTGTTGGCACCATGACACAATACACATATGAATGCGAGGGCGAATGCTGCGACTTGGCTGAAGGCGCCGCCACCGCTGAAGAGTAGACACTTGATGCAAAAAGAGTGGGTACAACCTTCAAGCCGACAGACAACATGAAGGAGGTGCTCTTAGATCCCAAGGGAACCAACAAGGGAATGATACGAATCGGGACCAAGCTCTCCACTAAATAGGAAAATGCGCTCATCGACTTCCTCCGCACGGAGAAGGATATATTCGCGTGAAGCCCTTCAACGTGAGGGGCATCCCAAGGGAAGTCGTCGAGCACCCTTTGCAGGTCAAGCCCAGATCCAAACCCGTTAAACAACAGTTGCGTCATTTTGATGAAGAGAAGCGTGAAGCCATCGGGGAAGAAGTCGGCAAGCTCCTCACGGTCGGGTTCATTAGAGAGATACACCACCCCGAATGGTTGTCCATTTGGTATTAGTTCGGAAAAAGAGTGAGGAATGGAGGATGTGCATCGATTACACCAGCCAGTGGCGGACCCAAAAATTAGCCAAGCCCCGGGCCGAAGCGACCATAAACTCTAATAGTAGCATATAAAGAAAAATTGTACGTCGAAACAACGTTGTCATAGATGTTAAAGATGACATACAAGTTATGATGTAGCTCCTTCCAAATGTATCATATCAACATCAACATCATTGCTTCTTGCTCGAGAACCTTGAAGGAAATCATATTAAGAACGCAACTTGAAAGGTAATGTTGAATAAATTTAATAATATTAGTAATTGGTAAATAGATGAGAAAGCTCTCTCCACAGAGGCTCAAACTTAATTTCTAGCCATGTGATCTTGTTTATTTGGTCGCAACTTTTTGATCTTTTATTTGGTGATTATGATATTAGATGATTGTATGGAATATCTTGTTCCGTACTCCCTCCGATCTTTTTTATTTGATGTTTGCTAGTGTAAAATTGAACTATCATGTGTCAAATAAAAGAAAATTGAACTATCATGTGCTGCCCGAGGCCTTGCTATAGCCTAGTATGTAAATCTACAGGACACATGTAGGTGGTCGTAGCCTGCTCTTGCTTGCATGTGTGTTATCTTGTGCTTGCGAAGCTTGCACTGTGCCGGATGGATATACATACATATAACTATGACTCAGTGAGACCAGAGGATAGAGGGCAGACCGGCAGAGGCTAGAGGGTAGACCGACAAAGGCGGTGTGACAGATGCAGGCTTGCAGCTCTTCAGCATAATTCAGTCAGACTCAGACACGAGCTCTTCTAAAAAAATTTGGGCCTACGCCCCAGGCCGTGGCCCAGGCGACCATAGGCCTAGGTTCGCCCCTGACACCAGCCTGAACAAGGTCTAGTCGAAAGATCCATTTCCCCTCCTGCGCATTGACTAGGTGGTTGACTCTACCTCGGGGTGCGAGGTGCTAAGCTTCCTAGATGCCTATTCAGGCTACTACTAGATTGTGATGAAGGAATCCGATCAATCGGCCACTTCTTTCATCACCCCTTTTGGCTCATACTATTTGAAAGGGAAATATGGTCAAACCTTTTCCTATATGAATTTTGGTGGTTGAATTGCCCAACACAAATAATTGAACTAACTAGTTTGCTCTAGATTAAAAGTTTTACAGGTGCTAAAGGTTCAACACAAACCAATAAAAAGTCCAAGAAAGGGTTCAAATAAAAAAGAGCAAAAGACAACCCAAAGGCAGCCCTGGTCTAGCGCACCGGACTGTCCGGTGCACCACCGGACAATGTCCGGTGCACCAGGGAGTTCCACCCCGAACTTGCCACCTTCGGGAATTCGGGGAGGCCGCTCCGCTATAATTCATCGGACTGTCCGGTGTAGCACCGGACTATCCGGTGTGCCAAGTGGAGCAACGGTCATCCGCGCCAACGGTCGTCTGCAGAGGAACAGTATAACGCTACAGTGCGCTCGAAGTGTAACTTTATAAATTTCAGATTTGCCTATTCACCCCCCTCTAGGCGACTTTCAATTGGTATCAAAGCTCAGTACTTTATTAGAGCCTAACCGCTCGAAGTGATGTCGGGAGCATCCGCCATGAGGGAGATCGGGACCGGTGACAAGTCCGCAAGCTCGGGGAGAACACATTCAAGGGAGTCCACCCACAAGCACAAGGAGGAATCCTCTTCCTCCATCAAGTCCCAACGGAAGGGTGACAAGAAGAAGAAGATGAAAAAGGTGGTCTACTACGAGACCGACTCTTCGTCACCCTCCACCTCCGGCTCAGAATCGGCATCCGCCACTTCTAAGCGCCATGAGCGCAAGAAGTATAGTAAGATGCCCCTTCGCTATCCTCGTATTTCAAAACGCACTCCATTACTTTCCATCCCATTAGGCAAACCACCTATGTTTGATGGTGAAGATTATAAGGTGCAAGGGTTGAAGAGTGCCAAAGAGATTTGGGACGTGCTCAAGCCACTTCACTATGATTCGGAGGAGGTCGAACAAATCCAACACTTCAACTCCCAAGCCACTACTATTCTCCTCGCCTCTCTAAGTCGAGAGGAGTATAATAAGGTGCAAGGGTTGAAGAGTGCCAAAGAGATTTGGGACGTGCTCAAGACCGCGCACGAAGGAGATGAGGTGACCAAGATCACCAAGCGGGAAACGATCGAGGGGGAGCTCGGTCGATTCATGCTTCACCAAGGGGAGGAGCCACAAGCGATGTACAACCGGCTCAAGACCTTGGTGAACCAAGTGCGCAACCTCGAGAGCACCAAATGGGATGACCATGAGATGGTCAAGGTTATTCTTAGATCACTCGTTTTTCTTAACCCTACACAAGTTCAATTAATTCGTGGTGATCCAAGGTATAAACTAATGTCTCCCGAGGAAGTAATAGGAAAATTTGTGAGCTTTGAATTGATGATCAAAGGCTCCAAGAAAATCATCGAGCAAGGCGCCACCTCAACACCCGAGGTGCAACCCGTCGCATTCAAGGCGACAGAAGAAGAAAAGAAGGACTCTACACCAAGTAGGACCCCCATCGATGCCTCTAAGCTCGACAACGAGGAAATGACGCTCATCATCAAGATCTTTCGCCAAATCCTCAAGCAAAGGAGGGGGAAAGATTATAAGCCTTGCTCCAAGAAGGTTTGCTACAAATGTGGTAAGCTCGGTCATTTCATTGCAAAATGTCCATTATCTAGTGATAGTGACAGGGGCGGCGACAAGAAGGGAAAGAGGAGAGAAAAGAAGAAGTTCTACAAGAAGAAGGGCGGTGATGCCCATGTTTGCCGGGAGTGGGACTCCGATGAGAGCTCCACCGACTCCTCCTCCGACGAGGACGCCGCCAACATCGCCATCAACAAAGGCCTCCTCTTCCCAAACATCGGCCACAAGTGTCTCATGGCAAAGGACGACAAGAATAAGAAGGTAAAATCTAGATCCCCCACTAAGTATGCAACATCTAGTGATGAGGCTAGCTCTAGTGATGATGAGAATGATTTATTTATACTTTTTGCCAACCTAAACATGCAACAAAAGGAGAAATTAAATGAATTGATTAGTGCTATTCATGATAAGGATGAACTCTTGGATAGCCAAGAGGACTTCCTAATTAAAGAAAACAAAAAGCATGTTAAGGTTAAAAATGCTTATGCTCTAGAGGTTGAAAAATGTAAAAAATTAACTAGTGAGCTATGCACTTGCCATCATATCATTTCCAACCTTAGAAATGAGAACGCTAAATTAATTGCTAAGGTTGAGAAGTTAGATAGTTGTGATGATTCAATTGTTAGTCTTAGAAATGATAATGCTAATTTAATTGCTAAGATTGACAAATTGAATGCATCTCTCTCTAGCCTTAAAATTGAGAATGAAAAATTAATTGCTAAGGCTAAAGATTTAAATGTTTGCAATGTTTTCATTTCCAATCTTAGAGATGAGAATGCTATTTTACATGCTAAGATTGTTGAATTAAATACTTGCAAACCCTCTATATCTACCGTTGAGCATGTTACTATTTGCACTAGATGTAGAGATATTAATATTGATGCTATTCATGATCACATTGCTATGATTAAACAACAAAATGATCATATAGCAAAATTAGATGCTAAAATTGCTGAGCATGAATTAGAGAATGAAAAATTTAAATTTGCTAGTAGTATGCTTTATAGTGGGAGACACCCTGACATTAAGGATGGCATTGGCTTCCAACAGGGAGGCAATGTCAAACTCAATGCCCCTAAGAAATTGTCCAACTTTGTTAAGGGCAAGGCTCCCATGGTTCAGGATAACGAGGGTTACATTTTATACCCTGCCGGTTATCCCAAACACAAAATTAGGAGAATTCACTATAGGAAGTCTCACTCTGGCCCTAATCATGCTTTTATGTATAAGAGTGAGGCATCTAGCTCTAGGCAATCAACCCATGTTATATTGCCTAAGAAGAAAACTCCTATTGCAATATATGAACCTAATATTTCATTTAAGACTTTTGATGCATCATATGTGCTCACTAACAAATCAGGCAAAGTAGTTGCCAAATATGTTGGGGGCAAACACAAGGGGTCAAAGACTTGTGTTTGGGTACCCAAGGTGCTTGTTTCTAATGTCAAAGGACCCAAGACCGTTTGGGTACCTAAGAACAAGGCCTAAATTTGTTTTGTAGGTTTATGCATCCGGGGGCTCAAGTTGGATAATTGATAGTGGGTGCACAAACCACATGACTGGGGAGAAAAGGATGTTCTCCTCCTATGAGAAAAACAATGATCCCCAAAGAGCTATCACATTCGGGGATGGAAATCAAGGTTTGGTCAAAGGATTGGGTAAAATTGCTATATCTCCCGACATTCTATTTCCAATGTTTTTCTTGTAGACTCTTTAGATTACAATTTGCTTTCCGTTTCTCAATTATGTAAAATGGGTTACAACTATCTTTTTACAGATTTAGGTGTTACTGTCTTTAGAAGAAGTGATGATTCAGTAGCATTTAAGGGAGTGTTAGAGGGTCAGCTATACTTAGTCGATTTTAATAGAGCTGAACTCGACACTTACTTAATTGCTAAGACTAACATGAGTTGGCTTTGGCACCGCCGACTAGCCCATGTTGGGATGAAGAATCTTCATAAGCTTCTAAAGGGAGAGCACATTTTGGGACTAACCAATGTTCATTTTGAGAAAGACAGGGTTTGTAGCGCATGTCAAGCAGGAAAGAAAGTTGGTGTTCATCATCCACACAAGAACATCATGTCGACCGATAGGTCGCTTGAATTACTCCACATGGATCTATTCGACCCGATTGCTTACATAAGCATCGGCGAGAGTAAGTATTGTCTTGTAATTGTGGATGATTATTCTCGCTTCACTTGGGTATTCTTTTTGCAGTAAAAATCACAAACCCCCAAGAGACCTTAAAGGGATTCTTGAGACGGGCTCAAAATGAGTTTGGCTTAAGGATCAAAAAGATTAGAAGCGACAACGGAACGGAGTTCAAGAACTCACAAATAGAAGACTTCCTTGAGGATGAGGGCATCAAGCATGAGTTCTCTTCTCCCTACACGCCACAACAAAATGGTATAGTGGAGAGGAAGAATAGGACTCTACTTGACATGGCGAGGACCATGCTTGATGAGTACAAGACTTCGGACCGGTTTTGGGCGGAAGCAATCAACACCGCTTGCTACGCCATCAACCGTCTCTATCTTCACCGAATCTTCAAGAAGACATCATATAAACTCCTAACCAGTAAAAAGCCCAATGTTTCATATTTTAGAGTCTTTGGTAGCAAATGATTTATTCTTGTTAAAAGAGGTAGAAAATCTAAATTTGCTCCTAAGGCTGTAGAAGGCTTTTTACTTGGTTATGATTCAAACACAAAGGCATATAGAGTCTTTAACAAGTCCACTGGACTAGTTGAAGTTTCTTGTGACATTGTGTTTGATGAGACTAACGGCTCTTAAGTAGAGCAAGTTGATCTTGATGAGCTAGATGATGAAGAGACTCCATGCGTCGCACTAAGGAACATGTCCATTGGGGATGTGTGTCCTAAGGAATCCGAAGAGCCTCCACATGCACAAGATCAACCATCATCTTCCTCAATGCAAGTATCTCCACCAACCCAAGATGAGGATCAAGCTCAAGAGGATGAAAATGAAGATCAAGAAGATGAGCCACCTCAAGAGGAGGGCAATAATCAAGGGGGAGATACCAATGATCAAGACAAGGAAGATGATGAGGATCCAAGACCGCCACACCCAAGAGTCCATCAAGCAATACAAAGAGATCACCCCGTGAACTCCATCCTTGGCGATATTCATAAGGGGGTAACTACTCGATCTCGTGTTGCTCATTTTTGTGAACATTACTCCTTTATGTCTTCTATTGAGCCATACAGGGTAGAAGATGCATTAAGGGATTCAGATTGGGTGTTGGTGATGCAAGAGGAGCTCAACAACTTCACGAGGAATGAGGTATGGCATCTTGTTCCACGTCCTAACCAAAATGTTGTAGGAACCAAGTGGGTCTTCCACAACAAACAAGATGAGCATGGTGTGGTGACAAGGAACAAAGCCTGACTTGTAGCCAAGGGTTATTCGCAAGTCGAAGGTTTGGATTTCGGTGAAACCTATGCACCCATAGCTAGGCTTGAGTCAATTCGCATATTACTTGCCTATGCTACTTACCATGGCTTTAAGCTCTATCAAATGGACGTGAAAAGTGTCTTCCTCAATGGACCAATCAAGGAGGAGGTCTATGTTGAGCAACCTCCTAGCTTTGAAGATAGTAAGTACCCTAACCATGTCTATAAACTCTCTAAGGCGCTTTATGGGCTCAAGCAAGCCCCAAGAGCATGGTATGAATGCCTAAGAGATTTTCTGATCGCTAATGGCTTCAAAGTCGGAAAAGCCGATCCTACTCTCTTTACTAAAACTATTGCAAATGATTTGTTTGTATGCCAGATTTATGTTGATGATATCATATTTGGTTCTACTAACAAATCTACTTATGAAGAGTTTAGTAGGATAATGGTTCAAAATTCGAGATGTCTATGATGGGGGAGTTGAAGTATTTTCTAGGATTTCAAGTCAAGCAACTCCAAGAGGGCACCTTCATCAGCCAAACCAAGTACATTCAAGACATACTCACCAAGTTTGGGATGAAGGATGCCAAGCCCATCAAGACACCCATGGGAACCAATGGGCATCTCAACCTCGACACGGGAGGTAAATCCGTAGATCAAAAGGTATACCGGTCGATGATAGGATCTCTTCTTTATTTATGTGCATCTCGACCAGATATTATGCTTTCCGTATGCATGTGTGCAAGATTCCAAGCCAATCCTAAGGAAGTTCACCTTAGATATTTAGTTTATACTCCTAAGTTTGGCCTTTGGTACCCCAAGGGATCCACATTTGATTTAATTGGATATTCAGATGCTGATTGGGCAGGGTGTAAGATTGATAAAAAGAGCACATCAGAGACTTGCCAATTATTGGGAAGATCTCTGGTGTCTTGGGCTTCAAAGAAACAAAATTCCGTAGCTATTTCTACCGCCAAAGCCGAGTATATTGCCGCAGGATATTGTTGCGCACAATTGCTTTAGACGAGGCAAACCCTTAGGGACTATGGTTACAAATTAACCAAAGTTCCTCTCCTATGTGATAATGAGAGTGCATTCCGCATGGCGGATAATCCCGTTGAGCACAGCCGCACTAAACACGTAGCCATTCGGTATCACTTTTTGAGGGATCACCAACAACGGGGATATATCGAGATTGACTATATTAACACCAAAGAACAATTAGTCGATATCTTTACCAAGCCACTAGATGAGAAAACTTTTACCAAACTTAGGCATGAGCTAAATATTCTTGATTATAGGAACTTTGTTTGATTCCTTGCACACTTAGCTCATTTATATACCTTTGATCATATCTCTTTCATGTGCTATGACTAATATGGTTTTCAAGTGTATTACATGCTAAGTCATAGATTGAAAGGGAAATGGAGTCTTCGGCGAAGACAAAGGCTTCCACTCCACTCCATCGATTTATTCATCCTTCGCCGTCACTCCACACCGCTCTCCAATTTGGTATAATCTTCACTCATATTCCATTTACCAAAGGGGGAGAAAGTTTGACAAAGGGCTTATATTTCACTCACAAGTATCTGTTTTTGGCGATTCATGCCAAAGGGGGAGAAAGTATTAGCCCAAAGCAAAAGGACCGCACCACCACCAATTTCAAAAATTTGTAGTCTTTCAATTTGTATTAAAGAAGTGTTTTTTTAAAGATTTTCAAATTGGTATCTTATTTTTGATATAATTTCAAATTGGTATAATCTCTTCAAAATTAATATCTAAAACCCTCTTGAACACTAAGAGGAGAATTTCTTTGAGGGGGAGTTTTGTTTAGTCAAAGGAAAAGCATTTGAAACAGGGGGAGAAAATTTTATATCTTGAAAATGCTTCTCAAAATCTTATTCATATACCTTTGACTATCTGCAAAAGACTTTGAAAATAATTTCCAAAACATTTGCAAATCAAAACAAGTGGTGCAAGCGTGGTCCAAAATTTTAAATAAGAAGAAAACCATCCATGCATATCTTATGAAATGAATATTGGTTTAATTCCAAGTAACCTTTGCACTTACATTATGCAAACTAGTTCAATTCTGCACTTTTATATTTGCTTTGGTTTGTGTTGGCATCAATCACCAAAAAGGGGGAGATTGAAAGGGAAATAGGTCAAACCTTTTCCTATATGAATTTTGGTGGTTGAATTGCCCAACACAAATAATTGAACTAACTAGTTTGCTCTAGATTACAAGTTTTACAGGTGCCAAAGGTTCAACACAAACCAATAAAAAGTCCAAGAAAGGGTTCAAATAAAAAAGAGCAAAAGACAACCCAAAGGCAGCCCTGGTCTGGCGCACCGGACTATCCGGTGTGCCACCGGACAGTGTCCGGTGCACCAGAGAGTTCCACTCCGAACTTGCCACCTTCGGGAATTCGAGGAGACCGCTCCGCTATAATTCACCGGACTGTCCGGTGTGCCAAGCGGAGCAATGGTCATCCGCGCCAACGGTCATCTACAGAGGAACAATATAACGCTACAGTGCGCGCCTGCACGCGCAGAAGTCAGATCAGGCGTCAGATGGCGCACCGGACAGTGAACAAGACCTGTCTGGTGCACCACCGGACTGTCCGGTGGCCCTGTTGTCAGAAGCTCCAACGGTCGGAACCCAATGGCCTGGTGACGTGGCTGGTGCACTGGACAGTGTCCGGTGGCGCACCGGACTGTCCGGTGCGCCATACCACAGAAGCCCTCACCAACGGTTCTTTTGGTGGTTGGGGCTATAAATACCCCCCAACCACCACACTTCAATGCATCCAAGTTTTCAGCCATCCCACCTCATACAAGAGCTCTAGACTTCATTCCAAGACACAAACAAAGAGATCAAATCCTCTCCCAAGTCCGGAATCACTCCAAACAAATTAGTGACTAGAGAGAGAGACTTTTGTGTTCTTTTGAGCTCTTGCGCTTGGATCGCTTTTCTTCTTCCTCTATTCTTGTGTTCAACTCACTTGTAATCAAAGCAAGAGACACCAATTGTGTGGTGGTCCTTGTGGGGACTTAGTGTCCCGTTTGATTGAGAAGAGAAGCTCACTCGGTCTAGGTGACCGTTTGAGAGAGGGAAAGGGTTGAAAGAGACCCGGTCTTTGTGACCACCTCAACGGGGAGTAGGTTTGCAAGAACCGAACCTCGGTAAAACAAATCACCGTGTCATCTGCTCCTATTTGCTTGTGATTTGTTTTCACCCTCTCTTTTGGACCCTATTATATTTCTAACGCAAACCCCGGCTTGTAGTTGTGCTTAAACTTTATAAATTTCAGATTTGCCTATTCACCCCCTCTAGGCGACTTTCACTATTATGTGACCATGTCGTTCGGTCTAAAAATGCGTGAGCAACATAACAATGGTGTATGGTTAAGTGCTTTGGCGACCACATCGAAAGGATCGTGGAGGTATACGTCAACGACATTATGGTCAAGACCGGGTGGTCCAAAGGCCTCATATTCGACCTCAGGTCGACATTTGACAGGTTGAAGGTGAAAAACATCAAGCTAAATCACGAAAAGTATGTCTTTGGTGTTCCGAGGGGCATGTTGTTGAGTTTCTTGGTCTCTGAATAGGGTATTGAGGCGAACCCTGAGAAGGTCATTGCCATATCAAACATGGGACCAATAGGAGACCTTAAGGGTGTACAACGGGTCACAGGGTGCTTAGCCTCCCTTAGCCGCTTCATTTCGTGCCTCAGAGAGCGGGTATTACCACTCTATAAGTGCTGCAAAAGACCGACTACTTCGAGTGGACAGCGGAGGCATAGACGACCCTTGACAGTCTCAAGGAACTCTTGATCAAAGCTCCCGTTCTCATCCCACCGGAGGGTGGAGAGCTGCTCTTGCTCTACATAGCGACCACCGCCTAGGTGGTCAATTTGGTACTCATCATCAAAAGACAGGGAAGGATGCGCACGCCCGCTCCAGTGCCCCATCTACTTCATAAACAAGGTCTTGACCCACGCAAAGGTCCGATACCCTCAGATGCAAAAGCTTTTGTAAGCCATCCTCGTTAATAAGTGGAAGCTAAAACACTACTTTGAATCGCACCTCATCACCATCGTAACAACGTTTCCCCTAGGGGAGGTGATCCATAACCCAAAGGCTGCTGAGAGAATCGCTAAATGGGCCCTCGAGCTAATGGGGTAGAGGATTTCATATGCTCTGTGAACGGCGTTCAAGTCGCAAGTCCTCGCCGACTTCGTCGTGGAATGGATCGAGACCTAGATGGAGGCGACGTCGGTGAACGACAGATCATGGGTCATGTACTTCGATGGCTCGCTAATGAAAGTGGGGGACGATGTCGGTCTAGTCTTTGTCTCTCCCTCAGGAGAACAATTGCAGTACACCGTCCGACTCCACTTCCAAGCCTCCAACAACATGGCGGAATACGAAGCCCACGTAAATGGCCTATACATCACCATAGATCTAGGCATTCAGTGCCTTGATATCCGGGGAGACTCCTAGCTGGTCATGGGACAAGTGATTAAGAACTCGGAATGTCATGACCCCAAGATGGCGGCATACTGCCGAGAGGTGTGATGGCTCGAAGACAAATTGAATGGTCTCGAACTAAACCACGTTCTCCGGAAGGATAACAAAGCGGCGGATGCCCTCACAAAGATGGATTCCGGACGAGCGACTATTGCACCAGGGGTTTTCGTTACCGACCTCTCTGAGTCGACTGCTCGTTACGATCAGACCTGCCTTGAGGATGAGTAGTCTTCAGGCATTGACCCATCGATCCATGAGCTCGTTTCCATCGTCGAGGGCAGGGACGACCAGACAGACCCCACAAGTTACAGGAGGACACCATACTGTGATTACCTGACCAACGAGACACCCCAGAGGACGAGACAAAGGCACGAAGACTTCATCGGTGGGCCAAGTCCTTCATTCTCATTGGTGAGGACCTATACAAAAAGGGACATATAGGGATAAAGCAATGGTGCATCCCCATCAAGAAGGGGATACGACTTTTGGAGGATATTCACAGTGGGACCTGCGGGCACCATGCCACTCCACGAAGCCTCATAGGGAACTAGGGCTGGAAAATAAGCTCGAGGCTCGCGAGCCGGCTCGAGCCGGCTCACGAGCTATGCCAAATTATTTAATATGTAGAATAATGATGAATATTAGCTAATTTTATAGATATCCAGTTTATTCCTTAGCGTTTCATGATATATATATATGACAATTAATAATTTAGATTACTCATAATGATGAATGATATCTATATATTTCATATTTACATATTAATAATTCACTATATAATGGAATTATATATATCAGGATGTGGCTCGCGAGCCGCCTTCGAGCCGAGCCGGGCCTGCCTCCCTAGCTCGTGGAATGACCGAGCCGAGCTCGGCTCGGCTCGTTTCCAGCCCTATACGGAACGCCTTCCGGCAAGGGTTCTATTGGCCCACCACGGTGTCTGACGCACACCAGGTGGTACGTACCTGCGAAGGTTGCCAATACTACGCACGACAAACCCATTTGTTAGCGCAAGCGCTCCAAACGATCCCAGTCACCTGGCCATTCGTGGTCTAGGGGCTAGATCTGGTCGAACCCCTCAGAAAGGCGCCCGGGGGCTACACGCACATCCTGGTCACGGTCAACAAATTCACCAAGTGGATTGAAGCTTGGCCTATCATGAGAATCACCTCTGATCAAGTCGTCAAGTTATGGAGTGTTTGGTTTGATGAATGATATAGTCCATCATCTTCTCACTCCTCACTTTTTTGTTTGGTTTGTAGAATGGAGTGAGTTAATCCATCACCACCTCATTCCTCATAGTTAGTTGTTTAGTACTAATATGTGAAATGAAGTCATCCCACCAAATTTGAGGAATGGGTCCATGATGCACCACTTTATTTTTGATAGAGTGATTTATCAAACCAAACACCTCATTAGTCACCAACATCAACCATCGATTTGGGGTACCAAACTCAATCATCACGGATAACTGCACACAGTTCACTAGAAGCAGATTCCTAGAATTTTGCGATGAATACCACATTTGTGTCGACTGGTCCACCGTGGCTCACCCTCGCGTGAACGAACATGTGGAACAAGCCAATGGCATGATCCAGCAAGGCCTCGAGCCATGAGTTTTCGCCAGGGCCGGACCTAGGGAGGTGCCGGCGGTGCAACCGCACCGGACCCCAAAGACATGGCCCCATCCCCTCGAAATACAGAGGCCCTACTCCACCCTACAGAACCTAAATTACTAGTCTCCTATTCCTAGAAGTTGGAGCGACGCGTCGTCGCGCCGCCTCCAGTCCGCCTGCCTCCTGCCTGGTCTCTTGATCGCCGGGCTGACCGCTGAGGCGCTGACGGGCTCCTGCCGCTGCCTCTAGTCCGCTTCTGCTTGCCGCTCCCGCTTGCCGGCGCCCGACGGCCGACGCCCAGCAGTCCAGCACGGCAGCGCGCAGCACCGTCTGACCATCCGTCCGCGGTCCGTCCTTTGCTCCGTGCACCGAAGCTGCGAAGCGCTGCACTGGATAGGAAGCACAAGCACCGAACGAACAGGTAGTAGGTACTAGGTAGATTACTATTTACTAGATTGCTGCTACTAAATGCCTAATAGATAATTAGATATTCCTTGTACGTTGTACCTTTCTTTGTTTTTTCACTAGTTCAATTGATAGATAATTAGACTAATTTAAGGTAAGAGATTAATAATAATCAGACTATTTAGAACATGAATGATCACTCTTATATTATCATTCAATTTGTGATATATATCTTTTTTATTTTCAGTGCTTTGTGTAATCATGTCATCGAGAAGAATCAGAAGATATCCATCTGGTAGTAAAAAAAGAAAAAGGAAAAAACATGTGGATGATCTTATAGACTCACATAGAGAAGCTATTGACAAGTAAGTGCTTACAGCTCTACTTTATATTTATCATCTTATAATCTTTAAAACATGGAATAGAACTATTGTCTATCAAATATTTAATTATATATATATATATATATATATATATATATATATATATATATATATATATATATGGGTGGATGAGACCTCCATATTGGATTTCACCCCAGGCCCCCAAATAGTTCGGAACGACCCTGGTTTTCGCCCGCCTCAAGCGACACGTTTGGCAATGGCCCAGGAGCTAACCACTGTCCTTTGGAGCCTAAGGACTACCACGGACCGTTCGATCGGGTACACGCCTTACTTCATGGCTTATGGAGCTGAGGTGGTGCACCCCACTGATCTCGAGTATGAGGTCTCAAAGGTAAAGACGTACGTGAAAGAGAGGAACGAGTTGAGACTCTAGGACACACTAGATCAGCTGACAAAGCCCTTAACCTAGCACTCCTATGTGTGCGGTGTTAGAGTACTCGTTTATGGTTTTGGGGTTAGCCCCTTGTAATTACAGTTTTACTCCTATGTAATGGGCCAGGCCTAACAAACTAAGTCTATTAATACAACTACCAACCCTGAGTTAGGATTAGGATTTCCCACAAGGAGGTCACAACCTTGACAGAAATTTGGCAACAGAAACATGAAAACCCGAGTTGAAACTTGGAGGTTCAGTTTCTTTCAAAAAAAAAGGAAGGTTCAAGAGTGGAGTACACGCCTTACTTCATGACTTATGGAGCTGAGGTGGTGCACCCCACCGATCTCGAGTATGAGGTCTCAAAGGTAAAGACGTACGTGAAAGAGAGGAACGAGTTGAGACTCTAGGACACACTAGATCAGCTGACAAAGCCCTTAACCTAGCACTCCTATGTGTGCGGTGTTAGAGTACTCGTTTATGGTTTTGGGGTTAGCCCCTTGTAATTACAGTTTTACTCCTATGTAATGGGCCAGGCCTAACAAACTAAGTCTATTAATACAACTACCAACCCTGAGTTAGGATTAGGATTTCCCACAAGGAGGTCACAACCTTGACAGAAATTTGGCAACAAAAACATGAAAACCCGAGTTGAAACTTGGAGGTTCAGTTTCTTTCAAAAAAAAACAGGAAGGTTCAAGAGTGGAGTTGCAAGATAGATTTTTTCAAAGATGCACGGTGGAACTGGAATTACTGTTCTATAAAACCTAAACTTTCACCCATTTGCTGAAATATCAAGAAGAGAAGGATGTCCTGTGAGCTTTTCAATTGTTTTGATGTGTGAGGACCAAGGTACACGCAAAATCAGCCACATCTATTATTTCCATCAGTCCACTACAAACAGTGTTACTTTGCAGAAGAATTCACCGTTACTTCCGCATCACGATTTCAGCAGTTTTATGTTCTGAAACTGAATGGTTATTTCAGAACGATTCCGGTCAGTAGACCACATCAAATCTATCCACCATTACAGATGGGTAGCAGAATTTTCAGAAACTATGAGCCAATTCTCATGTCACAGTATCAGGGGCAGCGTTCTTAAATGCTTTTGGTTGCCCAAGAGATGAATTTCAACTTTGTCAGAAGTTCCGCTCTCCTACTCATCTACGGTGTTGGTCCGGATACACTAATGCCGCAGCAGCTGAATTCACAAGAGAACAAAAAAAACGAATGAGATAATTAGGCATCATATCATGGGCATTACAGTAGTAAGTATTAATCAACAGTGGACAAAAATAAATAAGAATAGAGAGCTAGCTACAAGATTAACACTACAGGCTAACAAGAAGAAAACTGAATTATCTGAATGGTGATCAGACTATCGGAAGAACTGAATTTGTGAAGTGACCACCATGGTAAGAAATGCAGTCGGACAATCTGTCAAAGGACTGCTAAATCCTATGTGGCACTATGAACACTGCAGACCTGAGAATGAGACTTTTTTCATTCGAATGCTACTTCTATGTACAACATGTTTTAGATTTACCCTAACCAAACGAAGTAAAGCATTCCCTCAAACACAAGTTTACTAAACAAAAGACCCCCCCCCCCCCCCCCCCCCCCAAAAAAAATCCAAGAAAAAAAAGGATACTACCGACAACTATTCAAAATTAAACGACAGAGATTTTCTGAACATCAGGCTATGGAAAACAACAGGCAAGTTGCATTACCTGTTTGTCAGTATGGCAACTATCTTTTACTGACCCCTTTGCATAAAAAATTCAGAACTACAGAACCAAACTAGAGCTACGGGCTAGTGTTCAAGTCGCCTTTGCCGTTACACGCTGAACATTGAACATCTCACATGCTGAAACTGTAAGAGCACAAGCTGCACAGATTGTTGAGAAAATTGCAGAGTAGTCACCTGGTGATCCGGTCCTCAAGACGACGATGCTCATGGGGTCTAAGCTGCCAGGCAGGTCGGTGACCATTGGCATTAACCGGCCATGCGAGCCAGGCCGCATGCACAGCGTGAAGGCGAGCATGTCCTCGTTCCAGTCATCCTGCCGTCGCCCCAGCTCGTACCTCAGGTTGACCAAGGAGCTGTCGTAGAAAAAGAACGAGGACCAGTTGTACTGGTTCTGGTCGAAGTTCCCTTCATCGCTTGCCCGTACATGCCGGATCCTCCGCCCCGCCTGTCGAACTATCCCGGGGCCGCGTATCCTGGTGCGCCGCCAAAAGAACAGGCCACGGCGAGCTCCCTGTGTTTAGGAAAAAGGAAATCAAATGGCTAGACAACCAAATTCTTTCGGAATCTATCACAGAAATAGGAAAAAAACAATTGCGATCGATCCGGTATGAAATGAAGGCCAAATTATTCAAGTATACATCGTAACAAAGAGCTTGGGCTTTTCGCATACTATGATTCAACGCAGATTTAACGAATGACAGATAAATTCGTAAAGTGAAGTTTAAAATGCCTTGTGGATTAATGTCCTCAGGAACTGCTCCCTAAAGCGAACCAGATGCAGAGGCACAAGAACGTTTAAAACTTGTCGGGAAGAATTAACAGGCTCAGTAGTCTTGCATCGGAAGAAACGGATAGTTTCAGATTTGGGCAAGGATAAACGCAAAGATTTCGATGCGGCAATCAGGATTTTGTGAAGGCGAAAATCAAAACCAACGCACCCATGATTGGTGGCCCAAGTAAAGGTAGCGGATCGAGGAGAGTTTTGCATTCCAACGCAATGCAAGGAAGGATAAAGGGTGAAGCCATGCACCTGATGCTGAAGTGTAAGCGGAAGAGGTTGTGGTGACGGGCTCGCTTCGACGGCGTGGACCGCCCACTGTATCATGGTACTGGAAGCGGGATATTGCAGGTTGTAGTCGACGGTGACGCCGATGTTCCAGATTTTGTACCTGCCGTTGGCACGGAGGTTGTGGGCGTAATGGCGCAGGCGGACGTAGTCATTGTCCGGGGGGTGCAGCCTCTCGACGCTCCATATCCACGGGGGGTGGATGTCCAGCACTTGGGGGTCGTCGCGGTTGTGCTGGGTGGCGCGCTGGCCAAGGTGGCCGTGCGGCGCCTCGTCCATCGAGGAGGAGAGGTAGCGGCCGTAGGCTGCGTTCTGGAGGAGGACGAAGGTGTCCCCGTCGTTCGGCCACAACGGGGAGACCCAATGCTCCACCCGCCAGACCGCATTCAGGGATGGGACGGGCCCGTTCGGACGAAGGGAGACCCCCACCCAGTCCTCGTCGGCGTGGACGTACCTTCTATTCGCGCGGTTCTGCAGCCGCACGAAGCCACCGTCGGGGAAGAGCTCCATCGCCTGCTGATGGGGAAGATGGCTGCCTGGTTGTTGCGAGGAGGGGATTTGGAAGGGTAGGAGCGGCGAGAGCAGAGCAGATGGTCGTTGGTAGGGCGGTTGGATTTGGGCGGGGCCGCGGCCCGCGGGGTATTTCAAAGCCACGAGATGACGAGAATAAGGAGAAAATCTCTTCACCGACCTCCAAATTTATACCAATCTCTTAAATAACATCAAAATTTATAGCTTCACTTTAATATCATCAAATTTAAATTTTAATCCCTTAAATATCGTTGTTATTTTAAAGTTAACATCGTTAGTTCCATCTAAAACGAATCTCCCTAATGTCATCAAAATTTACACCGATCCCTTTAATAGTACTAGAAATTGGTTCGATCTATTTTGTTTTAAATCAAAATAAAAAATATAGAATTGAAGGAATTTTCTCACTGAAAATATGGCATTGAAGGGATTTTCTCGCTGATATATCTAAAAAACGATCCAAGTGGTCTAGGTTTACATGCCCTAACAACTATACAGTTATATTATTAAACTTGATCTTATGCGTGAAAAGGGACAAGCAAGGCAGCTTGCTTGAAACTATACTAAACAGAGCTTGGACAATAGCCAACGGGCAGCCGCTGTACAGACCAGGGCCCGTGTCGTCACAGATTCACGAACGACCATCATTGTCGGGTAGTTGCATGGCGTACAAATGTCATTTGTTGCACGACCAATAGAGATGTACATTGTTCATGTATCTAGTGTTGTAAATTGTTCACGTATAGGGTCGCGGTACCTCTTGCTCGTGCCCTACACTTTG
Source organism: Zea luxurians (assembly GCA_029449295.1). NCBI lineage: Eukaryota > Viridiplantae > Streptophyta > Magnoliopsida > Poales > Poaceae > Zea > Zea luxurians. The sequence continues at coordinate 20,196,374 of JAOPSE010000019.1, read as the reverse complement.
CTCTCTTACTATGTGCTCTCGGACAGGACAATTTCCTTATCGGTAGGGCTGTCTCCCAGATTTTTCGGCCCAAGTGCAATACACAAAATGGGACCTATAGCATATAATATATAGTGATGAAGAATAAAGAATAATCAAAATTTAACTCTAATGTGTTTATCTCAGTATTTAGAATAACAGTGAACATTAACGTTAAAAAGTAAAGAATATATTACACATACTAATTTAACTTCTAGTTAGGAGGATCTTGCATATGGTGTTCTTTAAAATAAATTATTCAATTATATTTTCATACCTAATCTTCTCCGCATTGTCATTTTCATTCAGATAAAATCAGACCTAGCTTCAATCAAACGTCTATCAGAAGACTAGAAGAGCAGCATTGCTACAAGGGTCCTCGCTTACCTTGCAAGGTCATCTCCCTCTTCTTTTACGGATTGCTTGTTTCCTCTAAGTATCCTACGCAAGTAGCCGCACTGATGGTGATGGTGTCAAGGGCAAAGCGCTTGGACTCATGACATCTCATATCTCTTTATTGATTAGAAAATTAGGGGCCCTGTGCCGTTGTGCCACATGCACTGGGCAAATGACGGGCCTGCTTACCGGCTCGGTTACTCCTGTGGGCTAGACAAAATACTCATGGCTCGTCAGCTCACTCAGTTCGTAGTCAGTTCGGCTCGACTCGACTCCGCTCGATTCAATTCTGTCACAAACTGACACTATACCACAACACCAAATTAGTGTCTGACGACCGTCGCTATAAATAGAGAAATAACATCAAATTGTTAGTCGGTATACATGGCCACAGATGGTGAGTCGGCATATGTCTATATTCCAACTGAGTGTTAGTCGTTATATTTATATGTGAATAGTGTCGCTTTGTTAGTCGGCAATTCATACCTATAGCATCGCACTGTCAGTCGCCATAAAAACGTGTGCAATTTATCGGGCCTGTTGGCGCGCAAAAATGATGACCCAAATACCAGCCGGCCAAAACCCTATCTTCCTTTCCCGAGCCGTCGCCGCCCAAAACATCTATTCCGACGTGAACGTTGTGTGACGTCGATTCCGAAAGGATCACAATTTCTATGCTGTATCAATCTCGCGTATTTATTTCGCGAAATATCGAGTCTTGTATCCGTTTAAAACTTATGGATTTAGAGAACATGAATTTGGAATCCCGACCCACTCTTGCGATTTTGGCCCAAGTAAATATTATTTGGACTCGAAATATTTATTTCGCGAAATATCGAGTCTTGCATCTTAGCTCGATTTGTTAACGAGCCAGCTCGATCCGAGCTTGAGCCAGCTCCTTAGCTCGAATGAGCTAGCATTTGTCAGCAAAACAAAGCATGCACTTGTGTTTCTCTAGCCCTAGCTCTAACAAGCAAATAAATTTTTGAGAGTCATTTACCTATTTGTATAATGAATAGCATATACGCGTGACATACAAAATTTTGTTTCTCCAATAGATAATGCATATGCAAATTTATGCATTGGAGGAGAGCAACTCCAAGAGACTCTTTATATTCTTCATAATTGATATGAACATAGATTTACACAAATTTTTAAAATTTCAGTCCGAATTTTTTAAAACCTAGAAAACTATGTGGTTATTCGTTTTATATCGATTCGATCTATTCAGTTTTTTATATTTTTTCAAAATTATTAGGAAGCAAATAGATCGAACTAATATATCAGAGTAATTTTGGGGTTTCAAAAAGTATGGAGTGAACTTTGGTCTATATTTTTTTTATTCTAAAATTTTTAAAATACAAATAAATCAAACCAATTTCTAGTGGCATTGAAGGGATCGGTATATATTTTGATGACATTGGAGGTTTTGCTTTAAATGGAACTAACGAAGTTAGCTTCAAACTAACGGTGATGACATTTAAGGGATTAAAATTTAAAATTAATGGCATTGAAGGGAAGCTATAAATTATGATGACACTGAAGACATTGAAATAGTTTGGATGGTATTGAAGAGATTTTTTTAATAAGAAAGCCCTTGTATGTCATCATGTGTGATTCCGAGCTTTCAATACGAGCGGGCCTCGGACTTGGCCATCATCCAAAACAAGATTTTGTCAAATTGGATACTGACATAGCGTGCCATGCCAAAGCACACTGATGAAATTTTGGGGTTCTGGTGACACAAAATGCTATATTCGAGGACTCAAGTGACACAACATGACATGTTTGAGGACCCAATTGACTCCAATGTGACGTGACATGTCACGCTAACATCTAGTTTGAGCAAATTTGGTTTTAGATGACTGACCAAGTTTAAGGACCTATTTTTAAAAGTTTGGGGACCTAAGTAACACAACACGCCAAATTTAAGGGTCGGTAATGTATTTTACTCTTTATAATGAATAGGCCAAAAATTTTAATGTAACACCAAATTTAGATAGCAAGAAAACTAGCATGACCATATAGGTTCTAACGCGTAAAAATGACATATTCGCCTTGACTGCTACACGAATTTCACAAATGACAGATATTGCTAGCAACGTTACATGGTCTAGTAGTCTATATATAGACTCCTGTTCATTCATTAGTTACATGTCATGACCAGAATTAGTTACTACCAAATGGTCAATCTGGTAGATTAGAACATTGGCTCAAATCTAATCTATATTCTAGGTCATCAAACTAAATTCATTACACCAATACCTAAACAATATAGTTTGCAGACATGTAGCTTAAAGATAGATGCTTAAGCAGCAAATGAAAGATGCATACAAAAGAGTGGTCTAGTCAGTTACTGTCCACGTGAATGCCCACTAGCTAGTTGTTGACATCAACAAACCAAGTTGCGGAGGCTGAACCATTAAGAGAGGAATGACCTCATCCATGATCAGAAACAGATAAGCATAGGCACTTGCTGGCGCCTTAAAAAATAGAGCACCATGATCCAGTGGTAACATGCACTATCGGAAACAGCTGCTTTGTCGAGTGTCTGAAGCACTCGACAAAGCCTGGAAAACACTCGGCGAAGGCTTTGCCGAGTGTGACACTCGACAAAGAAAGCTCGGTGAATTGTACATCGACAACTACTTCTTTGCCGAGTACTTTTTATCGGGCATGCCGAATATCACTCGGTACTCGGCAAATAAAAATCACCATTACGGCGCCAGGTGACGGCGACGGAGCATGTACTGAGCGTCCACCGAGTGACACTCAACAAAGAAGCTCTCCATGGGCCCCCTTACCAGTTCCGTTGCCGAGTGTATTAGGTGGCACTCGGCAAAGACTACCTCTTTACCGAGTGCCCAACTGACTAGCACTCGACAGAGGGATCACTCATGGGCCCTTTTGTCAGTTTCTTTGCCGAGTGCACTAGGAGGCACTCGACAAAGCTTGCTTCTTTGCCGAGTGCCAAAGCCACAACACTCGGCAAAGTGACTTTACCGATGCCCAGGTGTGCCTTCCTTGATGAGTGTTACACTTAGCAAAGTGACCAGAATACCCTTTTTTATTTGTTTTAGCTATTCTATCCAAACAAACAAAAGATATATCACATAAAGTGCTCCTTAAATTAGTCGTAACTTGTGTTAAATAACATAGATAACATTTTTGCATTCACAATTTTTCCATTTTTCGAGTGACTTGCAGTTTAAATCTAAATTATCCGAGGAAATTCAATTAAACGAACAAAATCTAATAGTTATAGCAAACACTTTTATAATTGTGCCAAAATTGAACATATAAGTGTACATAGTGTAGGAACAAACCACACAAATTTTGGTTGGAAAAAGAAAAAAAATAAAAATATACTTTGCCAAGTGTCCAAGGTAGGCACTCGACAAAGCATAGTTTGCTGAGTGTCGGGCGTGCGACACTTGGCAAAGTAGCTTCTTTGCCGAGTGCCAAAGTCTGGCACTCGGCAAAGGTAACGGTCGTCGTAACGACCGTCAGCTATAGACGTTGCGGGTCTACACATAGTGTGTGATAACTTTCACGAAACATTTTCGATTTTTTATCACAGCCTCTACATATGATATCATGACATGTAGAGAAGTTTCATGATTTTCTGACTTTGTTTGTGTTTTATACAATTTTTAAACAACTAGATGACAAGTTCACGGTCATGTTTCGTGAGCATGGTGCTCGAAAATTCCGATCTGCTCCTTAAATCGACCATAACTTGTGCTAAATAACATGGATATCATTTTTGCATTCACGGTTTTCCATTTTTCGAGTGACTTGTAGTTCAAATCTGAATTATCCGAGGAAATTGAATTAAATAAACAAAATCTAATAGTTATAGCAAACACTTTTATAATTGTGCCAAAATGGAACATGTAAGTCTACATAGTGTAGGAACAAACAACAAAAAGTTTGGTTGAAAAAAGAAAAAAGGAAAATATACTTTGCTGAGTGTCCAAGGTAGGCACTTGGCAAAGCATAGTTTGCCGAGTGTCGGGCGGGCGACACTCGGCAAAGTAGCTTCTTTGCCGACTGCCAAAGCCTGGCGCTCGACAAAGGTAACGGTCGTCTATGAATCATCTAGGGCCCTTAGTGGTGTTTTGGTAATTAATGACAACTGCTTATGGACTAACATTTCTTGGAGAAATAAGAATGCAGGATTGGACTATAGGAAACAGGAAATCTTGATGAATTATAATCATTGGTTGTGGATCAAGCTCCATTTGTCTTCCTTTAATTCTTTTGGTCTTCACTTAGCTGAGTCCCTGACACTTAGACAAGTATGCTTAGCACATAAAATAATTGACTAAGCGTCTAGAACTTACCTTCATACTTGATCCATCTAGATATACCTTTGCTCAATATTTGTTAGTTCTCACATAGTGTGTTGTGCATTTAATCACCAAAACAATATGGAAATGGCCCAAGGGCACATTTCCCTTTCAAAACTACAAGCAAATTAAGATAAAAATTTTGTAAGGTGAGTATATGTCACACCCAGTTTTGAAAGGTAAATCGAATGTGAACCATGTACGTGCCAGGACCAGAAATTCACGTACACAATGATTACATAAATGACTTATCATAGCACAATGTTTCAAATAACAATAAAGAATAAGTAATTATATTAAAGACTAGAGTCATTTACATAACATAAATCAAAGTGCACGTAATAGAAATGTAGCCAACGTGAATTAACCCACCACAGGCAGCTGACTGGGGGAGGTCGCTAGCATAACCCACCACATAAATTAATGCTTCCACTAATCCTGGAGATCCGCCTCGACATCTTCTTCTCCTTCTTTACCTGAGCATAGGTTGCACCAAAGGCAACATGGTGTTTGTGAAAGTAAGGATGAGTACACATCAACGTACTCAGCAAATGTCCCGTTTGGCTGAGGTGGACTAGCTTTATGTGGGGTTAGAATCAAAGCAATTGCTTTTAGTTGGTCAGGTATTTATTATTAGTGGAAGCCAAGTTTTAGCAATAATCAACCCGTGAATCATTTCCTCATCGAGGAACATCATTATCATCATCGAACCAAATCCAGAAATAGAACCATATTATTTTGAACCATCTGTATCTCTAATCAAAGGAGCTCTCAAGGCCGCTCATAACCGTGAGCACGGCTGATATATCAGTTTCATTCCTCTGCAGAGGTCGCACACTTCACCCATGAGCCATGATTCCCAATCTGCCCGGGGATCATGACTCTCCATTGATCACTTCCAAGGTGAACTGGCAGGGTCTCACTACGAAGTCTTTACAAAGATTCCCTTAAGATGTAGCCGCCCGTTAGGTTTCCTAAATGTACCACACTCCTCCCCAAGGAGCAAACCACCCTCGGCAGAGCGAGCCACATACACCGAGCCCCATTGACGGCACGACGGCGAAGCAAACTACACCTCAGTTCCTCTAATTAATTAGCTAAGGGCGTCTCATACCACCCTCATGGCTGCACTGTTTTCCCGGGTTGTCATCCAACGAACAGGTTCTTACGAAGAAGCACTCGAGAAACCGCTCGAACCTCCTTTAGTATCACAAGCTCATAATCATAATCAAAATGTAAAGCATCGTATCATAATTGTATCTCATCATGTTCATTGAGTAAAATAGAGCAATAGCATAAAGCTAACCAAAATAACCCAAAAGGTAGCAAGGACAAGGTAAATAGAAAGCTAGTCAATCCTTAGGTCAGAGGAATTATAATGTGAATAGGACATAGGTAGGTCAGAGGACACTTGCCTTCACTAAACAGATGCTCAGGGTCTTGTGTCACGTAGAACTCGTAGAGCTTGATCACTTGGTCGTCGAAGCATGACCATCGATTCCTCGAAGCTCGGAAACGGATCGCATTCTATTAGCGACATGCAGCGAATACGAACAGACACAAGCAAACAAACATATACATGCATAAGAACATTACACCATACCAAGGAAAACAATATAAAGCATGCAACACGGAATAAAGCTTGCTTCTACGGTCGCGCCAGGAAAAGAAACGCGATAGTCGGAGCACGGTCGAGAAGTTATTGCATTTACACTAAATAAGTATTAACTATAACATTTAATTCGACATTATCAAATATAAATTATATCTACTATTTAGTTTCGATTAATCTGCTACACTAACAACTGACACTTAAATAAGTAATTTAATTAAAACGAGAGATTCTAATCGAGTCTACGACGCGCGAAACAACACGACAGCGTGCGAATGACGCGCGGACACGCGCGACACAGCACGCGGACGAGACACGAAACAGTGCACGCGACCAGCGCGAATGACGCGCAAATCAACATGTGACCATGAGCACATCAGGCGCGAACAGCGTGTAGACAGTGCGACGACGCGTGATACTCACTAACAAATAACACGATTATACTAAACAAGTATTAAATAAAAAGTGTTTAAGTTGGTATTCATCAAATCAACATTTATATCTATAAAAGCGCAAGTTAGAAACTATAAACTAGTCTTAATCAGAAGTTCATTTTAAATAAGTATCGAATGAGTAACTAATTAAATAATTAAAACTTGTGACATAATAAAATACGTTACTAATACAAAATCAACTTTGTTACGAAGTTGACACGGCTGAAACGAGTAGAAATGGGTTTACGACGCATTAGATATTGAATAAATGACCATTTGCGGCTAACAAACGACGCGACATACGAATACTACTAAATTGTGATTAGACGTGAAAAACTATATTTCTAAGTTAATATTAATTAGCGTAAATTGTCTACGAGAGTTTTTTTAAAGAAATATCCCGTCCAATTTTAATCCAAATTGTGACTCGAACGGAAAACATATTATAAACTCGATAACTATCGGTTGTTACGTAGAATCCGTGGCGACTAACTAATTAATTCAGAATGAACGCAATATGCAGAAGCAATAATCAACATCCCGTCGAACATAAATCAAAATACTTTGAATGAGCACAATACATTCATTCAAAGCGTATGACTAAGATTACAAATTTGTTTTCGATTGAACAATTATTTTATTAGTCGACAATTGAACAAGAATTACTTATTTAACTAGAGCAGTTAACACGAAACAATTTAATAATGCGTGCGACAACGCACGAAATAGCGTGCGCCACACGCACAAACGATGCGCGACAACACGTGCGAACAGCACGCGCGACACGCGCAAATGATGCGTGATGAAGCGGACGAGCAGCACACACGGCACGCGCGAACGACGTGCGACGACACGCGCGAAATTGCGTGCAAAATAGATGCGCGACACGTGGCGCGAATCACACGATAGCGAGGTCGTGATGGGGCTGCGCGCAAGGGGTAGACGAAGGGGTAGATGGGCTCACCTTCCAACGGCGCACGACGAGCTCGATGATGACGAGGCGCGGACGCACGACGACGTGCACAGTGGGGCTCCCTGCTTGATGGCGGCGACTAGGCGATGACTTTGGCGAGGCACAGACATGGCTTGGCGTGGCAGGATGACGATGGTCGTGCAGCGCTCTGCGAGGGCTGCTGCTCGAGGGCGAGGCTGCGCAGCTCCTCCACGCAACGACCAGGCACGCGAGAACGTGTCGACAAGGTGACCGCGCGGGCGCGATGCCCGGTAAACGACTGTGAGTCGTATGAGTAGCGAGGCGGCTCCGGGCGGTGGTCTGCATCGAGCGCTCGCTGGGTCGGAGAAGATGGCCAGAGCGGAGCCAACGTCGGCATGAGGGTAGCGGTAGGCTGGTCACAGCGGTGGAGCGGAGCGAGTGCGTGCTGTGCAGCACGCACGACGCTGGGCAGGGAGGGGTAGTTGCCGCGTGCTGCAAGGCTAGGTGATGCGAGATGAGGGAATGACCATGTGGGGGAGTTATGCGGCACCTCTGTGATCGTGGTGGGCGGTTGCCGGCTTGCCGCTTTCTCTTGCGCGTCCACGCAGACGCAGCGGCCCTACGCGAGCGCGACATCGAGGGCATGAATGCTTGTGGCGACTGATGGCTGGTGGCCCCACGACGCAGTGGCAGGACACCCTTGACTAGTAAATAGATTTTATTAAACATTAATAAATAGTCTTAATAGATTTTATGTGACAAGATAATTATCTTCACTTTTAGTAGAACACATAGCCTATATTATTATTAAGAAAACTATATTTAAAGTAAATATATAAACTAACATTTTAATTATAAAAAGAACATGAACACTAATTTCTTTATTTTGTTCTTAGGAAAAACTAAGTGATTTATATATAACATGGACTAAATTCTATGAAATGATTAATCATGTCATATATGTAGTTATAAACAAATTGACTATAGGTTTGATTAATAAATTATGAGAAAGGATAATTGACCTATTAATTATCTTTAGTTCTAAATTAGGAACAAGCGATCTAATCATTAAAATGAAACTATGTTTAACAATATTAATCTATCATTTTAGTTATGTGGGTGAATTAAGCTATATTAATATTGTTAGAAATTCCTATCTAGCATACACATATTTAATATAAAATACTTGAGTATAATCTAAATCAACTTTTATGGAAAAAGATATATAATTAACTTTTAAAGTTATTGAAAAACATTTTTTTTCTACATTTTCTTTTTAAATTCCTATTTAAGAAGGCTATACTTAAACAATTATAATGAACATTGTTAAATTATGAAAACATGATATGTATTGAAAGGACCATTTTAATATTTCATGTATAACAACAGTAAATAAAAAAAATATGTTAACTATTGGCAACACTAATTAAAATGCTTATCATATAATTATGACACTAATAAAATTATTTACTCTTTTTTTTGCTTACCATAGATCAATTCTAACAATCATGACACAAATTAATCTACGAAAATATACAAATTATTGCTAATACAATTATAAATTATCTAGCACATTATTATGGGCTAATAAAATACATTCTATTTTATTTGGATCATAAATATGTATTTATGATAAGAAAATTCATCGTGGAGTGTATAGGTTATTAAACATAGCTGTTAGGCTACCGGTAATTTTAATGTTTTCTTGTACCTTGACTTCGACGTGCAGGGAAGGGACACCGAGGCAGACTTCGGTGTCGGGCGTCGAATGGCAACGAACAGTGACGAACAGACGACGGAGCGAAGGGAGACGTCGATGAGCAGGCACACAAGGACCTGGACGCAGAGGAGAACGTTGGCGAGGTCTTCGACGAACTAGACGTGACTTCGACGGTGCAGGGAAGCAGGCACCGGCGGTGGCTTCTGACGTGGATCTCCAGCTGCGAGCCTGCGAGGTCTCGGTTGCTAGGCACGAAGGCGAGGTTACGGCGATGGCGAGCAAAGGCGTTGGGATCAGGGCATGGTGCGACAACGGTAGGACAAGCAGCGCAGGGCACCAGCGACGACGCGGCCACAGAATCTCAGACGAGGGGCGGACGCCGGCGTCGACGATGAGTGGCAGCACGGCTGTTCTCCGCAGTAGCAGAAGGAGGAGGTCAAGAAGAGAAGGGAGCGGGGGTCCGGCTTGGGGAGGAGAGGAATCGACGCTGGATAGGGGAGAGGAGAGGTAATGCCCGCGGCAGCATCAATGAAGATGGGAAACTGCTAGGTAGTGGAGGTGGGAAATTAACAGATGGCTATGATACTGGAGAGGAAGGGTCATGGCGGTGACGTGTTCTCCACATGCAGGAGGCGAGAGGACGGGCGGACTGCTCCTTGGCGAAGGTGGGCAGACGAGCAGCGAGACGCGTGCAGTGCAGCGGCGGACACACGTAGACGCGACCACGGCATCGAGCAGGGGAGAGTGAAAGCTGAAACGGTGGGGAAGAAACTCACAACACGGGCCCACCTGCAAGAGACTTAAGAGCGAGGGGAGAGGCAACGTACGGGAGTGGGAGGTCACACAAACATCGAACAAAATTTATGAACTTGTGAGTTTCTAACACGAGTGGGAGACATACCTTATCCTCATAATTGGCTCCAACACCTTGATGTGTGAGGGCTGTTGGAGGCAAAACCAAGGTGGCATCTTCCTTAGAAGTGTTTTGCAGGTTGTTGATTGCACCTTGTGAGAGCATGAGTAATAATTGTTGTGACCACGAGTTGACATTGGAATGAGCATTTCTAATAAATCTCTCTCCTACAACTGCACTGACCTATAAGCAAACACTTCTAGTTGTGTTCTCCAAGAAGCTAATGTTCCATATAAATGCCATTCAAGGAGCTTTGTGACTAAATGTGGAATGAAATTGGTTAGAGTATTAGCTTTGAGCATATTGCATGGCCTTTTAACAATGTGCCGAGCCATGCAACCAAAGAGGATGAAATCTGTGTCACCCATCTCGTCCCCGTATTGAGAAGCAACTTATACCTGAAACATAGGACGAGAATGAATTAGCACGATCAACATAGTAGGTTTATGAGTATATAAAGTGGAAAATTTTAGTTAATGTGTAGGTTATATAGGTAGCTCTACATCATCCACAATTGAGAGCCACATAGCCAGCTGAGATAGCATGTAAGATAGGATGGAGACAAGTAAAGGGAGAATATGCCACCTAACCTTTGGGTGGGCATGCCAATGGTAGCACAATTACAATCAATGCACTTGTAGGAGTCTCCATGAGTTAAAGATGTGTGGGTGCATTTTCTGCATGGGTCGTACCACCAACTTGTTGCCAATTTTCTTTATAGTGAAAGTAACCAGGAACTTTATTTTCTACAGAACAAGTGAGGCAAGGCAATGTTATGTAAATGTAGCTTAGCTTCATAACAAATTGTTCAAATGAGTATGTTTTCATGGATAACAATAGATCAGAGTTTCAGACATAAATGTTTCACATTAGAGTGCATGATATACTATCATGACATACAAATATTAACCACTGTGAATATCCCAACATATAGTCGATGTGGAAACTTTGTAGCCAATCTTGTTCTCAAAGGGATGGAGATACTTGGTATAAGAGACATTTTGTTCTTTAGCAATAGAAGTTATATGCTAACTTGAAGTTAGTACCTTGTTCCACTTGTTTGTCTTATGCACACTCCTTGCACTAGTTTGTACAGAGTTTGGAAAAGCCTCTTTTTAGAACAAAGCAAAGATAGCTAGCAGTTGCACTTATCTGACTGCTAAAGGAGAGTATTACCTAGCCATGAGGGGTCTTTGCTTTAGGAACATCACGATTGATGTACCACTTGCAAGGTGAGCTTCTAGATAGACACAGAACATCTATAACATAGAGCATCATTTCTAAACACAATGTCCATGTTGATGGGGAACATGTTCCTGTACATCCCCATCTTTTTCCTGCTGAAGATAAGTTGGCCTTGTTTTATGGCCAACTGTATCTCTTGTTGTAACACTTTGCACTCTGTGGTGTTGTGCATGAAGGCATTATGCCACTTGCAATAGTGCTTTCCTTTTAGTTCATTAGTCGACGAAATCTGATGATCCACCATCACCTTTAGTTGCTTCTCTTTTAGGAGAACCTCAAATATCTGTTTTGTCTTGCACGTGTCAAAGTTGAAGCCAACTAGTGCTTTGGTAGCGGTGACCTAGGGGCAAAGGATGGGTTGTGCCCCTAGGCCTAGTTGACAGCTGCAACCTCAGTCTCATTGGCCGAGTCACCATCCTCCTCTTGAGTTTGGGCATAAGCGATCAACTTTTTGTATCGATCCTGAAAGGCCTCCTGTGGTGCCTCTCGAACGTTGATGCCCACACCAGCAACTCACCAACAAACTCGAAGTCTACCATGATGCAAGCATCATGAGTAGCATTGTTCTAAATATCTCAGAAATTTTGGATGAAATATCTTGCCAATTCACCCTGTTGCTAGAGGAGCATGATAAGATCTAATATGGTCATGCATATCGCTAGTGCCAGAGTAGAAGTGTACGTGGAAGTGGCCCTCCATCTGCTTCCAAGAGGTTATGGACCTAGGCTAGAGAGGTGTATGCCAGCCGAAAGCGGGTCCATACAATGATAAATAGAAAAGCCAAACTTTCATGTGCTCGGTCGATGCTACAACTTCGAGATAAGCCGTGTATCGGCTCACATGTTTGACGATGCTCATGTCGTCATTACCAGTGAATTTGGAAACCACTAGTACCTTGAACTTAGGCAGTGGAGGCATTCGATCAAACTCTTTAGGGTATAGTTTGGCATAGGAGATCGTCTTCTACTTGGGAGGATGCCAAAGTAGTCCTTCATGAAGTCTGTCAGCTGTTCTTGGGCGCTAGTGGCACTTGTTCCTACAAAAAATGGGGCCTAGCTGCTGTGAGCTAGCCCATCACCATATCTTGCTTGCCACTCGAGAATCTCCTGCTCGTTGGCTTTTCCCTTATTTAGGAAATATGTTGGCCGTTGGGGATGAAATTCTCCCTCTTAGGGCTTCGTTTGGATATATGTGGTTATGGCCCACGGGTAACTCAACCCACACGTGGTTTGGGTTAATACCTGGCAATCACCCAATCCTAGCCGTCACCCGTCCAATCCCACCCGTCACCCGTCCAAGCCGTCACCGTCCAAGTCTGGCCTTTTGTTTAGACCCACGACTCCACTCCGCCAGCTCCCAGCCTCAGATTGAGATAAATGCTAGTACTTATACTCAATTCTATTTTTTATCTTATTTGTAGATTTTCATAAATAAGTACATGTGAACGAAGATTACAAATAAAATAATAAACACTTAACAACAATGATCATATTACTAAAAAAATTCGCTAGATAAAAATAAAAGAAAATAAAATCAGAAGATAAGCCATAAAATTAAGAAACTTAAAACACATGTGATATTTAAAATTGAACCAGAGTCATTGATTCAACATACATAGTCCTTACTGCAATATGCATGATTAGATTTGAATCAGCTAATAAGAGAATCCATTAGGTAATAAGAAAATCTGCAAGATCTCATCTTTAATTTAACAGATTACTTAAAAGTTGCAAATTGCTAAAGTTAAATATCCATCTCTAACAATAGCACAAATTGCAGCTTTCTTTCCTTATGCTGGACGATACTACAAAATCATCCTTCATTACTTTAGCTTCATATATCTGTTGGAAAGAAAACATAAATTAAACTTAACTCTTAATTGAACACAGGTATCTATTGGAAAGAAAACATAAATTAAACTTAACTACTTGTCGGCGTTTCGACCCCGGGGGGTCCCTGGACCGACGAGTAAATTGTCGCCGTGTGTCCCAGCCCAAATGGGTCGGTGCGAGACAGAGCACGAAGGGGGAAAAAAGGGAGACAGGCAAAAGGGAAACCCGCGGCCTTCGTGTTGTCCTGCGCCCAGGTCGGGTGCGCTTGCAGTAGGGGGTTACAAGCGTCCGCGTGGGAGAGAGCGAGGGACTTTACGCGTCGTCCCGTCCTCTCGCGCGGCCAACCTTCTCGTACGAGAGCCCTGGACCTTCCTTTTATAGGCGTAAGGAGGGGGCCCAGGTGTACAATGGGGGATGTAGCAGTGTGCTAACGTGTCTAGCTGAGAGGAGCTAGAGCCCTAAGTACATGCCGTCGTGGCAGCCGGAGAGGTTTTGGCACCCTGTTCATGTGATGTCGTGGCCGTCGGAGGAGCGCTGGAGACTTGCGGAAGGACAGCTGTCGGGGCTGTCGAGTCCTTGCTGATGTCTCCTTGCTTCCGTAAGGGGCTGAGAGCCGTCGTCATCATGGAGCACGCGGGGCGCCATCATTATTTGTTTACCGGGGCGAGCCAGATGGGACGCCGGTCTTGTTCCCCGTAGCCTGAGCTAGCTAGGGGTAGGGTAATGATGGCCCCCCTGCGACGTGGTCGGCCCGAGCCCTAGGTCGGGCAAGGCGGAGGCTCCTCCGAGGTCGAGGTCGAGTCCGAGCCCCGGGTCGGGCGAGGCGGAGACCATCGTCCGAGGCCAAGGCTGAGTCCGAGCCCTGGGGTCGGGCGAGGCGGAGTTCGTCGTCTTCCGGAGCCGAGGCTGAGTCCGAGCCCTAGGGTCAGGCGAGGCGGAGTTCGTCGTCTTCCAGAGCCGAGGCTGAGTCCGAGCCCTGGGGTCGGGCGAGGCGGAGTTCGTCGTCTTCCGGAGCCGAGGCTGAGTCTGAGCCCTGGGGTCGGGCGAGGCGGAGTTCGTCGTCTTCCGGAGCCGAGGCTGAGTCCGAGCCCTAGGGTCGGGCGAGGCAGAACTTCCTATGTCGCCTGAGGCCGGACTTGGCTGCTGTCAGCCTCACTCTGTCGAGTGGCACAGCAGTCGGAGCGGCGCAGGCGGCGCTGTCTTCTTGTCAGGTCGGTCAGTGGAGCGGCGAAGTGACTGCGGTCACTTCGGCTCTGTCGACTGAAGAGCGCGCGTCAGGATGAGGTGTCAGGCCATCCTTGCATTAAATGCCCCCGCGATATGGTCGGTTGGCGTGGCGATCTGGCCAAGGTTGCTTCTTGCCGAAGACTAGGCCTCGGGCGAGCCGGAGGTGTGTCCGTTGCTTGAGGGGGCCCTCGGGCGAGACGTGAATCCTCTGGGGTCGGCTGCCTTTGCCCGAGGCTGGGCTCGGGCGAGGCGAGATCGTGTCCCTTGGGTGGACTGAGCCTTGACCTTAATCGCACCCATCAGGCCTTTGCAGCTTTGTGCTGATGGGGGTTACCAGCTGAGATTTAGGAGTCTTGGGGGTACCCCTAATTATGGTCCACGACAGTAGCCCCCGAGCCTCGAAGGGAGTGTTGATACTCGCTTGGAGGCTTTTGTCGCACTTTTTTGCAAGGGGACCGGCCTTTCTCGGTTGCGTTTCGTTCCGGTGGGTGCGCGCGAGCGCACCCGCTGGGTGTAGCCCCCGAGGCCTCGGAGGAGTGGTTTGACTCCTTCGAGGTCTTAGTGCGTTTCGTGATGCTTCGGCCGGTCTGGTTGTTCCCTCATGCGAACTGGCCGTAGCCCGGGTGCACAGTCGAGTCCCAAGTTCTCGGGCTGGTATGTTGACACTGTTAACGGTTTGGCCGGAGCCGGTTTTGCGAGAGCAGCCCCTGAGCCTCCGCACAGAGCGAGAGGACGGTCAGGGACAGACTCGGCTTTTTTTCATACACGCCTGCGTCGCCTTTCCACAAGGAGGAGGGGGGGGGGGGAAGCGCCATGTTGCCCTCGGAGGGCACCGAACATGGTGTCTCCAGTGAGTTGCTAACGGGTAATCCGAGTGGACGCCCGTGCCCCATTCGTTAGGGGTCAGCTAGTGGCCCAGAGGCGCGCTCCAAAAGTACATGCGGGTGATTTGCCAGACCCGGTCCCCTTTTGACGGGGTCCGAGGGCTCGATGCCTCCCTCTTGTGGGATTCCGTTACAAAATCGTTCCCGTTGGTCTCGGAAATGTCCTAGGGTACCTCGGGAGCGTAGCCCGAGCCTTGGTTATGTATCGAATGTACCCAGGGTAATCCCTCGCTCTGCATCTGAGGCGGCTGTCGAACCCTTCGGGGGCTAGCCTACGAACCCCTGATCAGTAGTGGGCGCGGAGCCCGAGTGGCCTGAGGCGGCCGTTGAACCCTTCCGAGGGGCCAGCCTTCGAACCTCTGACCAGTAGTGGGCGCGGAGCCCGAGTGCTCTGAGGCGGCTGTTGAACCCTTCTGAGGGGCCAGCCTTCGAACCTCTAATCAGTAGGGGGGCTCGGGGCCCGCTTCCTTCGCGGAGAAGGATCCCTTTCGGAGTATCCCCTTTCCTGGTCCCTGTGGCAAGAGAGAGAAAGAGGAAGCGGAAAAGGATACGAAATCGAGTGACGTGGCACACCTTTTTTGACGCGGTCATTATGGCGGAGGTGAAGCGTCGCCTACTTTGCCTGCCAAAGGTGCCGCCTGTCCTGCCGTAGAGTTAATGCGACGGGACGAGTGGCTCGCGGGGCGGCCGTTGTGCGTGCGCGAGCCGTTCGAGGAACGGAACACGGGCGTGTCGTCTTCACGCCGTGGGAGAGGGTTCTCTCGCTGTCCCAGGAGGGGACATGAGCTTGCTGACGACTTGACCGCTGCTTCCGCCCGCCTGCCACCGCCATTACTGCCGGCCCATTTCTGGCCGTATCGACCGTCGCGCCTTCTCCCGCGGCTGACTGACCCGTGACCGATGTGCTCGGTTGGCACTGTTGGGTCATGCGCTGGTTTGCTTCGAGTCGAGGCACCGGTTCCGCAGTCGAGGAGGCGCGGTAGTGGCGCGAGTGGCGGTGCAGTTTCTTGTACGTAGTAACCGGCGCGCCGGTTACATGATGTGTGGGCCTGGGCCTCCATGCTGGACGCGTCGAAGTCAAAAGGGTGCGCCCCCTTGGTGCGGTTGCATGCTGCCTGCATGGCGGTTCGCCCTTTCACCCGCTGGTCTAGGCGAAAGTGGAGGAATGCTTGTAACCGCTGGGCGGTTGCGCGCACCGCGCGCGGCGGTTTTGGCTCCTTCTGTCCTGGGCCAGCTTGCATGACACGTGGGACCCAGCCCCCGTATCGTAGGGGGAAGACCTTGGAGCGTGTTGGAGAAGACTCACTCCGCGACGGCTGAGGACGCAAGTGGGGAGAGTTACCTTTAAAAGGAGGGTGACCCCCTTGGAAGGCAACCATGTCTTCGCACTCCCTTCATGCATCGCGTCCTTCCACCTTCTGAGCCCCGGATGGGGAGCGCCCGCGGTCTTTCCGCCTTGTCGTCGTTTGAGGAACGCAACTTCGCGGAAGTTGGTACCTTTCAGCCATCGTTCGGCTTCAAGGATTTTCATTAGGCAGCCCGGCCGCATCCCCTCGCTGGTGGTGACCCAAGACGGTGACCACCAGTTCGATGGTGGGGAGAAGCAAGCCAGGCTGCGATCTTGGTCCCGCCCTCAGCTTCAAGGATCTTCATCATCCTGGCTGGGGCGGAGGCCGGGCTGAGCCGGAGCTCTACCTCCCGCGCGAGTTCGTGGGTCACCTTCTCCCTCAGCATTCAAGGGAGAGGGCGCTCACCGGCCTAGCGGGAGGGTCGGACTTCAACAACGCGGGGCTGGTCGGCGGCGAGCGTCGTTAGCTTCAGCGCGTTGGGCTTGCTGGCTCTGGCTCAGCTCCCGGTGCCCCCTCCCGCCGCGAGAGCGGTTGTCGCACCGCGCGCACCAGAGGACCGCCCAAGACGTCGCACGCTGCTAGGGCGGCGTTCGTGTTCTGGGGCTGTCCTGCCTTTGCCCCGGTACGGCGCCTCCGCGCGGAGGTCGGTGCTTCGCTCGTCCGGGAGGATCCGAGTGGGGATCTGCCGGTGGGCAGATGGCTTCCGTCGTCGGCGCTGAGGTGGTGGCGGCTGAAGAAGTCCTCGTCGCCGACGGGATCACCGCCACCATCCGCGCTCCGGGCCTCCGGCTCTTTGGCTTTGATAGCTTGTCCTCACCCCTCGAGTGGGGACGTGGGCGAGGGCATTGTTGCAGCGGCGTCTGCCCTGAGGCCATCGCTGCTGCAGTTTGGCCACCTAGAGCGGAGGTCGTTGTCGCTGCTGCCGGAGCGGGCAGCGGTGAGCCACCTGGAGCCTTGTTGCCCCGTGGGCCCTCCAATGTGGGGGGTTGTTCGTACCCGCGGGGGCGGAACCGGAGTTCCGTTTGTAATAGCACCTTGAATGCCGGTGTCTGTTCATTGTGGCTGTCGGGGCCTGAACATGTATGTATTTTTGGCATGAAGCCGTGTTTTTTCCTTATTTCGAGCACTAGGACTCGCCTGTCGGCTAACTGAACCGCTTAACCAAGTGTGAGTCGCCTCGTGCGAAAGTAACGAGTGAGGTATCCGTATCCCAGAGGCGTAGGAGTCCCTCGGCTCGGTCGGCCTTGCCGTCGAGGCTTCTCTTGCTCAGTTAAAGGAAACCCTCGGCCGCTCTTCGACGAGCCAGAGCCGGAGGTAGCGGTGTCAGTGTGGACAGAGGCAGAGTTGGCTCAAAAAGAAAACCTCGTCAGCCGGAGCCTGGCCGGCCCGTCCACTGGCGGGACCAGCGCCGGAGTCGAGTTGCCGAGGCCATGAGTCAGGCTGGTGTCCTCGGAGGACAGCTGGCTGAGGCTTCGGAGTGGCCGACCGAGCCGTCTGCTCGGGCCGGGTTCCTAGAGGAGACCCTGGCAGCGATGGCTCGGGCGCGATGCTGATGTCGTCCTTCGGAGCGGAGATCCTCCGACCGCGTTGCCGTCCGAGGCTCGGTCGGACTTCGCCGAAGGTGTAGCTGACGCCGAGGGTACTGCTGCTCCCCCTCCGTTAAGGTCCGAGCCTGCAGGATCGGTTTATCTTGTAGTGTGCGTATGTTTTCTGCGGCCGCCGAGGCCCAAACATACTGTCGTTGTGTTGTAAAGCTGCGTTTCTTTTCCTCATGTTTCGAATATCAAGACTTATCTGTCGGTAACAGAATTGTTTGTCCGAGCGAGAGTTACTTTTCATGGAAGGTGATGAGCGAGGTATCCGTATCCCGGAGGCGTAGGAGTCCCTCGGCTCGATCGGCCTTGTCGTTTACGTGTACTCTTACTCGTCCGTAGGATTCTGTTATCGATATAGTCGAGAAGGCCCAAAAAATCGTTTCGGCAGAAGAGTTTCCAAGCATTAAGACTTGTTCGGTCAGCGGAATCGCCTATCCGAGCGTGAGTTACTTATCGCAGAAAGTGACGAGTGAGGTATCTGTATCCCAGAGGCGTAGGAGTCCCTCGGCTCGGTCGGCCTTGGCTGCTTACGTCTACTCCGTCGTTTTCAGGATCCCACTTTCGAAGTAGTCAAAAAGCACAAAAGACGTTCTGGCAGAAAGACCTTTTCCGAGGAAAATTTTGACGCAGAGGGGGGGGTCCCCCCTTCTACTTCCCGTGGGAGGGTCGGGCTTTGCCGAGGCAAGGCTAACCCTTCCTTGATGGTTAGACTTTGTATGTAAACGAGGTATATGAATGGCTTGAAAATATCTTAAGGGTAGAAGCGACGTAGCTGTCGGATGTTCCAAGCGTTGCTGTAGACCTCGCCTTGACTGTTGGCCAGCTTGTATGTCCCGGGCTTCAGAACCTTGGCGATGACGAACGGCCCTTCCTAGGGAGGCGTGAGCTTGTGCCGCCCTCGAGCGTCTTGTTGCAGCTGAAGCACCAAGTCGCCCACCTGGAGATCTCGGGACCGAACCCCTCGGGCGTGGTAGCGTCGCAGGGACTGCTGATACCGCGTCGAGTGTAGTAAGGCCATGTCCCGAGCCTCTTCCAGCTGGTCCAGTGAATCTTCTCGGTCGGTCTGGTTGCTTCGGTCGTCGTACGCCCTCGTCCTCGGGGAACCGTATTCTAAGTCCGTGGGCAAGATGGCCTCGGCCCCATAGACTAGAAAGAACGGTGTGAAGCCCGTGGTTCGGCTCGGCGTTGTCCTCAGACTCCAGACCACCGAGGGGAGTTCCTTCATCCATCGCCCGCCGAACTTGTTGAGGTCGTTGTAGATCCTCGGCTTGAGTCCTTGCAGAATCATGCCGTTGGCACGTTCTACCTGCCCATTCGTCATGGGGTGAGCCACGGCGGCCCAGTCCACCCGGATGTGGTGATCCTCGCAGAAGTCCAGGAACTTTCTGCCGGTGAACTGGGTGCCATTGTCGGTGATGATGGAGTTCGGGACCCCAAAGCGATGGATGATGTTGGTGAAGAACGCCACCGCCTGTTTGGACCTGATGCTGTTTAGGGGTCAGACTTCGATCCACTTGGAGAATTTGTCGATGGCGACCAGCAGGTGCGTGTAGCCCATGGGTGCCTTCTGCAAGGGACCGACGAGGTCCAGACCCCACACAGCAAATGGCCAGGTGATGGGTATTGTTTGCAGAGCCTGAGCGGGCAGGTGGGTCTGCCTTGCGTAGAATTGACACCCTTGGCAGGTGTGGACAATTCTAGTGGCGTCGGCCACCGCGGTCGGCCAGTAGAAACCTTGTCGGAAAGCGTTTCCAACAAGGGCTCGAGGCGCTGCGTGATGACCTCAAGCCCCCGAGTGTATTTCTTGTAATAACTCCTGACCTTCGGCGATGGATATGCATCGCTGGAGGATGCCTGAGGGGCTGCAGTGGTAGAGCTCCTTTTCGTCCCCCAGCAAGACGAACGACTTGGCGCGCCGCGCCAGTCGCCGAGCTTTGGCTCGGTCGAGGGGCAGCTCTCCTCGGTGGAGATATTGCAGGTACGGGGTCTGCCAGTCTCGATTAGGAGGGACCCCATTCCGCTCTTCCTCGACGCGCAGTGCCTCACCCTCGGGGACCGAGGGTGCCTTGGGCTGAGCCGAGGCCTTCTCGGGCTCGGGCGTGTCGTCGGTCTTGACTGAGGGTTGATGTAGGTCTCGGGAGAAGACGTCTGGGGGAAGCGTTGTCCGCCCCGAGGCTATCTTAGCCAGCTCGTCTGCTGTCTCGTTGTATCGTCGGGCGACGTGGTTGAGCTCGAGCCCGTAGAACTTGTCTTCCAGGCGCCGAACCTCGTCGTAGTAGGCTTCCATCTTTGGGTCGCGGCAGTGGGAGTTCTTCATGACTTGGTCGATGATGAGCTGCGAGTCACCGCGAGCGTCGAGGCGTCGGACCCCTAGCTCGATGGCGATGCACAACCCGTTGACCAGAGCCTCGTACTCAGCCACGTTGTTGGACGCCGGGAAATGGAGGCGCAACACGTAGCGGAGGTGCTTCTCGAGGGGCGAGATGAAGAGCAGGCCCGCGCCTGCCCCTGTTTTCATCAGCGACCCGTCGAAAACATGGTCCAGAGTTCCGATTAGATCGGAGCTGCCGTGAGCTGGGTGTCGACCCATTCAGCCATGAAGTCTGCCAAGCCTTGGGACTTGATGGCCTTCCGAGGGGCGAACGAGATTGTCTCGCCCATGATCTCCACCGCCCACTTTGCAATCCTACCTGAGGCCTCTCGGCATTGGATGATCTCCCCCAGGGGGAAGGATGACACCACAGTCACTGGATGAGACTCGAAGTAGTGTCGCAACTTCCGTCGCGTTAGAATCACCGCATACAGCATCTTCTGAATTTGTGGGTAGCGGATCTTGGTCTCGGACAGTACTTCACTGATGAAGTAGATTGGCCTCTAGACAGGCAATGCATGCCCTTCTTCTCGTCTCTCAACCACGATCGTGGCGCTGACCACCTGAGTGGTAGCGGCGACGTAGATCAAGAGGGCTTCTCCGGTGGCGGGGGGCACCAAGATGGGCGCGTTCGTAAGGAGCGCCTTCAAGTTTCCGAGGGCTTCCTCGGCCTCTGGGGTCCAAGTGAAGCACTCAGCCTTTCTTAAGAGGCGGTACAGAGGTAGGCCTCTTTCGCCGAGGCGCGAGATGAAGCGGCTCAGAGCCGCAAGGCATCCCATGACCCTCTGTACGCCTTTCGAGTCTTTGATGGGCCCCATGTTGATGATGGCCGCGATTTTCTCCGGGTTGGCCTTGATGCCCCGCTCGGAGACGATGAACCCCAAGAGCATGCCTCGGGGGACTCCGAAGACGCACTTCTCGGGATTGAGTTTTACGCCTTTCGCCTTGAGACACCGGAATGTCATTTCAAGGTCGAAAAGGAGGTCGGAGGCTTTCCTCGTCTTGACTACGATGTCATCGACGTAAGCCTCGACCGTTCGACCAATGTGTTTGCCGAACACGTGGTTCATGCACCTTTGGTACGTCGCACCCGCATTCCTCAAACCAAATGGCATAGTAACGTAGCAGTACATGCCAAAAGGTGTGATGAAAGAAGTCGTGAGCTGGTCGGACTCTTTCATCCTTGTAACACCCCTGGTGTTACTGTAACAAAAACTTGAGCATGGCATCATAAACATTGGCATTGCATATGTTTGACACGAGTGCATTCACTAGGTAAAAATTTCAAACAAGTTGTGTTGTTATAGCACTTTGCAAATAGAACCCTGGGTAGGAAGCTTAACCCTAAATAGGGATTAAAGGGGTAAGACATAACCCAAATTGAGAAAACCTAAAAGCCTTAGGGGAATAGTCATAAAATGTTCCCAAAAATAAAGTTGAATCACATTTATACCCCTGGGATACCAGAAACCCTAATTGGAACCCTGGAAAACCCTAAATCCAAACCCTAGGGGCTTATGTGCAAAATTAGTCCACTTTTGGACTAAAGTGCAAAAACCAAGTTAAATAAGTATCTTAAGTCATTTGGGTCACTCAT
This sequence comes from Zea luxurians, assembly GCA_029449295.1. Lineage (NCBI taxonomy): Eukaryota > Viridiplantae > Streptophyta > Magnoliopsida > Poales > Poaceae > Zea > Zea luxurians. The sequence goes on along the minus strand of JAOPSE010000019.1, from coordinate 20,173,895 downwards.
ATGTGAATTTACAAGCCAAACCCTAAGTGTTGGACTCATTTGCAAAAAGGACCCTATTTGAGGTTTCATGTTAAGTCTGAGTTTCAGAGTTTTGGCTCAACTTTGGAGCCTTGCAACTTTCAAATTCTAGGGTTTTTGCCCTAGGTCACCACATCAATTTTGTTAACCTATTATAGGAGAACAACTTTGATGCAGATATCCTCTTGAGTTGTGTCGGGGACCATAATTAGGGGTACCCTCAAGACGCCTAATTCTCAGCTGGTAACCCCCATCAGCATAAAGCTGCAGAGGCCTGATGGGTTTGATTAAGTCAGGGATCAGTCCATACGAGCGACTCGATCACGCCACGCCCGAGCCTAGCCTCGGGCAAGGGCAGCCAACCCTGAGGTGTTTCCGTCTCGCCCGAGGCCCCCTTTTTACGGCAGACGCATCTCCGGCTCGCCCGAGGCCTTGCCTTCGTTGAGAAGCAACCCTGACTAAATCACCGCGCCGACCGGCCAAGTCACTGGGGCATTTGACGCAAAGAGTGGGACTGCCGGGCGGCCAGGCTTGGCCAAAAGCGCCATAGGAAGCTCCGCCCGACCCCGGGCTCGGACTCGGGCTAAGGCCCCGGAAGACGGCGAACTCCGCTCCGCCCGACCCAGGGCTCGGACTCGGGCTAAGGCCCCGGAAGACGGCGAACTCCGCTCCGCCCGACCCAGGGCTCGGACTCGGGCTAAGGCCCCGGAAGACGGCGAACTCCGCTCCGCCCGACCCAAGGCTCGGACTCGGGCTAAGGCCCCGGAAGACGGCGAACTCCGCTCCGCCCGACCCAGGGCTCGGACTCGGGCTAAGGCCCCGGAAGACGGCGAACTCCGCTCCGCCCTACCCAGGGCTCGGACTCGGGCTAAGGCCCCGGAAGACGACGAACTCCGCCTCGCCCGACCCAGGGCTCGGACTCCGCCCTGGCCTCTGCCGAACGACCTCCGCCTCGCCCGACCCAGGAGCTCGGGCTCGGCCTCGGCCATGCAGGACAGACTCGACCTCGGCTTCGGAGGAGCCTCCACGTCGCCCGACCTAGGGCACGAGTCCGCCACGTCAACAGGAAGCGCCATCATCACCCTACCCCGAGCCGACTCGGGCCGCAGAGAACAGGACCGACGTCCCATCTGGCTAGCTCCGCCAGATAGGCAATGATGGCACCCCGCTGGACCCATGACGACGGCGGCTCTCAGCTCTCTTACGGAAGCAGGGGGACGTCAGCAAGGGCCCAACCACTCCGACAGTTGTCCCTCCGCCAAGCTCCATTGCTTCTCCGACAGCCACGACGCCACACTAGCCGGGTGCCAAGATCTCTCCGGCTGCCACCTTGGCATGTACTTAGGGAACTAGCTCTCCCCCGCTAGACACGTAGCACCTTGCTACACCCCCATTTGTACACCTGGATCCTCTCCTTACGCCTATAAAAGGAAGGACCAGGGCCTTCTTAGAGAAGGTTGGCCTCGCGGGAACGAGGGCAGGGGCAGGCGCTCTCTTGGGGCCGCTCGCTCCCCTCACCCGCGCGGACGCTTGTAACCCCCTACTGCAAGCGCACCCGACCTGGGCGCGGGACGAACACGAAGGCCACGGGATCTCCGACTCCCTCACGACCCGGCTCCGGCCACCTCGCTCTCTCCCCCCTTCGCGCTCGACCCATCTGGGCTGGGGCACGCGGCACACTCACTCGTCGGCTCGGGGACCCCCCGGTCCCGAAACGCCGACAGTTGGCGTGCCAGGGTAGGGGCTTGCTGCGTGTTGACGAGCAGTTTCCCATCAAGCTCCAGATGGGCAGTCTCCAACGACCTCTTCAACCCGGGATGGTGCTCCGTTTCGGGAGCCTCGAGTTCATGTCTTTCGACGGCAGCTACGACATGATACTCCTTCCACCGCCGCGCGACAGCGACAATGGTGGCGGACAGCCCGCCCGCCGGCGGCGGAATCGACGACGTCTTTCCCGCGTGGGGGAAGGACAACTTTCGAGCTCGACCCATCCTCTCCCTCGCCATCGAAGGAGGAGGCGGGGCAACCGGGGCCAAGCGGGAGGTTGCGCTCAGTCGGCTGTCGAGCAAATCGACATCCCCAGCGCCCCAACGGAGGACGCGTCGGGCATCACCCACGCGTTTGAGGCGAAGGCGAGCGCCGTCCCCCGCGACACGCCGACCCCGAGCAAGTGGACGACGCCAGCGCGCTCACGGAGGGCCTGCAGGACGTCGCCCTCGCACCCAGGACGACATCGCGATCAGCCCCCGATGTGACTTCGTCGCTCCTCGTCGACCAAAAGGTACCGGCTGATTCCCATCCTTTGTCATTTCGACTCGGCCTCAACCCGCCTAGCGACCTCGCTTTGGCGGGCGCTCACGTTGAGGCGAGTGCAACCCCTCTGGGGTTTCGTGTGCGGTCGCCTTGGGACCGATTGACGGGCGTCTCGACCTACGGACTCTCTGGGTCCGAGGAAGATGACGACCCCAGCATCTGCTGGGATTTCTCTGGATCTGGCAACCCCAGTGCCATGCGGGACTTCATGACCGCATGCAACTACTGCCTGTCCGACTGTTCCGACGGCAGCCGCAGCCTTGACGACAAGGACTGCGGCCCGAGCCGCGAGTGTTTCCACGTCGAGCTAGGGGATCCCTCCGGAGGCAGCTGTCTCGGCATGCCGGGGGATGGTGATCCCCCTAGGCCAGCGCCTCGCGCCGACATCCCGCGGGAGCTAGCTGTGGTCCCCGTTCCGGCGGGGGGTCACGACCCACAGCTCGAGCAAGTCCGCGGGGCGCAGGCCGGGCTCGATGAGGGAGCAGGAGCGCTCGAGGCAATCCGCCGGGACGTCGGGCAGGTATGGGCGGGCCAGCCCCCGGCCGGAGAAATACGTCACCTGCCCCAAGGTCTCCAGCACCGCATCGCCAACGATGCCAGGGACAGACCGCCACCCGCATCCAGCGGAACCGGTCAGGACCTGGCAGCCGCAGCGATGCTCCTCCGCGCGATGCCGGAGTCATCAACCACCGAGGGTCGGTGAATCCATGGAGAGCTCAAGCATCTCCTGGAAGGCGCCGCGGCCCGGCGGGCCGAGAGCTCTGCCTCCCGAAGGCAGGGGTACCCCTCGGAACCTCGTGCCGCGACTTCCCGACTCATGCGGGAAGCCTCGGTCTACACCGGGCGCACGCGCAACACCGCGCCTGCGGCCCGGGGCCGCCTCGGCGACGAGCACCCTCATCGCGACCGTCGGGCCCGCCTCGACGAAAGGGTGCGCCGAGGTTATCACCCCAGGCGTGGGGGACGCTACAACAGCGGGGAGGATCGAAGTCCCTCGCCCGAACCACCCGGTCCGCAGGTCTTCAGCCGGGCCATTCGGCGGGCGCCGTTTCCGCCCCGATTCCGACCCCCGACTACTATCACAAAGTACTCGGGGGAAACGAGACCGGAATTGTGGCTCGCGGACTACCGCCTGGCCTGTCAACTGGGTGGGACGGAAGACGACAACCTCATCATCCGCAACCTCCCCCTGTTCCTCTCCGACACTGCTCGCGCTTGGTTGGAGCACCTGCCTCCGGGGCAGATTTCCAACTGGGAGGATCTGGTCCAAGCCTTCGCCGGCAACTTCCAGGGCACGTACGTGCGCCCCGGGAATTCCTGGGACCTCCGAAGCTGCCGGCAACAGCCGGGAGAGTCTCTTCGGGACTACATCCGGCGATTCTCGAAGCAGCGCACCGAGCTGCCCAACATCACCGACTCCGATGTCATCGGCGCATTCCTCGCCGGCACCACCTGCCGTGACCTGGTGAGCAAGTTGGGTCGCAAGACCCCCACTAGGGCGAGCGAGCTGATGGACATCGCCACCAAGTTCGCCTCTGGTCAGGAGGCGGTCGAGGCCATCTTCCGAAAGGACAAGCAGCCCCAGGGCCGCCCGTCGGAAGATGCCCCCGAGGCATCTACTCCGCTCGGCGCCAAGAAGAAAGGCAGGAGGAAGTCACAAGCAAAACGCGACGCCGCCAGCGCGGACCTTGTCGCCGCCGCCGAGTACAAGAACCCTCGGAAGCCCCCCGGAGGCGCCAACCTCCTCGACAAGGCACTCAAGGAGACGTGCCCCTACCATCAGGGGCCCGTCAAGCACACCCTCAAGGAGTGCGTCATGCTTCGACGCCACTTCCACCGGGCCGGGCCACCCGCAGAGGGTGGCAGGGCCCGCGACGACGACAAAAAGGAAGATCACCAAGCAGGAGAGTTCCCCGAGGTCCGCGACTGCTTCATGATCTACGGAGGGCATGCGGCGAATGCCTCGGCTCGGCATCGTAAGCAAGAGCGTCGGGAGGTCTGCTCGGTGAAGGTGGCGGCACCAGTCTACCTAGACTGGTCCGACAAGCCCATCACCTTCGACCAGGATGACCACCCCGACCACGTGCCGAGCCCGGGGAAGTACCCGCTCGTCGTCGATCCCGTCATCGGCGACGTCAGGCTCACCAAGGTCCTGATGGATGGGGGCAGCTGCCTCAATATCATCTACGCCGAGACCCTCAGGCTCCTGCGCGTCGATCTGTCATCCGTCCGAGCAGGCGCTGCGCCCTTCCACGGGATCATCCCTGGGAAGCGCGTCCAGCCCCTCGGACAGCTCGACCTTCCTGTCTGCTTCGGAACACCCTCCAACTTCCGAAGGGAGACTTTGACGTTCGAGGTGGTCGGGTTCCGAGGAACCTACCACGCAGTGTTGGGAAGGCCATGCTACGCGAAGTTCATGGCCATCCCCAACTACACCTACCTGAAGCTCAAGATGCCGGGCCCCAACGGGGTCATCACCGTCGGCCCCACGTACAAACACGCGTTCGAATGCGATGTGGAGTGCGTGGAGTACGCCGAGGCCCTCGCCGAGTCCGAGGCCCTCATCGCCGACCTGGAAAACCTCTCCCGGGAGGTGCCGGACGTGAAGCGACATGCCGGCAACTTCGAGCCAGCGGAGACGGTTAAGGCCGTCCCTCTCGACCCCAGTGGAGACACCTCCAAGCAGATCCGGATCGGTTCCAGGCTCGACCCCAAATAGGAAGCAGTGCTCGTCGACTTTCTCCGCGCAAACGCCGACGTCTTTGCGTGGAGTCCCTCGGACATGCCCGGCATACCGAGGGATGTCGCCGAGCACTCGCTGGATATTCGGGCCGGAGCCCGACCGGTCAGACAGCCTCTGCGCCGATTCGACGAGGAAAGGCGCAGGGTGATAGGCGAGGAGATCCACAAGCTGATGGCAGCAGGGTTCATCAAAGAGGTATTCCATCCCGAATGGCTTGCCAACCCTGTACTTGTGAGGAAGAAAGGGGGGAAATGGTGGATGTGTGTAGACTACACTGGTCTCAACAAAGCATGTCCGAAGGTCCCCTACCCTCTACCTCGCATCGATCAAATCGTGGACTCCACTGCAGGGTGCGAAACCCTGTCTTTCCTCGATGCCTACTCAGGGTATCATCAAATCAAGATGAAAGAGTCCGACCAGCTCGCGACTTCTTTCATCACACCCTTCGGCATGTACTGTTATGTCACCATGCCGTTCGGTTTGAGGAACGCGGGTGCGACGTACCAGCGGTGCATGAACCATGTGTTCGGCGAACACATCGGTCGCACGGTCGAGGCCTACGTCGATGACATCGTAGTCAAGACGAGGAAAGCCTCCGACCTTCTCTCCGACCTTGAACTGACATTCCGGTGTCTCAAGGCAAAGGGCGTCAAGCTCAATCCCGAGAAGTGCGTCTTCGGGGTGCCTCGAGGCATGCTCCTGGGATTCATCGTCTCCGAGCGGGGCATCGAAGCCAACCCGGAGAAGATCGCAGCCATCACAAGCATGGGGCCCATCAAGGACTTAAAAGGCGTACAGAGGGTCATGGGATGTCTCGCGGCCTTGAGCCGTTTCATCTCGCGCCTCGGTGAAAGAGGCCTGCCCCTGTACCGTCTCTTAAGGAAAGCCGAGTGCTTCACTTGGACTCCCGAGGCCGAGGAAGCCCTCGGGAACCTGAAGGCGCTCCTCACCCAGGCGCCCGTCTTGGTACCCCCAGCTGATGGAGAAGCCCTCTTGATCTACGTCGCCGCTACCACTCAGGTAGTCAGCGCCGCGATCGTGGTCGAAAGGCGGGAAGAGGGGCATGCCTTGCCCATTCAGAGGCCAGTTTACTTCGTCAGCGAGGTGCTGTCCGAGACCAAGATCCGCTACCCACAAGTCCAGAAGCTGCTGTATGCAGTGATCCTGACGAGGCGAAAGCTGCGACATTACTTCGAGTCTCATCCGGTGACTGTGGTGTCATCCTTCCCCCTGGGGGAGATCATCCAGTGCCGAGAAGCCTCGGGACGGATCGCGAAGTGGGCGGTGGAAATCATGGGCGAGGCAATCTCGTTCGCCCCTCGGAAGGCCATCAAGTCCCAGGTACTGGCGGACTTCGTAGCCGAATGGGTCGACACCCAGTTGCCGACGGCTCCGATCCAACCGGAGCTCTGGACCATGTTTTTCGATGGGTCGCTGATGAAGACGGGAGCCGGCGCGGGCCTGCTCTTCGTCTCGCCCCTCGGGAAACACCTGCGCTACGTGCTCCGCCTCCATTTCCCGGCGTCCAACAATGTGGCTGAGTACGAAGCTCTGATCAACGGATTGCGAATCGCCATCGAGCTAGGGGTCCGACGCCTCGATGCACGCAGCGACTCGCAGCTCGTCATCGACCAAGTCATGAAGAACTCCCACTGCCGCGACCCGAAGATGGAGGCCTACTGTGATGAGGTTCGACGCCTGGAAGACAAGTTCTACGGGCTCGAGCTTAACCACATCGCCCGACGCTACAACGAGACTGCGGACGAGCTGGCGAAGATAGCCTCGGGGCGAACGACGGTTCCCCCGGACGTCTTCTCCCGGGATCTGCACCAACCCTCCGTCAAGATCGGCGACACGCCCAAGCCCGAGGTGCCCTCGGCCCCGTCCGAGGCAGCCTCGGCCCAGCCCGAGCCATCCTCGGTTCAGCCCGAGGAACCCTCGGCTCCCGAGGGCGAAGTACTGCGCATCGAGGAGGAGCAGAGCGGGGTCACGCCAGAGCAAGATTGGCAGACCCCGTACCTGCAATGTCTCCGCCAAGGAGAACTGCCCCTCGACCGAGCAGAGGCTCGGCGGGTAGCGCGACGCGCCAAGTCGTTCGTCTTGCTGGGCGATGAGAAGGAGCTCTACCACCGTAGCCCCTCGGGCATCCTCCAGCGATGCATCTCCATCGCCGAAGGTCAGGAGCTCCTGCGGGAAATACACTCGGGGGCTTGCGGCCATCATGCAGCACCCCGAACCCTCGTCGGGAACGCTTTCCGCCAAGGCTTCTACTGGCCGACGGCGGTGGCTGACGCCACTAGAATTGTCCGCGCCTGCGAAGGGTGCCAATTCTATGCGAAGCAGACCCACTTGCCCGCTCAGGCTCTGCAAACGATACCCATCACCTGGCCCTTCGCTGTGTGGGGTCTGGACCTCATCGGCCCTCTGCAGAAGGCCCCGGGGGCTACACGCACCTGCTGGTCGCCGTCGACAAATTCTCCAAGTGGATCGAGGTCCGACCCCTGAACAGCATCAGATCCGAGCAGGCGGTGGCGTTCTTCACCAACATCATCCATCGCTTCGGGGTCCCGAACTCCATCATCACCGACAACGGCACCCAGTTCACCGGCAAAAAATTCTTGGATTTTTGCGAGGATCACAACATCCGGGTAGACTGGGCCGCCGTAGCTCATCCCATGTCGAATGGGCAAGTAGAACGTGCCAACGGCATGATTCTACAAGGGCTCAAGCCTCGGATTTACAATGATCTCAACAAGTTCGGCAAGCGATGGATGAAGGAACTCCCCTCGGTGGTCTGGAGCCTGAGGACGACGCCGAGCCGAGCCACGGGTTTCACGCCGTTCTTCCTGGTCTACGGGGCCGAGGCCGTCTTGCCCACTGACCTAGAATACAGCTCCCCGAGGACGAGGGCCTACAACGATGAAAGCAACCAAGCTAGCCGAGAAGACTCGCTGGACCAGCTGGACGAGGCTCGGGACAGGGCCTTACTACACTCGGCGCGGTATCAGCAGTCCCTGCGATGCTACCACGCCCGAGGGGTCCGACCCCGAGGCCTCCAGGTGGGCGACCTGGTGCTTCGGCTGCGGCAAGACGCCCGAGGGAGGCACAAGCTCACGCCCCCCTGGGAGGGGCCGTTCGTCATCGCCAAAGTTCTGAAGCCCGGAACGTACAAGCTGGCCAACAGTCAGGGCGAGGTCTACAGCAACGCTTGGAACATCCAACAGCTACGTCGCTTCTACCCTTAAGATGTTTCCAAGTTGTTCATATACCTCACACCCACGCAAAGTTTAGTCAACAAGGAAGGGTCGGCCTCGCCTCGGCAAAGCCCGACCCTCCCTCGGGGGCTAAAAGGGGGGAAACCCCCTCTGCGTCAAAATTTTCCTCAAAAAGAAAATCTCTTTTATCAGAATATCTTTCGTGCTTTTTGACTACTTCGAAAAGTGGGTCCTGGAAACGACGGGGTACACGTAAGCAGTCAAGGCTGACCGAGCCGAGGGACTCCTACGCCTCCGGGATACGGATACCTCACTCATCACCTTCTGCGATAAGTAACTCGCGTTCGAATAAGGTGACTCCGCCGATCGAACAAGTCTCTACGTTCGGAAGCCCTTCTGTCGAAGCGATTCTTCGAGTTTTCTCGACCAAGTCGGTGATAGGGCCTCATGGACGAGTAAAAGTGCGCGTAAGCGGCAAGGCCGACCGAGCCGAGGGACTCCTACGCCTCCGGGATACGGATACCTCACTCCTCACCTTCCGCGAGAAGCAACTTTCGCTCGCATAAACATCCCTGTTACCGACGAAGAGTCCAGACACTCGAAACAAGAGGAAGAGGGACGCAGCTTTACAACACAGCAAGGGTGTGTGTTCTGGCCTCGACGGCCGCACAAAGCACACGCTACAAGACAAGCTGATCCCGCAGGCTCAGGTCTTGACGCTGGAAGGGGGCAGCGACACCCTCGGCATCGACGGCACCTTCGGCGAGGCCCGACCTAGCCGCGGACGGCGACGCGGTCCGAGGGCCTCCGCTCCGAAGGACGATGTCATCACCACGCCCGGGCGATCGTTGTCAGGGACTTCACCGGGAATCCGACCCGAGCAGGCGGCTCGGCCAGCCACCTCCGAGGCCTCGGCCAACCACCTTCCGAGGGCACCAGCCCGGTCCGAAGCCTCGGCTGACCAACTCCGGCGTCGATCCTGCCAACGGACAACTCGGCTAGGCTCCGGCCAACCAGGTTTCATTTCCGAACCAACTCCGCCTCTGCTCATACTGATACCGCTACCCCTGGCCTCGGCTCGTCGAAGAGCGGCCGAGGGGTCTCTTTAACTAAGCTAGAGGAGCCTCGGACGACAGGGCCGACCGAGCCGAGGGATTCCTACGCCTCCGGGATACGGATACCTCACTCGTCACCTTGACACGGGGCGACTCATGCTTGGTGAAGCGGTTCAGACAATCAGCAGACGAGTCTTAGTGCACGGAAATGAGGAAAAAAATACGGCTCTGTGCCGACGTTACATACATGTTCAGGCCCCGAAAGCCGAAATGAACAAAAAACCCGGCACTCGAAGTGCCATTACAAACGGAACTCCGGTTCCGCCCCCGCGGGTACGGACAACCTCCCCGCCAGGGAAGCCCGTGGAGCGACAAGCTATGGGTGAATCACCAGCAAACGCGGGACACCCCTAAGCACCCCGGCAGATCCTCGTAGCCGTCCTCGCCGCGAATGCGAGGAGGAAGACAGAATGTTGCATCCTAGCTGGGCAGCAACAGTTCGCCTTCCCCGGCATGGCTGGAGGATGTCTCCGCCGTGGGGCTAAAGGGCGATTGCCACCACCAGAAGCTGGAAAATGAGGTGATCCGCCGACCCACGTAGGAGGTGGAGCCCCGGCTCGCCTCGCTCCCCGCCCCGGTGAGGATGACGAACACCCTCAACACTGAGGGCGGGGCCAGGACCACAGCCCGGTTTGTCCCTCCCCATCCGGGAGCTGGAGGCCACCGTCTTGGGTGATCACCAGCGGAGGGGAGCCGCCGGGCTGTGTGATGAAAATCCTTGAAGCCGAACGATGGCTGAAAGGTACCCACTCCCACGGAGTGGTGTCCTCCGATGATGAGGCACGGAGACGGCGGTTTCCCCCGTCCGGGGGCTTGAAAGATGGAAAGACACGATGCATAAGGGAGGAAGAAGACATGGTTGCCTTACGAAAGGGGTCGCCCTCCTTTTAAAGGCAACTCTCCCTGCTTGCGCCCCCAACCGTCACGGGCTGAGTCTTCTCCAACATGCCTCCAAAGTCCTCCCCTGTGGCGCGGGGGCTGGGACCCGCCTGTCATACAGACCGGCTCCGAGCAGAAGAAGCCGAACCGCCGCGCGCGGCGCGCGCAACCACCCAGCGGTTACAAGTGACCCTCCACCTTTGCCCAGACCAACGGGCGAAAGGGGCGGGCAGCCATGCGGGCGGCATGCAACCGCGCCAAGTGGACGCGCCTCTCCGACTCGCGCCAAGTGGACGCGCCTCTCCGATTCCTGGCAGGCCAGCACGGAGGCTCAAGCCCACGCGTCGCGCAACCGGCGCGCCAGATGCTGCATGTAAGCCACTGTACCACTTGCGCCACCGCCGCACCTCCTCGATTGCGGAACCGATACCGCGACCCGAGGCGACCTGGCACGCGACCCAGCAGCGCCAGCCGGGCGCAGCGGTCAAACGCGGTCAAAAGTGGGCCGGCAGTAATGATGGTGGCAGGCGCGAAAGAGCAGCGGTCACGCCATCAGCCAAGCTCACGTCCCATCCGGAGGCAGCGAGAGAACCCCCTCTCACGGTGTGAAGACGACACGCCCGTGACCCGTTCCTCGAGCGGCTCGCGCACGCGCGACGGCAGCCTCGCCAACTACTCGCCCCGGCGCATTAACTCCGCGGCTCGACGGGCAGCGCTTCTGGCGGAAGCGGCTGGCGACGTTTCGCCTTCGCCAAAACGACCACACCAAAAAAGGTACGCCACGTCGTTCAATTTCGTATCCTTTTTCCCTTTTCCTTCTTTCTCTATCTCTTGCAATAGGGACCGGGAAAGGGGATACCCCCAAAGGGATCCTTCCCCGTGAAGGAACTAGGCTCCGAGCCTCCTTACTGATCAGGGGTTCGAAGGCTGGCCCCCCGAAGGGTTCAACAGCCGCCTCAGATCGCGTGGGCCCGACACCCACTACTGGTCAGAGGTTCGAAGGTCGGCCCCCCGAAAGGTTCCACGACCGCCTCAGGCTACTCGGGCTCCGCGCCCATTACTGATCAGGGGTTCGAAGGCTGGCCCTCCGAAGGGTTCACAGTCGCCTCAGACACCGAGCGAGGGATGACCAGGGGTACGTTCGATACATAACCAAGGCTCGGGCTGCGCTCCCGAGGTACCCTAGGACATTTCCGAGACCAGCGGGAACGACCCTGTAACGGAATCCCATCGGAGGGAGGCAACGAGCCCTCGGACCCCATCGCCAGGGGACCGGGTCCGGCAGATCACCCGCAGGTACTTTTGGGCGTGCCTCCGGGCCCCTAGCCGACCCCCAACGAACGGGGCACGGAGTCCACTCGGATTACCCGATTGCAGCTCACCGGAGACACCATGTTCGGTGCCCATCGAGGGTAACATGGCGCTTTCCCCCCTCCTCCTTGCGGAAAGGCGACGTAGGGGCGTATGTAAAAAAGCCGAGTCTGTCCCTGATCGTCCTCTCGCCCTGTGCAGAGGCTCGGGGGCTGCTCTCGCAAACCCGGCTCCGGCCGAACCGTTGACAGCGTCAACATACCAGCCCGAGAACTTAGGCCCCGACAGTGCACCCGGGCTACGGCCTGTTCGCATGAGGGAACCGCCAGACCAGCTGAAGCATTACGCAAGGCATTAAGACCTCGAAGGAGTGAAACCACTCCTCCGAGGCCTCGGGGGCTACACCCGGCGGGTGCGCTCGCGCGCACCCACCGGAACAAAGAGCAACCGAGAAAGGCTGGTCCCCTTGCAAAAAAGTGCGACGAAAGCCTCCAAGCGAGTGTTAACACTCCCTTCGAGGCTCGGGGGCTACTGTCGGGGACCATAATTAGGGGTACCCTCAAGACGCCTAATTCTCAGCTGGTAACCCCCATCAGCATAAAGCTGCAGAGGCCTGATGGGTTTGATTAAGTCAGGGATCAGTCCATACGAGCGACTCGATCACGCCACGCCCGAGCCTAGCCTTGGGCAAGGGCAGCCGACCCTGAGGTGTTTCCGTCTCGCCCGAGGCCCCCTTTTTACGGCAGACGCATCTCCGGCTCGCCCGAGGCCTTGCCTTCGTTGAGAAGCAACCCTGACTAAATCACCGCGCCGACCGGCCAAGTCACTGGGGCATTTGACGCAAAGAGTGGGACTGCCGGGCGGCCAGGCTTGGCCAAAAGCGCCATAGGAAGCTCCGCCCGACCCCGGGCTCGGACTCGGGATAAGTCCCCGGAAGACGGCGAACTCCGCTCCGCCCGACCCAGGGCTCGGACTCGGGCTAAGGCCCCGGAAGACGGCGAACTCCGCTCCGCCCGACCTAGGGCTCGGACTCGGGCTAAGGCCCCGGAAGACGGCGAACTCCGCTCCGCCCGACCCAGGGCTCGGACTCGGGCTAAGGCCCCGGAAGACGGCGAACTCCGCTCCGCCCGACCCAGGGCTCGGACTCGGGCTAAGGCCCCGGAAGACGGCGAACTCCGCTCCGCCCGACCCAGGGCTCGGACTCGGGCTAAGGCCCCGGAAGACGACGAACTCTGCCTCGCCCGACCCAGGGCTCGGACTCCGCCCTGGCCTCTGCCGAACGACCTCCGCCTCGCCCGACCCAGGAGCTCGGGCTCGGCCTCGGCCATGCAGGACAGACTCGACCTCGGCTTCGGAGGAGCCTCCACGTCGCCCGACCTAGGGCACGAGTCCGCCACATCAACAGGAAGCTCCATCATCACCCTACCCCGAGCCGACTCGGGCCGCAGAGAACAGGACCGACGTCCCATCTGGCTAGCTCCGCCAGATAGGCAATGATGGCACCTCGCTGGACCCATGACGACGACGGCTCTCAGCTCTCTTACGGAAGCAGGGGGACGTCAGCAAGGGCCCAACCACTCCGACAGCTGTCCCTCCGCCAAGCTCCATTGCTTCTCCGACAGCCACGACGCCACACTAGCCGGGTGCCAAGATCTCTCCGGCTGCCACCTTGGCATGTACTTAGGGCACTAGCTCTCCCCCGCTAGACACGTAGCACCTTGCTACACCCCCATTTGTACACCTGGATCCTCTCCTTACGCCTATAAAAGGAAGGACCAGGGCCTTCTTAGAGAAGGTTGGCCTCGCGGGAACGAGGGCAGGGGCAGGCGCTCTCTTGGGGCCGCTCGCTCCCCTCACCCGCGCGGACGCTTGTAACCCCCTACTGCAAGCGCACCCGACCTGGGCGCGGGACGAACACGAAGGTCGCGGGATCTCCGACTCCCTCACGACCCGGCTCCGGCCACCTCGCTCTCTCCCCCCTTCGCGCTCGCCCACGCGCTCGACCCATCTGGGCTAGGGCACGCGGCACACTCACTCGTCGGCTCGGGGACCCCCCGGTCCCGAAACGCCGACAAGTTGTGACACAAAAATTAGAGAAAAACCTGTTATAAGTTGCTCTGTTAGAACAGATTCAGAAAGCTGAAACTGAACCTAAAGTCAAAATAAGGTTCCAGTGAGATGAGTGCAAGTTTGATGCGCCCTATCGTTGAATCCCCTCGGTTTTGACCCAAATGTCCTGTATATGGATTAAAGATTGTTGAATCTGGAACAAACTCTATTAAGGAGTCTTGCCCGGTTATTCACAAGAATCACGGGAAACAGTCGGTAGAAGGGGGTCGGTTCAGGCGCCTGACGAAGATATGCCATGGTACAGTGTCTCGATGGATCAGAATGCCAGCTAAGCTTGCCGTCGTTGATCGCCGCCTGGATTCGTGCACGGTGAGGGATGGATAACACCGGGAAAAGGGTGACTCATACGTGGCGCCATCTCCCGAGCTCAGCCGGAATTTCTCACCGACGGTCGCCGTGACTCAGCGCAGATCGTCGCGCTGTCGCCATACTTCGATCTCTCTTACTGTGCTTCGTTCTTACGTGGTAGACATGCGCTAGTAACCCACCTCATGGCCGCGGACCGATCCCGTACCTTCGCGGCTATAAATAGCCATTAGGTCCACGGCGAGGTGTTTTCATCTCCACCAGTGAAGCTCAGTAGAAGTCCAAATTCGCGAAATTCCCTCCACTGTTCCCAAAATTGACAGTGCATGGTGAAACTATACTCCTTTACGGACGTGTAGCCTTAATCTTGCCTCCCAATTCCACCCGAGACCGTTGCGGCTTCATTTTCCCCTTTTCTGTTACCCGCGAGCCAAGATCCTCCGCGCCCCGTGGTCAGCTCGTCCTAGGTCTGCTCCTGCTTGTTTTAATCATGTTCCAGTATCTATATGCGCTAGTGATGCTCATCGGCCCGACCCTTTTTACTTAGTCACAATCAATCAACCGGAACACATGAACTCGCGTCGGTATTTTCCGCCACCGTGGTCAGTCTAAACCAGGGCCGTAACTACGTAATTGAAACCCGTTCTAGGATTGTCTCACACCCGTAACACTCACCCAGTAGTTAAATCGGGCAGCCACTACCGATCTTGGTCGATCCGCGCAACGGGATCATCGTTGATGAGCGCGCCGTCGATTTGGACCCCTTCGGAGAAGAGATAGAATTAGAGGGGTATGATCGCAACTTGTCAGTGACACTGAGAAAACAGCCGAGGACCTTACTTTTGATTTTTACACCCATAAGGACTTATCTGCAAAACCTACCGTGCCCTCGTACGCGCGCCCGCGATCCTGTGCAGACCCAGGCTGGTTGGGCTGCTTTCGGCCCAACACTGTTCAACCCTTTTATTTTTCTTTTTCAGCAGGACTTTGGAGATTTGTTAAAAATTGTAGAAAAATCCTAAAATTGTGAAACTAATTTTCCTAGACTTCTTATTTTCCCTAGGATTTAATAAAAATAGTTGTATGATTTTTAGGTAAAATAAGGAATTTTAAGGCATTTAAAGTAGTTTAAAGTATTAGCTCTGGATTTTTAGAAAACATATAGTAATTCCAAAATGTCCAAACTTTTTATATGAGTCTTATACATTATTTAGAGGCCTTGGGTAGAATTTGGGTTGATTTGGACCTTGTTTGATACTTAGAACCTAAAACCCCCCTCCCCTTTGAACTCCTTTACTGACTCCAGAAACCCTAAGTTCTCGGAGTTCCGTGAAGGAAAGTTGTATTCAAGACTTAGATAATAAATCTTTATTATCTTTGCACTCTCATGAGCATTACATGGCATTCATTGTTATATATATACCTATATGGTTATATTTAGAAAACGAAGAAGAGATTGAAGTGACCGAAGAGAAGACACCACCATCTTCGGATTCTCAGGCCGAGAATTGTTTCTACTTCGATATCTGCGGGACCGAGCCTGACTCACCTACTAACGAAGGCAAGCCCCGGTGCATTTGCCACCTTCCTTGATCTTTTTAAAATCTTTCTCACTTGATTGCTGCATTAGGTGATAGGAGTTGATTGATAAAACAATTCCTGCATTACCTTCCTTGAATTTGATTACCTTCCTTGATCACCCATATTACAAAAAAGATTTTGATGCTTAGCCTTGCTTTAGAAAACAAAATGTTTTGTTTTTACAAAATATGATATGGCAAAGGTGGGTGGGATGTTTTCGAAAATAAAACTTGATGGTGGATCTGTCAAAGGCCTTGATGGATTCAACATCGGAAAAGATGTACCTCTGCCAGGTACCAAACTTTGGGTTTGAAATAATTAAGCTGAGACCGGGCGAGTGACTTGCACGAGAAAGGAGTCTCGATGTAGTGTCTCCGTCTGAGTCGATTAAGGACCGTGTCGATGTAGGCTTGATGACCGAGGACCCTTTAACTGGTCACATGCCTCGTCATGGGTAAGCCTTGCCTCGGGCAGACTAAGGCCAGAATAAGATAACACGAAATGGGCGTGGAGCGGTGGCGGGAGTAGCGTGTACCCTCCGTGGCAAGAGGCTGGACGGTGGTGTATCTGTGCTCTCGGTTTGCGTGAACCTGATCTGGTCTTAAGAACCCCGGTGGCGGGTTGACATATGCAAGGGTTAAGTGCTACATATGTTGTGTGATTAGAGATCCTCAGCTGAGTATAATCGATTCGGATCGCCGTACCTTCGCGGTTATGAAGACTTGGTCACTGCCCTATACGTAGCAATCCACTAAAGATGATGGTTTGTTAAGAAATTGGCTAGTGCAGGACAAGTGATTGAACTAGGGTAGAAAGAACTCTAGTTACAGGTAATTTTACTCAACTCGACAAATAAAACTGGATTTTTAAGGATCCACTTTAGTAAGCATTTCTGCAAAACAGAGTCTTTGATTATTGAATAGCCTTACCTTGACTCCCTTAACCAGCATACCCTTGAGAGTCGTTTCTTTAGTCGGGTAAGACTTGCTGAGTAATCCCATACTCAGGGTTTATCCCTCCGTTGTTTTTAGGTGAGGAAGCGACAAATTTTTGTTGCTTTTGCTCCAAGGTGGTTCCCAAGGAGGAAAAACAAGAGTGAAGCCGCGGGAGGACTTGGTCCTCCATATAGAACTTTTATGAAAGAACTTATCGGGAGGAGTTTTTACCTCCCTTGGTATTGTAATAATATTACTCTGCACTCCTAGGATAACTCTAGTATGTAATAAGTAACTTGATCTTACTTTTTAAATAAATGTAAGTTATGTAATCGCTTCCGCATTTCTTTATCTCCGATGTTCTGTAATGTCTGCAAGATGGGTGAAACGTTCCTGGAAAGGTAAGAAAGAAGATACCGAACTTGTCAAGTGATTTAGGAACATCTACAGGGTGTCTGATGTCTATTGGACAAGGACAACTGTAGGTGGGCCTAATTACTTAGGAGATTCTGTCACAATCCTGATTTGGTGATACCCTGAGTAGGCATCGAGGAAAGACAGGGTTTCGCACCCAGCAGTGGAATCCACGATTTGATCGATGCGAGGCAGAGGATAGGGAACTTTCGGACATGCTTTGTTTAGACCAGTGTAGTCTACACACATCCGCCATTTCCCTCCTTTATTTCTCACAAGCACAGGGTTGGCAAGCCATTCGGGATGGAATACCTCTTTGATGAACCCTGCAGCCATCAGCTTGTGGATCTCCTCGCCTATGGCTCTGCGCTTTTCTTCGTCGAATCGACGCAGAGGCTGCTTCACGGGTCGGGCTCCAGCTCGGATGTCCAACGAGTGCTCGGCGACTTCCCTCGGTATGCCGGGCATGTCCGAGGGACTCCACACGAAGACGTCGGCGTTTGCGCGGAGAAAGTCGACGAGCACTGCTTCCTATTTGGGGTCGAGCTCGAAGCCGATCCGGATCTGCTTGGAGGTGTTGTTGCTGGGGTCAAGAGGGACGGATTTGACCGTCTCTGCTGGCTCGAAGTTGTCGGCATGGCGCTTCACGTCTGGCGCCTCCTTGGAGAGGCTCTCCAGGTCGACGATGAGGGCCTCAGATTCGGCGAGGGCCTCGGCGTACTCCACGCACTCCACGTCGCATTCGTACGCGTGTCGGTACGTGGGGACGACGGTGATGACCCCGTTGGGGCCCGACATCTTGAGCTTGAGGTAGGTGTAGTTGGGGACGACCATGAACTTGGCGTAGCACGGGCTTCCCAGCACCGCGTGGTAGGTTCCTCGGAACCCGACCACCTCAAACGTGAGGGTTTCCCTTCTGAAGTTGGAGGGAGTCCCAAAGCAGACGGGTAGATCGAGTTGTCCGAGGGGCTGGACGCGTTTCCCGGGGATGATCCCGTGAAAAGGCGCCACGCCTACCCGGACCGAAGACAGATCGATCCGCAGGAGCCCGAGGGTCTCGGCGTAGATGATGTTGAGGCTGCTGCCTCCGTCCATGAGGACCTTGGTGAGCTTGACGTTGCCGATGATGGGGTCGACAACGAGCGGATATTTCCCCGGGCTCGGCACGCGGTCGGGGTGGTCGCCCTGGTCGAAGGTGATGGGCTTGTCGGACCAGTCTAGGTAGACTGGCGCCGCCACCTTTACCGAGCAGACCTCTCGACGCTCTTGCTTGCGGTGCCGAGCCAAGGCGTTCGCCACTTGCCCACCGTAGATCATGAAGTAGTCGTGGACCTCGGGGAACCCCTCTGCCTCGTGATCCTCCTTCTTGTCGTTGTTGTGGGCCCTGCCACCTTCCGCAGGTGGCCCGGCCTTGTGAAAGTGGCGCCGAAGCATGGCGCACTCCTCAAGGGTGTGCTTGACGGGCCCTTGATGTAGGGGCATGGCTCCTTGAGCATCTTGTCAAAGAGATTGGCACCTCCGAGAGGTTTCCGAGGGTTCTTGTACTCAGCGGTGGCGACAAGGTCCGCGTCGGCGGCGTCGCGTTTCGCTTGCGACTTCTTCTTGCCTTTCTTCTTGGTGCCGCGCTGAGTGGACGCCTTGGGGACATCTTCCGGCTGGCGGCCCTGGGGCTGCTTGTCCTTCCGGAAGATGGCCTCAACCGCCTCCTGGCCAGAGGCGAATTTGGTGGCGATGTCCATCAGCTCGCTCGCCCTGGTGGGGGTCTTGCGACCCAGCTTGCTCAACAGGTCGCGGCAGGTGGTGCCGGCGAGGAACGCGCCGATGACATCCGAATCGGTGACGTTGGGCAGCTCGGTGCGCTGCTTCGAGAATCGCTGGATGTAGTCCCGGAGAGACTCTCCCAGCTGCTGGCGGCAGCTTCAGAGAACCCAGGAGTTCCCAGGGCGCACGTACGTGCCCTGGAAGTTGCCGACGAAGGCTTGGACCAGGTCGTCCCAGTTGGAGATCTGCCCCGGAAGCAGGCGCTCCAGCCAGGCTCGAGCGGTGTCGGAGAGGAACAGGGGGAGGTTGCAGATGATGAGGTTGTCATCGTCCGTTCCACCCAGTTGGCAGGCCAGCCGGTAGTCCACGAGCCACAGTTCTGGCCTCGTCTCCCCCGAGTACTTTGTGATAGTAGTCGGGGTTCGGAACCGGGTCGGGAACGGCGCCCGTCGTATGGTCCGGCTGAAAGCCTGCGGACCGGGTGGTTCGGGCGAGGGACTCCGGTCCTCCCCGCTGTCGTAGCGTCTCCCACACCTAGGGTGGTAGCCTCGGTGCACCTTCTCGTCGAGGTGGGCTCGACGGTTGCGGTGGTGGTGCTCGTTGCCGAGGCGACCCGGGGCCGCAGGCGCTGTGTTGCGTGTGCGCCCGGTGTGGACCGAGGCTTCCCGCATGAATCAGGGAGTCGCGGTGTGATGCTCCGAGGGGTACCCCTGCCTTCAGGAGGCAGAGCTTTCGGCCCGTCGGACCGCAACATCCTCTAGGAGATTCTTGAGCTCTCCCTGGATACGCCGTCCTTCGATGGTCGATGGTTCCGGCATCTCGCGGAGAAGTATTGCTGCTGCAGCCAGGTTCTGGCCGACCCCACTGGAAGCTGGTGGCGGCCTTGCCCTGACGTCGTCGGCAATGCGGAGCTGGATGCCCTGGGGCAGATGACGCGCTTCTCCGGCCGGAGCTTGGTCTGCCCATTCCTGCCTGATGTTTCGCCGGAACGGCTCAAGTGTTCCTGCTCCCTCGTCAAGCCTGGCCTGCCTCTCGCGGATTTGCTCGAGATGTGCGTCCTGACCCCCCGCAGGGACTAGGACCACAGCTAGCTCCCGAAGGATGTCAACGCGAGGCGCAGGCCTAGGGGGATCGCCGTTTTCCTGTATACCAAGACGGTTGCCTTCATCGGGACCCCCTAGATCGACGTGGAAACATTCACGACTTGGGCCGCAGTCCTCGTCGCTGAAGCTGCGGCTACCGTTGGAACCATCGGAAAGGCAGTAGTCGCATGCGGTCATGAAGTCCCGCATGGCACTGGGGTTGCCGAGCCCGGAGAAATCCCAACAAAAGTCGGGCTCGTCATCTTCCTCGGAACCCGAGGGTCCGTAGGTCGAGACGGCCGTCAGCCGGTCCCAGGATGACCACATACGGTACCCCGGAGGGTTTGGACGTGCCTTTGTGAAAGCGTCCACCAAAGCGGGGTCGCTCGGTGGGTCGCAGCTGGATCTAAAAGGCACGAGATGGGAATCGGTCGGTACCTCTTGGTCGATGGGCAGTGATGAAGTCGCGTCAGGGGCAGACTGCACCGTCGTCTCAGGTACGAGGGTGACGCCCAGCAAGTCCTTCGCGAGCGTGCTGGCGTCGTTCGTTCGCTTGGAGTTGGCGTGTTGCGGGGAAACGACGCTCGTCTTCGTCTCAGACGCGAGGTCGACGCCCGACGTGTCCCCCATTGGGGCGCCGGTGCCGTCGACTCGCTTGACAGCCGACGAGGTGCCACCTCCTGCTTGGCCATGGTTGCCCCGCCTCCTCCTTCATCGGCGGGGGAGGTGACGGGACAAACCCGGATGTTGTTCTTCCACCACGTGGGGAAGACGTCGTCGATTCCGCCGCCGGCGGGCGGTTGACGACCGCCATTGTCGCTGCCGCGCGGCGGAGGAAGCAGTATCATGTCGTAGCCGCCGTCGCGGGACATGAACTCAAGACTCCCGAAACAGAGAATCGTCCCGGGTTGGAGAGGTTGCTAGAGACTACCAATCTGGAGCTTGACGGGAAGCTGTTCGTCAACACGCAACAGGCCGCTACCTGGCGCGCCAACTGTCGGCGTTTCGACCCCGGGGGGTCCCTGGACCGACGAGTAAATTGTCGCCGCGTGTCCCAGCCCAGATGGGTCGGCGCGAGATGGAGCACGAAGGGGGAAAAAAGGGAGACATGCAAAAGGGGAAACCCGCGGCCTTCATGTTGTCCTGCGCCCAGGTCGGGTGCGCTTGCAGTAGGGGGTTACGAGCGTCCGCGTGGGAGAGAGCGAGGGACTTTACGCGTCGTCCCGTCCTCCCGCGTGGCCAACCTTCTCGTACGAGAGCCCTGGACCTTCCTTTTATAGGCGTAAGGAGGGGGCCCAGGTGTACAATGGGGGATGTAGTAGTGTGCTAACGTGTCTAGCAGAGAGGAGCTAGAGCCCTAAGTACATGCCGTCGTGGCAGCCAGAGAGGTTTTGGCACCCTGTTCATGTGATGTCGTGGCCGTCGGAGGAGCGCTGGAGCCTTGCGGAAGGACAGCTGTCGGGGCTGTCGAGTCCTTGCTGACGTCTCCTTGCTTCCGTAAGGGGCTGAGAGCCGCCGTCGTCATGGAGCACGTGGGGCGCCATCATTATTTGTTTATCGGGGCGAGCTAGATGGGACGCCGATCTTGTTTCCCGTAGCCTGAGCTAGCCAGGGGTAGGGTAATGATGGCCCCCCTGCAACGTGGTCGGCACGAGCCCTAGGTCGGGCGAGGCGGAGGCTCCTCTGAGGTCGAGGTCGAGTCCGAGCCCCGGGTCGGGCGAGGCGGAGACCGTCGTCCGAGGCCAAGGCTGAGTCCGAGCCCTGGAGTCGGGCGAGGCGAAGTTCGTCGTCTTCCGGAGCCGAGGCTGAGTCCGAGCCCTGGGGTCGGGCGAGGCGGAGTTCGTCGTCTTCCGGAGCCGAGGTTGAGTCCGAGCCCTGGGGTCGGGCGAGGCGGAACTTCCTATGTCGCCCGAGGCCGGACTTGGCTGCTGTCAGCCTCACTCTGTCGAGTGGTACAACAGTCGGAGCGGCGCAGGCGGCGCTGTCTTCTTGTCAGGTCGGTCAGTGGAGCGGCGAAGTGACTGCGGTCACTTCGGCTCTATCGACTGAAGAGCGCGCGTCAGGATGAGGTGTCAGGCCATCCTTGCATTAAATGCTCCCGCGATATGGTCGGTTGGCGTGGCGATCTGGCCAAGGTTGCTTCTTGGCGAAGACTGGGCCTCGGGCGAGCCGGAGGTGTGTCCGTTGCTTGAGGGGGCCCTCGGGCGAGACGTGAATCCTCCGGGGTCGGCTGCCTTTGCCCTAGGCTGGGCTCGGGCGAGGCGAGATCGTGTCCCTTGGGTGGACTGAGCCTTGACCTTAATCGCACCCATCAGGCCTTTACAGCTTTGTGCTGATGGGGGTTACCAGCTGAGATTTATAAGTCTTGGGGGTACCCCTAATTATGGTCCCCGACACTACTATCTGCCAAGAATAAAGTGTGTCCAGTGATGTAGAGAGTGCAGACATGTGGAGGATCTGTTGCCAGGCAGGAGTGCATCATGTTTCCTCCTCATGCTTTCTCTTTGGATGCTGTGTATCATTTGAACACAGGTGGCATAGCGCCCTTTGCAAGTTCAGGAGGAAAGAAAGAAAAAACACACACACACAGCCTAGCTGCCACTAGGCGTCAGGTCACCGTCAGTGCTAAAAATAACTCTGAAATTTCTAAACAAACAGACAAAGATTGCAGTTTCTACTGATTTTCATAAGTAATGCTACTTAAGACATCCATATAACTAAATTAAAAACAAGTTAAAAGGGATGAGAAGAGGATCAATACCATATCATGTTCTTGCAATCTTCTTCCTCAACCATTTTATGCGCGTAGCATCTTTGGCAGTCATGAAAATGGCCCGGTTTTGGGCATCTTTAAACACATCATAAGCATCAACCTTCTCATCATCAGAAAACTCTTCCATTCCATCCATAATAGCAATGCATGTTTGAATAGGGAAATCATCCTCATTTGCATTAGTTGTGGCCCTTTCATTCGCCTCAGCTTGTTTTTCTTTCATTTCTAGAAACCTTCCCATCATCTCAACCACATTCCCATCTTGTGTACGCTTGTTAATTCTTGTTCTTGAATTACCAGTACCAACATTTTTTGCCCTTTTGCTCACTGATGCAGGGGCTGGTGGATCCAATACTCTGAGCTCGTCATCTTCATCACAAATGGCTTGTGAGATATTAGCTTGAGAAGGTTGTGTGAAAGCGTCTTGAGAAGGCTGTGTGAAAGTGGCTTTAGAAGGCTGTGTGAAAGTGGCTTCAGAAGGCTATGTGAAAATGGTTTGAGAAGGCCGTACAAAAGCAGCTTGAGAAGGCTGTGGGAAAGCGGCTAGAGAAGGATGTCTAAAAGCGGTTCGAGAAGTCGTGCGAAAGCAGCTAGAGAAGGTTGTGTGAAAGCGATTTGAGAAGGTTGTGTAAGTGTGAAAGCAGCTTGAGAAGGCTGTGTAGCAGCACCTTGACAAGGTTGTGTGACAGGAGGTCGAGAAGGCTCAATAGAAGTAAAATTCATGGTTCCCTCAGCAATTTTTCCTAAACCAAGAAGCATCGTAAGTTTTTAAGACTTCAATACTAGGATAAAAATATGAGGCTGAATACTAAGGTAAACAAAAACATAGATAACATACCATCATATAGCTCTCCTAAAGCCTCAAATAGTGGGAAAGATTTAGTCCAAAACTTCTTAAGTCTCTCGTTACTCTATACAAATCAAGAAAGTGATTCACTTAAGTTAATAAATTATAACAAAAATAATCAAAATAAAAATTATAACAGAAACAATTAACTTATAGTGGTGAGGTTATTCCAAATGGGTTCTTCTGCTTCTATTCTACACAACCTCTCATCCCATGATACCCCACTTTGTTGTCTTGCCTCTTTAAGAGCCTTGTAGTCTCTCTTTAACTCTGTCTCTTTATCTTGGATTTGGCACTTTGTAAATGTGACATAAGAGAATTTTTCATGGAATAACTTGACAATTCTATTCCATGCTTCCGATGACCACCCATTTTGGCCCTTATAACAGTCATTGTTGTGGTCTTGAAGAATTTCAACTAAACCCTTTTCTAGTCCACTATTCCAGTTTGCTCTAAGACGACGAACTATTACAAGAAAATAAAGCATGTGATGTTCTCTTCTTGAAAATAAAGCATGTGACAACCAACTATTACAAGAAAATAAGCAAGAATAGGTAACAAAATACCTTTTGGTGATGTTCTCTTCTTGCGCTTGTTAGTAGTAGATCTGGGGGATATTTTTTTCATAGTTGCAGCTTGGATCAAGTTCATCCTAGGAGATCCTCTTCCAAACATTCTTGCTGCAAATATAAACATCCTTCAATTGAGACTTACACATATCGAAATATATGAGTTTAAACATCCAAACAATTGAGACTTACATATATCATGAACGATGTTGACTATAATCATTCCACATATTCAATGCAATCATATCTCTAACAGAGTTCCCATTATCCACTTTGCTATTAAGTGACACAACATCATTGCTATAGTAATTGTCTCCTCCAGGAAGATCAACAAAAGTTTCTAGCGATATGTTACTTGTTTGGCTATTCAACCAACCTTCATCCCCGTTGTGCATCCGTATAATATTATGGAACAACACTGCCACAGCTGCTATTTTCACTTGATTCCTAATTGGGTGGTGTGTTCCAACTTTTAGAATGGGAAAACGCTTCTTCAAAACTCCTATTGCTCTCTCTATGTGGTTCCGCAATAAAGCATGTCGGTGATTAAACAATTCCTTATAGTTTCTTGGCCGTTGGTGACCATGGCCAAATTCTTTCAAGTGATATCGAACACCACGATACAGTGCAAGGAATGATGGTGTGTTAGCATATCCTCCATCGACAAGATAATAGTTTCCCTCGGGAACATGGAATCCTGCAAGTAGTGCAGACCTTAGAACCCTAGCATCTGTAGTTGACCCCTCCCAACCAGATGATATAAAAGTGAAGTTCAAGTCAAAATCACAAACCAACATTACATTTTGACTTAGTGTGCCTTTTTGATTCCTATAGGGGGCTTGCTTTTCTGCCGAAATGGTAATTGGAACATGTGTTCCATCAATAGCTCCAATGCAATTTTGGAAGTAAGGAAAGAACCGTTCATCCGTGCTAATCTTCCAATGAACTGAAATTCCAGTGGCGGGCTTCACAAATCTATACATGAGAGTTGGGATTACATGGAAAACTGATTGGATGTGTCGATGGATAGTTTCACCGCTATGTTTGAATTCATGTTGTAAATCCTCATAACTAGCATTATGGGACAACATGAAAAGGAACATTCCTAGTTTTTCTTCCACGGTAACACCCCTTGTGTCACGTAGGATGTGTTCTTCTCTAAGAAATGTTGCTATATCTTTGAATATATGAGGCTCCATATGGAATGCGACAAGACAGTTCTTCTCATGCCCTTCAAGAATCTCTTTAAGTCTCTCCTTGCCAGGTAGAATAGAAGCATGCCTTGCTCTTTTCTCTCTCCCTCCATTAGTAATTAGATAAAGAGCAGGGAAAAGAAAGATCATTAACTCCTCGTCCTCCTCTTCTCTTCTATTCCTAGTTCGCTTATCCATTTTTCTTATCCTTGGTACAATGCAATCTGATATCATAGCATACAGAAAAAGAATTGGGCTAATAAATTTCATAATATAACAAATCAAAGGTTAAGAGCCATTGTATATGCAAAACTTAATCAAACCTATATATTATTACACAGTAGCTGCTAGCTAGAGCAGAAACAATGATTAAACATGCTGCTTTTTGGAAGAGGATCTTAGCAATTCCTAGCAATGTAATACCATAATATAGTCAATTCATAGTAAGTTGCGCTACTGGAGTACTAGTGCACAATATAATACCATAATATAGTCATCAATAACAAGCTAATAAGTCAAGTTCATGGTAACAAAAAAGAAGAAGAAGAGGAAGAGGTATAGAAAATTTATACCGAGTGAAGAGGAAGACAAGGAATTTATAAATAGGCATGAAAACGAGATCAATCATGAATTATTTCTAAAGGTTTCGGTAGCCACATCAATATTAATATCCTAGCTAGCTTGCTAACGAAAAATAAAAGTATGTAGGAGAGTAGTGTGATGTGTGCAGTTTAGCGTATGAACAACACATTTGGCCGAGGACTCGTGTGGTGTTTCTCTCTTGACGCTGAAGCAACAGAGGATCGATCCCAAATAGCTTTATTCTGGAAAATCATGAATATTTTTTTTTAAAAAAAAGCAGCAGAAAATAAGAGGCTGTATTTAAAAAAAGAAAAACGGAAGAGGCTGTGAGTTTTGATCCTGGACTAGAATATAATAAACAGGGACATATTTAAGGATCGTGTTGTGTCGAGCAAGGGAAATTTGACGTGTGTAATTTCTCCGCATCTTTCTCTCCCTGCGCATATATGCTTTTTCACGCGCTACTGGACAACGACAGGAGGCCGAGCGAGTAGCCCACAACGAAGACGAATAGGAAGGATCTAAGCGGAATAGAAGCATAAGAAGCTAGCTAAGATCTCTTCCCTCAGTCCCTCTCTTTTACGGCCAGGAGGAAGAGAAGCCTAAGAAGCTAGCCAAGATCTAAGCGGAGGTGAGGCAGAACAATGAAAGTACACACAAAGCTGGTCGTCAGACACAATGGCGTATTCTTGCGCCTTGTGGACTGCTGCTTCTGTGGTCGCTTTCCTTGTCATCCGCGTAGCAGAGGCGAGGTACGGTGGCCCTGGGCAGTGGAGGAGGCCTGCCCCTGGCGACCCCAGCACCCGCAAACGCGAGGTCACGGCGGCCCTCGCGTAAATCTCTCACGAGACCACAGGCGGGTGGGCGACGGCGCCGGACGGCCAGTACGCGTGGTGCCTGTGCTACAAGGAGGAGATCAGGCCGGCGAGCAACTACTGCGACGCGACGGACGAGCAGTGGCCGTGCTACCCGAGCAAGTCCTACCACGGTCGGGGCTTCAACTACGGGCCGACGAGCTAGGCGCTGGGCTTCGACGACCTGCGCAACCCGGAGCTGGTGGCCAACTGCTCCCAGACCGCGTTCCGGACAGCGCTCTGGTTCTGGATCGAAGACCCGTGGAATCTAGAAGAATGAAGATGCTTACCTAAATCCGTCGAAGACCCGTGAAGATGGCACACGCACTCGTCTGGATCGAGGATGACGACGTCGATATGGCCAACAGCGAACTTGGAGAAACACAGCTCGTATGGGAAGATGCGGGGTCGGCGGAGTTCGATGGGAAGATGCGGTGGCAGCGCTCGCACGTGAGGAGAGCGACAGTGTGTCTTCCACGCCTCGGGTGGGGATTTTTCTGTCCCCCGGGTATTAGCGTGTATCGGCCCAACATCCACGCCCACACCAGATTCGCCAAATACGTATTTAGGTTGCGCAGGGAACGTGATCCCGTTGTGGGCCTAGTTACACGTGATGCGTGTATTGGGCCTCAATCCATGGCCTTACCTGAGTTGCCAAACGAGGCCTAGAGTGGCTTGTATCGTATGCTACACACAAATCCCTCTAAAATGCATGTTGTAGGATGATCGTATATGGAGGGGGGCTCATGTGGCATCTCAGGGACGTAGACAAGGTACTCCACCTTGGTGTCTTCGAGAGTAGTGATCTGTGTTGGCCCCATTAGTCGAGTGTATAACTATTTCTCTTCCTGGTAAGACCTGTAAATGGGGCATGGGATGGTGTAGTTACCGACTAGAATCTACTTGGCCACCTTCGCAATAACTTTCTCTAGGGAGTTGGATAACACCTTGAACTGTCACGCCAGAGCATGGTGTATGATGTAGTTCACCTCTTGGTATAAGACAACAATGTGTTCTGACGATGGTGTCAATAGATCGATCTCCTCTAGCAGTGACTCTATCTAGGCGATGAACCGGACGTTCCTGGAGCGAGTTCAGGTGAAACAGGGGAGGATCTTGTCAAACAGGTCTTTGAGAGCCTTGTCAGAAAAGTCTCGCATCTCTGGGCTATTATCATAACAATAAATGTAATCATGCATTGAAAGTGACCAACAAATATAATAAACTTGCCTAAAGCATCCTTGAGTCGATTATTTACTCTGGAGCGATGTAGGCTACATGCACAACCAATGTGGAAGTGGCAGTCTAGAGGAGTTCCGGCATTACCCATGTTGTTAACCAAATCTAGTACCAGATAGATAGTAAACCATCTATAGGTACATCTTAGACCCAATTTATTACTTGTATCATGCTAATAAACATAGGAACATCTGTCACTTAGAACTACTGACCATGCATGTGAACATGGATCAAGACCTCCAAATAAGTCCAACTAAAGTAAACAATGAGACTAAGCATGTAAGTAGGGTGCTAGATGTGTATCGGACTTCTGAGTTGTCGCATGCACATGTGCAGCTAGCATATCGTGGAATGCAGCATCTGAGCATGAAATACACATGTGGCTATATAAAATCAATCTAATGACATGAAGCGTAAAGACTTGGATAGATTAAAAATACACATGATAACTAGCAGATCTTACTAATAAACAACACTCAGTACAAGATCTACCAAGATAAAGAGGTGGCACCATGCTGCTCTAACATGATCAAAGACCACATCAAGGTAATGTGGCGCTTACTTTGGAAAACCATTAGGAAGGGGTGGCGATGTGCTGAGAGGATGGGAAGCACCCACTGTTGGTGAACTAATGACTCTCTGTTTATTCATGACCTTATCCTTTATGATATATAGCCTCACGTGCCAAAGTTATAAGCACTCCCAAATGCATCTAATCTGATACTCCCTCCATCCCAAAATATAGTTCTTTATAGCCCTTTTTCTTCCGTCCACATTCGAATGAATGATAATGAATATAGACATACATACAAACTACATTCATAGGGTAATTAATGAATATATGTTTTAGTCTAAAACAAATTATATTTTGGGACGAAGGGAATACTAAAAAATCTATTTCTATATACATGTTTATTTTTCTTATGGCTGAATACTTCGTTTGTGGAGCTCCATCGGTCAGAACAGTATCCTAGACCCAGCTAGGATTTGGTGCCAACACATTTATAAAACAAAATCCTCGCTCGCTAACTCTAACCCTTATTTTCACATGGTTGCAGCTCGCTCACATGACAAACCTAATTTATGTATTTATATCGTAATATATAAACTCAATAAATGATCTCCACGAGTTCCCCACGAGAATTGGGTCCTCGATGTGGATGGGGAAGAAAGTTTCCCTATTAAGCATTTCGGGGCTAGGGCAGGAAACCTAGGTTTTGGAGATCCAAGTGAGGACTAGGAGCACTCCCCCGGTCCCACCCGCTCCATTGTCATCCGTAGGGTTGGAAGGGATTTTGACTTGTTAGGCATTTAAACTCACTCGATTTACTCTAGTTCATATGGATTGAGATTAAAATGAATAGTGTTGAAGTTGGCAGTACGAAGCTGCGCTGGCCACCTCGTCTCCACACCGAAAAGAAATGGAGATGTATGTCAGTGGAAGGAGGCTGAGCGCAACCACCCCGTGCTCGCGTTGCGAGTCTAGAAGTATAAATGGCTTTAAAGGGAACGTATTCTATACACATGACTCATTGGTGTACATATGCACAAATTAAATTAAGATCTTTTATTTAACAGTCAAGGATTGAATACGTTAGTTTTATTTAAATATACAGTTAGACACGTAGAAGAGGAGTGTTAAAGGATTTTTTAAAATATATTAGTCGTTGATTCTGTTGACGCCGATCCGGGCGCCAATCACTGCGTTGAAAACCGTCGGCGGTGCTCTCTACACAGGTGCGGATTGTCCGCGGCCAGGGGCTGGACGGTCTGTGACCTGGAGCAGGGCTAGGGTTCCCTGTCTAACAGGTCGGACGGTCCGCGCCTATAGGCTAGACGGTCCGCGCGTGTGTAGGGGCAACGGAGTTCGTCGACGTCGCCTGAATCTCGCTCCCGGGAGGGACCCCGCCGGGGAGGACAGATCCTAGGTGTTGTCTAGGGTCGGTAGTCCACCCTAGACACCTCTAATCGACGTAGAGCCAAAGAAAAGTGAAGAATTTGGGGATTGAGAAGCTAAACTAGAACTAAACTAGAACTAATCCTAATAAAAACAAGAGATAAACTGATTATTGATTCAATTGTTGATCATTAATCGACCGTATTCCTCTATATTTATAGAGGAGGGGGACTGGACTCATTACAAACCAATGTCCCGGGCTAATTCTGTGAATTTAGCTAACAACCATAGCAAGAAACTCGGAACCCTAATTGGCTCTGCACGCGCGCGGACCGTCCGGACCACCATTGCGGACCGTCTAGACCGCGGACCGTCCGACCCCATGGCTGGACCATCCGGTCGCCTATTTTGGTGCCCAACATAGGCCCCCTGCCTTTTGGCGGAGCTGAGTGAACCAAAAGCAACTAACACGATGTGATCACATTGGTTTCCTTAGGCATCTTGCCACAAACTAGGATGATACTGCTTGATGAAACACCCATTTAACGCCTTCGGCAAGTCTTTGCGTTGTAATGTTTGCAACAAGTAGGCGTTACCGAACATCACATACGTGACTCTGTAAGGGTCTTCCCAGCTTGGCGACCACTTCCCAAACTTCTGGTCTTTGCTCCTCAAAGGCAAGACAGTCTTCCATACCAGGTCCCCCACTTGGATCGATTTAGCCTTGACCTTCTTGTTGTAAGATTTGGCGACCATGATCTTGTCCTTTTCTATTTCTCCTAAGGTTGCCACTCTCTTGTCGGTCACTTCATCAATATTGTCCATCATTGAATTATAATAATCACCGATAGTCAGATCATTTTGCTTGACGAACCTAACAGCATTTAAAATTATCTCTACAGATAATACCACTTCCTGCCCATAGACAAGCTCAAACAGAGATACTTTAGTAGTACGGTGTTTAGATATTCTATGAGCCCATAAAGCTTCAGACAAAATCCTACGCCAATGCTTATGATGATCAGATATCTTCTTTTTTATCAGGCTAATCAATGTCCTATTACTAGACTCGGCCTGTCCATTGACCTAAGCATAAAACAGAGATGAATTGAGTAACTTAATTCTATATAATTCAGCAAACTCATGTACCTCATTTGACATAAAATAAGCCCTTGGTCTGTAGTCAAAGTCTGGGGAATGTCGAATCTATGAATAATATGCTCAGTTATGAACTCAATTACCTCCCTGTGTGTCATGTTCTTTAGAGCAACGACTTCAGTCCATTTGGTAAAGTAGTCAGTGGCAACTAACACGAACCGATGCCCTTTTGATGATGAAGGATGAAGCTCTCCTATAAAGTCCAATCCCCATCCTCTAAAAGGCCAAGGCTTGATGATAGGATGTAATTCGACGGCAGGGACCAACTGTAAGCTGCCGAATTTTTGACATACTTGGCATCCTTTGTAGTACTTGAAACAATGAGCTATCATGTTAGGCCAATAGAAGCCAGACTTTCGCAACAACCACTTCATCTTTGGAGCCGAATGATGGGTACCACAAATCCCTTCATGTACTTCAGCCATGGCTAATATAGCATCACCTGGGCCCAAGCATTTAAGCAGGACGTCGTTGACTGTTCGGCGGTAGAGTTCATCACTCATTAAAACATACTTGAAAGTTGTACGGCGAACATTCCTATCTGTCCTAACACTAGGATTTTGTAGATAATTAATTATGGGTGTCCTCCAATCGCTTGCATCGGCTTCATTACCAGCTGCATCAATCAGGAGAACTTTCCAGGCAAACCCGGACATTCCGGAGCCCTCACCCGAACGGTCCGCAACCTAGGGAATTGGCCCTTTAACAGTTATCGGATTCTCGGTGTTGTGAAATTTCCCTCACTTTATCCGATAACCTGATGCATCTTGTGCTAAATTGTTAGCTCTGTGATTCTCAACTCTAGAGATGTGCTGAATGCTGAATTTGCCAAAAGAATGAATTATGCCCCAACATTTTTCAAGGTAACTATTTAGAGTACCATCAAAACATTGATACTCTTCTAATACCTATTGGACAACCAGCTGAGAATCACCAAATGCCTTCACATGTTTTACTCCCATACAATTTAAAAGTTCCAAGCCAAACAAAAGGGCCTCATATTCGACATGATTGTTAGTGCAATAAGTTTTTAATCGGCTAGAGAAGTCGAAGGAGACATTACTTGGTGAAACAAGCACGATGCCAATTCTTTGTCCTTCATTGCAAACCGATCCATCAAAATATAAAGTCTAGGGAGTAACAATGAGGTATGATATATCTAGTTTATGAGTATCATCAATCCGATGTTCTACAATAAAATCTGCTACGACCTGGCCTTTCATAGATTTCAATGGTTCATAGTGAGAGCACCTAGAGGGGGGGGGTTGAATAGGTGATCCTGTAAAACTTGAAACTTAAGTCACAAAAACTTGGTTAAGCGTTAGCACAATAATCGCCAAGTGGCTAGAGAGGAGTCTCAACAAAACACAATAACCACAAGAGATCAATCACAGAGATGGCACGGTGGTTATCCCGTGGTTCGGCCAAGACCAACGCTTGCCTACTCCACGTTGTGGCGTCCCAACGGATGAGGGTTGCAATCAACCCCTCTCAAGCGGTCCAAAGACCCACTTGAATACCACGGTGTTTTGCTTTGCTTTTCTTAATCCCGTTCGCGAGGAATCTCCACAACTTGGAGCCTCTCGCCCTTACACTTGAAGTTCACAAAGAAGCACGGAGTAAGGGAGGGATGAGCAACGCACACAAGACACAAGAATCAGAATGTCAACACACACACAAGTCGCAACAAGAGGTCACAACACAACCCAACGAGTTCACAACTCAACAAGAGCTCTAGATGCTATCACGAAGAAACAAATGCGTGGAATCGAAGTCTTGGTGCTTAGGAATGTTTTGAGTATGCTTGATGTTCTCCTCCATGCGCCTAGGGGTCCCTTTTATAGCCCCAAGGCAGCTAGGAGCCGTTGAGAACATTCCTGGAAGGCAGATCTTGCCTTCTGTCGACTGGCGCACCGGACAGTCCGGTGCACCACCGGACACTGTCCGGTGCAGATATCCTTCTTTATTTGGCGAAGCCGACCGTTGGAGTCTGAGAGCCGTTGGCGCACCGGACACTGTCCGGTGCACACCAGACAGTCCGGTGCACCAATGTGACCGTTGGCTCGGCCACGCGTCACGCGTGGAATCCTCGGCCAACCGTTGCCCCGGCTAACCGTTGACTCACCGGACAGTCCGGTGCACCACCGGACAGACCGGTGAATTTTAGCCGTACGTCGTTAATCATCTCCTGAGAGTGACGAGTTCGCCTGTGAACAGCTCACCGGACAGTCCGGTGCACCACCGGACAGTCCGGTGAATTATAGCCGTACACCGCCGTCGAAGTCCCGAGAGCAGCCTGTTCGCCAGAGCCAGCCTGGCGCACCGGACACTGTCCGGTGCACCACCGGACAGTCCGGTGCACCCAGACTGAGCAGACTTTGGCTGAACAAAGCCATCTCATTTCCAATTCAATTTTTCCTGTTTCCAGCACTTAGACACAATACATTAGTCCATAAAACAATGTACTAAGTCCAGAAACATACCTTTGACATGATTTGCACTTTGTCCACCACTTTGCATAGATTAACATAAAAGCACTTGCGTTGGCACTCAATCACCAAAATACTTAGAAATGGCCCAAGGGCACATTTCCCTTTCACATAGGCCAAGTCATATCCTATGAGTGCATAAGCCCATTTACCAATTCTACCACTCATAATCGGGTTTTGCAACATGTATTTGATCACATCGATTTGACCGGCAACGGTGCAATGACTAGATAGTAAATAACATCTACACTTGGTGCATGCATAAAACAGGCATAAGCATAACTTCTTGATAAAAGTGTACCTCGTTTGAGCATCCACCAGCCTCTGACTTAGGTAGGTTACCACATGCTCCTTTCCTCCGGTTACCACAAAAGCACTTGCGTTGGCACTCAATCACCAAAATACTTAGAAATGGCCCAAGGGCACATTTCCCTTTCAATCTCCCCCTTTTTGGTGATTTATGCCAACACAACATAAAGCAACTAGAACAAGTGCAATATCAATGCAAATGAGAACTCAAAATTGTTTTGATTCATATTTGGTATATATGGATCACTCTTTGCCACCACTTGGTTTGTTTTTGCAAATCAAACTCAAATTCCTATCTCTAAGTCAAATTCACTTGTAGAGACATAAAGAGAGGTATTCCAAAGAGAATTGATCAAGGATTTCAAAAACTCCCCCTTTTTCCCATAATCAACACTTCTCCCCACAAGAGGCCAACTTTTGACAAAAGAGACAATAAAAGAGTTTTGACAAACCAAAAGCTCTAATCTACTATTTTCAAAATTTCTCAAGTGGTAGCTGATCCATCTATTGCTTTGGCCTTTATTTTCTCCCCCTTTGGCATCAAGCACCAAAACGGGATCAACCTTGGCCCTTGAACCCCATTGCCTCACCAAAATCTTCAAATAAGAATACAAAGGCAATAAGAGTACATGAGATGAACTTGGAATAAGTTACCCTCTCATCGGAGTGCAGTGGAAGTCTTTCATGGTCCAAGTCCACCTTTTCCCTTTCAAACCTCCTTTGAGACTAAAACAAGCAAACTCAAGCACACGGTTAGTCTCAAAGGGTGAAGTTGTAGCACAGCTCCCCCTAAATATGTGCATCACTTGCAAAAAGGACTTGTGAGGTCCAGGGAGTGTTTGTACAACTTGAGCACCATAAGTAAGCAACAAAATGCAGAAGGAACATGATCAAAGGTATAAACACATGTATGCTATAAATCAATCCAAGTTCCGCGAATCTAGGACATTTAGCTCACTACACAGCCTGCAAAAGGTCTTCTCATCTAAAGGCTTGGTGAAGATATCGGCTAGCTGGTTCTCGGTGCTAACATGAAACACTTCGATATCTCCCTTTTGCTGGTGGTCTCTCAAAAAGTGATGTCGAATGTCAATGTGCTTTGTGCGGCTGTGCTCAACAGGATTTTCCGCTATTCGGATAGCACTCTCATTGTCACATAGGAGTGGGACTTTGCTCAGATTGTAGCCAAAGTCCTGGAGGGTTTGCCTCATCCAAAGTAGTTGCACGCAACACTGTCCTGCGGCAGCGTACTCGGCCTCAGCGGTGGATAGGGCAACGAAAGTTTGTTTCTTAGAATTCCACGACACCAGGGACCTTCCTAAGAATTGGCACGTCCCCGATGTACTCTTCCTATCGACCTTACATCCAGCATAGTCGGAATCTGAATATCCAATCAAGTCAAAGTTAGACCCCTTTGGATACCAGATCCCGAAGCAAGGCGTAGCGACTAAATATCTAAGCATTCTCTTCACGGCCACTAAGTGACACTCCCTTGGATCGGATTGAAATCTAGCACACATGCATACGCTAAGCATAATATCCGGTCTACTAGCACACAAATAAAGTAAAGACCCTATCATAGACCGGTATGCCTTTTCATCAACGGACTTACCTCCTTTGTTGAGGTCGGTGTGTCCGTCGGTTCCCATCGGTGTCTTTGCGGGCTTGGCGTCCTTCATCCCAAACCGCTTTAGCAAGTCTTGCGTGTACTTCGTTTGGGAGATGAAGGTACCATCCTTGAGTTGCTTCACTTGGAACCCAAGGAAGTAGTTCAACTCGCCCATCATCGACATCTCGAATTTCTGCGTCATCACCCTGCTAAACTCTTCACAAGACTTTTGGTTAGTAGAACCAAATATTATGTCATCGACATAAATTTGGCACACAAAAAGATCACCATCGCAAGTCTTAGTAAAAAGAGTTGGATCGGCTTTCCCAACCTTGAAAGCATTAGCAATTAGAAAGTCTCTAAGGCATTCATACCATGCTCTTGGGGCTTGCTTAAGTCCATAGAGCGCCTTAGAGAGCTTACACACGTGGTCGGGGTACCGTTCATCCTCAAAGCCAGGGGGTTGCTCCACGTACACCTCCTCCTTGATCGGCCCGTTGAGGAAAGCGCTCTTCACATCCATTTGGTACAACCTGAAAGAATGGTGAGCGACATATGCTAGCAAAATACGAATTGATTCTAGCCTAGCCACAGGAGCGAAAGTCTCCTCAAAGTCCAAACCTGCGACTTGGGCATAACCTTTTGCCACAAGTCGAGCCTTGTTCCTTGTCACCACCCCGTGCTCATCATGTTTGTTGCAGAACACCCACTTGGTTCCCACAACATTTTGCTTGGGACGAGGCACCAGTGTCCAAACTTCATTACGCTTGAAGTTGTTGAGCTCTTCCTGCATGGCCAATACCCAGTCCGAATCTAGCAAGGCCTCTTCTACCCTGAAAGGCTCAATAGAAGAGACAAAAGAGTAATGCTCACAAAAATTCACCAATCTAGAGCGAGTAGTTACTCCCTTGCTAATATCACCCAAAATTTGGTCGACGGGATGATTCCTTTGAATCGTCGCTCGAACTTGGGTTGGAGGTGCCTGAGGTGCTTCTTCCTCTTCAACCTGAACATCTTGTGCTCCCCCTTGATCACACGCCTCCACTTGAGGTACCTGTTCATCATCTTGGGTTGGGGGATGCACCATTGTTGAGGAAGAAGGTTGATCTTGCTCCTTTTGTTCCAGTGGCCTCACATGTCCAATCGCTATGGTGCGCATTGCGGCCGTTGGAACGTCTTCTTCATCGGTTAGAAGCTCATACGAAGTCTTCTTGAGGAGGCAGTGAAGGTAGACCCGGTTGATTGCGTGGCAAGCCATGTTCACGGCTTCCGACCAAAAGCGCTCGGGGGTCTTGAATTCCCCAAGTATCGTCCTCGCCATATCGATGAGCGTCCTGTTCTTCCTCTCTACCACACCATTTTGCTGTGGTGTGTAGGGAGCGGAGAACTCGTGCTTGATCCCTTCCTCCTCAAGGAACTCCTCCACTTGAAGGTTCTTGAACTCGGACCCGTTGTCGCTCCTTATCTTCTTCACCTTGAGCTCAAACTCATTTTGAGCTCTCCTGAGGAAGCGCTTGAGGGTCCCTTGGGTTTCAGATTTATCCTGCAAAAAGAATACCCAAGTGAAGCGGGAAAAATCATCAACTATAACAAGACCGTACTTACTTCCTCCTATACTTAGATAGGCGACGGGTCTGAAGAGGTCCATATGAAGCATCTCCAAGGGTCTTGATGTGGTCATCACATTTTTGGTGTGATGAGAGCCTCCCACCTGTTTCCCTGCTTGACAAGCTGCACAAGGTCTATCTTTTTCGAAATGTACGTTAGTTAGACCTATCACGTGTTCTCCCTTTAGAAGTTTGTGAAGGTTCTTCATCCCCACATGTGCTAAGCGGCGATGCCACAGCCAGCCCATGCAAGTCTTAGCAATTAAGCATGCATCTAGACCGGCCTCTTCTTTTGCAAAATCAACCAAATAAAGTTTGCCGTCTAGTACACCTTTAAAAGCTAGTGAACCATCACACCTTCTAAAGACAGACACATCTACATTTGTGAATAGACAATTATATCCCATATTGCATAATTGACTAACAGATAACAAGTTATATCCAAGAGACTCAACTAAAAACACATTAGATATAGAGTGCTCGGATGAAATAGCAATTTTACCTAACCCTTTTACCTTGCCTTGGTTCCCATCACCGAATATTATTGAATCTTGGGGATCCTTGTTCTTGACGTAGGAAGAGAACATCCTCTTTTCCCCCGTCATGTGGTTTGTGCATCCGCTGTCGATAATCCAGCTTGTACCCCCGGATGCATAAACCTGCAAGGCAAATTTAGGCTTGTACCCAACTCTTGTTGGGTCCTAGGTACCCAACTCTTGTTGGGTCCTACAAGGTTAGTCACAATTGTCTTAGGGACCCAAATGCAAGTTTTATCTCCCTTGCATCTTGCCCCTAACTTCCTAGCAATCACCTTCTTATTCTTTCTACAAATGGCAAATGAAGCATTGCAAGCATGATATATTGTAGAAGGTTGATTAACTTTCCTAGGAACATTAACAACATTTCTCCTAGGCATATTATGAACAACATTTCTCCTAGCAACATTTCTATCATGCATAACATGGGAACTAGAAGCGGTCATAGCATGAAAAAAAGCATCATAACTCCTAAAGGCATTCTTAGAATGTCTCCTATCATGGTACATGAAAGCATGGTTCTTTTGCACACTACTAGCCATAGGGGCCTTCCCTTTCTCCTTGGCGGAGATGGAAGCCTTATGGCTTGTTAAGTTCTTGGCTTCCCTCTTGAAGCCAAGACCATCCTTAATTGAGGGGTGTCTACCAATCGTGTAGGCATCCCTTGCAAATTTTAGTTTGTCAAATTCACTTTTGCTAGTCTTAAGTTGGGCATTAAGACTAGCCAATTCATCATTTAATTTAGAAATTTAAGCTAGGTGTTCATTACAAGCATCAATGTCAAAATCTTTACACCTATTACAGATCCTAACATGTTCTACACAAGAGTTAGATTTACTTGCTACTTCTAGTTTAGCATTTAAATCATTATTTACACCTTTTAAAGTAGAAATGGTTTCATGACAAGTAGATAGTTCATAAGAAAGTATTTCATTTCTTTTAACTTCTAAAGCATGAGATTTTTGTGCCTCTACAAATTTATCATGTTCTTCATACAACAAATCCTCTTGTTTCTCTCAAAGTCTATCCTTTTCATTCAAGGCATCAATCAATTCATTAATCTTATCTATTTTAGTTCTATCCAATCCCTTGAACAAACTAGAGTAATCTATTTCTTCATCGCTAGACTCATCATCACTAGAAGAATCATAAGTAGTACTGTCTCGAGTACATACCTTCTTCTCCTTCGCCATGAGACATGTGTGACGCTCATTGGGGAAGAGGGATGACTTGTTGAAGGCGGTGGCGGCGAGTCCTTCATTGTCGGAGTCGGAGGAGGAGCAATCCGAATCCCACTCCTTTCCGATATGTGCCTCGCCCTTGGCCTTCTTGTAATTCTTCTTCTTTTCCCTTTTGTTCCCTTTTTCCTGGTCACTTTCATTATCGGGACAGTTAGCAATGAAATGACCAATCTTACCATATTTAAAGCATGAGCGCTTCCCCTTTGTCTTGGTCTTGCTTGGCTGTCCCTTGCGACCCTTTAGCGCCGTCTTGAAGCGCTTGATGATGAGGGCCATCTCTTCATCATTGAGCTCGGCCGCCTCAACTTGTGCTACCTTGCTAGGTAGCGCCTCTTTGCTCCTCGTTGCCTTGAGAGCAATGGGTTGAGGCTCATGGATTGGACCGTTCAACGCGTCGTCCACGTACCTCGCCTCCTTGATCATCATTCGCCCGCTTACGAACTTTCCAAGGACTTCTTCGGGCGACATCTTGGTGTACCTAGGATTTTCACGAATATTGTTCACCAAATGTGGATCAAGTACAGTGAAGGACCTTAGCATTAGGCGGACGACGTCGTGGTCCGTCCATCGCGTGCTTCCGTAGCTCCTTATTTTGTTGATAAGGGTCTTGAGCCGGTTGTATGTTTGGGTTGGCTCCTCGCCCCTTATCATCGCGAATCGTCCAAGCTCGCCCTCCACCAACTCCATCTTGGTGAGCAAGGTGACGTCGTTCCCCTCATGAGAGATCTTGAGGGTGTCCCAGATCTGCTTGGCATTGTCCAAGCCGCTCACTTTATGGTACTCGTCCCTGCACAAGGAGGCTAACAACACAGTAGTAGCTTGTGCATTTTTATGAATCTGTTCATTAATAAATATAGGACTATCCGAGCTATCAAACTTTATTCCATTCTCAACAATCTCCCATATGCTTGGATGGAGAGAAAACAAGTGACTACGCATTTTGTGGCTCCAAAATCCGTAGTCCTCCCCATCAAAGTGTGGAGGCTTGCCGAGAGGAATGGAAAGTAAATGTGAATTTGAGCTAAGCGGAATACGCGAATAATCGAAAGAAAAGTTTGAGTTAACCGTCTTTCGTTTCTCGTAGTTGTAGTCGTCCTTTTGGGAAGAAGTAGATTCGTCACTGTCGTCGTAGTAGACGATCTCCTTGATGCGCCTTGTCTTCTTCTTCTTCCCATCTTTCCGTCTATGGCCCGAGCCTGATTCGGTAGGCTTGTCATCCTTCGGCTCGTTGACGAAGGACTCCTCCTTATCGTTGATCACGATTCCCTTCCCCTTAGGATCCATCTCTTCGGGCGATTAGTCCCTTCGTGAAGAGAACGACTCTGATACCAATTGAGAGCACCTAGAGGGGGGGTGAATAGGTGATCCTGTAAAACTTGAAACTTAAGCCACAAAAACTTGGTTAAGCGTTAGCACAATAATCGCCAAGTGGCTAGAGAGGAGTCTCAACAAAACACAATAACCACAAGAGATCAATCACAGAGATGGCACGATGGTTATCCCGTGGTTCGGCCAAGACCAACGCTTGCCTACTCCACGTTGTGGCGTCCCAACGGACGAGGGTTGCAATCAACCCCTCTCAAGCGGTCCAAAGACCCACTTGAATACCATGGTGTTTTGCTTTGCTTTTCTTAATCCCGTTCACGAGGAATCTCCACAACTTGGAGCCTCTCGCCCTTACACTTGAAGTTCACAAAGAAGCACAGAGTAAGGGAGGGATGAGCAACGCACACAAGACACAAGAATCAGAATGTCAACACGCACACAAGTCGCAACAAGAGCTCGCAACACAACCCGACGAGTTCACAACTCAACAAGAGCTCTAGATGCTATCACGAAGAAACAAATGCGTGGAATCGAAGTCTTGGTGCTTAGGAATGTTTTGAGTATGCTTGATGTTCTCCTCCATGCGCCTAGGGGTCCCTTTTATAGCCCCAAGGCAGCTAGAAGCCGTTGAGAACATTCCTGGAAGGCAGATCTTGCCTTCTGTCGACGGCGCACCGGACAGTCCGGTGCACCACCGGACACTGTCCGGTGCAGATATCCTTCCTTATTTGGCGAAGCCGACCGT
The DNA here is from genome assembly GCA_029449295.1 of Zea luxurians. Lineage (NCBI taxonomy): Eukaryota > Viridiplantae > Streptophyta > Magnoliopsida > Poales > Poaceae > Zea > Zea luxurians. The sequence goes on along the minus strand of JAOPSE010000019.1, from coordinate 20,133,118 downwards.
TGGAGTCTGAGAGCCGTTGGCGCACCGGACACTGTCCGGTGCACACCGGACAGTCCGGTGCACCAATGTGATCGTTGGCTCGGCCACGCGTCACGCGCGGAATCCTCGGCCGACCGTTGCCCAGGCTGATCGTTGACTCACCGGACAGTCTGGTGCACCACCGGACAGACCGGTGAATTTTAGTCATACGCCGTTAATCATCTCCCGAGAGCGACGAGTTCGCCTGTGAACGGCTCACCGGACAGTCCGGTGAATTATAGCCGTACACCGCCGTCGAAGTCCCGAGAGCAGCTTGTTCGCCAGAGCCAGCCTGGCGCACCGGACACTGTCCGGTGCACCCAGACTGAGCAGACTTTGGCTGAACAAAGCCATCTAATTTCCAATTCAATTTTTCCTGTTTCCAGCACTTAGACACAATACATTAGTCCATAAAACAATGTACTAAGTCCAGAAACATACCTTTGACATGATTTGCACTTTGTCCACCACTTTGCATAGATTAACATAAAAGCACTTGCGTTGGCACTCAATCACCAAAATACTTAGAAATGGCCCAAGGGCACATTTCCCTTTCACATAGGCCAAGTCATATCCTATGAGTGCATAAGCCCATTTACCAATTCTACCACTCATAATCGGGTTTTGCAACATGTATTTGATCACATCGATTTGACCGGCAACGGTGCAATGACTAGATAGTAAATAACATCTACACTTGGTGCATGCATAAAACAGGCATAAGCATAACTTCTTGATAAAAGTGTACCTCGTTTGAGCATCCACCAGCCTCTGACTTAGGTAGGTTACCACATGCTCCTTTCCTCCGGTCTCTTGCGTCAGAACAGCTCCAACAACCTTATCTCCAGCTACAATGTATAATCTGAATGGTACTCCTACCTGTGGCGCTTTCAACACGGGAGCTGAAGACAAATACTTTCTGATAAGATCAAACGCTTCCTGCTGTTCTGCCCCCAGGTGAATTCGACATCATTTTTAAGCTGAAGGATAGGAGTGAAGGCATCAATTTTCCTGGCTAGGTTAGAAATAAACCTTCATAAATAATTTATCTTGTCGAGGAACTTCTGCACTTCAAGCTTACAGGTCGAAGGTCCCACATTCCGAATGGATTTAATTCAGTAAAGGTCTATCTCTATACCATGTTCATGAATGATGAATCCTAAGAACTTACCAGCTGACACTCCAAAAGCGCATTTACGTGAGTTCATTTTCAAACCATACTGACGCATTTTATCAAAGGCTTTGCACAAATAAGCTATATGAGAACTAAATTCAGCCAATTTGACTACAAGAATCATCAATGTAGACTTCCACGGTGTTTCCCAATAGCTCTTGAAAAAACAAATTCATAGCCCTCTGATAAGTAGCACCAGCATTTTTTAGACCAAATGTCATGACAACCCACTTAAATAAACCAATGAAGCCTAGACATATAAAGGTCGTTTTAGACGCATCTTCTTCAGCCATGAAAATCTGATTATATTCGGCATTACCGTCAGGAAAGCTGATAATTCTATTTCCTGACGCATTATTGATCAACATGTCGGCTATGGGCATAGGATATTCAACTTTAGGAGTTGCTCTATTCAAATTGCAAAAATCAATGCATACTCTGAGCTTACCTGATTCTTTCTTATTCACCGACACAATATTGGAGACCCACTCTGTGTACCTACAAGGTCTAATAAAATTAGCTTCTAGCAGCCGGTGAATTTTGTCCTTTATTCATGGGAGTAGGTCTGGACAAAATGTTCTAGCTTTCTGCTTGAAAGGTCTGAAACCGGACTTAATAGGTAGTCGATGCTCTACTATCTCTCGGCTTAATCCTGACATCTCAGTATAATTCCAAGCAAAGCAATTAGAATATTCTTTCAATAGACCGATCATTTCATCTCTAGGATCGGTCTCCAAGGTTTTTGTTCATAAAAGTCGGCCATGGAGTTTTACTATCTCCTATATGGATCTCCTCCAAAGGATCGGTCGGTGTAAACACCTGTCCTAGTTTGTCGAGATCTCTGAATTCCTCTATTATGTCTCCCACAGAAGAATTAGATGATCTCTGTGTAACGGCGGACCGTCCCGTCTCGAGAGTCGGACCGTCCGCGATACTGGTTTTATGCTATGGTAGTCGCTCGGCCTTAAAAGCCGAACTGTTCTATGACAAACCGGACCGTCCGGCCTCAGAGGCAAACCGTCCGTGACCAGGGACATGTTTGCCATGTGTGTACTCATCATTTAAACTTTATTTAGGATTTAGTCGATTCTCCATCGCCTCTAGAATTACAGGAATGAAACCCTTTTTATCTATACTTATGAATTGATAATCAGAAAAATCTACTCCTGTGAGACATGAAGCAGTCTCATAGGTCCAAAGTATAGGGGCATCGGCCATGGCAATACAGGCTGATGCATCAGCATGTACTTGTTCTATATCATCGCCTACCGATTGTAGTAACATCTGATGTAACGTAGAAGGTACACATTGATTAGCATGAATCCAATCTCTGCCTAAAATTAGACTGAAATTTCCTTCTACATTAGCAACGAAGAATGCAGCAACAAGGGTCTTAGTCATGATGGTTAACTCAACGGACGTGACTCCCTTGGCTTTGATTGAACTATCAGTTCCAACACCGCTGAGGGTCATGTTGGTCTTGACAAGTTCATCGCCCTATTTACCTAATTTTCTATACAATGAATAAGGCATTAGATTTACGCCCCCCCCCCCCCCCCGTCTACCAACATTTTAGCAATTGGTATCCCATCAATGTGACCGCGCACGAATAGCGGCTTTAAATGATTTACCGATTCCTTTGGTTTAGTGAAGGCGGACTCTTTAGGACCAAAGTCGAACTGAGCAATGACAGGTTCAACGTCGCCGACAATAGTACAATCGGCGGAGAATGTAATAACATGTACGTCCATACTTGGGTACTCTGGAGAAGCTTCGTAGTCGACTAGGTCTTCCCCTAGTAGGTTGTCCTCCTCCATGGGTGTTGGCGCGTCGTTGGACGTGTCCTGGTACAGTGCGGACGATCCGGACTCAGGGGTCGGACGGTCCGTGCCCTGTGCAGAGGGACCAGCCTTTATAGCCGGACTGTCTGCCATACTTGTAGAGGGCTACACAATTGTTGTTTTATTTCCTGTTTTTGTGACCGTTTGCTTTTCCTCAATGGCATTTGGTCTCCATCTCTTTTGTGGTGGCGGGAACTGTGGATATGTGTCATTGAATATCTTTTCTGCCTCCTTTTCCTGGTTCTCCTTCGCTCTTAGGCACTGTAATTTTTGCTTTTGTGATCGTGTCAATCCCGATGGGCACCATCAAGGCATGGAGTATTTTGGATCAGATGTTTTGTTGACTGTCGTATCTTCTTTTTTGCTTGTGTCGGCTGATTCACCAAAAATCATTGGCCCTTTGTTATTTTCTTGTATGAGGACATCTGTTGTTCCTATTTTGATGACGTCTCCTTTTGTCATCCTCTTGGAGGTTGTAACCATATGCCCCCCTGCCGGATTGGTCGTCCTTTGCTGCCGAGTGGTCTGACAATCTCGTTGGGCCTGTGCCTGATGACTGGATTGAGTGGTGCCCAATTAGTCTTGTACTAGAGGTGCCACCCTGTTGAATATAGATGTTTGGGGTGCCCCTCAAGCGAGGTACTAGCGCATCCCAAATGAGTATGGTGGCATGCCCCACATTTGATTTGGGACATATGGCGGTGGCATGTATGTATATTGATATGGCACAGGTGGATATGGGGGTGGAGGTGTCCATGCAGGTATGTTGGGTCATAATTAGACATTATGACCTGTCATTCTTTCTGATTGGTGAGGTGGTCCAATCGGCCTTACCTGATGTCGCTCTTGAGTGGGTGAGCGAGGTCGCTTTGTTGGCCAGTCACTTGGGTTGGCCTTCCTTTTTACATATTTAGACAATAATTGGTCAAAGGTCGGGCCGGATCTGACCAGTCGGCCAGCTGCCTTTACCGTGTTAGTTTTCCACGTACCTATTTCTAGTCGTCGCGGTTTAAAGGTACGTGGCCGTCGTGGTTCTTGGGCGTTGCTGGACCGTCCACTAGAATGGTCCGGACTGTCCGACGGTGTCTCGTACCGTCCATGTCTATGCGTTGGACCGTCCGCGCTACGCAAAATAGGTGCACGCACCTGGTTCCTTGCTTGCGCCTGTCCCCCGGCGTTAGAGGTGGTGATGGTCACTTTCAAAGTCTCCCCTCCTTAGGAGTCTTTTCCGCCACCACTTTCTACAAGAGATTTTATTATTCTCATCGGCCTCTCATGCATCGCCGATGTTTACTTCTTTGCCTTAGGGCCTTTTTGCTCTCGAAGTCGATCACATTCACTGGGAAGGGTTTCATGTCTACCTGCATTTCCTGAAATTTCGATCGTCCCTCGTTAATGGCTGATTGGATCAGTCGTCGAAATACATTACAATCATTAGTGGCATGAGAAAACGAGTTGTGCCACTTGCAGTATGCACGACGTTTTATTTCGTCGGCGGATGGAACAGTATGATTTATTTTTATGTTGCCTTTTTTGAGTAATTCGTCAAATATTTTGTCACATTTACCAACATTAAATGTAAATTTAACCTCCTCTTATCGTTTCTTTTGAACTAGATGTAAGGAGGAACAAGCCGAAGATTTGGCATGCTTTGTTCAAACAATCTCAGCCGCGTATACTTCTTTTGATTCGTCGTCCGAGCTACTCTGGTCACACTCTACTATATGAACGTTGTGGCGAATCATTTTAGCAGTTTCTTTGCTTCGGCTTTCACAATCCAAAGCTCTTTGATGTAACTGTGCTAGCGTGAAAAACTGGATACCTTCTTATCTTTCCTTTAAATAATATCACAATCCATTAAAGGTTAATCCCGATAGCTGTTTTCTGCCAAATAAATTTGAAGGCATCAGTTTCTTGTATCCCGAAACCTCCGGATGTATTCATTAACCGATTCGTCTTTTCCTTGTCGCAGGGCCACTAGGTCTACTAAATCTAACTCATAGTCACCAGAAAAGAAGTGATCGTGGAATTTTTGTTCTAAATCTCTCCATGACAAAATAGAATTAGGAGGTAATGTAGCGTACCATGCGAATGTGGTTCCTGTTAAAGATAATGAAAATAAACACACACAGAACGCCTCTGTGTCGGCTAATTCTCCTAATTGCGCTAAAAACTGGCCTATGTGTTCACGTGTGCTCTTTCCTTGGTCACCCAAAAATTTTGCTAATTCAGGTATCCTGGTTCCCTGTGGGTATGGGTGGTGGTCAAATCGGTTGTCATAAGGCCTCCGATATGACTGTCCCCCAGGGACCATGCTTACTCCGAGCTTATCTCGGAATGCCCCGGCTATTTCTTCTCTTACTATATCCATAGCAGCCGGTGGGAGACAACCGGCTCTTTGTCCTATCATAGGTGAGGTTGTTTGGACATTAGTTTGTTGTCTTCCTCCCCCCATTGGTTTGAGTTAGGTGGTGCATTACCATTTGCCCTATATGGTTCATAGGATTGACCATTCCTTTCCGGCCTTCTAGATGGAGTCGGAAAGTACTCGCCCCCATGGGCTTGGGATTCTGTATTAATGGGCTGGTGCATTGTATAGTGCAATGGGAAGTGTTGCTGGGACGGGCGAAGATTTAGGTAACAATCCTCCTCAAACAACCCTGTGCCAGACCGTCCGGTCGGATACGCGGACCGTCCGGTCATATATGCGGAATGTCCGTGATCATATGCAGACGGTCTGTCTGGGTGGTTTAGGGCTTGTGTAGCATGTGGTGGCTCGGACACATATCTCGGTAACTCATTAAAATCAGACTGGTCGTTGCTGGCCCGGATGGTCCGTGCTCACGTGCGGACGGTCCGGACATGTGCAGATCGGCTAATTTATTGCCGATTTGCGTAAGAGGTTGTGGTTGCTCAGGGTATGTGTCTATCGGCATCCCATAAAGGGGTTGTGACTAGTCATGACAACCTGTAGCCGATGAATTACGTGTGTTTTCCCCAATTCAACCTCGTGCGAAGGAAATTTTGCGACAGTAGATTTATCAAACACACGTACTAGCCTACTATAATCTTTTTGCATACCCCCTATGATATTTTGCATTTGGTCTCGCTACTCATCTATATAATTTTAAAGAGATTGGAGCTCATTCGTGTCGCTTACCTCGGGGGTATTTGTGGTAGGTCGGACCGCAGCCAGATCTGTTGCCGTTGCCGAACGACCTTGTTGTTCCTGTCCACCTTGAAGTTGGCTAGGAACTTCGCCTTTGCTTCTTGGATCAGCTGCTCCTTGTTCTCCTTGAACTGGAGCTATTCGTTAGCCGGCAAGGTCTCCCAAGTCGGCTCTATGATATTGTTGTGGGAGACGTCAGAGTTATCCCTTGAACCGGCCATTGAGGGCCGATCTGATGGGTCTATATATGTTGTCCCCAGCGAAATCGCCAAAAAGTGTTGACGCCGATCCGGGCGCCAATCACTGTGTTGAGAACCGGCGGCGGTGCTCTCTACACAGGTGCAGACGGACCGCGGCCAGGGGCCGGACGGTCCGCGACCTGGAGCAGGGCTAGGGTTCCCTGCCTGATGGGTCGGACGACCCATGGCTATAGGCCGGACGGTCCGCGCGTACGTAGGGGCGACGAAGTTCGTCGACGGCGCCTGAATCTCGCTCCCGGGAGGGACCCCATCGGGGAGGAGAGATCCTAGGTGTTGTCTAGGGTCGGCAGGCCACCCTAGACACCTCTAATCGACGTAGAGCCGAAGAGAAGTAGAATTTGGGGATTGAGAAGCTAAACAAGAACTACTCCTAATGCCTAAGGTAAAAACGAGAGATAAACTGATTATTAATTCGATTGTTGATCATTAATCGGCTGTATTCCTCTACATTTATAGAGGAGGGGAGCTTGGCCCGTTACAAACCAATTTCCCGGGCTAATTTCACGAATTTAGCTAACAACCATAGCAAGAAACTCGGAACCCTAATTGGCTCTGCCCACGCAGACCGTCTGGACCACCAGTGCGGACCGTCCGGACCGCGGACCGTCCGGACCGCGGACCGTCCGGCCTCAGGACCGGACCGTCTGTTTTAGTGACCAACATATTCTTTAATGAAAGGTTTATATTTAGTTTATGCTACATATATGCACGAATATATGGGATGCATAGAATATGCTTCCGGTTTGAAATCCCCACCGCGTGGCGCCCAGGGTTACCCATCCCGTTTTTGAACTGAATTTCGCCCATTTCTGAAAATGGGAAATAACCGAATTTTGCTTGAATTTCGCATTTACCAAATGGTTTATGTTTCAAATTCAAAAACCGAATTTCGTATTTTTCGACCGAATTTTGTCGTTTCCCAACCGAATTTCAGTGTTTTTTGACCAAGAAACGTACTTTAGTTAAAAAAATAAAAAATTTGGTAGGGTTTATCTGTGTTTTATTCAAATAATGTTGCACAATGAATAACAATATATTCAAAAATAATTTCATGCCCATAATCACATAAACCTTATTTACGCAAATAGAAACCTGTAATTTAAGTACAACACAAAGCAATAGAAGGTTACAATCATGTCATACAATGATACAAGTACATATAAAATTTTCCATAACACAATTCTTCACACAAATTATGTATGGACCATATATTCAACTAGAGTTTTAGTATTCAGGCATGTTTGAACCTTCTGGGTATGAGCTAATTCCATATTCATTTTTTTTGAAAATCTAGGAGGGGTGAACCCCTACTGTAAATTTTGTATTAGGATGATTAATTACAATAGTGTTGAGAGCCAACTGTACATCTAGTTACAAGGGTATCAGAATGGGGGGGGAGAATCTAAGGCAATCTAAAAAATTAAATATGTCTCTGATGAAGCCAATCTAGAATTGAGATGTCATATTTTCCTCTTGCTCTATGGATAACCAAAAGCAGTTCTTTTCTGAACTCATTTTTGCAATGTTGAACTGTTGGATCCTGATTTTCAAAGATCCAACTGTTTCGACATTTCCAAATGCTCCATGTCATTAGGATGATTACTTCCATGAACAAATGCACAATTAGCTGTTGTTTTAGATTAGCGAACGCTTCCTCTGGCTGAGCAATTCTGGGAGGATTGATTCCAATGGAGTTCCAGCAGGCTTTTGCAAAGTTGCATCTGAGAAATAGATGATAGAGGGTTTCCTCCTTCTGCCAGATGCAGTTCTCACATGTGTAGGATTCCGGTGTCATATTTTTCCTTCGAAGCATACTCCCGGTGTTAAGTATATCTTTGAGCCACAACCAGAAAAAAGACTTTATGCTTGGGTTGACATTTGTTTTTCCAAAGCCACTTATAAACAATGTGAACATTGGAGTGGCCAATTAGTTTCCTATAAGCCTTTTGCGTTGAGTAGATCACGGATCCCCAGATATAAGTCCAGCTATCTTTTGTGTTAGAAAGGTTAACGTTGGCCTAGATTTCACTAAGGTCCAAATATTGCTCATAAGCTTGCTCTGAGAGAGGTAAATCAAATATTTGAAATAAATGGTTTTTTATGTTTAACCTCAGCTATAGAAAGTTTTGTGTCATTTGCAAATGAGAATAATTGTGGGTATTGCTGCTTAGGTATTCCATTATTCCACAGGTCATCCTAGAAGTGAATAGAACACCCATCTCCAATTGTTGAAGCTAAGCCCTTGTAATTATCTAATAAAGTAATAGACTTATCCACTAGAAAGACCCTATTCTTCAGTGATCAGGTAGCCGACCAGAATTATAGTAGCTATTCCAAATGAGGCTAACCCACGGCAGATCATGTTTGTTAAAGAACTTGTGTAGGTATTTCAGAAGAAGGGCTTCATTCTGGGTTTCTAGCTTTAGAGGAGCTTGTTAACTCCATTGGATTTCGGCTTGACAATCATGGACCATGCAGTTAGAGGAGCTTTTTTTGAGTTGATGTCATTCCCTCTCCAAAGACAATGTTTTCTGTAAATGTCAATCTGTTTGACTATAGTTGATGGGATCTTGAGAGTACACATGTAGAAAGTTGGCAGCGCGGTGAAAACTGAGTTAACAAGCTCTAGTCTTCCAGCTTGGGAGAAAATGTTGTATTCTGGGTTTTGAAGTCCCCAGTGGTAGACCAAGGTAAGTGAAAGGCATTGAGCCAATTTGACAGTTGAAAGTTCTTGAGAGGATCTCCATTTTTTTGGAATTAACATTAATTGGGTAGATGCTTGATTTGTTGTCATTCACTCTAATAACCGTTGATTCTGCAAAAGTATTAAGGATGCCTTTTAAGAAAAATAAATGTTTGGGACATGCTTCCATGATCAAGAGGGTGTCATCTACGTATTGGACAATAGGAAATCTTGCCCACATCTATCAGGTAGAGGCAACTTCAGCAAGTTCATATGTTTTGCTTTATTGATAATACTCTGAAGTAGGTCAGCTACCAATACAAACAACAAAGGGGAAAGTGGGTCTCCTTGCCTGACCTCCCTTTTGCAATGAAATGTTTTCCCGGGAACCCCATTTAGAAGAACCGAAGAGGTTCGAGAATGAAGAATGTTTTGAACCCAAGAGATCCATTTTGGACCAAAGCCCTTGTGTTTTAAAACTTGAATAATCATCTCATGCTCTAATATGTCAAAGGCCCTCTAAAAGTCTAGCTTTAGAATGGTAATCTCCTTTTTAGAGCAGTGACATAAGTAGATATATTTGAACGCCCATGCTAGACAATCTTGAATTGTTCTTCCTTTAATGAATCCATACTAGTTCTTATGGACTATCTTACTCATGCTTGACTAAAGCCGATTCGCCAGAAGCTTGGTTAAAATTTTCATACTATTGTCCAGGAGAGAAATCGACCTATAATCACCCACCTTTTGTGGATTTTCTTTTTTGGCACTAAAATGATGTAAGAACCATTGATACTTCTCAGACAGATATCTCCTTGATAAAAACCCTCGCAAAGGTCATAGAAATCTTGAGCAATGACGTGACAGCATTTTTTTACGAAGTTTGTATTGAAGCCATCCGGTCCTGGCGATCTGTCCGAGGGGAGGGACTTTATAATACTATCAATTTCCTGCTTAGTGGATGGTGCATCCATCCAATCTAAGTTATCATGGTGATCTAAGAGACCCTAAAGATCAAAATCAATACCATTGAAGTCAGAGGATCCTAGATGATTTTTAAAAGCAGTTCAAAGGACCTCAACCTTCTGCTCATGGTCCGAATGGATGGTCCCAGACTCATCTGTCAGTGAGACTACTGTGTTTTTCTATGCTTTATCGTAGCGTGGGCATGAAAAAATTTTGAACAGATATCCCCTGAAGTAATCCACTTAATAGACGCTCGTTGTTTCCAATAAATTTTTTGTATGTGTAAAAGATCAGCGACTTTGATCTGCATGAGCTCTCTAAAATTCCATTCTTCAAGTGAAAGGTCACGATGCTCTTCAATATTATCTAGAAACTCTATTAATAGTTTGATGTCCCCAATTGTTTTATCAAGCCATAGTATAGATCGCTGCCAATCTTTGAGTGCCTTTCTTGTGGCCTTAAACTTGGCATCAAGTTCATTGCTTTATCTACTAGTGTCGTTTGACTGAGCCAAATATTTTGAAAAACACTTCCAAAACCTTCGAATTCCAACCAGAAGTTCTCAAATCTAAATATCTTAGGTTTTGGAATCTTGGATTTGATGGAAACAAGGAAATGCACATGGTCAGAAATATCTATTGGTAGCGTTTTTGCTTGGGTTTCCGGGAGAACTACCAACCAGGTGACCATTCTTGTGAAATGAAGAACCAATCAAGTCTTTGGAGCAAGGGCTCTCACTGCTTATTAGACCATGTGTAAGTAAGGCCATGAAGAGGGACTTCTAAGAGGTCTAGATTACTGAGTGCCTTGTTGAACTTCATCATTAAATTGATATCCCCATCAGGTTTATTTCTATCTTCTTGACGACGAATTAGGTTAAAATCTCCTACAAATTAACTAAAGTTTATTAGAAGGCATATTAATATTGGAGACCCAATTTAGGAAGTTCAGTTTTCCTTGCGAGGAGCACGGGGCGTAAATGTTTGTGATAATCCAGTAATAGTTTGACAACTTGGAGAAAAACTCCACTGACTGCGCATATTCATTCTAAAAAATTATATTACCCACTAGTTTGGTACTTTTCCAAATGATAATGGACCCTCCATAATTCCCAATGGAAGGTACAAAAGCAAAAGTATCAAGGCAATTCGGGCAGAATTTTTTCAGATAGGCCCCATCAAAGAATTCCCTTTTGGTTTCCTGCAAACATACCACATCACAACAAGATTCTCGAATTGCACATCTAATGGCATTCCATTTGGTACTGGAGTTTAACCCTCTAATATTGTGGCTTAAGTCTGACCATTATGAACAGTTCATTGAACGAGGGTTATTCATTAGATAATCTGGGAATAAACCAACAGAAAATAAACCCAATCCCTAGGATTGGGTGAACATGCTGGATGGGGCCATCCAATTAACAAGACAAGTACCATAACCAAACGAGATACACAGCCAAGGCTGGGCCAGTTTCATAATGCATCAAAATAAAACCCAACTAGAAGTTCCAGCATTCCAAAAGAAAACCTTCACCAAAATACCACCCCCCCATTTTTACTGCTTTGGATCATCATTATCATTATCATTGTCCTTCTTGTCCTTTCCTTGCTTGTCTTCAGAATGAGAAGAATGAGATGACCAAGAAGAGGCTTTCTTTTTCTTCAAGTTTTTGTCATCTTGCAAAACTTGGACCCCAGACTTCTAATCACCTTTGACGACAGAGTGGGTGGACCATCAAACTTATGTTGACACATCAGACACTTCCTTTTTGAACATGATCCAATCTTGAAGCCAGACCTAGAGTTCTTCAGTCTCTTACTTCTCCTCAAATCAGAATCCACTGAAGTAGGCAGAGAGGAGAGGTGCTTATTAATTTCTATCAAAGGAGCCTCATCAGTAGAATCTGAGATCTTGTGAGGGTTATCGTCCAAAACCACGTTATCCATAAACTTATCCTTAGGGCAGGTGTTTGGTATAGCAAAGGATAAAGATTCCATTTTAGGCTCAAGCAAAGCAGACGAAATATCTGAAGACATAAATGATTCAGACCAGTTGAAGGATTCCAGTTGCAACAAACTGGATAAGAAAAACGGGGACCATGACTTAGGAATCTTCACAGTTAGTTTAGGAGAGCCAGTAGGAGCAAAATATTTAGCTCAGAGCCTATAGAATTGAGCATTTTTCATTCTCGAAACATGACTTTGGAATATTGGGTCAGGTTGTCATTCAAGTGCAAACATGTACTTGATCTCCAAATTATTGTGAAACGGGTCAATGTCTGCTCCCACCTGATTGCCCTGTTGTTGAGCCTCTTCCATTATCTGATCTTCCCCTTGGGGAACTACCTGAAAATCTGGCCTCCAATAGCCCCCTACACATTGATGGGTAGTTGCTCTTGATTGATATCCACAGCTAAATTAGCAACATCCATATGCTACTGAATTGGAGCTAGCTGCATGGCCCCAAGAGCTAAGACAGCAAGGATGGGGTCAAGCTCCAGATTATTGTCCTCCTCTTCAAAGAGTAGACCATTCATACCTTGAACACCCAAAGCCTGATCATTCGGAATAGGAGCTCCCAAGTTAAAACCCATCGAACTGTCCGAAGGTAGGCTGGAATGCTGATTACTGAGTTGTTGTTCATCAGGCTGGATATTAACATCATGATGTTGGACTGGTTGAACATTAATAATCCATTGATCCCAATCACCCTTTGCATTATTGTCAGGCTGTAAATTAGCTCCCCCATCTTCCAGAATTGGTGGAAAGTTAAGATCAAACCCAATGTCAGACACTGGCTGACCTAAGCCAAAAAAGGCAAAAGGGAGTTGTTGACCATCCACCGGAGCCTTCGGAACAAGGTCCTCATCTTGAGGTTGACCACCAAGCAAATCCTGTTGAAGAATTTCACATTGGGATGTCCAAGAAGAACCTAGGAACCCTTCAGCTTCTGAGAAAATGATGAATTGTGGCACCTCTTCAAGGGAAGTGACACACACTCTCAGCAAAGTTCTAGTGATATTATGTCTATCTTCCTCCCACAAAATAAGTCTACCAAAATGACTAATGGTAGACTGCAGATAATCCGATTAGTGGTAATCTAGCGGAAATCCAAGCAACATGAGCCAGCATTCATGATTAAAGTAGAGAGAGCGGTGATTCCAAGCATCATTATGCCTTAAAGAAGTAAAGGAAACATCTAAATTTTGCTAGATAATATGAATGGAAAACAAGTAGTAAACGACGAAACAAAAGTAACACACCTTGTAGCCCATATAATTATATCTATACATCTGTGTGAGACCGTAAAATATAAAAGACGGTGCCTTAGATACTACTGGATGCAAATATATGTATGGTGGTGGTGAAGGAGATAGTTGGTCGTACCCATACTGCTTGGTGCGAATATATGTAGGTTGTATTAAACTCACTAGGCTCAAGCATACCCGATGCACGTTGAATGCGTAGACATAGGTTGTAATTCATTAACACAATACAAAATATTTGTGGCTCGTCAGCTCGGCTCAGCTCTGTTCGTTTCAATTTTGTTATGAGTTACTCAGCTCGGTTTGTTAACGAGCTAGCTCGAGTCAAGCTCAAGCCAACTCACTAGCTCGAACGAGTTAGCATTTGTCAGCAAAACAAAAACTCCACTTATGTTGAATGAACTAATAAGTGTTGATCTGTGTTAATTTGATGTTTAATTGATGTGATATATTAAATTATGAGTGCTATTATTGTTTTCTAGTGTTAAATTAGTCTATAATTAATTAACAATTGGTTATATTGTTGTCTGTTCGGACAATTGGCTATATTCTAGTCTAGAATTACTCTTTGGTTATATTGGTTGCGTGGAAATGAGGAGTAATGCGATCGTAAGTCTATGACCTCACGATACCGTGTTTGGTCGAAGAAATAGGGTCCAAGACTGCGAGTTAATGGGTCTATGACCTAAATTATTTTTTTGTGATACCAAAACATGAAATTTTGAAAACCCAATATATTCTTTGGACTCCTCGAAACCCCTAGTTTTTTATAGAATTTTCCTTAATTATTAATGAATTTTTTTTAAAATTCAAGTTTTTGAATCGAAAAAATTGAACTTTTACACCAGGTCCCAATCTCGCGTAGTTTCGGTAAAGAAAAAAACGAGAAACCACCAGTTTTTCGATGAGTTTTTCATCCCTGGTGGCGTCCAAACACAATGAAAGTCGCCTAGAGGGGAGGTGAATAGGCGTAATCTGAAATTTATAAATGTAAGCACACACTACAAGCCGGGGTTAGCGTTAGAACTTAATTCAAGTCCGGGAGAGAGGGGAAAACAAATCAAATGGAAAACAAACAGATGAACACGGTGATTTGTTTTACCGAGGTTCGGTTCCAAAGAACCTAGTCCCCGTTGAGGAGGTCACAAAGACCGGGTCTATTCTAACCCTTTCTCTCTCTCAAACGGTCACTTAGACCGAGTGAGCCTTCTTCCTTAATCTCACGGGTCACTAAGACCCCGCAAGGACCACCACACACTTGGTGTCTCTTGCCTTGCTTACAGAGCACTTAAGAATAAGAATGGGAAAGGAAGAAAGCACGATTGCAAAACCAAGCGACAAGAGCGACAAATAATACACAGATCACTCTCTCTCAAGTCACTAATCACTAATGATCACTTGCCTCAATTGTGGAACTTGGAGAGATTGGAAGCTTTGATTGTGTCTTTGAATGGATTGCTAGCTCTTGTATTGAATGTGAAGAATTGGAGTGCTTGGATGAAGTGAATGGAGGTGGTTGGGGTTGTATTTATAGTCCCCAACCACTTCCTAGTCATTGCTCCCTTTCTGCCGACCGCGGACGGTCCGCCCCTGCACATCAACGGCTAGAATCGCAACGGTCAACAGTAACGGCTATATCAACGGCTACTATGCATTAAATGCGTCGTCAGATGTCAGGTACCGTAGTCGCGGACGGTCCGACCGTGCACCTCGGACGGTTTGCGAGGATGCTTAAAATTCATTTTACTGAACCCGTCACCTTCGGGTTTTCTGGTTCTTCACCGACCGGACGGTCCGCGCCTGAGGCCGGACGGTCTGGGCTTGGTCTCGGACGGTGCTCGCTTTTCCATCGGACTGTCCGTAGTGTAGACATGTGTTTTTGCAGTGTTCCTGTCCGAGGGTCACCTTGGTGCTGCCGACGGTCCGCCGCAAGGGCCCGGACGATCCGCGCTTAGGTGTTTTTCCAAAAAGCTTCTCCTGTCCAGAATAATCTATGGTATTCCGGATAGTCGATTTAGAATAGTTGTAGATGAACTTATGCACCTGTGAAATGATCAACTAGGCAAACTGGTTAGTCCTCAAGGTTTGTGATGGTCGTCAAACACCAAAATCGATTATAGGAAATAATGAGACTATTTCCCTTTCACACAACCGCCCTACCAACGAGCACCTGATGTGCTCTCGTCGCTCCCTACCCTTCTGAACCAACTTTTTTGCTTTTTGGCCATTTTTGCGAAAGATTTTCACAACTATGCCTTTTCTGGTTTGAATTCAGAAAATAGACCCTTACCTCGGCGCCGTTATTATTGGCGCCAATGTTACACATCTCGGCGCCAATATAAATGGCATTGAAGTACCTGCTCACCGTGCAAATGTGACGCTTACGTGGCTAGAGCTCGGCGCCATGAGCATTGGCGCCGACCTCGTTTTTATTTGCCAACACAGTGGCAGACATGCATACAAGCAATAAAAAGGATCAAGCAAGGCTCCACATTTTTTTGGTTTGCCAAGACCCTGCTACTGTACAAGCCCTTCTTTATGGTGCAGCTGCAGTACTCGACCGGTGCCTACGCCTCCTTTTACCTTGTTTGGCCACGAACAGTCTATCCAATCCCGGCCAGCTAGCTACCCAGTACTAGTACAAGTGTATTGTACACATGTATGCATGCTCTGCTTCAGCCCCAGTGGTGGCATATGCTGATATGCGTGCATGCATATGCATCTATAGGCTATGGAGGGCTTGAATTATAAAGGTTTAGTAGATTGTGTAAAATAGATAATTTGTATTGTTAATAATAATGTTTGTAAAATGAAGTTTGAAATAGGAAATAAGATAAGATAGATGTGGGAGACATTCTAAAAATATAATTCTAATTGAAGTCACTAAGTCAATTAAACTAAGGTTTGGCTATAAGTATGTAAACAATATTAATATTTAATGGTTAGCTACAAGTACATTGTTATGGTTTCTATATATCATATAGGTAGATCTTACTTCAATCTATTATATTTATTCAAACATTATTATATTTTTATTTTGTCAATTATTCGTGTATACATATTTTAGATTAACGCTACAGATGTCAGATCGAGCTCCATCCTTGCATTAGGAGGTGCAGTAGACTTTACCAGAGCGAGACGTTTGTCATCCTCATCGTGACCGCACCTCACGTCAGATCACTCTGGACAGTTTGCAGCATGAGTCGCCATTGAAAATGGACGAGCAGTACATGAGTAAATAGTAAAATAGAAAATTAAAAAATGAAGCTAGAGTTGTGGCAAAGTTGCCATACCAACAGGAGGCAGCTCGATCATATGAGTAAATAAATGGGGGGTCGGCGCCATTGCTCACGGCGCCGACCCTCTGACACGTAAGCGCCAACTCAGCGATGGAAACGAGATTTTGGTGCCATTTATATTGGCACCGAGACATGTAGCCTCGACGCCAATAATGACGGCGCTGAGGTAAGGGTCCATTTTCTAAATTCAACCCAGAAAGGACATATTTGTGAAAATCATTCGCAAAAAGGACCAAAAAGCAAAAAAAAAGGCCTTCTGAATCCCCTCCTCGCAGTCGCAACAGCCCAGTGGTCATCTGCCCCCACGGCCCCACCACCATCACCAGGAGATAGAGCTGTTTCCCGTCGGGGGCTTGGTGCGGTTGCAGAGCTACGTGAGAAGAATGTACGTCCACGACGACAGGGACTGGGGGGAGGTCTCCCTATGCCCGATCGGACCCGTCCCATCCTTGAACGAGGTGTGGAGGGTGGAGCATCGGGTCTCGCTGGACAAGGAGGACACCTTTGTCCTCCTCCAGAACGCTGCCTATGGCCACTACCTCTCCTTAATAGAGAAGGCGCCGCCCGGCGCACCACCCAGCTCGACCGCAACGAGTGCAACGAGCCTGACACAACAACATTGTTGGCCATTTTCGGTGGCCAGAGGTATTTTCGGTGGCCTCTCCATGGTCACCGAAAATAATGTGTAACTTTTGGCAGTTGTTGTTATTTTCGGTAGCAAACAAGAGCCTCTAAAAATAACACTTTATTCTCGTCGGCTAATACAGGACCGCCAAAAATGGGCTTATTTTCGGCGGCTCGTTACCTGGCCGCCAAAAATACTCGGTTTTAACCCTAACGACACCTTCTCTTTCCTATCTTTTCCATCCATGGGCACACACAACAAAACATTGTGTGTCACCCGACGCGTTGTCGTATGTTGCCCGACGCCGAGCTGTCTACTTGGGCCTACGCAACGCCGCCGCTCCGACGCCTGGTGGCGCGCAGGGGCATCCGTCGTCGGTGCTCCTCCCTCCACCGGCGTTCTCGGGCCATGTGCCACCGTCGGGCGTACGTCGCCTCTGCCTTCGTCCCTATCGCGGCTCAAAGCAATGTCCGACCACCACCCTTGTGTCGAGCACCTGCCGGCAGTCAGCCCCATCTCCGCTTTCGAGAGGTCGATTTTTTTTCTTATTTTATTCCTTGTTTTCGGCAGTCATTATTCGTTAGCCGATGAAATTAGTAATTAACAATTTGTATTAGGATTTATATGAAATGATTTGTTTAATTATTTGTTTGATTAGCTTAAATTTCATGACTTATTGTGAAGCAAATGGTGAATATGTAGTATTTTATGTTACTCGAAAATGGAATCGGTTTAAACTCATACATTTACGAGAGGCTTAAACTGGAGTTGTCCCGAATCCAATCGATGTTTATAGGCGAGGGCATAGGGGGGAAACAGTGAAAACCCCCATGAGCTATGTAGTCAGGCGACCGTTGAGCGTCTAGTTAGTAGTTGTTAAGGCTGATCTTGCCATATAGCTATACATTACATTTTTTATGAACCTCATATTGTATTGCATGAGACTTATAGGCAAGAGATGGTTAGGAAGCATGGTGAAGACTATGATTGGCAGAAGACGTAGTTGGCGCTCGAGCATGGAGACTATAAGGGAGCAGCAAGAAAGGTTTAATGAAAAGCTACGGTATGAGCAAATGACATTTATCCGACAACAATTAGAGTACATGGCTGCTTAGAACGTACATGCGCAACAAGCAATGAACGTGAGTGCCTCATTTATTCTCAGCACGGTTGTATATTTGTCCTGAAACTAATATACGTATTGTATTTGTAACAGTCTTGGTTTCCAGATCAGGCAAAACAACGACCATTCATTTTCCCTCAATTTCAGTCGCTGATGCCTCAGTGGGGATTACATGCTCCAACACCTCCTGTAGCTCAGGTGTGTCGTTTAGTATCTCTACTCGAATGCATTATGAACTAGAACTTACTATGAACTGGCTTCGGTGCGTCGTTCAAAGTCAATTTAGTTTAGACATGTCATTTGTATTAACCTTTCAAATCTTGGCTTAACTTGATTTTGTCGGGATCTAGGGTTATGGACCACAACATGCCACCACCGGTGATACCAGCACCAGGAGGAACTTCGGGAGAGGAGGTTAGTTTGACAAACCATTCATTTGAAAAGTGGTCAACTTAACATTGTAGTTATTAATGTATTCTTCTTTGTTTCAGACTCCAAACCAGATAGACGACTTCGTAAACAACTTCTTCGCTTCCGGAGGTAGTGGTCACAACTCTCCTATATATGATGATTTGACTCTTGTAGTGAATTTGGCATGTTGCGATGGATTTGTTATGAACTATGATGGATTCTTATGTATATGGTATATTGTGATGGATTTGTGAGTTTGTGATGGATTTGTGAGGTATTGTGGTGGATTGTGACGTATTTGTGAGGAATTGTGGTGGATAGTGATATTTGTGGTGAATGTGTGTAATTCTGAGAATTTGTGTTGTTGTGATATATATTATTGTTGAAATTGTTGTTAATTTTACCTTTTCATGTTTTTCTCTAAAAATGCTTATTTTCGGCGGACAAGACCAGGCCGTCGAAAATAAGCCTATATAGTTTTTGGCGGTCTACACCTGGTCGCCTAAAATAAAGGAGTTATTTTCGGCGGTTTCTGGCCACCGAAAATCCCCCCCCCCCCGACAATGACTACGTCTACCTGCAATGCTTCATCGGCAACCTCCGCGCCCATGACAAGTACCTCACCTGGAACATCGGTGTCACCTTTGACTTAGTATGGATTTAAATCCACTCAATCCCTCCAATTTAGCAACCTCCGTTCTTCTGGCCACGGACGATCCGACACGTACGGGGAGGGGTGGTAATATATTTAGGGTTCAGAGTTCACAAAATAGTAAGGATCTAAATAAATTTTAGTTAAAAAATAAATAGAAATAGAATTATTCTAATACCATCTGATCCTTAAATCTTATAGTAAAATTTAAAATTCATTGTCAACCCGACCTGAACCATTACAACTGGCCTTCATTCGCTTACTACGACGTGCTGGGGCAACTGCAGGACGACAGGAACGAGGACATGTTGGCCTTCACGCTGTGCACGCGGTTAATGCCGCTGGTCACCGACCTGGCGACCTGCCTTGCAACTTAGATTCCATGAACATCGTCGTGTTCAGGACCGGATCATCAGGTAACGGCTGACAACGGCTGTGCGACAAGTTAACGCTGTGCTCTTACAGTTTCAGCATGTTAGCTGTTCAATGTTTTCAGTGTGTAACGGCTGTGCGACTAGCACACTATGCAACATAGCTCGTAGCTCTGGTTTGGCTCTGTAGTTCTGAATTTGTTATGCAAAGGAATCAACAAAAAATATATTTGCATGATACATTTTGTGTAGAGCATAATGTCATACTGACAACAGTAAATGCAACTTGCCTGTTGTTTTCCATAGCCCTGATGTTGAAAGAATTTCTGGGAGTGTTTGTTTGGGATTATAATCTGTCCAGATTATATAATCTAAGCAGATTATAATCTAATTGAGACTAGTTTTTCAAGCTAAAATTCTGAAAGGAAGATAAAATTAAACTTCAAGAAAATCTGCATGCCAAACTCAAGGTGCAGGGTGGGCTCATATTGGATTTTCTAACCTTCAAGTGTCCGTCCATCCTCAAGATGCTTGCCTGCAAAGACTATCCTCTGATGGCCAGGAACCTGTTTCCTGAGGGCCCGTTCGTCTCTGTCGGATTGGACCGTTTCTAACCTTGTTCCGGGTGAAATAAATTGGTCCGGATTGAAATTTGATTGGGATGGCTGAAAGCGTTTGTTTGGACCGGAACCTGGAAGCAAACCGGGCCCGGTTTAGACTTTCTCTTCCTTCCAAGGCTCGGTACAAATCCCGGCGTCGTCCCCTCCGGATCCAATCCTGACTGGCGATACAGGTTTGAGTGAACCACCTGGATCCACTCTATCTGGGCTAGGAATAGAAACAGATCTGTTTTCAAACCGAAACAAACGAACGGGCCCTGAACCTTTTCATTGATCTAGTCGATTTATTGTCGCTGAGAACTCCATTTGGACTATGATGCTTCTGCGAGAAATTTGTAATTTTGCCACTCTCAGTTTTGGCTTCCTGCTATTATGTCATCCCGTGTCTATGACTGGTGGAACCATCTGTGTCTATGATTTGTGGGCCCGATGGCATATTGGCGAAGCCCACAAATGATAATGGCAAAATTGCCAATGGCTCTGCTTCTGCCAGTTTGGGTCTTCACATAGATGTCCATCTGAAGGTAGCAACAAAACATGATAGGATAGAGGCAGAATGGTACCATTCGCAGCAACGGTTTTAGAAACAAAATGTAATAGCAAGCACCAAATAGCAACAACAGAACTACCCGGAGAATCACTACAAAGCAGACATAGAGTACATACAAATAGGAGGTGGGGCGGGTGGGGCTCCAGCCCCCCCTACCGCTCCAAGTCCCTCCTCCTAGTGGCGGATCCAAGATTGATCCAAGAGGGGGCTAATAAACTAAGGCTATAAAAAAAATTAAACCAAACACAAAAATATAATTGATGTTTAATATGACACAAAACCTGAATCAAAACCATCCAATACATTACCCATACCAACAAAACATCAGTTCAGTGCAAACTATTCAGTTAAGTCAAGACTATTGAGAGGACACCACATAAGTTAGGTGTCGTTTTGAATGCCGGCTTTATATAATAGAATGTATTTTTTGTTTAGACCAGATTATGTGATCAATTATAGAAATTTGTCTAACTGTAGTTTTGAGGAATATAAAACATCCTTTATATTTGAGACACTCATGCCACCAACCTCAAAGCTAGTAAACATTCGTTGATCAAATATGGTGGGTGTAAGGGACAAATCAGATGAGTAAGGTACATATCATTTCTCGGGCCATGTCAAAAAGACAGTTACCATGGCAGACAACCAGTCAACGTTTGTCACTTATGGGGTAAGATTTGCATATTTTAATGGTCGCACAACCAAGATAGGATATCTCAGTAACACACATGCAAAAAGTATCAAAGGGCTAGAAATAGTTAACAAGCACTATGTGATTGCTCAATCAAAAGATTCCACGGTCCGTAGTTTTCTTAATGAAATGGAGTGAATCAGAAATCAATAAATTTGGCATTCACAGAGATCTAAACAAGCTTCTACGGGTAGAGGGAGCGTATCAGCTTAACGATGCGGTCGCGGAGCTCGTAGGTGAGCACGACGACACCACTGCGGGCGAGCGCACTGCAGCCTACGGCTCCGGGCGAGCGCTGCGGCGGCCTGCAACTCCGGGCCTCCGGCGCTTCGCGGCTGGCGCCTAGCGGTGGCGGGCGACGAGGCGAGCGCGCTGTGGCCGCTGTGGGCGACTGCGCCTGGCGGTGGCGGCCTGGCGGGCGAGGAGAGTGGAGAGGACATAGGAGGGCAGGAGCAGGAGGCGTGGGCCGCGGCTAGGGTTGGGGCTGGGCACGACGATGGGCCTCTAGTGGGCCATGACTTCCAACCGGGGCTGCAGCCTAGGCAGCCCCGGGTGGAGATCCATCCCTGCCTCCTCCAATTTAAAACGTACAAGATATTTATATATGTTTACTATAATTGATTTAGTGAGATTATATCGTTACAGCAGTTTAATTTAGCCCTTCCTAGATTTTTTTCTGGCTCTTTTCCTGCATAGAAAAAGACTCAGAAGATTTATATTTTAAGGGTCGTCAAGGAATTGTCTCCTTTGAAATAACCCGCCTGTCTCAGCGTGGCGCCCAAACGCAACGGTCCTGCCAACGAGCACCTCCATCAGACCATCACCAGGCGATGGAGCTGTTCCCCGACGGGGCCTTCGTGCGGCTGCAGAGCCGCGCGAGAAGAACGTACGTCCACGCCGATGGGGACTGGGCCGGGCAGGGCAGTGCCGCCACCGCGCCGGGCAGGGAGTCCCCATGCGCTGTGCAGTCTTCCCCTCATGTTATGGCCACGAACTCCTCTCCCATACGTAGAATGTAAGCTTGGATTTTCTATACGTACCTAGGAGGACTGCGCTACTGTAACAAGAGTTAGTGGCAATTTTGACTTTTAGATGATAAATACATGAAAACAAATTATAAAAAGAAACAATACACGTTAAATGGTAGTATAATTAATTAGAATATATTTATAGTCCTTTTTTACGAATAAAATCTTTCAAATGGTATTTGTGCGAAACGCAATGTTTAGAGTCTCAAATATACAATTATCTCATCTGTTTTATGAGGGAAAATCTATGCGATATAGTCTCGTTTAGCCCACTATAACCTGCTATATCCCGATATAGCACGCTATTTATATTTAAAGGTCAAGAAAGGAACCAATCGTCATCAAGGAATTGTCTCCTTTGAAATACCCCGCCTGCCTCGGCGTGGCGCCCAAACGCAACGGTCCTGCCAACGAGCACCTGCTCTGCTCTCGCCGGCTCCCTGACCCTTCCGAATCCCCTCCTCGCAACAGCCCGGCAATCATCTGCCCCACGACCACCACCATCACCAGGCGATGGAGCTGTTCCCCGACGGGGCCTTCGTGCGGCTGCAGAGCCGCGCGAGAAGAACGTACGTCCACGCCGACGGGGACTGGGCGGGGGTCTCCCTGCGCCCGAACGGACCCGTCCCACCCCTGAACGCGGTGTGGCGGGTGGAGCATTTGGTCTGGTCGGACCAGGGGGAAACCTTCGTCCTCCTCCAGAACGCCGCCTACGGCCGTTACCTCTCCTTCTCGATCCAGGAGGCGCCGCCCGGCCACCGTGGCCGCCGCACCACCCAGCTCGACCGCAACGAGCCCCACGCGCTGAGCCCCTCCTCCCCGTGGATGTGGAGGGTCCAGAGGTTGGACCCGCCCGACCATGGCTACGTCCGCCTGCGCTACTTCGGCTGCGACCTCCGCGCCAACGGTAGGCACCGCACCTGGAACACCTGCGTCACCGTCGACGTCAACCGAGGCCGCAGGGTCTCCACCATGATGCAGTGGACGGCCCACGTCGTCGCAGCGAGCTCGGTACCGCCGCCCCTTCCAGCCTCACCTCAGCCTCAGGTGCGTGGTGGCTGCGCGCCGTTCTTTCTCTTTCCTTGCATTGCCATTGGATGGGAACTCTCCTCGGCGGCCAGCTTTACTTGGAACACCAATCATAGATGCGTCGGTTTTCATTCTCGCTGTCTGAATTTGTCCTTTCCTGAGTCTGAATTTTTTTTTTCATTTCTTCCGATACAAGACTACTGGACCTGTTAATTCTTGCTGACAGGTTTTAATTCTGTAGCCCACGAAATGCTTTTCGTGGTTTCTCGTGTTACGTACGTTCTTGTGCCTCTGCATCTGCTTCGCTTCAGGGTTTAGGGTTTAATCGGATTGAAGATTTGAAGGCTACTAGAGTGTGTTTGGTGATGTTTTTGAAATCTTTTCTTGATGTGGCTTTGTGTGCTAAGCCGGAAGTACTGATCTTAGTTATTATTAATCCAGAAACTACTGTAGATTGTGGTTCACTTTGCTTTACGAATTTATTTGTCATTCGTTAAAACTGCGTTGAATCATCGTACGCAGTTCTTTGTTAGGGTATGTACTGCTATTTGATCTTCCACATTTCGTGCCAGATTGATCTCGATTGTTTTTTCCCTGATTTCTGGTCGCAACGAAACAAATTGGTCTCTGAACATTCCGTTGTCAGTTCAATGTGTATTCAGACATGTTCATTCAGTTACCGCGGTTGTCTAGCCGCTCCAATACTTTTCTTTCCCTGAACAAAGTGTTCCAACAGATAGGAGGCTGCTGTGGCCTGTTGTTCTGGCGGCGCACCGGGGTGCATCAGCACCCGCCACGGACGATCCGGCACGTGCGGGCGAGCGACGAAGGGGACTTCGACCAGAATCCTCACAACTGGCCCTCGTTCGTTTCCTACGACCACTCCGTGATGAACCTGAGGATCCAGCTGGGGCAGCTCCAGGACGACTGGGACGGGGAGATGTTCGGCTTCACGCTGTGCATGCGGGCCGGCTCGCATGGCCGGCTAACGCCACTGGTCACCGACCTGCCTCGCAGCCTAGATCCCATGGACATCGTCGTCTTCAGGACCGGATCACCAGGTCCAAGTTTAGTTACAGTTTCAGCATTTGAGATGTTTAATAAAGTTTTCAGGCCCAAGTTTAGTTCTGTATGGAGTTCTGAATTTGTTGTGCAAAGAGATCAGTAATAGAATATATGCATTACAGATTTTGAGTAGAGCGTAGTGTCATACTGACAACAGGAAATGTAATAGCCCTGATGTTTAGAGAAACTATATAGTTTAATGTTGAATAGTTGTTGTCTGTAGTATCCTCTTCTTGGATTTTTTTTTGGGTGGGTGGGTGGGGGAGGGGGGGGGGTATTCTAAAACGTGCTGTAGATGGCAGGAACATTCGAATGGCTCACTCTCATGTCTGCAGTGTTAGCCAGATTCTTCAGTTGGTTGCATTTCTTACAATGGTGTGGTCAGTTCAGAAATTCACTTGTTCCCATAATCTGATCTCTCAGTTCAGATAATTCAATTGTTCTGCTTGTTAGCCAATAATGTTTATCTTGGAGCTGACTGCCTACTCTTATCCATTTTTCTCCACTATTGATTAGCTCTAACTTCTGCAATACCCAGGATATTATGCCTAGTTATCTCATTGACTTTCTTGTTCTCTTGGGAATTCAGCTGCTGCTGCATTGGTGTATCCATTCTGTAGAGGAGTACGATAGCGGAACTTCTGACAACGTCGAAATTCATCAGTTCAGGAACCAAAAACATTTAAGCTTGCTGCCCCTGATATTGTGACATTAGAACTGGCTCATGGTTTTTGAAAGTTCAGTAGCTTTTCTGTAATGGTGGTTAGATCTGATGCGCTCTACTGATTCAGTTTCAGAACATGAAACTGCTGAAAGCGTCATGTGGAAGTAATGGTGAATGGTTCTGCGAAGTAACATCATGTTCGCAGCGTCTTTAAGCCAACTGTTCAGACTGCTGCAGCTGTAATTCATAGAGACAAAATATTGTAGAAAAACTAGAAGCCGTTTCGGAATAAGCCGCAGCGAGTTGTATTTGCCATCGTCATCTCCCTTGGGTGATGAAATGATGGCAAGAATAGATCTGGTTGATTTTGCCTGTACTTTGATCCTGACACGTCAGAAATGTTAATTGAGTCTACCTTTTAGTCATGGACTGAAAATCTTGGTTGCAACAATTTGTGTGCTGATAAAGCTAACAGGACATCCCTCCCTTCGTTGCTTGATATTTTCACCAAACGAGTGAAAGTTTAGGTTGTACAACGGGCAGCCCAGTGTGCATCTTCGAAACAATCCTTCCTGCCACTCTGTTTTTGAACCTCCTTGTTTCGAGTCTTTTTTTTTTGGAGGGGGGTGTCTGTTGCCAAATTTCTGTCAGAATTGAGGCCTCTTCACTCTGATTTTCTAGAAGTTGGAAAATGTCGATTTTTTTCCAAAAACTTTGTAAGTGCCCGTGCTTCATAATGAGGTCTTAATTTCTAGCTAACTATTAGGTACACTATCAACTACCAATTAGTCTATTAACAGGTTTAACCTAGCTAAAATCATCTAATAGTTAGCCAACTAATTCTACTACTAATTTTTTATCTATCTAACTATAAGCTCTAGTGTATTCAAATATGTCCTAAGAGAATACTCAAATGACACATGTACCCATAAACCTAATTAAGGAGTTTCTCATTAAATTATGGTTTCCTTTTTAATAAACTTTGCGAAATCTGAGTATACGCACCACATAAAATGCATCTATGTATCAGTATAAAGTTGAAAGGACATAATGCACCAATTCCACGATGGAGGGAGTAGAACGTAATGTTCATCATCCCAGGGTTGTTAATGTTTTTGTCGTCCAATAATCAGATCACACACAACTGCACATGTTGAGTTCTAGGGCCAGGTTGATGGCATGACTGACTGAAAAGGCCAACCTTTTTTTTCTAGAGCCACCCCATCCATCCCTAGCAGGCAGCAGCAATTCGAAGCCGACGAGAAGGATCCAAAAACAGTGGTGACAGGGACATGGGCATGGCACGGCATTTCCATTTCGTTTCCAGCTGCTCTGCATGCCTCCAAAGATAGGCAGAAGTTTGTCCGCTGTCTTGACAGTGTTGTTGTTGTACGTAGCGGCAAGATGCTTTAGCGGAGCCCACGGGTACTGATTCGAAATCGCTAGACAACGAGCTGCCCTGGGCGGTGGCCGGTCACCGGCGGTGGCTCGCCTTGCGTCAGCAGCTACCCTATTCCTATCCATGGTCATGTATGTACTCGTGTCCAAGAGCTCTGATGTTTATACCGAGACTCTCCTTCAGAACATTGCAAAATTTTCTGCTCTGTACGTTTCTGTGAAAATGAAGTAACTGCGATATGAAGATCCCGTAAAATTACTACTTTCCAAAAGATTTCAAAAAAATTTTTAAACCAAATAAAAAATATAATTGATGTTTAATATGACACAAGAAGGAAGATATAATTTAAACATTCAAGAAATATGTAGTCCAAAAATAAGTCGATACGAATTCTAGAAATACAATAATTTTGCACATACCGTTCATGAGTTGATGCTGCGAGGTAAATTTATTTTCCGAGTTCTTAAGCCTTGAAAATGCTTTAAAATCTTTTCATCTTGAATATCTACAAACATATCCCGCTCAATATAACATAGCATGCTGTTATTCATCCATTCATCACCCATTTTATTTTTTCTTTCAGTCTTGATAATGTTCATAGCAGAAAAGGCCCTCTCAATAGTTGCAGTTGCCACTGGCAAGATTAATGCAAGCTCAACAAGACGATACACTAAACTGAAACATAGGTGTTTATCTGTTTTAACCATCTTTGTAGCAAGGTGTCCAAGATCATTACGATATCTAAATCCATCATCATTTCTAACCTCATCAATGAATAAGAGAAGTTGGTCCATAAGGCATGTACGTTCATAATCACTAAAATCAGCATCATAAATCTTTGATAGCTCAATTAACTTCTCTAAATCAAAGTTGGCAAAAGAATCCTTTGGATCAAGGTAAGCAATACATCCAAGTAACTGAGTTGATCTTTCAAGGAAGCTCATCAATTGGTTTTCTAAGGCCAGGATCCGCATCTATATCATTCATATCTAGCTCAATACGTGGTCTCTTTTGTTCTACACAGCTCTCATTTGTCCTAATTGTTTTAGAATTAGAAGCATCTTTCTTCTGGTTCTTGATGAGAAATTTGTCCATCTTATTCCTATAAATATAGGATTACTACCAAATAAATAATCAAATCAAAACTTCAAATCAAACTCAAAGCAAGCAATAGCACACGTTTCACCTTCACTGCTTGTCTGCTTCACAAATCACAGCTTCACCTTCGTTGCTTCTGCTTCGCAGTTCGCACGGAGCATCCTATTCCTGCATGATCTGTCACATATTAGCAAAAACTCTCTTGGCCTCCTATTCCTTCATCGTCCCAACAGAAGAAACCCCCAACAGAAAGCTTGTATAGTTGTGACCTTGTACTACAAGACATTATTCTTTGTATATCTATACCATACATCACTGGCTCATCACTCCAACGCAAGAACAAGCTAAGCACACTTTCTTCTCAGCACTGAAAGAGAAATGTACCCTTGGGCCATATCTATAATTGTTTTAGTGATTAAATGTCCAACACATTGTTTTAAACTCTTATGTGCTAAGTAGGTGAAAAGTGTCCATCAAAGAATATGGTATGTTTCTAGACTTAGTAAATTGTTTTTGAGTACTAACATGCTTATCTAAGTGCTAGAGACATTGCCAAGAAAAGAGGAAAAGAAGTGGAGAAGAATTGGCTATGTTCGGCCAAATCAGCACCAACCAGTGGCGCACCGGACTGTCCGGTTGTGCACCGGACAGTGTCCGGTGCTCAAGCTGGCCCGGCGGCGAACTCGCTGCTCTCGGGAAAAAGAAAAGGCGTCGTGGCTAAAATTCATCGGATTGTCCGGTGTGCACCGGACTGTCCGGTGAGCCAACGACGCCCACGACCAACAGTTGGCAACACAATCAGCGGGTGACGCGTGGCCCGCGCCAACGATCGGTTGGGCACACCAGACTGGTACTGTTCATGTCCGGTGGTGCACCGGACTGTCCGGTGCACCACCCGACAGAAGGCAAGAATTGCCTTCCAATTTGATCTCCAACAGCTCCTAGCTGCCTTGGGGCTATAAAAGGGACCCCTATATGCATGGAACAGTACACCAAGCATTCTCTGAACAATCTAAGACACCTAGACTCCACCGCCACGCATCTGGATTACTGTGTTAGAGATTTGAGCACCTTTCGAGTCGAGAACTCCTGCGCCGTGTTTTTGTGCTCAAGTTTTGGATTGTGTGCGTGTGTTTGTTGCGTATTGAGTCTTGTGTGTGTTGCTTTCCCTCCCTTACTCTTGTGTTTCTCTTGTGATCAAACACTGTAAGGGCGAGAGGCTCCAACTTGTGGAGATTCCTCGCAAACGGGAAAAGACTACTGAGAAAGATAACCGTGGTACTCAAAGTTGTTCATTGGATCACTTGAGAGGGATTGAGTGCAATCCTTGACCGAAGGAGGTCACCACAACGTGGAGTAGGCATTGGCCGAACCACGGGATAAATCACTGTGTCTTGTGTCCATCTTCTTTGTGATTGGTTTTCTTCTAAAGTTCACACTTTAGCAACTTGGTTTTGAAAGGGAAATGTGCCCTTGGGCAATTTCTATAAGTATTTTGGTGATTAGATGCCCAACACATTATTTGAGTACTAATGTGCTAAACGTATGAAAAGTGCAAATCAAAGTAAAAGGTATGTTTCTATACTTAGTATATTGTTTTTGTGAACTAACATTATTTGTCTAAGTACTAGAAACAGTGCTGAAAAGAGAGGAATCGAATTGCAAAAGACTTCGCTAAGAATAGCCAAATTTCAGCTCGGACTGGCACACCGGACTGTCTGGTGGTGCACTCCGGTGGTACACCGGACTGTCCGGTGAGTCATCTACGACGAACTCGTTGCTCTCGGGAATGAAGAAAGGCGACATGGCTATAATTCACCGGACTGTCCGGTGGTGCACCGGACCGTCCGGTGAGCCAACGGTCGCCAGCGCCAACGGTCGGCCGCAAAATCTGCGGGCGACGCGTGGCAGCTCCAACGGTCGGAAGGAGGCACCGGACTATCCGGTGTGCACCGGACAGTGTCCGGTGCGCCAACGGGCCCGGAGCTGCAACGGTCGACTGTGCTCGATTTGGAAGGAAATCACGCACTAGACATGCTACAGTAGCTGTCCGGTGGCGCACCGGACTATCCGGTGCACCACTCGACAGAAGGCAGAAATTGCCTTCCAAGATTGTCTCCAACGGCTCCTAGCTGCCTTGGGGCTATAAAAGGGGTCCCTAGGCGCATGGAGGAGTCAACCAAGCATTCACTAAGCATCATAAGATTCCAAAACTCCAACTCCACGCATTTGATTCTCTGTGTTAGTGATTTGAGCTTCATTTGAGTTGCGAACTCCGTGTGTTGTGTTTCGAGCTCAAGTCGTTACTTGTGTGCGTGGTTGTGCTGTGATTTTGAGTCTTGTGTGTGTTGCTCTTCCCAACCTTACTCTATGCCTCTTTGTGATCAATATTGTAAGGGCGAGAGGCTCCAACTTGTGGAGATTCCTCGCAAACGGGAAGATAACTATAAGGAAGAAAGTCGTGGTATTCAAGTTGATCATTGGATCACTTGAAAGGGGTTGAGTGCAACCCTCGTCCATTGGGACGCCACAACGTGGAAGTAGGCAAGTGTTATTTGGCCAAACCACGGGATAAAAATCATGTGTCTCTTGTGTTGCTTTCTCTGTGATTGTTTTATTTTCAAGAACTCGCTTCAAAGCTTCTTAGTCGCACTAACTCTTTCATAACTAAGTTTTATGGCTATTTAGTATTTGATTTTACAGGATCACCTATTCACCCCCCCTCTAGGTGCTCTCAATTGGTATCAGAGCCATACTCTTCACTTAAGGGACTAACCGCCCAAAGAGACGGATCCTAAGGGTAAGGGGATGGTGATTAACAACAAGGAGAAGGAGTCCCTCCTCAATGAGCCAAGAGACGACAAGCCTACCGACTCAGGCTCAAGTCACAAGAAGAGGGACGGGAAGAAGAAGAGGCGCATCAAGAAAATCATCTACTACGACAGCGATGCCTCTTCATCTTCACCAAGAGACGACGACGACTCTTCATCGAAAAAGAAAACTGTTAATCAGAACTACTCTTTTGACTATTCTCGTATGCCATACAATACAAATGCGCATTTACTATCAATTCCTCTTGGAAAACCTCCTCACTTTGATGGAGAAGACTATTCATTTTGGAGTCATAAAATGCGTAGTCATCTATTTTCACTCCATCCTAGTATTTTGGAAATCGTAGAGAATGGGATGCATTTTGATAGCACTGATAACCCTATATTCATTAATGAACAAATTCATAAGAATGCCCAAGCTACTACTGTCTTGTTAGCTTCGCTTTGCAGGGATGAATACAATAAAGTAAGTGGCTTGGACAATGCCAAGCAAATTCGGGACACCCTCAAGATCTCACATGAGGGAAACGATGCTACAATGATCACCAAAATGGAACTGGTGGAAGGCGAGCTAGGGAGATTCACCATGATCAGGGGAGAAGAGCCAACTCAAACCTACAACAGGCTCAAGACTCTAGTCAACAAGATTAGAAGTTATGAAAGCACAAGATGGATGAACCATGATGTCGTCCGACTCATGCTCAGGTCATTTACAGTTATTGACCCCCATCTTGTGAATCTTATCCGTGAAAACCCCAGGTACACAAAGATGATGCCCGAGGAGATACTCGGAAAATTTGTGAGTGGGCGCCTGATGGTGAAGGAGGCTCGATACGTGGACGACGCTTTGAACGGTCCACTACCCATCTATGAGTCGTAGCCTGTTGCTCTTAAAGCAACAAGCAGTAAGGAGGCGCTACCAAGCAAGGTAGCTCAAGTGGAGGCTGCCGGCCTCAACAAAGATAAGATGGCGCTTATCATCAAGCGCTTCAAGACTGCGCTTAAAGGATGCAAGGAGTACCCCCAACAAGAACAAAACAAGGGGAAAGCGCTCCTGCTTCAAATGCGGTAAGACTGGTCATTTCATAGCTCAATGCCCCGATAACGATGATGACCAGGAACAAGAAAAGTATGGGAAGAAGGAGAAGAAGAAGAACTACAGGAAGGCTAAGGGCGAGGCGCACCTCAGAAAGGAATGGGACTCGGACTGCTCCTCTTCCGACTCTAACGATGAAGGACTTGCTGCCTCGGCCTTCAACAAGTCATCACTCTTCCCCAACGAACGCCATACTTGTCTCATGGCTAAGGAAAAGAAGGTATGTATTCGGGACACTCCCAAGTATACCTCTTCTAGTGATGAAGAGTCATCTGATGATGAAGTAGACTATACTGAATTATTTAAAGGTCTAGATAGAAATAAAGTAGACAAAATTAATGAATTAATTGATGCCCTTAATGAAAAGGATAGATTACTAGAGAAGCAAGAAGATATTTTGTATGAAGAGCATGACAAATTTATTAGTGTTCAAAAATCTCTTGCTCTAGAAGTTAAAAGAAATGAAATTCTATCCTCTGAGTTGTCTGCTTGCCATGAATCTATTTCTAGTTTAAGGAGTTTAAATGATGAATTAAATGCTAAGCTAGAGGAAGTTAATAAATCTAGTTTATGTGTAGAGCATGTTGTTATTTGTAATAGATGTAAGGATTTTGATGTTGATGCCTGTAATGAACATATCTTATTGCTATTACTAAATTGGATGATGAGGTGGCGAGTCTTAATGCTCAACTTAAGACTTGCAAGGATGATTTTAATAAATTGAAATTTGCTAGGGATGCCTACACTGTTGGTAGACACCCTTCAATTAAGGATGGACTTAGGTTCCGAAGGGAAACCAAGAACTTTTCAAGTCAAAAGGCTCCCATTCTCAACAAGGAGAAAGGGAAGGCCCCTATGGCTAGTAGCCCTAAAAGGAACCATGCTTTTATTTATGATAGGAAAATTGGTAGTCATTCTTATTATAATAGGAGTTATAATCATGATGCTCATAATTCACATGCTATGTTTGCCTCTAGTTCTACTTTTGTTCATGGTAGAAGCAGGTGCAATCATGTTGTGTCCCATGCGCCTAGGAGGAATAATGTTGTGTCTCATGTGCCTAGGAAAATGTGCAATGAACCCACTACTGTTTTTCATGCTTGCAACACTTCTGTTATTCTTTCATGTAAGAATGCAAAAGTAGTGGCTAGGAAGTTGGGATCCAAATGCAAGGGAGACAAAACTTGCATATGGGTTCCAAAAACTATTTTGACTAACCTTGTAGGACCCAACAAGAGTTGGGTACCTAAAACCCAAGCTTAAATTCCTTGCAGGTTTATGCATCCGGGGGCTCTAGCTGGATAATTGACAGCAGATGCACAAACCACATGATGGGGGAGAAGAAAATGTTCACCTCCTACGTCAAGAAAAGGATTCCCAGGATACGATTATTTTTGGAGATGGAAACTAAGGCAAGGTCAAAGGCTTGGGCAAGATAGCCATCACCAACGAGCACTCCATATCGAATGTATTTCTAGTAGAGTCGCTTGGTTACAACCTTCTGTCTGTAAGTCAATTGTGTCACATGGGTTACAATTGTCTTTTTACAAACGTTGATGTATCTGTCTTTAGAAGGAGTGATGGTTCATTAGCTTTTAAGGGTATATTAGACGACAAACTCTACTTAGTTGATTTTTCGAAAGAGGAGGCCGATCTAGATGCATGCTTAATAGCTAAGACTAGTATGGGCTGGCTCTGGCATCACCGTCTAGCACATGTTGGGATGAAGAACCTTCATAAGCGTCTAAAGGGAGACCATGTGTTAGGACTAACCGATGTCTATTTTGAGAAAGACAGACCTTGTGCAGCATGTCAGGCAGGAAAACAGGTGGGAAGCACTCATCACAGCAAGAATGTGATGACAACATCAAGACCACTGGAGCTTCTTCACGTGGATCTTTTTGGACCCGTTGCCTACCTTAGCATCGGGGGAAGTAAGTATGGTCTTGTTATTGTTGATGATTTTTCCCACTTCACTTGGATGTTCTTTTTGCAGGACAAATCATAAACTCAAGGGACCCTAAAGCGCTTTTTAAGGAGGGCTCAAAATGAATTTGAGCTCAAGGTGAAAAAGATAATAAGCGACAACGGGTCCGAGTTCAAGAATCTGCAAGTGGAGGAGTATCTTGAGGAGGAAGGCATCAAGCACGAGTTCTCCGCTCCCTGCACACCACAGCAAAACGGTGTGGTAGAGAGGAAGAACAGGACGCTTATCGACATGGAAAGAACGATGCTTGGAGAGTTCAAGACGCCCAAGCGGTTTTGGTCGGAAGCTATGAACACAGCTTGCCACGCCATAAACCGGCTCTATCTGCATCGCCTTCTCAAGAAGACCTCCTATGAACTCCTTACCAGTAACAAACCCAACGTTTCTTACTTTCGAGTATTTAAGAGCAAATGCTACATTCTGGTGAAGAAAGGTAGACATTCTAAGTTTGCTCCCAAGGCAGTATAAGGGTTTTTACTAGGGTATGACTCAAATACAAAGGTATATAGGGTCTTCAACAAATCTTCGGGATTGATTGAAGTCTCTAGTGACGTTGTATTTGATGAGACTAATGGCTCTCCAAGAGAGCAAGTTGATCTTGATGATGTAGATGAAGAAGAAATTCCGACGGCCGCAATACGCATGATGGCAATAGGTGATGTGCGACCACAGGAATTACATGAACAAGATCAACCATCTTCCTCGATAATGGTGCAACCCCCAACTCAAGATGATGAATAGGTTCCTCAAGAAGAAGGGCATGATCAAGGGGGAGCATAAGAATATCAAGTGATTGAGGAAGAAGCACCACGAGTCCCTCTAACTCAAGTCCGAGCAACGATCCAACGACATCACCTCGTCGACCAAATTCTGGGTGACATAAGCAAGGGAGTAACTACTCGCTCAAGATTAGCTAATTTTTGTGAGCATTACTCGTTTGTCTCTTCTATTGAGCCTTTTAGGGTAGAAGAGGCCTTGCAGGATCCGGACTGGGTGTTGGCCATGCAGGAAGAGCTCAACAACTTCAAGAGAAATGAAGTTTGGAGCCTCGTGCCACGTCCGAACCAAAACATTGTGAGAACCAAGTGGGTGTTCCGCAACAAGCAAGACGAGCACGGGGTGGTGACAAGAAACAAGGCTTGACTTGTGGCAAAAGGTTATGCCCAAGTCGCAGGTTTGGATTTTGAGGAAACTTTTGCTCCTGTGGCTAGGCTAGAGTCTATTCGAATTTTATTAACCTATGCCGCTCACCACTCTTTTAGGCTGTTTCAAATGGATGTAAAGACCGCTTTCCTCAATGGGCCAATCAAGGAGGAGGTATACATGGAACAACCCCCTGGCTTTGAGGATGACAGGTATCCCGACCACGTGTTTAAGCTCTCTAAGGCGCTCTATGGACTTAAGCAAGCCCCAAGAGCATGGTATGAATGTCTTAGAAATTTTTTTAATTTCTAATGCTTTCAAAGTTGGGAAAGCCGATCCCACTCTTTTCACAAAGACATGCAATGGTGATCTCTTTGTGTGCCAAATTTATGTCGATGACATAATATTTGGTTCTACTAATCAAAAGTCTTGTGAGGAGTTTAGCAGGGTGATGACACAAAAGTTCGAGATGTCGATGATGGGCGAGTTGACCTACTTCCTTGGGTTCCAAGTGAAGCAACTCAAGGACGACACCTTCATCTCCCAAACGAAGTACACATAAGATCTTCTCAAGCGGTTTGGGATGAAGGACGCCAAGCCCGTGAAGACACCTATGGGAACCGACGGGCATGTTGACCTCAACAAAGGAGGTAAGTCTGTTGATCATACTGGTCCATGATAGGTTCATTGCTTTATTTATGTGCTAGTAGACCGGACATTATGCTTAGTGTATGCATGTGTGCTAGATATCAATCCGACCCTAAGGAATGTCACCTTGTGGTCGTTAAGCGAATTCTTAGATATTTAGTTTCTACGCCTTGCTTCGGGATCTGGTATCCAAAGGGGTCTACCTTTGACTTGATTGGATACTTAGACTCCGATTATGCCGGGTGCAAGGTTGATAGGAAGAGCACATCGGGGACGTGCCAATTTCTAGGAAGGTCCCTGGTGTCCTGGAGTTCAAAGAAACAGACATCCGTTGCCCTATCCACTGCTGAGGCCGAGTATGTTGCCGCAGGACAGTGTTATGCGCAACTACTTTGGATGAGGCAAACCCTCCGGGACTTTGGCTACAATCTGAGCAAAGTCCCACTCCTATGTGACAATGAGAGTGCAATCCACATGGCGGATAATCCTGTTGAACACAGCCGCACTAAGCACATAGACATCCGGCATCACTTCCTAAGAGACCACCAGCAAAAGGGAGATATTGAGGTGTACCATATTAACACCGAGAACCAGCGAGCCGATATCTTCACCAAGCCTTTAGATGAGAAAAGGTTTTGCAGGTTGCGTAGTGAGCTAAATGTCTTAGATTCGCCTAACTTGGATTGATCTATAGCATACATGTATTCTATGCCTTTGATCATGTTACTTTGTGCATTTCAATCCATTCTTGTTATTTATGGTGCTCAAGTTGTATAAGTGATCCCCGGACCTCACAAGTCCATATGCGAATGATGCACATATTAAGGGGGAGATGTGCTACAACTTGACCCTTTGAGACTAACCTGTTTGTTTGAGTACTCTTGATGTAGTCTCAAAGGTGCATTGAAAGGGAAAATAGACTTGGACGATGCAAAGAGTTCCACTGCACTCCGGTATTGGTGTATTTAATTCCAAGTTCATTCTTATGCTCTATTTGCCTTTTTGCTCTTAATTGATATTTTTTGTGAGGCAATGGGGTTAGAAGGGCCAAAATGATCCTGTTTTGGTGCTTAATGCCAAAAGGGGAAAAATTAAGGCCAAAGCAACTGGATCAGCCAACCACTTGAGAATTTTGAAAATAGTAGAGTTAGAAGTTGATTTTGTCAAAATACTCTAATTGCAAAATTTGGTTTCTTGTGGGGGATAATTTTAATTACGGGAAAAAGGGGGAGTTTTTTTTGGCCTTGATCAATTTTTCTTGGAATATCTCTCATTTTGCCCAAACAAGTGTGTTTGACTTAGAGATAGGAAAAAGAATTTGATTTGCAAAAACAAACCAAGTGGTGGCAAAGAGTGATCCAAATATGCCAAATCATAAGCAAAAACAATTTGGTCTTCAATTTGAATCGATATTGCACTTCTTTCGTTGCTTTTTGATGTGTTGGCATAAATCACCAAAAAGGGGGAGATTGAAAGGGAAATGTGCCCTTGGGCAATTTCTATAAGTATTTTGGTGATTAGATGCCCAACACATTATTTGAGTACTAATGTGCTAAACGTATGAAAAGTGCAAATCAAAGTAAAAGGTACGTTTCTAGACTTAGTATATTGTTTTTGTCAACTAACATTATTTGTCTAAGTACTAGAAACAGTGCTGAAAAGAGAGGAATCGAATTGCAAAAGACTTGGCTAAGAACAGCCAAATTTTAGCTCGGACTGGCACACCGGACTGTCCAGTGGTGCACCGGACAGTGTCCGGTGCGCCAGACCGGTCTCCGGTGAAAAGGCCGCTCTCGGGAGTTGACGATGGTGTACGGCTATAATTCACCGGACTGTCCGGTGGTACACCGGACTATCCGGTAGTACACCAGACTGTCCGGTGAGTCATCTACGACAAACTCGTTGCTCTCGGGAATGAAGAAAGGTGACATGGCTATAATTCACCGGACTTTCCGGTGGTGCACCGGACCGTCTGGTGAGCCAACAGTCGCCAGCGCCAACGGTCGGCCACGAAATCTGCGGGTGACGCGTGGCAGCTCCAACGGTCGGAAGGAGGCACCGGACTGTCCAGTGTGCACCGGACAGTGTCCGATGCGCCAACGGGCCCGGAGCTGCAACGGTCGACTATGCTCGATTTGGAAGGAAATCGCGCACTGGACAGGCTACAGTAGCTGCCGGTGGCGCAACGGACTGTCCGGTGCGCCACTCGATAGAAGGCAGGAATTGCCTTCCAAGATTGTCTCCAACGGCTCCTAGCTGCCTTAGGGCTATAAAAGGGGTCCCTAAGCGCATGGAGGAGTCAACCAAGCATTCACTAAGCATCCTAAGACCCCAAGACTCCAACTCCACGCATTTGATTCTCTGTGTTAGTGATTTGAGCTCCATTTGAGTTGCGAACTCCATGTGTTGTGTTTCGAGCTCAAGTCGTGACTTGTGTGCGTGGTTGTGCTGTGATTTTGAGTCTTGTGTGTGTTGCTCTTCCCAACCTTACTCTGTGCCTCTTTGTGATCAATGTTGTAAGGGCGAGAGGCTCCAACTTGTGGAGATTCCTCGCAAACAGGAAGATAACTATAAGGAAGAAAGTCGTGGTATTCAAGTTGATCATTGGATCACTTGAAACGGGTTGAGTGCAACCCTCGTCCATTGGGACGCCACAACGTGGAAGTAGGCAAGTGTTACTTGGCCGAACCACGGGATAAAAATCGCGTGTCTCTTGTGTTGCTTTCTCTGTGATTGTTTTATTTTCAAGAACTCGCTTCAAAGCTACTTAGTCGCACTAACTCTTTCATAACTAAGTTTTGTGGCTATTTAGTATTTGATTTTACAGGATCACCTATTCACCCCCCCCTAAGTCCTCTCAGGTTTTAATTGCACTAACATTTCATAACCAAGTGTTGGCTATTTAGTGTTGAATTTCACAGGATCACCTATTCACCCCCTCTAGGTGCTCTCAATTGGTATCAGAGCCATACTCTTCATCTAAGGGACTAACCGCCCGAAGAGATGGATCCTAAGAGCAAGGGGATGGTGGTCAACGACAAGGAGGAGTCCCTCTTCAACGAGCCAAGAGACGACAAACCCACTGACTCAGGCTCGAGTCACACGGAGAGGGACAGGAAGAAGAAGAGACACATCAAGAAGATTATCTACTACACAGTGATGCCTCCTCCTCTTCGCCAAGGGATGACGACGACAACTCCTCGTCCAAACGGAAAACGGTTAACCAAAATTACTCGTTTGACTATTCTTGCATCACGTACAATTCAAATGCACATTTACTTTCTATTCCTCTTGGAAAACCTCCACACTTCGATGGAGAGGATTACTCATTTTGGAGCCATAAAATACATAGTCATCTATTTTCCCTCCATCCTAGTATTTGGGAAGTCGTAGAGAATGGGATGCATTTTGACAGTACTTATAATCCTGTGTTTATCAATGAACAAATTCATAAAAATGCCCAAGCCACTACTGTTTTGCTAGCATCTCTATGCAGGGATGAATATAACAAGGTCAGCGGCTTGGACAACGCCAAACAGATTTGGGACACCCTCAAAATATCTCACGAGGGTAATGACGCCACCATGATTACCAAAATGGAGCTGGTGGAAGGCGAGCTAGGGAGGTTCGCGATGATCGGGGGAGAGGAGCCAACACAGACCTACAACAGGCTCAAGACCCTGGTCAACAAAATCCAAAGCTACGGGAGTACAAGATGGACGGATCATGACGTCGTCTGACTCATGCTCAGGTCATTTACAGTTATTAACCCCCATCTTGTAAAT
This sequence comes from Zea luxurians, assembly GCA_029449295.1. Taxonomy (NCBI): domain Eukaryota; kingdom Viridiplantae; phylum Streptophyta; class Magnoliopsida; order Poales; family Poaceae; genus Zea; species Zea luxurians. The sequence goes on along the minus strand of JAOPSE010000019.1, from coordinate 20,093,627 downwards.
CTTATTCGTGAGAACCCCAGGTACACCAAGATGACGCCTGAGGAAATCCTCGGAAAATTCGTGGGCGGGCGCATGATGGTGAAGGAGGCATGATACGTGGATGACGCCTTGAACGGTCCACTTCCCGTCTACAAGCCGCAGTTCGTTGCTCTCAAAGCAACCAGCAGCAGGGAGGCACTACCTAGCAAGGTAGCACAAGTGGAGGCTGCCGGGCTTAATGAAGATGAGATGGCACTCATCATCAAGCGCTTCAAAACCACACTAAAAGGACGAAAGGAGTACCCCAACAAGAACAAGTCAAGGGGAAAACACTCCTGCTTCAAATGCGGTAAGACTGGTCATTTTATAGCTCAATATCTTGATAATGAGAATGACCAGGCACAAGAAAAACATGGGAAGAAGGAGAAAAAGAAGAACTATAGGAAGGCAAAGGGTGAGGCGCACCTTGGAAAGGAATGGGACTCCGACTGTTCCTCATCCAACTCCGACGATGAAGGACTGGCTGCCTCAGACTTCGACAAATCTTCGCTCTTCCCCAACGAACGCCATACATGCCTTATGGCTAAGGAGAAGAAGGTATGTATTCGGGACGCTCCCAAATATTCCTCTTCTAGTGATGAAGAATCATCTGATGATGAAGTAGACTACAGTGATTTGTTTAAGGGATTAGATAGAGCTAGGGTAGACAAAATAAATGAATTAATTGACGCTCTTAATGAAAAGGATAGATTGCTAGAAAAGCAAGAAGATATTTTGTATGAGGAGCATGATAAATTTATTAGTGTCCAAAAATCTCTTGCTCTAGTAATTAAGAGAAATTAAATGCTATCCTCTGAGTTGTCTACTTGTCATGGATCTATTTCTAGCTTAAAGAATTTGAATGATGATTTGAATGCTAAGCTAGAGAAAGTAAATGCAACTAAGTCATGTGTAGAGCATGTAGTTATTTGCAATAGATGTAAAGATGTTAATTTTATTGAACATGCTGCTACTATTGCTAAGCTAAATAATGATGTTGCAAGTCTTAATGATCAACTTAAGACTTGCAAAAATGATTATGAGAAACTAAAATTTGATAGGGATGCCTACACCATTGGTAGACACCCCTCAATTAAGGATGGACTTGGTTTTCAAAAGGAAACCAAGAACTTAACAAGCCAAAGGACTTCCGATCTCAACAAGGGGAAAGGGAAGGCTCCTATGGCTAGTAGTTCATATTCTGTACATGATCAAAAGAACCATGCTTATCTTTATGCTCATGTCAAAAAGGTTTCTCATCATGATAAAAGTTATAATCATGCTACTTTACCTATTTATCATGATTCACAGGCTATGTTTGCATCGAGCTCTACTTATGCTTATAGTAGAAATAGGCGTAGGCGTAATCATGTTGTGTCTCATGCACATAGGAAAACATGCAATAGTCCTACTACTGTTTATCATGATTGTAATGCTTCTTTTGTACTCTCATGCAAAAATGCAAAAGTGGTTGCTAGAAAATTGGGATCTAAATGCAAGGGAGACAAGACTTGCATTTGGGTTCCAAAAACTATTGTGACTAACCTTATAGGACCCAACAAGAGTTGGGTACCTAAAACCCAAGCTTAAATTGCTTGCAGGTTTATGCATCCGAGGGCTCAAGCTGGATTATCGACAGTGGATGCACAAACCATATGACGAGGGAGAAGAAAATGTTCACCTCCTATGTCAAGAATAAGGATTCCTAGGATACTATTACCTTTGGAGATGGGAACCAAGGCAAGGTCAAAGGATTGGGCAAGATAGCCATCACAACCGAGCACTCAATATCAAATGTGTTTTTAGTAGAGTCGCTCGGGTACAATTTATTGTCTGTAAGTCAATTGTGTCATATGGGCTACAATTGTTTATTTACAAATATTGATGTATCTGTCGTTAGAAGGAGTGATGGTTCATTAGCTTTTAAGGGTGTATTAGACGGCAAGCTCTATTTAGTTGATTTCTCAAAGGAGAATGCCGATCTAGATGCATGCTTAATCGCTAAGACTAATATGGGTTGGCTTTGGCATCGCCATCTAGCACATGTTGGGATGAAGAATCTTCATAGACTTCTAAAGGGAGATCATGTGTTAGGACTAACCGATGTCTATTTTGAGAAAGACGGACCTTGTGCAGCATGCCAAGTAGGGAAATAGGTGGGAAACACTCCTCACATCAAGAATGTGATGACGACATCAAGACCACTAGAACTTCTACACATGGATCTCTTCGGCCCCGTTGCCTATCTCAGCATCAGGGGAAGTAAGTATGGTCTTGTGATAGTTGATGATTTTTCCCGCTTCACTTGAGTTTTCTTTTTGTAGGACAAATCCGAAACCTAAGGGACCCTAAAACGCTTCTTAAAGAGAGCTCAAAATGAGTTTGAGCTAAAGGTGAAGAAGATAAGAAGCGACAATAGGTCTGAGTTCAAGAATCTACAGGTTGAAGAATATCTTGAGCAGGAAGGAATCAAGCACGAGTTCTCCGCTCCCTACACACCACAGCAAAACGGTGTGGTAGAGAGGAAAAACAGGATGCTAATTGACATGGCAAGAACGATGCTTGGAGAGTACAAGACGCCTGAGCGGTTTTGGTCAAAAGCTATGAACACAGCTTGCCATGCCATAAACCGGCTCTATCTATACCTTCTCCTCAATAAAACCTCCTACAAACTCCTAACTGGTAATAAACCCAATGTTTCCTATTCCCATGTATTTGGGAGCAAATGCTACATTCTGGTGAAGAAAGGTAGACATTCGAAATTTGCTCCCAAGGCAGTAGAAGGGTTTTTACTAGGATATGACTCAAATACAAAGGCGTATAGGGTCTTCAACAAATCATCAAGATTAGTAGAAGTCTCTAGCGACGTTGTACTTGATGAGACTAATGGCTCTCCAAGAGAGCAAGTTGATCTTGATGATATAGATGAAGATGAGATTCCGACGGCCGCAATGCAAACTATGGCGATAGGAGATGTGCGACCACATGAACTATAGGAACAAGATCAACCCTCTTCCTCTACAATGGTGCATCCCCCAACTCAAGACGATGAACAGGTACCTCAAGAAGAGGGACAGGATCAAGGGGGAGCACAGGAAGAACATGTTATGGAAGAAGAAGCATCATGGGACCCTCCAACCCAAGTCCGAACGACGATCCAAAGAAATCACCCCGTTGATCAGATTCTAGGTGACATCAGCAAGGGAGTAACTGATCGCTCACGATTAGCTAATTTTTGTGAGCATTACTCGTTTGTCTCTTCTATTGAGCCTTTTAGGGTAGAAAAGGCCTTGCAGGATCCAGACTGGGTGTTGGCCATGCAGGAAGAGCTCAATAACTTCAAAAGAAATGAAGTATGGAGCCTGGTGCCACGTCCAAAGCAAAACATTGTGGGAACCAAATGGGTGTACCGCAACAAGCAAGACAAACACGGAGTGGTGACAAGAAACAAGGCTCAACTTGTGGCAAAAGGTTATACCCAAGTTGCAAGTTTGGATTTTGAGGAGACTTTTGCTCGGTTAGAATCAATTCGGATTTTATTAGCCTATGATGCTCACCATTCCTTTAAGCTATTCCAAATGGACGTGAAGAGCGCTTTTCTCAATGAGCCAATCAAGGAGGAGGTATACGTGGAACAACCCCCTAGCTTTGAGGATGACAGGTATCCCGACCATGTGTACAAACTCTCTAAGGCGCTCTATAGACTTAAGCAAGCCCCAAGAGCATGGTATGAATGCCTTAGAGATTTTCTTATTGCTAATGCTTTCAAGGTTGGGAAAGATAATCCAACTCTTTTCACAAAGACTTGTGATGGTGATCTGTTTGTTTGCCAAATATATGTCGATGACATTATATTTGGTTCTACTAACCAAAAGTCGTGTGAGGAGTTTAGCAGGGTGATGATGCGAAAATTTGAGATGTCGATGATGGGCGAGTTGAACTACTTCCTAGGATTCCAAGTGAAGTAACTCAAGGAAGGCACCTTCATCTCCCAAATAAAGTATACTCAAGATCTTCTCAAGACGTTTGGGATGAAGGATGCTAAGCCCGCAAAGACACCGATGGGAACTGACGGACATCTAGACCTCAACAAAGGAGGTAAGTCCGTTGATCAAAAGGCATACCGGTCAATGATAGGTTCATTACTTTATCTTTGTGCTAGTAGACCGGACATTATGCTTAGTGTATGCATGTGTGTTAGATTTCAATCCGACCCTAAGGAATGTCACCTTGTGGCCGTTAAGCGAATTCTTAGATATTTAGTTTCTACGCCTTGCTTCGGGATCTGGTATCCAAAGGGGTCTACCTTTGACTTAATTAAATACTCAGACTCCGACTATGCCGGGTGCAAGGTTGATAGGAAGAGCACATCAGGGACGTGCCAATTTCTAGGAAGGTCCCTGGTGTCCTGGAGCTCCAAGAAACAGACATCTGTTGCCCTATCCACCGCTGAGGCCGAGTACGTTGCCGCAGGACAATGTTGCGCGCAACTACTTTGGATGAGGCAAACCCTCCGGGACTTTGGCTACAATCTGAGCAAAGTCCCACTCCTATATGACAATGAGAGTGCAATCTACTTGGCGGATAATCCTGTTGAACACAGCCGCACTAAGCACATAGACATCCGGCATCACTTCCTGAGAGACCACCAGCAAAGGGGAGATATCGACATTTACCATATTAGCACCGAGAACCAGCTAGCCGATATCTTCACCAAGCCTTTAGATGAGAAAAGGTTTTGAAGGTTCCGTAGTGAGCTAAATGTCTTAGATTCGCATAACTTGGATTGATCTATAGCATACATGTGTTCTATGCCTTTGATCATGTTACTTTGAGCATTTATTGTGTATTTATGGTGCTCAAGTTGTACAAGTCATCCCCGAACCTCACAAGTCCTTATGCAAATGATGCACATATTGAGGGGGAGATGTGCTACAACTTGACTCCTTGAGACTAACTTGTTTGTTTGAGTACACTTGAAGTAGTCTCGAAGGAACATTGAAAGGGAAAATGAACTTGGACAACGAAAAGACTTCCACTGCACTCCGGTATACGTGTATTTTATTCCAAGTTCATACTAATGCTCTCATTGCCTTTTTCTCTTATTTGACATTTTGGTGAGGCAATGAGGTCAAAAAGGGCCAAAAGTTATCCCGTTTTGGTGCTTAATGCCAAAGGGGATAAACTAAGGGGCCAAAGCAAATGGATCAGCCAACCACTTGTGAATTTCAAAAATAGTAGAGTTAGAATTTGTATTTTGCCCAAATGACTCTTATTGCAAAATTTGGTCTCTTATGGGGGAGAATTTTGATTATGGGAAAAGGGGGAGTTTTTGGCACTTGATAAATTCTTCTCTTGGAATAGCTCTATATTTGCCCAAACAAGTGTGTTTGACTTAGAGATAGGAAAAAGAATTTGTTTTGCGAAAATAAACCAAGTGGTGCAAAAGTGATCCAAATATGCCAAATCTCAAGTGAGAAAATTTGATCTTCAAATCTGCACTTTTGAGTATGATGTTGCACTTTTAGTTGCTTTTTAATGTGTTGGTATAAATCACCAAAAAGGGGAGATTGAAAGGGAAATGTACCCTTGGGCCATATCTATAATTGTTTTGGTGATTAAATGCCCGACACATTGTTTTAAACTCTTATGTGCTAAGTATGTGAAAAGTGCACATCAAAGAACAAGGTATGTTTCTAGACTTAGTAAATTGTTTTTGAGTACTAACATGCTTATCTAAGTGCTAGAGACATTGCCAAGAAAAGAGGAAAAGAAGTAGAGAAGAATTGGCTATGTTTGGCCAAATCAGCACCAGCATGTGGTGCATCGGACAGTGTCCGGTGCCCAGGCTGGCCCGGCGGCGAACTCGCTGCTCTTGGGAAAAAGAAAAGGTGTCGTGGCTAAAATTCACCGGTGCACCGGACTGTCTGGTGAGCCAATGGTGCCCACGACCAACGGTCGGCAGCGCAATCAGCGGGTGACGTGTGGCCCACGCCAACGGTCGGTTGGGCACACCGGACTGTCCGGTGCGCCAACGGGACCGAAGGGCCAACGGTCGACTATGCCAGAAAAGGAAGGAGATCGGGCACCGGATAGGTACTGTTCATGTCCGGTGATGCACGGGACTGTCCAGTGCACCACCCGACAGAAGGCAAGAATTGCCTTCCAATTTGATCTCCAACGGCTCCTAGCTGCCTTGGGGCTATAAAAGGGACCCCTAGGCGCATGGAGCAGTACACCAAGCATTCTCTGAACAATCTAAGACACCTAGACTCCGCTGCCACGCATCTGGATCGCAGTGTTAGAGATTTCAGCACCTTTCGAGTCGAGAACTCCTGCGCCGTGTTTTTATGCTCAAGTTTTGGATTGTGTGTGTGTGTTTATGTAAGTTCCCTATGCCCGGGAACATGATCTGGATGTCGCCTAGAGGGGGGTGAATAGGTGAATAATAATTATCACTTTTAAAACTTAAATTCTTACTCTACTCGAAGGCTGGATCGCAGTGGAATGAAGAATCTTTCGAGTAGGTCGCAGCGGAATAGAAGATCCTGTCTTAAAATGCCCTGCACTTCAAATATAACTTGTACCACAAATAAGTATTGAAGTACAGATATAAAGAGTAAGTAAGACAGAGAATCAGCACACAGCACAGAGCAGAGCACACAGACACAGAGATTTATCCCGAGGTTCGGCCAAGCCTGAAATGCTTGCCTAGTCCTCGTTGGAGTTAGCCACACCTGGGCTTGGAGTCTATTTCAACTCCTTCCTACGTTTGCTCAGATCTATCAATATGACAGATAGAGCCTTCCACTATGTTGAGATTGGTTACAACAACGTCGTGGCTACTTACAGTCTTCTTGACAACACTCCGGCAGAGTAACAATGTGCTCAAGACTTTGCTCTAGCTCTCAGCAGCATTTCTCCACTCTCTAAAGGCTTATAGCTTTGCCTCCACACAAACTAGAGAGATATACATGAGAGGGAGAGAGAGAATTGATCCAAATGATGTATACAATTGTTGGCTGCACTTCTGTCACTATTGGAGGCGCCTAGGGGTCCCTTTTATAGACCCAAGGGACCTAGGAGCCGTTGGAATTCCTTTTGGAAGGCAATATTTGCTTTCTGTCGGGTGGCGCACCGGACAGTCCGGTGCACCACCGGACAGGTCCTGTAGCTTGTCCGGTGCACGATCTCCTTCCATATCGAGCTTAGCTGACCGTTGAAGCAACGGTCCTCTTGGCTCACCGGACACTGTTCGGTGCACACCGGACAGTCCGGTGCGCCAACTAACCGTTGGCTCAGGCCACGTGTCACCCGCTGATTGCGCTACCAACCGTTGGCGCAGTCGACCGTTGGCTCACCGGACAGTCCGGTGAATTATAGCCGTACACCGCCAAACTTTTCTCAAGAGTGGCCTGCTCACCGGAGTTCAGCCTGGCGCACCGGACATTGTCCGGTGTGCCAGACTGAGCAGAGTTTTGGCTGCACCGGGCCAGGACTTTTTGCAATTCTTTTCTCGCTGTTTCTAGCACTTAGACAGAATATATTAGTACTCGAAAATAATTCACTAAGTCTAGAAACACACCTTGTTCTTGTTTTGCACTTCTTTAGCATTTGCCATGATTGAGATTGATGTTGGACTCATAAACCATCAAGCCAACTTGACTTGATCTAGATTCACATTTCTGAGCTCCAACATCCTGCAAAGATCACATAGAATATCTCCAAATATAGGAACAACCCAAAACTAAAGATCAGGGTGCACTTAGCTCTTTTGGGCACTGCTTCTTCTTCCAGTGACCTTGTTCACTTCTTGAGCTTGATCATGAGCCTTATGACTTACACCACATAATTGTAGATGTTACCTCATTGGTTGCAAGTCATGTCCTTATGTAGTGTTCCTTGATGCACCATAACTCTTCTTAACCCGATCAACCTTGACTTTGCAAGTCTTCTTCTTCACCCCTGGCTTTTGGGTTCCTGGTCTCCTTGACCTTCTCCTGTGCACTTGATGCCTCGAAGCTCTTCTTGCCTCCATCCTTGGCTTGATCGGTTGTCTCTGAGTTACGCACATCGAGTCTCACTTAAGCAATGTCCATCTTGCTTGTGATGTCCATTATCTCAATAATCTGGTCTTTGGACCATCACACTTGTTCACTTGTGTTGAACCCTGTTAGCTTTGCATTAAGCACCTGTTCAACACTTAGCACACTTGTTAGTCCTTTAATTGAGTTGTCATACAAACACCAAAACCCACAAGAGAGCTTTCAGTCTCCCACTTTTTGGTGATTGATGGCAACACAATTAAAGCTTACACAAGAATAAGATTTAAATCACAAATTTTGAATTCTAAGTTTATAGAATGCTCCCCCTAAATATGTGCTTACATTAAAATCTTAACTTTGGCCTTATATGCCAAATTGCACATACTTAGGCTAATTCGAAACATTACTACACCTATGCATTGTGTCAATAATTAACCCGTGATGCGTATAACACCCAAATGCACAGAATCAGAGTTAAACACCAATTGAATGGATATACACAGGAATATCAACCTACCACTATTCACCATTAAGATACCAATTTAAAGCAATTTAACGCACCAGAACCACATGAATATCTATTACAGGATAAACACAATAGATTCCAATTGATTCATATCAACGAAAGCACTAATTTTGCATTATCACCATATAGTACAACAAGAAGCATATGATAAGAATTATCAATAAAACTAACACATTCTTCCTTAAGACCAAGGGAACTCAAGGAAACCCCTTTAAGATAAGCTTTCCTCTCAGGTTGAGGTAAGCTTTAATGCACAAATTCTCCCCCTTTGACATCAAACACCAAAACCATATTCAAGCAAGAACATAGGATGATGTCAAGGGACAGCAGGGTATTGAGCAGGTAAAATACAACACACTAACATTACTCCCCCTTACACATTAAACATATGCAACACAAGCATTGGAGGAAAATTAAGATACAAATACGCAACAAGGTCAATACCTCCTTTTGTACCTTTACCATGTTATGGTGTACTTTCCATCTAAGTAGGCAGAGTTGCTTTTGTCATCAATTTAAGATTTCCATCTTGAAAGCTTAATCTCTAGGGAGCTCCTTCACACTTGTGCCTGATCCTTTATCCTGACCTTTTCTAGTTGCTAGGACACCAAACTTAGAACAAGTTATAGTATTGTGGCACAAGATGAAGCTTCTTTTTTGTGATTACCAAAAGATATCAATTGAAGCACACTACCAAGGCTACCAATTGAGAAATCATTACTGTCATAGCTCCATGATATTTAAAGATAAGCATCTAGGATCACCAACTATTATAGAGCACGAGCAATCTTTAAATATGCAATTACTCACAACTTCAGATACCAATTACTCGACTTGTGGAGGTACCCAAGTCCTGATTGCTCCATTTCTTGCTCATCTTCCCTTTTCCACCTTGAGACTATATAGGATCACTCAAGAAATAGTTAGTCTCAAAAGAAACAAGTTATGTGTGCTCCCCCTAAAGTTGTGCATCAAGTATTTGAATGACTTGCACTTTGCACATTCTAGCGTCCTCAGAACTAGAGGGGATCACAACATACCTTGGTCTAGGCATAATATATCAATTTCATCACAAAAAGATACCACTTGAATAGATGACATAATACAACTTATGACTAGTGGAAACAATGCATGCCTCAAGATATATAACATTATAAAAGAAATCCTAGGCACGCTTCACACATGATGGCAACACATATACTAATTGAAAAACGACAAGATCATGCATATAAAGCACAGTGCCTAAACACACCATGATTAAGAAGTATTTTCTTAGGTACACCAAAGGATACAACATTTTAAAGCATAGAGCACATAAGCCAAGATACTACCAATTGAAAGGCAAGAACATAGCTATGATCACAATCAACGGAACTTAAGCTATTTAATGAAATTGCATAGTTCCATTCTTCATACTGTTGGGGGCCTTCGTGTAACACCCTGAATTTGGGGGTATAAAATTTCTTTGCTCATATTCACAAATTCAGGTGTTACTTCCTTTTCTCATCCTTCCTCATTCTTTTTTTCTCTCATTTCTATAGGAGCTAAGTGCTTATTTTGCTTGTAATTATAGTTTATTATGTTAAACCCTAAGGGAGTATGAATTGTTGCATCATGTTGAACCCTAGATTTCACTTTTGTTTGGTGCATAATTCTCAAAAGGTCTAATTTGAATTTGTGGCACATTTGAATTTGAATCAAATGGAGAAAATAAAAAGAAAAGGGAAAGGAAATTGCAAAATAAAAAGAAAAGAGGAAAGCAGCCCAACCCAGCCGCCCCCCGGCCTTTCGGCCCAGCCGGCCCATCTCTCCCGCGCGCGCGCCTCCCTCCCCTCCTCTCTCTGCGCAGCGGGCCCCACCTGTCGGCGCTCCCGCCCTCCGCGCACCCTCCCCTCCTCTCTCTGCGCAGCCGGTCCCCCCTGTCGGCGCCCGCTTTCCCCGTGCGCGCTCGCTCCCTCGCTCTCTCTCTGCTCGCGGGCCCGGGGTGTCAGCCCCGTCTTCCTCGCGTAACCGCCGCCCGAGCTGCTCGCGCCCGCGATCTCCGCGCCCACGTCGCGCGTGGGACTCGCCCCACCTCGCCCCTGGCCACTTGAGCCCCGAACCCCACTCGCCCTCACCCCCTCCCCCCATTTGCGCCCAGTAGACCCTCTCTCCCCCTCGCTGCGCGCACGCAGAGCACCGCCGCCATAACCCCCGCCGTCCCGAGCTCGGTTCCTCGTCGCCGGTGGAGCTCCGCCGCGCCCGTAGCCCCGGTGAGCTCCGCTCTGGCGTCCGCAACCCGGAACGCGCCCCAATTCCCTCTCCCCCTCCCTATTTCTCTCTGCCCGCGCTCACCCGTCGTCCGCCGTGCAGCCGCCACCGTCGGCCCGAGTCTCCGTCGCGTCCCCGTCGCCGCCGAGGAGTCCCCGGAGCCCGCCTTGAGGTAACGGACCTCTCCCGCCCCTATTGCCCTTTGTCTTGCTCTCTGTTGCATGTGATTGCTCGCCGGAGTAGAGAAACCCCGCCGCCGAGCCGCCCCGCCGTGAATCGCCCCCCTCCGGTGCCTCTGCCCCGACCCAGACCCCACCAATGGAGTCCCCGTGCCCTTCCCGACCTCCCTGACCGCTCGGATTGCCCCAAAGCCCCGCCAGTCGCCCGCGCCCCTCGTCTCCGGCGAGCCCTCCGCCGCGGGGACGGGCGCCGCCGCCCCAGCTAGCCGTAGGGGAAGCCCAGGCCGGCCACCCGATCCCCACCGTCCATCCCAGATCGGGCGGCCTCGTTTTAATCAGGCCAAACCCAATCCTGGCCGTCCGCCGGAGATCCAGCGGCCCAGGCCCACTGCCCCCTCACCCCGTCTCTCTGCCCGCTAGGCCCCACTTGTCAGCTCGCCCGCTCGCCCGCGCTGTCAGCCCGGCCCCGCCCGTCAGTCCGCCCGCGCGCTCTGCCCGCCCGGTCCCGCTTGCCAGTCGCCCGCGCCCGCGCTGTTCGCCCGGCCCCGCCTGTCAGCCGCTCCCGCCGCCGCGCGCCCGCGCGCCCGCCCGCAGGATCTAATCCTAGCCGTCGATCTGAGATCCAACGGCTGTAAGCGCCCGATACCCCTTCGCCCGCGCTTTTTCTTAAAGAACCCCCCGGTTTTCTGGAAATTGCGCCCGCCGTCCCTGGTTTCTCGCAGTTAAGTCCTCAGCCCTTTTATTTAATTCAAAATAGGTCCCTAGGGCATATTTTTAACCCCTAAACTTGTAAAATTCATAACTTTGTCATATGAACTCCAAATTAGGTGCTTCAAATTGCAAAATGCTCATAATATTATTATCTATCTGTCTATGCAATGTTTCTCTGCTGTTTCCATGTATTAATTAATAGCTAATCACTAGGATAGGACTAAGACTATTGAAACCTCATTTAGGATAATTGGAAATAAGTAGACTTTAATAAAAGTTGGATTACTTAAGTTTGTGGACTTAAACACTTAAGTTTAGAAACTCAAACCAGATAATTATTTAATCCCACCACCAATTTAGACCTGATTAGTAGATAGTTAATCACTTAGTGTAACCCTCTACCCCCAGACCTAGGGAACTTTAGAGTGCCTATCCCTTTTCTGTTATGAACTTGTGACCCCTCTCTGCTGCATATGTTTGGTATATTGTTTGTGTCTGTTATTTTCCCAAGTGCATAGTGTGAATGATTGCTTTGCGTAGACAACGAGCAGTCTGTGTTTCCCGAGGAAGTTGCAGAGGAAGTCCCTGAGCAACAGTTTGGTGAAGGCAAGTGTCCTCTGACCCATTATGTCCTATTCATTTATAACTTACTACCCCGCATTACTTACTTGAAACCTAAGGATTGACTAGCTTTACACTTTACTTTATCCTTGATGACCTTATGGGCTATTATGGTTAGCATTTTGCTACTGCTTTAACTTAATCAATGAACATGATGTGAATATTTATGATACTGTTATCCTGATGATGTTGATGATCTTGTGATACTCCAGGGGGCTCAGGCTGTTTCCTGAGTACCTCTCCGTAAGGACCTGTTCGTTGAGAGACCACCCGGGATAACAGTGCAACCATGAGGGTGAAATGGGGCGCCCTTAGCTAAATAATTAGAGGAACTAGAGGTGTAGTTGCTTCGCCGTCGTGCCGTCAATGGGGTCCAGGCACAGTGCTTGCTCTGCCGAGGCTGAGTGCCGGGGTTCTTTCGTTTTGCTTTTGTTAGTCACTCTCCTGCGGGGAGGAGTACTGTGTTTATCAAACTGGAGAAACCTAACGGGCAGCTTTGATCTCTAGGGAATCTTTGTAACAGCTACGTAGTGATACCCTGCCGGACCACCTAGGTAGTGGTCAATGGGGATTAGCTCTCCCCGGGCAGAAAGGGAATCATGACTCATGGGTAAAGTGTGCGACCTCTGCAGAGGGTAGTGAAACTGATATATCAGCCGTGCTCACGGTTAAGAGCAACCTTGGGATCCTCTTTGATTAGAGATACAAATGGTTCGAGATACGAGGATTATGTTATGATTTTGGTTCGAATATGATGATGTTGTTCCTCGATGAGGAAAGGGTTCATGGGCTGGTTAATGATAAAATCTGGCTTCTACTAATGATAAATACCTGACCAATTAAAAGCAACTGCTTGAGCCTAACCCCACATAAAGCTAGTCCACTTCAGCCAAACGGGACATTTGCTGAGTACGTTGATGTGTACTCATCCTTGCTTTACCACAAAACACCAGGTTGTCCGCATTGTAACCACTGCTCAGGAGAAGGTGAAGCCGTGGAAGGAGACTTCCAGGAGTTTCAAGACTACGATGAATTCTAGGTGTGGGTTGGCGGCAACCCCCAGTCAGCTGCCTGTGAAGGCCTTATCTTTACTGCGTTTCGCTAGCACTTTGATTTATCTGTCAAGTTGATGACTATGTGGATGTCTATGACTCTGTGATGTAATAAGTTTTTACTCTTTTATGTTATTATTCGAGCATTGTGCGATGATGTTCATTTATGTAATCGCTGTGTACGTGAGTTCTGATCCTGGCACGTACATAGTTCGCATTCGGTTTGCCTTCCAAAACCGGGTGTGACATAAGTGGTATCAAAGCCCTTGCTGACTGTAGGACCGCTGACCTAGAGTAGCACTGGTCGTATTAAGGACTATTGACCTTCCCTCTCACCTTGACCTCTGATGTTACTTCAAAAGTCGGTCACCTCGACCAACCCTATGTTTTACTACATATATATGTACTATATTATACCTTGTTAAAATTTTTTTTATCTTGTTCTGTCTATGGTTTACTCACTTGTCATATTAGTTCTGCTCTTACTCTTATGCTTACGGTGTCTTTTGTAGATGGCTCGTCTTAGACACACTGCACGTAAGTCGGTGATTCCTTTCCTGCCGTCTCGACTTGCGGAGCGTCCTCTGCACCGCACTGTGACCGGTCAGTCGAGTCACCTGGAGAGGCTGCACCACCGCCTGCGTGAGGAGCAGGAACGCCGACGCCAGCACAGAGAGCAGCAGGGCTCTTCCTCCTCATCCCAGCATGAGGTGGAGTCCGTGAGGCCCCGTTCCTCTGTTGCCCAGCTGGAGGCGCCCCTTGCACCACCGCGGGACGCCCCGGCTGTTGGAGGAGGTTCTGGAGGAGACCCCGACGACGACGACTCAGACCACAGCTCGGAGTCTTCTGAGCCGCAGGAGGCGGAAGGATGGGTCGCCCGACCCATCACCCGTGACGCCGCTCGCGGTTGTCACTTCCACGACGCACTCGACACCTTGCTGCGCCAGGCTTTTGACCGGCACACCTGGTCGATCGAGTATCGTTGTGTGGTCTACCAGCACAGTCGCGGGAGGTACCCGGACCGCTGGGAGGCTACCTGCCTAGTTCGCCGTCCGGAGGATGACCTCCGGGGTGCGGAGGCCGTTTCGGAGCACTATTCCATCTCCGAGAGGGACACTGCAGAGGCGGCTATGCAGGATGCAGCACGGCGTGCACTCTCTCAGTACTGTTCTTTGTTCGGTGGGGTGGCCGACGGTCTTAACCTTCGGTACTACCCCCGCCGCCCTACTGGCAGCACAGAGAGTGTGGTTGTCTCACCTGTTGGTGAGGCTAACCCTAGGTTGAGCAGCACAGTCAACCTAGTCGCAGTGCTTAACACTGAGCTGGATCACTCTCTGGACGAGCTGAGCAGGGCTCGAACGGAGATTGCGGAGTTGCGTGCTGAGCTGGCAGAGCGCCATCACCAGGAGGGTGGTTCTCCCGCTCCTGTTGGGACTCAGCACCCATACCGCTCGCCGCCGCGTGGTCACCACACTTATGGTTCCCCTGTCTGTAAGACCAGGATAGATCTGGATCCTTAGATCGTTAGCGTCGGAGTTTGTAATAATTCTTAAGTCAGATGTCTCAGTCTTAGGTAGTCAGTTTAGTTTGCTTATCAGTTGCTTCCATTTAGTTTAGTTTGCTTATCAGTCGCTTGCATGCTTGTTATGATGAACTCGTACTGGATTTGGATCTTTGTAATGACTGTTGCCAACCTGTGGGTTTCTCCTGCAGTTTGGCCTAGCTATAATATTAATGAAGTCAGTTGTTTAGTTGGGAAGCCATTTACTCTTACTTTCCTTTCTTATCTGGGAAGCTGTGTTGAATCATTATGAGGATCAGTGAAGCTCTTTGTTCACTCAGTGTCATGAAGAATTCTGTATTCTCTTTTCTTATGCTGGAGGATTGTAAGATCAACGCTGATGTATGAATGTCTTCCACAGATGTCGGACAACAGGCGCCGATGCAACAGGCGTGCTCAGCAAGAGCAGCATGACCAGCAGGAGGAGCAACCGAGGCAGCCTCCCCCGCCGCCCCCGATGACAGTGGAACAGATGTTCTTGATGCAGACTCAGGCAGTGCAGGCCATTGGGCAGACTCTGGCGGCCATGCAGCAGGCTCAACAGCAACCTCAACCCCAATTGCAAGTGCAGATGCCCCAGATGCCACGAGATAAGCGTGGTGAGTTCATGAGAGGGCACCCTCCTACCTTCGCCCATTCTGCTGACCCCATGGATGCAGAAGACTGGCTGCGCGCAGTGGAGAGAGAACTGCGCACCGCTCAATGTGACGACAGGGAGAAGGTTCTGTATGGTCCCCGTCAGCTAAGGGGAGCAGCCCAGTCCTGGTGGGAGTCCTACCTCGCCACCCATGCTGACCCCGAGGCCATCACCTGGGAGGAATTCAGTGAGAGTTTCCGCAGATACCATGTGCCGGAGGGACTGATGATCGTGAAGAAGGAGGAGTTTCTGGCTCTGAAGCAGGGACCCCTGTCTGTTAGTGAATACAGAGACAAGTTTCTGCAGCTATCTCGTTATGCACCTGAGGATGTCAACACTGATGCTAAAAGGCAGTACAGGTTCATGAGAGGTTTGGTGGATCCCCTGCATTACCAGCTGATGAATCACACCTTCCCCACCTTCCAGCACCTGATCGATAGGGCAGTTATGACTGAGAAGAAGCGTAAGGATATGGAAGATCGGAAGCGCAAGATGAGTGGACCCCAGACCGGAGGCATCAGCCGTCCACGTTTCTCAGGCAGTTCATCTCAGCAAGGCAGGCCTGGTCACCCACAAGGATATCAGAATCAGAACCAGCGTCCGCATCAGCAGCAGTTTCAGAGGCAGTATCAGCAGCAGCAGCAGCAGTATCGTCAGAACAGCCAGCAGGGAGGTAATCAGTATCAGAAGCAGAACAACCAGGCACCTCGCCTTCCTGTCTCAGCAGCAAACCAGAGCAACCAGGCAGCCCCAGCACAAGGAGGAGGCAGAGGATGTTTCCACTGCGGAGAGCAAGGCCACTGGGCGATGCAGTGCCCGAAGAAGGCGGCGCAGCAGCAAACCAACCCCAATGCTCCAACAAGGCAAGGTGTGCTGCAGCCGGTAGCAGGCAATCGTAACCAAGCGTACAACCGTGGAAAGGTGAACCACTTGGAGGCCGAAGCGATCCAGGATGCACCAGATGTGGCAGTAGGTATGTTTTCAGTCGAATCTCATCCCACAAAAGTGCTATTTGATACTGGTGCAACTCATTCATTTGTCACTGCAACCTGGGTAGAATTGCATAACATCTCAGTAGAGGCAATGATGCCGCCCATGAGGATTAATTCAGTTGGTGGCAAGGTGCAAACAGATAAAATATGCTCAAATATAAGGGTGGAAATAAGGGGGATAGGGTTCCCCAGTGACTTAACAGTAATAGACACCCCTGGGATAGATGTCATTTTAGGGATGAATTGGTTAATGAGGTATGAAGCGAATATTAGCTGTGACAAGAGGACCGTAACATTAAAGTCCCCGTCAGGAGAAGAGGTAGTGGCCGAGCTAAGGATGCCCGAATCAGCGGAGGGTGTCTGTCACCAGATTTCAGTTGATAGTAAGGAACCCAACCCGCTCGAGACTATCAAGGTAGTGTCGGACTTTCCGGACGTATTTCCCGAGGAGCTAACGGGTATGCCACCCGAGAGAAAGGTCGAGTTTGCCATAGAGCTTATCCCTGGTACCGCCCCCATTTCCAAAAGGGCCTACCGAGTGTCTGGACCAGAATTGGTGGAACTCAAGAAGCAGATAGATGAGATGTTAGAGAAGGGTTACATCAGACCAAGTACCTCGCCTTGGGCCGCTCCGGTGTTGTTTGTAGAGAAGAAAGATGGTACCAAAAGGATGTGCATAGACTACAGAGCCTTGAATGAAGTCACTGTCAAGAACAAGTACCCCCTGCCAAGGATAGAAGATTTGTTCGACCAGCTCAGAGGTGCCAGCGTATTCTCGAAGATAGATCTGAGGTCAGGCTACCATCAACTCAGAATCCGACCCTCGGATATACCGAAGACAGCATTCATCACCAAGTACGGGTTATATGAATTCACAGTTATGTCCTTCGGTTTGACCAATGCGCCAGCTTTCTTTATGTACCTGATGAACAGTGTGTTCATGGATTATCTGGACAAGTTTGTGGTAGTATTCATCGATGACATTCTCATATATTCCAAAAGTGAGGAAGAGCATGTGGAGCATTTGAAGATGGTATTGCAAAGGCTACGAGAGCAACAGCTGTATGCCAAGCTCAGCAAATGCGAGTTCTGGATTCATGAAGTCTTGTTTCTGGGTCACATCATAAATCAAGATGGATTGGCAGTGGATCCAAAGAAAGTAGCAGATATCCTGAACTGGAAAGCACCAAAGGATGTTCGTGGGATCAAGAGTTTCATTGGAATGGCTGGGTATTACCGGCGTTTCATCGAAGGCTTCTCAAAGATTGCAAGACCAATGACAGCGTTACTAGCGAAGAAAGTTGAGTTCAAGTGGACCCAAAAGTGTCAGGAAGCATTTGAAGAACTGAAAAATAGATTGACTACAGCTCCGGTGTTAGTCCTGCCTGATGTTCACAAGCCATTCTCAGTGTATTGCGATGCTTCTTACACCGGATTGGGATGTGTGCTAATGCAAGAAGGAAGAGTTGTAGCATACTCATCTCGACAGCTGAAGATCCATGAGAAAAATTATCCCACACATGATCTGGAGTTGGCAGCAGTAGTTCATGCTTTAAAGACCTGGAGACATTACCTGTATGGGCAGAAGTGCGACATCTACACAGATCATAAAAGTCTGAAGTACATATTTACCCAGTCAGAGTTAAACATGAGGCAGCGAAGATGGTTGGAATTGATCAAAGACTATGAGTTGGAGATACATTACCATCCAGGCAAGGCCAATGTGGTTGCAGATGCTCTGAGCAGGAAGAGTCAAGTCAATATGTTGGCCACGTACCCGATGCCATATGAGTTAGCCAAGGAGTTCGACAGACTGAGTCTCGGTTTCCTGAACAGTACGCAAGGAGTAACAGTGGAATTAGAGCCCACCCTAGAGCGGGAGATCAAAGAAGGGCAGAAGGATGATGAAAGCATCAACAAGATCCGGCAGCTAATCTTAGAAGGAAGAGGCAAAGACTTTCGAGAGGACGAAGAGGGAGTAATATGGTTCAAGGACCGATTGTGTGTCCCCGACCTCAAACCTATTCGGGAGCTGATCCTAAAGGAAGCTCATGAGACAGCCTACTCCATACACCCGGGAAGTGAGAAGATGTATCAGGATTTAAAAAGGAGGTTTTGGTGGTATGGCATGAAAAGAGAGATCGCAGAGTATGTCGCCATCTGTGATAGCTGTCAAAGAACCAAAGCAGAGCATCAAAGGCCCGCCGGATTGTTGCAGCCATTGCGGATTCCTCAGTGGAAGTGGGATGAGATCGGGATGGATTTTATAGTTGGCCTACCTCGTACCCGGGCCGGTTATGATTCCATCTGGGTGGTTGTGGACCGCTTAACAAAGGTGGCCCATTTCATACCTGTGAAGACCACATATACCGGAGCAACGTTAGCTGAGTTATACATGTCACGGATAGTTTGCTTTCATGGTGTGCCGAAGAAGATAGTGTCAGATCGAGGAACGCAGTTCACCTCTCATTTTTGGCAGCAGCTACAAGAAGCCTTGGGCACCCATTTGAACTTCAGCTCGGCTTATCATCCACAGACAGACGGTCAGACTGAAAGAACTAATCAGATCCTAGAGGATATGCTGAGAGCCTGTGCGTTGCAAGACAAGTCAGGATGGGACAAAAGGTTACCTTATGCAGAATTCTCCTACAACAATAGTTACCAAGCCAGCTTGAAGATGTCGCCGTTTCAGGCACTCTATGGACGGAGTTGTAGGACTCCACTGCATTGGGACCAGCCTGGTGAGAGACAGGTGTTTGGCCCCGACATTCTGCGTGAAGCCGAAGAGAATATCAAAATGGTTCGGGAGAATCTGAAGATAGCACAATCAAGGCAGCGAAGCTATGCGGACCGAAGGAGAAGAGAACTGAGTTTCGAAGTGGGAGATTACGTCTATCTGAAGGTGTCACCTATCAGGGGAGTCAGAAGGTTCGGAGTTAAAGGCAAGTTAGCACCCCGGTACGTTGGACCATATCAGATTCAAGCAAAGCGTGGAGAAGTGGCTTATCAACTCGACCTACCAGAAAGTTTGTCGGCAGTACACAATGTGTTCCACGTGTCGCAACTGAAGAAGTGTCTACGAGTACCAGAAGAACAGTTGCCAGTGGAGGGTTTGGAAGTCCAGGAGGATCTGACATACATAGAGAAGCCGACGCAGATTCTGGAGTTTGCAGACAGAGTCACCCGGAGGAATACCATCAGAATGTGCAAAGTCAGATGGGGTCACCATTCGGAGGAAGAAGCAACCTGGGAACGAGAAGATGACCTGAAGGCCAAATACCCTGAACTCTTTGCTGACCAACCTTGAATCTCGGGGGCGAGATTCTTTTAAGGGGGATAGGTTTGTAACACCCTGAATTTGGGGGTATAAAATTTCTTTGCTCATATTCACAAATTCAGGTGTTACTTCCTTTTCTCATCCTTCCTCATTCTTTTTTTCTCTCATTTCTATAGGAGCTAAGTGCTTATTTTGCTTGTAATTATAGTTTATTATGTTAAACCCTAAGGGAGTATGAATTGTTGCATCATGTTGAACCCTAGATTTCACTTTTGTTTGGTGCATAATTCTCAAAAGGTCTAATTTGAATTTGTGGCACATTTGAATTTGAATCAAATGGAGAAAATAAAAAGAAAAGGGAAAGGAAATTGCAAAATAAAAAGAAAAGAGGAAAGCAGCCCAACCCAGCCGCCCCCCGGCCTTTCGGCCTAGCCGGCCCATCTCTCCCGCGCGCGCGCCTCCCTCCCCTCCTCTCTCTGCGCAGCGGGCCCCACCTGTCGGCGCTCCCGCCCTCCGCGCACCCTCCCCTCCTCTCTCTGCGCAGCCGGTCCCACCTGTCGGCGCCCGCTTTCCCCGTGCGCGCTCGCTCCCTCGCTCTCTCTCTGCTCGCGGGCCCGGGGTGTCAGCCCCGTCTTCCTCGCGTAACCGCCGCCCGAGCTGCTCGCGCCCGCGATCTCCGCGCCCACGTCGCGCGTGGGACTCGCCCCACCTCGCCCCTGGCCACTTGAGCCCCGAACCCCACTCGCCCTCACCCCCTCCCCCCATTTGCGCCCAGTAGACCCTCTCTCCCCCTCGCTGCGCGCACGCAGAGCACCGCCGCCATAACCCCCGCCGTCCCGAGCTCGGTTCCTCGTCGCCGGTGGAGCTCCGCCGCGCCCGTAGCCCCGGTGAGCTCCGCTCTGGCGTCCGCAACCCGGAACGCGCCCCAATTCCCTCTCCCCCTCCCTATTTCTCTCTGCCCGCGCTCACCCGTCGTCCGCCGTGCAGCCGCCACCGTCGGCCCGAGTCTCCGTCGCGTCCCCGTCGCCGCCGAGGAGTCCCCGGAGCCCGCCTTGAGGTAACGGACCTCTCCCGCCCCTATTGCCCTTTGTCTTGCTCTCTGTTGCATGTGATTGCTCGCCGGAGTAGAGAAACCCCGCCGCCGAGCCGCCCCGCCGTGAATCGCCCCCCTCCGGTGCCTCTGCCCCGACCCAGACCCCACCAATGGAGTCCCCGTGCCCTTCCCGACCTCCCTGACCGCTCGGATTGCCCCAAAGCCCCGCCAGTCGCCCGCGCCCCTCGTCTCCGGCGAGCCCTCCGCCGCGGGGACGGGCGCCGCCGCCCCAGCTAGCCGTAGGGGAAGCCCAGGCCGGCCACCCGATCCCCACCGTCCATCCCAGATCGGGCGGCCTCGTTTTAATCAGGCCAAACCCAATCCTGGCCGTCCGCCGGAGATCCAGCGGCCCAGGCCCACTGCCCCCTCACCCCGTCTCTCTGCCCGCTAGGCCCCACTTGTCAGCTCGCCCGCTCGCCCGCGCTGTCAGCCCGGCCCCGCCCGTCAGTCCGCCCGCGCGCTCTGCCCGCCCGGTCCCGCTTGCCAGTCGCCCGCGCCCGCGCTGTTCGCCCGGCCCCGCCTGTCAGCCGCTCCCGCCGCCGCGCGCCCGCGCGCCCGCCCGCAGGATCTAATCCTAGCCGTCGATCTGAGATCCAACGGCTGTAAGCGCCCGATACCCCTTCGCCCGCGCTTTTTCTTAAAGAACCCCCCGGTTTTCTGGAAATTGCGCCCGCCGTCCCTGGTTTCTCGCAGTTAAGTCCTCAGCCCTTTTATTTAATTCAAAATAGGTCCCTAGGGCATATTTTTAACCCCTAAACTTGTAAAATTCATAACTTTGTCATATGAACTCCAAATTAGGTGCTTCAAATTGCAAAATGCTCATAATATTATTATCTATCTGTCTATGCAATGTTTCTCTGCTGTTTCCATGTATTAATTAATAGCTAATCACTAGGATAGGACTAAGACTATTGAAACCTCATTTAGGATAATTGGAAATAAGTAGACTTTAATAAAAGTTGGATTACTTAAGTTTGTGGACTTAAACACTTAAGTTTAGAAACTCAAACCAGATAATTATTTAATCCCACCACCAATTTAGACCTGATTAGTAGATAGTTAATCACTTAGTGTAACCCTCTACCCCCAGACCTAGGGAACTTTAGAGTGCCTATCCCTTTTCTGTTATGAACTTGTGACCCCTCTCTGCTGCATATGTTTGGTATATTGTTTGTGTCTGTTATTTTCCCAAGTGCATAGTGTGAATGATTGCTTTGCGTAGACAACGAGCAGTCTGTGTTTCCCGAGGAAGTTGCAGAGGAAGTCCCTGAGCAACAGTTTGGTGAAGGCAAGTGTCCTCTGACCCATTATGTCCTATTCATTTATAACTTACTACCCCGCATTACTTACTTGAAACCTAAGGATTGACTAGCTTTACACTTTACTTTATCCTTGATGACCTTATGGGCTATTATGGTTAGCATTTTGCTACTGCTTTAACTTAATCAATGAACATGATGTGAATATTTATGATACTGTTATCCTGATGATGTTGATGATCTTGTGATACTCCAGGGGGCTCAGGCTGTTTCCTGAGTACCTCTCCGTAAGGACCTGTTCGTTGAGAGACCACCCGGGATAACAGTGCAACCATGAGGGTGAAATGGGGCGCCCTTAGCTAAATAATTAGAGGAACTAGAGGTGTAGTTGCTTCGCCGTCGTGCCGTCAATGGGGTCCAGGCACAGTGCTTGCTCTGCCGAGGCTGAGTGCCGGGGTTCTTTCGTTTTGCTTTTGTTAGTCACTCTCCTGCGGGGAGGAGTACTGTGTTTATCAAACTGGAGAAACCTAACGGGCAGCTATGATCTCTAGGGAATCTTTGTAACAGCTACGTAGTGATACCCTGCCGGACCACCTAGGTAGTGGTCAATGGGGATTAGCTCTCCCCGGGCAGAAAGGGAATCATGACTCATGGGTAAAGTGTGCGACCTCTGCAGAGGGTAGTGAAACTGATATATCAGCCGTGCTCACGGTTAAGAGCAACCTTGGGATCCTCTTTGATTAGAGATACAAATGGTTCGAGATACGAGGATTATGTTATGATTTTGGTTCGAATATGATGATGTTGTTCCTCGATGAGGAAAGGGTTCATGGGCTGGTTAATGATAAAATCTGGCTTCTACTAATGATAAATACCTGACCAATTAAAAGCAACTGCTTGAGCCTAACCCCACATAAAGCTAGTCCACTTCAGCCAAACGGGACATTTGCTGAGTACGTTGATGTGTACTCATCCTTGCTTTACCACAAAACACCAGGTTGTCCGCATTGTAACCACTGCTCAGGAGAAGGTGAAGCCGTGGAAGGAGACTTCCAGGAGTTTCAAGACTACGATGAATTCTAGGTGTGGGTTGGCGGCAACCCCCAGTCAGCTGCCTGTGAAGGCCTTATCTTTACTGCGTTTCGCTAGCACTTTGATTTATCTGTCAAGTTGATGACTATGTGGATGTCTATGACTCTGTGATGTAATAAGTTTTTACTCTTTTATGTTATTATTCGAGCATTGTGCGATGATGTTCATTTATGTAATCGCTGTGTACGTGAGTTCTGATCCTGGCACGTACATAGTTCGCATTCGGTTTGCCTTCCAAAACCGGGTGTGACACTTCGGCTTCCGAAGGTCCTCAAAAACATGATTTAACAATGTTTTCCAAGTGGAATATGTGAACAGGTATCTTCGGAATCGGGTCATGAGTATACAAGAGTAGGGTCAGTACGAAGTCTGAGCGAGACGAAAAGCGATTATGATGAAGGATGAAAATGACCACGAAGCTGTGCGCAGAAAAGCTTCGGCATGATAGCAGAGAAAGGGAACCGACCTAAAGATGAAAAGGCAAATTAGACCCCGAAGAATTACTATAGATTTATTGATAAATGTAAAGGGCACAAATGTAATTCTACACGGGCTGCGTCCCTTGCCTATAAATAGATGAACAGTACTCCCGTACTGTTCACGCTGACTCAGCATTCGCCTTTTTCGCAGCACGCTTGTACCTTTACTTTCCGTCAATCCGAAGGTACATTCATAATTTGTTATTTTGGAGATGATAATGCAAATAAATATAAGTTGATAATAATATCTAAATTATTCTTCATATTTGATATACGAATTCTTCTTTATTGTACACTTAACTTGCGAAGGTTCTATTCCCTCATAACCTTTGTCTAGATTTCATTATATCCGAAGGGATATAATGTCTTGAAGGACGAAGGATTTTAATATTTAACACTTTTTATGTTGCCTTGTTCTTAATTCTTAGCATTTGAGAACAAGTCCCCAACACATACCTTTGCCTTTTACCTGAATGGCCATGAGAGCACCAGTTGTCACCAATTGAGGGCTCCTTTTGCTCATGCACCTCATAGCTCAAGAGGGTGCATTAGAGGCACAACACGGATTTCTTGTTTCGTTACATACAGAGTGCCAATACAAAGTAATCGTTGAACATGGACTAAACAAAACTGTCATGCTTGCACATAGGTTACTCATTAAAAACCATATAGCATGACTTACAAAAAGATATAGGTTTATCCATATACACAAAAAGAGTTAATCACGGTAGATATATCAAATGAAAAGCTACCCATTGAATGATTCAAGATATATAACCTATAAAACACACAGTCATGATTGAGCAAGCATGGTTATGATCTTGGAAATCATGGATCATTAATTGAAAGATATTCAACACAAGCAATCTCAAATTCATAACTTCTCCAACGATAGGCATAGCATGACCATCCAACTTAAAAACAATACCGATTAGAAGTAATGTACTTAAGATACACGGGTACCGTCCTTTGGAGAGCAAGTTGCAGATTCTCATCAAAGTCCTTTGCTTGATTCACCAATAATGATTAAGGACCTCAACAACTTATTTGACTTGAGATGAACATGGGATTAGTATTGTACAATAATTCAACCTTGGGTTAATAAATAGACAATAAAAATTGACAGCTTAAGCATAGAGTTTGAATTGACCATCTTAAGCTCTCCCATGGTCTCCAGTCCATCTCGAGGCACCTGCATGGTCTAGTTGGCACAGTTTGGTACCCATCTCGGGATGGGTCTATAACAATCATCCAAAAGAGCCTTTGGTACCCAAATAGCAATTGTGCTAGTTCTAGGTGATCTCATTACTGATCTAGCACAAGTGTATGGTTTGGGTCTCCTAAATGAATAAGATTGAGATACATTTACTTGCTTAGGAACCTTACCCTTTTTACATACCTTGGGTAGATGACCATGCTCACCACACATGTAGCAGAAACGTCCCTTAACCTGACATGACGCTTGCTGTTTGTCTTCTTTCTTAGTGAGGGTCATCCCGGAGAGTGCACGTGCTTGATTTTTCATGAGTGGACATGAAGTGATCATATGGTCCTTGTCATTGCATCCGAAACATCTCCTCATCCCTTCATCCTTGTCGTTGTATGGACACGATGCAATGAGGTGTCCTAACTCATTGCACTTCAAGCACCTCCTTTTTCCTTTTCTCTTTTTGTTCTTGGATAACATAGAGAGATGGTCAGTGCAAACAACATGACTGATTGAATTTTTACCTTTTTCCTTGTTCATGTTGATTTCTTCATTTTTTGCTTTAGGAACATCCTTCTTATGGAGTTTAACACTTGCTGCGGTTTCTCCCTTCTCAAGCTTCTTCACCACGCATCTGTGGATAACTTGAGGAGGTTGAGCAATGCGTCTTCTCCTTAGTTGCTTTGCTTTCTTGTTCCTTTCTTTATTGATGAGCACCTTTTCTTTTGATCCTGCAGCTTGATGCTCATTCAAAGATTGACTTTCTTTTGAGCAACAGGGGTTAGCACATGGTGATATATTATCTAAAGGCACATGTGTGCAAGAATGAGGTTCACATGAATTTAAGTTCGCAATTACAACCTCATGAGCAACATCAAGCATGATATGGTCATCAACTAATTCATTATGGGAATAAGATAGCATATCATATTTTTCACTTAGAGCAAGTTTTTTCTAAATTTATTATTTCTACTTGACTCTTAAGCATAGAATTCTCAGTTTTAAGTTGAGCAACATCAGATAATACATCATGATTATTTCTTTGCTCAAATAAAACAGATTCATACCGTTGGACCAAACTATCATGAGAGCACTTTAGCTCCTCATGATCTTTGGTCATCTTCTCCAGGCTATCGTTGGTTTTGATGAGAGTCTCCTCTAGCCTGAGAAGCATCTCGCCTTGTTCCTTGTTCCTTCTCAACAGCTTAACCAAGAGCACTTTGTCTTCCTTGTTGAGATGGGTGTAGAACCGGCGAATCTCCTCTTCTTCCACATTATCGGTCTCATTTTCCCTGTCATTATTATAAGTGGAAGCAAAACAGGAAAATGTACCTTGTGGTGATGAAGACTCATCCTCGCTATCATCCTCATATTCCTCCTCATCATCGCTTTCATCTTCACTCTCATTGTTAGCAACAAGACATGTATAACTA
This sequence comes from Zea luxurians, assembly GCA_029449295.1. Taxonomy (NCBI): domain Eukaryota; kingdom Viridiplantae; phylum Streptophyta; class Magnoliopsida; order Poales; family Poaceae; genus Zea; species Zea luxurians. The sequence goes on along the minus strand of JAOPSE010000019.1, from coordinate 20,067,195 downwards.
GTGGGAGATGAACCTGTCGGTGAGGTGGATCCATTGCTTGGTGTCCATCATTCTCGTTCTTCTCCCTTGGACAAGTTAGTACCACCAGCAATAGAGGGAGCAGAAGCAGTGCATATGGACTTAAAAAATTTCAACTTAATTTTAGTCCATAGATCATGAGCATCAACAAATAAATCATTATCACTACTCATGATGGCAAAATAGGCACTTCTAGAAAGAGAGTCAACTAAGATGTTGCAAGCATGGTGATTGAGAGATAGACATCTTAGTTCATCATTAGAAGGATTTTGAATAAAATTAGAGGGGAAAATACTTCTACTAAAGATATGTCTTAAATCAGGATCAATATGCATGAAAGCATTATAAATAGAGACAGACCAGGATTTATAATTAGAACCATCGCCTAAAAGAAGTTCTACAGTTACCTCTTGTGACGACATTGAGAGCACCTAGAGGGGGGTGAATAGGTGATCCTGTAAAATTCAACTCTAAATAACCACAAAACTTGGTTATAGAAATGTTAGTGCGACTAAGTAGTTGAGAAGCCAGTTCTTGTGGGCAAAACAATCACAAAGAGATCAACACAAGAGACACGCAATTTTATCCCGTGGTTCGGCCAAGTAACACTTGCCTACTTCCACGTTGTGGCGTCCCAATAGACGAGGGTTGCACTCAACCCCTTTCAAGTCATTGAATGATCAACTTGAATACCACGACTTTTCTTTCTTATCTCTTTTTCCCGTTTGCGAGGATTCTCCACAAGTTGGAGTCTCTCGCCCTTACAACAAAGATCACAATGAAAGCATGGAGTAAGGTTGGGAAGAGCAACGCACACTAGAATTAAATCCACACTGCAAACACGCACACAAGTGAGAAGATGAGCACACAAAACACGCGCGGGGAGTTTACAACTCGAAAAGTGCTCCAATCTCAAGAACGATGAACGATTGCGTGAAAGTGAGGACTAGAAGTCTTGGAATGCTTAGAGTGTGCTTGGGTTACTCCTCCATACGCCTAGGGGTCCCTTTTATAGCCCCAAGGCAGCTAGGAGCCGTTGGAGGCCAACAAGGAAGGGTATCCTTGCCTTCTGTCAGGTGGCGCACCGAACAATCTGGTGCGCCACCGGACAGTCACTGTAGATGGTCCGGTGCGGATCTGTTTCCTTTTCTAGCACAGAAGACCATTGCAGATTCGTGGCAGTTGGCACATCGGACACTGTCCGGTGCACACCGGACAGTCCGGTGCCTCCTGCCGACCGTTGGCGCGGGCCACGCGTCGCGCGCGGATTGCGCGGCCGACCATTGCGCTGGCAACCGTTGGCTCACCGGACAGTCTGGTGCACCACCGGACAGTCCGGTGAATTATAGCCGTACACCGCCAAACTTTTCCCGAGAGCCGCCTGTTCACCGGAGTTCAGCCTGGCGCACCGGACAGTCCGGTGCACCACCGGACAGTCCGGTGTGCTAGACCGAGCTGGACTTCGGCTCTACATAGCCAAGTCACTTGCAATCCTTTTCTTCTTTTCTTTTCTCTGTTTCTAGTACTTAGACAAAATATGTTAGTACTCAAAACAATGTACTAAGTCTAGAAACGTACCTTGTTACATGATTTGCACCTTTTGCTTGTTTGGCACATAATATCTCACTCACTATGTGTTGGACACTTAATCACCAAAACATTATAGAAATGGCCCAAGGGCACATTTCCCTTTCAATCTCCCCCTTTTTGGTGATTTATGCCAACACATCAAAAGGCAATGCAAAACATGCAACATCGATTCAAATTGAAGACCAAATTGTTTTTTTATTCTAATTTGGCATATTTGGATCATCCTTTGCCACCACTTGGTTTGTTTTTGCAAATCAAATTCATTTTCCTATCTCTAAGTCAAACACACTTGTTTAGGCACAAAGAGAGATATTCCAATGGAAAAATTGATCAAGAGCCAAAAACTCCCCCTTTTTCCCATAATCATAAATTCTCCCCTATCAGAGACCAAATTTTGCAATAAGAGTATTTTGACAAATCAAAAGTTCTAACTCTATTGTTTTCAAAATTCACAAGTGGTAGCTGATCCATTTGCTTTGGCCTTAATTTATCCCCCTTTGGCATTAAGCACCAAAACGGGATCATTTTTGGCCCTTTAACCCCATTGCCTCACCAAAAATGTCAATTAAGAATAAAAGGCAATAAGAGCATAAAGATGAACTTGGAACGAAATACACCAATACCGGAGTGCAGTGGAAGTCTTTGCAGCATCCAAGTCCATTTTCCCTTTCAATGCACCTTTGAGACTACATCAAGAACACTCAAACACAAAGGTTAGTCTCAAAGGGTCAAGTTGTAGCACTTCTCCCCCTAAATATGTGCATCATTCACACATGGACTTGTGAGGTCCTGGGATCCCTTGCACAACTTGAGCACCATAAATAAGCAACAAATTGCATAAATGTATAAGTAACATGATCAAAGACATAAAACACATGTATGTTATAGATCAATCCAAGTTACGTGAATCTAAGACATTTAGCTCACTACGCAGCCTGCAAAAGGTTTTCTCATCTAATGGCTTGGTAAAGATATCGGCTAGCTGGTTCTCGGTGCTAATATGGAACACCTCGATATCTCCCTTTTGCTGGTGGTCTCTCAGAAAGTGATGCCGGATGTCTATGTGCTTAGTGCGGCTGTGTTCAACAGGATTATCCGCCATGTGGATTGCACTCTCATTGTCACATAGGAGTGGGACTTTGCTCAGATTGTAGCCAAAGTCCCGGAGGGTTTGCCTCATCCAAAGTAGTTGCGCGCAACACTATCCTACGGCAACATACTCGGCCTCAGCGGTGGATAGGGCAACGGAGGTTTGTTTCTTTGAACTCCAAGACACCAGGGACCTTCCTAGGAATTGGCACGTCCCTGATGTACTCTTCCTATCAACCTTGCATCCAGCATAGTCGGAGTCTGAATATCCAATTAAGTCAAAGGTAGACCCCTTTGGATACCAGATCCCGAAGCAAGGCGTAGCAACTAAATATCTAAGAATCCGCTTAACGGCCACAAGGTGGCATTCCCTTGGGTCGGATTGATATCTAGCACACATGCATATGCTAAGCATAATATCCGGTCTACTAGCACATAAATAAAGTAATGATCCTAGACCGGTATGCCTTTTGATCAACGGACTTACCTCCTTTATTGAGGTCGACATGTCCGTCGGTTCCCATTGGTGTCTTCGCAGGCTTGGCATCCTTCATCCCAAACCACTTGAGAAGATCTTGAGTATACTTTGTTTGGGAGATGAAGGTGCCATCCTTGAGTTGCTTCACTTGGAACCCAAGGAAGTAGTTCAACTCGCCCATCATCGACATCTCGAATTTCTGCGTCATCACCCTGCTAAACTCTTCACAAGACTTTTGATTAGTAGAACCAAATATTATGTCATTTACATAAATTTGGCACACAAAAAGATCACCATCGCAAGTCTTAGTAAAAAGAGTTGGATCGGCTTTCCCAACCTTGAAGGCATTAGCAATTAAAAAGTCTCTAAGACATTCACACCATGCTCTTGGGGCTTGCTTAAGTCCATAGAGCGCCTTAAAGAGCTTACACACATGATCGGGGTACCTTTCATCCTCAAAGCCAGGGGGTTGTTCCACGTATACCTCCTCCTTGATCGGCCCATTGAGGAAAGCGCTCTTCACGTCCATTTGAAACAACCTGAATGAATGGTGAGCGGCATAGGCTAACAATATTCGAATAGATTCTAGCCTAGCCATAGGAGCAAAAGTCTCCTCGAAATCCAAACCTGTGACTTGGGCATAACCTTTTGCCACAAGTCGAGCCTTGTTTCTTGTCACCACCCCGTGCTCGTCTTGCTTGTTGCAGAACACCCACTTGGTTCCCACAACATTTTGCTTGGGACAAGGCACCAGGCTCCAAACTTCGTTCCTCTAGAAGTTGTTGAGCTCTTCCTACATGGCCAACACCCAGTATGGATCCTGCAAGGCCTCCTCTACCCTGAAAGGCTCAATAGAAGAGACAAACGAGTAATGCTCACAAAAGTTAGCTAATCTTGAGCGAGTAGTTACTCCCTTGCTTATGTCACCCAGAATTTGGTCAACGGGGTGATTCCGTTGGATCGTTGCTCGGACTTGAGTTGGAGGGGCCCGTGGTGCTTCTTCCTCCATAGCTGGTTCTTCTTGTGCTCCCCCTTGATCATGCGCCTCTTCTTGAGCGACCTGTTCATCATCTTGAGTTGGGGGATGCACCATTGTTGAGGAAGAAGGTTGATCTTGCTCTTGTTGTTCCTGTGGTCGCACATCTCCAATCGCCATGGTGCGTATATTGCGGCCGTTGGAACATCATCTTCATCTACATCATCAAGAACAACTTGCTCTCTTGGAGAGCCATTAGTCTCATCGAATACAACATCACTAGAGACTTCAACCAAACCCGATGATTTGTTGAAGACTCTATACGCCCTTGTATTTGAGTCATACCCAAGTAAAAACCCTTCTACAGCTTTGGGAGCAAATTTAGAATTTCTACCTTTCTTCACTAGAATGTAACATTTGCTCCCAAATACACGAAAGTATGAGACGTTGGGTTTGTTACCGGTAAGAAGTTCATATGAGGTCTTCTTGAGGAGGCGATGAAGGTAGAGCCGGTTTATGGCGTGGCAAGCTGTGTTCACAGCTTCCGACCAAAACCGCTCAGGCATCTTGAATTCTCCAAGCATCGTCCTTGCCATGTAGATAAGCGTCCTATTCTTCCTCTCTACCACACCATTTTGCTGTGGTGTGTAGGGAGCGGAGAACTCGTGCTTGATGCCTTCCTCCTCAAGATACTCCTCCACTTGCAGATTCTTGAACTCGGACCTATTGTCGCTTCTTATCTTTTTCACCTTGAGCTCAAATTCATTTTGAGCCCTCCTTAGAAAGAGCTTTAGGGTCCCTTGGGTTTCTGTTTTATCCTGCAAAAAGAACACCCAAGTGAAGTGGGAAAAATCATCAACAATTACTAGACCATACTTACTTCCCCCGATGCTAAGGTAGGCGACGGGTCCGAAGAGGTCCATGTGAAGAAGCTCCAGCGGTCTTGATGTTGTCATCACATTCTTGCTGTGATGAGTGCTTCCCACCTGTTTCCCTGCCTGACAAGCTGCACAAGGTCTATCTTTTTTGAAGCATACATTGGTTAGTCCTAACACATGTTCTCCCTTTAGAAGTTTATGAAGGTTCTTCATCCCAACATGTGCTAGACGGCGATGCCATAGCCAGCCCATGCTAGTCTTAGCGATTAAGCATGCATCTAGATCAGCCTCCTCTTTTGAAAAATCAACTAAGTAGAGTTTACCATCTAATACACCCTTAAATGCTAATGAACCATCACTCCTTCTAAAGACAGAAACATCAACATTTGTAAACAAACAATTGTATCCCATGTGGCACAATTGACTTACAGACAGGAGATTATAACCAAGCGACTCGACTAGAAACACATTTGAAATGGAGTGCTCGTTGGTGATGGCTATCTTGCCCAAGCCTTTGACCTTGCCTTGGTTCCCATCTCCAAAGATGATCGTGTCCTGGGAATCCTTGTTCTTGACGTAGGAGGTGAACATCTTCTTCTTCCCCGTCATGTGGTTTGTGCATCCGTTGTCGATAATCCAGCTTGAGTCCCCGGATGCATAAACATGCAAGGCAATTTACACTTGGGTTTTAGGTACCCAACTCTTGTTGGGTCCTACAAGGTTAGTCACAATAGCCTTTCAGACCCAAATACAAGTCTTGTCTCCCTTGCATTTGGACCCAAACTTTCTAGCAACTACTTTTGCATTCTTACACATAAGCGCAAATGAAGTATTGCAAGCATGGTAAATAGTAGTAGATTTATTACACACTTTCCTAGGCACATGATGCACAATATTACTTTTCCTAGGCCTACTTCTACCATGCACAAAAGTAGAGCTAGAGGCAAACATAGCATGTGAATCATTATAATCAACTTAACTCCTATTAAAATGAGCATTACTAGAAAATTTCCTATCATAAATGAAAGCATGATTCTTTTGATTACTACTAGCCATAGGGGCCTTCCCTTTCTCCTTGTTGGGAATGGGAGCCCTTTGGCTTGTTAAGTTCTTGGCTTCCTTTCGAAAGCCAAGTTCATCCTTAATTGAGGGATGTCTACCAACTGTGTAGGCATTCCTAGCAAATTTTAACTTATCAAAATCTATCTTGCAAGTCTTAAGTTGAGCATTAAGACTTGCCACCTCATCATTTAATTTAGTAATGGATGCAAGATGTTCATTACAAGCATTAATATCAAAATCCTTGCATCTATTGCAAATTACAACATGTTTTACACATGAATTAGATTTATTAGCTACCTCTAGCTTAGCATTTAAATCATTATTCAATATCTTGATTCATGGTACACAGACAATTCAGAGGACAACATTTCATTTCTTTTAGTTTCTAAAGCAAGAGACTTTTGTACACTAACAAATTTGTCATGTTCTTCATATAAAATGTCCTCTTGCTTCTCTAGCAACCTATCTTTTTCATTTAGAGCATCAATTAACTCATTAATTTATCTACTTTTGCTCTATCTAAACCCTTAAATAAATCAGTATAATCTACTTCATCATCACTAGAATCATCATCGCTTGAAGTAGTATACTTAGGGGTTTCTCGAACACTTACCTTCTTTTCCTTGGCCATGAGGCAAGTGTGGCATTCGTTGGGGAAGAGAGAAGACTTGTTGAAGGCCGAGGCAGCGAGTCCTTCATCGTCGGAGTCGGAAGAAGAGCAGTCTGAATCCCATTCTTTGCCAAGGTGCGCCTCGCCCTTCGCCTTTTGGTAGGCCTTCTTCTTTTCCCTCTTCCCGCTCTTTTCTTGTCCCTGGTCACTATCATTATCGGGACAGTTTGCAATAAAGTGACCAGTCTTATCGCATTTGAAGCAGGAGCGCTTTCCCTTTGTTTTGTTCTTGTTGGGGTGCTCCTTGCGTCCTTTAAGAGCGGTCTTGAAGCGCTTGATGATGAGCGCCATTTCATTCTCGTTGAGCCCGGCAGCCTCTACTTGTGCTACCTTGCTTGGTAGCGCCTCATTGTTGCTTGTTGCCTTGAGCGCAACGGGCTACGGCTCGTAGATGGGCATTGGGCCATTTAATGCATCATCAACATACCTTGCCTCTTTGACCATCATGCGCCCGCTCACAAATTTTCCGAGTATCTCCTCGGGCGTCATCTTTGTGTACCTGGGATTTTCAGGGATGAGGTTCACAAGATGAGGGTCAATAACAGTAACAGACTTGAGCATAAGTCGGACGACGTCGTGGTCCATCCATCTTGTGCTTCCATAGCTCCTAATCTTGTTGACCAGGGTCTTGAGCCTGTTGTACGTTTGTGTTGGCTCCTCTCCCCTGATCATCGCGAACCTTCCCAGCTCGCCTTCCACCAACTCCATTTTGGTGATCATGGTGGCGTCGTTTCCCTCATGTGATATTGTGAGGGTGTCCCAGATTTGCTTGGCGTTGTCCAAGCCGCTCACCTTGTTGTACTCGTCCCTGCACAAGGATGCTAGCAAAATAGTGGTAGCTTGTGCATTCTTATGAATTTGCTTATTGATAAACACAGGGTTATCGGTACTGTCGAAATGCATTCCATTTTCAACTATCTCCCATATACTAGGATGGACAGAAAATAAGTGACTACGCATTTTGTGACTCCAAAAAGCGTAGTCCTCACCATCAAAGTGTGGAGGTTTACCAAGAGGAATTGAAAGCAAATGAGCATTGGAATTAAAAGGAATACGAGAATAATCAAAAGAATAATTTGAATTAACTGGTTTCTTTTTCTCGTCGTCATTGTCTCTTGGTGAAGAAGAAGATTTGTCGCTGTCGTAGTAGACGATCTTCTTGATGCGCCTCTTCTTCTTCCCGTCCTTCTTCTTGTGACTCGAGCCAGAGTCAGTGGGCTTGTCATCTCTTGGCTCGTTGAAGATGGACTCCTTCTCCTTATCGTTGACCACCATCCCCTTTCCCTTAGGATCCATCTCTTTGGGCGATTAGTGCCTTACGTGAAGAGAACGGCTCTGATACCAATTGAGAGCACTTAGAGGGGGGTGAATAGGTGATCCTGTAAAATTCAACTCTAAATAGCCACAAAACTTGGTTATAGAAATGTTAGTGTGACTAAGTAGTTGAGAAGCGAGTTCTTGTGGGCAAAACAATCACAAAGAGACAAACACAAGAGACACGCGATTTTATCCCGTGGTTCGGCCAAGTAACACTTGCCTACTTCCACGTTGTGGTGTCCCAATGGACGAGGGTTGCACTCAACCCCTTTCAAGTGATCTAATGATCAACTTGAATACCATGACTTTTCTTTCTTATCTCTTTTTCCCGTTTGTGAGGAGTCTCCACAAGTTGGAGTCTCTCGCCCTTACAACAAAGATCACAATGAAAGCATGGAGTAAGGTTGGGAAGAGCAACGCACACTAGAATTAAATCCACACTGCAAACACGCACACAAATGAGAAGATGAGCACACAAAACACGCGCGGGGAGTTTACAACTCGAAAAGTGCTCCAATCTCAAGAACGATGAACGATTGCGTGAAAGTGAGGACTAGAAGTCTTGGAATGCTTAGAGTGTGCTTGGGTTACTCCTCCATGCGCCTAGGGGTCCCTTTTATAGCCCCAAGGCAGCTAGGAGCCATTGGAGGCCAACAAGGAAGGCTATCCTTGCCTTCTGTCGGGTGGCGCACCGGACAGTCTGGTGCGCCACCGGACAGTCACTGTAGACGGTCCAGTGCGGATCTGTTTCCTTTTCTGGCGCAGACGACAGTTGCAGATTCGTGGCAGTTGGCGCACCGGACACTATCTGGTGCACACCGGACAGTCCGATGTCTCCTGCCGACCGTTGGCGCGGGCCACACGTCGCACGCAGATTGCACGGCCGACCGTTGCACTGGCGACCGTTGGCTCACCGGACAGTCCGGTGCACCACCGGACAGTCCGGTGAATTATAGTCGTACGCCGCCAAACTTTTCCCGAGAGTGGCCTGTTCACCGGAGTTCAGCCTGGCGCACCGGACACTGTCCGGTGCACCATCGGGCAGTTCGGTGTGCCAGACCGAGCTGGACTTCGATTGTACACAGCCAAGTCACTTGCAATCCTTTTCTTCTTTTCTTTTCTCTGTTTCTAGTACTTAGACAAAATATGTTAGTACTCAAAACAATGTACTAAGTCTAGAAACGTACCTTGTTACTTGATTTGCACCTTTTGCTTGTTTGGCACATAATATCTCACTCACTATATGTTGGACACTTAATCACCAAAACATTATAGAAATGGCCCAAGGGCACATTGCCTTTTCAGACATCGTCATCTCTGGACGGCTAAGCCCACACTGGAGAGGCCTAGCTCTGATAACAATTGTAAGTTCCCTATGCCCAGGAACAGGATCTGGATGTCGCCTAGAGGGGGGTGAATAGGCGAATAATAATTATCACTTTTAAAACTTAAATTCTTACTCTACTCGAAGGCTGGATCGCAGTGGAATGAAGAATCCTTCGAGTAGGTCGCAGCGTGTAGCATCCTAAAAATTCAAATCCTGAAATTTTCTCAAACTTGCTCTAAATTCAAAATGAATTTCAAATTTCGTTTCAAAATGTTTGTTTGGAAGTTGATATCAACAAATAAATTATAGTGGTCTATATTCTCTCCAAAATCCTCCTCAAATATCCTACAAATATTTCCCCAGTGATCACCATCAAGTTCTTTCCAGAAATACTGCTCAAATATTCCACTGATATATCTCCAGATATTTTCCTCTTGAGAAATACCTTCAGAATCATTTTTCAAGTCCCCACAAATATTTTCTTCATAACTTTCCTCATGCTCACACATATACGTATGCCTCCGGTGTCATACGGTGAGCTCTGCAAGCTAATTACACTCATATAAGACAAATCCATGCTAATCTCCCACTAATCCTCTCATCCTCCCACTAATCCTCTCATCCCTCCCCCTAATCCCCCCACCATGGCTATAAATAGAGGGGCAAGGGCCTCCTCTCATCCCACCCCAAGCCATTTCATGGCAACTCTCTTCCCCCCCCCCACACACACACCCACTCCATGTTCCACACAAGCACACACTAGCACAAGGATCGTTCGGTTGTTCTTCGATCGTTCGTCCCCCTATTCTTAGTTTGTTCGTTCGTTCGTCCGATCGTTCGATCGTTCATGGTTCGTTCGTCCGTTCGTCCAATCGTTCGTCCGTTCGTTCGTCCAAATAATCTTTTTCCTGCCATTATGCTGCCGAAATTCTGATCGTTCGTTCGTTCGATCATTCGATCATTCATCGTTCGTTCATAGTTCCTATTCATCGTTCATCGTTCGTTCATAGTCCCTATTCATCGTTTTTCCAGATAATCCTTGTCCTGCCGTTATACTGCCGAAATTTCGATTGTTCGTTCGTTCGATCATTCGATCGTTCATCGTTCATTCATAGTTTCTATTCATCGTTCATCGTTCGTTCATAGTCCCTATTCATCGTTCTTCCAGATAATCTTTGTCCTGCCGTTATGCTGCCGAAATTCCAATCGTTCGTTCGTCCGATCATTCGATCATTCGTCCGTTCGTTCGTCCAAATACTCTTTTTCCTGCCGTTATGCTGCCGAAATTCAGATCGTTCGTTCGTCCGATCATTCGATCGTTCGCCCGTTCGTTCATAGTTCCTATTCATCATTCGTTCATACGACTATTCACCATTACTATTCATCGACACTATTTATCATCGTTACTATTCATTGTTACTATTCATCATTATTACTATTCATCGATGATATCTATGGTAACTTTTTCGTCGTCACTATTCATCGTTACTATTCATCGATCATCCGATCACCCCGAATTTCAACTACTCATCCATCATGCTGTCCAGTCCATGTTGGGGGCCTTCGGCTCCCGAAGGTCCTCAAAAGCATAGTTTGATAATATTTTCCAAGTGTAATATGTGAACAGGCACCTTCGGAACAGGCACCTTCGGAGTCAGGTCGCGAATATACAAGAGCATGGTTAAGACGAAGCGTGACTGGAATGAAAAACGATCATGACGAAGGATAAGACGATCACGAAGCTATGTGCAGAAAGGCTTCGGCACAACAACAGAAAAGAGGAACCGACTTAAAGATGAAAAGCCAAATTGGACCTCGAAGAATTACTGTAGTTATTGATAAATGTAAAGGGCATCAATGTAATTTTACACGGGCTGCGTCCCGTGCCTATAAATAGGTGAACAGTACTCCTGTACTGTTCACGCTGACTTGGCATCCGCTTTTGCGTCACGCTTGTACTTTCCTTTGAGTCGAAGGTACAAATGTAATTCAATATTTTTTCTATTTATTCATGATTATATAATAAAAGATATATGAACAATGTCATATGATTATTCATGTTATTTTTCATATTTCATATTTCATATGTCTCGTCTTTCATTAGCATATGCTGTTATCATGAAGGTGCGTCCTTCATGACCTTCGTCTGAAGATCATTATATCCTTAGGGGAATAATGCTTCGAAGGACAAAGGACATTAACCATTAACCTATTTTTGTGTTGCCTTGTTCTTAACTCATAACATTTGAGAACAAGTCCCCAACAGTCCACCAAAGACCTGCCAGGCCAATATTCCAGTCATACGAACTCCAGTGACTATGATTTTCCTTCCAGTAGGGAACTTCCCATCTGGTCACCCATCCTAGGTTTCTCCAAGTTGAGCACGCTTAACTTTGAGATTCCTTCGAACCAGGCTTCCAAACTTCGATTTCAATAATTCTTGTTTCTAATTTCTTATCAGAGTATTCTCTATCCAACCATGTCATCCCTTAAGCATGGTTCATGTTCCAGAAAACTCCCAAAATACTCTTGTCCCATATTCTGCCTATAACTCTCCTGTTCATACTAAGTCAGTCGATTCACTTGTCACTATTCTCACCAACAGTGAACTTCACTGTGCTACACCACATACACCCAGCTATAAATAAACCCAGCTACCCTCTCCCTCTCCACACACACTCAACACCCTCAGACAAGGCAAACACCCCACCCACTCAGTTAGTCCGCTCTGCCGGCTACACGCATAGTGTCGCTTCGCCTCCAGTCCACCCTCCTGGTAAGCACCTTCGCTCCACCACTAGTAGTATCTCAACACCACATGACACAGATTCTACTCAAGACTCTACCCATCCATATATCGCTATTCTGATCACTATACTAAATATTTGTTGGTATACTTGCTGGTTTGTATGTTTGCTTGTTCATGTCGCATAGTTATCGGAGCGTTCGTGCCGTCTCGTGGAGGCTAGATCTGCAAGCCTACGCCAGGCGGTGGAGCCAGAAGCCAGTTCCGCGAGCTCTCCTTCCCCCTTCGCCAGATAAGCACGACAAGCTCACTGGATCCCTTTGATGCATAAATTACCTATGATTTTTCAACCACAACCCTCAGTCTGTTATTTTATGCATGATATGATTTTGAGACAAGTTATTATGGCCACCCAAGCCGCTTGCCACAATCAATCCTTGATATATTTGTTACAAATGATTTGAGAAAAGGTGTGAGTTTTCAAAAGAAAATGCTTTTCAAAATGTGTATGATGAAGGGTTGTCACCCTTATCACCTTTTAAGCGGGATGATCAGGGACTCCCTGGTTTAGGGGAGGGCCTAAGGTGATGGCTCAGCTGGTTTAGGCATGAGCAGAAGGATTGTCCCCTCATATAAGGACCGGTGTCATCCTTCACTACCTGTACTGATGATAAGTACAACCACTCGAGACTGTATGGGCAGTCACTCAATCTGAACTCGTACGGTCCAACCCCAGGGTTATGAAGGCTGGGGAGCACCGGGAGGATAAGGAGGGGGAATGTTTTGTCCGGTTTGGACATGGCGGTGGCCTGACTCCTTCCGGTATAACCGTTAAGGTTAGGACGTGCGAGGAAAGAAAGAGATTCGGATTCGGATCTCATTGGCCATGAGATCGCAGAGCCGGACTAGTGGGTAAAGTGTACCCCTCTGCGCAGAGTTCAAACCTATTCGAATAGTCTGTGTCCACAGGATTGGACGAGTCTGGTGTGGTATGGCAATTAGTGTTTTGTTTTCAAAAAAGGTGCGTTTGAGAAAAGTGGTTTTTAAAAGGTCCGGCGGTTGAGCCGTGAGCTATGGTGGACGGGAAGTCCAGTAGCTGTTTTTGAAAATGAAAATCAGTGGGAAACTACTGAGATACATGGATGGTTTAGTCCAGGGGATTTTGTTCTAATATTGAAAAAACTTCCTGCTCCTTTGAGAGAGGATGCGCTTTGCAAAATACAAAATGTTTTACAAAACAACCGTGCATAAAATATTGCTGTTTCTGCAAAATATCCTGAGCTCCACATATTCCATGCATTATATCTGATTTCCCCATTCCACGGGTGAAGGTGGGCTGCTGAGTACGTTTGTACTCACCCTTGCTTATTTGTTGTTTTTCAAAAAAAGGAGATCGGGTAAGAGTTATGACTGTTCCCAACCTTGCCTGTGGCTGTTGGACCGCTGAATTGCTTCGCTGCGTATATCGGGCTGCTTCAGCCCCACTCTGATGATATGTCCCGAGTTGTGGACCAACTCTTAAAGTTGATCGCCACCTTTATAGGTTTGTCTCGTTTAAGCAGATCTGGAATCATCTGTTGTATAAATGTGTTTACTAGCCTCCTGGGACTAGTAATTGTATCACATTTGAGTCCCAAAGGATTGGGGCGCTTCAGGTGGTATCAGAGCTGTTAGGTTGGCCGCAGGACGTAACCCTTAGCCTGATCCAAAAGTTTTTGAGTCAAAACTATTTTCTTATAAAAAATCTTGCTCTTATCCCTTCATTTCAAAAATGGTTTCCCCGTTTCCTTCTCTCAGAAGTCAGATGGAGGTCTGTTGCCAAACCAGCTTTTGCCAGAATGAAGATGGTTTCCCCAAGTTGCTGAGAGCATGCGCAGTCTACCTCGGAATCAGGAGCCAGCCAGAGTATGATGGTCGTGAATTCATCGAGCATGGCACAGAGAAGTGTGTCGTGACTGTATACATTGGATCCAGTTCGCACCATGTGGAATGGAGTATCACTGCTGCTGGGCACAGATTCAAAGACACCTGCCAAGTCGTCGCTCGCAAGGCATTGAGGGCCCTGTGTCAGATCTATGAAGAAGAAGTGGCCGACACACCACTTAGATTCTTTCCGCCCTTTTAGAGAGATCATCCTGTTTGGATGGCCAGGATGCGTGCATTGGAAGGGCAGCAACTGCTTGAGGATGACCCCTCAGTCGTGTACCTCACTGCATACCTGCTCACCCTGGATGCACAGTATGGTTTCTTGGCTCGGCACCACCGTCAGATGATTGCCCGAGTAGAAGATGCATAGAAGCGCAATCGTCACCTCCATGTGGATCTCACCACAACTCAAGCCCGTGCAACTGCATTGGAAAGTCGTGAAGTCATTGCGGTTGAAGCCCTAAAGCAAGCCAAGGATGAGCATGTCTAGAAGTTGATGGAGGCCTACTTGGTAACCCATAACCAACGTAGAGCCCTACGGATCCAAGAGCCCGCTTCATCCAACCCTGTTCAACCCATGAGAGCCGAAGATCCCCAGATTCTTGAAGGTCACCCGGTCTCTACCAGAGGAGAAAAGAAGGCTTGGGAACTCCCGGAAGGAGCCATAGTCTTGGAAGGAATTCCAGTCTCTCCTAAGGCTATGGACAAGCAAGAGCACCCTGAATCCTCCCAAGATCCCCCGCCAGAGTTGTTTGAGCCCCTCACCATGAAGAAGATTCCAGCACCGTCCCTTGAGATCAAGGAAGAAGCTGCAAGCACCCCGCCAGCACCGCCGCCCTCTGAGGAGCTACAAGAGCCAGTCCAGCTTGAAGAAGAGTTCAACCCCATCCTTCCATCTCAATCGCCGCTAGAAGAAGTCATCAACATCAGCTCCCTCTTGACCCATCCAGGAGATGTCTCAGATTGAAGTTGTGTGCAACCCTTGCCAGAAGAGAAGTTGCCTGGTCTGAAGATAGTTATGCCCAGTCCTCTGCATGCATTGGGTAGTGAAGTTTTTCTTCACTTTGGCTAGAGCCCTGCATGTATGAGAGGTAATCGTGTAGACTCGTGTTTTGCAAAACTCTAATTGTGTGGCCCCCTAGGGCATTTCAAAATGAATTTCGCTTGATGTTTTCTTCCCTTTTGAGTGCATATGTGATGATTTAACGTTAATGCTCATAAGTTCCATTTAGCATAGTTCTCAATTCAGGAGCCAAGCAATAGTAGTTATGCTTAGCCCCCGAATCTGAGTAGTTCGTGATTTGGAAAATTCTATTCTTCCCTTATTCAAAACATTTGATTTGTTTGTGCTTATCATTGCTGAGCTTATGTGTTTTCTTTCTTTTTAAGAAAGGTTTTCTCTAAAAACATAGATAACAAATTAGAGCTAATCCTCACCTTATGCTTCCATTCTCATCTTAACCCATCTCAAGAGAAAAGTGCCTTACCCAAGAAGATACCGGGAAGCTTACTCTGGAAGCCTAGAATAAGCTACAGAAGCAACCAGTCCAGCCGCTCAGTCAAAAGGACCGACCGTGAGAATCAAAGCACTGCCCCTGAGTCAAAGTAAACAAAAAAAGAGGACAGAAGGAGTTATTACCATACAGTGAGGCAAAGATTCTTGGAACCAGAGACCACAAACATCAGGGTCATTGACCCCACCACTCACCCGTGCCCCCTGCACCCGTGCCCCCTGCACCCGTGCCCCACCTCCAACCACCGCCCCACGCCCCCCTTTGCAGTGCACTACCGCCGCCCACCCCCCCTTTGCAGCGCACTACCGCCAACCACGCCCCTTTGCAGCGCACCCACCGCCGCCATCGCCGCTGGCAACGCCATCTGAAAGGGAAATGTGCCCTCGGGCCATTTCTAAGTGTTTTGGTGATTTAGTGTCCAACACAAGTGCCTAAGTGTAAAGAGGTGGACAAAGTACAAATCAAGGATAAAGGTATGTTTCTCAGACTTAGTACATTGTTTTATGGACTAATGTATTGTGTCTAAGTGCTGGAAACAGGAAAAATCCAATTGGAAATGTCTTGGCTTGAGCAGCCAAGAATCTGCTGAGTCTGGGAGCACCGGACTGTCCGGTGGTGCACCGGACAGTGTCCGGTGCGCCAGGCTGGTTCGAGCGAACTGGCCGCTCTCGGGAATTCACCGGCGACGTACGGCTATAATTCACCGGACTGTCTGGTGTGCACCGGACTGTCCGGTGAGCCAACGGTCGGCCGGGCCAACGGTCGGCCGCGCAATCTGCGCGGGACACGTGGCCGAGCCAACGGCTAGAAGGGGGCACCAGACTGTCCGGTGTGCACCGGACATGTCCGGTGCGCCAACGGCTCTCAGGCTGCCAACGGTCGGCTTCGTTATTTAAGGAAGGAAATCGGGCACCGGACAGTGTCCGGTGTGCACCGGACTGTCCGGTGCGCCAGTCGACAGAAGGCAAGATCTGCCTTCCAAGATTTCTCCCAACGGCTCCTCGCTGCCTTGGGGCTATAAAAGGGACCCCTGGCGCATGGAGGAGGACATCAAGCATCTCCTAATCATTTCTAAGCACCAAGACATCGATTTCGCGCATTCGTTTCATTGTGATAGTATATAGAGCTCTAGTGGAGTTGTGAACTCATTGAGTTGTGTTGCGAGCTCTTGTTGTGACTTGTGTGCGTGTTGACACTCTGATTCTTGTGTCTTGTGTGCGTCGCTAATCCCTCCCTTGCTCCGTGTTCTTTGTGAATTTCAAGTGTAAGGGCGAGAGGCTCCAAGTTGTGGAGATTCCTCGCAAACGGGATTGAGATAAAGCAAGCAAAACACTGTGGTATTCAAGTGGGTCTTTGGACCGCTTGAGAGGGGTTGATTGCAACCCTCGTCCGTTGGGACGCCACAACGTGGAGTAGGCAAGCGTTGGTCTTGGCCGAACCACGGGATAACCACCGTGCCATCTCTGTGATTGATCTTTGTTGGTTATTGTGTTTTGTTGAGGATTCCTCTATAGCCACTTGGCAATTATTGTGCTAACAATTAACCAAGTTTTGTGGCTTAAGTTTTGAAGTGTTACAGGATCACCTATTCACCCCCCCCCCCTCTAGGTGCTCTCAATTGGTATCAGAGCTGTTCTCTTCAAGAAAGGGACTAACCGCCCGAAGAGATGGATCCTAAGGGCAAGGGGATGGTGATCAACGACAAGGAGAAGGAGTCCTTCGTCAACGAGCCCAATGATGACAGGCCCACCGACTCAGGCTCGGGCCACAAAATAAAAGATGGGAGGAAGAAGAAGACAAGGCGCATCAAGGAAATTGTCTACTACGACAGCGACGAATCTTCCTCCTCCCAAAAGGACAACGACGACTACGACAGACGAAAGACGGTTAACTCAAACTTTTCTTTCGATTATTCACGCATTCCGCATAGCTCAAATGCTCAATTGCTTCCCATTCCACTTGGCAAGCCCCCTCACTTTGATGGAGAGGACTACGGATTTTGGAGCCACAAAATGCGTACTCACTTGTTTTCTCTCCATCCAAGCATTTGGGAGATTGTGGAAAGTGGAATGAAATTTGATAGCTCGGATAGCCCTGTGTTTATTAATGAACAGATTCATAAAAATGCACAAGCTACTACTGTGTTGCTAGCCTCTTTGTGCAGGGACGAGTATCACAAGGTGAGCGGCTTGGACAATGCCAAGCAGATCTGGGACACCCTCAAGATCTCTCATGAGGGGAACGACGTCACCTTGCTCACCAAAATGGAGTTGGTGGAGGGCGAGCTTGGAAGGTTCGCAATGATAAGGGGCGAGGAGCCAACTCAAACATACAACCGGCTCAAGACCCTTATCAACAAAATAAGGAGCTACGGAAGCACGCGATGGACGGACCACGACGCCGTCCGACTGATGCTAAGGTCCTTTACCGTTCTTGATCCTCATTTGGTGAATAATATTCGTGAGAATCCCAGGTACACCAAAATGTCGCCCGAAGAAGTCCTCGGAAAATTCGTTAGCGGGCGAATGATGATCAAGGAGGCGAGGTACGTGGACGACGCCTTGAATGGTCCGATCAACGAGCCGCAACCCCTTGCTCTCAAGGCAACAAGAAGCAAGGAGGCGCTACCTAGCAAGGTGGCACAGATTGAGGCGGCCGGACTTAATGATGAAGAGATGGCCCTCATCATCAAAAGATTCAAGATGGCGCTTAAAGGTCGCAAGGGACAGCCAAGCAAGACCAAAGCCAAGGGGAAGCGCTCATGCTTCAAATGCGGTAAGCTTGGTCATTTTATTGCTAACTGTCTCGACAATGATAGTGAACAGGACCAAGGGAGCAAGAGGGAGAAGAAGAAGGCATACAAGAAGGCAAAGGGCGAGGCACATCTAGGCAAGGAGTGGGATTCAGATTGCTCCTCCTCCGACTCTGACAATGAGGGACTCGCCGCCACCGCCTTCAACAAATCGACCCTCTTCCCTAACGAGCGTCACACTTGCCTCATGGCAAGAGAGAAGAAAGTAAGCACTCATGATACTAGTACTTATGCTTCTTCAAGTGAGGATGAGTCTAGTGATGATGATGAAATAGATTACTCATGCTTATTCAAGGGATTAGATAGATCTAAAATTGATAAGATTAATGAGTTGATTGATGCTTTGAATGACAAGAATAGATTACTAGAAAAACAAGAGGATCTTTTATATGAGGAGCATGATAAATTTGTTAGTGCACAAAAATCTCTTGCTCTTGAAATCAAAAGGAATGAAATGCTCTCTAGTGAATTATCTTCTTGTCATGAAACCATTGCTACTTTAAACAGTGTTAATGATGATTTAAATGCTAAACTAGAAGTAGCTAGCAAATCTAATTCTTGTGTAGAAATTGTTAAAACTTGTAATAGGTGTAAAGATTTTGACATTGATGCTTGTAGTAATCATTTAGTTTCAATTTCCAAATTAAATGAGGAATTAGCTAGTCTTAATGCCCAACTTAAGACTAGCAAGAATGAATTTGACAAGCTAAAATTTGCAAGAGATGCCTACACGATTGGTAGACACCCCTCAATTAAGGATGGACTTGGCTACAGGAGGGAAGCCAAGAACTTGACAAGCCATAAGGCTCCCATCTCCGCCAAGGAGAAAGGGAAGGCCCCTATGGCTAGTAGTGTGCAAAAGAACCATGCCTTTATGTACCATGATAGGAGACAATCTAGAAATGCTTATAGGAGTTGTAATGCATATAATGCCTTTGATTCTCATGCCATGTTTGCTTCTAGTTTTTCTTATATGCATGATAGAAATGTTGGTAGGAGAAATGTTGTTCATAATATGCCTAGGAGAAATGTTGTTAATGTTCCTAGGAAAGTAAATGAACCTTCTACAATATATCATGCTTTAAATGCTTCTTTTGCTATTTGTAGAAAGGATAGGAAGATAGTTGCTAGAAAATTAGGGGCAAAATGCAAGGGAGACAAAACTTGCATTTGGGTCCCTAAGGATATTTGTGCTAACCTTGTAGGACCCAACATGAGTTGGGTACCTAAGACCCAAGCCTAAATTTGCCTTGCAGGTTTATGCATCCGGGGGTTCAAGCTGGATTATCGACAGCGGATGCACAAACCATATGACGGGGGAGAAGAAGATGTTCACCTCCTACGTCAAGAATAAGGATTCCCAAGATTCAATAATATTCGGTGATGGGAATCAAGGCAAGGTAAAAGGGTTAGGTAAAATTGCAATCTCAAATGAGCACTCTATCTCTAATGTGTTTTTAGTAGAGTCTCGTGGATATAATTTGCTATCTGTTAGTCAACTATGCAATATGGGATATAACTGTCTATTTACAAATGTAGATGTGTCTGTCTTTAGAAGATGTGATGGTTCACTAGCTTTTAAGGGTGTACTAGACGGCAAACTTTACTTAGTTGATTTTGCAAAAGAAGAGGCCGGTCTAGATGCATGCTTAATGGCTAAGAATTGCATGGGCTGGTTGTGGCATCGCCGCTTAGCACATGTGGGGATGAAGAACCTCCACAAGCTTCTAAAGGGAGAACACGTGATAGGTCTAACCAATGTTCATTTCGAAAAAGATAGACCTTGTGCAGCTTGTCAAGCAGGAAAACAAGTAGGAGGAGCGCATCACAGCAAGAATGTGATGACCACGCCAAGACCTCTGGAGCTGCTGCATATGGACCTCTTCGGACCCGTCGCCTATCTGAGCATAGGAGGAAGTAAGTATGGTCTAGTTATTGTTGATGACTTTTCCCGCTTCACTTGGGTGTTCTTTTTGCAGGATAAGTCTGAAACCCAAGGGACCCTCAAGCGCTTCCTAAGGAGAGCTCAAAATGAGTTTGAGCTCAAGGTGAAGAAGATAAGGAGCGACAACGGGTCCGAATTCAAGAATCTTCAAGTGGAGGAGTTCCTTGAGGAGGAGGGGATCAAGCACGAGTTCTCCGCTCCCTACACACCTCAGCAAAATGGTGTGGTAGAGAGGAAGAACAGGACGCTCATAGATATGGCGAGGACTATGCTTGGAGAGTTCAAGACCCCCGAGTGCTTTTGGTCGGAAGCCGTGAACACGGCTTGCCACGCCATCAACAGGGTCTACCTTCACCGCCTCCTCAAGAAGACTTCATATGAGCTGCTGACTGGTAACAAACCCAATGTATCGTACTTTCGTGTATTTGGGAGTAAATGCTACATTCTAGTGAAGAAGGGTAGGAATTCCAAATTTGCTCCCAAAGCCGTAGAAGGGTTTTTATTAGGTTATGATTCAAATACAAAGGCATATAGGGTCTTCAACAAATCATCGGGTTTGGTTGAAGTCTCTAGCGACGTTGTATTTGATGAGACTAATGGCTCTCCAAGAGAGCAAGTTGTTGATCTTGATGATGTAGATGAAGAAGACGTTCCAACGGCCGCGATACGCACCATGGCGATTGGAGATGTACGGCCTCAGGAACATTTGGAGCAAGATCAACCGTCTTCCTCAACTATGGTGCATCCCCCAACTCAGGATGACGAACAGGTACCTCAAGTGGAGGCGCATGATCAAGGGGGAGCACAGGATGTTCAAATTGAAGAGGAAGAAGCACCTCAGGCACCTCCAACCCAAGTTCGAGCAACGATCCAAAGAGATCATCCCATCGACCAAATTTTGGGTGATATTAGCAAGGGAGTAACTACTCGTTCAAGATTAGTTAATTTTTGTGAGCATTACTCTTTTGTCTCTTCTATTGAGCCTTTCAGGGTAGAAGAGGCCTTGCTAGATCCGGACTGGGTGTTGGCCATGTAGGAGGAACTCAACAATTTCAAGCGCAATGGAGTTTGGACTCTGGTGCCTCGCCCCAAGCAAAATGTTGTGGGAACCAAGTGGGTGTTCCGCAACAAACAGGACGAGCACGGGGTGGTGACAAGGAACAAGGCTCGGCTTGTGGCAAAAGGTTATGCCCAAGTCGCAGGTTTGGACTTTGAGGAGACTTTTGCTCCCGTGGCTAGGCTAGAATCAATTCGTATCTTGCTAGCATACGCCGCTCACCATTCTTTCAGGTTGTACCAAATGGATGGGAAGAGCGCTTTCCTCAACGGGCCAATCAAGGAGGAGGTGTACGTGGAGCAACCCCCTGGCTTTGAGGATGAACGGTACCCCGACCACGTGTGTAAGCTCTCTAAGGCGCTCTATGGACTTAAACAAGCCCCAAGAGCATGGTATGAATGCCTTAGAGACTTTTTAATTGCTAATGCTTTCAAGGTCGGGAAAGCCAATCCAACTCTTTTTACTAAGACTTGCGATGGTGATCTTTTTGTGTGCCAAATTTATGTCGATGACATAATATTTGGTTCTACTAATCAAAAGTCTTGTGAAGAGTTTAGCAGGGTGATGACGCAGAAATTCGAGATGTCGATGATGGGCGAGTTGAACTATTTCCTTGGGTTCCAAGTGAAGCAACTCAAGGACGGCACTTTCATCTCCCAAACGAAGTACACGCAATATTTGCTAAAGAGGTTTGGGATGAAGGACGCCAAGCCCGCGAAGACGCCGATGGGAACCGACGGACACACCGACCTCAACAAAGGAGGTAAGTCTGTTTATCAAAAAGCATACCGGTCCATGATAGGTTCTTTGCTTTATTTATGTGTTAGTCGACCGGATATTATGCTTAGCGTATGCATGTGTGCTAGATTTCAATCCGATCCTAAGGAGTGTCACTTGGTGGCTGTGAAGCGAATTCTTAGATATTTAGTCGCTACGCCTTGCTTCGGGATCTGGTATCCAAAGGGGTCTAACTTTGACTTGATTGGGTACTCAGATTCCGACTATGCTGGATGTAAGGTCGATAGGAAGAGTACATCGGGGACGTGCCAATTCTTAGGAAGGTCCCTGGTGTCATGGAACTCTAAGAAACAAACCTCTGTTGCCCTATCCACCGCTGAGGCCGAGTACGTTGCCGCAGGACAGTGTTGTGCGCAACTACTTTGGATGAGGCAAACCCTAAGGGACTTTGGCTACAATCTGAGCAAAGTCCCACTCCTATGTGATAATGAGAGTGCTATCCGAATAGCGGAAAATCCTGTTGATCACAGCCGCACAAAGCACATTGACATCCGGCATCACTTTTTGAGAGACCACCAGCAAAAGGGAGATATCGAAGTGTTTCATGTTAGCACCGAGAACCAGCTAGCCGATATCTTTACCAAGCCTCTAGATGAGAAGACCTTTTGCAGGCTGCGTAGTGAGCTCAATATCTTAGATTCGCGGAACTTGGATTGAAATGTAGCATACATGTGTTTATGCCTTTGATCATGTTCTGTAACACCCCTGGTGTTACTATAACTAAAACTTGAGCATGGCATCATGAGTATGGGCATTGCATATGTTTGACACACCTAGAGTGCATTCACTAGGCAAAAATTTCAAACAAGTTGTATTGTTTTACTGTTTTACAAATAGGACCCTGGTTTAAGGACTTAACCCTAAATAGTGGTTAAAGGGGTAAAACTTAACCTAAGTTGAGAAAAACTTTAGGGCTTGTGAGAAAAGTCATAAAATATCCCCAAACACTAAGTTGAATCACATTTATACCCCTGGGATATCAAAGATCTCAAATAGAACCCTGGAAAATCCAAAGTCCAAACCCTAGGGACCTATGTGCAAAATTGATGCACAATTGGACTAAAGTGTAAAAACTAGTATGTTTTAAACCATAAAGTCATTTGGTCCACATTTGAGGAGATTTACAAGCAAAACCCTTGGTTTTGGACTTATTTGCAAAATGGACCCTATTGAGTTCTAAACTAAGTCTGAAATTTCAAAGTTTTGGCCCAACTTTGGGGCTTTGTAACTTTCAAAGCATAGGGTTTTTGCCCTAGGTCACCACATCAAAATTGTAGCCCAATTATAGGAGAACAACTTTGCTTAAGAGTGGGAGCAGAGTTGTTAATAAAATATTGGAGATAATCCAGCTCAAAGTTTGGCTGTCAGACAATTCCTAGACTGAATCTTCAGTAACAGTGAGATAGGATCAACTTTGAGCTCGATTTTGAATGGGATCCATTGACTTTTTGTGGGAGCATATTGTATCAAAGTTATAGATGAATTATAGCTCTACAACTTTGCTGCAGAAGGTTGGCATTGGTTTCACATAAAAATTGGAGAAAAATGGCTCTAAAGTTGCTCTGTCAGGTGCTCTGATGGGAGTTCTGATGGTACAGTAGTCAAACGGGATCAGGACGCCAGCACTGCTTGCTCGCCGCCGGTGGCCTGCCACCGTTGATCATTGGTCACCGGGATTCGTGCGCCGTGGTCCTCAGATAAGCACAGCCCAGTAAGAATCCTCGCCGCCGGTGAGCTGGAAGCCACTCGGTCAGCCGCGGTACTCCTCCCCTTGCTCACCGCCCGTGGTTAAAGGGGCTCGTCGCCGTTGAGCCGTCTCTGGGTCCGCCGCGTGTCCAAACCTCGCCACTGCATCGCCGTGACTCACCAATTGCATGCCCGGCGATCACCGGAGCTACTGCCACGGTGAAAGCCACTTTTCCCCGTACTGAGCTCGTCTACCTCTCCGACCGCCGCGCGTCAGCGCTGCAATTCCCGGCCACCGCTGTTGCGCTTTATAAATTGATGGCACCGTGGGCTCCGTATGGTAGTTAAGCATCTAGCCACCAAGTATTGTTCCCTATCGATCACCGGAGATCACGAATTCTTCGTTTCCCCAATTCGGTTTCCGCCCCTGCGAAGAACCACTTCGCCGTCGCCAGCCCTTCTCCGGTCAGTCTCTATCCTCTGCTCCCTCGTTTGAGGATTCTCATAACCCTATGATACTTACCGAGCTACTGAATTGAACTGAGAGACCTCCAATCGATGGGAACACGGTGATCTTGCCGCTTCATTCATGGTCACCGTGGCCAGGGCAAATTAGGTCACCAATCTTCAAATTAAGTTGGGGTAAACATTCGGGGTGGATTCAATTTCATGTTA
This sequence comes from Zea luxurians, assembly GCA_029449295.1. Taxonomy (NCBI): domain Eukaryota; kingdom Viridiplantae; phylum Streptophyta; class Magnoliopsida; order Poales; family Poaceae; genus Zea; species Zea luxurians. The sequence goes on along the minus strand of JAOPSE010000019.1, from coordinate 20,042,631 downwards.
GCTGCTCGGAGAGCTCAGCCGCTGCCCTAATCGGCCGGTCTGCTTGCTCGCCGGAGCGCGGCCGCGCTGAGCGCCGTCGGGGACCTGGTGTTGTGAATTGACGGAAACCCGAGGGCGTTTCTGTAGTTTGTCAGCGACACAGTGTAACAGTGAAGAAGCTCGTTTTCCAATTAGCCAAACCCCGTGGGCTTTTCTGCAAAGCCGCCAGTGCGCGCGCGCGGGCGCGAGCGCTTTCCCTCTGGACCTGGGCTGCTGGGCTGAATCCGGCCCAGTCGTGTTTAACCCTTTTCCTTTTCTTTTTCAGAAAAACTTTAGAAATATGTAGAAAAATGTAGAAAAATGCTAAAATTATGAAACTAATTTTCCTAGGCTTGTTATTTTTCCTAGAATTTAGTAAAAATAAGTTTGTAATTTTTAGAGAAAGTAAGAAATTTTAGGATATTTAAAATAGCCTCAACCTATGGTTCTGGATTTTTAGAAAATAAATAATAAGTCCAAAATTCCCCAAACTTTTTATGTGAGCTTTTCACCTTATTTAGAAGCCATGGGTAGAGTTTGGTTTGATTTGGGTCTTGTTTGATCACTAAACCCAAAACCACCCCCCCTGCTCCATGAACTCCTTTACTGACTCCGGAAACCCTAGGTTCTCGGAGTACCGTGAAGGAAAGTTGTACTCAAGACATAAATAACAAGTTTATGCTATCTTTGCATCCTCATGAGCATTCCATGACATTCATTCTTATGCATGTATATGATTATATTAGAGCAAGAAGAAGAAGAAGAAGTTTTTGAAGAAGGGATACCACCCACCTCTGATCCTCAGGCAGACAACTGCTTTTATTTTGATATCTGTGGATCCGAGCCAGACACCTCTGATAACAAAGGCAAGCCCCTGTGCATTTGCCACCTCCCTTGATGTTTTTAAATCTTTCTCACTTGCTTGATGCATTAGGTGATAGGAGTTGATTGATTAAACAATTCCTGCATTACCTTCCTTGATCTTGAAATCCTGTTTTTACAAAAAAAAAGTTTTACTATGCTTAGTATTGCTTTAGAAAAACAAAAGGATTTGTTTTACAAAAGATGTTTGGCAAAGTGGGAGGGATGTTTTTCGAAAACAAAACTTGATGGTGGATCCATCATGGCCGTGATGGGTTCAACATCGGAAAAGATGTACCTCTGCCAGGTACCAAACTTTGGGTTTGAAATAATTAAGCTGAGACCGGGCGGGTGACTTGCACGAGAAGAGAGTCTCGGTGTAGTGTCTCCGTCTGAGTCGATTAAGGACCGCCTCGATGTAGGCCTGCTGACCGAGGACCCTTTAACTGGTCACATGCCTCGTCATGGGTAAGCCTTGCCTCGGGTAGACTAAGGCCGGAATAAGATAACACGAAATGGGAGTGGAGCGGTGGCGAGAGTAGCGTGTACCCTCCGTGGCAAGAGGCTGGACGGTGGTGTATCTGTGCTCTCGGTTTGCGTGAACCTGATCCGGTCTTAAGAACCCCGGTGGCGGGTTGACATATGCAAGGGTTAAGTGCTACATATGTCGTGTGATTGGAGATCCTCAGCTGAGTATAATCGATTCGGATCGCCGTACCTCCGCGGTTATGGAGACTTGGCCACTGACTTACACGTAGCATTCCACTAAAGATGATGGGTTTTTGGTTAAGAAATTGGCTAGTGCAGGACCAGTGATTGAACTAGGGTAGAAAGAACTCTAGAGCAGGTAATTCTACCTAACTTGACAAATAAAATTGGATTTTTAAGGATCCACTTTAGTAAGCATTTTTGCAAAACAGAGTCTTTGACTATTGAGAAGCCTTACCTTGACTCCCATATATCCAGCATACCCTTGAGAGTCTTTTCCTTAGTCGGGTAAGACTTGCTGAGTAATTCCATACTCAGGGTTTATCCCTTTGTTGTTTTTAGGTGGGGAAGTAGCAGACTTCTGCTGCTTCTGTGCTAAGGTGGTTCCCAACGAGGAAAAACAAGACTGAAAGGCGGGAGGACTCGGTCCTCCATCTAGAATCTTTTGTTTATAGTCTTTCGGGAGAAGTTTGTGTCTCCCTGGTTTGTATAATTATTACTGTTATGCACTCACTTTTAGAACTGGTCTGTAATAATTTAACTTGAGCTTACTTTGGAAATAAATGTAAGATTATGTAAATCGCTTCCGCATATCTTTATCTCCGATGATCTGTAATGTCTGCAAGACGGGTGAAACGTTCCTGGTGAGGTAAGGAAAGATACCGAGCTTGTCAAGTAACTTAGGAACATCTACAGGATGTCTGATGTCTGTTAGACAAGGACAACTGTAGGTGGGCCTGATTACTTGGGAGGTTCCGTCACATGTTCATTCTGCATTTTGTTGCTTATTGTGGTGCTCAAGTTGTACAAACACTCCCTGGACCTCCCAAGTCCTGTTTGCAAGAGATGCACATATTTAGGGGGAGCTGTGCTACAACTTGACCCTTTTGAGACTAACCATGTACTTGAGTTTGGTTGTTTTAGTCTCCAAGGAGAATTGAAAGGGAAAAGGTGGACTTGGACCATGCAAGACTTCCATTGCACTCCGATGAAAAAGAGTAACTTTTCCAAGTTCATCTTTATACTCTCACTGCCTTTGTGTTCTCTTTTGATGATTTTGGTGAGGCAATGGGGTTAAAGGGCCAAGATTGATCCCATTTTGGTGTTTGATGCCAAAGGGGGAGAAAATAAAGGCCAAAGCAATAAATGGATCAGCTACCACTTGAGAAATTTTGAAAATAGTAGATTAGAGCTTTTGGTTTGTCAAAACTCTTTTATTGTCTTTCATGTCAAAAGTTGGTCTCTTGTGGGGAGAAGTGTTGATTATGGGAAAAAGGGGGAGTTTTTGAAATCCTTGATCAAATTTCTTTGGAAAACCTCTCTTTATGTCTCTACAAGTGGTTTTGACTTAGAGATAGGAATTTGAGTTTGATTTGCAAAAACAAACCAAGTGGTGGCATAGAGTGATCCATATATGTCAAATTGAATCAAAACAATTTTGAGTTCTAATTTGAATTGTTTTTGTACTTGTTCTACTTGCTTTATGTTGTGTTGGCATAAATCACCAAAAAGGGGGAGATTGAAAGGGAAATGTGCCCTCGGGCCATTTCTAAGTGTTTTGGTGATTTAGTGTCCAACACAAGTGCCTAAGTGTAAAGAGGTGGACAAAGTACAAATCAAGGATAAAGGTATGTTTCTCAGACTTAGTACATTGTTTTATGGACTAATGTATTGTGTCTAAGTGCTGGAAACAGGAAAAATCTAATTGGAAATGTCTTGGCTTGAGTAGCCAAGAATCTGCTGAGTCTGGGAGCACCGGACTGTCCGGTGGTGCACCGGACAGTGTCCGGTGCGCCAGGCTGGTTCGAGCGAACTGGCCGCTCTCGGGAATTCACCGGCGACGTACGGCTATAATTCACCAGACTGTCCGGTGTGCACCGGACTGTCCGGTGAGCCAACGGTCGGCTGGGCCAACGGTCGGCCGCGCAATCTGCGCGGGACACGTGGCCGAGCCAACGGCTAGAAGGGGGCACCGGACTGTCCGGTGTGCACCGGACATGTCCGGTGCGCCAACGGCTCTCAGGCTGCCAACGGTCGGCTTCGTTATTTAAGGAAGGAAATCGGGCACCGGACAGTGTCCGGTGTGCACGGGACTGTCCGGTGCGCCAGTCGACAGAAGGCAAGATCTGCCTTCCAAGATTGCTCCCAACGGCTCCTAGCTGCCTTGGGGCTATAAAAGGGACCCCTAGGCGCATGGAGGAGGACATCAAGCATCTCCTAATCATTTCTAAGCACCAAGACATCGATTTCGCGCATTCGTTTCATTGTGATAGTATATAGAGCTCTAGTGGAGTTGTGAACTCATTGAGTTGTGTTGCGAGCTCTTGTTGCGACTTGTGTGCGTGTTGACACTCTGATTCTTGTGTCTTGTGTGTGTCGCTAATCCCTCTCTTGCTCCGTGTTCTTTGTGAATTTCAAGTGTAAGGGCGAGAGGCTCCAAGTTGTGGAGATTCCTCGCAAACAGGATTGAGATAAAGCAAGCAAAACACCGTGGTATTCAAGTGGGTCTTTGGACCGCTTGAGAGGGGTTGATTGCAACCCTCGTCCGTTGGGACGCCACAACGTGGAGTAGGCAAGCGTTGGTCTTGGCCGAACCACGGGATAACCACCGTGCCATCTCTGTGATTGATCTTTGTTGGTTATTGTGTTTTGTTGAGGATTCCTCTATAGCCACTTGGCAATTATTGTGCTAACAATTAACCAAGTTTTGTGGCTTAAGTTTTGAAGTGTTACAGGATCACCTATTCACCCCTCCCCCCTCTAGGTGCTCTCACCATCCCCCTCCCCTTGTAGCACCTGCTACCGCGTAGCACCTGCTCCATCACCACCACTCCACACCCCCCGAGCACCACCATCAGTGCCCCTATAAAAGCCCCCACCAGCTCCCTCAACTCCCATCTCGCTCAAAGCAAAGCACACTCCAGATAAATCCCCTCTGCCAAATCACAAGCAACTCCATTTTCCACTCCCTCGCCCCTAAGATCACAATGCTTGGTGTTTCTTGGGTTGAAGACTGTTGTACATGGTTCAACATCTTCGGTTTCCTCCTCTGTATGATGGTAATACTCTTTGATTGAATCCTCCAGTGGGAAGAGCAAAGAGAAAGAAAGAGGCAGTGAAAAGTGAGAGGAGAAAAGAAGATAGTGAAGAGAAGATAAGAAGAAGGTTCTCCTAGAATCAACTCTATGTCTGTCATCTCTCCGCAGCCTGCTCAAGCAGCAACAGCAGGAGAAGGCCCCGTAACACCCTTGTTATGAGGTACTTCAAGGATTTTAAATCCCTAAGATTCAAGAGTTCTACCCTCATTCCTTTTAAGTGGGGTAGTGTCCCAGTAAGGTTCCTGTTGTGGAGAAAAAGAAGAAGGCATGTAGCAAGCTTGTGAAGGACCAGATTATCCAAGCATATAAGTTCCTGGATGAGAAGTGGTCACCCAAGTTCCGTTGATGAAGCACTAGAAGACCAATCAAGGAAGGAACCCATGTGGGAGTTCGCAGGAGGAAGGTTTGTGTGTTGGCATCGATGCTTCTTCAATAAGCTAGCTGCCAAGCGAAACCTAGAAGCCTGAAGATGATCCTTGAGTAGCCAGAATCAGCGTTTGCAATCGGCAACCGGATGCTCCTCCAAGGCCAGATTTTGTTGAAGTTCCATCTCCTCGAAGAGTCTGCAAAGTGAAGATATGTAGCTGAAGTAAAGCTATACCCATAACCCTTCTAAGCCGAATCTCGAGGACGAGATTCATTTTAAGTGGGGTAGATTTGTAGCATCCTAAAAATTCAAATCCTGAAATTTTCTCAAACTTGCTCTAAATTCAAAATGAATTTCAAATTTCGTTTCAAAATGTTTGTTTGCAAGTTGATATCAACAAATAAATTATAGTGGTCTATATTCTCTCCAAAATCCTCCTCAAATATCCTACAAATATTTCCCCAGTGATCACCCTCAAGTTCTTTCCAGAAATACTGCCCAAATATTCCACCGATATATCTCCAGATATTTTCCTCTTGAGAAATACCTTCAGAATCATTTTTCAAGTCCCCACAAATATTTTCTTCATAACTTTCCTCATGCTCACACATATATGTATGCCTCCGGTGTCATACGGTGAGCTCTGCAAGCTAATTACACTCATATAAGACAAATCCATGCTAATCTCCCACTAATCCTCTCATCCTCCCACTAATCCTCTCATCCCTCCCCCTAATCCCCCCACCATGGCTATAAATAGAGGGGCAAGGGTCTCCTCTCATCCCACCCCAAGCCATTTCATGGCAACTCTCTTCCCCCCCCCCCACACACACACCCACTCCATGTTCCACACAAGCACACACTAGCACAAGGATCGTTCGGTCATTCTTCGATCGTTCGTCCCCCTATTCTTAGTTTGTTCGTTCGTTCGTTCGATCGTTCGCTCGTTCGTCCGATCGTTCATGGTTCATTCGTCCGTTCGTCCAATTGTTCGATCGTTCGTCCGTTCGTTCGTCCAAATAATCTTTTTCCTGTCGTTATGCTGCCGAAATTCCGATCGCTCGTTCGTTCGATCATTCGATCGTTCATCGTTCGTTCATAGTTCCTATTCATCGTTCATCGTTCGTTCATAGTCCCTATTCATCGTTCTTCCAGATAATCCTTGTCCTGCCGTTATACTGCCGAAATTCCGATCGTTCGTTCGTTCGATCATTCGATCGTTCATCGTTTGTTCATAGTTCCTATTCATCGTTCATCGTTCGTTCATAGTCCCTATTCATCGTTCTTCCAGATAATCTTTGTCCTGCCGTTATGCTGCCGAAATTCCGATCGTTCGTCCGTTTGTTCGTCCAAATACTCTTTTTCCTGCCCTTATGCTGCCGAAATTCAGATCGTTCGTTCGTCCGATCATTCGATCGTTCATAGTTCCTATTCATCGTTCATCGTTCGTTCATATGAACTATTCACCATTACTATTCAGCGTTACTATTCATTGACACTATTTATCATCGTTACTATTCATCATCGTTACTATTCATCGATGATATCTATGGTACCTTTTTCGTCGTCACTATTCATCATTACTATTCATTGTTACTATTCATCGATCATCCGATCACCCCGAATTTCAACTACTCATCCATCATGCTGTCCAGTCCACCTAAGACCTGCCAGACCAATATTCCAGTCATACAAACTCCGGTGACTATGATTTTCCATCCAGTAGGGAACTTCCCATCTGGTCACCCATCCCAGGTTTCTCCAAGTTGAGCACGCTTAACTTTGAGATTCCTTCGAACCAGGCTTCCAAACTCCGATTTCAATAACTCTTGTTTCTAATTTCTTATCAGAGTATTCCCTATCCAACCATGTCATCCCTTAAACATGGTTCATGTTCCAGAAAACTCCCAAAATACTCTTGTCCCATATTCTGCCTATAACTCTCCTGTTCATACTAAGTCAGTCGATTCACTCGTCACTATTCTCACCAACAGTGAACTTCACTGTGCTACACCACATACACCTAGCTATAAATACACCCAGCTACCCTCTCCCTCTCCACACACACTCAACACCCTCAGCCAAGGCAAACACCCCACCCACTCAGTTACTCCGCTCTGCCGGCTACACGCATAGTGTCGCTTCGCCTCCAGTCCACCCTCCTGGTAAGCACCTCCGCTCCACCACTAGTAGTATCTCAACACCACATGACACAGATTCTACTCAAGACTCTACCCATCCATATATCGCTATTCTGATCACTATACTAAATATTTGTTGGTATACTTGCTGGTTTGTATGTTTGCTTGTTCATGTCGCATAGTTATCGGAGCGTTCGTGCCGTCTCGTGGAGGCTAGATCTGCAAGCCTACGCCAGGCGGTGGAGCCAGAAGCCAGTTCCGCGAGCTCTCCTTCCCCCTTCGCCAGATAAGCACAACAAGCTCACTGGATCCCTTTGATGCATAAATTACCTATGATTTTTCAACCACAACCCTCAGTCTGTTATTTTATGCATGATATGATTTTGAGACAAGTTATTATGGCCACCCAAGCCGCTTGCCACAATCAATCCTTGATATATTTGTTACAAATGATTTGAGAAAAGGTGTGAGTTTTCAAAAGAAAATGCTTTTCAAAATGTGTATGATGAAGGGTTGTCACCCTTATCACCTTTTAAGCGGGATGATCAGGGACTCCCTGGTTTAGGGGAGGGCCTAAGGTGATGGCTCAGCTGGTTTAGGCATGAGCAGAAGGATTGTCCCCTCATATAAGGACTGGTTTGTCATCCTTCACTACCTGTACTGATGATAAGTACAACCACTCAAGACTGTATGGGCAGTCACTCAATCTGAACTCGTACGGTCCAACCCCAGGGTTATGAAGGCTGGGGAGCACCGGGAGGATAAGGAGGGGGAATGTTTTGTCCGGTTTGGACATGGCAGTGGCCTGACTCCTTCCGGTATAACCGTTAAGGTTAGGACGTGCGAGGAAAGAAAGAGATTCGGATTCGGATCTCATTGGCCATAAGATCGCAGAGCCGGACTAGTGGGTAAAGTGTACCCCTCTGCGCAGAGTTCAAACCTATTCGAATAGTCTGTGTCCACAGGATTGGACGAGTCTGGTGTGGTATGGCAATTAGTGTTTTGTTTTCAAAAAAGGTGCGTTTAAGAAAAGTGGTTTTTAAAAGGTCCAGCGGTTGAGCCGTGAGCTATGGTGGACGGGAAGTCCAATAGCTGTTTTTGAAAATGAAAATCAGTGGGAAACTGCTGAGATACTTGGATGGTTTAGTCCAGGGGATTTTGTTCTAATATTGAAAAAAACTTCCTGCTCCTTTGGGAGAGGATGCGCTTTGCAAAATACAAAATGTTTTACAAAACAACCCTGCATAGAATATTGTTGTTTCTGCAAAATATCCTGAGCTCCACATATTCCATGCATTATATCTGATTTCCCCCTTTCGCGGGTGAAGGTGGGCTGCTGAGTACATTTGTACTCACCCTTGCTTATTTGTTGTTTTTCAGAAAAAGGAGATCGGGTAAGAGTTACGACTGTTCCCAACCTTGCTTGTGGCTGTTGGACTGCTGAATTGCTTCGCTGCGTATATCGGGCTGCTTCAGTCCCACTTTGATGATATGTCCCGAGTTGTGGACCAACTCTTAAAGTTGATCGCCAGCTTTATAGGTTTGTCTCGTTTAAGCAGATCTGGAATCATCTGTTGTATAAATGTGTTTACTAGCCTCCTGGGACTAGTAATTGTATCACATTTGAGTCCCAAAGGATTGGGGCGCTTCACAGCGGAATAGAAGATCCTGTCTTAAAATGCCCTGCACTTCAAATATAACTTGTACCACAAATAAGTATTGAAGTGCAGATATAAAGAGTAAGTAAGATAGAGAATCAGCACAGCACAGAGCAGAGTACACAGACGCAGAGATTTATCCCGAGGTTCGGCCAAGCCTGAAATGCTTGCCTAGTCCTCGTTGGAGTTAGCCACACCTAGGCTTGGAGTCTATTTCAACTCCTTGCTCCGTTTTCTCAGATCTGTCAATATGACAGATAGAGCCTTCCACTATGTTGAGATTGGCTACAACAACGTCGTGGCTGCTTACAGTCTTCTTGACAGCACTCCGGCAGAGTAACAATATGCTCAAGACTTTGCTCTAGCTCTCAGCAGCACTTCTCCACTCTCTAAAGGCTTATAGCTTTGCCTCCACACAAACTAGAGAGATATACACGAGAGGGAGAGAGAGAATTGATCCAAATGATGTATACTATTGTTGGCTGCACTTCTGTCACTGTTGGAGGCGCCTAGGGGTCCCTTTTATAGACCCAAGGGGCCTAGGAGCCATTGGAATTCCTTTTGGAAGGCAATATTTGCTTTCTGTCGGGTGGCGCACCGGACAGTCCGGTGCACAAGCGGACAGGTCCTGTAGCTTGTCCGGTGCATGATCTCCTTCCATATCGAGCTTAGCTAACCGTTGGAGCAACGGTCCTCTTGGCTCACCGGACACTATCCGGTGCGCCAACTAACCGTTGGCTCATGCCACGCGTCGCCCGCTGATTGCACTGCCGACCGTTGGCGCAGTCAACCGTTGGCTCACCGGACAGTCCGGTGTACTACCGGACAGTCCGGTGAATTATAGTCGTACGCCGCCAAACTTTTCCCGAGAGTGGCCTGCTCACCGGAGTTCAGCCTGCACCACTGGACACTGTCCGGTGCACCACCGGACAGTCCGGTGTGCCAGACTGAGCAGAGTTTTGGCTGCACCGGGCCAAGACTTTTTGCAATTCTTTTCTCATTGTTTCTAGCACTTAGACAGAATATATTAGTACTCAAAAACAATTCACTAAGTCTAGAAACACACCTTGTTCTTGTTTTGCACTTCTTTAGCATTTGGCATGATTGAGATTGATGTTGGACTCATAAACCATCAAGCCAACTTGACATGATCTAGATTGACATTTTTGAGCTTCAACATCCTGCAAAGGTCACATAGAATATCTCCAATTATAGGAACAACCCAAAACTAAAGATTAGGGTGCACTTAGCTCTTTTGGGCTGCTTCCAGTTTTGACACTGCTTCTTCTTCCAGTGACCTTGTTCACTTCTTGAGCTTGATCATGAGCATTATGATTTACACCACATAATTGTAGATGTTACCTCATTGGTTGCAAGTCATGTCCTTATGTAGTGTTCCTTGATGCACCATAACTCTTCTTAACACGATCAACCTTGACTTTGCAAGTCTTCTTCTTCACCCCTGGCTTTTGGGTTCCTGGTCTCCTTGTCCTTCTCCCGTGCACTTGATGCCTCAAAGCTCTTCTTGCCTCCATCCTTGGCTTGATCAGTTGTCTCTGAGTTACGCACATCGAGTCTCACTTAAGCAATGTCCATCTTGCTTGTGATGTCCATTATCTTGATAATCTGGTCTTTGGACCATCACACTTGTTCACTTGTGTTGAACCCTGTTAGCTTTGCATTAAGCACCTGTTCAACACTTAGCACACTTGTTAGTCCTTTAATTGAGTTGTCATACAAACACCAAAACCCACAAGAGATCTTTCAGTTTGCTGCGTATTGAGTCTTGCGTGTGTTGCTTTCCCTCCCTTACTCTTGTGCTTCTCTTGTGATCAAACACTGTAAGGGCGAGAGGCTCCAACTTGTGGAGATTCCTCGCAAATGGGAAAAGACTACTGAGAAAATAACCGTGGTACTCAAAGTTGATCATTGGTTCACTTGAGAGGGATTGAGTGCAATCCTTGACCGAAGGAGGTCACCACAATGTGGAGTAGGCATTGGCTGAACCACGGGATAAATCACTGTTGTAGGAAACGGGTGACGCCTAAGAGGGGGGGTGAATTAGGACTTCTAAAACATTTACTAAACTAGGCCACAATTTAAATCCCTAGAGCAAAACCTATGCAAATAATCAAAACTAGAATGTGCAAACTAGGTTTTGTCTAAGTGTTGCTATCTCTACCGCAAAAGGCTAAGTTTCAATCTATACTAAATAAGTATGACTACAAGATTGAAACTTAAATGCTTAATATAAATGCGGAATGTAAAGAGCTAAGTAGAGAAGCAAACTCTCGTGGATGACGCCGGTATTTTTACCGAGGTATCCGGAACCACGCAAGGTCCCGACTAATCCTCGTTGGTGCCCCTACGCAAAGGGAAGCCCACGCGAGGGCCAAGCACCACGGTCGAGTAACTCCGTAGAGAGCCACGGGCCTTCTCCACGCGCAAGTGGTGCTCCGCTTCCGGCTCCTCTCGGACGCTCCCCGCCGTCTCCACTATCGAGCTTCCGGCCGAAACGCCGCGGGCCTCGTTCCCTCCGGTACACGGTGGCGGCCGTGACACAAACGCGGTTGTCACGGTCTCGCAAGACTCTCGCCCCACTCGGTACAATTACAACGACTCACGCAAGAGCCGAGGGGTTGTGTGGTTTTACAAAACTCACTCAACTAACTAGGATTCACCTAGAGCAAGCGCTAAAGCGGTCTAACTAACCTAAGCACTTCGCAAAGCACCTACGCTAATCACCGAGTGATTCTATTAAGCACTTGGGTGTTTGAGCTCTTAGAAATGTGCACTATATGCCTTGGTATGTTGCTTGGGCTCTCACACTTGAGAATGGCCGGTTGGGGTGGTATTTATAGCCTCCAAGCCCCCAACTAGCCGTTGGACAGAAAGCAGCAGCTTTCTGTCGACGGGTGCACCGGACAGTCCGGTGCACACCGGACACTGCACTGTAGTATGTCCGGTGCCGCCACGTCAGCCGACCGTTGGCGCCTGTAGCAGTCGACCGTTGGATCCGACCGTTGGATTCGACCGTTGCCGTCTGCCCGTTGGCACACCGGACAGTCCGGTGCACACCGGACAGTCCGGTGCTACAGCCAGAGAGCGCCTGTCTGCGGCCTCTCTACGCAGACTGTCCGGTTCCTCACCGGACAGTTCGGTGCACACCGGACACCAATGTCCGGTGCGCCACCAGGCGCTCGCTGACAGCCCTTTTTCTTGGATTTCTTCGCTGATTTCTTCGGGCTTCTTTGTTCTTGAGTATTGGACTCCTATGCATCTTTTTATGTCTTCTTTTGAGGTGTTGCATCCTCATTGCCTTGGTCCAATTCTCTTCGCATCCTGTGAACTACAAAACACAAACACTAGAGAACTTATTAGTTCACGGATTGTGTTGTTCATCAAACACCAAAACTCAATTAGCCAAAAGGCCCGGGGTCCATTTTCCTTACAATCTCCCCCTTTTTGGTGATTGATGACAACACAACCAAAGCAAGCAAATAATACAAGTATTGAGTGAAAATATGCAATCTACTTGCTAAGATGCATGATTGTCCCCACAATGTGATATTATGGACTTAAGCCTCCCCCTAACTCCATAACTCACTTACTTCCTATTTTCGGACCAAATAACCAAAACCACTTGAAAAGCCACTTGTAGGAGCAAATTTTTAAATTGGTGGTGTTTGGTGTTTGATATAGTTTTCATTGCTTTGGTCCCTAAACTTCTCCCCCTTTGGCATCAACCACCGAAAAGGAAGACATTAAAAGCATGTAGGAAGAAAATAAAAAGCTTGCCCTCAACAAGAAATCTATCAAATGATACCACAATTGCAGGATATTAATTTAAACAATATGAATGATACCACTTGAAGGAGTCCTTAAAAGATTACTCCCCCTAAATAAGTATTCTCCTTTAGAAAGAGTTTTTCTCCCCCTTTAGAGATGAAGAAATACTCCCCCTGACAGAGATCCTCTACTTAGGAAAAAGCATGTGAAAATTAGAGGTGCAAGTCATGATTTGAAAAGACTAACTTCCCTTATGCATAGGTAACAGAGTATGAGTTAACTACTTATGCATTTTTGCAACATGGAAGCATATGATATGAAATATAGTCTAATCAAATATTGGAGAAGACATGTAAAAGATATTGAATGTAGTCTCAAAAGATACCAATTGAAAGTCAATGGTGAGCTTGAGAGACATGAGAGTTCTTGGAGATTTTGCAGTGGAAGATTGTTGTCTTTCTCCGGGGACCTTATTTTCCTTACAATGAGACTATCACATGAAATAGACTTGAAAAGATGTTAGTCTCAAAGTGTTAGATTATAGAGTAACCTCCCCCTAAAGGTGTGCATACAAGTTTTGAATACTTGTAGGAGACATGCACTTTTGATTTCAAGAGGGGCAAATTATCCATAATCCAAACTCTGGCACATATAAGTTAAATGATACACTTTGTAGAAATCAAAATTTTCAATTTATGCATCATTTACTATGGAGTGATATAGAAGCTATGTGCCGTGCTTAAATAAACATTTTAAACCATGTAGGTTTGCTTAAGTATATGAATTGAAAGCAAGCAATCCTACCATGTGATTTACCTAGTATGCATGATTTTAAACAAAAGTACATAACAATTGAAATACTAGGCAAGAAAAGGTAAACTAGATTAAAAGATAAATAGATACGCATATCTAAAAACGAAAAATACAATAAAACTAGTTACCTTAGTCATGGGTGGGAAATTTGGGTCCAAAATTTTCACTAACCCACTTGGCAATAAACTTGATCCAATATGATGTATCCCATGATATACATCCCAATTTTGCCAAGTCTCCAAATTTCTCGCGGACTTTTGGTCCACTCACTTCCCTTTCGGGATCCAAACCTTCTTGGTGCTTTTCATGGTTGAAATTATCTCCTTTGGCACCCAGATGCGTTTGGCCCCCTTTCCTTTGTTGGCTTGCTTGTTGGCCTTGATTGCTATCACCTTTCCGTTCTTTTTCTTCTTGATCAAATATGGTGTAGCATCCTTTTTGTTCACCTTTTTGATGTAGGTGTTGGAGATTTTGCTTGATGGCTTTTGCTTGAGCTTTTGCCTTTGTTTATCCCCGGTCATCGCCTTGCATTGGAAAGACTTGTGGCCTTCCTTGTGGCATAGCCTACAAATCACAGTTTCTCCCTCTACAGGCTTGTTCACTCCCGCAGTGGTGTTATCCTGTGGAGGTTGGATTTGTTTGGCTTTGCCTTTCTTGTCATACAAAGCCTTGCCAAGGCGAGCCACTTCTTGCTTTAATTGTTCATTTTCCTTTGCAACCTCATCCGTACATGTCTCTACAACAATATTCTCAACAACGACTTGGTTGCAGGGGTTAGAATCATCAATTAAATCAAAGCATGAAGTAGAAGCATCTTTCTTAATTATTTCAGGTATTTCAACTAAAGATGCTGCTGGGGTGCTACCAATGTTTTCTAGCTTAGTAGTTAGCTCATTATTGTGTATGCTAAGAATTTCCATTTTCTCTAGCAGATTTTCAATAGCTTCTTGGGAGCTAGCTAACTTAGCCTTAAGTTTTTCATTCTTTTTAATAAGGCTATCATCGGTAGCAGTGGATGGAGCACTAGATTCTAATAGCTCAATTTTAGTTGATAGCTCACTATTTAAGTTTGCAAAAGTTTCAAATTTTTCTAGCAAACCTTTGTAATCATTTTGAGAGCTAACCAACTTATTTTTCAAAGTTTTAAGTTGAGCTTTTTGCTTAGTGCAAACATCCTGGAAGAAATTAACGGCTTCCGCAAGTTCTTCCAGAGAGGCCTTTCCCTCGCCTTCATCATCACTACTACTTTCATCACTAGAGGATGGAATGCTTTTGTTACCTCTTGCCATAAGGCATTTGTGTGATGACCGTGATGATCGTGACGAGGACCGGTGGCTGCGCGTCCTTGGAGGTTCATCTTCACTTGAAGAATCATCCCAAGTTATAACACTTGTGAGCGCCTTGCCTTTGCTCCTCTCCTTTTTGGGCTTGGCCATATTTGGACAGTTGTCCCTGAAGTGGCCCTTCTCCCCACATGCGAAGCATCCTCTCTTCCTTTGCTTTTTCCTGTCAATGTTAAAGAGAAGATCCTCGACCTGCAGGGGCACACCCATTAGATTAATCTTGCGGATCATCCTCATTACCTTTCCGACGCGTCGGATTGTTTCTTCGTCCTCGGAGGATGATGTGCACGGTTGATTATCTTCATCATCATCACTTTCTTCTTCTTCTTCCTCTTCTTCACTTGAGGAGCTTGGAGTGGGAGCCTTCTTTTTGCCCTTCCTTTCATCACATGCAAAAGCATATGGTCTTGAGGAAGTTGGCTCCTCTTCCCGACTCATTTTTCGCGACATCTCAAAGGCCGCGATTTTCCCAATCACAATGGTCGGGGTCATGTTGCTCAAATCCTCCATGTTGTGAAGGATGGTGATGATGCTCCCATATCTTTGTTGTGGTAGCAGGGAGATAATCTTCCTCACAATGTCCGCATCACCTAGCTTATTAATGCCAATAGAATTGAGCTTATTGATAATTAGATTCAAACGAGAATACATGTCTCTAACAAGCTCATCATCTTTCATGGCAAAAGAATTATACTCATTTAAGACTAGGCAATGTTTTTGCTCACGGACATTGGATGTGCCGTCATGGAGCTCATGCAATTTTAGCCAAATCTCATTAGCAGTTTTCAAGGTAAATACTTGATTAAAAATATCCATGCTAAGAGATTCATACAAGCAATTTTTGGCTCTAGCATTTAAATGAATTTCTTTTTCCTCACTCGTGGTGGGTTTCTCGGGATTCTTGAGGGGTTTCATCCCGTCACGAGTGACTCTCCAAACACCTAGATCAACGGCCTCTAGGTAACAAGCCATTCTAGCACTATAATATGGGAAGTTAGTGCCGTCAAAGTGTGGTGGCCTATGGGTATCCATCCCTTCCTCTAAAAAGCGTCGGCTCTTTTAGCGGTGAAGCTAAAACGTTTCAAATGAGCCAAACCGGGCTCTGATACCACTTGTAGGAAACGGGTGACGCCTAAGAGGGGGGGGTGAATTAGGACTTCTAAAACATTTACTAAACTAGGCCACAATTTAAATCCCTAGAGCAAAACCTATGCAAATAATCAAAACTAGAATGTGCAAACTAGGTTTTGTCTAAGTGTTGCTATCTCTACCGCAAAAGGCTAAGTTTCAATCTATACTAAATAAGTATGACTACAAGATTGAAACTTAAATGCTTAATATAAATGCGGAATGTAAAGAGCTAAGTAGAGAAGCAAACTCTCGTGGATGACGCCGGTATTTTTACCGAGGTATCCGGAACCACGCAAGGTCCCGACTAATCCTCGTTGGTGCCCCTACGCAAAGGGAAGCCCACGCGAGGGCCAAGCACCACGGTCGAGTAACTCCGTAGAGAGCCGCGGGCCTTCTCCACGCGCAAGTGGTGCTCCGCTTCCGGCTCCTCTCGGACGCTCCCCGCCGTCTCCACTATCGAGCTTCCGGCCGAAACGCCGCGGGCCTTGTTCCCTCCGGTACACGGTGGCGGCCGTGACACAAACGCGGTTGTCACGGTCTCGCAAGACTCTCGCCCCACTCGGTACAATTACAACGACTCACGCAAGAGCCGAGGGGTTGTGTGGTTTTACAAAACTCACTCAACTAACTAGGATTCACCTAGAGCAAGCGCTAAAGCGGTCTAACTAACCTAAGCACTTCGCAAAGCACCTACGCTAATCACCGAGTGATTCTATTAAGCACTTGGGTGTTTGAGCTCTTAGAAATGTGCACTATATGCCTTGGTATGTTGCTTGGGCTCTCACACTTGAGAATGGCCGGTTGGGGTGGTATTTATAGCCTCCAAGCCCCCAACTAGCCGTTGGACAGAAAGCAGCAGCTTTCTGTCGACGGGTGCACCGGACAGTCCGGTGCACACCGGACACTGCACTGTAGTATGTCCGGTGCCGCCACGTCAGCCGACCGTTGGCGCCTGTAGCAGTCGACCGTTGGATCCGACCGTTGGATTCGACCGTTGCCGTCTGCCCGTTGGCACACCGGACAGTCCGGTGCACACCGGACAGTCCGGTGCTACAGCCAGAGAGCGCCTGTCTGCGGCCTCTCTACGCAGACTGTCCGGTTCCTCACCGGACAGTCCGGTGCACACCGGACACCAATGTCCGGTGCGCCACCAGGCGCTCGCTGACAGCCCTTTTTCTTGGATTTCTTCGCTGATTTCTTCGGGCTTCTTTGTTCTTGAGTATTGGACTCCTATGCATCTTTTTATGTCTTCTTTTGAGGTGTTGCATCCTCATTGCCTTGGTCCAATTCTCTTCGCATCCTGTGAACTACAAAACACAAACACTAGAGAACTTATTAGTTCACGGATTGTGTTGTTCATCAAACACCAAAACTCAATTAGCCAAAAGGCCCGGGGTCCATTTTCCTTACAACTGTGTCTTGTGTCCATCTTCTTTGTGATTGGTTTTCTTCTAAAGTTCACACTTTAGCAACTTGGTTTTAATTGCACTAACATTTCATAACCAAGTGTTGGCTATTTAGTGTTGAATTTCATAGGATCACCTATTAACCCCCCCCCCCCCTCTAGGTGCTCTCAAGCACGTGTGTACAGACCTGAGCTCCACGAATTAGCAGAATTGCAGTCCCCTGTGGAGGCAGAGCGCGGCTAGACAGCGGTGTGGTTGCGGCGGTGCTCTGGCCTCTGGGCGAGCGGCGCTGCGGGTTGCGGCGGTGCTCCAGGCGTGGGCGGCTGGCGGCTGGAGCTAGATGGTAGAGGGAGGAGCGACTAGGGGGCTGTTCACGCGGTCGCGTGGCTGGAGCTGATGGGCCTATTTGCTGATTTTTGGGCCGCGACCGGGGCTGCAGCCCAGCCCCGGTTGGAGATCCACCCTTGTCAATGTGTGTGTGTTTTTTATTTATTTCTTGAATAGCAATTTGATGGGTGGGGATAAACTGATGGAATGATGCGACGTAGAGCTGCATGAAAGGTTATTCAAAGTACTCATATTTAATCCATCGGACTATAAAATATATATATGTAGTTTTAGAATGTTGCTAGATCCATATATATCTGAAGTTTAATTAAATTTACAACTAAAAAATACATACTGTATTCTCTCCATCTTAAACTATACAATTTTCTAACTCTTTTTATGGCCAAAGCAAATAAGTATCATTAGATTTTTATAATAAAACAATAACATTGGTGATATCAAATAAGTATTATTACATTTTTTAAATTATATTATTATAGTTGTTAGCATCTAGAAAATTTCATATTTCTAGTTGTTGCCAAGACACAATCAAAGATCCTAATAGAGAAGGCTGACTCCAAAGCCTACCATAAAAGAGTTACTACTCTTGGAGCCCCGTGGTCTGCAAACCTCCTTAGGCTCCTGTTAGGGTGGGCTCTGGCTCTGAGTTGGTTTATACGAGATATCCTTTAAACTGAGTCATTAGGACCATATCATGTGATATGCAAACTTAAACCTCTGGGTCCGTCAGGTGTAAGCCCTCAGGCTCCTCATGCCCTAGGGCACCTGACGATGTAGCCTCCGACATTTGGTGGTGTAAGCATCTAGGACCCCTCGTGTCCCAGGGTACCTAACAGTGTAATTATTCGGAACCTTCGCAGACTAGGGAACCTGATGGTATAAGCCCTTGGGGCACCTCATACCCGAGTCACCGACGATGTACGCCCTGGAGCCCCTCATGCCCCGATGCACTTAATATTGTAAACCCTTAGGAGGCCTCATGTTGACGGTATAAGCCTCAAGGTCTGTCATGCCTTGGGGAACCTGACGATGCAAGATATTAAGGATCCTCATGCCCTAAAGCACATTACATTGTAAGTCCCTCATTCCCTAGGATAGTACGAAGGATGTCATGCAAGACTAGCCACCAAACACATACTTAAGTCTGGCTGTGGAAGGCCCTAAAGTTCTCGACCTCATACTATGACAGTCGAGGCATATGCCTTCAGGGCTTAGGGATCCTTAGAATAGTTAAGGACACAAGGTGGCTAAGTCTAATCCTGTCTTGAGCCAGAAGGATGTGGTGGGCCCACTAAGGTAGTAATCCCTCAATACATGGGCCCCACATCTAAAGCCTGAAGATTATCCTAGAGCGATAGCTTAATCGATAAGTTTTGGGTACCATGCATTAAATATGCAATGGGCGATATTATGGGACTCATTTAGTGTGGTGGCACACAACTTAGACTATAAGGCACTTAAGATCACTACATGGTACATACATCGGTTATGTAATTATGTGAGTGCACGCAGGGTGTACCGAAAATTGTAATAAAGCACAAGGGACTATATCAGTAGTGAACTGCCCTAGGCTAGTTGGCCTAAGCCATGGTATCCGCACACTTAGGTTATCATGCCTATCCCTATAGCTAGTATGATAGTTACCTTAGGAAGCGGTAACTATAGCGGGTTCACATTAAATGTAATACACAATATTACAGGCACACCTTCACCTTTACATATGCATAGAGGGTAGGTGTACATAATGCCACTGTATAAGCATATCCTTGCATTTATGTTTATATCCGGTCAGTAATAGATGGAAACTTTATATCCATAATGAGACAGTTCAATGGTTCTACCATGTAATAAAGGGTATGAGGAGCAATAAGAGGTGTTATCGATATGCTATCCTCACTATAGGCAGACCCTCAGTTAGTCACCTCCACATGTCCGATTGAATCGCATGCATGTTGCATACTACATGATTACAAGGGCAAGACAGGATAAGAGCAATGGCAAGTAGGGTCCACAAACAACGTATACGTGTAAGACTATCACTCAAGACCACTCCTACGACTATACAAGGAATAGTAGAGCAACATTCAATTCATGTCTACTCACCACAAAAATCTTGTCGAGACTCAAACAAACTCAGACCAAGGGAGTTCAATTTGGTCTCACTATGTTAATTATAATTAGTGTAAGGATAGTCCAATTTCACATTAGTGCCATGTAGTAAGATTAGGAGTCCATGGTACTAAAGTTTGTAATCTTGTGGATATATTGCATACATTAATTCATGATCAACAAGAGAACATATGATATTACTGCAATCTAAAACTCTATAAAAATTAATGTGTATTAAGATCATGATGTCATGGACCATAGAGACATGGTGCCAAGATTCGTTCAATGCTCCTCTGGCTATTGTTTATCTAATACTTTTAGTACTATGATGTCTTTGCTATGATAATAGTATATCTATTTAGTGTCATAAATCTTTATATTTTCTATAGTTTATATCAATTTTGAGATGTTTCAACTATCTAAAAAAGTTAGATATCTTATAAATTGAGACGGCAGGGGTACTAAATCAATATCATAAGATTAGTTAGTATATCTACCGGAAGTCATGGGTTGATGTTGTTTTAAATCTTAATTAAACTTAAGATAATTTAATTTTGATTCGGTCTAAAATTATACTCCCTCAGTATTAAAATATAATTCGTCTTAGATAAAATATACATTCATTAATAACCTATAAATATAGTTTTATTTATAGTTTGTATGTATGTCCCATGTATATTATCTAAAGAACTTTCTTTTAAGACGTATGGAGTACTCTGTCCATCCTAAGGCACCGTTTCCTAGGACTGCCTAGGACTGCCGCCGTGAGTTTTCACCGAAGTGATATGTTACTGGAACTCTGATTAATTAATATTCCGGCTTAGGCCTTATTCGGTTATTCCTATTTCATATAGATTGGATGGGATTGAAAAAAGTTATAAAAGATTTTGACTTGTTTAGAATTAAAATCCATTTAATCCCACCCAATTTACATGGATTGAAAGCAAAACGAACGAACCCTCAGGAGGAGAATAAAAAACGCACGCCACGTAGTCACCCGCTCCCAACGCATTTCCGTCTTCTCCGACGAGTTCCCCCAATCCGCCCAGACCTCCAACATCGCAACGGAGCCCACCCTGCCTGCCTCGCCGCGATCCCTCCGCGCTGCTCGAGGCTCCTGTCCTGAACCAATCGAGAACGCCGACTTCCGGGGACGGGATCATCTAAAGCCTCTTCCTTCCCGTTGAATCCGCCGAGATTCGGCGTGAGGCGAGGTTACCGACTTCCCTTGCGCGTAGGGCCGGCAGGAGCGCCCGCTGGCCATGGCGTGCCGGGGCTTCTTTGAGTGCGTCCTCAAGCTCCTCAACCTCGTCGTCATGGCGGTTGGGCTGGCCATGGTGGGCTACGGCGCCTTCCTGCTCGTGACCTGGCTTCAGGTCGCGCCGCTCCCGCCGCCTTCATCGTCGCCGGACGCCGTGCCACCCAGCGGGGAGCTCGTGCGGCTCGGGAGGCCGCTGCTGCTTTTTGTTGATGCATCCCTGTCGGATGGGACCGCGGAGAGGCTCTCCAGTGCCTGGTGCGTGCGTGACGACTGGTCTCTTATCTTCTCCCTGTCTCTGTAAAACTAGGATCTTTCATGTGTAGATGGGGCATCTGCAATTTATGTAGTAGACGCAGAGGACACTACCACTAGTGTGTCTTTAAACCATCAGTATATGCTTAAGAACACTCCGCATGTTATGTATAGACAAATGTGTGATCTTGCAACTAAATAATGACTCAATTGCATGTAGTCGCGTGCCAAGAATCTTACAAAATCGTACAGTATAGGGTGGCGTACTGTATATCCCAAGTACAGATCTTCCTTTCCTTTTCGGCATTTTCTGGTGGTATCCTTAGCTAGTTTACTATATTGGGAACTTCTGCAATCATGGATTTCCCCCCAATTCATACTCTTATAACTATCTGAAATTGATGTCTACAAAAGAACTATCTGAAATTGATATACTGTATTCTTTCAACTTCTGGAATTGATATATATTTTTTTTCTACTTTATAGAATTGATATATACATCTCAATCTTTAATTTTGATTCTCATAGGAACACCCCAACCTTAATAAGATTACTACAAAAAGGATCATGTATTTTCATACTATATGGTTCCTAGCATTACAATTGGAGCGCTGTATAATTGCAGTGATCATTTATGAAGTTGTGCCGTTGTTAGGATGTTTTGCTTTGTATATCATCTTTTTACATCTCTTTTTCATACTTTGTTTTAAATCTTCTGCAGGTTTATTTTTGCGTTTATTGGTGTCGGTGCTATACTCTTTGTCACATCGATCTTTGGTTGTGCTGGAGCTAGAAATGGATGCTGCTTGTCTATTGTATCCTTTTTAATTCTGGATTCACATTTATGAACCCAATATCATGTGATGTGGTCATATCCAATTTTGTTCCTGTTTACTGTCAAATATCAAGTAAGTTGTGCTGAGTGGAGCAAGGAATCAACCATAATAATCATCGATATGAATTCATATCCTCAAGGAACATCGAAATATGGGAAATGACACACAAGATGCAGCTAATGTTCAAAGGCTTGATTAATAATTAACTACACAAAGGTTTCATATGTACTTTGTAATACTTTGCTGTTCCCTACTTTCTGATTTTGATATAAGTCTCCCATTAGACCATTAGCAACAACTTATTTTCTGTGGTTCATACCATGTTTTTCTTGACATCTGGAATAGTACTCATTCCTCATTATTTTGTTCATACTGGTCGAGCTTGCTGCAGGAGGCTTCATTTTCTTCAACCATAGCTGGAAAGAGGTGAGTACTCTGTAGATCCCGTCTCTAGTCCATTGTGCATGATTTCTTTTTTTTATTGAGTTTAGTTTCGCATTGCAGGTTATTCCAGTTGACAAAACTGGAAACTTTGACATGATGTACAGCTTTTTGAAAGAGAATTGGAGAATTGCAAAGTGGGTTGCACTTGGAGCTGTTGTATTTGAGGTAAAAAATAAATAGCAAAGCCCTAGTAATGTTGGATGTAATTCAATACATGCATTCAGGAGATCAAGCAAATTTCTTTATGTATTAAGTTTGGTTTACGTACGAACATAGATGCCATGTAAATTTGTTACCACATTATAGTGGCAGCAATCCAAATATGGGAAACAATAATGTTAGCAGTAGGATAATTATGAAGTGAAACAGCTTGTGAGAAGAATGGTTGGGGATTTACAGCTCAGTACCTTATTATTTTAGAGATTTTTCGGGTAATCAATTTTACGAAGTTTATCCAAGTATAGTCTGGACGTCTGGTGGTATGTTTATTATGGCAGTTGACAGGATGGTCCGTGTAAATATTTCATATCCTCTTTACACTGCTTCTCTTAGTCTGTTCCTGCTTGCTTCACCTCAGTGTTTTTTTTTTGTTGCAGGTTACTAGGTTAGATTGTTGGTGAAAATAAAGTATCCCACACTTTCTAAACTTTGCATGTATTTTTGAGAATGTCCGTTTCGGGTTGTTTTGTGTTTTTTCATCCTAGGCTTGTACAATAGGAATGTTTTTACCACAGTATAGACATGGGTAACTGTCATGCCTCAACTATATATTAGGTACTAGTAATGTTAGACAACTGGAATGACTTGATTTGAAGGAGTTGTGTGTTTCTGGTGAAACTGAAAGAAATTTTCATACATTTGAGCTTCTGTGGAAAAAACAATACCTGTTATGAAAAAATTCTGACCTTAGCTTGCACGCAGCGTTGGTTAAATTGTTTCTTGTGCTCCTGTCAAGCTATGTCTCATTATTTTTGCTTCATAGAACTGAAAATATCATCACAGCACGCAATGTTTTACCAGCTAGAAGTAACAGCACCAAACCGTTGCTATTTATGCAGGCATTGTTGTTCACTGTAGCTATCATAGTACAGTCAGGCAACCAAACCGACTATGACAGCGACGATGAGTACATCGGCGCAAGGTCCGGAATACGGCAGCCATTGGTGAACCAGCAAGCTGCTGCTGCTGCTGATCCTAGGGTGCCCAATCTCGACTACCGCCCAATCCGGAACGACGCATGGAGCCAACGGATGAGAGAGAAGGTACGACGCCCCTCTCGAGCACTTGTAATTTCATAGCGGTGGCTCGTTTCTTTCTCTTGCTCACACGAACATCTTCTGCTGTGGCAGTACGGGGTGGATAGCTTCGATCCGAACAGGTTTCAGCCAGCCACCATATCTCCTGGAGAACAAAGAAACCGATGCACGATTCTCTGAGGCAAGTTCTACATATATCCAACCGCGCAATTAACACCGAGTTGCAGAGAGTATGCGCCTGGATTATTCGGTGTTGCCTGGCTGTGTGGCATCCGGAGGGCTTCACATTCTCGTCTGTATTTTTTTTTTTTTGGTTTACATAGTCCAAACTCAGCACACCAGTGCTGTTTTTGTAATAAGTATTGAACCAAGTTCGTGTTCTAGATAACGTTCCAATGTGCATAAAAACTTTCCCTGTTACCAGACATGTCTGTTACGGAAAGCTTTTACATCGTCAGAGATGTCTATGCGGGCATATGAAGCTGTTGAGCTTTCCTGTCGTGCATTATTGTGACAGAGGGAGCATATTCGTATGGAAAAAAGGCATCTGTTCCTCAGCTCTGCTCCAAAAGGAGTGATGTGTTCCCCTGCCAAAGATCCACACAAGCTATCAGTCGTCTTACAGATCAAGATCTGGCTATGACATGTTAGGTCCTGATCAGCACTGCATATTGTGTCTGCTGTCTAAAAGCTGGAAAAGTGATGTCGATACTGTAAGACTATGAAAGTGACTCGATGTATTGCATAGGAGGCTTAAAATATATGAGACACATGAAACTCTAACCCTAATGGGCCAGTGGTGCTAGTCTACCTACACACAGGAACATATGCTCTAACACCCCCGCAGTCGCAACGGGAGCACTACAAACGATGAGACTGGAGTAGGAGCCGACGGTTGAAATCCCCTCACAATCGCAGCGTCGTGATGGTGCGAGTGTTGCGGCTAGGACAGAGATCGGTGTGCACTCCGTGTAGATGATAGCCCCTGTATGCTGAGGTAGCCGAAGTCGAGGTGGAGCACTGCAACGACATGGAGATGCGTAGTAGATGCCTCGTTTTTCGGGGGGTGTTGACGTTCGAGCGACATCGGTCGGTGAAACAACGCTACAAAAGAGCACCAACAGACCGATGACCTTCTTTCTTCTTCGTTCGTCCGATTGTTGAGGAGCCCCGCCATGGAGGTAGGTGGCAGCGCACGCGTCTGCGCCGGTCAGGGTGGTCGCGCTCGTGACAGAGTAGAAGAGGTAACAGCGGATCCGACCGGGAAGGCCACGACAGCGATGGATCCAACTATGAAGACGACGATCCAACCAAAGAGACAACGGATCCAGTAGGGAAGGCCGCAACAACGTGAATCCAACCGGAAAGGCCGCGGCAGCGATGAAGGGGGGAGGGCGACAAGACAGGTCCAACCGGGTAGGGGCCTACACTGGACCTGACAGGGAAAGATTTGGCGTTGACGAGGGAAGGTCGAAGGAGAGGCGCTGCTGGTCGAGATGGTCGGCACTAGGACGAGCACGCTGGCAGGGGAGGTCATGATGTGCACAGCGGGAAAGGAGTCCGCCATAGAGGCCAGGGCCGTCGCTGCAGGGGAGGCTGGGTGTCGCCACAGGTGAGCCCCAGGAGGGAAGGGTGAGCCCCCGGGGACGGCGGCGCACGAGCATAGGGCGGCTGTGTGCAGCGGCTGGTGGTGGTAGCGGTTGTGGGGTGGGAGGGAGAAAACACTAACCTAGCCATATACCATGTAAGACTATGAAAGTGCCTTGATGTATTGTATAAAGGAGGGATACAATATATAAAGATACAGGAAACTCTAACCCTAATAGGTCGGCAATCCAACAGTGGTGTCAGCCTACCTACACGTGCAGAGATTTTTAGTGATTAGGTTCAAGAAACCTAGGCGTTGCGCTGTCTGCTCCTCTCAACAGCAGCAACTACTGTTTTCTCTGAACTGTGATAGTCCGTGCCCACCAATAACTGGATCACTGATCATGCACTGATAGTCATTGTCCGTCGACCTCTGCAGGCGCCTGCAGACTGAAACAAACCACATGGCATCATTGCTTGCTGCTGCTAGTAGTGGTAGGGGAGGAGACCAAGATAGAAATCAAAAGAAGCGTCCAGCCCAGCGGTCAATCAGGCATTTGATCAGTGCTGTGTCCCGGCAACGGCAAGCAACAATGCTTTCGCTCCTGACCATCTGGTGCGATGTACGTACCCTCTGATCTCAACACTTTGATGGATGCCATGTTGACAACGATGTTGATGTGGTTAAGAAACCCTTCAAAGAGGTTATGTGGACTAATATCGAAGGCACTCTTGACTCTTGAGTGCCTTCATCTTTGATCTTTCTATACAATAGAGATCATTTATCATTGTCTTTCGTCTCTCTATGTTTATGTCCTCGCAATAAGAAAAACGATAAACGAGTCTTCTACATCTTTCTCGCATCTGTATTACTGACAAGAGAGGTGAACGGTGCAGCAAGAGCTCAATAACAACGCTTGGCGCAGAAAGTTTCAAGAGGTTCAGTTGGAGCCGTTGACTGAGGACACCATCGTTTGAAAATGCATGGACGGCAGATGCCCATACCGTGCACAATTCCTAGGGGTGGTCAAGCGAGACCATGCAAAACTCATTTGGCAGGCTCACACTGAAACAAATACAGGTTGTTCATCTAGATCTTTGTGTGTGTGTGTGTGTGTGTGTCAGTGTGTCATTCGATTACCGTGCACAAATACAAGTTGTTCAGATCAAAGAGCAGCCAGAGAAGCATCCAGAAATTCAGAAACGAGGAAAACAACATAGGTTTATATATATGTCTCATTCGATTTTACAGACAAGTCGACGAGGTTAAGCCCTAGCTATATATCCAAAACTCTCATTTATTCCGCGGGCTCGCCAGATCCATCGAAGGAACGCAGAAGTGGACGGGTGGGGTGGAGATGGTGAGGAGGAACCAAAAAAGACAAGAAAAGAAAACAAAAGAAAAGAAAGTGAAAGAATCGCTTCAGGGAAGAACTCTATACATGTGCACTCAAAGCATCCTTTTCATAGGTGGTCTCACAGCACTTTCAGGGACACTATCAGCTCAGCTGCTGGGCTTCTGCTCTGCACCAGGTGAGGTCTGAGTAGAGTGAAACTCGGCGGTTAGTTTTCGGTTTCTCATGAGAAACACAAGTTGTTTCACAGTAAGAATAGCAGCGAAACAATGGTAGTCTTCTACAACAACAAACATTATTTGTTAATTGCATCCTTTTCTGAAAAAGGATGCTTTGAGTACTTACTCCAACCGATGTCACAAAACTGCAGACCGCGCACTTCACGGACCGAGCCCCGTACTGGTACATGAGCAGCATGCGGCAGTTCCCGCAGTTCACATGCGCGACTTGATTTGCTGCGACGGAAGAAGAAGAAAAAAACAAGAAGACCGTTCGTCACTGGAGATGTTAGGAATGAGCAGAGCACTTGATTTCTGAACCCTGGACAAATACACAATCTCTGAACGTGATGTTTTTTTTCCCTTTCTTTTTGACAAAGTTCGCAACTTGATGAATTCAACGGGTCATGGTCATGGGACTAAAATCCTTCCTTGTAGGAAAGTTCCAGTAAATGCTGTGCTCGGAACACTGAAGCATCTCTACGAGATATTCATTCAGCTCCAGTCCAGTGACTCTAGGACATCCCTGTCAAGCTTTTCCATCTCTCTGGATAATAGCCAATTTCAACGATTACGACTCCAAGATAGGCCAATTCTACGACGTTAAAATGATATTGGCAGGTTGCTGAACTTTCCAGACCACACAATATACAGAAAGCAGGATTTTTTTTTCTTCTTCTTCTTCTGTCGTATACAGGAATCGAAGTCACAGGATATACTTGTTCCAGCCGAGAGGGGGGTAAAAAATGTACTGAAGCTTCTACCTTACCTTCCATAGCCAGGTTCACAGTGTGGCAGCAAGAACACTGCACGCTCGTCGCGCCGCGTATGTACATGAGGAGGGTGTGGCATCCTCCGCACACTAGCTGCGCCATCTCAGTTCCTGCAGAAGATTCACGCGGCAGCTTCACATTTCAGAGGCCAGCAACCAACTACTGCTACAAATGCTACTTCTTAGCTGGTTAAAAAGAACAGAGAGACGAAAAGGGACAGTGTTGCACTGCTAGCTCTGCACACACAAATGTGGCTCGACGCCGTGTTTATTTGCTCGCAAGTTCTTAACGAAGGTGATATTATTGATTCATGCCATGCGCGTACGGCGTACCTGGAGCCGGCACGGCGGTGACGGTGCTGCAGACGGCGCAGCAGACCGACGTCGCACCAGCTGGGTACATGAGGAGGTTCCGGCACCCGGTGCAGACGAGCTGGCTCTGGGCCCCTGAAAATCAACACGCCTTGATGAAAAAGGAACAAAGTGGTTTGATTTTATACGGTTTTTTCACAGCCCAACGTTCTCTTGATATATAAAAAAAGGATTATTATTTACCATTGGGCGGCGTGAATGGCGCCGGAGGAGCTGGGTACGGAGCAAGCGGAACCGGCATTGCCGTGCCGGCTGCCTTATCCGACGACGCACGCAGCTCGGGGAGGCCTCGCAGATTCCGGCGGCGTTCAGGCGGCAGAGACCAGCTGCTTCGCCCCGCATGAAACCCTGGAAACGACACAGCACGTGCAGGAGACACTGACGAAACAGAGCGAGAGAGAGAGAGAGAGAGTGGCTTCAGTTGCACTGAAATTTGAAATCTCGGAGAAAATGCACGCAAAGAGCGCTTCACTAGCAGTAAAATCGATTACTAATAATGGACGAGGAGTCCTTGGGAGACGGGGGAAAAAATCGATTCTCTGAATGCACGTCAAGATCGTTCCAGCTTCTCCTCAAGCCGGCTAACAGTAATCGCGCGCAGAAGAAGATGAAGAACTCTACTCCGTAGGACTCCCAGCGGCTCAGGCAACAAGCTGTTTTCGAGGACCAGACCGGCTTTTAGGAAATTTCGTTTCGCTAGCTTCAGGAGAATCAGGAGATTATTTAAACCTAGCATGCATACGGGGGATTTTTCATGGACAGCCATGTTCATGGAAGGCTGGAAGCCACTTGCCATTGTTGGCCTGATGCAACGAGTAGACCGAGCTTAGGTAGGATAACGCAGCGTGTTGAAAGAAAAAGAAGAAGAAAAAACTCGCAGCTAATCCAGTTTGCAGATAAAACAGGCGAGGAATCACCCACCATGGCCAATAATCAAACAAAGAAAGCGAGTGAGAGAGAAAAAAAGGAATTCCAAGATGTAGTTCCCAGCCAATCATCATCATCATCATCATCATCGAAGAAGAAGTAGAAAAAGAGCAAGAGGGGGAATAGAAAACAAAGAAGAAGAGGGGAATCGGCACCTAGTAGCAATGCTTATGGCTGCTGCATGCATATAAGAACAGTTCTTGAGTTACCACATCTCTCACTCTCCCTCTCTCTCTCTCTCTGTCTTCCCCCCTCTCTCCCTCCTGTCTCCCTCTCTCTCTCTATCTCTCTGTGATATGGAGAGGTCGACGAATTTATAGGGAAGAACAGCAGACAGAGTATATGATGGGTGGCCGAAAAGGTATCTAAAGCTTCTCTCCGCTCCGCCTATTGCAACTTCTTTTTTCTCTGTGCCAAAATAAAATAAAATTGCCTCTCGACATTTCCCCCCAACTTTGTTGATGTTATATTCCACATGTAACGTGAGATCCTTTAAAAATACTCCAACACGCGTGCGTAATATTCTGCCTGCCCTAGACAACACAATGAGTCATCAGATCACTCATCAGTCTGGTTCCTGCGGTGATGCACGCAGGCAGTGGTCGTGCACACGGAAGGCCAGGTTGGTGGTCATTTGCATTGCCCTTGCAGACGAGAACGAGACGAGATGAAGACGCCAACGTCATGGTACTCGGACGTTCTGGGGGCCTAGGCCTAGGTAGTGGCTGTGGAGACGCCACGTGCGCGCCAGACAAGTCACGAGGCTCGTACACAGAACTCCGGGCCCACACACGTTATCACACAGTGAAAAGTGGTGTGCTCTCTGTTCTGTGGAGGACACACGAACCACTGTCCTCGCCGGCTCGCCGTCGTTAGCATAGCATGATGCCCGGCCTACCCAACTTTTTTCCATAACAATAATTACGCGGGTTTTCTTTTCTCGAGGAAAATACAATTCATCGGGGGACCATGAGAGTTGGTTTATACATACCTTTTTTTTAAAAAAAAATTGAGGGCGTATTTGGTCTGAACCTTTGGCATGGGATGGGACCCTCATCGAGCATTGATTTCTTAGGATGGGAACAAAAATAGACCCTACGTGTAACTGATTCGGCGTAGCTCTCTAGAAAAATAACTCCCACTAGCAAGTTGCTAAATACTCATCACCAATAAAAAACAATTTTTAGGTCATTAAATATTTTTAAATTATGTTAACCTAATTTTTCTAGTTACCACTTACAAATTTAAATTTGCCTTTTTTTACTGTATCGCTCTTCTCTTGATTATTATTATTTGTATTCTGTGTGGATCGATTTTCTCTAAATTTCTCGATGTGTCGTTTTCAGACTTGTCAAACGAGGATGACAAATTCATCCTTTGTGGCTCAAATAGTTCAAAGTGTATCACTTGCATATATGTACGAACTCAATAGCAGACAAGTGATTTTATGGTGTGATTGACACACGAAATAGGTTATTTGGGAATCTCCCTAAGTCGGGGGACTAAACATGTATATTTAGATTGTTGGTATATTTCGGAACCTCAAAGATCTGTTGGAGGATGATTTCTGGTGGTTAATAACGTCCTAAATAATTTTAGGACTTATTTTTCAGAACTAGTGGAATGCTCTTATTACAATGTAAGAACCTGTCTTCATCCTTGACGATGAACGGAGAACAACTCCAGTGAGTTAGGAACTTAGGCATTTTGGGCTTTGGGTTTACCGAGGTGTTTTCCTGTTGTACGGAGATGCTTAAGTAGCAAGCCACTATTGACTACCAGTGGTGGTGCATGCTTTGAGTTTACCGTAGGTCCGAGCTCCACGAACTCGTTCCCCGGAACTTCGCCCACTAATACCCCGTTTCAATCTCACGGAATAAACTTTAGCTTCCTACTAAACTTTAACCATATAAATTAAAGTTACTAAAGTTTAGCTCCTTGGGTGTTTGGACTACTCTAATAAAGTTTAACATATTGGAATAAAAAGACACTCATGCCCCTGGTACGGAGAGATAGAATGGGGTTAGAGGGTATGGGTGGAAAATGAGGTTCCCTGGCCCATGTTTAACTCCTTTTAGCACCCCTTGAGTAGTTTATGAGATAATAGGTGCTAAATTTTATCAAACTACTATTAGCTCTCCTGTTTAAATCACCAAATAACTAAAAGTAGCTAAAAAACTGCTAAAGTTTATCTCTTAAAATTGAAACAGGGCCTAACATGATTAATAAATATGTGCATTAGGATGATGTCATGAGCGCAATGATCATAAGACACAATGAGCTTGTATCATACTTACTTCATCCACATGATTTAGTCGGTTTGTCCTAAATTAATTACCATCAATTTTGACTGATTATACAATATGTTTCATTAGATTTTACAACATAAAAGTAAAGATACTAGATTCATTATGACTTAAACTACCATAATATAAAAATTTTTAGTCTAAAATAATTTAATATCATATATATTGTGGGTCAAAGTTTAAATAGTTTAACTTAGAATAAACCTAAAACGACTAAATCATGTGGACAGAATGAGTACATGAAAACAAGCTAACACAACTTCACAAAAACATCTAAAATACTCATTACACAACCAACTTTATTTCGATTAATTAAATTTGCAAAGGACAATATAGATAAAAAAGGCATGCTTCTAGTCCAAGGAGGTTTTACCAACATATTTAACATATATTAGACAGCAACATAAGATCAACAAAGTTGGATTTACTAATTTAGAATTTTTCTGGATTTAGTTAATCACTATTAAACATGTTAATTCACAAAAAGTGCGTGAAACATCAGAAACAACAACAAAATTATTTTTTCAAGTTTCCATAAGGATAACAAGGCCAACAAAATTAATCATGAACTTATACTTGCAAACATAATTAATTTAATAGAGATAAATATATAATACTAATATGATTAGAATAATTTTTATATGAAGTACATCATAATATAAATTTAACAAAATAAGTTTCCAGATTTTTGGAGCTATGTAGCATTAGTGTGTATTTTACATCATACAACAATTTATTATTCAATTTAAATCCTTTTTACTTTTATTTTCTTTTTTTAATAAAAGGCTAGGCCTAAAAGTATCCAACCGCTGATAAGGCTATCTTCAACAGCATACTCATCCTCATCGCTCATTTCAAACTTCACTTTGTAAACAGTGTAGCCTACAGTTACAATGTAGAACAATGTTTTGCGTGGTCATATGCATGATTTGCTAGCTATAACTTACGTGGGCTTTAGGCCATGCTATCAGTCGACCTAGGTTAAAGACCCACCCGATCAAAGCATCCGCGAGCACACGAGAGCGCACACCAACATGTGTGTGACAGTGTCTGCGGTGGCGAGGAGATACGACTAATGAGAGGGAGGTACAAAGAGGGTAGAGAAGAGACACGAGTGGCGCCATGGGAAGTTCATCAAAGCAAATAATTGGGCGGAGAAGGACCGAAAGATGGCAGATGATGGAGAGAGATACGTCAGCGAGAAGGAAGAACGACAATAGCTCGATCCAATAAGGGAAGGATGGAAAAGAGGAGGAAAAAACTAAGGAAGTTGAGGGGAAGCTCGGGCAGTGGCAGACTAGAGAAAGGACCGATGGGGAGGAGGAATTGTGGCTAGTGGCTCAAAGCTTCGACAAAGGTAATGGGAGAATGACAGATAGAGTTGGGGTTAGGGGATGAGAGGCTGACGATGTGCTTTACAGAGGAGAAGAGGCAGGTGCACAAGCAGATTTTACTATGTCTGGCACCACGGTGTCCACATCGATGGTGAGCGCCGCCAAGACTACTATCCAAGCAAAGTAGAGAGGAGAGGAATGAAAGAGGAGCACAGAGATTGAAGTGCAACAAGACTATAGTAATAGTGGGCGAGGAAGAGAACAAGAAATGGTGCAGAGGCTGACGTGCAGGCCTATAGTGACAATGGCCGAGGAGAGGAACAAGGAGGAGTGCCCCATGGCGGACAAGCGGGTCCATAGCATCGATCAGAAGAGGCAAACTTTTAAAAATCCAAAAAGTTGAGACATGTTGCTCTAAAACTTTCTTAAAATAATCGTTGGGAAGATAAAATCAACAAGATTCCATTTTGATCAAGAATGGTCATCCCAATTTTGAATCTTCCCACAAATTGTAAGCTGACAAAATAATTCCCAAAAATTGTAAAAAAATACTGTAAAACCATGTTTTCTCATGTCGTATTTTAATGTTATAAACATAGCACAACTTCATTATAAAAGTTTGAGTTGCTTCATAAGGTACCATTTAAACATAATTCAACAATTCAAATGCAATGTAATGATACTCATGTTACGTGTCAATGATGCAAGGCACATGTTAAAGATGTTTAGCAACTGAGTTTGTCACATAATGTATATCTATACCCCTATATAAAGCATCACTTTGAACTTTGTAATAGCCACCCAAACAAATGCACCTAGAACCATCCCATCTTTGAAACCAAGAGACGAGATTAGTCTAAACCTCTTATTTCTCTTACTCAAATTCAACGGTCTAGCTTATTTGGATCATCCCCCACTCATCAATCACGCTTCCACCCGTGATCCCCTCATAGGGTCGAGGGTGCTGAGCCCACAACTGGCGGTGTCATACAGGTTGGATGTGACTTGACCTAGGCGCGTGGAAGAGAGACTTGGCATCGTCGGTGAGGGGCACGTCCTGGCCGAAGGAGACAGAGATGACGTTGACGCGTTTTGGATGGAGGACTCGAAGCCCGCAGGGACGGTGGCAACGTCACACTCAGTTGACCAGCAGACCTTGTAGGCGACGATGTGCGCTCGCGGTGCGTCGCCCTTTGGCGGTGCCGGTGGCGTAGCCGAAGAGGCTAGCGCAAGGCACGAAGCTGCCGGCGACGGTGGGGAGTATGTGGCTGCTTTGGGCCTCCATGTCGCGCGTCCAGTTTGCGTCCACCACAGACAATAAGCTTAGGCTTTCTCTAGCAGGATTCGTAAAGGGTCTTGCATCCCTAATTTACGTATTGAGGAGCTACTGTACCTGTCCCAGCAACATGCATATAGGGTATCACATAATTGGAGGCCTAGCTTCAGCATGTGCAAATCCACACTTCTCTCTCCTCCTCGCATATTCTGGACTACTGCGCTGTGCCGGGAGACAGCAATGCGAGGCCGAGTAAGAGAGCTGCTGGAGCACTCCATTTAAATGCGCACGCGCAGCTGCTCTTGGACTCCCTAAATGCGCATTCGCATCCGAATGCCACTGGAGAAAGCCTTACGGTTGCAAACGATGCTATGCTCGTCAAGCGTTGATAGAAGCGCTTCTGACGGACTTGCACCAGGTCGTGGTTGTCTTGGTCTTTAATAGACATTTTTTACTACTATGTAAAGTGTAGTAGTATACCTCCTTGATCCATCTGCTTTCCGGGCGCGCGGGCTTGAGACTGTCTCCAGCAACATCCTTTATATTCATCCTCTATATTTGTCCTTTACAGTCTCCTCTAAAAGATTTTATCTCTTATATCTCCTACCTCTCCAACAACGTCCTCTAAATCACGTCCTCTGTACGCAAATACCTATATTAGAGGCATTTTTAATTTTTTAATTTTTTTACATATATATTTGTCATACTCTCAAATGTATTGTACATATTTTAGTTTTACTAAACTGGTTGTTTAAAGTATTCAAATGGATATAGAACCGTTTAGAGAAACTCTCTCTCTCTCTCTCTATATATATATATATATATATATATATATATATATATATATATATATATATATATGATCCAGTAACGTCTTCTAAATTTATAGGACCGTTTAAAGGATGCTGCTAGAGTGAGTAGATGACGATCTTATTCTCTAAATTTAGAATACAGGATCTTTAGAGGTTCTTGTTGGAACTAGATTGAGTCGTCCCTCGCCGCTCTTGTCCATTTGGTGTGGTAAAACAAAACCGGGACAAAGAAGGGGGCGAGTGGCCACCAATTCGCACGTCCCCATTGGTAGATCCCCGCGACGATCTCTTGGACCCCCACATCTGAATTATTGGGACGGACGGATCCTCGGCGTTTGCTGCATACACAGCGTCTCGCCATCGCGATATCATAAAGCATATCCTCGACGCCATCCTGGAGAAGGGGAGGCAGGAAAGGGAAGTGTAACGGCGCCACTACCAGCTCCCTTTTGGAAGCGAGGATGCTTTGAATTTCCTCATAAGTTTCCAGCTACTCTCCCAATTCCTGCGTTTCAAACATTTTTTTGTGGGTTTTAACGAATCGGCTTCTGTTTTTTTTTTGTTGCTACAGCATTACAGCAACACAACTAGCATGGGGCAGTTAGTTTCTTTTTTTATGTAGGGGAAAATTGATGACCGGACATTGAAAATGGCCGTCCTTTGCTGGTGAGTGTACTGAGTTTTTTCTTAAACGTAATAGGAGGAGCTCTTCCTCTCAATTCAGATGAAAAAAATTAATTAATCCAATTTAAAAAAAACGACCCAAAACTTACATAGACAACAACAATCCTACACACACCCTATCCTTAGTCATCGTTGCCGAGTTCAAGGACGAGCAGCTCCGACTCTTCAAGACGGGCATCATGGTCAAATGAAACTCGACATCTATAAAAACCAGCTTAGAAGGAGGAAGACAACGGTGCGTTGTCGTTCCCAAGTCTCGAGACACCTCACGCGAGAGAGCTATGATTTTTCACCAACGAGACTTCCAACCTAGGATCCTCCGCCCCAACCTCAGCATTCACCTAACCTCCGAAGCAATCCAGTCCAAGAAGGAGGGTTCGCCACATGTCATAATTGTCGAGCCACATCCTCTAACATACCAGCTTCGACTTTCACGTAGCAAGCCCCCCTCTACCCGTAAACCGGAAGCCAAGAAGCGAAAAGGAACAACCGAAGGCGGCGTCATGGCTGAGACGAACTTTAATAGTGGCGCCTTCCGGAAGGAGAGTAATGTCGAAGACGCCAGCGTCACCTGTCCGAGATGGACCGGGTTTTCACCCATGGAAGATAGTGCTGGGGAATCCGACGCCCTCAACACGGGAAGCGGCGCCCACAGGCGTCGCCGAGGCTTTCGCCCAAGTCCCCCAGCACAACGTCTGACCAAGACTCAGGTCAAAGCAAGCTACTTCCACCGTCGTCGCTGCCCTGACACCTCGCACAAACCCATCTAGAGGGGCATCGACGCGTTGGCTGCCTCAACAGCCGCAAAGATGTGTCGACCGCCACCTCCTCCGGCTGGGCACATGGAACCTGTATCACCTTGCCGCGTGTACCATATTGCCACGAGCCGGAGATGATGTCGACAGACGCTGTTGGCCCCGGCAATCGCAGTCACCGAAGCCAGTTGTCGCGAGCGCTAGTGCCCCACAGCCCCCCGCCAGCAGCACCTGGCGCCACACCCCTCGCCGGGCAGGCCTAACAGCAACAACCGTGACGAGGCGGAACAGAGGCCCTGGCGTACGCACCACATCATGCGTCGCAGGGGCCACTTCGCCGCCCCAACCCAAACATCCGCATGGAGCTCCAGTGTCATGGTCTCGATGTCGACGACCGTCGGAGGAAGGAGAAACCTAAGGAGATGAGGGAGAGTTCCTCCCGCCACCACTGTCCTCGCAGGGGCGTGCGGGATGCGCCGCCGCCCTACTCTGACAGCGGCGAGGCCGAGTGCACGGTGGAGAGGCGGTGGCTAGGGTTTTCCTTCCGAGCCGCCTGCGGAGACGACACATGGGCCTGGTCACAGTTTTTTTTTCCCGTGTCCCTCCTCCGAGTATTGAAATTTGCTGGAGGACACTTTGTCTCTTCTAAAAATTGACAGTGTTCTCTGGAAAATGTCACTACTTTCAGTGTTCGTCGGCAAATGAAGGTCATTTTCGGTGTCCTGTAGCTAATTTCTCCTTCTATATATATGTATGTATGCATAAAAAGGGACTGCTGCTGTTGACCGCTACCATTGTTCAAGCGCGCGCGGCCTCTTGTCAAAGCCATGTGAACGTGAAGGAAAGCGAGCACCCTAGCTACAGTGGGGCAGTGGACTGGGCACACCATGGTAGCGGTAGAACGTAGAGAAGAGGGTCTGCTCTGGTTTGGTTTGTGCATGGGGCGGGGCTGCGGACTTAGATGAATGCTTGTCCCAGCTAAACAGCGCACCCACTCTGCGAGTGGATAACAGGATAAGGCAGAGGCAGGGCGCCAAGCCCATTGTTGTCCGAGCCTGAAAGCCTCAGAGGCGCGGGCAGCCAAACTGTCAAACGGCCAACAGTGACTAGGGATGAAAGTAGGATGATCCCGAACCAACCGTTATCGTCAGAAGCGGGTCTAGACATCTAA
This sequence comes from Zea luxurians, assembly GCA_029449295.1. Taxonomy (NCBI): domain Eukaryota; kingdom Viridiplantae; phylum Streptophyta; class Magnoliopsida; order Poales; family Poaceae; genus Zea; species Zea luxurians. The sequence continues at coordinate 20,005,223 of JAOPSE010000019.1, read as the reverse complement.
GATTGGGTATTCAAAAATTCAAAAGATCAAAGGAATTAGTGCTCTAACACTATTTTTTGTAATACATTATTGACAAATTACTATAGATCATCAAAAATTTGGGTATTCAATGAATACCCATGAACCACCCCTGGGCCCGCCCCTGGTTATCGTATAATCGATTTTGTTAGTTTTGTTCTGATCGTTTTCAAACCCGATTAAAAAACGAAAACAGAACAAAAACGGGATATACAAAACGGTAAACGGAAACAACAACGATAGAGTTGTTTTCTTGACCGTTTAATCGGGATGATCCCATTTTGTGTACCGTATTTTGTAATTCGGGAACAATTCAATACGGCCTGCTCCGGACATCAGTGACAACTTTGAGGCCTAATCCATCAATGTTGAGCCTGGCCCATCTAAGCGTCGGCCGTCGGGCTACCAAGAAACCTAGAGCAGTGCTGCTGCCAGCCTGGACTCCTCTCCACGCCGCCACCGCCCCTCTCCCTCGACAGCTCGACTTCACCTCTTCGGCTTTGCTCTCCACGCTGCCGCCCGCAACGCCGGCCACCCGACCATCTCCATGCAGACCACGCCACGCACTCACATACACGACTTCACCACTGCCGCCCGAGCCTGACCATCTCCACGTGACCACGCGAACCACGCCGCGCGCCCGCCTGCTCTCCATGCTGCGCGCCCTCACCTTCACGGCTTCACCACTGCGACTGCGACTCTGCTCTCCACGCCATCGCCCTCGACGTCGCTCGCCCGCCATCTCCACGTCGTGGGTCGCCTACGATCATCAGCCTGCCTGCTGCTCACCTCAGTCACCTCCTGAGAGTCTTCCATCCCTAAGATGACGCCTCCAGTTAGAAGTAATCCTCCCTCAAGCTCAGCCATGAGATTGGCCAAGTTGATGTTTGAGAGCACCTAGAGGGGGGTGAATAGGTGATCCTGTAAAATCAAACACTAAATAGCCACAAACTTGGTTATTAAAGTGTTAGTGCGACTAAGTAGCTTTGAAGCGAGTCGTGAACACAACAATCATAGAGAAAGCAACACAAGAGACACATGATTTTTATCCTGTGGTTCGGCCAAGTAACACTTATCTACTTCCACGTTGTGGCGTCCCAATGGACGAGGGTTGCACTCGACCCCTTTCAAGTGATCCGATGATCAACTTGAATACCACGGTCTTTTCCTTTAGAGTGTTTTCCCGTTTGCAAGGAATCTCCATAATTTGGAGCCTCTCGCCCTTACAAGGTTATGATCACAAAGAAAGCACAGAGTAAGGATGGGAGAGCAACACACGCAAGACTCAAATCTGCAGAGCAACCACGCACACAAGAGAAGAAGTGAGCACACAAACACAACGCGAGGAGTTTATAACTCGAATAGTACTCAAATCTCAAGAACGATGACTGATTGCGTGAATGCAGAGTCTAGGTGTCTTAGAATGTTTCTTGTAAGCTTGGTGTGCTGCTCCATGTGCCTAGGGGTCCCTTTTATAGCCCTAAGGCAGCTAGGAGCCGTTGGAGATCAATCTTGAAAGGCCAATCTTGCCTTCTTTCGGGTGGTGCACCGGACAGTCCAATGCACCACCGGACAGCTACTGTAGCAGTTCGGTGCGCGATCTCCTTCCAAATCGGGCGCATCTAACCGTTGCTCCTCGGGGCTGGTTGGCGCACTGGACAGTCTGGTGCACCCAGCCGACCGTTGGAGCAGGCCACGTGTCGTGCGTTGATCGCGCGGACGACCGTTGCCGTTGGCGCCGTTGGCTCACCGGACATTTCGGTGCACCACCGGACAGTCCAGTGAATTATAGCCACGTTGCCTTTTCCGTTTCTCGAGAGTGACGAGTTCGTCGCGGATGACTCACCAGACAGTCCGGTGCACCACCGGACAGTCTAGTGATTTATAGTCGCATCACTCCCGAGAGCAGATGTTCACCGTCGGCTCGCTTGGGGCACCGGACACTGTCCGGTGCACCACCGGACAGTCCGATGTGCCAGGCCTGAGCAGATGTTGGTTGTACACAGCCAACACTTTTCTAATTCTTTTCTTCTTCTTTTGTCACAGTTTCTAGCACTTAGATAAACGTGTTAGTACTCAAAACAATTCACTAAGTCTAGAAACATACGTGTTCTTTGATTTGTACTTCTTCCTCGTTTAGCACATAAGAGTTCAATACATTATGTTGGACATCTAATCACCAAAACAATTATAGAAATGGCCCAAGGGCACATTTCCCTTTCAATGTCTACCACAAGAGCGCCTTCTACTCGCAAAACAAATTTGGTATTCTCTGCATATACTCAAGGTATATATTATAGAAGGAAAAGAATAACAATAGCATTAGCATTACTAATTGGTTAGCATCATATTATCTGTAGAATAACATTGGCATGATTAATAATGTCAAAAATCTGTTTATAACAGGGTTGAAAAAGAAAAGCTGAAGCCTCTTCTAGTCAGATTCGGAATGTACATGCACGCGCGCAGGGGCATGGATGTGATTGCACATCACCATCATCCTCAACAGCCGAGGCCGAGAGGCATTTTATTCAGAGTGCAAGCAGTAGCAATGCAAATGGTACAACTATGGATCCGAGTCAAGATGATGTGGCAATTGCTGATGAACCACAACCACAATCTAAACCCGAAGAAGAAGCACCACAGAAAGAGGGTAAATAAGTGCACATCTGATGTGTGGCAGCACTTCACCAAGAAGGGTATCGAAGTGGAGGTCGATGGAAAGAAATATGTCCAGGTATAGGGACATTGCAACTTCCCTAACGTTGACAGTTGATCCTTACTGCAATCGTCTTGGTCCGGAGATAGTTGAAGCTTTGATATGCACAAAAGATTGGGTAGCAGCATTTAGGAAAGGCGAGTGCATATAATGTTATAAAGTTTTACTGAAGTTCAGATTAATAGTTATGCAGTAATTATTTTACTTATATTGATGCATATTTGTCTCTCATCCAAGGTGCTATAAATTTCCCAACAATGATTGGTGATCTCGAGGTGCTAGACTTTGTTATTGCTGCTGCAATGAAGCATGAGAATGGGATGGATGAGGTAACCAACTTGTTCTCATGCAATTTTTTTTTTGGTATTTGCATGAGTAATCACCTGCACAATCTGTTTGCATAAATAACCAACTTATTTACTAATGCTTGTGTACTAATGTGATCAACTTGGTCTTTGCACAATCTGTTTGCATTAATAAGCAACTTGTTTACTAATGTGAGCAGCTTACTAATTCTTGTGTACTAATGTGAGCAGCTTTGCATCACATTGATATTGCTTGCATATAAGCAGCACTACTTTTGCGCATGAATAAGCAGCACATTGATACACATACTGCCTGTCTACTAATTTGAGCACGTTGATACTACTTGCATATTGTTTGCACATTGATACTGATTGCATACAACACAAGTTTTGTCTTTGCTAATGCATGAATAATGTCAGCATCTTGTTTACTATTCGGAAGCATCACATTGATACTGCTTGCTGCTTGCATACTGATTTATGTTGTATATGAAGCTAATTATCCAAAGCTGTTTTTTGTGCATTAACAGGTTGAAGACGCGCTAGAATTTTCTAAGGACAATGAATATGTAGCAAGTGACCCTCTCCATGACTCCATGAACAATATGTCTTGCGTCTTTTGAGAGATGTGAGCGGATGAGCTTTGGTTGTAATAGTTTGTGAGCAAGTGACTATATATGAATGTGTTCTAAATTTTATATTACATGTGTCAGTAGACTTATGTAGCTTGTTATGTTAGGCAAGACTTATGTGCTATAGTAAACTATGTGTGCTTTGTGTTTACTATTTTTTTATTTGTTGTCAAAGTTGTGAACATATGGTTTTATGGTATGATTTTACCGATCTAAAATACTGGTTCCCGTCCAATTTCGATATTTACCCGACTAGATTGTATCGTTTTTTGATTATCGTATTCATCCCGTTCGTTTCCGTTTCTGATATATCACATTTTTGTTTCCGTCTCACAAAATAAATATGAAAATAAAAACCGTAGAGGTGTTTCATTCCTAACGGTGACGAGGGCCGCTGGAGTAGTGCTAGCGACTGCTGTGCCTCTGCGCACACCAGGTGAGCTGCAGCCAGCGACGCCAGATTGCCTGCCTGCCTGATTGCTGCTTGATTGCTCATCCTCCTCTCCTAGTACACAGTAGTATTAATTAATCATGTGATTACGCCAGATCCCGTGCTTGTGTTTCCATCCAGCGCGCGAGGGGTTGGCGGGCGGACGCGGACACCTGTTGCGACGCTTGCTTTTGGTGGGCTGGCTGGCTGGCTGTAGCTCGTGGGCGCGCCAGGCCAGGTCCTTGTCAGCGCCCCGGCCTTCAGTTTCAGTTGCTGGCCATTACTTTCCTCGCGCGAGACCTTGACAGTGAAACAACGCAGCAGGAGAGACTGGAGAGAGAGAGAGAGAGAGTCGTCGAGCTCATCCATTCACCTTTCGGCTTTCACGACGAGCTCCGGCGGCACGGCCGGTAGCTTAGCTTTCTTTTCTTTATTGAGTGATTTATTGTTCCCGTTTCTCATAAATAAAAATCATAAATGAATGAATTGATAGATGCACGCCCAAAAGAACAGGCGACGGTTTTTTCCCGGGAAAGAAGGTTTGTTCCCGTTTCCCGCCGGGCTTGAGTGCTTCATGATTGACTGACGAGACGAGTGTGGTGGAACCCAACACGTGGACGCCGCCACTGCCGCACGTAATCGCAGACGCGAACGCTCGATCGATCGGTGGGTGCTCGTCCATCATCGAATCACGGTCACGCCCGAAACCGGAGCGGAGGAGCGAGGGCGGCGCGCGCACACGGGATTGGGGAGCGAAACCGAAACCGAAGCCAGTTTCGAGGCTCCGACCGAATGATCCATGATAGATCGGAGACTGGAATGCGACGGTAACCGGCGAACGAACGGACGGAATGGACGAGAGCCTGACCGCTGTTAATCTGGACCACGATCTCCAGATTCGCGGAGAAAATATCCCGGCGGGGTCGGAGCGGAGGCCGGCCTTGGCTTTGGCCCTGCATCGTGTGGTGATCACGCCGGCGGCGAAAGGAGCACCCCGCGGCTCCGTTGTTCGGGAGTAGCGCCGCACGGCCTGGCCAGCCAAGCACATTTAGAAAACTAGACCGAGCCATCTAACCTCGCGGACTCGTTTTCTGTTTGAGCCGACCCACTGTGGGTCTAAACGGTCTGATATAGCAGAAAAAAACAGGTTAAAAACAGTTTAAGCGGGTTTGACGGATTTAGAGGTAAACGGGTCGTACCGGGCTAGCCTGCCAGGCTTAGTTTACTGTCCAGGTCCGGCCCACTTAATTGTGTTGAGTCGGACCGGGCTCGTGCCAGAAAAAAAACGTGCTTTAGACCGGGCTTTTATGCTTTGGACTTTCTGTATATCTATATTTGGGAGCAAATGAAATAAAGAGAATCGAGGATTTATAATCTTTTTTATTAAGGATTATAGCCACTCGATTCTCTCTATTTTACTTGCTACCGAACAAGTCCGGTGAGCAGTGAGTATTCGCTTCGTCAGTTGGAAATCTAATCTCGCGTCACACTGCATCGTTCGTCGTCACACTGCGGTCACACCTGCGTACGCCACAGTGAGCGAGTGAGCTGGACGGGCCAGTGAAGAATTAGAGGTTAGATTTCCAACTCAGCATAGCTTTGTTCGGTTTGGTCATGTCATGTTATCACATACTGCTGCTGCTGCTACAAACAAGGACAACAAGATGAAGGAACAAGCGGTGTGTGTGAGTTAAAAATGGGCACGCATACATGCCTGTCGTGGCCAATTGGCAACCAGCCATGCCATGCAGGAGCGCAACAAAAGCGTACAGTCGTCGAGACGAGGACACGCGAGCGAGCTTGCTGTAGCTAAGACTCCCGATCCAATCCCGGACTGATATCGCCGCCTTTGCTGATTGGACTATATATAGCTGATACCTGCAGCTGCACGTTTTCGAGGTGCTGAATATGTTAGGAATTCAGATGTTTTTGTATTTAATCTAGTAAAAAATCATAATAGATTTACGACGACATATATACATTACTGCTGTTCGCAAGAGTAGATGACGCGTACATGAAAACCATACCGATCATAGCAAAAACTAAATCTGGTCTAATTCATTACAAGTTGAGAATGGATCTATTGAGGGGACTTGTACTCAAGACATTAATGACTTCATTCACACGAGTCGGTAACATGTATTGCTTGAAAGTCGTTGATCATATATAGTTCATGTAGGGTTCATATTAAGTTGTATGCACCAATCAATTCAACCTAAAAACTTAAGCTAATAGGAGAAGATGAACAATTCACCTATATTATATTTCATCAGTCTCCCTCATGTCGAGCCACTTTTGGGTCTCAGACATGGAATATGAGTGAATAACAATTATTTTATTTAATTGTGCTAATCAGGATTCGAACTCGAGAACTATGTCTCTTATGTCATATTAAGTTGCATGCACCAACCAATTCAATCTAAAAATTAAAGCTGATAACAGAAGACGGATAATTCACTTATATTATATTCCAACAGTAACGGTGCTATCGAGCCTACCAAATCTAGCTCATTTTAAAGTTGATAATGTATCTAGTGAAGGGACCTGTACTCACGGCATTGATGACTTCGTTCACACGAGTCTGGTAAAATTTAAAAATTACAAACACATTCAAAAGGATCACCACACAAACAGAAACAAACATACCAAAATATAATAAATGAGTTGGTTTATGCAATGTTGTCTCGTTAAAATCCTTTCTAGATAAAACTCACCCTCGTGAGAAATCATAGAAAGGAAAAAGAGTGCAGTCAGCTCATACTTTAGTCATTAAGTGTAAATGTGTTACACATCATGATTATAACTCACATTCACAAAGCACAGAGGAGATCACTAGAACTAAGTAGTAAGTACCAAAATCAGAACTACGATAATCACTAAGTACCAGAACCAGAATCACCACAGGCAGTCCCACCACTAGCAGCGACAGCAGGTTCATCTTCATCAAGGAACGAGTTCTGGAATAAATCCTCAAGCTATGTATTGTCAACAACATATTGCTCTCTCTTTTAAGAAAGTCGACATTTCCACATTGTCGCTGCTCCTCAATCATCCTACTTGTCAAACTGAAACAAGACTCTGAAGAGATAGTAGACAATTGAATAGAGATCTAGGGTTAGGGTTAGCGTTTACCTGCAGTGGTGTAGCTAGAATTTTTTTTGTGAGGTATGTCATTAGAATTTTTTATAAATAATTTAATTTAATATATAATAATTTGGTATATAGTTCAAAATATAAAGGTAAAAATAGCATATAAAACTATAGATTTAACATTTAAGTCTATAAATATATATATTAGAATGCAAATATAATATATATCAGTATTTTTTCTATGGACCTTGGTGGACTGGTGATCCAGTAGGCCGGCTTAGGGTATGTCGTGGCCCACTCGGACCACCCACCTTCTACGCCACTGTTTACCTATGTAGCTGGTGTCGGTGTTTTGGGTCCGACCGCACACCCGGGGTTGCCCCTCAAGGTGCTTTTAGGAGTAGGATGGTGTTGTCAACTGTAGTTCAATGGTTCGTGCTAGTTGCACGAGAGACGGCAGACAATGATTTACAGGTTCAGGCCGCTTTGAAGTGCGTAATACCCTACGTCCTGGCGAGAGTGTTGTATACGGTGAGTTACAAGGTGATTCTCTAATGCGTATGAAGCTGGGTGGATGGCTAAGTGGTGGGTTCGATTCCTTTTGAAGGGGTGCCCCCTAGGCCTTATATACTCGACCGTGGGACAATACATGCAGATATGATAATCACGTGCACCTAAGAAATAGCAAACCGATTAAGTCTATCTTCCTACAGTTCCGCCGACTCATCTTCACTTGGTTCATTGTACGGGCCTCCAGCGCGGGAAGATCGGGTCTCTGTTGTGATTACTCGCTCGAGATCATTAGGCCGCTTGAGCTTGTTCCGACCCAGCCTTATGTCGATCTGCTTCACTAGCCGTTCCTCCCCAGGCCCACGAAGGGATGACCTTACGACTTATTGGACCCTTGGGCCTTTCGTGAGGTCTTTTATCCTTCCAGTGGACCCGGGGGATATCTGTCTCCCACAAGCCCCCGATCTTTGGGCTGATTTTGAAATAATCGGCCTAGAGATCCTAAGTCCAGCTTGCGATCTTTGTTTGTAATAGAAAGTACTTTCTGGGTAATCTGGTAAAAACGATTTCTTACTGTCTCCTTTTGCTTTCATCACTTGAAAATTGGTGTTCTGTCTTAGACTTTTGCTTCGGAGGTCAGCACTTCGTCCTGCAGGACTTCGTACTTCATTGGGTGTAGCCCCCGAGCTACAAGTGGATTTTTGAAAATAATCCACTCGAAGGTCTTCACTTTGAGTATTATCAGAAGTCACCTTCATCTTCCATCTGTGTTTTGTCGGAGGTTAACCTTGCATTGATCTTACCTTATGCTTTAGAGGTCAACATTGTCTTGATCCGAGATAATGATTCATTGGGTGCGCCGAAGGTGCACCCAATGGGTGTAGCCCCCGAGCTTCGAGTGGATTTTTGAAAATAATTCACTCGAAGATCTTCATTTTATGCCTTTTTTATAGTGATCTTCTTCCCTTTTTGCCGGATGCCTTGGAGGTCAGCACTATGTTATTGATATTATGCTTTAGAGATCGGCGTAAATTTGTCTTTGAGGCCGAGTTCGTGATCTGCTCATATCTTGCTAGGCAGTGCTATTTATTTGATCTGTGACTGATTGGACGTTCGACAGGTGACCCTTGGCTAGTCTTTGTTATCACTTCTTGCTTCAATGCTTCTGTCGATTAGACTTGTATCTTGTTGGCTATATTTGGCTTTCCTTTGATCCTTGTTGATATCTCATTTTTGTCTTGAAGTATTCATTGCACGCGCTGCACGGATGTGATAGTTTTGAAAAATATACTGGTATTTCCTGGGCGTCCCCCCCAATGGGTGTAGGCAAGGGACGGCTTGGTACACCGAGTGTTTTAGCAAACTGTCTCTGAGTAGTAACTTGATGTGACCGCGGGTCTAATCATATCGCCCGTGCAGTTGACTGGAGTCCCAATGGGTGTTGTGTTGCGTGAAACGGCGTCAGCCGCCTGACGTGTCTTCAGACGGTTTGAATTGCATATTGAATTTTTGCGATTGTTCAGTAGCCGTGGTAGGAGGTGAGCGGTTGCCTCCTTCTTCTATAAATAGTGTTCTTGCTTCCCCGGCATTTTCACATCTTTTACTGCTCTCTGCTGCTTGCTTTCTTCTTCCTCCTTCCTTTCCACCATGGGCAAGAGTAAGAAGGGTAGCAGATCCTCGCCCCGCTCTGGTGATAAGCGCAAACGTGAGCCGACTCCTCCCTCGGAGGACTTCGGCGACTCGGAGTACTCGAAGGAGGAGTTCTCCTCCGAGTCCGAGGGGTCTCCGGCCCCCGCCTCTCCTCCGGCGTCGTCTGATGATTCAGACGACTCCCAAGGGATTGTCGCGGAGGTCTGTACCTACATCCGGGCCGTCGAGCGCGCCAGGCTCGAGGGCTCGGATGAGTCGGAGTACTCCTCGGACGAGGAGGACTCCTCAGACTCGTCCGAGGAGGGCAGCGACAGCGATGGCGGAGGCAGCGACGACGACGGAGGCGACGGCGACGGCGGCGACGGCGACGGCAGCGGCAAAGGCGGCGACGGCAGTGGCGAAGGCGGCAACGGCAGCGGCGAGGGCGGCCACGGCGGCGGCAGGGGCAGCAGCAGGGGCAGCAACCAGGCCAGTGGCTAAATGCCACTGGTTTTTAGATATTAGTATAGATTAGTAGTAGAAATAGTATTAGTGAAATAACGTAGTAGTAGTAGTAGTAGTAGTAGTAGTAGTAGTAGTAGTAGTAGTAGTATAGAATAGTGTAATGTAATGTAGTAGTAGTAGTAGGGAAGTATCAACTCATAACGAGTTGATTTGCAAGTTATGTAACTTCCCTTTCATGAAGAATGATATAGTCTCTCCCTGTGTTAATTTCTTTGCTTCCTGCGATGATGGTGTCTTAGAAACGGTGGCCGAGTTATTATCGACGACATTAGCACTTCTGAAATAGTGTCTGAATGATGGCGGAGCCACGTTTGTGTTTTTAGAATTAACGGCCGAGTAGTTACTGTTGATACCAGCGTTATAGAAGTAACAACCGAGTGTCTGATGGCAGCGCCGGTGTTTTAGAGGCAACGACTGAGTGACTGATGGCAACGTTGGTGTTTTAGAAATAATGGTCAAGTGACTGACGGCGACATCGGCGTTTTAGAGGCAACGGCCGAGTGACTGACGGCGGCATCGGCGTTTTAGAGGCAACGACCGAGTGACTGATGGCAACGTCGGCGTTTTAGAAGTAACGGCCGAGTGACTGACGGTAACGTCGGTGTTTTAGAAGTAACAGCCGAGTGAAGTTAGGTATTGTCAGCGTTTTTAGAAACCGCGGTTGAGTCAATTTGGGCCGTGTCGGTCGTTTTGGAAACAACGACCGAGTAATGACATGGCACGCCGGCTTTTTTAGAAATAGCAGCTAAGTGATGACGTGACACGCCAGCGGTTTTAGAAATAACTGTTGGGTGGTGATGTGGCACGCCAGCGGTTTTAGAAATAACCGCTGGGTGATGACTGGGCACCTTTTGGAAACGACATCTAGCCCGGGAAAACCCTATATGTACTGCACTGTTCCGCGTCTCCACATTTCGTGCCCTAGTTCTTGCTTTCCTGCTTCCAGATCCTCTCTGCCGATTTGCAATTCTGCTTCCGCTCTGCTCGCCGGTGAGGTTGAGATGGCGCCTAAGCGGAAAGCTTCGAGTTCGTCCGCTGTTGTCATTCCCCCCATCGACCCCAACAGTCAGTTGCCTTTCGCAGGTAACCATATGTCTGTTGTTTATGAGTCTGACCTTCTCCATCTTGTGTCCATCAGGGTTCTTCCTTCGAAAGAACTATGTTCCTGGCGGATCTGCTGTGGGGTCACTGTTCCAACAGAAGACACCCATGAATCTGTTATTTATGTTCCATTCCTCCTCCACGGTCTTGCTCTTCCTATTTCTCCCTTTTTCCGCGGTCTCCTTGATTTCTATCACCTGAATTTGACCCATCTGAACCCCAATTCCATTCTGCAAATCTCTATCTTTGTTCATTTATGTGAGGCTTTTCTTGGCATTCTGCCGCATTTTGGCCTGTGGAAATATTTGTATCACTGTCGCCCTGGGATGGCCGGAGGTCAGCACCAACTGGTAGGGGGCACGAGCTTGGAGATGCGCCACGGGAGGAAAACCGATTATCTTGACATCCCACTCAAAGACAGCATCAAAGGATGGCGCTTGGAGTGGTTTATCGTGGAAAATCATGGGAATTCCCTCCCACCACGGTCAGGGAGACAGCTGGATGTTCGTACTCCGAGTTGGACCGAGTCCCCCACAGACCAGGAGGTGGCTGAAGCAGGGGCTTTGCTAGCTGAAGTTGGATTGCTTAAGGGGAGGGGTCTGACTGCCGAGGCTGTGGTAGCTGACTTTGTCTTCAAGAATATTCAACCGCTGAAGGACAGGGCATACCCGGCTTATCTGTATCGAGGTCTAGCCGACTCAACCCGGGTCACCAAAAGAAGAATTCCTGCTGTGGACTTGGTGAACCGGCTCGAAATGATACTTAGAGGCAAGGTATCAAACGTTGGTGCCCCTATTGCGTACTCGGCCTAGAAACTGCCTCCTTCCAAAGCCTTTACTTATTTCGTGTCAAGTCCTCCTTCTGCTGATGGCGGTTTGGGTCTTAGAGTGCGACCCTCTGCCGAAGAAGTTAGTGCTTTGGTTGCTTTGCTTGGAGAGATTCCTGATGATGAACGGCAGGTCCACTTTGAAGTGCCTTTGGATCCTAGTGATGCAGAGATAGGTGCCATGCTGGATATGTTGGCTGGGGATTCTTCTGATGCCGCTCGTGCTGAAACATTGGTGGTGGTGCCCATCCCTGGAGCTGACAAAGCCTTGGACGCCCAAAAGCCTGTCAATGTTCGTCCAAAGCGTTCTCGCCGAGTTGATCAAGCCTCTTTTCCTACCGAGGGGGAGAAAAAGAAGAAGAGACGCCTTCGTCAGGTGTCTGGCTTGGATCAAGGTGCCGGTCCTTCTGCTCCTATTGCTGAGGAAGTGCCAGTGCCTGAATTCGCTAAAGCTGATCCTAATGGGTGTAGCCCGTCTGACGCTGAACCCAATGGGTGTACTGTCCATCTTGCTTATGATAACGGCGAAGAAGAAGACGAAATCCCCTTGATTCGGAAAAACAGCTGTCGTTACGCTGCCAGTGGGGAGAGTAGCAGTGTTCCTTCTCCGGCCTTGTCTGCCCTCATTGGTCTGCAAGAATTGTCTCTGGCGAACTTTGATCAGGCTCTCGAGGACATGATTCCAGAAGATCTGCTATCAGAACCGACAGATGGTGGCGCGATGGATGTTCGTGTTGATGTGCTCGACGTCGGGTTGGGGTCCTCCCGGGCAGCGTCCCGCGCCTCATCGACCCTGGAGTGCGGTCTTGAGGGTCAAGAGGCTGGTTTGGATTCCCCTGCTCCCATGGAAGTGACCGAGAGACCTTCAGCCTTAGAAGCGACTGCTGCAGAGAACTCGACCCACAATGACGGTGCTAGCCTTTGCCTAGCCCCCGAGGGTGTTGCCGGAGATGATCCGGCTCAAATGGATAGTGCCAGCTACTACCCAGCCCTCGAGGGTGTTGCCGGAGATGATCCGACTCGGATGGGTAGTGCAAGCCATGATCCAGCCCCCGAGGGTGTCCGAGCGGGTTCTCCCTCTTGCACCTCCATGGATGTTCACGTAGGGTCCTCCCCTCCACACTCTGGTTGCGTGGTAACTGAAAGGGAATTAGGCTTACACCTAGTCCCTAATTAATTTTGGTGGTTGACTTGCCCAACACAAATATTGGACTAACTAGTTTGCTCTAGTACATAAGTTATACAGGTGCAAAAGGTTCACACTCAGCCAATAAAAAGATCAAGTCTTGGATTCAACAAAGGAGCAAAGAGGCAACCGAAGGCACCTCTGGCTGGAGGCACCGGACTGTCCGGTGTACACCGGACAGTGTCTGGTGCGCCCAGAGGACTCCAACTCGAACTCGCCAACTTCGGGAATTTCACAGGCCGCTTCGCTATAATTCACCGGACTGTCCGGTGTACACCGGACAGTGTCTGGTGCTCCAAGGAAGCGCGGCCTCCTCAACTCGCCAGCCTCGGGTTCGCGCGGCAGCCGCTCCGCTATAATTCACCGGACATGTCCGGTGTACCACGGGAGCAACGGCTATTTCGGCGCCAACGGCTACCTGCGGCACATTTAATGCGCGCTCTGCGCGCGCAGTCGTCAGGCGCGCCCATACCGGCGCACCGGACAATGAACAGTGGTTGTCCGGTGTGCACCGGACACCCAGGCGGGCCCAGAAGTCAGAAGCTCCAACGGTCAGAATCCAACGGCATTGATGACGTGGCGGGGGCACCGGACTGTCCGGTGTGCACCGGACTGTCCGGTGCGCCATCGAACAGACGCCTCCAGCCAACGGTCATGTTTGGTGGTTGGGGCTATAAATACCCCAACCACCCCACCATTCATTGCATCCAAGTTTTTCCAACTTCCAACCAATTACAAGAGCTAGGCATTCAATTCTAGACACACCAAAAGAGATCAAATCCTCTCCAATTCCACTCAAGCCTTTAGTGACTAGCGAGAGAGATTTGCCGTGTTCTTTTGAGCTCTTGCGCTTGGATCGCTTTCTTTCTTTCTCACTTGTTCTTGTGATCAAAACTCAATTGTAACCAAGGCAAGAGGCACCAATTGTGTGGTGGCCCTTGCGGGGAAGTTTTGTTCCCGTTTGATTGAGAAGAAGAAAAGCTCACTCGGTCCGAGGGACCGTTTAAGAGAGGGAAGGGTTGAAAGAGACCTGGCCTTTGTGGCCTCCTCAACGGGGAGTAGGTTTGCGAGAACCGAACCTCGGTAAAACAAATCCGCGTGTCACTCTCTTCATTTGCTTGCGATTTGTTTTGCGTCCTCTCTCGCGGACTCGTTTATATTTCTAACGCTAACCCGGCTTATAGTTGTGTTTATATTTGTAAATTTCAGTTTCGCCCTATTCACCCCCCCTCTAGGCGACTTTCAATTGGTATCAGAGCCGGTGCTTCATTAGAGCCTAACCGCTCGAAGTGATGTCGGGAGATCACGCCAAGAGGGAGATGGAGACCGGCGACAAGCCCACTACAAGCCAAGGGAGCACTTCATCGGAAGAGTCCCGCACCAAGAGAAGGGAGAAGAAGAAGGACTCCTCCAAACGGAAGGAGAAAAGATCTTCCTCTTCTCACCACAAAGAGAAGAAGGAAAAATCTTCTTCTCACAAGCCGCATCGGAGTGGGGACAAGAAAAAGAGGATGAGGAAGGTGGTCTACTACGAGACCGATTCTTCATCGACATCCACCTCCGGCTCCGACGCGGCGTCCGTCACTTCTAAACGCCAAGAGCGTAAGAAGTATAGTAAGATCCCCCTACGCTACCCTCGCATTCCTAAACATACACCTTTACTTTCCGTCCCATTAGGCAAACCACCAACGTTTAATGGTGAAGATTATGCTATGTGGAGTAATTTAATGCGATTCCATCTAACCTCACTCCACAAAAGTATATGGGATGTTGTTGAGTATGGTGTACAGGTACCATCTGTAGGGGATGAGGATTATGATACGGACGAAGTAGCCCAAATCGATCACTTCAACTCCCAAGCCACAACCATTCTCCTTGCCTCTCTAAGCAAGGAGGAATACAACAAAGTGCAAGGGTTGAAGAATGCAAAGGAGATTTGGGACCTACTCAAGACGGCGCACGAGGGTGATGAACTCACCAAGATCACCAAGCGGGAAACGATCGAGGGGGAGCTCGGTCGTTTTCGTCTTCGCCAAGGGGAGGAGCCACAAGATATGTACAACCGACTCAAGACCTTGGTGAACCAAGTGCGCAACCTCGGGAGCAAAAAGTGGGATGACCACGAGGTGGTTAAGGTTATTTTAAGAGCTCTTATTTTCCTTAACCCCACTCAAGTTCAATTAATTCGTGGTAATCCTAGATATCCACTAATGACCCCCGAGGAAGTTATCGGGAATTTTGTAAGCTTTGAATGCATGATTAAGGGCTCAAAGAAGATCAACGAGCTTGATGAACCTTCCACATCCGAGGCGCAACCGGTGGCCTTCAAGGCAATGGAGGAGAAGAAGGAGGAGTCTACACCAAGTAGACAACCAATTGACGCCTCCAAGCTCGACAATGAGGAGATGGCCTTAATCATCAAAAGCTTTCGGCAAATCCTCAAGCAACGGAAAGGAAAAGACTACAAATCCCGTTCCAAGAAGGTTTGCTACAAGTGTGGTAAGCCCGGTCACTTTATTGCAAAATGTCCTATGTCTAGTGACAGTGACAGGGGCGACGACAAGAAGGGCAAGAGAAGAGAAAAGAAGAGGTACCACAAGAAGAAGGGCGGCGATGCCCACGTGTGCCGCGAGTGGGACTCCGACGAGAGCTCCACCGAGTCCTCCTCCGACGAGGACGCCGCCAACATCGCCGTCACCAAGGGCCTTCTCTTCCCCAACGTCGGCCACAAGTGCCTCATGGCAAAGGACGGCAAAAAGAAGAAGGTTAAATCAAAATCCTCCACTAAATATGAGTCTTCTAGTGATGATAATGTTAGTGATGAGGAGGATAACTTGCGTACCCTTTTTGCCAACCTTAACATGGAACAAAAGGAAAAGTTAAATGAATTGATTAGTGCCATTCATGAAAAAGATGACCTTTTGGATTCCCAAGAGGATTTTCTAATTAAAGAAAACAAGAAACATGTTAAGGTTAAGAATGCTTATGCTCTAGAGGTAGAAAAATGTAACAAATTATCTAGTGAGCTAAGCACTTGCCATGAGACCATTAACAACCTTAGAAATGAAAATGCTAGATTAATTGCTAAGGTTGATTCTCATGTTTGTATTAATTCAACTTCCTATCCTAGAAATGATAATGATGATTTGCTTGCTAGGATTGATGAGTTGAATGTTTCTATTGCTAGCCTTAGAAATGAGAATGAAAAATTAATTGCTAAGGCTAAAGAATTAGATGTTTGCAATGCTACAATTTCTGACCTTAGAACTAAAAATGATTTATTACATGCTAAGGTTATTGAATTAAAATCTTGCAAACCCTCTACATCTACTATTGAGCATATGTCTATTTGTGATAGATGTAGAGATGTTGATATCAATGCTATTCATGATCACATGGTATTAATTAAGCAACAAAATGATCATATAGCAAAATTAGATGCTAAAATTGCCGAGCATAATTTAGAGAATGAAAAATTTAAATTTGCTAGAAGTATGCTCTATAATGGGAGACGCCCTGGCATCAAGGATGGCATTGGCTTCCAAAGGGGAGACAATGTCAAACTTAATGTCCCACCTAAGAACTTGTCTAACTTTGTTAAGAGCAAGGCTCCCATGCCTCAAGATAACGAGGGTTACATTTTATACCCTGCCGGTTATCCTGAGGGCAAAATTAGGAAAATTCATTCTAGGAAGTCTCACTCTGGCCCTAACCATGCTTTTATGTATAAGGGTGAGACATCTAGTTCTAGGCAACCAACCCGTGCCAAGTTGCCTAGAAAGAAAACTCCTAATGCATCAAATGATCATGCTATTTCATTTAAAACCTTTGATGCTTCATATGTTTTAACTAACAAATCCGGCAAGGTAGTTGCCAAAATTGTTGGGGGCAAACACAAGGGCTCCAAGACTTGTGTTTGGGTACCCAAAGTTCTTGTTTCTAATGCCAAAGGACCCAAAACCGTTTGGGTACCTAAAGTCAAGAACTAAAACTGTTTTGTAGGTTTATGCATCCGGGGGCTCAAGCTGGATACTCGACAGCGGGTGCACAAATCATATGACCGGGGAGAAAAAGATGTTCTCCTCATATGAGAAAAACCAAGATCCCCAACGAGCTATCACATTCGGGGATGGAAATCAAGGTTTGGTCAAAGGATTGGGTAAAATTGCTATATCACCTGACCATACTATTTTCAATGTTTTTCTTGTAGATTCTTTAGATTACAATTTGCTTTCCGTATCCCAATTATGTCAAATGGGCTACAACTGTCTATTTACTGATATAGGTGTTACTGTCTTTAGAAGAAGTGATGATTCAATAGCATTTAAGGGAGTGTTAGAGGGTCAGCTATACTTGGTAGATTTTGATAGAGCTGAACTCGACACTTGCTTGATTGCTAAGACTAACTTGGGTTGGCTCTGGCACCGCCGACTAGCCCATGTTGGAATGAAGAATCTTCATAAGCTTCTAAAGGGAGAACACATTTTAGGACTAACCAATGTTCATTTTGAGAAAGACAGGATTTGTAGCGCATGCCAAGCCGGGAAGCAAGTTGGCACTCATCATCCACACAAGAACATCATGACTAGTGACAGGCCACTGGAGCTCCTACACATGGACCTATTCGGCCCGATCGCTTACATAAGCATCGGCGGAGTAAGTACTGTCTAGTTATTGTGGATGATTATTCTCGCTTCACTTGGGTGTTCTTTTTGCAAGAAAAATCTCATACCCAAGAGACCTTAAAGGGATTCTTAAGACGAGCTCAAAATGAGTTCGGCTTAAGGTTCAAGAAAATTAGAAGCGACAACGGGACGGAGTTCAAGAACTCTCAAATTGAAGGCTTCCTTGAGGAGGAGGGCATCAAGCATGAGTTCTCTTCTCCCTACACTCCACAACAAAATGGTGTAGTGGAGAGGAAGAATCGAACTCTATTGGACATGGCAAGAACCATGCTTGATGAGTACAAGACACCAGATCGGTTTTGGGCCGAGGCAGTCAACACCGCCTGCTACGCCATCAACCGGTTATATCTACACCGAATCCTCAAGAAGACATCCTATGAACTCCTAACCGGTAAAAAGCCAAATATTTCATATTTTAGAGTTTTTGGTAGCAAATGTTTTATACTTGTTAAAAGAGGTAGAAAATCTAAATTTGCTCCTAAAACTGTAGAAGGCTTTTTACTAGGATATGACTCAAACACAATGGCATATAGAGTCTTTAACAAGTCCTCAGGACTTGTTGAAGTTTCTTGTGACGTTGTGTTTGATGAGACTAACGGCTCTCAAATAGAGCAAGTTGATCTTGATGAGATATGTGAAGAACAGGCTCCATGCATAGCACTAAGGAACATGTCCATTGGGGATGTGTGTCCTAAGGAATCCGAAGAGCCTCCAAATGCACAAGATCAACCATCCTCCTCCATGCAAGCATCTCCACCAACTCAAATTGAGGATGAGGCTCAAGATGTTGAACAAGAAGATCAAGAAGATGAGCCACCTCAAAATGACGGCAACGATCAAGGGGGAGATGCAAATGATGAAGACAAGGAGGATGAACAACCAAGGCCGCCACACCCAAGAGTCCACCAAGCAATACAACGAGATCACCCCGTCGACACCATCCTCGGCGACATTCATAAGGGGGTAACTACTCGATCTCGTGTTGCACATTTTTGTGAGCATTACTCTTTTGTTTCCTCTATTGAGCCACACAGGGTAGAGGAAGCACTACAAGATTCGGATTGGGTGATGGCGATGCAAGAGGAGCTCAACAATTTCACAAGGAATGAGGTATGGCATTTAGTTCCACGTCCTAATCAAAATGTTGTAGGAACCAAGTGGGTCTTCCGCAACAAGCAAGACGAGCATGGTGTGGTGACTAGGAACAAAGCTCAACTCGTGGCCAAGGGGTATTCACAAGTCGAAGGTTTGGATTTTGGTGAAACCTATGCACCCGTAGCTAGGCTTGAGTCAATTCGCATATTATTAGCCTATGCTACTTACCATGGCTTCAAGCTCTATCAAATGGACGTGAAGAGTGCCTTCCTCAATGGACCAATCAAGGAGGAGGTCTATGTTGAGGAACCTCCCGGCTTTGAAGACAGTGAGTACCCTAACCATGTTTATAGGCTCTCTAAGGCGCTTTATGGGCTCAAGCAAGCCCCAAGAGCATGGTATGAATGCCTTAGAGATTTCCTTATTGCTAATGGCTTAAAAGTCGGCAAGGCCGATCCTACTTTATTCACTAAAACTCTTGACAATGATTTGTTCGTATGCCAAATTTATGTTGATGATATTATATTTGGGTCTACTAACGAATCTACATGTGAAGAATTTAGTAGGATCATGACACGGAAATTCGAGATGTCTATGATGGGGGAGTTGAAGTATTTTCTAGGATTTCAAGTCAAACAACTCCAAGAGGGCACATTCATTTGCCAAACAAAGTATACTCAAGACATTCTAAGCAAGTTTGGAATGAAGGATGCCAAGCCCATCAAGACACCCATGGGAACAAATGGGCATCTCGACCTCGACACGGGAGGTAAGTCCGTGGATCAAAAGGTATACCGGTCGATGATTGGTTCATTGCTTTATTTATGTGCATCTCGACCGGACATTATGCTTTCCGTATGCATGTGTGCAAGATTCCAAGCCGACCCTAAGGAATCACACCTTACGGCCGTAAAACGAATCTTGAGATATTTGGCTTATACACCTAAGTTTGGGCTTTGGTACCCTCGGGGATCCACATTTGATTTAATTGGTTATTCGGATGCCGATTGGGCGGGGTGTAAGATTAATAGGAAGAGCACATCGGGGACTTGCCAGTTCTTGGGAAGATCCTTGGTGTCTTGGGCTTCAAAGAAGCAAAATTCGGTCGCTCTTTCCACCGCCGAAGCCGAGTATATTGCCGCAGGCCACTGTTGCGCGCAATTGCTTTGGATGAGGCAAACCCTGCGGGACTACGGTTACAAATTAACCAAAGTTCCTCTTCTATGTGATAATGAGAGTGCAATCCGCATGGCGGATAATCCCGTTGAGCATAGCCGCACTAAACACATAGCCATTCGGTATCATTTTCTTTGGGATCACCAACAAAAGGGGGATATCGAGATTTCATACATTAACACTAAAGATCAATTAGCCGATATCTTTACCAAGCCACTTGATGAACAATCTTTTACCAGACTTAGGCATGAGCTCAATATTCTTGATTCTAGGAATTTCTTTTGCTAGTCTTGCACACATAGCTCATAAATATACCTTTGATCATGTCTCTTTTATATATGCTATGACTAATGTGTTTTCAAGAATATTTCAAACCAAGTCATAGGTATATTGAAAGGGAATTGGAGTCTTCGGCGAAGACAAAGGCTTCCACTCCACTCTACTACTCATCCTTCGCCATCGCTCCACATCATCTCTCCAACTTTGGTATAATCTTCACTCATTCATTTTATGACCAAAGGGGGAGAAAGTACTTCATTGGGCTCTAATGATTCCGTTTTTGGCGATTCATGCCAAAGGGGGAGAAAATATGAGCCCAAAGCAAAAGGACCGCACCACCACCCTAATTTTAAAATATATTGATGATTTTCAAAAGGTACATTTCAAAATTGGTATCTCTTTGTGTTCTAAAGGGGGAGCAAGTAGT
The DNA here is from genome assembly GCA_029449295.1 of Zea luxurians. Taxonomy (NCBI): domain Eukaryota; kingdom Viridiplantae; phylum Streptophyta; class Magnoliopsida; order Poales; family Poaceae; genus Zea; species Zea luxurians. Next base: position 19,984,590 of record JAOPSE010000019.1, on the reverse strand, counting down.
ATTTCCAAAATGGATGACTTAAAACCCTCTTGAACACTAAGAGGAGACTTTATTTGAGGGGGAGTTTTGTTTAGTCAAAGGAAAAGCATTTGAAACAAAGGAAGAAAGTCTCAAAACTCGAAAATGCTTTGCAAATCTTATTCATTTACCTTTGACTATCTTGCAAAAGGACTTTGAAAAGAATTTACAAAAGAATTTGCAAAAACAAAACTTGTGGTGCAAATTCGGTCCAATATGTAAAAACAAAGAAAACAATCCATGCGCATCATGTAAGTATTTATTGGCTCAATTCCAAGCAACCTTTGCACTTACATTATGCAAACTAGTTCAATTATGCACTTCTATATTTGCTTTGGTTTGTGTTGGCATCAATCACCAAAAAGTGGGAGATTGAAAGGGAATTAGGCTTACACCTAGTCCCTAATTAATTTTGGTGGTTGACTTGCCCAACACAAATATTGGACTAACTAGTTTGCTCTAGTACATAAGTTATACAGGTGCAAAAGGTTCACACTCAGCCAATAAAAAGATCAAGTCTTGGATTCAACAAAGGAGCAAAGAGGCAACCGAAGGCACCTCTGGCTGGAGGCACCGGACTGTCCGGTGTGCATCGGACAGTGTCCGGTGCGCCCAGAGGACTCTAACTCGAACTCGCCAACTTCGGGAATTTCACAGGCCGCTTCGCTATAATTCACCGGACTGTCCGGTGTACACCGGACAGTGTCTGGTGCTCCAAGGAAGCGCGGCCTCCTCAACTCGCCAGCCTCGGGTTCGCGCGGCAGCCGCTCCGCTATAATTCACCGGACATGTCCGGTGTACCACGGGAGCAACGGCTATTTCGGCGCCAACGGCTACCTGCGGCGCATTTAATGCGCGCTCTGCGCGCGCAGTCGTCAGGCGCGCCCATACCGGCGCACCGGACAATGAACAGTGGTTGTCCGGTGTGCACCGGACACCCAGGCGGGCCCAGAAGTCAGAAGCTCCAACGGTCAGAATCCAACGGCATTGATGACGTGGCGGGGGCACCGGACTGTCCGGTGCGCCATCGAACAGACGCCTCCAGCCAACGGTCATGTTTGGTGGTTGGGGCTATAAATACCCCAACCACCCCACCATTCATTGCATCCAAGTTTTTCCAACTTCCAACCAATTACAAGAGCTAGGCATTCAATTCTAGACACACCAAAAGAGATCAAATCCTCTCCAATTCCACTCAAGCCTTTAGTGACTAGCGAGAGATATTTGTCGTGTTCTTTTGAGCTCTTGCGCTTGGATCGCTTTCTTTCTTTCTCACTTGTTCTTGTGATCAAAACTCAATTGTAACCAAGGCAAGAGGCACCAATTGTGTGGTGGCCCTTGCGGGGAAGTTTTGTTCCCGTTTGATTGAGAAGAAGAAAAGCTCACTCGGTCCGAGGGACCGTTTGAGAGAGGGAAGGGTTGAAAGAGACCCGGCCTTTGTGGCCTCCTCAACGGGGAGTAGGTTTGCGAGAACCGAACCTCGGTAAAACAAATCCGTGTGTCACTCTCTTCATTTGCTTGCGATTTGTTTTGCGTCCTCTCTCGCGGACTCGTTTATATTTCTAACGCTAACCCGGCTTGTAGTTGTGTTTATATTTGTAAATTTCAGTTTCGCCCTATTCACCCCCCCTCTAGGCGACTTTCAGTAACAGCCCAAACCTTTGGTCAGGGGGTCGCTTTAGAGGCCAGCGTACCTGATGACAAGGTTTTGTGTTCTGCTGATGTCACTGAATTGGTTCCTGCTGGATCGTTGCAAGTTGCTCCGAGTGGTGATCCTTTGCCGAGCCATCAGTTGATCCCTCACGATTTGGGAGTTGCTTCCTTCTTCTCCAACTTCCAGGTATTTTGGTTTCTTCTGATCTGACTTTTACCCAAGCAGGTAATTATTCTCATGCTCGTCTGCTTTTTAATGCCAGGCGTTGGTCGATGAGATGTCTAGTCGGCTGAGGTTGCAGGGTGCTTCTGTTCCGGAAGGAGCTTTGTCTCTGGCGCGTTGGAATCCGGTGCTGCTTCAGCGGCATGTTTCTGACTTAGAGGCGGCGAATGCTGGTCAGTGCTCTTGTGCTTCCTTCTGGCTACCTTATCAAACTGCTTCTTATTTTAACACCTTTGCTTGACTGCTTCTCGCTAGATATGACTCGGCAGTATTCTGCTCTTGAGGAAAAACGCTCTCAAGACCAAGCTGAACTGGTCCGGCGGTGTTCTGATCTTGAGGAAAAGTATTCCCAAAGTCAGACAGAACTGGCCCAGGTCTCTTCTTCTCTGAATGACGCCAACACGCTGAGCTCTACTCTCCGCGCTCAACTTGACTCTGAGAAGGTGACCTGTGAATCCGGGTTTTGTTTTGCTGTGCTTTTATTGCTTGCTTGACGTTTGAAAAAGCTGATTCTTGCTTGCAGGAAGAAAAATGTGCCCTTGTTACTTCTCGTGACAATCTTAACAGGCTATATCGTGATTCTAGCAACTCGCTGACCATCTTGGAGAGGAGTCATCGCTTCACCAGGGATGAGTTAGACAATCTTCGTTATAAGCTGCAGGAATCCTTGGATGATGTGATTCACCTCAGGGAGTTGATATCGGCCAAAGATGTTGTCATCAAGAATTTGCGTGTTTCCAAGAAATCTGTCGCCCAAGAACTAGAGGCCGCTCAGTTGGCTGTCAAGGTTGCTGAAGAGACTTCCGCTACTTTGAGGGCCCAATGCGATAAAGCTATGGATAAAGCTATTCGCGCGGGGCGGATTCTGATGAGGAGACCTGGCGTGATTGTCCCAGACGACATAGTGGCGGATGTGAACGCTGCTCCCGATTCCTCGAGTCGCTCTTCTTTGTCAGTTGCTCCTGAGAAAAATGTCGAAAAATAGAAAAACATTGCATGCTTCGAGCGCATGGTTAATGTGCTCGAATGTTTTGTTAGAGGACACCTTTTAGTATTGAATGCTACTATTGTTCTCCTATTGTTTTAGAATTCAATAGTATCTACATTTGTAGAGGTAAAATGTAGCGTAATGGTTTTGAGACTTCTTTATGGGACATAGAGGCCGCCCCTGGATGAGTAACCGTGTACGCGCTGAGTGTGTTGCGCCACTTCAAGTTAGTATTAGCTCAAACCAATCGCTCCGTTAGTGTGGTTTAGTGGCCTCCTTGAGTTAAGCAAGCGCGAGCATGTTGCACTGTTTTAAGTCATCGTCGACTTAAGCCGATTGCTCTGCTAGCAGGGCATAGTGGTCACCCTGAGTTAAGTAAGCGTGAGCATGTTGCACCGTTTTAAGTCATCGCCGACTTAAGCCGATTGCTCTGCTAGCAGGGCATAGTGGTCACCCTGAGTTAAGTAAGCGTGAGCATGTTGCACCACCTTAAGTTGTTGCCGACTTAAGCCGATTGCTCCATTAGCAGGGCATAGTGGTCACCCTGAGTAAGCGCGAGCATGTTGCACCGCCTTAAGTCGTTGCCGACTTAAGCCGATTGCTCCGTTAGCAGGGCATAGTGGTCACCCTGAGTTAAGTAAGCGTGAGCATGTTGCACCGTCTTAAGTCGTTGCCGACTTAAGCCGATTGCTCCGTTAGCAGGGCATAGTGGTCACCCTGAGTTAAGTAAGCGTGAGCATGTTGCACCGTCTTAAGTCGTTGCCGACTTAAGCCGATTGCTCCGTTAGCAGGGCATAGTGGTCACCCTGAGTTAAGAATGCAGATCGACAATGAACAATTTGAGCGCTCTCGAAGTCTTCTTATTGATGATATATTTCCCAGTTTACGGAGTACATTGTCATCCCAACAGCTTTTGGAATACAGCTAGGGGTAAAACTTCCTGAGGTGTTCTATGTTCCATGAGTTCCCGATTTCCGTGCCATCCATCTGAGTGAGACGATATGATCCCGGCCGAGTGACTTCTGCTACTATGAATGATCCTTCCGATAGAGGTGACAACTTGTGCCGCCCCTCCCCCGTTAGAATTCGACGGAGGACGAGATCTCCCACTGCGAAGGATCGATGTCTCATGGTCTTATCGTGATAGCGCCTCAGGGTTTGCTGGTACCGTGTTGATTGAATTACCGTGTTCAGCCGTTCTTCTTCGAGCACATCAACATCCTCCAGCCTAGTAGCCTCGGCTTCTGCTATGTTTTCGAAGATCAACCTTGGTGCCCCAAACTTGAGATCAGCAGGTAGCACAGCCTCTGAACCATAGACCATGAAGAAAGGGGTATTTCCATGTAGAGCTCGACTGGGTTGAGTTCTTAGGCTCCAAACGACGTAGGGCAACTCCCTTATCCATTTTCCTGCAAACTTTTCATTTTTATCGAAGACCTTTTCCTGAGGGCCTCCAATATCATCCCGTTAGCTTTTTCAACCTGCCCGTTGGCTCTTGGGTGTGCCATCGAAGCGTATTTGATCTGAATGCTTTTCTGCTCGCAGAAATCAAAGAACTCTGAACTTGTGAAGTTGGATCCTAAGTCAGTTATGATACTATTCGGTATTCCAAATCTGAATATTATGTCTTGTATGAACTCCACCGCCTTGGCTGAGGTTAAGGAAGCAATGGGTTTGAACTCTATCAATTTAGTAAATTTGTCGATAGCCACCAGTACATGAGTGTATCCTCCTTGAGCTTTCTTGAAAGGCCCAATCATGTCCAGTCCCCAACACGCGAACGGCCAAGTTATGGGTATCGTTTGCAGTTACTGTGCTGGTAGATGCTGCTCTTTTGACAGGTACTGGCAGGCTTCACACCTCTGGACTAACTCGGCTGCGTCATTCTTTGCTGTTGGCCAATAGAAACCCGACCTGAAGACCTTCCCAACCAGGGTACTGGACGCTGCGTGCACTCCGCACTGCCCAGCATGGACCTCGTCCAGAAGTTGCTTTCCAGTAGTTGAGAGAATGCATTTCATGAGGACTCCTGATGCACCCCTTCTGTATAGTGTTTCCCCAATGAGTGTATAGTGAGCCGATTGCCTTGCGATGCGCTCGGCTGCATTCTTGTTGTCTGGCTCCTCCTCATTTTTTATATACCTGATGATCGGCCTCCTCCAGTCATCAGAATCTGACTCTGGTTGGCTCAAAGTATTGCATTCCTCTGCCTGACCCGGTGAGATGCTTGGGTGTGATATCTCTTGGACAAAGACTCCAGGCGGGACCTGAGTCCGACTGGACCCTAGCTTGGACAACATGTCAGCCGCCGTGTTTCGATCTCTCTCCACATGGTGAAATTCCAGACCTTCAAAATTATCTTCTAATTTTTGGATGGCGGTGCAGTATTTTCCCATGGAATCGTTCGAGCAATCCCATTCTTTGTTTATCTGACTTATGACTACCATAGAATCTCCATATACCATCAATCTTTTGATGCCCAATGATATAGCAATGTTCAGTCCGTGAATCAGAGCTTCATATTCTGCTGCATTGTTAGAGGCTGGAAATAGCAACTGTAGGGCATATCTGAGGTGTTCACCTCCGGGTGCAGTAAAAAGGATCCCTGCGCCTGCTCCCTGCAGCTTTAATGAGCCATCGAAATACATTCGCCATACTTCTGTAGTTTCTGGGTTATCTGGTACTTGTTGTTCGGTCCACTCCGATACAAAGTCAACCAGTGCTTGAGTTTTAATGGCAGTGCGAGGTCGAAATTCAATGTCATGAGATCCCAGCTCACAGGCCCATTTGGCTATTCTCCCGATGGCTTCTTTGTTGTGAAGAATATCTCCTATTGGAAAACCAGTGACTACTATGACTTTGTGGTCATCGAAGTAGTGACGAAGCTTGCGTGTAGTTAGAAGTACTGCATATAATAGCTTCTGAACTTGAGGGTATTTTTTCTTCGAGGGACCCATAACTTCGCTGATGAAATAAACAGGATGTTGCACTGGATAAGCATGTCCTTCTTCTGCTCGCTCGACTACTAACGCGGTGCTCACCACGTGAGTCGTGCAAGAGATATACAGCAACAAATCTTCGGCTGGTTGAGTCGTCGTGGCTCGACGCGGCGGTTTCAGCACTGGTGGTGTTGTCAAGAATTTTTTTCAGTGCCTCTAGAGCCTCCTGTGCCTCTGAAGTCCATTGAAATTTGTCCACCTTCTTGAGCAACTTATAAAATGGCAAGCCTTTTTCTCCCAGCCTTGATATGAATCTGCTCAAAGCCGCCATACATCCTGTGAGTCTTTGCACTTTCTTCTGCGACCGTGGTGCCTCCATCCTCATAATAGCCTCGATCTTTTCTGGGTTGGCCTCGATTCCTTGGTGGCTGACAATGAACCCAAGTAACTTTCCTGCTGGTACCCCGAAGACACATTTCTCGGGATTAAGCTTCCATCGATATCGCCGTAGACTGTTGAAAACCAGTTGTAGATCTTCGATGAAATTTTCTGAATTTTCTGTTTTGATTACCACGTCGTCCACATACGCTTCCACACGCTTGCCCTAGTGATCGGCTAAGCATGTTTGAATAGCTCTCTGATAAGTCGCTCCAGCGTTTTTGAGGCCGAACGACATGGAGGTATAGCAGAAAGCACCGAATGGAGTGATGAACGTCGTTTTTTCCTCGTCCTCTTTCACCAGGCTAATCTGGTGATATCCAGAGTAGCAATCCAGGAAGGACAGCATAGAACATCCAGCGGTGGAATCTACTACCTGATCTATCCTAGGGAGCCCAAAGGGATCCTTTGGACAGTGTTTGTTGAGATCTGTATAGTCGACGCACATGCGCCAATCCACCTTATTCTTTTTGAGTACAAGAACAGGGTTAGCCAGCCACTCGGGATGTAATACTTCTCTAATAAATCCAGCTGCGACCAAGCGAGCCAGCTCTGCGCGAATGGCCTCTCTCTTGTCGGGCGTGAAACGACGTAGTTTTTGCCGAATCGGCCTCGCCTAGGGGTAGACCTTCAGTTTGTGCTCGGCCAGTTCTCTCGGGACTCCCGGCATATCCGCACGTTGCCATGCGAATACATCTCGGTTATCTTGCAGGAACCGGGGGAGCGCGTTTTCCTATTTGTCATCCAGGCTGGAGCTGATGATGGCAGTCTTGTGTTCATCAGCGAACCCGAGGTTGATCCTTTTAGTTTCTTCAGTCGGCCGCATAGAGGTTGCGGCTTGAGCCTCGTTCGCAGGTACCGCGAGGCCTTCCTCAGGCTTAGAGTTTGCCTGCATAGAAGAAGTCGCCGATGGTTTGGTGGTGAGGGCCGCCTGGATGGCCACCCGGAAACATTCTACAGCGCCTTGGAAGTCAGCGCGCACAATTATGATCCCCTGCGGCCCTGGCATCTTCAGTATCATGTAGGTGTAATGGGGAATGGCCATGAATTTCGCCAGTCCAGGCCTCCCGATGATGGCGTTGTACCCGTAGTCGAAGTTCGCCACTTCGAACCTCAGGAACTCGGTTCTGTAGTTCTCCGGAGTTCTGAAGGTGACCAGCATATAGATGTGGCCCAGCGGGTATTCTCCTTCGGTCGGCACGATGCCAAAGAAGGGAGTATCGGACTCGTGGAGCTCTTTGAGGTGAACCCCTAAGCCTTGAAGCGTCCGGGGGAAGGTGACGTTGATGCTGCTCCCCCCGTCCACTAGTACCTTCTTCACCCGGCTCTCTCGGATCACCGAATCGACGAGGAGCGGGTATTTGCCCAGGTGGTCGAAGTTGAGCCACTGATCTGCCCGAGTGAAAGTGATCGAGTGCTCCGACCATCGGTACGGAGCGGGAGGATCGGTGGTCGCTACCAATATTTGGCGATCATTGAGCTTTTGTTGTCTCTTGTTCTCCTGTGATCCATGTCCGCCGAAGATGACGTTGACCTCTCTGTCGACGCGCGGGAAGGCTCCATCTCCTCCCCCCTCCTGTTGTTGGGGTTGTCGCGGTTCTGGTCCTCCCCGCGGCGGAGGAGGAGGTAGAGGCTGGAAAGGTCGGCCGTGCCCAACAGAGTGCTTGAAGTCCCGACAGTTCTGAAGGGTGTGGCGCATGTCCTTGTGGTACGGGCACTGGGCGTCGAGGATGTCGTCCAGCGTGCGTTCGCCTCCACGAGGTCCTCCTCGGGCGCGAGAGGCGGGTGGTCCGGCGGCGTGAACTTCTTCGTGAGGCCTCTTCTCCCAACGTTTGTCGGGCTGCTGGTTCGTGTCGCGTCGTGGCGCTGCCGGTGCTGGATTCGCTCCTCCGATGAGGTCCCGAGCCCGTTCGTCGGCGGTGATGTAGAGGTCGGCTTCCCTGAACAGCTGCTCGGAGGTAGTTGGCGCTTTCTATAATATGGCACGGACAAAGGCCGCGTCATCGGAGCCTCTATAGAAGTCCTCGATTACTGCTGCCTCCGCAACCTCGGGGATACGATTTCTCATGGTATGGAACCTTTTGAGGTATGACCTGAGAGTTTCGTTCCCCCGGCGCTTGATGGATTTTAGGTCCCATGGTTGCGCCGGCTTATCGGAGAGAGACTGGAAGTTGGCGATGAAGCGTCGACTGAAATCACTCCAGTCATCGATGCAGTGTCGTGGTAGGTGTCGCATCCATTGCAGTGCATCTTGCCCGAGGACGATGGTCAAGTACGCGGTCATCACGTCCTCGGTTGCCCCGGCGGCCCGGGCAGCGGTAGTGTAGACGGCCAGCCAGCCTCCCGGATCCTGCTTAGGCTCATATTTGTCAACGTTGGATACCTTGAAGTTAGGAGGCCATTGAATGGCTCTGAGGCACGGAGTGAGTGCCGACACTCCACACGTGTCTTCTTGTCGTCGAGGATAATGTCTGCCCTGGGGAGGGGAGTGGTCGTCATGGTGTTTCGACCGTCCCCAAGTGGTGCCGCCAGTCGAAGCCGTTGCCGACTCGGTCCTGGTGGCCTGACTCCGGGTTGGGATGCCGTGATCCCTGTCGTATTCTTCCCGGTGACGGATCTCGCTCTCATGTCGTCGTTCGCGTGAAGCGTTGATGGAGCTCCGTGCGTCCCGCCGACTGTTGATGGTATGTCGTAGATCATTCGGCGGATGCGCGAGAGGTAGAAGATGGTTGGCCGCTCGAGTGAACAGTCGCCGGTAGCCCTCGGCATCGGGAGTCCGAGGAAGACCGTCAGCTATCCGAGCCAGTACTCCGCCGACTTCACTTGGCGTGTTCAAGGCTCGGGCGAAGTCGGGGTTCAGGTTGCGCCCGAAGAGAGGGTTTTCCCGACACTGCTTAGTTTCCTGTTTGGCCTGTTCTTGAGCTTGCCGGCGATCGCGTCGTCGGTAATTCCTCCTTTCCCGGAAGACACGCTCTTCCGGGGTTTCTCCCATCTCTGAGGCCTCGTCTCGCGACACAGGCTGCACCGGGTCCCGCTCTCCGGCCTCGTGATGTCTCCGGATATTTCTGGGTCAGTTCCTTCGTCGGCGGGATTCCCGCTGAGGAGGTTCCTCTCCGGGTACAATCGGCTCTTCATCGGAGATGGGGGGCGACTCCGCTCTCCCGATGAAGAGGACGTCGGGGTAGAATGGCGTAGCTGTCGTGACGATCTTCTTTCTGTTCTCCTTTGAGGGCGGAGGCGCAGAAAGAACAACTTCCTTCCTCCTGATTTTATTTGTTTCTTTCTTTCTTGTGATTTGTGTCCATTCTTCCGTCGGAGAGGTAGACAATGGAGTTTTCCGAGCTGGCGGGCCTCGAGCCTTTGTCCTGCCGGAGGCGATCCTTTTTCGGAGCATTGGAGGTTGCGCCTTTTCCTGCTTTTCCCTGATTTCTATGGAGATTTTTGAGGAAGATCTTCTCTCCGTTAGGTCCGCAATGCGATGCAGAGTTCCCTCCTCATCTGCTACGGCTGAGATGGTTTCGAAGCAGAATTTGGATCCGGGGCGGAAGACGATCTTGTGCAGGAAAGTGACGGCCATTGAGCTAGCTTGGATTGACGACACACCCCCTACCTGGCGCGCCAGCTGTCGGTGTTTTGGGTCCGACCGCACACCCGGGGTTGCCCCTCAAGGTGCTTTTAGGAGTAGGACGGTGTTGTCAACTGTAGTTCAATGGTTCGTGCTAGTTGCACGAGAGACGTCAGACAATGATTTACAGGTTCGGGCCGCTTTGAAGTGTGTAATACCCTACGTCCTGGCGAGAGTGTTGTATACGGTGAGTTACAAGGTGATTCTCTAATGCGTATGAAGCTGGGTGGATGACTAAGTGGTGGGTTCGATTCCTTTTGAAGGGGTGCCCCCTAGGCCTTATATACTCGACCGTGGGACAATACATGCAGATATGATAATCACGTGCACCTAAGAAATAGCAAACCGATTGAGTCTATCTTCCTACAGTTCCGCCGACTCATCTTCACTTGGTTCGTTGTACGGGCCTCCAGCGCGGGAAGATCGGGTCTCTGTTGTGATTACTCGCTCGAGATCATTAGGCCACTTGAGCTTGTTCCGACCCAGCCTTATGTCGATCTGCTTCACTAGCCGTTCCTCCCCAGGCCCACGAAGGGATGACCTAACGACTTATTGGACCCTTGGGCCTTTCGTGAGGTCTTTTATCGTTCTAGTAGACCCGGGGGATATCTGTCTCCCACAGCTGGAGCTCAGGGCTGGAGAATACGGGGCCACCTAAACGAGAGGCTGACCCCGATTTGAAACGACAGCGAGCAGATGAGGAGACTAGACGACAACACGAACTCACATAGTTCACCGAGAGATGGGAGTGGTTGAGATGCGAGTGGGAGGTGGAGGCGATGGCCGGATGGGCCATGGGGTAGGGGTATATGGCCATAGGGGCATCGTTAGTGGACGGGCCGCTACTGGGCTACCCTAGCTAAAGCAGGTCATGCTGTGCCGACCCACGTGCAACCAGGCAGGCTTGACCCTGCTCTACTGGGCCGTGCTAGCATGAGCTAATCACCAATCGTACTGGGCCGGGTGTGGACTGGGCCAAAAAAGGGCCTCGGGCCGGGTCTACGGGCTCAGGCTTCATATACAACTATGATGAACACACATTACATCGCGAACCCCAGTTGAATCGCATCTCTGCTGCTGCACCGGTGCGTGCATGTCATCTCTTCAGTCTCGCTCGCTGCACATGGACGTCGGGTCGGTCCATGGCAGGTTATTCATTGGCAACGGATGGCAGCTACCTGCCTACTGTTGTTGTTGTTGGAGTGGAATGCGGGTGTTGCGGCATTGTTCTTGTTCGTTCAGCCAGATGCGAGCGAGGGCGAGGCCGGGACCCTCTCATGCACCTCTGACGACCTCTCGCAGCGGCCCGGGGCCGGGCATCTACTACTCACTCCGTCCCAACAATGTCCATCGCCGGCGAATATTCCGACGGCCGTACGCGTCGCCGTCCGGTCCCGTCCCTCCTCCAGCCCGGCGACGGCGATCGACAGCAACACGACCCCAGACCATCCATATGTGCGCGTTTCATCACTTGCGTTGGCAGCCAAGGACCGATGGCGGCCTGCGCGTGTGTGCGTGTGCTCGGTTGATGCCTGCTCGCTGCTAGAGTAAGTGGCCAGGGAGCTAGCGCCAAGATTTTTGCGTTGGGCGACGCCGCGCCACTTGCTTGCTATAGCTTGGACCGGTGCACTATGAAACAGTAGCCACCAATCGATGTCCATCTGCTGCTCTTCTATCACTCGAACCCACCATGTCAGCCACACATGCCTGTCCATTATTCCGACCGCATCATTACGTAGTACAGATTACTGACTGACTGTTATACCCATCACTTGAAGAAAAAAAAAAGCTATACCCACTGGTATGTATCGCGACATGAAAAGTTACCAACACATGGTGCCAGTTACACAGTTTACTCGGTCCATTCCAAATGTAGACATTTCAGCTAGTTTTTTTTTGTCTGTCATGAGTTAGGCCTGTTCAACCTTAACCATTTCTCTGTAGTATATAATCCTCCTCCCCTTGGGGGAAAAAAATAATGGAGCGAGGAGGGCACATGCAGATTAAAAGCACACGTGACGGTTGAATGATGGTCCTGGACCAAAATTGGGCTTCACACTCGTGAGGGGAAGTGGGGAACCTTTCCCTTTGCAAATTGAAGGACATGGCCAAGAAGCAGATATATCCAATCCCGGCGGGCCTACTACCGTCTCTGTCTCACTACTAAGCTCCACATGACCACGCATATACGCCTACGTGACCCCATCCAAATCTCTCCTCTCTTCTGTGCGCTACCGCTACTACTGTCTCTCTGTCACTCTCACGGTCTCAAATCAAACGCTACGGGCCGGGCCCTTTAGCTCTGGGCTTGTATCTGTAAAAGTAAAAGCACAGCTCAGCTGATGTGATGCGGTCCTTTTCTGGTCCAGTAGTGTAAGCCCAATTCGTCGTCGATGGGCTCAAAGTAACCTAATGACCCGCAGCTGTGCTGTGCTGTGCAGCATCGGGATCCATACTTCACAGAGAAAAGATCAAATCTGGAACGAGCAAAACCAAAGGCCGAGGAACGTAACCAACTACGTTACCACGGATCATCAGATCTGCTCCCTTCCCTCCCGTCAACAGTAGAGGCACAGGAAGCTGTAGAGTACCCGTCTCCCTTCCCATAAGCACGACAGACGAAACACACGAGACACATGATATAGGGTTGGGCCTCTGGCCTCTTTCTGATCTCTGTCATATGAAGGGGTGTACATGTTCCTTATACAGAGATATGAGACCCCTCAGGGGCAAAGTCGGTATTTGCCCACATAACCCTAACTAGGTTACTTAACACTCCCCCTTGGGCGAATACCGCGACCAACACATGCCTCGTTAAAACTCCGAAAAACCCAGTGGGAAAATGTGGAGAAAGAGTGCATGGTGATACAAATTGCATTTGCACTTTGTTGCCTCATTAAAAACCTCATGTGAGAAACTTCAAGAAAACTCACCAAGGAAAAAAGAGTACAACATCTGTCATCGGGACAGATTTCGATCCTCTAGGATCTAGATTCTATCGAATCTTCTATTAGGGCTAACTTTAGAAATGTGCTCCCCCTGATCCTTGCAAAATCGTATCAATATGGCAAAACATCTTCTTCTGGAAGTATATTGTCGGCGTTTCGAAACCCGGGGGGTCCCTGGACCGACGAGTAAATTGTCGCCGCGTGCCCCAGCCCAGATGAGTCTGCGCGAGGCGGAACGCGAAGGGGGGGAGAAGCAGCCGGAGGGAGATATGCGTGGGAGGTGGAACCCGCGGCCTTCGTGTTAGCCCCGCATCCAGGTCGGGTGCGCTTGCAGTAGAGGGTTACAAGCGTCCACGCGGGAGGGAGCGAGCGGCCTTGCGTGAGCGCGGTCCCGTCCTTCCCCGCGCGGCCAACCCTCTGTAAGAGGGCCCTGGACCTCCCTTTTATAGGCGTAAGGAGAGGATCCAGGTGTACAATGGGGGTGTAGCAGTGTGCTAACGTGTCTAGCGGAGGAGAGCTAGCGCCCTAAGTACATGCCATCGTGGCAGCCGGAGAGGTTTTGGCACCCAGTTCGTGTGGTGTCGTGGCCGTCGGAGGAGCGCTGGATCCTGGCGGAGGGATAGGTGTCGAGGCTGTCGAGTCCTTGCTGACGTCCTCTTGCTTCCGTAAGGGGGCTGAGAGCCGCCGTCGTCATAGAGCGTGCGGGGCGCCATCATTACTCGTATAGTGGAGCGAGCCAGATGGGACGCCGGTCTTGTTCCCCGTAGCCTGAGTCAGCTCGGGGTAGGGTAATGATGGCGCCTCCTGTCGACGTGGTCGGTCCGTGCCCTAGGTTGGGCGAGGTGGAGGCTCCTCCGAGGTCGAGGTCGAGTCTTGTCGGGGACCATAATTAGGGGTACCCTCAAGACGCCTAATTCTCAGCTGGTAACCCCCATCAGCATAAAGCTGCAGAGGCCTGATGGGTTTGATTAAGTCAGGGATCAGTCCATACGAGTGACTCGATCACGCCACGCCCGAGCCTAGCCTCGGGCGAGGGCAGCCGACCCTAAGATGACTCCGTCTCGCCTGAGGCCTCCTCTTTCACGGCAGACGCATCACCGGCTCGCCCGAGGCCCCGCCTTCGATAAGAAGTAACCCTGACTAAATCACCGCGCCAACCGACCAAATCCCTGGGGCCTTCAACGCAAAAGGTAAGACTGACGGGTAGCCAGGCTTGGCCAAAAGCGCCAGAGGAAACTCCGCCTCGCCCGACCCAGGGCTCGGACTCGGGCTAAGGCCCCGGAAGACGGCGAACTCTGCTCCGCCCGACCCAGGGCTCGGACTCGGGCTAAGGCCCCAGAAGACGGCGAACTCCGCTCTGCCCGACCCAGGGCTCGGACACGGGCTAAGGCCCCGGAAGACGGCGAACTCCGCTCCGCCCGACCCAGGGCTCGGACTCGGGCTAAGGCCCCGGAAGACGACGACCTCCGCCTCGCCCGACCCAGGGCTCGGACTCCGCCTCGGCCTCTGCCGAACAATCTCCACCTCGCCCGACCCAGGGCTCGGACTCTGCCTCTGTCTTGCAGGACGGATTCGACCCCGGCTTCGGAGGAGCCTCCACGACGCCCGACCTAGGACACGAGACCGCCACGTCGACAGGAAGCGTCATCATCACCCTGCCCTGAGCCGACTTGGGTCGCAGAGAACAAGACCGGCGTCCCATCTGGCCAGCTCCGCCAGATAGGCAATGATGGCGCCTCACTAGACCATGACGACGGCGGCTCCCAGCTCCCTTACGAAAGCAGGAAGACGTCAGCAAGAGCACAGCTGTTCCAACAGCTGTCCCTCCGTCAAGCTCCATTGCTTCTCCAACAGCCACGACGCCACACCAACAGGGTGCCAAGATCTCTCCGGCTGCCACCTTGGCATGTACTTAGGGCGCTAGCACTCCCTCGCTAGACACGTAGCACCTTGCTACACCCCCATTTTGTACACCTGGCTCCTCTCCTTACGCTTATAAAAGGAAGGACCAGGGCCTTCTTAGAGAAGGTTGGCCTCGCGGGAACGAGGGCAGGGGCAGGCGCTCTCTTGAGGCCGCTCGCTCCCCTCACCCGTGCGGACGCTTGTAACCCCCTACTGCAAGCGCACCCGACCTGGGCGCGGGACGAACACGAAGGTCGCGGGAACCTCCGTCTCTCTCTCTCTCTCTCTCTCTCTCTCTCTCTCTCTCTCTCTCTCTCTCTCTCGACCCGGCTCTGGCCACCGACCTCGCTCTCTCTTCCCCCCTTCGCGCTCGCCCACGCGCTCGACCCATCTGGGCTGGGGCACGCGGCACTCTCACTCGTCGGCTCGGGGACCCCCCGGTCTCGAAACGCCGACAGTTGGCGCGCCAGGTAGGGGCCTGCTGCGTGTTGACGAGCAGTTTCCCGTCAAGCTCCAGATGGGCAGTCTCCAACGACCTCTTCAACCCGGGACGGTGCTCCGTTTCGGGAGCCTCGAGTTCATGTCTCTCGACAGCAGCTACGACATGATACTCCTTCCACCGCCGCGCGACAGCGACAATGATGGCGGACAGCCCGTCCGCCGGCGGCGGAATCGACGACGTCTTTCCCGCGTGGGGGAAGGACAACTTCCGAGCTCGCCCCATCCTCTCCCTCGCCGTCGGAGGAGGAGGAGGCGGGGCAACCAGGGCCGAGCGGGAGGCCGCGCTCCGACGGCTGTCGAGCAAATCGACATCCCCGGCGCCCCGACGGAGGACACGCCAAGCGTCGCCCTCGCGTTCGAGGCAAAGGCGAGCGCCATCCCCCCGCAACACATCGACCCCGAGCGGGTGGACGACGCCGGCGCGCTCACGAAGGGCCTGCAGGACGTCGCCCTCGTACCCAAGACGACGGCGCGATCAGCCCCCGACATGACTTCGTCGCTCTTCGTCGACAAAAAGGTACCAACTGCTCCCCATCTTTCGTCATTTCGACTCGACCTCAACCTGCCTAGCGATCTCGCTTTGGCGGATACTCACGTTGAGGCGAGTGCAACCTCTCTGGGGTTTCGTGTGCGGTCGCCCTGGGACCGATTGACGGGCGTCTCAACCTACGGACCCTCCGGGTCCGAGGAAGACGACGGCCCCAGCATCTGCTGGGATTTCTCCGGATCTGGCAACCCTAGTGCCATGTGGGACTTCATGACCGCATGTGACTACTGCCTCTCCGACTGTTCTGACGGCAGCCGCAGCCTTGGCGACAAGGACTGCGGCCCGAGCCGCGAATGTTTCCACATCGAGCTAGGGGATCCCTCCGGAGGCGGCTGTCTCGGCATGCCGGAGGACGGTGATCTCCCTAGGCCAGCGCCTCGCGCCGACATCCCGCGGGAGCTAGCTGTGGTCCCCGTTCCGGCGGGGGGTCACGACCCACAGCTCGAGCAAGTCCGCGGGGCGCAGGCCGGGCTCGATGAGGGAGCGGGAGCGCTCGAGGCAATCCGCCATAACATCGGGCAGGTATGGGCGGGCCAGCCCCCGGCCGGAGAAATACGTCACTTGCCCCAGGGTCTCCAACACCGCATCACCAACGATGCCAGGGCCAGACTGCCTCCCGCATCCGGCGGAACCGGTCAGGACCTGGCAGCGGCAGCGATGCTCCTCCGCGCGATGCCGGAGTCATCTACCACCGAGGGTCGGCGAATCCAGGGAGAACTCAAGCATCTCCTGGAAGGCGCTGCGGCCCGGCGGGCCGAGAGCTCTACCTCACGGAGGCAGGGGTACCCCTCGGAACCTCGTGCCGCGACTTCCCGACTCACGCGGGAAGCCTCGGTCTTCACCGGGCGCACGCGCAACACCGCGCCTGCAGCCCCGGACCGCCTCGGCGACGAGCACCCTCATCGCGACCGTCGGGCGCGCCTCGACGAAAGGGTGCGCCGAGGCTACCACCCCAGGCGTGGGGGACGCTACGACAGCGGGGAGGATCGGAGTCCCTCGCCCGAACCGCCCGGTCCGCAGGTCTTTAGCCGAGCCATTCGGCGGGCGCCGTTCCCGACCCGATTCCGGCCCCCGACTACTATCACTAAGTACTCGGGGGAAACGAGACCGGAATTGTGGCTCGCGGACTACCGCCTGGCCTGTCAACTGGGTGGGACGGACGATGACAACCTCATCATCCGAAACCTCCCCCTGTTCCTCTCCGACACCGCTCGTGCCTGGTTGGAGCACCTGCCTCCGGGGCAGATTTCCAACTGGGAGGATCTGGTCCAAGCTTTCGCCGGCAACTTCCAGGGCACGTACGTGCGCCCCGGGAATTCCTGGGACCTCCGAAGCTGTCGGCAACTGCCGGGAGAGTCTCTCCGGGACTACATCCGGCGGTTCTCGAAGCAGCGCACCGAGCTGCCCAACGTCACCGACTCCGATGTCATTGGCGCGTTCCTCGCCGGCACCACCTACCGTGACCTGGTGAGCAAGTTGGGTCGCAAGACCCCCACCAGGGCGAACGAGCTGATGGACATCGCCACCAAGTTCGCCTCCGGCCAGGAGGCGGTAGAGGCCATCTTCCGAAAGGACAAGCAGCCCCAGGGCCGCCCGTCGGAAGATGCTCCTGAGGCGTCTACTCCGCGCGGCGCCAAGAAGAAAGGCAGGAGGAAGTCGCAAGCGAAACGCGACGTTCCCGATGCGGACCTTGTCGCCGCCGCCGAGCACAAGAACCCTCGGAAGCCTCCCGGAGGTGCTAACCTCTTCGACAAGGCACTCAAGGAGACGTGCCCCTACCATCAGGGGCCCGTCAAGCACACCCTCGAGGAGTGCGTCATGCTTCGGCGCCACTTCCATCGGGCCGGGCCACCCGCAGAGGGTGGCAAGGCCCGCGACGACGACAAAAGGGAGGATCGCCAAGCAGGAGAGTTCCCAGAGGTCCGCGACTGCTTCATGATCTACGGAGGGCATGCGGCGAACGCCTCGGCTCGGCATCGTAAGCAAGAGCGTCGGGAGGTCTGCTCGGTGAAGGTGGCGGCACCAGTCTACCTAGACTGGTCCGACAAGCCCATCACCTTCGACCAGGACGACCACCCCGACCACGTGCCGAGCCCGGGGAAGTACCCGCTCGTCGTCGACCCCGTCATCGGCGACGTCAGGCTCACCAAGGTCCTGATGGATGGGGACAGCTGCCTCAATATCATCTACGCCGAGACCCTCAGGCTCCTGCGCGTCGATCTGTCGTCCGTCCGAGCAGGCGCTGCGCCCTTCCACGGGATCATCCCCGGGAAGCGCGTCCCGCCCCTCGGACAGCTCGACCTCCCTGTCTGCTTCGGAACACCCTCCAACTTCCGAAGGGAGACTTTGACGTTCGAGGTGGTCGGGTTCCGAGGAACCTACCATGCAGTGTTGGGAAGGCCATGCTACGCGAAGTTCATGGCCATCCCCAACTACACCTACCTAAAGCTCAAGATGCCGGGCCCCAACGGGGTCATCACCGTCGGCCCCACGTACAAACACGCATTCGAATGCGATGTGGAGTGCGTGGAGTACGCCGAGGCCCTCGCCGAGTCCGAGGCCCTCATTGCCGACCTGGAAAGCCTCTCCCGAGAGGTGCCGGACGAGAAGCGACATGCCGGCAACTTCGAGCCAGCGGAGACGGTCAAGGCCGTCCCTCTCGACCCCAGTGGTGACGCCTCCAAGCAGATTCGAATCGGATCCGGGCTCGACCCCAAATAGGAAGCAGTGCTCGTCGACTTTCTCCGCGCAAACGCCGACGTCTTTGCGTGGAGTCCCTCGGACATGCCCGGCATACCGAGGGATGTCGCCGAGCACTCGCTGGATATTCGGGCCGGAGCCCGACCGGTCAGACAGCCTCTGCGCCGATTCGACGAGGAAAGGCGCAGGGTGATAGGCGAGGAGATCCACAAGCT
Source organism: Zea luxurians (assembly GCA_029449295.1). Classification (NCBI taxonomy): domain Eukaryota; kingdom Viridiplantae; phylum Streptophyta; class Magnoliopsida; order Poales; family Poaceae; genus Zea; species Zea luxurians. Next base: position 19,965,893 of record JAOPSE010000019.1, on the reverse strand, counting down.
GATGGCAGCAGGGTTCATTAAAGAGGTATTCCATCCCGAATGGCTTGCCAACCCTGTACTTGTGAGGAAAAAAGGGGGGAAATGGCGGATGTGTGTAGACTACACTGGTCTTAACAAAGCATGTCCGAAAGTCCCCTACCCTCTGCCTCGCATCGATCAAATCGTGGACTCCACTGCAGGGTGCGAAACCCTATCCTTCCTTGATGCCTACTCAGGGTATCACCAAATCAAGATGAAAGAGTCCGACCAGCTCGCGACTTCTTTCATCACGCCCTTCGGCATGTACTGTTATGTCACAATGCCGTTCGGTTTGAGGAACGCGGGTGCAACCTACCAGCGGTGCATGAACCATGTGTTCGGCGAACACATCGGTCGCACGGTCGAGGCCTACGTCGATGACATCGTAGTCAAGACGAGGAAAGCCTCAGACCTCCTCTCTGACCTCGAACTGACATTCCGGTGTCTCAAGGCGAAGGGCGTCAAGCTCAATCCCGAGAAGTGCGTCTTCGGGGTGCCCCGGGGCATGCTCTTGGGATTCATCGTCTCCGAGCGAGGCATCGAAGCCAACCCGGAGAAGATCGCAGCCATCACAAACATGGGGCCCATCAAAGACTTAAAAGGCGTACAGAGGGTCATGGGATGTCTCGCGGCCCTGAGCCGTTTCATCTCGCGCCTCGGCGAAAGAGGCCTGCCCCTGTACCGTCTCTTAAGGAAGGCTGAGTGCTTCACTTGGACTCCCGAGGCCGAGGAAGCCCTCGGGAACCTGAAGGCGTTCCTCACCCAGGCGCCCGTCTTGGTACCCCCAGCTGATGGTGAAGTCCTCCTGATCTACGTCGCCGCTACCACTCAGGTGGTCAGCGCAGCGATCGTGGTCGAAAGGCAGGAAGAGGGGCATGCTTTGCCCATTCAGAGGCCAGTTTACTTTGTCAGCGAAGTGCTGTCCGAAACCAAGATCCGCTACCCACAAGTTCAGAAGCTGCTGTATGCGGTGATCCTGACGAGGCGAAAGCTGCGACATTACTTCGAATCCCATCCGGTGACTGTGGTGTCATCCTTCCCCCTGGGGGAGATCATCCAGTGCCGGGAAGCCTCGGGACGGATCGCAAAGTGGGCGGTGGAAATCATGGGCGAGACAATCTCGTTCGCCCCTCGAAAGGCCATCAAGTCCCAGGTACTGGCGGACTTCGTAGCCGAATGGGTCGACACCCAGTTGCCAACGGCTCCGATCCAACCAGAGCTCTGGACCATGTTTTTCGACGGGTCGCTGATGAAAACGGGAGCCGGCGCGGGCCTGCTCTTCGTCTCGCCCCTCGGGAAACACCTGCGCTACGTGCTGCGCCTCCATTTCCCGGCGTCCAACAATGTGGCTGAGTACGAGGCTCTGATCAACGGATTGCGAATCGCCATCGAGCTAGGGGTCCGACGCCTCGATGCACACGGCAACTCGCAGCTCGTCATCGACCAAGTCATGAAGAACTCCCTCTGCCGCGACCCGAAGATGGAGGCCTACTGTGAGGAGGTTCGACGCCTGGAAGACAAGTTCTACGGGCTCGAGCTTAACACATCGCCCGGCGCTACAACGAGACTGCGGACGAGCTGGCGAAGATAGCCTCGGGGCGAACGACGGTTCCCCCGGACGTCTTCTCCCGAGATCTGCACCAACCCTCGGTCAAGATAGGCGACGCGCCCCAACCTGAGGCACCCTCGGCCTCGTCCGAGGTGACCTCGGCCCAGCCAGAGCCATCCTCGGCTCGACCCGAGGAACCCTCGGAGCCCGAGGGCGAAGCACTGCGCATCGAGGAGGAGCAGAGCGGGGTCATGCCAGATCAAGATTGGCAAACTCCGTACCTGCAATATCTCCACCGAGGGGAACTGCCCCTCAACCGAGCCGAGGCTCGGCGGGTAGCGCGACGCGCCAAATCGTTCATCTTGCTGGGCGATGAGAAGGAGCTCTACCACCGTAGCCCCTCGGGCATCCTCCAGCGATGTATCTCTGTCGCCGAAGGTCAGGAACTCCTGTGGGAAATACACTCGGGGGCTTGCGGCCATCATGCAGCACCTCGAACCCTCGTCGGGAACGCTTTCCGCCAAGGCTTCTACTGGCCAACGGCGGTAGCTGACGCCACTAGAATTGTCCGCGCCTGCGAAGGGTGCCAATTCTATGCGAAGCAGACCCACCTGCCCGCTCAGGCTCTGCAGACGATACCCATCACCTGGCCCTTCGCTGTGTGGGGTCTGGACCTCGTCGGCCCCTTGCAGAAGGCGCCCGGGGGCTACACGCACCTGCTGGTCGCCGTCGACAAATTCTCCAAGTGGATCGAGGTCCGACCCCTGAACAGCATCAGGTCCGAGCAGGCGGTGGCGTTCTTCACCAACATCATCCATCGCTTCGGGGTCCCGAACTCCATCATCACCGACAACGGCACCCAGTTCACCGGCAAAAAATTCTTGAATTTTTGCGAGGATCACAACATCCGGGTAGACTGGGCCGCCGTAGCTCACCCCATGTCGAATGGGCAAGTAGAACGTGCCAATGGCATGATTCTACAGGGGCTCAAGCCTCGAATTTACAATGATCTCAACAAGTTCGGCAAGCGATGGATGAAGGAACTCCCCTCGGTGGTATGGAGCCTGAGGACGACGCCAAGCCGAGCCACGGGTTTCACGCCGTTCTTCCTGGTCTACGGGGCCGAGGCCGTCTTGCCTACGGACTTGGAATACGGCTCCCCGAGGACGAAGGCCTACAACGAAGAAAGCAACCAAGCTAGCCGAGAAGACTCGCTGGACCAGCTGGACGAGGCTCGGGACAGGGCCTTACTACACTCGGCGTGGTACCAGCAGTCCCTGCGACGCTACCACGCCCGAGGGGTCCGACCCCGAGACCTCCAGGTGGGCGACCTGGTGCTTCGGCTGCGGCAAGACGCCCGAGGGAGGCACAAGCTCACGCCCCCCTGGGAGGGGCCGTTCATCATCGCCAAAGTTCTGAAGCCCGAAACGTACAAGCTGGCCAACAGTCAAGGCGAGGTCTACGGCAACGCCTGGAACATCCAACAGCTACGTCGCTTCTACCCTTAAGATGTTTCCAAGTTGTTCATATACCTCGCACCCACGCAAAGTTTAGTCAACAAGGAAGGGTCGGCCTCGCCTCGGCAAAAGCCCGACCCTCCCTCGGGGGCTAAAAGGGGGGAAACCCCCTCTGCGTCAAAATTTTCCTCGAAAAAAAATCTCTTTTACCAGAACATCTTTCGTGCTTTTTGACTACTTCGAGAAGTGAGTCCTGGAAACAACGGGGTACACGTAAGCAGCCAAGGCTGACCGAGCCGAGGGACTCCTACGCCTCCGGGATACGGATACCTCACTCATCACCTTCTGCGATAAGTAACTCACGTTCGGATAAGGCGACTCTGCGGATCGAATAAGTCTTTACGTCCGAAAGCCCTTCTGTCGAAGCGATTCTTCGAGCCTTCTCGACCGAGTCGGTGACAGGGCCTCATGGACGGGTGAAAGTACGCGTAAGCGGCGAGGCCGACCGAGCCGAGGGACTCCCACGCCTCCGGGATACGGATACCTCACTCGTCACCTTCCGCGAGAAGCAACTCTCGCTCGCACTAACATCCCTGCTACCAACAAAAAGTCCAGATACTCGAAACAAGAGGAAAGGAGACGCAGCTTTATAACGCAGCAAGGGTGTGTGTTCTGGCCTCGACGGCCGCACAAGGCCCACGCTACAAGACGATTTGACCCTGCAGGCTCGGATCTTGACGCTGGAAGAGGGCGACAACACCCTCGGCATCGACAGCACCTTCGGCAGGGCCCGACCTAGCCTCGGATGGCGACGCGGTCCCAAGGCCTCCGCTTCGGAGGACGACGTCATCACCACGCCCGAGCAATCTCTGCCAGGGACTTCTTCGAGATCCCGGCCTGAGCTGACGGCTCGGCCGGCCACCTCCGGGGCCTCGGCCGACCGCCTTCCGAGGACGCCAGCCCGGTCCGAAGCCTCGGCTGATCAGCTCCGACGACCATCTCGCCGACAGACAACCAGGCTAGGCTCCGGCCAACCAGGTTTCATTTCCGAGCCAACTCCGCCTCTGCTCGTACTGATATCGCTACCCCTGGCCTCGGCTCGGCGAAGAGCGGCCGAGGGGTCTCTTTAACTGAGCCAGAGGAGCCTCGGACGACAGGTCCGACCGAGCCGAGGGACTCCTACGCCTCCGGGATACGGATACCTCACTCGTCACCTTAGCACGGGGCGACTCACGCTTGGTGAAGCGGTTCATACAAACAACAGGCGAGTCTTAGTGCTCGAAAATGAGGAAAAAACACGGCTCCGTGCCGTAATTACATACACGTTCAGGCCCCGAAGGCCGTAATGGACGAAAACACTGGCATTCGAAGTGCCACCCCCCGAGGATGAGGCGTTACCATCCAGGCCAGGGGACGGAGACCAAGGGCTACTGACGGAGTAGGCAATCTCGTCGGTAGAGAAGCCACCTCCGTCCGCCGACGCCCCCAAACGTCCCAGCAGATCCTCGCAGCCGTCCTCGCCGCGAATGCGAGGAGGAAGACGGAATGTTGCATCCTAGCTGGGAAGCAACAGTTCGCCTTCCTCGGCATGGCTGAAGGAAGTCTCCTCCGCAGAACTGGAGGATGGTTTCCACCTCCAGAAGCTGGAAGAGGAGGCAGTCGACCGACCCACGCAAGGGGCAGAACACCGGCTTGGCCCGAGTCCTGTCCCAGCCGGGATGATGAAGACCAGCTGGGAGCGGGGCAAAGGCCACAGACCAGCTGCTCCTACCCATCCAGGGGCTGGTGGTCACCGTCTTGGGTGACCCCCGGCAAAGGGGAGCGGCTGAGCTGGCCGATGAAAATCCTTGAAGCCGAGCGATGGCTGAAAGGTACCGACTCCCCCGGAGTCGCGTTCCTCCAACGATGGAGCGAAAAGACGGCGGTTTCCCCCATCCGGGGGCTTGGAAGATGGAGAGACACGATGCATAGGGGAGGAAGGAGACATGGTCGCCCTACGAAGGGGGTCGCCCTCCTTTTAAAGGCAACTCCCCCTGCTCGCATCCTCAAATGTCACGGGCTGAGTCTTCTCCAACACGCCTCCAAAGTCCTCCCCTGCGGCGCGGGGGCTGGGGCCCGCCTGTCATGCAGACCAGCTCTAAGCAGAAGAAGCCGAACCGTCGCGCACGACGCACGCAACCACCCAGCAGTTACAAGCAATCCTCCACTTTCGCCCAGACCAGCAGGCGAAAGGGGCAGGCGGCCATGCAGGCGGCATGCAACCGCGCCAAGTGGACGCGCCTCTCCGACTCCTGACAGGCCAGCGCGACGGCTCAAGTCCACGCGTCGTGCAACTGGCGCGCCGGGCGCTGCATGCGAGCCGCTGCGCCACCCGCGCCACCACCGCACCTCCTCGACTGCGGAACCGGTACCGCGATTCGAGGCGACCCAGCCCGTGACCCAGCAGCGCCAGCCTGGCGCAGTGGTCAAACGCGGTCAAAAATGGGCCGGCAGTAATGACGGTGGCAGGCGCGCGAGAGCAGCGGTCACGCCATCTGCCAAGCTCATGTCCCATCCGGAGGCAGCAAGAGAACCCCCTCTCACAGTGTGAGGACTGCGCGCCCGTGACCCGTACCTCGAACGGCTCGCGCACGCGCAACGGCAACCTAGCCAACTACACACCCCGGCGCATTAACTCCGCGACTCGACGGACAGCGCTACGGGTGGGAGCGGCTGGCGACGTTTCGCCTTCGCCAAAACGACCACACCTAAAAAAGGTACGCCACGTCGTTCAATTTCGTATCCTTTTTCCCTTTTCCTTCTTTCTCTATCTCTTGCAACAGGGACCGGGAAAGGGGGTACCCCCAAAGGGATCCTTCCCTGTGAAGGAACTAGGCTCCGAGCCTCCCTACTGATCAGGGGTTCGAAGGCTGGCCCTCCGAGGGGTTCAACAGCCGCCTCAGATCGCGTGGGCCCGACACCCACTACTGGTCAGGGGTTCGAAGGTCGGCCTCCCGAAAGGTTCCATGACCGCCTCAGGCTACTCGGGCTCCGCGCCCATTACTGATCAGGGGTTCGAAGGCTGGCCTGTCGAAGGGTTCACAGTCGCCTCAGACGCCGAGCGAGGGATGACCAGGGGTACGTTCGATACATAACCAAGGCTCGGGCTGCGCTCCCGAGGTACCCTAGGACATTTCCGAGACCAGCGGGAACGACTCTGTAACGGAATCCCATCGGAGGGAGGCAACGAGCCCTCGGACCCCGTCGCCAGGGGACCGGGTCCGGCAGATCACCCGCAGGTACTTTTGGGCGTGCCTCCGGGCCCCTAGCCGACCCCCAACGAACGGGGCACGGACGTCCACTCGGATTACCCGATCGCAGCTCACCGGAGACACCATGTTCGGTGCCCATCGAGGGTAACATGGCGCACTCCCCCCCTCCTCCTTGCGGAAAGGCGACGTAGGGGCGGATGTAAAAAAGCCGAGTCTGTCCCTGATCGTCCTCTCGCTCCGTGCGGAGGCTCGGGGGCTGCTCTCGCAAACCTGGCTCCGGCCGAACCGTTGACAGCGTCAACATACCAGCCCGAGAACTTGGGCCCCGACAGCGCACCTGGGCTACGCCCTGCTCGCATGAGGGAACCGCCAGACCAGCCGAGGCATTACGCAAGGCATTAAGACCTCGAAGGAGTGAAACCACTCCTCCGAGGCCTCGGGGGCTACACCCGGCGGGTGCGCTCGCGCGCACCCACCGGAACCAAGTACCACCGAGAAAGGCTGGTCCCCTTGCAAAAAAGTGCGACGCAAGCCTCCAAGCGAGTGTTAACACTCTCTTCGAGGCTCGGGGGCTACTGTCGGGGACCATAATTAGGGGTACCCTCAAGACGCCTAATTCTCAGCTGGTAACCCCCATCAGCATAAAGCTGCAGAGGCCTGATGGGTTTGATTAAGTCAGGGATCAGTCCATACGAGTGACTCGATCACGCCACGCCCGAGCCTAGCCTCGGGCGAGGGCAGCCGACCCTAAGATGACTCCGTCTCGCCTGAGGCCTCCTCTTTCACGGCAGACGCATCACCGGCTCGCCCGAGGCCCCGCCTTCGATAAGAAGTAACCCTGACTAAATCACCGCGCCAACCGACCAAATCCCTGGGGCCTTCAACGCAAAAGGTAAGACTGACGGGTAGCCAGGCTTGGCCAAAAGCGCCAGAGGAAACTCCGCCTCGCCCGACCCAGGGCTCGGACTCGGGCTAAGGCCCCGGAAGACGGCGAACTCCGCTCCGCCCGACCCAGGGCTCGGACTTGGGCTAAGGCCCCGGAAGACGGCGAACTCCGCTCCGCCCGACCCAGGGCTCGGACACGGGCTAAGGCCCCGGAAGACGGCGAACTCCGCTCCGCCCGACCCAGGGCTCGGACTCGGGCTAAGGCCCCGGAAGACGACGACCTCCGCCTCGCCCGACCCAGGGCTCGGACTCCGCCTCGGCCTCTGCCGAACAATCTCCGCCTCGCCCGACCCAGGGCTCGGACTCTGCCTCTGTCTTGCAGGACGGATTCGACCCCGGCTTCGGAGGAGCCTCCACGACGCCCGACCTAGGACACGAGACCGCCACGTCGACAGGAAGCGTCATCATCACCCTGCCCTGAGCCGACTTGGGTCGCAGAGAACAAGACCGGCGTCCCATCTGGCCAGCTCCGCCAGATAGGCAATGATGGCGCCTCACTAGACCATGACGACGGCGGCTCCCAGCTCCCTTACGAAAGCAGGAAGACGTCAGCAAGAGCACAGCTGTTCCAACAGCTGTCCCTCCGTCAAGCTCCATTGCTTCTCCAACAGCCACGACGCCACACCAACAGGGTGCCAAGATCTCTCCGGCTGCCACCTTGGCATGTACTTAGGGCGCTAGCACTCCCTCGCTAGACACGTAGCACCTTGCTACACCCCCATTTTGTATACCTGGCTCCTCTCCTTACGCTTATAAAAGGAAGGACCAGGGCCTTCTTAGAGAAGGTTGGCCTCGCGGGAACGAGGGCAGGGGCAGGCGCTCTCTTGAGGCCGCTCGCTCCCCTCACCCGTGCGGACGCTTGTAACCCCCTACTGCAAGCGCACCCGACCTGGGCGCGGGACGAACACGAAGGTCGCGGGAACCTCCGTCTCTCTCTCTCTCTCTCTCTCGACCCGGCTCCGGCCACCGACCTCGCTCTCTCTTCCCCCCTTCGCGCTCGCCCACGCGCTCGACCCATCTGGGCTGGGGCACGCGGCACTCTCACTCGTCGGCTCGGGGACCCCCCGGTCTCGAAACGCCGACAAGTCTGTTTTCCAAGGTCGAGGTCGAGTCCGAGCCCCCGGGTCGGACAAGGCGGAGACTGTCGGCTGAGGCCAGGGCTGAGTCCGAGCCCTAGGGTCGGGCGAAGTGGAGTTCGTCGTCTTTCGGGGCTGAGCTGGAGTCCGAGCCCTGGGGTCGGGCGAAGCGGAGTTCGTCATCTTCCGGGGCTGAGCCCGAGTCCGAGCCCTGGGGTCGGGCGAAGCGGAGTTCGTCGTCTTCCGGGGCCAAGCCCGAGTCCGAGCCCTGGCGTCGGGCGAAGCGGAGTTCGTCGTCTTCCGGGGCTGAGCCCAAGTCTGAGCCCTGGGGTCGGGCGAGGCAGAGTTCGTCGTCTTCCGGGGCTGAGCCCGAGTCCGAGCCCTGGGGTCGGGCGGAGCGGAGTTCGCCGTCTTCCGGGGCTGAGCCCGAGTCCGAGCCCTGGGGTCGGGCGAAGCGGAGTTTCCTATGACGCCTGAGGCCGGACTTGGCTGCTATCAGCCTCACTCTGTCGAGTGGCTCAGCAGTCGGAGCGGCGTAGGTGGCGCTGTCCTCTTGTCAGACCGGTCAGTGGAGCGGCGAAGTGACTGCGGTCACTTCGGCTCTGTCGACTGGAGGGCGTGCGTCAGGATAAAGGTGTCAGGCCACCTTTGCATTAAATGCCCCTGCGATTTGGTCGGTTGGCGTGGCGATTTGGCCAAGGTTGCTTCTTGGTGAAGACTGGGCCTCGGGCGAGCCGAAGGTGTGTCCGTTGCTGGAGGGGGTCCTTGGGCGAGACGTAGATCCTCCGGGGTTGGCTGCCCTTGCCCGAGGCTGGGCTCGGGCGAGGCATGATCGTGTCCCTCGAATGGACTGATCCTTGACTTAATCGCACCCATCAGGCCTTTGCAGCTTTGTGCTGATGGGGGTTACCAGCTGAGATTTAGGAGTCTTGAGGGTACCCCTAATTATGGTCCCCGACAGTAGCCCCCGAGCCTCGAAGGGAGTGTTAATACTCGCTTGGAGGCTTTTGCCGCACTTTTTTGCAAGGGGACCAACCTTTTTTGGTTGCATTTTGTTCCGGTGGGTGCGCGCGAGCGCACCCGCCGGGTGTAGCCCCCGAGGCCTCGGAGGAGTAGTTTGACTCCTTCGAGGTCTTAGTGCGTTTCGCAACACTTCGGCTGGTCTGGTTGTTCCCTCATGCGAGCTGGTCGTAGCTCGGGTGCACGGTCGGGTCCCAAGTTCTCGGGCTGGTATGTTGACGCTGTCAACGGTTTGGCTGGAGCCGGGTTTGCGAGAGCAGCCCTCGAGCCTCTGCATAGGGCGAGAGGACGGTCAAGGACAGACTCGACTTTTTTTACATACGCCCCTGCGTCGCCTTTCCGCAAGGAGGAGGGGGGAAAGCGCCATGTTGCCCTCGGAGGGCGCCGAACATGGTGTCTCCGGTGAGCTGCTGGCGGGTAATCCGAGTGGACGCCCGTGCCCCATTTGTTAGGGGTCGGCTAGAGGCCCGGAGGCGTGCTCCAAAAGTACCTGCGGGTGATCTGCCGGACCCGGTCCCCTTTTGACGGGGTCCGAGGGCTCGATGCCTCCCTCTGATGGGATTCCGTTACAAGATCGTTCCCGCTGGTCTCGGAAATGTCCTAGTGTACCTCGGGAGCGTAGTTCGAGCCTTGGTTATGTATCGAACGTACCTAGGGTCATCCCTCGCTCTATGTCTGAGGTGACTGTGAACCCTTCGAGGGCCAGCCTACGAACCCCTGATCAGTAGTGGGCGTGGAGCCCGAGTGGCCTGAGGCGGCCGTTGAACCCTTCCGAGGGGCCGGCCATCGAACCTCTGACCAGTAGTGGGCGCAGAACCCAAGCACTCTGAGGCAGCCGTTGAACCCCTCCGAGGGGCCAGCCTTTGAACCTCTGATCAGTAGGGAGGCTTGGGGCCTGTTTCCTTCACGGAGAAGGATCCTTTTCGGGGTATCCCCCTTTCCCAGTCCCTGTTGTAAGAGAGAGAAAGAGGAAAAGGAAAAGGATACGAAATTGAATGATGTGGCGTACCTTTTTTTTGACGCGGTCATTATGGCGAAGGCGAAGCGTCGCTTGCTTCTCCTGCCTGAGGCGCCGCCTGTCCCACCGCGGAGTTAATGCGACGGGGCGAGTGGTTCGCGAGGCGGCCGTTGCGCGTGTGCGAGCCGTTCGAGGAACGGAACACGGGCGCGTCGTCTTCACGCCGTGAGAGAGGGTTCTCTCGCTGCCCCTGGATGGGACGTAAGCTTGGCTGACGACGTGACCGCTGCTCCTGCCCGCCTGCCACCACCATTACTACCGGCCTATTTTTGGCCGTATTGACCGTCGCGCCTGGCTGGCACTGCTGGGTCGTATGCAGGGTTGCCTCGAGTCGCGGTACTGGTTCCGCAGTCGAGGAGGCACGGTAGTGGTGCGAGTGGCGGTGCAGTTGCTCGCACGTAGCAACCGGCGCGCCGGTTGCATGACGTGTGGGCCTGGGCCTCCATGCTGGGCGCGTTGGAGTCGAAGGGGCGTGCCCACTTGGCGCGATTGCATGCCGACTGTATGGCTGTCCACCCTTTCACCCGCTGGTCTGGGCGAAAGTGGGGAAATGCTTGTAACCGCTGGGCAGTTGTATGCCCTGCGCGCGGCGGTTTGGCTCCTTCTGCCCTAGACCAGCTTGCATGACGCGTGGGGCCCAGCCCCCATGTCGTAGGGGGAGGACCTTGGAGCGTGTTGGAGAAGACTCAGCCCGCAACGGCTAAGGACGCAAGTGGGGAGAGTTGCCTTTAAAAGGAGGGTGACCCCCTTGAAAGACGACCATGTCTTCGCGTTCCCTTATGCGTCGTGTCTTTCCACCTTTCGAGCCCCCGGATGGGGGACGCACGCAATCCTTCCGTCTTGTCGTCGGAGGGACGCAACTTCGAGGAAGTTGGTACCTTTCAGCCATCGTTCGGCTTCAAGGATTTTCATCAGGCAGCCCGGCCGCATCCCCTCACCGGTGGTCACCCAAGATGGTGGCCACCAGCTTGATGGTGGGGAGAAGCGAACCGGGCTGCGGCCTCTACCCCTCCCTCAGCTTCAAGGATGTTCATCATCAGTGCTGGGGAGGGGAGTGTGCCGAGTTGGGGTCGGTCCCTGCACGGGCGGTGGCCCGCTCCTTCCCTCAGTGATCGGGGGGAAAGGCGTTCGCCATTCGTGGCGTTGGCAGCTACCACGTGCCTGGCTCTCTGAGCCGAGTGGCTTCGGAGCCGCTCCTGGCGCCGCCTTCCGCCACGGCAGCCGGAAGAGGTTTCTCCGCCGATGAGCTAGCCGGTGCCGCCCACGGACTGACCTCCAACTCTACGGCCTTTTGCCCGTCCTTTCCTTTCGAGTGAGGGCATGGGCGAGGGCCTCATGGCAGCAGCATCCGCCCTGAGGTCATCGCTGCTGCTGTTCGGCCCCCCGGAGCAGAAGTCGTTGTCATCGCCGCTGCTGGAGCGGGAGACGGCGAGCCGTTCGTCGGTCTTCTGTTGCTCCGCAGGCCCCCTATCGTGTGGGGTTGTTCGTACCTGCGGAGGTGGAACCGGAGTTCCGTTTGTAATGGCACTTTGAGTGCCGGTGTCTTGTTCATTGTGGCTGTCGGGGCCTGAACACGTATGTATATTCGACACGGAGCCGTGTTTTTCCTTCATTTCGAGCACTAAGACTCGCCTGTCGACTATCTGAACCGCTTCACCGAGCGTGAGTCGCCTCGTGCAAAGGTGACGAGTGAGGTATCTGTATCCCGGAGGCGTAGGAGTCCCTCGGCTCGGTCGGCCTTGCTGTCCGAGGCTTCTCATGCTTAGTTAAAGGAACCCTCGGCCGCTCTTCGATGAGCCGAAGCCGGAGGTAGCGGTGTCAGCACGGACAGAGGCAGAGTTGGCTCAGAAAGAAGACTTGGTCGGCCAGAGCCTGGCTAGGTCGTCCACTGGCGGGACCGACGCCGGAGTTGAGCTGCCGAGGCCACAAGCCGAGCTGATGTCTTCGGGGGACAGCTGGCCGAGGCCTCGGGGTGGCCAGCCGAGCCGTCTGCTCGAGCCGGATTCCTGGAGAAGACCCTGGCGGCGATGGCCCGGGTGTGGTGCTGATGTCATCCTTCGGGGTGGAGATCCTCCAACCGCGTCGCCGTCCGAGGCTAGGTCAGACCCCACCAAAGGTGTAGTTGACGCCGAGGGTGCCGCTGCCCCCTTCAACTGTCGACGTCCGAGCCTGCAGGATCGGGTTGTCTTGTAGTGTGTGTATGTTTTCTGCGGCCGCCGAGGCCCAAACACACTGTTGTCGTGTTGTGAAGCTGTGTCCCTTTTCCTCTTGTTTCGAGTATCCGGACTTATTTGTCAATAACAGAATTGTTTGTGCGGGCGAGAGTTGCTTTTCACGGAAGGTGATGAGTGAGGTATCCGTATCCCGGAGGCGTAGGAATCCCTCGGCTCGGTCGACCTTGCCGCTTACGCGCACTCTTACTCGTCCATAGGGTTCTGTCACTGACGCAGTCGAGAAGGCCCGAAAAATCGTTCCGGTAGAGGAGCTTTCGAGCGTGAAGACTTGTTCGGTCCGCGGAATCACTTATCCGAGCGCGAGTTACTTATCGCAGAAGGTGATGAGTGAGGTATCCGTATCCTGGAGGCGTAGGAGTCCCTCGGCTCGGTCAGCCTTGGCTGCTTACGTGTACTCCGTCGTTTTCAGGATCCACTTTCGAAGTAGTCGAAAAGCACAAAAGGCATTTTGGCAGAAAAGATTTTTTTCTCTTTTCGAGGAAAATTTCGACGCAGAGGGGGTTCCCCCCTTCTAGCCCCCGAGGGAGGGTCGGGCTTTGCTGAGGCAAGGCTGACCATTCCTTGACGACCAGACTTTGTGTGTGAACGGGGTGTACGAATAACTTGGAAGCATCTTAAGGGTAGAAGCGACGTAGCTGTTGGATGTTCCAAGCGTTGCTGTAGACCTCGCCTTGACTGTTGGCCAGCTTGTATGTTCTGGGCTTCAGAACCTTGGCGATGACGAACGGCCCTTCCCAGGGAGGCGTGAGCTTATGCCGCCCTCGGGCGTCTTGTCTTAGCCGAAGCACCAGGTCGCCCACCTAGAGGTCTCGGGACCGAACCCCTCGGGCGTGGTAGCGTCGCAGGGACTGCTGGTACCGCGCCGAGTGTAGTAAGGCCATGTCCCGAGCCTCTTCCAGCTGGTCCAGTGAGTCTTCTCGATTGGCTTGATTGCTTTGGTCGGCGTAGGCCCTCGTCCTCGGGGAACCATATTCTAAGTCTGTGGGCAAGATGGCCTCGGCCCCATAGACTAGAAAGAACGGTGTGAAGCCTGTGGCTCGGCTCGGCGTTGTCCTCAGACTCCAAACCACCGAGGGGAGTTCCTTCATCCACCGCTTGCCGAACTTGTTGAGGTCGTTGTAGATCTGAGGCTTGAGTCCTTGCAGAATCATGCCGTTGGCACTTTCTACCTGCCCATTCATCATGGGGTGGGCCACGGCGGCTCAGTCCACTCGGATGTGGTGATCCTCACAGAAGTCTAGGAACTTTCTGCCGGTGAACTGGGTGCTGTTGTCGGTGATGATGGAGTTCGGGACCCCAAAGCGATGGATGATGTTGGTGAAGAACGCCATCGCCTGTTCGGACCTGATGTTGTTTAGTGGTCGGACCTCGATCCACTTGGAGAATTTGTCGATAGCAACCAACAGGTGCGTGTAGCCCCCGGGTGCCTTCTGCAAGGGGCCGACGAGGTCCAGACCCCACACAGCAAATGGCCAGGTGATGGGTATGGTCTGCAGAGCCTGAGCGGGCAGGTGGGTCTACCTCGCGTAGAACTGACACCCTTCGCAGATGCGGACAATTCTAGTGGCGTCGGCCACCGCCGTCGGCCAGTAGAAACCTTGTCGGAAGGCGTTTCCAACAAGGGCTCGAGGTGCTGCGTGATGGCCGCAAGCCCCCGAGTGTATCTCTTGTAAGAGCTCCTGGCCTTCGGCGATGGAAATGCATCGCTGGAGGATGCCCGAGGGGATGTGGTGGTAGAGCTCCTTCCCATCTCCCAGCAAGACGAACGACTTGGCGCGCCGCGCCAACCGCCGAGCTTCGGCTTGGTCGAGGGGTAGCTCTCCTCGGTGGAGATATTGCAGGTACGGGGTCTGCCAGTTTTGATTAGGCGTGACCCCGCTCCGCTCCTCCTCGATGCACAGTGCCTCACCCTCGGGGGCCGAGGGTACCTCGGACTGAGCCGAGGGTGCCTCGGGCTGGCCCGAGGCCTTCTCGGGCTCGGGCGTGTCGTCGGTCTTGACGGAGGGTTGATGCAGGTCTCGGGAGAATACGTCTGGGGGAACCGTTGTTCGCCCCGAGGCTATTTTAGCCAGCTCGTCCGCAGTCTCGTTGTAGCGTCGGGCGACGTGGTTGTGCTCGAGCCCGTAGAACTTGTCTTCCAGGCGCCGAACCTCATCGCAGTAGGCTTCCATCTTCGGGTCGCGGCAGTGGGAGTTCTTCATGACTTGGTCGATGACGAGCTGTGAGTCACCGCGAGCGTCGAGGCGTCGGACCCCTAGCTCGATGGCGATTCACAACCCGTTTACCAGGGCCTCGTACTCAGCCATGTTGTTGGACGCTGAGAAGTGGAGGCGTAGCACGTAGCGTAGGTGCTTCCCGAGGGGCGAGATGAAGAGCAGGCCCGCGCCGGCCCCCGTCTTCATCAGCGACCCGTCGAAAAACATGGTCCAGAGCTCCGGTTGGATCGGAGCTGTTGGGAGCTGGGTGTCGACCCATTCAGCCACGAAGTCCGCAAAGAACTGGGACTTGATGGCCTTCCGAGGGGCGAACGAGATCATCTTGCCCATGATCTCCACCACCCACTTTGCAATTCTACCCGAGGCCTCTTGGGACTGGATGATCTCCCCCAGGGGGAAGGATGACACCACAGTTACTGGATGAGACTCGAAGTAGTGTTGCAACTTCCGCCGCGTCAGGATCACCGCGTACAGCAGCTTCTGAATTTGTGGGTAGCGGATCTTGGTCTCGGATATTACCTCACTGATGAAGTAGATTGGCCTCTGGACGGGCAATGCATGCCCCTCTTCTCGTCTCTCAACCATAATCGCGGCGCTAACCACCTGAGTGGTAGCGGCGACATAGATCAAGAGGGCTTCTCCGGCAGCGAGGGGCACCAAGATGGGCGCGTTCGTGAGGAGCGCCTTCAGGTTCCCGAGGGCTTCCTCGGCCTCAGGGGTCCAAGCGAAGCACTCGGCCTTCCTTAAGAGGCGGTACAGAGGCAGGTCTCTTTCGCCGAGGCGCGAGATGAAACGGCTCAGAGCCGCGAGGCATCCCATGACCCTCTGTACGCCTTTCAAGTCCTTGATGGGCCCCATGCTGGTGATGGCCGCAATCTTCTCCGGGTTGGCCTCGATGCCCCGCTCGGAGACGATGAACCCTAAGAGCATGCCTCGGGGGACCCTGAAGACACACTTTTCGGGATTGAGCTTCACGCCTTTCGCCTTGAGACATCGGAATGTCACTTCAAGGTCGGAAAGGAGGTTGGAGGCTTTCCTCGTCTTGACTATGATGTCATCGACGTAGGCATCGACCGTTCGGCCGATGTGTTCGCCGAACACATGGTTCATGCATCGCTGGTACGTTGCACCCGCATTCCTCAAACCAAACGGCATGGTAACATAGCAGTACATGCCGAAGGGTGTGATGAAAGAAGTCGCGAGCTGGTCGGACTCTTTCATCCTTATCTGGTGATACCCTGAGTAGGCATCGAGGAAAGACAGGGTTTCGCACCCAGCAGTGGAATCCACGATTTGATCGATGCGAGGCAGAGGGTAGGGAACTTTCGGACATGCTTTGTTTAGACCAGTGTAGTCTACACACATCCGCCATTTCCCCCCTTTCTTTCTCACAAGCACAGGGTTGGCAAGCCATTCGGGATGGAATACCTCTTTGATGAACCCTGCCACCATTAGCTTGTGGATCTCCTTGCCTATGGCTCTACGCTTTTCTTCGTCGAATTAGCGCAGAGGCTGCTTCACGGGTCGGGCTCCAGCTCGGATATCCAGCGAGTGCTCGGCGACTTCCCTCGGTATGCCGGGCATGTCCGAGGGACTCCACGCGAAAACGTTGGCGTTTGCGTGGAGAAAGTCGACGAGCACTGCTTCCTATTTGGGGTCGAGCTCGGAGCCGATCCGGATCTACTTGGAGGCGTCGTTGCAGGGGTCGAGAGGGACGGACTTAACCGTCTCCGCTGGCTCGAAGTTGCCGGCGTGGCGCTTCACGTCTGGTGCCTCCCTAGAGAGGTTCTCCAGGTCGGCGATGAGGGCCTCGGACTCGGCGAGGGCCTCGGCGTACTCCACGCACTCCACGTCGCATTCGTACGCGTGTCGGTACATGGGCCCAACGGTGATGACCCCGTTGGGGCTCGGCATCTTGAGCTTGAGGTAGGTGTAGCTGGGGATGGCCATGAACTTGGCGTAGCATGGCCTCCCCAGCACTGCATGGTAGGTTCCTCGGAACCCGACCACCTCAAATGTGAGGGTCTCCCTTCGGAAGTTGGAGGGCGTCCCAAAGCAGACGGGTAGATCGAGTCGTCCGAGGGGTTGGACGCGCTTCCCGGGGATGATCCCGTGGAAAGGCGCATTGCCCGTCCGGACCGAGGACAGATCGATCCGCAGGAGCTCGAGGGTCTCGGCGTAGATGATGTTGAGGCTGCTGCCTCCGTCCATGAGGACCTTGGTGAGCCTGACGTTGCCGATGATGGGGTCGACAACGAGCGGGTATTTCCCCGGGCTCGGCACATGGTCGGGATGGTCGGCCTGGTCGAAGGTGATGGGCTTGTCGGACCAGTCTAGGTAGACTGGCATCGCCACCTTTACCGAGTAGACCTCCCGATGCTCTTGCTTGCGGTGCTGAGCCGAGGCGTTTGCCACTTGCCCACCGTAGATCATGAAGCAGTCACGGACCTCGGGGAACTCTCCTGCCTTGTGATCTTCCTTCTTAGCATTGTCGAGAGCCTTGCCACCCTCCGCGGGTGGCCCGGCCTTGTGAAAGTGGCGTCGAAGCATGGCACACTCCTCAAGGGTGTGCTTGATGGGCCCCTGATGATAGGGGCACGGCTCCTTGAGCATCTTGTCGAAGAGGTTGGCACCTCCGGGGGGTTTCCGAGGGTTCTTGTACTCGGCGGCGGCGACAAGGTCTGCGTCGGCGGCGTCGCATTTCGCTTGCGACTTCTTCTTGCCTTTCTTCTTGGTGCCACGCTGAGTTGACGCCTCGGGGACATCTTCCGGTGGGCTGCCCTGGGGCTGCTTGTCCTTTCGGAAGATGGCCTCAACCGCCTCCTGGCTAGAGGCGAACTTGGTGGCGATGTCCATCAGCTCGCTCGCCCTGGTGGGGGTCTTGCGACCCAGCTTGCTCACCAGGTCGCGGCAGTTGGTGCCGGCGAGGAACGCGCCGATGACATCCGAATCGGTGACGTTGGGCAGCTCGGTGCGCTGCTTCGAGAATCGCCGGATGTAGTCCTGGAGAGATTCTCCCGGCTGCTGGCGGCAGCCTCAGAGATCCCAGGAGTTTCCAGGGCGCACGTACGTGCCTTGGAAATTGCCGGCGAAGGCTTGGACCAGGTCATCCTAGTTGGAGATCTGCCCCGGAGGCAGGTGCTCCAGCCAGGCTCGAGCGGTGTCTGAGAGGAACAGGGGGAGGTTGCGGATGATGAGATTATCATCGTCCGTTCCACCCAGTTGGCAGGCCAGTCGATAGTCCGCGAGCCACAGTTCCGGTCTCGTCTCCCCCGAGTACTTGGTGATAGTAGTCGGGGTTCGGAACCGGGTCGAGAACGGTGCCCGTCGTATGGCGCGGCTGAAAGCCTGCGGACCGGGTGGTTCGGGCGATGGACTCCGATCCTCCCCGCTGTCGTAGCGTCCCCCACGCCTGGGGTGGTAGCCTCGGCGCACCCTTTCGTCGAGGTGGGCCCGACGGCTGTGGTGATGGTGCTCGTTGCTGAGGCGGCCCGGTGCCGCAGGCGCTGTATTGCGCGTGCGCCCGGTGTGGACCGAGGCTTCCCGCATGAATCGGGAAGTCGCGGCGCGATGTTCCGAGGGGTACCTGAAAGGGAATTAGGCTTATACCTAGTTCCTAAATAATTTTGGTGGTTGAATTGCCCAACACAAATAATTGGACTAACTAGTTTGCTCTAGTGTATAAGTTATACAGGTGCCAAAGGTTCACACTCAGCCAATAAAAAGACCATGTTTTGGGTTCGACAAAGGAGCAAGGGACAACCGAAGGCACCTCTGGTCTGGCGCACCGGACTGTCCGGTGTGCCACCGGACATGTCCGGTGCACCAGAGGACTCCAAACTCAAACTCGTCACCTTCGGGAAATTCTAGAGGCAACTTCGCTATAATTCACCGGATTGTCCGGTGTACACCGGACATGTCCGGTGCTCCAAGGAAGAGCGGCCTCCGGAACTCGCCAGCCTCGGGAATTCACTTCGGCACCTTCGCTATAATTCACCGGACTGTCCGGTGTGCACCGGACTGTCCGATGTAACAGCGGGGCAACGGCTATTTCGACGCCAACGGCTACCTGCGACGCATTAAATGCGTGCCAGCGCGCGCAGAGGGCATGCACGCCCATGCTGGCGCACCGGACACTCAACAGTACATGTCCGGTGCGCCACCGGACATCCAGGCGGGCTCAGAAGACAGAGCTCCAACGGTCGAATCCCAACGGCTTTGGTGACGTGGCTGTCGCACCGGACATGTCCGGTGTGCACCGGACTGTCCGGTGCGCCATCGAACAGACAGCCTCACCAAACGGCTAGTTTGGTGGTTGGGGCTATAAATACCCCCAACCACCCACCATTCATAGCATCCAAGTTTTCACACTTCCAACCCTTTACAAGAGCTAGGCATTCAATTCTAGACACACTCAAGAGATCAAATCCTCTCCCAAATTCCACACAAAGCTTTAGTGACTAGTGAGAGAGATTTGCTTGTGTTCTTTCAAGCTCTTGCGCTTGGATTGCTTTCTTCTTTCTTGATTTCCGCTTGCGATCAAACTCACTTGTAATTGAGGCAAGAGACACCAATCTTGTGGTGGTCCTTGTGGGAACTTTGTGTTCCAAGTGATTGAGAAGAGAAAGCTCACTCGATCCGCGGGACCGTTTGAGAGAGGGTAAGGGTTGAAAGAGACCCGGCCTTTGTGGCCTCCTCAACGGGGAGTAGGTTTGCGAGAACCGAACCTCGGTAAAACAAATCCGCGTGTCACACTCTCTATTCGCTTGCGATTTGTTTTGCGCCCTCTCTCGGACTCGATTATATTTCTAACGCTAACCCGGCTTGTAGTTGTGATTATTTTTGAGAATTTCAGTTTCGCCCTATTCACCCCCCTCTAGGCGACTTTCAATTGGTATCAGAGCCCGGTGCTTCATTAGAGCCTAACCGCTCGAAGTGATGTCGGGAGATCACACCAAGAGGGAGATGGAGACCGGCGACAAGCCCACTACGAGCCAAGGGAGCACTTCATCGGAAGAGTCCCGCACCAAGAGGAAGGAGAAGAAGGACTCCTCCAAGCGGAAGGAGAAAAGATCTTCTTCACACCACAAGGAGAAGAAGGAGAAATCTTCTTCCCACAAGTCGCATCGGAAAGGCGAAAAGCACAAGAGGATGAGGAAGGTAGTCTACTACGAGACCGACACCTCATCAACATCGACCTCCAACTCTGATGCGCCGTCCGTAACTTCTAAGCGCCAAGAGCGCAAGAAGTTTAGTAAGATCCCCTTACATTATCCTCGTACATCTAGACATACTCCATTACTTTCCGTTCCATTAGGCAAACCGCCAACTTTTGATGGCGAAGATTACGCTAGGTGGAGTGATTTAATGAAATTTCATCTAACCTCACTCCACAAAAGTATATGGAATGTTGTTGAGTTTGGAGCACAGGTACCATCTATAGGGGATGAAGATTATGATACGGACGAAGTGGCCCAAATCGAGCACTTCAACTCTCAAGCTACAACCATACTCCTCGCCTCTCTAAGTAAGGAGGAATACAACAAGGTGCAAGGGTTGAAGAACGCAAAGGAGATTTGGGACCTTCTCAAGACCGCGCACGAGGGTGATGAACTCACCAATATCACCAAGCGAGAAACGATCGAGGGGGAGCTCGGTCGCTTCCGTCTTCGCCAAGGGGAGGAGCCACAAGATATGTACAACCGGCTCAAAACCTTGGTGAACCAAGTGCGCAACCTCGGGAGCAAGAAGTGGGACGACCACGAGGTGGTTAAGGTTATTTTGAGATCACTTATTTTCCTTAACCCTACTCAAGTTCAATTAATTCATGGTAACCCAAGATATACACTAATGACTCCCGAGGAAGTTATCAGGAATTTTGTGAGCTTTGAATGTATGATTAAAGGCTCAAAGAAGATCAACGAGCTTGATGAGCCCTCCACGTCCGAGGCCCAACCGGTGGCGTTTAAGGCGACGGAGGAGAAGAAGGAGGAGTCTACACCGAGTAGACAACCCATTGACCCCTCCAAGCTCGACAATGAGGAGATGGCTTTAATCATCAAAAGCTTTCGCCAAATCCTCAAGCAACGGAAGGGGAAGGATTACAAATCCCGTTCCAAGAAGGTTTGCTACAAGTGTGGTAAGCCCGGTCACTTTATTGCTAAATGTCCATTATCAAGTGATAGTGACAGAGACAACGACAAGAAGGGCAAGAGGAGAGAAAAGAAGAGGTACCACAAGAAGAAGGGCGGCGATGCCCACGTGTGCCGCGAGTGGAACTCCGACGAGAGCTCCACCGACTCCTCCTCCGACGACGAGGACGCCGCCAACATCGCCGTCACCAAGGGACTCTTCTTCCCCAACGTTGGCCACAAGTGCCTCATGGCAAAGCACGGCAAAAGGAAGAAGGTTAAATCTAAATCCTCCACTAAATATGAATCCTCTAGTGATGATAATGCTAGTGATGAGGAAAATAATTTACGTACCCTTTTTGCCAACCTTAACATAGAACAAAAGGAAAAATTAAATGAGCTAATTAGTGCCATCCATGAGAAGGATGATCTCTTGGACTCCCAAGAGGACTTCCTAATCAAGGAAAATAAAAAGCATGTTAAGGTTAAAAATGCTTATGCTCTACAAGTTGAAAAATGTGAGAAATTGTCTAGTGTGCTAAGCACTTGCCATGATACTATTGACAACCTTAGAAATGAAAATGCTAGATTGATTGCTAAGGTTGATTCTCATGTTTGTATTGATTCAACTTCCAATTCTAGAAATGATAATGTTGATTTACTTGCTAGGATTGATGAGTTGAATATTTCTCTTGCTAGCCTTAGAGATGAGAATGAGAAATTATTTGCTAAGGCTAAAGATTTTGATGTTTGCAATACTACTATTTCCGACCTTAGAACTAAGAATGATATGTTGCATGCTAAGGTTGTAGAATTAAAATCTTGCAAACCATCTACATCTACCGTTGAGCACACTTCTATTTGTACTAGATGTAGAGATGTTGATATTAATGCTATTCATAATCACATGGCCTTAATTAAACAACAAAATGATCATATAGCAATATTAGATGCTAAAATTGCCGAGCATAACTTAGAAAATGAAAAGTTTAAATTTGCTAGAAGTATGCTCTATAATGGGAGACACCCTGGCATCAAGGATGGCATTGGCTTCCAAAGGGGAGACAATGTCAAACTTAATGCCCCTCCTAAAAATTTGTCTAACTTTGTAAAGGGCAAGGCTCCCATGCCTCAGGATAACGAGGGTTACATTTTGTACCCTGCCGGTTATCCCGAGAGCAAAATTAGGAGAACTCATTCTAGGAAGTCTCACTCTGGCCCTAACTATGCTTTTATGTATAAGGGTGAGACATCTAGCTCTAGGCAACCAACCCATGCCAAGTTGCCTAGAAAGAAAACTCCTAATGCATCAAATGATCATGCTATTTCATTCAAAACTTTTGATGCATCATATGTGCTTACTAACAAATCCGGCAAGGTAGTTGCCAAGTTTGTTGGGGGCAAACACAAGGGCTCCAAGACTTGTGTTTGGGTACCCAAAGTTCTTGTTTCTAATGCCAAAGGACCCAAAACCGTTTGGGTACCTAAAGTCAAGAACTAAAATTGTTTTGTAGGTTTATGCATCCGGGGGCTCAAGTTGGATACTCGATAGCGGGTGCACAAACCACATGACAGGGGAGAAGAAGATGTTCTCCTCATATGAGAAAAACCAAGATCCCCAACGAGCTATCACATTCGGGGATGGAAATCAAGGTTTGGTCAAAGGATTGGGTAAAATTGCTATATCACCTGACCATACTATTTCCAATGTTTTTCTTGTAGATTCTTTAGATTACAATTTGCTTTCCGTATCTCAATTATGTCAAATGGGCTACAACTGTCTATTTACTGATGTAGGTGTCACTGTCTTTAGAAGAAGTGATGATTCAATAGCATTTAAGGGAGTGTTAGAGGGTCAGCTTTACTTGGTAGATTTTGATAGAGCTGAACTCAACACTTGCTTGGTTGCTAAGACTAACTTGGGTTGGCTCTGGCACCGCCGACTAGCCCATGTTGGAATGAAGAATCTTCATAAGCTTCTAAAGGGAGAACACATTTTAGGACTAACAAATGTTCATTTTGAGAAAGACAGGATTTGTAGCGCATGCTAAGCCAGGAAGCAAGTTGGCACTCATCATCCACACAAGAACATCATGACTAGTGACAGGCCACTGGAGCTCCTACACATGGACCTATTCGGCCCGATCGCTTACATAAGCATCGGCGGGAGTAAGTACTATCTAGTTATTGTGGATGATTATTCTCGTTTCACTTGGGTGTTCTTCTTGCAGGAAAAATCTCATACCCAAGAGACCTTAAAGGGATTCTTGAGACGGACTCAAAATGAGTTCGGCTTAAGGAGCAAGAAAATTAGAAGCGACAACGGAACGGAGTTCAAGAACTCTCCAATTGAAGGCTTCCTTGAGGAGGAGGGCATCAAGCATGAGTTCTCCTCTCCCTACACGCCACAACAAAATGGTGTAGTGGAGAGAAAGAATCGAACTCTATTGGACATGGCAAGAACCATGCTTGATGAGTACAAGACACCGGATCGGTTTTGGGCCGAGGCGGTCAACACCGCTTGCTACGCTATCAACCGGTTATATCTTCACCGAATCCTCAAGAAGACATCCTATGAACTCCTAACCGGTAAAAAGCCAAATATTTCATATTTTAGAGTTTTTGGTAGCAAATGTTTTATTCTTGTCAAAAGAGGTAGAAAATCTAAATTTGCTCCTAAAACTGTAGAAGGCTTTTTACTAGGATATGACTCAAACACAAGGGCATATAGAGTCTTTAACAAATCCTCATGACTTGTTGAAATTTCTTGTGATGTTGTGTTTGATGAAACTAATGGCTCTCAAGTAGAGCAAGTTGATCTTGATGAGATAGGTGAAGAACAGGCTCCGTGCATCGCACTAAGGAACATGTTGAGAGCACCTAGAGGGGGGGGGTGAATAGGTGATCCTATAACACTTCAAAACTTAAGCCACAAAACTTGGTTAATTGTTAGCACAATAATTGCCAAGTGGCTATAGAGGAATCCTCAACAAAACACAATAACCAACAAAGATCAATCACAGAGATGGCACGGTGGTTATCCCATGGTTCGGCCAAGACCAACGCTTGCCTACTCCACGTTGTGGCGTCCCAACGGATGAGGGTTGCAATCAACCCCTCTCAAGCGGTCCAAAGACCCACTTGAATACCACGGTGTTTTGCTTGCTTTATCTCAATCCCGTCTGCGAGGAATCTCCACAACTTGGAGCCTCTCGCCCTTACACTTGAAATTCACAAAGAACATGGAGCAAGGGAGGGATTAGAAACGCACACAAGACACAAGAATCAGAGTGTCAACACGCACACAAGTCGCAACAAGAGCTCGCAACACAACTCAATGAGTTCACAACTCCACTAGAGCTCTATATGCTATCACAATGAAAAGAACGCGCGAAATCGATGTCTTGGTGCTTAGAAATGATTAGGAGATGCTTGGTGTGCTCCTCCATGCGCCTAGGGGTCCCTTTTATAGCCCCAAGGCAGCTAGGAGCCGTTGGGAGCAATCTTGGAAGGCTGATCTTGCCTTCTGTCGACTGGCGCACCGGACAGTCCGGTGCACACCGGACACTGTCCGGTGCCCGATTTCCTTCCTTAAATAGCGAAGCCGACCGTTGGCAGCCTGAGAGCCGTTGGCGCACCGGACATGTCCGGTGCACACCGGACAGTCCGGTGCCATCTTCTAGCCGTTGGCTCGGCCACGTGTCCCGCGCAGATTGCGCGGCCGACCGTTGGCTCACCGGACAGTCCGGTGCTCACCAGACAGTCTGGTGAATTTTAGCTGTACGTCGTCGATGAATTCCCGAGAGCGGCCACTTCGCTCGAGCCAGCCTGGCGCACCGGACACTGTCCGGTGCACCACCGGACACTGTCCGGTGCACCCAGACTCAGCAGAGTCTTGGCTGCTCGAGCCAAGACATTTATAATTGGATTTTTCCTGTTTCCAGCACTTAGACACAATACATTAGTCCATAAAACAATGTACTAAGGCTGAGAAACATACCTTTATCCTTGATTTGTACTTTGTCCACCTCTTTACACTTAGGCACTTGTGTTGGACACTAAATCACCAAAACACTTAGAAATGGCCCAAGGGCACATTTCCCTTTCAATCTCCCCCTTTTTGGTGATTTATGCCAATACAACATAAAGCAAGTAGAACAAGTACAAAATCAAATCAAATAAGAATTCAAAGTTGTTTTGATTCAATTTTGACATATATGGATCACTCTATGCCACCACTTGGTTTGTTTTTGCAAATCAAACTCAAATTCCTATCTCTAAGTCAAAACCACTTGTAGAGACATAAAGAGAGGTTTTCCAAAGAAATTTGATCAAGGATTTCAAAAGCTCCCCCTTTTTCCCATAATCAACACTTCTCCCCACAAGAGGCCAACTTTTGACATAAGAGACAATAACAGAGTTTTGACAAACCAAAAGAATCTACTATTTTCAAAATTTCTCAAGTGGTAGCTGATCCATTTATTGCTTTGGCCTTTATTTTCTCCCCCTTTGGCATCAAGCACCAAAACGGGATCAACCTTGGCCCTTTAACCCCATTGCCTCACCAAAATCTTCAAATAAGAACACAAAGGCAGTGAGAGTATAAAGATGAACTTGGAGAAGTTACTCTTTTCATCGGAGTGCAGTGGAAGTCTTGCATGGTCCAAGTCCACCTTTTCCCTTTCAATTCTCCTTGGAGACTAAAACAATCAAACTCAAGTACATGGTTAGTCTCAAAGGGTCAAGTTGTAGCACAGCTCCCCCTAAATATGTGCATCACTTGCAAACAGGACTTGTGAGGTCCAGGGAGTGTTTGTACAACTTGAGCACCACAATAAGCAACAAAATGCAGAATGAACATGATCAAAGGCATAAACACATGTATGCTATAATTCAATCCAAGTTCCGCGAATCTAAGATATTGAGCTCACTACGCAGCCTGCAAAAGGTCTTCTCATCTAGAGGCTTGGTAAAGATATCGGCTAGCTGGTTCTCGGTGCTAACATGAAACACTTCTATATCTCCCTTTTGCTGGTGGTCTCTCAAAAAGTGATGCCGGATGTCAATGTGCTTTGTGCGGCTGTGCTCAACAGGATTTTCCGCTATTCGGATAGCACTCTCATTATCACATAGGAGTGGGACTTTGCTCAGATTGTAGCCAAAGTCCCTGAGGGTTTGCCTCATCCAAAGTAGTTGCGCACAACACTGTCCTGCAGCAACGTACTCGGCCTCAGCGGTGGATAGGGCAACGGAGGTTTGTTTCTTAGAGTTCCATGACACCAGGGACCTTTCTAAGAATTGGCACGTCCCCGATGTACTCTTCCTATCGACCTTACATCCAACATAGTCGGAATCTGAGTACCCAATCAAGTCAAAGTTAGACCCCTTTGGATACCAGATCCCGAAGCAAGGCGTAGCGACTAAATATCGAAGAATTCGCTTCACAGCCACTAAGTGACACTCCTTAGGATCGGATTGAAATCTAGCACACATGCATACGCTAAGCATAATATCCGGTCTACTAGCACATAAATAAAGCAAAGAACCTATCATGGACCGGTATGCTTTTTGATCAACAGACTTACCACCTTTGTTGAGGTCGGTGTGTCCGTCAGTTCCCATCGGTGTCTTTGCGGGCTTGGCGTCCTTCATCCCAAACCGCTTTAGCAAGTCTTGCGTGTACTTCGTTTGGGAGATGAAAGTGCCGTCCTTGAGTTGCTTCACTTGGAACCCAAGGAAGTAGTTCAACTCGCCCATCATCGACATCTTGAATTTCTGCGTCATCACCCTGCTAAACTCTTCACAAGACTTTTGATTAGTAGAACCAAATATTATGTCATCGACATAAATTTGGCATACAAAAAGATCACCATCGCAAGTCTTAGTAAAAAGAGTTGGATCGGCTTTCCCAACCTTGAAAGCATTAGCAATTAAAAAGTCTCTAAGGCATTCATACCATGCTCTTGGGGCTTGCTTAAGTCCATAGAGTGCCTTAGAGAGCTTACACACGTGGTCGGGGTACCGTTCATCCTCAAAGCCAGGGGGTTGCTCCACGTACACCTCCTCTTTGATCGACCCGTTGAGGAAAGCGCTCTTCACATCCATTTGGTACAACCTGAAAGAATGGTGAGCGGCATATGCTAGCAAGATACGAATTGATTCTAGCCTAGCCACAGGAGCGAATGTCTCCTCAAAGTCCAAACCTGCGACTTGGGCATAACCTTTTGCCACAAGCCGAGCCTTGTTCCTTGTCACCACCCCATGCTCGTCTTGTTTGTTGCGGAACACCCACTTGGTTCCCACAACATTTTGCTTGGGACGAGGCACCAGTGTCCAAACTTCATTGCGCTTGAAATTGTTGAGTTCCTCTTGCATGGCCAACACCCAGTCCGGATCAAGCAAGGCCTCTTCTACCCTGAAAGGCTCAATAGAAGAGACAAAAGAGTAATGCTCACAAAAATTAACCAATCTTGAACGAGTAGTTACTCCCTTGCTAATATCACCCAATATCTGGTCGACGGGATGATCCCTTTGAATCGTCGCTCGAACTTGGGTTGGAGGTGCCTGAGGTGCTTCTTCCTCTTCAACTTGATCATCCTGTGCTCCCCCTTGATCATTCGCCTCCACTTGAGGTATCTGTTCGTCATCTTGAGTTGGGGGATGCACCATAGTTGAGGAAGACGGTTGATCTTGCTCCAGTTGTTCCTGAGGCCGTACATCTCCAATCGCCATGGTGCGTATCGCGGCCGTTGGAACGTCTTCTTCATCTACATCATCAAGATCAACAACTTGCTCTCTTGGAGAGCCATTAGTCTCATCAAATACAACGTCGCTAGAGACTTCAACCAAACCCGATGATTTGTTGAAGACCCTATACGCCTTTGTATTTGAATCATAACCTAATAAAAACCCTTCTACAGCTTTGGGAGCAAATTTGGAATTCCTACCCTTCTTCACTAGAATGTAGCATTTACTCCCAAATACACGAAAGTACGATACATTGGGTTTGTTACCAGTTAGCAGCTCGTATGAGGTCTTCTTGAGGAGGCGGTGAAGATAGACCCTGTTGATGGCGTGGCAAGCCGTGTTCACGGCTTCCGACCAAAAACACTCGGGGGTCTTGAACTCTCCAAGCATAGTCCTCGCCATATCAATGAGCGTCCTGTTCTTCCTCTCTACCACACCATTTTGCTGAGGTGTGTAGGGAGCAGAGAACTCGTGCTTGATCCCCTCCTCCTCAAGGAACTCCTCCACTTGAAGGTTCTTGAATTCGGACCCGTTGTCGCTCCTTATCTTCTTCACCTTGAGCTCAAACTCATTTTGAGCTCTCCTTAGGAAGCGCTTGAGGGTCCCTTGGGTTTCAGACTTATCCTGCAAAAAGAACACCCAAGTGAAGCGGGAAAAGTCATCAACAATAACTAGACCATACTTACTTCCTCCTATGCTCAGATAGGCGATGGGTCCGAAGAGGTCCATATGCAGCAGCTCCAGAGGTCTTGACGTGGTCATCACATTCTTGCTGTGATGCGCTCCTCCTACTTGTTTACCTGCTTGACAAGCTGCACAAGGTCTATCTTTTTCGAAATGAACATTGGTTAGACCTATCACGTGTTCTCCCTTTAGAAGCTTGTGGAGGTTCTTCATCCCCACATGTACTAGGCGGCGATGCCACAACCAGCCCATGCAAGTCTTAGCCATTAAGCATGCATCTAGACCGACCTCTTCTTTTGCAAAGTCAACTAAATAAAGTTTGTTGTCTAATACACCCTTAAAAGCTAGTGAACCATCACTTCTTCTAAAGACAGACACATCTACATTTGCAAATAGACAGTTATATCCCATATTGCATAGTTGACTAACAGATAGCAAATTATATCCAAGAGACTCTACTAAAAACACATCAGAGATAGAGTGCTCATTTGAGATTGCAATTTTACCTAACCCTTTTACCTTGCCTTGATTCCCATCACCGAATATTATTGAATCTTGGGAATCCTTATTCTTGACGTAGGAGGTGAACATCTTCTTCTCCCTCGTCATATGGTTTGTGCATCCGCTGTCGATAATCCAGCTTGAACCCCCGGATGCATAAACCTGCAAGGCAAATTTAGGCTTGGGTCTTAGGTACCCAACTCATGTTGGGTCCTACAAGGTTAGCACAAATATCCTTAGGGACCCAGATGCAAGTTTTGTCTCCCTTGCATCTTGCCCCTAATTTTCTAGCAACTATCTTCCTATCCTTTCTACAAATAGCAAAAGAAGCATTTAAAGCATGATATATTGTAGAAGGTTCATTTACTTTCCTGGGAACATTAACAACATTTCTCCTAGGCATATTATGAACAATATTTCTCCTACCAACATTTCTATCATGCACATAAGAAGAACTAGAAGCAAACATGGCATGAGAATCAAAGGCATTATATGCATTACAACTCCTATAAGCATTTCTAGATTGTCTCCTATCATGGTACGTAAAGGCATGGTTCTTTTGCACACTACTAGCCATAGGGGCCTTCCCTTTCTCCTTGGCGGAGATGGGAACCTTATGGCTTGTCAAGTTCTTGGCTTCCCTCTTGTAGCCAAGTCCATCCTTAATTGAGGGGTGTCTACCAATCGTGTAGGCATCCCTTGCAAATTTTAGCTTGTCAAATTCATTCTTGCTAGTCTTAAGTTGGGCATTAAGACTAGCTAATTCCTCATTTAATTTGGAAATTGAAACTAAATGATCACTACAAGCATCAATGTCAAAATCTTTACACCTATTACAAGTTTCAACAATTTCTACACAAGAATTAGATTTACTAGCTACTTCTAGTTTAGCATTTAAATCATCATTAAAACCTTTTAATGTAGCAATAGTTTCATGACAAGAAGATAATTCACTAGAGAGCATTTCATTCCTTTTAATTTCTAGAGCAAGAGACTTTTGTGCTTCTACAAATTTATCATGTTCTTCATACAACAAATCCTCTTGCTTTTCTAAAAGCATATTCTTATCATTCAAGGCATCAATCAACTCATTAATCTTATCAATTTTAGATCTATCTAATCCTTTGAATAAGCATGAGTAATCTATCTCATCATCACTAGACTCATCCTCACTTGAAGAAGCATAAGTACTAGTATCATGAGTGCTTACTTTCTTCTCCCTTGCCATGAGGCAAGTGTGACGCTCGTTTGGGAAGAGGGATGACTTGTTGAAAGCGGTGGCGGCGAGTCCCTCATTGTCGGAGTCGGAGGAGGAGCAATCCGAATCCCACTCCTTGCCTAGATGTGCCTTGCCCTTTGCCTTCTTGTATGCCTTCTTCTTCTCCCTCTTGCTCCCTTGGTCCTGTTCACTATCATTGTCGGGACAGTTAGCAATAAAATGACCAAGCTTACCGCATTTGAAGCATGAGCGCTTCCCCTTGGCTTTGGTCTTGCTTGGCTGTCCCTTGCGACCCTTAAGCACCGTCTTGAATCTTTTGATAATTAGGGCCATCTCTTCATCATTAAGTCCGGCCGCCTCAATCTGTGCCACCTTGCTAGGTAGCGCCTCCTTGCTTCTTGTTGCCTTGAGAGCAAGGGGTTGCGGCTCGTTGATCGGACCATTCAAGGCGTCGTCCACGTACCTCGCCTCCTTGATCATCATTCGCCCGCTAACGAATTTTCCGAGGACTTCTTCGGGCGACATTTTGGTGTACCTGGGATTCTCACGAATATTATTCACCAAATGAGGATCAAGAACGGTAAAGGACCTTAGCATCAATCGGACGACGTCGTGGTCCGTCCATCGCGTGCTTCCGTAGCTCCTTATTTTGTTGATAAGGGTCTTGAGCCGGTTGTATGTTTGAGTTGGCTCCTCGCCCCTTATCATCGCGAACCTTCCAAGCTCGCCCTCCACCAACTCCATTTTGGTGAGCAAGGTGACGTCGTTCCCCTCATGAGAGATCTTGAGGGTGTCCCAGATCTGCTTGGCATTGTCCAAGCCGCTCACCTTGTGATACTCGTCCCTGCACAAAGAGGCTAGCAACACAGTAGTAGCTTGTGCATTTTTATGAATCTGTTCATTAATAAATACAGGGCTATCCGAGCTATCAAATTTCATTCCACTTTCCACAATCTCCCAAATGCTTGGATGGAGAGAAAACAGGTGAGTACGCATTTTGTGGCTCCAAAATCCGTAGTCCTCTCCATCAAAGTGAGGGGGCTTGCCAAGTGGAATGGGGAGCAATTGAGCATTTGAGCTATGCGGAATGCGCGAATAATCGAAAGAAAAGTTTGAGTTAACCGTCTTTCGTCTGTCGTAGTCGTCGTTGTCCTTTTGGGAGGAGGAAGATTCGTCGCTGTCGTAGTAGACAATTTCCTTGATGCGCCTTGTCTTCTTCTTCCTCCCGTCTTTTCTTTTGTGGCCCGAGCCTGAGTCGGTGGGCCTATCATCATTGGGCTCGTTGACGAAGGACTCCTTCTCCTTGTCGTTGATCACCATCCCCTTGCCCTTAGGATCCATCTCTTCGGGCGGTTAGTCCCTTTCTTGAAGAGAACGACTCCGATACCAATTGAGAGCACCTAGAGGGGGGGGGGGTGAATAGGTGATCCTGTAACACTTCAAAACTTAAGCCACAAAACTTGGTTAATAGTTAGCACAATAATTGCCAAGTGGCTATAGAGGAATCCTCAACAAAACACAATAACCAACAAAGATCAATCACAGAGATGGCACGGTGGTTATCCCGTGGTTCGGCCAAGACCAACGCTTGCCTACTCCACGTTGTGGCGTCCCAACGGACGAGGGTTGCAATCAACCCCTCTCAAGCGGTCCAAAGACCCACTTGAATACCACGGTGTTTTGCTTGCTTTATCTCAATCCCGTCTGCGAGGAATCTCCACAACTTGGAGCCTCTCGCCCTTACACTTGAAATTCACAAAGAACACGGAGCAAGGGAGGGATTAGCAACGCACACAAGACACAAGAATCAGAGTGTCAACACGCAAACAAGTCGCAACAAGAGCTCGCAACACAACTCAATGAGTTCACAACTCCACTAGAGCTCTATATGCTATCACAATGAAAAGAACGTGCGAAATCGATGTCTTGGTGCTTAGAAATGATTAGGAGATGCTTGGTGTGCTCCTCCATGCGCCTAGGGGTCCCTTTTATAGCCCCAAGGCAGCTAGGAGCCGTTGGGAGCAATCTTGGAAGGTTGATCTTGCCTTCTGTCGACTGGCGCACCGGACAGTCCGGTGCACACCGGACACTGTCCGGTGCACACCGGACACTGTCCGGTGCCCGATTTCCTTCCTTAAATAGCGAAGCCGACCGTTGGCAGCCTGAGAGCCGTTGGCGCACCGGACATGTCCGGTGCACACCGGACAGTCCGGTGCCATCTTCTAGCCATTGGCTCGGCCACGTGTCCCGCGCAGATTGCGCGGCCGACCGTTGGCTCACCGGACAGTCCGGTGAATTTTAGCCGTACGTCGCCGATGAATTCCCGAGAGCGGCCACTTCGCTCGAGCCAGCCTGGCGCACCGGACACTGTCCGGTGCACCACCGGACAGTCTGGTGCTCCCAAACTCAGCAGAGTCTTGGCTGCTCGAGCCAAGACATTTATAATTGGATTTTTCCTGTTTCTAGCACTTAGACACAATACATTAGTCCATAAAACAATGTACTAAGGCTGAGAAACATTCCTTTATTCTTGATTTGTACTTTGTCCACCTCTTTACACTTAGGCACTTGTGTTGGACACTAAATCACCAAAACACTTAGAAATGGCCCAAGGGCACATTTCCCTTTCACATGTCCATTAGGGATGTGTGTCCTAAGGAATCCGAAGAGCCTCCAAATGCACAAGATCAACCATCCTCCTCCATGCAAGCATCTCCACCAACCCAAAATGAGGACGAGGCTCAAGTTGATGAAGGAGAAGATCAAAGAGATGAGCCACCTCAAGATGACGGCAATGATCAAGGGGGAGATGCAAATGATCAAGACAAGGAGGATGAACAACCAAGGCCGCCACACCCAAGAGTCCACCAAGCAATACAACGAGATCATCCCATCGACACCATCCTCGGCGATATTCATAAGGGGGTAACTACTCGGTCTCGTGTTGCACATTTTTGTGAGCATTACTCTTTTGTTTCCTCTATTGAGCCACACAGGGTAGAGGAAGCGCTCCAAGATTCGGATTGGGTGATGGCGATGCAAGAGGAGCTCAACAATTTCATGAGGAACGAGGTATGGCATTTAGTTCCACGTCCTAACCAAAATGTTGTAGGAACCAAGTGGGTCTTCCGCAACAAGCAAGATGAGCATGGTGTGGTGACTAGGAACAAAGCTCGACTTGTGGCCAAGGGATACTCTCAAGTCGAAGGTTTGGATTTCGGTGAAACCTATGCACCCGTAGCTAGGCTTGAGTCCATTCGCATATTATTAGCCTATGCTACTTACCATGGCTTCAAGCTTTATCAACTGGACGTGAAGAGTGCCTTCCTCAATGGACCAATCAAGGAGGAGGTCTATGTTGAGCAACCTCCCGGCTTTGAAGATAGTGAGTATCCTAACCATGTCTATAGGCTCTCTAAGGCGCTTTATGGGCTCAAGCAAGCCCAAGAGCATGGTATGAATGCCTTAGAGATTTCCTTATTGCAAATGGCTTCAAAGTCGGCAAGGCCGATCCTACTTTATTCACTAAAACTCTTGACAATGATTTGTTTGTATGCCAAATTTATGTTGATGATATTATATTTGGGTCTACTAACGAATCTACTTGTGAAGAATTTAGTAGGACCATGACACAAAAATTCGAGATGTCTATGATGGGGGAGTTGAAGTATTTCTTAGGATTTCAAGTGAAGCAACTCCAAGAGGGCACCTTCATTTGCCAAACGAAGTACACTCAAGACATTCTAACCAAGTTTGGAATGAAGGATGCCAAGCCCATCAAGACACCCATGGGAACCAATGGGCATCTCGACCTCGACACGGGAGGTAAGTCCGTGGATCAAAAGGTATACCGGTCGATGATTGGTTCATTGCTTTATTTATGTGCATCTCGACCGGACATTATGCTTTCCGTATGCATGTGTGCAAGATTCCAAGCCGACCCTAAGGAATCACACCTTACGGCCGTAAAACGAATCTTGAGATATTTGGCTTATACTCCTAAGTTTGGGCTTTGGTACCCTCGGGGATCCACATTTGATTTGATTGGTTATTCGGATGCCGATTGGGCAGGGTGTAAGATTAATAGAAAGAGCACATCGGGGAGTTGCCAGTTCTTGGGAAGATCCTTAGTGTCTTGGGCTTCAAAGAAGCAAAATTCGGTCGCTCTTTCTACCGCCGAAGCCGAGTATATTGCCGCAGGCCATTGTTGTGCGCAATTGCTTTGGATGAGGCAAACCCTGCGGGACTATGGTTACAAATTAACCAAAGTTCCTCTTCTATGTGATAATGAGAGTGCAATCCGCATGGCGGATAATCTCGTTGAGCATAGCCGCACTAAACACATAGCCATTCGGTATCATTTTCTTAGGGATCACCAACAAAAGGGGATATCGAGATTGCATACATTAACACTAAAGATCAATTAGCCGATATCTTTACCAAGCCTCTTGATGAACAAACTTTTACCAAACTTAGACATGAGCTCAATATTCTTGATTCTAGGAATTTCTTTTGCTAACTTGCACACATAGCTCTTGAGTATACCTTTGATCATGTCTCTTTGATATATGCTATGACTAATGTGTTTTCAAGTGTATTTCAAAACAAGTCATAGGTATATTGAAAGGGAATTGGAGTCTTCGGCGAAGACAAAGGCTTCCACTCCACTCTACTACTCATCCTTCGCCGTCGCTCCGCCTCACTCTCCGTCTTTGGTATAATCTTCACTCATATGTTTTATTTGCCAAAGGGGAGAAAATAGTTAGGAAAGGGCTTATATCTCACTCAAAGTATCCATTTTTGGCGATTCATGCCAAAGGGGAGAAAGTATGAGCCCAAAGCAAAAGGACCGCACCACCACCCTAATTTTTAAAATTAATGATTTTCAATTGGTAAATTTCAAATTGGTATCTCTTTGTGTTCAAAAGGGGGAGCAAGTAGTATTTTCAAAACTTGATGTCTTAAAACCCTCTTGAACACTAAGAGGAGAATTTATTTGAGGGGGAGTTTTGTTTAGTCAAAGGAAAAGCATTTCAAACAAAAGGAGAAAAATTTCAAATCTTGAAAATGTTTCTCAAAATCCCATTCATTTACCTTTGACTATCTTGCAAAAGGACTTTGAAAAGAATTTACAAAAGAATTTGCAAAAACAAAACATGTGGTGCAAGCGTGGTCCAATATGTTAAAAATGAAGAAACAATCCATGCATATCATGTAAGTATTTATATTGGCTCAATTCCAAGCAACCTTTGCACTTACATTATGCAAACTAGTTCATTTATGCACTTTTACGTTTGCTTTGGTTTGTGTTGGCATCAATCACCAAAAAGGGGGAGATTGAAAGGGAATTAGGCTTATACCTAGTTCCTAAATAATTTTGGTGGTTGAATTGCCCAACACAAATAATTGGACTAACTAGTTTGCTCTAGTGTATAAGTTATACAGGTGCCAAAGGTTCACACTCAGCCAATAAAAAGACCATGTTTTGGGTTCGACAAAGGAGCAAGGGACAACCGAAGGCACCTCTGGTCTGGCGCATCGGACTGTCCGGTGTGCCACCGGACATGTCCGGTGCACCAGAGGACTCCAAACTCAAACTCGTCACCTTCGGCAAATTCCAGAGGCAACTTCGCTATAATTCACCGGACTGTCCGGTGTACACCGGACATGTCCGGTGCTCCAAGGAAGAGCGGCCTCCGGAACTCGCCAGCCTCGGGAATTCACTTCGGCAGCTTCGCTATAATTCACCGGACTGTCCGGTGTGCACCGGACTGTCCGGTGTGCACCGGACTGTCCGGTGTAACAGCGGGGCAACGGCTATTTCGGCGCCAACGGCTACCTGCGACGCATTAAATGCGCGCCAGCGCGCGCAGAGGGCATGCACGCCCATGCTGGCGCACCGGACACTCAACAGTACATGTCCGGTGCGCCACCGGACATCCAGGCGGGCTCAGAAGACAGAGCTCCAACGGTCGAATCCCAACGGCTTTGGTGACGTGGCTGTCGCACTGGACATGTCCGGTGTGCACCGGACTGTCTGGTGCGCCATCGAACAGACAGCCTCACCAAACGGCTAGTTTGGTGGTTGGGGCTATAAATACCCCCAACCACCCATCATTCATAGCATCCAAGTTTTCACACTTCCAACCCTTTACAAGAGCTAGGCATTCAATTCTAGACACACTCAAGAGATCAAATCCTCTCCCAAATTCCACACAAAGCTTTAGTGACTAGTGAGAGAGATTTGCTTGTGTTCTTTCAAGCTCTTGCGCTTGGATTGCTTTCTTCTTTCTTGATTTCCTCTTGCGATCAAACTCACTTGTAATTGAGGCAAGAGACACCAATCTTGTGGTGGTTCTTGTGGGAACTTTGTGTTCCAAGTGATTGAGAAGAGAAAGCTCACTCGGTCCGCGGGACCGTTTGAGAGAGGGTAAGGGTTGAAAGAGACCCGACCTTTGTGGCCTCCTCAATGGGGAGTAGGTTTGCGAGAACCGAACCTCGGTAAAACAAATCCGCATGTCACACTCTCTATTCGCTTGCGATTTGTTTTGCGCCCTCTCTCGGACTCGATTATATTTCTAACGCTAACCCGGCTTGTAGTTGTGATTATTTTTAAGAATTTCAGTTTCGCCCTATTCACCCCCCCCCTCTAGGCGACTTTGAGTACCCCTGCCTTCGGGAGGCAGAGCTTTCGGCCCGTCGGACCACGGCGTCCTCCAGGAGATTCTTGAGCTCTCCCTGGATACGCTGCCCCTCGGTGGTTGATGGCTCCGGCATCGCGCAGAGAAGTATTGCCGCTGCAGCCAGGTTTTGGCCGACTCCACTGGAAACCGGTGGCGGCCTTACCCTGACGTCGTCGGCGATGCGGTGTTGGATGCCCTGGGGGAGATGACGCGCTTCTCCGGCCGGAGGTTGGCCCGCCCATTCCTGCCCGATGTCCCAGCGGATCGGCTCAAGCGTTCCTGCTCCCTCGTCAAGTCTGGCCTGCATCTCGTGGATTTGCTCGAGCTATGGGTCATGACCCCCCGCCGGGACGGGGACCACAGCTAGCTCCCGAAGGATGTCAACGCGAGGCACGGGCCTAGGGGGATCACCGTTCTCCGGTATACCAAGATGGTTGCCTTCGCTGGGACCCCCTAGATTGACGTGGAAACATTCGCGACTTGGACCGCAGTCCTCATCGCCGAGGCTATGGCTACCGTCGGAACAGTTGGAAAGGTAGTAGTCGCATGCGGTCATGAAGTCCCGCACGACACTAGGGTTACCAAGTCCGGAGAAATCCCAACAGAGGTCGGGCTCGCCATCTTCCTCGGACCCCGAGGGCCCGTAGGTCGAGACGGCCGTCAGCCGGTCCCAGGGTGACCGCACACGATACCACAGAGGGTTTGGACTCGCCTCTATGAGAATGTCCACATAAGCGGAGTTGCTTGGCGGGTCGAGGCCGAATCCAAAAGGCGCGAGATGGGAATCGGTCGGTACCTTTGGGTCGACGGGCGGTGACGAAGTCACGTCAGGGACTGACTGCACCGTCGTCTCAGGTACGAGGGTGACGCCTAGCAAGTCCTTCGTGAGCGTGCTGGCGTCGTCCGTTTGCTTGAGGTTGGTGTGTTGTGGGGAGACGGCGCTCGTCTTCGTCTCAGACGCGAGGCCGATGCCCGACGCGCTCTCCGTTGGGGCGCCGGCGCCGTCGACTCGCTCGACAGCCAACGAGGTGCCGCCTCCTGCTTGGCCTTGGTTGCCTCGCCTCCTCCTCCGTCGGCGGGGGAGGGGACGGGACAAGCCCGAATGTCGTCCTTCCACCACGTGGGGAAGGCGTCGTCGATTTCCCCACCGGCGGGCGGGTTGTCGACCGCCATTGTCGCTGTCGCGCGGCGGGGAAGGAGTATCATGTTGTAGCTGTCGTCGAGGGACATGAACTCAAGACTCCCAAAACGGAGCACCGTCCCGGGCTGGAGAGGTTGCTGGAGACTGCCCATCTGGAGCTTAACGGGAAGCTGTTCGTCAACACGCAGCAGGCCCTACCTGGCGCGCCAACTGTCGGCGTTTCGAAACCCGGGGGGTCCCTGGACCGACGAGTAAATTGTCGCCGCGTGCCCCAGCCCAGATGGGTCAGCGCGAGGCGGAATGCGAAGTGGGGAGAAGCAGCCGGAGGGAGACAGGCGTGGGAGGTGGAACCCGCGGCCTTCGTTTTAGCCCCGCACCCAGGTCGGGTGCGCTTGTAGTAGGGGGTTACAAGCGTCCACGCGGGAGGGAGCAAGCGGCCTTGCGCGAGCGCGGTCCCGTCCTTCCCCGCGCGGCCAACCCTTAGTAAGAGGGCCCTGGACCTCCCTTTTATAGGCGTAAGGAGAGGATCCAGGTGTACAATGGGGGTGTAGCAGTGTGCTAACGTGTCTAGCGGAGGAGAGCTAGTGCCCTAAGTACATGCCATCGTGGCAGCCGGAGAGGTTTTGACACCCAGTTCGTGTGGTGTCGTGGCCGTCGGAGGAGCGCTGGAGCCTGGCGGAGGGACAGCTATTGGGGCTGTCGAGTCCTTGCAGACGTCCTCTTGCTTCCGTAAGGGGGCTGAGAGCCGCCGTCATCATAGAGCGTGCGGGGCGCCATCATTACTCGTATAGTGGAGCGAGCCAGATGGGACGCCGGTCTTGTTCCCCGTAGCCTGAGTCAGCTCGGGGTAGGGTAATGATGGCGCCTCCTATCGACGTGGTCAGTCCGTGCCCTAGGTTGGGCGAGGTGGAGGCTCCTCCGAGGTCGAGGTCGAGTCTGTCTTCCAAGGTCGAGGTCGAGTCCGAGCCCCCGGGTCGGACAAGGAGGAGACCGTCGGCTGAGGCCAGGGCTGAGTCCGAGCCCTAGGGTCGGGCGAAGTGGAGTTCGTCGTCCTTCGGGGCTGAGCCCGAGTCCGAGCCCTGGGGTCGGGCGAAGCGGAGTTCGTCGTCTTCCGGGGCCGAGCCCGAGTCCGAGCCCTGGGGTCGGGCGAAGCGGAGTTCGTCGTCTTCCGGGGCTGAGCCCGAGTCCGAGCCCTGGGGTCGGGCGAAGCGGAGTTCGTCGTCTTCCGAGGCTGAGCCTGAGTCCGAGCCCTGGGGTCAGGCGGAGCGGAGTTCGCCGTCTTCCGGGGCTGAGCCCGAGTCCGAGCCCTGGGGTCAGGCGAGGCAGAGTTCATCGTCTTCTAGGGCTGAGCCCGAGTCCGAGCCCTGGGGTCGGGCGGAGCGGAGTTCGCCGTCTTTCGGGGCTGAGCCCGAGTCCGAGCCCTGGGGTCGGGCGAAGCGGAGTTTCCTATGACGCCTGAGGCCGGACTTGGCTGCTGTCAGCCTCACTCTATCGAGTGGCTCAGCTGTCGGAGTGGCGCAGGCGGCGCTGTCCTCTTGTCAGACCGGTCAGTGGAGCGGCGAAGTGACTGCGGTCACTTCGGCTCTATCGACTGGAGGGCGTGCGTCAGGATAAAGGTGTCAGGCCACCTTTGCATTAAATGCCCCTGCGATTTGGTCGATTGGCGTGGCGATTTGGCCAAGGTTGCTTCTTGGTGAATACTGGGCCTCGGGCGAGCCGAAGGTGTGTCCGTTGCTGGAGGGGGTCCTCGGGCGAGACGTAGATCCTCCGGGGTCGGCTGCCCTTGCCCGAGGCTAGGCTCGGGCGAGGCGTGATCGCGTCCCTCGAATGGACTGATCCTTGACTTAATCGCACCCATCAGGCCTTTGCAGCTTTGTGCTGATGGGGGTTACCAGCTGAGATTTAGGAGTCTTGAGGGTACCCCTAATTATGGTCCTCGACATATATGCACATAAAGATTTAGCAAACGGATTGCATATCCTTGCAAGGACTATTTCAGGAACTTTACCTCAACTCACTTCTAGGATATACGAGGTAAGTGCACGTATCAATATAAATAAGCCACTTTGACTGATGGTGTTCGATCGACTAGATCTACATATTTGATAGAAAGTTCCATAAAGGTTCACATATTGATCATCAAACTCATGCCTTCAGGGTATAGAATATGACATTTATTGTCTCACGATTGTGATCAATATAAGCATTCGCTCCCCCTGACGATGACATATGTCAAAGTCGTTATCCCTCATAACTCAAGCATATTCTTCAAGATATATGTCTCATTGTCCATCTGGAATAACGAGAATGGATGAAGTTGGGGTGCTATCATTTTCTATCTTACACCACAATTTATAGTTGTGCAAAGCAAATAACATGTCCTTCAATAGGACTTAGGGGATAATATAGTTGCAATAGTACATATTCTAAATATGACACATCGCTCCAGGCGTTCATCCATCGCAACATCTATGATGGTGTAACAAAAGTCCATCAAAGATCGTAATCCATCAGGGATTTTTCATCGATCAGATACATCGATATAGTCTGTCATTCTGGCACAATGGGGATATTTTGCTAGTAACACCTAAACCTTATAGGTTTCTGCCATCAGGGCTTTAGAGGATACCGTAATTCCACATCTAGTGGAAATTACCATGAGTAGAACTCAAGGAATGCACATGTGCTTATTCGGTGAACTTCAAGTCCTTTGGTACCTCATCTTATTCCTTTTCGAGTCTATATGGGTCTTTATCCCTTTATAGGGATTATCAAACTTCGATGTTTAACACAGACTTTATTTCTTCTGGAAAAGTTCCATCAAGGAACTATAATCTCATCTAGGAGATATTCTCTCTACATAGAAGAGTGTTCATTCGTCAGGAATGTATTATTCGGTACGAGATTTATATGTTGCATATTTATAATTCAAAGATATGGATCCTCCTAGGATCTCATGACGGATCTTCAGAATCCTATTAACTGCATAATTTAATTCATGCCATTTGCCAGATATATTACATAGCAGAACAGTGTTTATTCAACACATACGTGGGATGGGTCTCTCACAAGACCACTTGAACCATCGCATTCACCACACATTATTTCAATAGTGCCCATAAATGTCCGAACTTCAAGCTCATGACTTTCATTTTGCGATTATTGGTTCAGCCTCGATTGCATTTATCAATGACCCGATAAGAGAGCTTAAAGCACTCATGCCTAGGACTTTGTTTTGAATCCCTTTGCAATATATAGAGGCAAGATACGTGTCGACACATTTGTCTCCCACATTTAATAATGATCTCCGTCATTTCCCAAAACGAAAGATTCATTGTTCCGTATTCCCAGCACAATGATATTGCGCGCATTGCTAGGAATTTCATCATCAAGATGAACCTCTTCGTGAGGCAAATCACCATCAGGGTGAATTAATCGGAGGAGAGTTATCACAGACC
This sequence comes from Zea luxurians, assembly GCA_029449295.1. NCBI lineage: Eukaryota > Viridiplantae > Streptophyta > Magnoliopsida > Poales > Poaceae > Zea > Zea luxurians. The sequence continues at coordinate 19,924,545 of JAOPSE010000019.1, read as the reverse complement.
ATGTGAATCTGCAATCAGAACATATGCTTTGACTAAGGCTGATGGATCATATTCGCAGGCGTCCCCGAGAATAGATCAAATGCCAATAAGTCAAATGTGGATATGATATTAATCCCGGGTATATCCACATCTACATCAGGTAGAAGCATTCAAACCAATATGGTTACTCCTCAACGATTTCTGGCAAACTCCATATACACAGGAGTACACTCCGAACGACGAGTTCAGTTTGGCTTTTGTGCGTTTAATAGAATATTGAGGCATTACACTATATGGGCATTCCTCCCCTAATGCTGAGATGTTCTAAAAGCATACAGATAAAATCTCCAACCACAATCATCCAGTTGTGGCCAATGTATGCTATTGTGGTGATTTATTTGGGAAATCTTACGCACATTACAGATCGGGGTTTTATGCAGTGAGCTGTGGACTTAGATTAATGTAGTGGCATGAATACTACATATTTTTTCTTCAACATGAAGGGTTAGTCTCAACATCCAGTGAGACACGCAACAACAAGTTGCTTCGTGGTTACAATTCTGCAAACTTATTGTTATTATTACCAAATGCACAGTCAATCATTAAGATTTAGACTAACATGCACAACACTATTTTATCCATAAGGCTTCTTCAGGGGCTCATGAATACCATTCGTCGTTTGGAGCCATTAGTTGACTTCAGATCAACAAGTAAAATGACCATCAGGGTCTAACGCTCACAAAGACATTCACTGGTTGCATTGTGTTTTGAGGCACATAGGAAAATGTGTGTTTATATTGGAAGTAAAGTGCACGACATCAGGCCAATGCTGCCAAGCAAAGATTTTTATATGCAGAGATGTATAGTCCAGCTCGTTTTTATCACTGCCCATGGTTTACCCAATTACTCATACCCCTCTGAAATTTGGTATCCATTAATGCAACATTTTTAGGTATAATAATTTTGAGAGAGAACTTATAACAATGGTCAATTATTTATGGTGTTACCAGCAGGGCAAATATTTCTCCTCATATTATATACCAACTTGTTCTATAAAGCATTATTTCGATCTCTTCATTGTTCAGCAAAAAGAGAAGCTTTGGAATAGAACAGACAAGGCCAAGAATTCATTTTTATCTAGGAAAATCACCATATAACTAGCTTTTGATGAAGCAAATGATGATAACTGCTTGGCAAGAACGAAACAAGACTGGTATCCGCCTAGGATCCATCTTCAACAACAGATAGTACTGCTCTCATACGAAGAAATCATCAGGAGTAGAGAGGATACAACAGGTCTCCACAAGATCTTCATATTTCTATCACAAATTATCATCACTAGTAGTCTAGTGGTCAAGACATATGACTCTTCTGGCTCTGAGGACCAAGAATATGTTAATGTCTAATTTAGCTTCAAGCTCTGTGGTGATGTGGGATTTCATAGTTATTTGTCTACTCTTCTCACTTCTGGTAGATCGGAGGTAGATAATGGTAAGCATGCCAAAGGGTGGAATTCAGTGTAGTTCGGCTACATAAACCCTAGGTATGTGTCCATTCAGGACCGACCTTTACCATTTAGCTTACAGTGTATACCAAATTGTCAAAGGACTATCCCGAGTCAATTCAATGACTATAAGTATTTACAATTCTGAGAGATGTATGCGACACAAGCATAGAGGTCCTAGATAGAACGAATAAAGTGGTTCGACGGGAACACACTATGGTTTTCACACCAACATAGTGAAAAAAATTCTCAGAATAACCTTTCAATGTACTCGCAACTTCGTGTTGCTAGGGTACTAGCCATTTATCTCAAAGTTCGCTTCATGTCGTTCAACGACAAAGAGAGCAACGTGTCAACATCTGGTTGAGCAATGTATAACTGAGATTTATATCCTTAAATCATTTGGTAAGGTCTTATTTACTAATAAAATCCCAATTTGTGATGTCTTCTGTGCCAAAAAAAGCTTTCATGCATTAATATTGAATTTCTTCAGGTTACTTCAGGTAAAACTTTATGCACGAGGAGAGAGCAGAGATTTAACTTATCTGTGTTCTGTTGTATTTCAATTTAATTTCCCAGATTATTCAAGCACTATAGAGCTTGATATAGGTGTTATGGCCACTTGGCGATATATATAAATATATGATGTCACACAATACAATCAAATAAAATAGAGACAAATAAAATTGTTTATGAAGGTTGCGCATAATGCGACTTTAGGGGCTTGAATAACCCACCACAATCCATGTGAGTACAAGCTCTAGCGTATGTGGCGTCAACGCATGTGCGACCATCAGGGCTACGACAGCATAACAAGCCTTTGTAATAAGCGCAACAGGCACAATATTGGCTCAATAGTCGGGGTACACGATAAGTCCACACAACGTGCGCAACAGGCGCATTTGTGGCTCGATGATCATGACAGACGAATAGTGCCTACAGGGCATGCGAAAAAATACGCAACTCGGTGATGGCGGTCCGATTCAACGGGAGTGGTCCGATTAAGCGAGAGCGCGACATAGCAATTACCTGACGCAGCCAAGTTCGTACGACACAAATACTGCGTCGTGTTGCCAGGGCGCAGCCAATGCTCAGCTAATGTCAAAACTCGACCGATAAATGACGTACCCTAATTGACGTGTCCAAGTACACATTATACAATTTAATCGCTCAGCGTGAGCTCGAAAGCTCATTGCATCACAAGTACTTAGAGCGATACGAAAAAATGTAACTGTTGGCGTTTCGACCCTGGGGGGGTCCCTGGACCGATGAGTAAATTGTCGCCGCGTGCCCCGGCCCAGATGGGTCAGCGCGAGGCGGAACGCGAAGGGGGAGAGCAGCCGGAGGGAGACAGGCGTGGGAGGTGGAACCCCCAGCCTTCGTGTTAGCCCCGCGCCCAGGTCGGGTGCGCTTGCAGTAGGGGGTTACAAGCGTCCATGCGGGAGGGAGCGAGCGGCCTTGCGCGAGCGCCGTCCCGTCCTTCCCCGCGCGGCCAACCCTCTGTAAGAGGGCCCTGGACCTCCCTTTTATAGGCGTAAGGAGAGGATCCAGGTGTACAATGGGGGTGTAGCAGTGTGCTAACGTGTCTAGCGGAGGAGAGCTAGCGCCCTAAGTACATGCCATCGTGGCAGCCGGAGAGGTTTTGGCACCCAGTTTGTGTGGTGTCGTGGCCGTCGGAGGAGCGCTGGAGCCTGGCGGAGGGACAGCTGTCGGGGCTGTCGAGTCCTTGCTGACGTCCTCTTGCTTCCGTAAGGGGGCTGAGAGCCGCCGTCGTCATAGAGCGTGCGGGGCGCCATCATTACTCGTATAGTGGAGCGAGCCAGATGGGACGCCGGTCTTGTTCCCCGTAGCCTGAGTCAGCTCGGGGTAGGGTAATGATGGCGCCTCCTGTCGACGTGGCCGGTCCGTGCCCTAGGTTGGGTGAGGTGGAGGCTCCTCCGAGGTCGAGGTCGAGTCTGTCTTCCAAGGTCGAGGTCGAGTCCGAGCCCCCGGGTCGGACAAGGCGGAGACCGTCGGCTGAGGCCAGGGCTGAGTCCGAGCCCTAGGGTCGGGCGAAGTGGAGTTCGTCGTCCTTCGGGGCTGAGCCCGAGTCCGAGCCCTAGGGTCAGGCGAAGCGGAGTTCGTCGTCTTCCGGGGCTGAGCCCGAGTCCGAGCCCTGGGGTCGGGCGAAGCGGAGTTCGTCGTCTTCCGGGGCTGAGCCCGAGTTCGAGCCCTGGGGTCGGGCGGAGCGGAGTTTGCCGTCTTCTGGGGCTGAGCCCGAGTCCGAGCCCTAGGGTTGGGCGGAGCAGAGTTCACCGTCTTCTGGGGCTGAGCCCGAGTCCGAGCCCTGGGGTCGGGTGAAGCGGAGTTTGTTGTCTTCCGGGGCTGAGCCCGAGTCCGAGCTCTGGGGTCGGGCGAGGCGGAGTTCGTCGTCTTCCGGGGCTGAGCCCGAGTCCGAGCCCTGGGGTCGGGCGGAGCGGAGTTCGCCGTCTTCTAGGGCTGAGCCCAAGTCCGAGCCCTAGGGTCGGGCGAAGCAGAGTTTCCTATGACGCCTGAGGCCGGACTTGGCTGCTGTCAGCCTCACTCTGTCGAGTGGCTCAGCAGTCGGAGCGGCGCAGGCAGCGCTGTCCTCTTGTCAGACCGGTCAGTGGAGTGGCGAAGTGACTGCGGTCACTTCGACTCTGTCGACTGGAGGGCGTGCGTCAGGATAAAGGTGTCAGGCCACCTTTGCATTAAATGCCCCTGCGATTTGGTCAGTTGGCGTGGCGATTTGGCCAAGGTTGCTTCTTGGTGAAGACTGGGCCTCGGGCGAGCCGAGGGTGTGTCCGTTGCTGGAGGGGGTCGTCGGGCGAGACGTAGATCCTCCGGGGTCGGCTGCCCTTGCCCGAGGCTGGGCTCAGGCGAGGCGTGATCGCGTCCCTCGAATGGACCGATCCTTGACTTAATCGCACCCATCAGGCCTTTGCAGCTTTGTGCTGATGGGGGTTACCAGCTGAGATTTAGGAGTTTTGAGGGTACCCCTAATTATGGTCCCCGACAGTAGCCCCCGAGCCTCGAAGGGAGTGTTAATACTCGCTTGGAGGCTTTTGCCGCACTTTTTTGCAAGGGGACCGGCTTTTTTTGGTTGCATTTTTTTCTGGTGGGTGCGCGCAAGCGCACCCGCCGGGTGTAGCCCCCGAGGCCTCGGAGGAGTAGTTTGACTCCTTCGAGGTCTTAGTGCGTTTCGCAACACTTCGGCTGGTCTGGTTGTTCCCTCATGCGAGCTAGCCGTAGCCCGGGTGCACGGTCGGGTCCCAAGTTCTTGGGCTGGTATGTTGACGCTGTCAACGGTTTGGCCGGAGCCGGGTTTGCGAGAGCAGCCCCCGAGCCTCTGCACAGGGCGAGAGGACAGTCAAGGACAGACTCGACTTTTTTACATACGCCCCTGCGTCGCCTTTCCGCAAGGAGGAGGGGGGAAAGCGCCATGTTGCCCTCGGAGGGCGCCGAACATGGTGTCTCCAGTGAGCTACTGGCGGGTGATCCGAGTGGACGCCCGTGCCCCATTTGTTAGGGGTCGACTAGAGGCCCGGAGGCGCGCTCCAAAAGTACCTGCGGGTGATCTGCCGGACCCGGTCCCCTTTTGACGGGGTCCGAGGGCTCGATGCCTCCCTTTGATGGGATTCCGTTACAAGATCGTTCCCGCTGGTCTCGGAAATGTCCTAGGGTACCTCGGGAGCGTAGCCCGAGCCTTGGTTATGTATCGAACGTACCCAGGGTCATCCCTCGCTCTATGTCTGAGGCGACTGTGAACCCTTCGAGGGCCAGCCTACGAACCCCTGATCAGTAGTGGGCACGGAGCCCGAGTGGCCTGAGGCGGCCGTTGAACCCTTCCGAGGGGCCAGCCATCGAACCTCTGACCAGTAGTGGGCGCAGAACCCAAGCGCTCTGAGGCGGCCGTTGAACCCCTCCGAGGGGCCAGCCTTTGAACCTCTGATCAGTAGGGAGGCTTGGGGCCTATTTCCTTCACGGAGAAGGATCCTTTTCGGGGTATCCCCCTTTCCCGGTCCCTGTTGTAAGAGAGAGAAAGAGGAAAAGGAAAAGGATACGAAATCGAATGACGTGGCGTACCTTTTTCGACGCGGTCATTATGGCGAAGGCGAAGCGTCGCTTGCTTCTCCTGCCTGAGGCGCTGCCTGTCCCGCCGCGGAGTTAATGCGACGGGGCGAGTGGTTCGCGAGGCGGCCGTTGCGCGTGTGCGAGCCGTTCGAGGAACGGAACACGGGCACGCCGTCTTCACGCCATGAGAGAGGGTTCTCTCGCTGCCCCTGGATAGGACATAAGCTTGGCTGACGATGTGACCGCTGCTCCTGCCCGCCTGCCACCACCATTACTGCTGGCCCATTTTTGGCCGTATTGACCATCGCGCCTGGCTGGCACTGCTGGGTCATACGCAGGGTTGCCTCGAGTCGCGGTACTGGTTCCGCAGTCGAGGAGGCGCGGTAGTGGTGCGAGTGGCGGTGCAGTTGCTCGCACGTAGCAACCGGCGCGTCGGTTGCATGACGTGTGGGCCTGGGCCTCCATGCTGGGCGCGTTGGAGTCGAAGGGGCGCGCCCACTTGGCACGGTTGCATGCCGACTGCATGGCTGTCCACCCTTTCACCCGCTGGTCTGGGCGAAAGTGGAGGAATGCTTGTAACCGCTGGGCAGTTGCATGCCGTGCACGCGGCGGTTTGGCTCCTTCTGCCTTGGACCTGCTTGCATGACGCGTGGGGCCCAGCCCCCGTGTCATAGAGGAAGGACCTTGGAGCGTGTTGGAGAAGACTTAGCCCGCAATGGCTGAGGACGCAAGTGGGGAGAGTTGCTTTTAAAAGGAGGGTGACCCCCTTGAAAGACGACCATGTCTTTGCGTTCCCTTATGCGTCGTGTCTCTCCACCTTCCGAGCCCCCGGATGGGGGACGCCCGCAATCCTTCCGCCTTGTCGTTGGAGGAACGCAACTTCGTGGAAGTTGGTACCTTTCAGCCATCATTCGGCTTCAAGGATTTTCATTAGGCAGCCCGGCCGCATCCCCTCACCGGTGGTCACCCAAGATGGTGACCTCCAGCTTGATGGCGAGGAGAAGCGAACCGGGCTGCGGCCTCTGCCCCTCCCTCAACTTCAAGGATGTTTATCATCAGTGCTGGGGAGGGGAGTGTGCCGAGTTGTGGTCGGTCCCTGCGCGGGCGGTGGCCCGCTCCTTCCCTGAGTGATCGGGGGGAAGGGCGTTCGCCGTTCGTGGCGTTGGCAGCTGCCGCGTGCCTGGCTCTCTGAGCCGAGTGGCTTCGGAGCCGCTCCCGGCGCCGCCTTTCGCCACGACAGCCGGAAGAGGTTTCTCCGCCGACGAGCTAGTCGGTGCCGCCCACGGACTGACCTCCAACTCTACGGCCTTCTGCCCGTCCTTGCCTCTCGAGTGAGGGCATGGGCGAGGGCTTCATGGCAGCAGCATCCACCCTGAGGTCATCGCTGCTGCTGTTCGGCCCCCCGGAGCAGAAGTCGTCGTCGTCATTGCCGGAGCGGGCGGCGGCGAGCCACCCATCGGCCTTTTGTTGCTCCGCAGCCCCCCTATCGTGCGGAGTTGTTCGTACCTGCGGAGGTGGAACCGGAGTTCCGTTTGTAATGGCACTTTGAGTGCCGGTGTCTTGTTCATTGCGGCTGTCGGGGCCTGAACACGTATGTACTTTCGGCGCGGAGCCGTGTTTTTTCCTCATTTTCGAGCACTAAGACTCGCCTGTTGGTTATCTGAACCGCTTCACCAAGCGTGAGTCGCCTCGTGCGAAGGTGACGAGTGAGGTATCCGTATCCCGAAGGCGTAGGAGTCCCTCGGCTCGGTCGGCCTTGCTGTCCGAGGCTTCTCTCGCTTAGTTAAAGGGACCCCTCGACCGCTCTTCGATGAGCCGAAGCCGGAGGTAGCGGTGTCAGCACGGACAGAGGCAGAGTTGGCTCGAAAAGAAGATTTGGTCGGCCAGAGCCTGGCCGGGTCGTCCACTGGTGGGACCGACGCCGGAGTTGAGTTGCCGAAGCCCCAAGCCGGGCTGATGTCTTCGGGGGACAGCTGGCCGAGGCCTCGAGGTGCCCGGCCGAGCCGTCTGCTCGGGCCGGATTCCTGGAGAAGACCCTGGCGGCGATGGCTCGGGTGTGGTGCTGATGTCGTCCTTCGAGGTGGAGATCTTCCAACTGCGTCGCCGTCCGAGGCTAGGTCAGACCCCGCCGAAGGTGTAGTTGACGCCGAGGGTGCTGCTGCCCCCCTTCAACTGTCGACGTCCGAGCCTGCAGGATCGGGTTGTCTTATAGTGTGTGTATGTTTTCTGCGGCCGCCGAGGCCCAAACACACCATCGTCGTGTTGTAAAGCTATGTTTCTTTTCCTCTTGTTTCGAGTATCCGGACTTATTTGTCAGTAACAGAATTGTTTGTGCGGGCGAGAGTTGCTTTTCACGAAAGGTGATGAGTGAGGTATCCGTATCCTGGAGGCGTAGGAATCCCTCGGCTCGGTCGGCCTTGCCGCTTACGCGCACTCTTACTCGTCCATAGGGTTTTGTCACCGACGCAGTCGAGAAGGCTCGAAAAATCATTCCGGCAGAGGAGCTTTCGAGCGTGAAGACTTGTTCGGTCCACGGAATCATTTATCCGAGCGCGAGTTACTTATCGCAGAAGGTGATGAGTGAGGTATCCGTATCCCGGAGGCGTAGGAGTCCCTCGGCTCGGTCAGCCTTGGCTGCTTACGTGTACTCCGTCGTTTTCAGGATCCACTTTCAAAGTAGTCGAAAAGCACGAAAGGTATTCTGGCAGAAAAGATTTTTTTTCTTTTTTCGAGGAAAATTTCGACGCAGAGGGGGTTCCCCCCTTCTAGCCCCCGAGGGAGGGTCGGGCTTTGCCGAGGCAAGGATGACCCTTCCTTGATGACCAGACTTTATGTGTGAACGAGGTGTACGAATAACTTGGAAGCATCTTAAGGGTAGAAGCGACGTAGTTGTTGGATGTTCCAAGCGTTGTTGTAGACCTCGCCTTGACTGTTGGCCAACTTGTATGTTCCGGGCTTCAGAACCTTGGCGACGACGAACGACCCTTCCCAGGGAGGCGTGAGTTTGTGCTGCCCTCGGGCGTCTTGTCGCAGCCGAAGCACCAGGTCGCCCACCTGGAGGTCTCGGGACCGAACCCCTCGGGCGTGGTAGCGTCGCAGGGACTGCTGGTACCACGCCGAGTGTAGTAAGGCCATGTCCCGAGCCTCCTCCAGCTGGTCCAGTGAGTCTTCTCGATTAGCTTGATTGTTTTGGTCGGCGTAGGCCCTCGTCCTCGGGGAACCGTATTCTAAGTCTATGGGCAAGATGGCCTCGGCCCCATAGACTAGAAAGAACGGTGTGAAGCCCATGGCTCGGCTCGGCGTTGTCCTCAGACTCCAGACCACCGAGGGGAGTTCCTTCATCCACCGCTTACCGAACTTGTTGAGGTCGTTGTAGATCCGAGGCTTGAGCCCTTACAGGATCATGCCGTTAGCCCGCTCTACTTGCCCATTCATCATGGGGCGAGCCACGGCGGCCCAGTCCACCTGGATGTGGTGATCCTCATAGAAGTCCAGGAACTTTCTGCCAGTGAACTGGGTGCCGTTGTCGGCGATGATGGAGTTCGGGACCCTAAAGCGATGGATGATGTTGGTGAAGAACGCCACCGCCTGTTCGGACCTGATGCTATTTAGTGGTCGGACCTCGATCCACTTGGAGAATTTGTCGATGGAACCAACAGGTGCGTGTAGCCCCCGGGTGCCTTCTGCAAGGGGTCGACAAGGTCCAGACCCCACACAGCAAACGACCAGGTGATGGGTATGGTCTGTAGAGCCTGAGCGGGCAGGTGGGTCTGCCTCGCGTAGAACTGACACCCTTTGCAGGTGCGGACAATTCTAGTGGCGTCGGCCACCGCCGTCGGCCAGTAGAAACCTTGTCGGAAGGCGTTCCCAACAAGGGCTCGAGGTGCTGCGTGATGGCCGCAAGCCCCCGAGTGTATCTCTTGTAGGAGCTCCTGACCTTCGGCGATGGAAATGCATCGCTGGAGGATGCCCGAGGGGCTGCGGTGGTAGAGCTCCTTCCCATCTCCCAGCAAGATGAACGACTTGGCGCGCCACGCCAACCGCCGAGCTTCGGCTTGGTCGAGGGGTAGCTCTCCTCGGTGGAGATATTGCAGGTACGGGGTCTGCCAGTTTTGATTAGGCGTGACCCCGCTCCACTCCTCCTCGATGCGTAGTGCCTCACCCTCGGGGGCCGAGGGTACCTCGGGCCGAGCCGAGGGTACCTCGGACTGTGCCGAGGGTGCCTCGGGCTAGGCCGAAACCTTCTTGGGCTCGGGCTTGTCGTCGATCTTGACGGAGGGTTGATGCAGGTCTCGGGAGAATACGTTCGGGGAACTGTTGTTCGCCCGAGGCTATTTTAGCTAGCTCGTCCGCAGTCTCGTTGTAGCGTCGGGCGATGTGGTTGAGCTCGAGCCCGTAGAACTTGTCTTCCAGGCGCCGAACCTCATCGCAGTAGGCTTCCATCTTCGGGTCGCGGCAGTGGGAGGTCTTCATGACTTGGTCGATGACTAGCTGTGAGTCACCACGAGCGTCGAGGCGTCGGACCCCTAGCTCGATGGCGATTTGCAACCCGTTTACCAGAGCCTCATACTCAGCTACGTTGTTGGACACTGGGAAGTGGAGGCATAGCACGTAGCGTAGGTGCTTCCCGAGGGGCGAGATGAAGAGCAGGCCCACGCCGGCCCCCGTCTTCATCAGCGACCCGTCGAAAAACATGGTCCAGAGCTCCGGTTGGATCAGAGCTGTTGGGAGCTGGGTGTCGAGCCATTCGGCCACAAAGTCCGCCAAGACCTGGGACTTGATGGCTTTCCGGGGGGCGAACGAGATCGTCTCGCCCATGATCTCCACCGCCCACTTTGCAATTCTACCCGAGGCCTCTCGGGACTGGATGATCTCCCCCAGGGGGAAGGATGACACCACAGTTACCGGATGAGACTCGAAGTAGTGTCGCAACTTCCGCCACGTCAGGATCACCGTGTACAGCAGCTTCTGAATTTGTGGGTAGCGGTTCTTGGTCTCGGACAGTACCTCACTGATGAAGTAGACTGGCCTCTGGACGGGCAATGCATGCCCCTCTTCTCGTGTCTCAACCATAATCGCGGCGCTAACCACCTGAGTGGTCGAGGCGACGTAGATCAAGAGGGCTTCTCCGGCAGCGGGGGGCACCAAGATGGGCACGTTCGTGAGGAGCGCCTTCAGGATCCCGAGTGCTTCCTCGGCCTTAGGGGTCCAAGCGAAGCACTCGGCCTTCCTTAAGAGGCGGTACAGAGGCAGGCCTCTTTCGCCGAGGCGCGAGATGAAACGGCTCAGAGCCGCGAGGCATCCCATGACCCTTTGTACGCCTTTCAAGTCCTTGATGGGCCCCATGCTGGTGATGGCCGCGATCTTCTCTGGGTTGGCCTCGATGCCCCGCTCAGAGACGATGAACCCCACGAGCATGCCTCGGGGGACCCCGAAGACACACTTTTCGGGATTGAGCTTCACGCCTTTTGCCTTGAGACATCGGAATATCACTTCAAGGTCGGAAAGGAGGCCGGAGGCTTTCCTCGTCTTGACTACGATGTCATCGACGTAGGCCTCGACCGTTCGGCCGATGTGTTCGCCGAACACATGGTTCATGCATCGCTGGTACGTTGCACCCGCATTCCTCAAACCAAACAGCATGGTAACATAGCAGTACATGCCGAAGGGTGTGATGAAAGAAGTCGCGAGCTGGTCAGACTCTTTCATCCTGATCTGGTGATACCCTGAGTAGGCATCGAGGAAAGACAGGGTTTCGCACCCAGCAGTGGAATCCATGATTTGATCGATGCGAGGCAGAGGGTAGGGAACTTTCGGACATGCTTTGTTTAGACCAGTGTAGTCTACACACATCCGCCATTTCCCCCCTTTCTTTCTCACAAGCACAGGGTTGGCAAGCCATTCGGGATGGAATACCTCTTTGATGAACCCTGCCGCCATTAGCTTGTGGATCTCCTCGCCTATGGTTCTGCGCTTTTCTTCGTCGAATCGGCGCAGAGGCTGCTTCACGGGTCGGGCTCCAGCTCGGATATCTAGCGAGTGCTCGGCGACTTCCCTCGGTATGCCGGGCATGTCCGAGGGACTCCACGCGAAAACGTCGGCGTTTGCGCGGAGAAAGTCGACGAGCACTACTTCCTATTTGGGGTTGAGCTCGGAGCCGATCCGGATCTGCTTGGAGGCGTCGTTGCAGGGGTCGAGAGGGACGGACTTAATCGTCTCCGCTGGCTCAAAGTTGCCGGCGTGGCGCTTCACGTCTGGCGCGTCCCTAGAGAGGCTCTCCAGGTCGGCGATGAGGGCCTTGGACTCGGCGAGGGCCTCGGCGTACTCCACGCACTCCACGTCGCATTCGTACGCGTGTCGGTACGTGGGCCCGACGGTGACGACCCCGTTGGGGCCCGGCATCTTGAGCTTGAGGTAGGTGTAGTTGGGGATGGCCATGAACATGGCGTAGCATGGCCTCCCCAACACTGCGTGGTAAGTTCCTCGAAACCCGATCACTTCGAACGTGAGGGTCTCCCTTCGAAAGTTGGAGGGCGTCCCAAAGCAGACGGGTAGATCGAGTTGTCCGAGGGGTTGGACGCGCTTCCCGGGGATGATCCCGCGGAAAGGCGCAGCGCCCGTCCGGACCAAGGACAGATCGATCCGCAGGAGCCTGAGGGTCTCGGCATAGATGATGTTGAGGCTACTGCCTCCGTCCATGAGGACCTTGGTGAGCCTGACGTTGCCGATGATGGGGTCGACAACGAGCGGGTATTTCCCCGGGCTCGGCACATGGTCGGGATGGTCGGCCTGGTCGAAGGTGATGGGCTTGTCGGACCAGTCTAGGTAGACTGGCGCCGCCACCTTTACCAAGTAGACCTCCCGACGCTCTTGCTTGCGGTGCCGAGCCGAGGCGTTTGCCACTTGCCCACCGTAGATCATGAAGCAGTCGCGGACCTCAGGGAACTCTCCTGCCTTGTGATCTTCCTTCTTAGCGTCGTCGACAGCCCTGCCACCCTCCGCGGGTGGCCCGGCCTTGTGAAAGTGGCGTCGAAGCATGGCACACTCCTCAAGGGTGTGCTTGACGGGTCCCTGATGATAGGGGCACGGCTCCTTGAGCATCTTGTCGAAGAGGTTGGCACCTCCGGGAGGTTTCCGAGGGTTCTTGTACTCGGCAGCGGCGACAAGGTCCGCGTCGGCGGCGTCGCGTTTCGCTTGCGACTTCTTCTTGCCTTTCTTCTTAGTGCCGCGCTGAGTTGACGCCTCGGGGACATCTTCCGGTGGGCGGCCCTGGGGCTGCTTGTCCTTCCGGAAGATGGCCTCAACCGCCTCCTGACCAGAGGCGAACTTGGTGGCGATGTCCATCAGCTCGCTCGCCCTGGTGGGGGTCTTGCGACCCAGCTTGCTCACCAGGTCGCGACAGGTGGTGCCGGCGAGGAACGCGCCGATGACATCCGAATCGGTGACGTTGGGCAGCTCGGTGCACTGCTTCGAGAATCGCCGGATGTAGTCCCGGAGAGATTCTCCTGGCTGCTGGCGGCAGCTTCGGAGATCCCAGGAGTTTCCAGGGCGCACATACGTGCCTTGGAAATTACCGGCGAAGGCTTGGACCAGGTCCTCCCAGTTGGAGATCTGCCCCGGAGGCAGGTGCTCCAGCCAGGCTCGAGCGGTGTTGGAGAGGAACAGGGGGAGGTTGCGGATGATGAGATTATCATCGTTTGTTCCACCCAGTTGGCAGGCCAGCCGATAGTCCGCGAGCCACAGTTCTGGTCTCGTCTCTCCCGAGTACTTTGTGATAGTAGTCGGGGTTCGGAACCGGGTCGGGAACGGTGCCCGTCGTATGGCGCGGCTGAAAGCCAGCGGACCGGGTGGTTCGGGCGAAGGACTCCGATCCTCCCCGCTGTCGTAGTGTCCCCCACGCCTGGGGTGGTAGCCTCGGTGCACCCTCTCGTCAAGGTGGGCCCGACGGCTGTGGTGATGGTGCTCGTTGCCGAGGCGGCCCGGGGCCGCAGGCGCTGTGTTGTGCGTGCGCCCGGTGTGGACCGAGGCTTCCTGCATGAATCGGGAAGTCGCGGCGCGATGTTCCGAGGGGTACCCCTGCCTTCGGGGGGGCGGAGCTTTCGGCCCGTCGGACCGCGGCGTCCTCCAGGAGATTCTTGAGCTCTCCCTGGATACGCCGCCCCTCGATGGTTGATGGCTCCGGCATCGCGTGGAGAAGTATTGCCGCTGTAGCCAGGTTCTGGCCGACTCCACTGGAAGCCGGTGGCGGCCTTACCCTGACGTCGTCGGCAATGCGGTGCTGGATGCCCTGGGGGAGATGACGTGCTTCTCCGGCCGAAGGTTGGCCCGCCCATTCCTGCCCGATGTCCCGGCGGATCGGCTCAAGCGTTCCTGCTCCCTCGTCGAGCCTGGCCTGCATCTCACGGATTTGCTCGAGCTATGGGTCATGACCCCCCACCGGGACGGGGACCACAACTAGCTCTCGAAGGATGTCAACGCGAGGCACGGGCCTAGGGGGATCACCGTTCTCCGGTATACCAAGATGGTTGCCTTCGCCGGGACCCCCTAGATCGACGTGGAAACATTCGCGACTTGGACCGCAGTCCTCGTCGCCGAGGCTGCGGCTACCGTCGGAACAGTCGGAAAGGAAGTAGTCGCATGCGGTCATGAAGTCCCGCAAGGCACTGGGGTTACCAAGTCCGGAGAAATCTCAACAGAGGTCGGACTCGCCATCTTCCTCGGACCCCGAGGGCCCGTAGGTCGAGACGGCCGTCAGCCGGTCCCAGGGTGACCGCACACGATAACCTAGAGGGTTTGGACTCGCCTCTATGAGAATGTCCACCGAAGCGGAGTTGCTTGGCGGGTCGAGGCCAATCCAAAAGGCGCGAGATGGGAATCGGTCGGTACCTTTTGGTCGACGGGCGGTGACGAAGTCACGTCAGGGACTGACTGCACCGTCATCTCAGGTACGAGGGTGACGCCCAGCAAGTCCTTCGTGAGCGTGCTGGCGTCGTCCGTTTGCTTGAGGTTGGTGTGTTGCGGGGAGACGACGCTCGTCTTCGTCTCAGACGCGAGGCCGATGCCCGACGCGCTCTCCGTTGGGGCACCGGCGCCGTCGACTCGCTCGACAGCCAACGAGGTGTCGCCTCCTACTTGGCCTTGGTTGCCCCGCCTCCTCCTCCATCGGCGGGGGAGGGGACGGGACAAGCCCGAATGTCGTCCTTCCACCACGTGGGGAAGGCGTCGTCGATTTCCCCGTCGGCGAGCGGGTTGTCGACCGCCATTGTCGCTGTCGCGCGGCGGGGGAAGGAGTATCATGTCGTAGCTGCCGTCGAGGGACATGAACTCAAGACTCCCGAGACGGAGCACCGTCCCGGGCTAGAGAGGTTGCTAGAGACTGCCCATCTGGAGCTTGACGGGAAGCTATTCGTCAACACGCAGCAGGCCCCTACCTGGCGCGCCAACTGTCGGCGTTTCGACCCCGGTGGGTCCTTGGACCGACGAGTAAATTGTCGCCGCGTGCCCTAGCCCAGATGGGTCGGAGCGAGGCGGAACGCGAAGGGGGGAGAGCAGCCGGAGGGAGATAGGCGTGGGAGGTGGAACCCGCGGCCTTCGTGTTAGCCCCGCGCCTAGGTCGGGTGCGCTTGCAGTAGGGGGTTACAAGCGTCCACGCAAGAGGGAGCGAGCGGCCTTGCGCGAGCGCCGTTGAAAGTCGCCTAGAGGGGGGGTGAATAGGGTGAAACTGAAATTCTCAAAAATAATCACAACTACAAGCCGGGTTAGCGTTAGAAATATAATAGAGTCCGCGAGAGAGGGTGCAAAACAAATCGCAAGCGAATAAAGAGTGAGACACGTGGATTTGTTTTACCAAGGTTCGGTTCTCGCAAACCTACTCCCCGTTGAGGAGGCCACAAAGGCCGGGTCTCTTTCAACCCTTACCCTCTCTCAAACGGTCCCACGGACCGAGTGAGCTTTCTCTTCTCAATCACTTGGAACACAAAGTTCCCACAAGGACCACCACAAGATTGGTGTCTCTTGCCTCAATTACAAGTGAGTATGATCGCAATGAAGAATCAAAGGAAAGAAGAAAGCAATCCAAGCGCAAGAGCTCGAAAGAACACAAGCAAATCTCTCTCACTAGTCACTAGGGCGTTGTGTGGAGTTTGGAGAGGATTTGATCACTTTGGTGTGTCTAGAATTGAATGCTAGAGCTCTTGTAAGTAGTTGAGAAGTGGAAAACTTGGATGCAATGAATGGTGGGTGGTTGGGGGTATTTATAGCCCCAACCACCACACTAGCCGTTTGGTGAGGCTGTCTGTCGAATGGCGCACCGGACAGTCCGGTGCACACCGGACATGTCCAGTGCGACAGCCACGTCACCAAAGCCATTGGGTTCCGACCGTTGGAGCTCTGACTTCTGGGCCCGCCTGGATGTCCGGTGGCGCACCGGACATGTACTGTAGAGTGTCCGGTGCGCCAGCATGGGCGTGCCTGACCTCTGCGCGCGCTGGCGCGCATTTATTGCGTCGCAGATAGCCGTTGGCGCCTGAAGTAGTCGTTGCCCCGCTGTTACACCGGACAGTCCGGTGTACACCGGACATGTCCGGTGAATTATAGCAGAGCAGCTGAAATGAATTCCCGAGGCTGGCGAGTTCCGGAGGCCGCTCTTCCTTGGAGCAACGGACATGTCCGGTGTACACCGGACAATCCGGTGAATTATAGCGGAGTTGCCTCTGGAATTTCCCGAAGGTGAAAAGTTTGAGTTGGAGTCCTCTGGTGCACCGGACATGTCCGGTGGTGCACCGGACAGTCCGGTGCGCCAGACCAGAGGTGCCTTCGGTTGTCCCTTTGCTCTTTTGTTGAACCCAATACTTGGTCTTTTTATTGGCTAAGTGTGAATCTTTGGTACCTGTATAACTTATACACTAGAGCAAACTAGTTAGTCCAATTATTTGTGTTGGGCAATTCAACCACCAAAATTATTTAGGAACTAGGTGTAAGTCTAATTCCCTTTCAATTTCCCCCTTTTTGGTGATTGATGCCAACACAAACCAAAGCAAATATAAAAGTGCATAATTGAACTAGTTTGCATAATGTAAGTGCAAAGGTTGCTTGGAATTGAGCCAATAAATATCACTTACTAGATATGCATGGATTGTTTCTTTATTTTTAACATTTTGGACCACGCTTGCACCACAAGTTTTGTTTTTGCAAATTCTTTTGTAAATTCTTTTCAAAGTCATTTTGCAAGATAGTCAAAGGTAAATGAGTAAGATTTTTGCGAAGCATTTTCAAGTTTGAAATTTTCTCCCTTTGTCTTAAAATGCTTTTCCTTGACTAAAACAAAACTCCCCCTTAATCAATTCTCCTCTTAGAGTTCAAGAGGGTTTTAAGATATCAAGTTTTGAAAATACTACTTGCTCCCCCTTTTGAACACAAAGAGATACCAATTTGAAATTTACCAATTGAAAATCATTAATTTTAAAAATTAGGGTGGTGGTGCGGTCCTTTTGCTTTGGGCTCATATTTTCTCCCCCTTTGGCATGAATCGCCAAAAACGGAATCATTAGAGCCCATATTCTAACTACTTTCTCCCCTTTGGCAAATAAAACATATAAGTGAAGAGTATACCAAAGATGGAGAAATGCTCGGAGCGACAGCGAAGGATGAGTAGTAGAGTGGAGTGGAAGCCTTTGTCTTCGCCGAAGACTCCAATTCCCTTTTAATATACCTATGACTTGGTTTGAAATACACTTGAAAACGCATTAGTCATAGCATATATCAAAGAGACATGATCGAAGGTATACTTATGAGCTATGTGTGCAAGTTTAGCAAAAGAAATTCCTAGAATCAAGAATATTGAGCTCATGCCTAAGTTTGGTAAAAGATTGTTCATCAAGTGGCTTGGTAAAGATATCGGCTAATTGATCTTTAGTGTTAATGTATGAAATCTCGATGTCCCCCTTTTGTTGGTGATCCCGAAGAAAATGATACCGAATGGCTATGTGTTTAGTGCGGCTATGCTCAACGGGATTATCCGCCATGCGGATTGCACTCTCATTATCACATAGAAGGGGAACTTTGGTCAATTTGTAACCATAGTCCCGCAGGGTTTGCCTCATCCAAAGCAATTGCGCGCAACAATGGCCTGCGGCAATATACTCGGCTTCGGCGGTAGAAAGAGCGACCGAATTTTGCTTCTTTGAAGCCCAAGACACCAAGGATCTTCTCAAGAACTGGCAAGTCCCCGATGTGCTCTTCCTATTAATCTTACACCCCGCCCAATCGGCATCCGAATAACCAATCAAATCAAATGTGGATCCCCGAGGGTACCAAAGCCCAAACTTAGGAGTATAAGCCAAATATCTCAAGATTCGTTTTACGGCCGTAAGGTGGGATTCTGTAACGCCCTGAATTTGGGGGTAGAATTTTTTCTTCTTTTCTCTCACCAAATTCAGGCGTTACCCTTTTCTTTTTTTCTCGTTTCCTCGCTGAACCTTGATCTTTTCCAAAGTTATGACGGGTTTTGGCTTTAGACCCCGTGTAAAGCAAAACCTTAAAATACTTTATTTTGGGTGATGCACCATGCCGAACCATGCATACTTTTGATTGTTTAAAAATGTGAAAGCATTCATCCAAAGAAAATTAGATTTTAGAAAAAGAAAATCCTTTTCTTTCTCTCCCTCTCTCCCTTTCCCATTTCGGCCCAGCCCCCCCCCCCCCCCCCCCCCCCCCCGCGGGCCTCCTGGCCGGCCCAGCCGCGCCCCCCTCCCCTCCCGCGTGGGCCTCCCGGCCGGCCCACCCGCGCGCCCCCTTCCCCCCCGCTTTGGGCCCATTTTGGCCCAGCCGCCCCCCACCCTTTTTCTTTTTTCCAAAAATCCTCCCGCGGGCCCCGCCCGTCATCTCTCTCTCTCTCCCTCCCTCACCCTAGCGCCGCCGCCCCTTGCCCTAGCGGCGCCTCCCCTGCGCGCCGCCGCCGCCATTCCCGCCCACGGTGAGGCCCCCTCCTCCCTCCTCTCCTCCCCCTCCCTCCTTCCCCCCCCCCCCCCCCCCGTCGGCGCCCTCCCCCGCGCCGTGGGCGCGCGCCCCGGCCCCGGCCGCCTTCGGCTCGGCCGGCCTCGGCCGCCCCCGGCTGCGCCTGTCCTGCCCCCACGCCGTCCTCGCCGCGCCCAGCCCTCGCCCCTCCCCGCGCCCGGCTCCGGCGAGCTCGGCCGCCCGGCTCGGCCGCTCCGGCGAGCGCGTCCCGCGCCGGCCCCGCCTCTCCCCCGGCGAGCCCGCTCCGCCTCGCGCCCGGCCCCGGCTCGGCCGCCTCGCCCGCTCGGCCCGGCTCCCTGGCCGTCCCGGCCGACCCGGCCGCCCCTGGCCGGTTCAACCGCCCCGGCCCCGGCCCGGTCGCCCCGCCCCGTCCCGGCCTCGCCCGACCGTGTCCCCGCTTGCCCGCGCTCGCTGCGATTATTTTTGGTTGGTAGTTAGTGTCAAACTCCGTTAGTTAGCGTGCTACGTCGTGCGCTTCGCCGCGCGATGGATTTGTCTAATTTCAGATGCTATCTATGTGTTGCGTCGTGCGCTTCGTCGCGCGACGATCCATTTTAATTTCAGGTTGTTTAAGGTGTAACGCCGCGTGTGTATTCATGCGACGTTCCACTTTGGACTCAGTTTAGTCGACGTATGCCGTCGTGCGTTTCGTCGCGCGACGTTTTACGTCCCCTCATAACTAAGGCGAAGTGTCTCGTTACGTGCTCAGTCGCGTGACGAGTCGTCAATTTCTTAATTTGTTTTAGAGTGCTACGTCGCGCGTCTCGCCGCGCGACCACCCTTTTTATTTATCTCCACCTGCTTATAATGACTAGACATGAAACATGACTTTACTTTACGCTAAACATAGTGTCTACATTAAATTTCCTTCCATTAAGTGAGTGGTTAATTTATAATCATGTAACGTGATCGTTTCTCAACTGTCTTTTCCTCTTTCTCTCTTAACCGTACTCGCGAGCCCGCGTGGAATGTCTGTTTACTTATTTCATTCTATTGTATGGTGTACTGTTATTTTGTATTAAATATGTGGATGAATGTATGTATGCTTGCAATCGCATAGAGAACGATCCGGTTGAAGAGCCCGAGGAACTCGCAGGAGAAGCCCCTGAGCAGCAGTCGGTTGGTGGAGGCAAGTGTCCTTTGACCTATCTCTGTCCTATTCATTCTTTAATTCACCTCCCGCATTACACATTTATACCTAAGGATTGACTAGCTTTTGTTATCCATGTCCTTGTTTACCTATTTGGGTCGGTTTATTATTGTTTAGCTTCATGCTATTGCTCAAACTCTAATCAATGAACATGATGAGATTATATATGATACGCTGTTTTCCCCTCTCTTATTATGATATTATACTTGTGGCTTTTAAGGGGGCTCGAGCGGTTTCTCGAGTGCCTCTCCGTAAGGACCTGTTCTATGGATGACCGCCCGGGAAAACAGTGCAACCATGAGGGTGGAATGGGACGCCCTTAGCTGAGTAATTAGAGGAACCGGGGTGTAGTTCGCTTCGCCGTCGTGCCGTCAATGGGGCTCGGTGTATGCGGCTCGCTCTGCCAAGGTTGATTTGTCCCTTGGGGAGGAGTGCGGTACATTTAGGAAACCTAACGGGCGGCTACAGCCTCGGGGAATCTTTGTAAAGGCTACATAGTGACGCCCTGCTGGACCACCTAGGTAGTGGTCAATGGGGAGTAGCTCTCTCCGGGCAGAAAGGGAATCACGTCTTGTGGGTAAAGTGCACAACCTCTGCAGAGTGTTTGAAAACTGATATATCAGCCGTGCTCGCGGTTATGAGCGGCCAAGGGAGCTCCAGTGATTAGTGGTACTTGATCAGAGACATTTTGGTTTACAGGTGACAATGAGGATGGTTATGATTATGCTTATGGTAATGGTAAGTGGTATTCTTTCCGTTTGGAAAGGGTACTTTGGGTTAATAACTTGGGTTAATGCTAAAACCTGGCTTTCTACTAGTAAATAACAAACTGACCAACTAAAAGCAACTGCTTGACTTACCCCCCACATAAAGCCAGTCCACTACAGCCAAACAGGATACTTGCTGAGTATGTTGATGTGTACTCACTCTTGCTCTACACACCAAACCCCCCCCCCCACGTTGTCAGCATTGCAACCACTGCTCAGGAGAAGATGAAGCTGTGGAAGGAGACTTCCAGGAGTTCCAAGACTACGACGAGTTCTAGGTGTGGGATAGCGGTAACCCCCAGTCGGCTGCCTGTGAAGGCCGCGGTTATCTACGTTTCTTTTCCGCACTTTGATTTATTGTAAGGACTATATGGACGTCTCAGACATATGATGTAATCGACTATTATTTCCCTTTTAATACTATTTGAGCACTGTGTGATGATGTCCATGTTATGTAACTGCTGTGTACGTGAATAACTGATCCTGGCACGTACATGGTTTGCATTCGGTTTACCTTCTAAAAACCGGGTGTGACATAAGTGGTATCAAAGCCGTGCTGACTGTAGGACCGCTAACCTAGAATAGAATGGTCGTTCTAAGGACTATAGACCTTTGTCACTGCCTTGACTTTGGTATCCCTTCAAAAGTTGGTCATACCGACCAAATCTATGTTCTACTATATATTATACCTTGCTGAAAATTATGTTTTATTCTGATCCTTCATTTATTTATGATTCATTACTTGCTGGTCATATTGATTCTGTTCTCACCCTTTTGCTTGCGATGTCTTTTGTAGATGGCTCGACTTAGACACACTGCACGAAAGTCCGTCATCCCCTTCTTACCCTCCCGCCTTGCTGAGCGTCCGCTTCGCCGTCCTGTGGCCGGACAGTCCAGCCACTTGGAGAGACTGCACCACCGCCTGCATGAGGAGCAGGAACGTCGACGACAGGAGCAGCAGGGCTCTTCTTTCTCGCTCCAGCAGGAGATAGAGTCTGTGAGGAGCTGCTCCCCTGTGCTTCCTCTAGAGGCGCCCCCTGCACCACCACTGGGCGCCCCAGCTTCTGGAGTAGCTGCTGGAGGAGACCCAGACGACGGAGGTGGCGACGACAGCTCGAGCCACGACACCGACCTCCCTGCTAACCATGAGCCGGAAGGATGGGTTGCTCGACCCATCACTCGCGACGCTGCTCGCGGGTGTCACTTCCACGACGCGCTCGACACCCTGCTACGTCGGGCACTTGAGCGGCGTACTTGGTCCATCGAGTATCGTTGTGTGGTCTACCAGCATAGTCGCGGGGTCTACCCGGACCGCTGGGAGGCGACCTGCTTGGTGCGCCGTCTGGAGAACAGTCTCCAGGGAGCGGAGGCTTGCTCAGAGCACTATTCTATCTCTAAGCGGGACTCAGCTGAGGCAGCCATGCAGGATGCTGCACGGCGTGCGCTTTCGCACTACTGCTCGGTTCTCGGTGGGGTAGCTGACGGTCTCGACCTGAAGTATTACCCCCGCCGTCCATCTGGCAGCACAGGAGGCGTGATTGTTTCACCTGCTGGTGAGGACAATCCTAGGTTGAGCAGCACAGTCAACCTAGCCGCCGTGCTAAACACGGAGCTGGACCATGCATTAGATGAGCTGAGTAGGGCTCGTGCTGAGATCGTCCTGCTGCGGGCTGAGCGCGCGGAACGTCGTCACTTGGATGATGGTTCCCCCGCCCCCGTTGGGACTCAGCACCCGTACCGCTCACCTCGGCGTGGACACCAGTCTTATGGCAATCCCGACTGCAAGACCAAGATAAATCTAGAACCATAGCTCGTTAGAGTTGGATCTTGTAATTAATACGAAATATATATACATAGAAGCTTCAGTCTTAGCGTTAGTCTCGGTCTTAGTTAGTCTTAGTTAGACAGGGTAGTTTGCTATATCCTGTGCATTTATGTTTGTCATGATGAACTATGTTTGGTTTGGACCTTTGTAATGATTGTCACCAGAGTGTGGGTATCCCCTGCATTTTGGCTTACCTATTATGTTAATGGAGTTAGTTATATAGTTGGGAAACCCTTTATTCTACTTTCCTCTTTATCTGAGAAGCTGTGTGGTCTGCGATGGAGATCAGTGAAGATGCTCATCTGTTCAGTGCTGTTGAAGAATTCTACACTCTTTTCTTATGCTGCAAGATTTGCCAGATCAGTTCTGATGTGTGGTTGCATTCTGTAGATGTCAGAGAACAGGCGCAGAGGAGGAAGGCGTGCTCAGCAGGAGCGAGCCGCTCCGCAGGATGAGGTGCCCCAGCAGCAGCACCTGCCACCCCCGCCCCCGATGTCGATCGAGCAGATGTTTCTGATGCAGACTCAGGCAGTTCAGGCCATCGGTCAGACTCTGGTCGCCATTCAGCAGCAGCAGCAGCAGCAACAGCAGCAGGCTCCACCCCAGCCTCAGATGCCTCAGATGCCTAGAGACAAGCGTGCTGAATTCATGAGAGGTCATCCCCCAACGTTCACTCAATCTTCTGACCCCATGGATGCTGAAGATTGGCTGCGCACTGTGGAGCAGGAGTTGCATACCGCTCAGTGTGATGACAGGGAGAAAGTCTTGTATGGTCCCCGTCTGTTGAGAGGAGCAGCCCAATCATGGTGGGAGTCTTACCTCGCCACCCATGCCAACCCCGATGCCATCACCTAGGAAGAGTTCAGAGGTAGCTTTCGTCAGTACCATGTGCCTGCAGGTCTGATGACAGTGAAGAAGGAGGAGTTCCTGGCCCTTAAGCAAGGGTCATCATCTGTCAGTGAGTATCGAGACAGGTTTCTGCAGTTGTCTCGCTACGCTCCTGAAGATGTCAACACCGACGCCAAGCGACAATACCGTTTCTTGAGAGGCTTGGTTGACCCTCTGCACTACCAACTGATGAATCATACCTTCCCGACATTCCAGCACCTGATTGACAGAGCAATCATGACAGAAAGGAAGCGTAAGGAGATGGAGGATCGTAAGCGCAAGATCAGTGGACCCCAGCCTGGAAGCAACAGCCGCCCTCGTTTCTCAGGCAATCAACCTCAGCAGTTCAGGCAGAACCAGCGTCCACCTCAGCAGCATCAGCAGTTCCAAAGGCAGTATCCTCAGCATCAGTACCAGAACTGTCAGAGCAATCAGTCAGGAGGTCAGTTTCAGCGGCAGAATCAGCAGACACCTTGTCTTCCTGCCCCAGCAAACCAGCAGAACAGTCAGGCAGCACCAGCTCAGGTTGGAAACAGAGCATGTTTCCACTGTGGAGAGTAAGGCCACTGGGTGATGCAATGTCTGAAGAAGGCAGTCCAGCAGCAGTCAGGCCCTAATGCCCCAGCAAAGCAGAATGTGTCTCAGCCTGTAGCAGGCAACCGCTCTCAACCGCGCTATAATCATGGGAGACTGAACCACTTGGAGGCTGAAGCAGTTCAGGAGACTCCCGGCATGATAGTAGGTACGTTCCCAGTCGACTCCCGTATTGCAGAAGTGTTATTTGATACTGGAGCAACGCATTCTTTCATTACTGCATCATGGGTAGAAGCACATAATCTTCCAATTACTACCATGTCAACCCCCATTCAAATTGACTCAGCCGGTGGTAGAATTCGAGCTGATAGCATCTGTTTGAATGTATGTGTGGAAATAAGGGGGATAGCGTTTCCTACCAACCTTATAGTAATGGGTACTAGGGAATAGATGTCATCCTAGGGATGAATTGGCTAGATAAGTATCAGGCAGTTATCAGTTGTGATAAAAGGACAATCAAGTTGGTGTCCCCACTAGGAGAGGAAGTGGTGACCGAGTTAGTCCCGCCTGAGCCAAAGAGAGGAAGTTGTTATCAGATGGCTGTCGATAGCAGTGAAGCAGACCCAATTGAGAGTATCAAGGTTGTGTCTGAATTCCCAGATGTGTTTCCAAAGGATTTACCGGGTATGCCACCAGAGCGGAAAGTTGAGTTTGCCATAGAGCTTCTTCCTGGAACCGCCCCCATCTTTAAGAGAGCTTACAGAATATCCGGACCAGAGTTGGTTGAGCTTAAGAAGCAGATTGATGAGCTGTCAGAGAAAGGTTACATCCGGCCAAGCACCTTGCCTTGGGCCGCTCCTGTCTTGTTTGTGGAAAAGAAAGATGGCACCAAGAGGATGTGTATCGATTATCGAGCTTTGAATGAAGTCACGATCAAGAACAAGTACCCTTTTCCCAGAATAGAAGATCTGTTCGACCAGTTGAGAAGAGCCAGTGTGTTCTCCAAGATTGATCTGAGGTCAGGTTATCATCAGCTCAGGATCCGACCTTCGGACATTCCAAAGACGGCATTCATTACCAAGTATGGTTTGTATGAGTTCACAGTGATGTCTTTTGGTTTGACCAATGCACCAGCGTTCTTCATGAACTTGATGAACAGTGTATTCATGGATTATCTCGATAAGTTTGTGGTGGTATTCATTGATGACATTCTGGTTTATTCTCAAAGCGAAGAAGAACATGCAGATCATTTGAGGATGGTATTGCAGAGATTGCGAGAGCACCAGTTGTATGCAAAGTTGAGCAAGTGTGAGTTCTAGATCAGTGAAGTCCTTTTCTTGGGTCACATAATCAACAAAGAAGGATTGGCTGTGGATCCGAAGAAAGTGGCAGACATTCTGAACTGGAAAGCGCCAACGGATGCTCGAGGAATCAAGAGCTTCATTGGAATGGCCGAATATTATCGGCGATTCATTGAAGGGTTTTCGAAGATTGCGAGACCAATGACAGCGTTGCTAGGCAACAAGGTTGAGTTCAAGTGGACCTAGAAATGCTAAGAGGCCTTTGAAGCGCTGAAAGAGAAGTTGACTACAGCGCCTGTCCTAGTCTTGCCTGATGTGCACAAGCCCTTCTCTGTGTATTGCGATGCTTGTTACACAGGTTTGGGATGCGTGTTGATGCAAGAGGGAAGAGTTGTGGCTTACTCGTCCCGACAGCTGAAGGTTCATGAGAAGAACTACCCAATCCATGATCTAGAGTTGGCAGCAGTGGTTCACGCGCTGAAGACATGGAGGCACTATCTGTATGGACAGAAATGCGATGTTTACACAGACCACAAGAGTCTGAAGTACATATTCACTCAGTCAGAATTGAATATGAGACAGCGAAGATGGTTAGAGTTGATCAAAGACTATGAGTTGGAGATCCATTACCATCCAGGCAAAGCAAACGTAGTGGCAGATACTTTGAGCAGAAAGAGTCAAGTCAATCTGATGGTCGCTCGTCCGATGCCTTATGAGTTGGCCAAGGAGTTCGACAGGTTGAGTCTCGGATTTCTGAACAATTCGCGAGGAGTCACGGTCGAGTTGGAACCTACCTTAGAGCGCGAAATCAAAGAAGCGCAGAAGAATGATGAGAAGATCAGTGAGATCCGGCGACTGATTCTAGATGGCAGAGGCAAAGATTTTCGAGAAGATGCAGAAGGAGTGATATGGTTCAAAGACCGCTTATGTGTTCCCAATGTCCAGTCCATTCGGGAGCTGATTCTTAAGGAAGCTCATGAGACAGCTTATTCGATTCACCCTGGCAGTGAGAAGATGTATCAGGATCTGAAGAAGAAATTCTGGTGGTACGGAATGAAGAGGGAAATCGCAGAGCATGTGGCTATGTGCGATAGTTGTCGAAGAATTAAGGCAGAGCACCAGAGACCAGCTGGATTGTTACAACCGTTGCAGATCCCTCAGTGGAAATGGGATGAAATTGGTATGGATTTCATAGTCGGATTGCCTCGCACTCGGGCCGGCTACGATTCCATTTGGGTAGTGGTGGACCGTTTGACCAAGTCAGCCCACTTCATACCTGTCAAGACCAACTACAGCAGTGCAGTATTGACAGAACTGTATATGTCTCGGATCGTTTGTCTTCATGGTGTGCCAAAGAAGATAGTGTCAGACAGAGGAACGCAGTTCACCTCTCATTTCTGGCAGCAGTTGCATGAAGCTTTGGGCACACATCTGAATTTCAGTTCAGCTTATCACCCGCAGACAGATGGCCAGACCGAAAGGACCAATCAAATTCTTGAAGACATGTTGAGAGCCTGTGCGTTGCAAGATCAGTCCGGATGGGATAAGCGATTGCCCTATGCAGAGTTTTCCTATAACAACAGTTACCAGGCCAGTTTGAAGATGTCACCATTTCAAGCGCTTTATGGAAGGAGTTGTAGAACTCCGTTGCAATGGGATCAGCCTGGAGAGAAGCAAGTGTTTGGGCCAGACATTCTGCTTGAAGCCGAAGAGAACATCAAGATGGTCCGAGAGAATCTGAAGATAGCGCAATCGAGGCAGCGAAGCTATGCAGACACAAGAAGAAGAGAGCTGAGTTTTGAAGTCGGAGACTTTGTCTATCTGAAAGTGTCACCGATCAGAGGAGTCAGAAGGTTCGGAGTGAAAGGCAAGCTAGCACCCCGCTACATTGGTCCGTATCAGATTTTTGCAAGACGTGGAGAAGTGGCCTATCAGCTCAGTTTGCCAGAGAATTTGTCTGCTGTGCATGATGTCTTTCATGTGTCTCAGTTGAAGAAGTGCTTGCGTGTGCCAGAAGAGCAGTTGCCAGTGGAAGGTCTTGAGGTCCAGGAGGACTTGACCTACGTTGAGAAGCCAGTGCAGATCCTTGAGGTTGCAGACCGAGTCACCCGAAGGAAGACCATCAGAATGTGCAAGGTTAAATGGAATCATCACTCTGAGGAAGAAGCAACCTGGGAGCGTGAAGATGATCTGATGGCTAAATACCCTGAGCTCTTTGCTAGCCAACCCTGAATCTCGAGGGCGAGATTCTTTTAAGGGGGATAGGTTTGTAACGCCCTGAATTTGGGGGTAGAATTTTTTCTTCTTTTCTCTCACCAAATTTAGGCGTTACCCTTTTCTTTTTTTCTCGTTCCCTCGCTGAACCTTGATCTTTTCCAAAGTTATGACGGGTTTTGGCTTTAGACCCCGTGTAAAGCAAAACCTTAAAATACTTTATTTTGGGTGATGCACCATGCCGAACCATGCATACTTTTGATTGTTTAAAAATGTGAAAGCATTCATCCAAAGAAAATTAGATTTTAGAAAAAGAAAATCCTTTTCTTTTTCTCTCCCTCTCTCCCTTTCCCATTTCGGCCCAGCCCCCCCCCCCCGTGCGGGCCTCCTGGCCGGCCCAGCCGCGCCCCCCTCCCCTCCCGCGTGGGCCTCCCGGCCGGCCCACCCGCGCGCCCCCGCTTTGGGCCCATTTTTGCCCAGCCGCCCCCCACCCTTTTTCTTTTTTCCAAAAATCCTCCCGCGGGCCCCGCCCGTCATCTCTCTCTCTCTCTCCCTCCCTCACCCTAGCGCCGCCGCCCCTTGCCCTAGCGCCGCCGCCGCCGTTCCCGCCCACGGTGAGGCCCCCTCCTCCCTCCTCTCCTCCCCCTCCCTCCTCCCCCCCCCCCCCCGTCGGCGCCCTCCCCCGCGCCGTGGGTGCGCGCCCCGGCCCTAGCCCCGGCCGCCTTCGGCTCGGCCGGCCTCGGCCGCCCCCAGCTGCGCCCGTCCCGCCCTCGCGCCGTCCTCGGCCGGCCCCGCCGCGCCGTCCTCCGCCGTGCCCAGCCCTCGCCCCTCCCCGCGCCCGGCTCCGGCAAGCTCGGCCGCCCGGCTCGGCCGCTCCGGCGAGCCCGTCCCGCGCCGGCCCCGCCTCGCCCCCGGCGAGCCCGCTCCGCCCCGCCCCCGTCGCTCGGCTCGGCCGGCCCTCGCCGCGCCCGGCCCCGGCTCGGCCGCCTCGCCCGCTCGGCCCGGCTCCCTGGCCGTCCCGGCCGACCCGGTTGCCCCTGGCCGGTTCAACCGCCCCCCTAGCCGGTTCAACCGCCCCGGCCCGGTCGCCCCGCCCCGTCCCGGCCTCGCCCAACCGTGTCCCCGCTCGCCCGCGCTCGCTGCGATTATTTTTGGTTGGTAGTTAGTGTCAAACTCCGTTAGTTAGCGTGCTACGTCGCGCGCTTCGCCGCGCGACAGATTTGTCTAATTTCAGATGCTATCTATGTGTTGCGTCGTGCGCTTCGTCGCGCGACGATCCATTTTAATTTCAGGTTGTTTAAGGTGTAACGCCGCGTGTGTATTCATGCGACGTTCCACTTTGGACTCAGTTTAGTCGACGTATGCCGTCGTGCGTTTCGTCGCGCGACGTTTTACGTCCCCTCATAACTAAGGCGAAGTGTCTCGTTACGTGCTCAGTCGCGTGACGAGTCGTCAATTTCTTAATTTGTTTTAGAGTGCTACGTCGCGCGTCTCGCCACGCGACCACCCTTTTTATTTATCTCCACCTGCTTATAATGACTAGACATGAAACATGACTTTACTTTACGCTAAACATAGTGTCTACATTAAATTTCCTTCCATTAAGTGAGTGGTTAATTTATAATCATGTAACGTGATCGTTTCTCAACTGTCTTTTCCTCTTTCTCTCTTAACCGTACTCGCGAGCCCGCGTGGAATGTCTGTTTACTTATTTCATTCTATTGTATGGTGTACTGTTATTTTGTATTAAATATGTGGATGAATGTATGTATGCTTGCAATCGCATAGAGAACGATCCGGTTGAAGAGCCCGAGGAACTCGCAGGAGAAGCCCCTGAGCAGCAGTCGGTTGGTGGAGGCAAGTGTCCTTTGACCTATCTCTGTCCTATTCATTCTTTAATTCACCTCCCGCATTACACATTTATACCTAAGGATTGACTAGCTTTTGTTATCCATGTCCTTGTTTACCTATTTGGGTCGGTTTATTATTGTTTAGCTTCATGCTATTGCTCAAACTCTAATCAATGAACATGATGAGATTATATATGATACGCTGTTTTCCCCTCTCTTATTATGATATTATACTTGTGGCTTTTAAGGGGGCTCGAGCGGTTTCTCGAGTGCCTCTCCGTAAGGACCTGTTCTATGGATGACCGCCCGGGAAAACAGTGCAACCATGAGGGTGGAATGGGACGCCCTTAGCTGAGTAATTAGAGGAACCGGGGTGTAGTTCGCTTCGCCGTCGTGCCGTCAATGGGGCTCGGTGTATGCGGCTCGCTCTGCCAAGGTTGATTTGTCCCTTGGGGAGGAGTGCGGTACATTTAGGAAACCTAACGGGCGGCTACAGCCTCGGGGAATCTTTGTAAAGGCTACGTAGTGATGCCCTGCTGGACCACCTAGGTAGTGGTCAATGGGGAGTAGCTCTCTCCGGGCAGAAAGGGAATCACGTCTTGTGGGTAAAGTGCACAACCTCTGCAGAGTGTTTGAAAACTGATATATCAGCCGTGCTCGCGGTTATGAGCGGCCAAGGGAGCTCCAGTGATTAGTGGTACTTGATCAGAGACATTTTGGTTTACAGGTGACAATGAGGATGGTTATGATTATGCTTATGGTAATGGTAAGTGGTATTCTTTCCATTTGGAAAGGGTACTTTGGGTTAATAACTTGGGTTAATGCTAAAACCTGGCTTTCTACTAGTAAATAACAAACTGACCAACTAAAAGCAACTGCTTGACTTACCCCCCACATAAAGCCAGTCCACTATAGCCAAACAGGATACTTGCTGAGTATGTTGATGTGTACTCACTCTTGCTCTACACACCAAACCCCCCCCCAGGTTGTCAGCATTGCAACCACTGCTCAGGAGAAGATGAAGCTATGGAAGGAGACTTCCAGGAGTTCCAAGACTACGACGAGTTCTAGGTGTGGGTTAGCGGCAACCCCCAGTCGGCTGCCTGTGAAGGCCGCGGTTATCTACGTTTCTTTTCCGCACTTTGATTTATTGTAAGGACTATATGGACGTCTCAGACATATGATGTAATCGACTATTATTTCCCTTTTAATACTATTTGAGCACTGTGTGATGATGTCCATGTTATGTAACTACTGTGTACGTGAATAACTGATCCTGGCACGTACATGGTTCGCATTCGGTTTACCTTCTAAAAACCGGGTGTGACAGATTCCTTAGGGTCGGATTGGAATCTTGCACACATGCAAACGGAAAGCATAATGTCCGGTCGAGATGCACATAAATAAAGCAATGAACCAATCATCGACCGGTATACCTTTTGATCCACGGATTTACCTCCCGTGTCGAGGTCGAGATGCCCATTTGTTCCCATGGGTGTCTTGATGGGCTTGGCATCCTTCATTCCAAACTTGGTTAGAATGTCTTGAGTGTACTTCGTTTGGCAAATGAAGGTGCCCTCTTGGAGTTGCTTGACTTGGAATCGTAGAAAATACTTCAACTCCCCCATCATAGACATCTCGAATTTACGTGTCATGATCCTACTAAATTCTTCACATGTAGATTCGTTAGTAGACCCAAATATGATATCATCAACATAAATTTGGCATACAAACAAATCATTGTCAAGAGTTTTAGTGAATAAAGTAGGATCGGCCTTGCCGACTTTGAAGCCATTAGCAATAAGGAAATCTCTAAGGCATTCATACCATGCTCTTGGGGCTTGCTTGAGCCCATAAAGCGCCTTAGAGAGCCTATAGACATGGTTAGGGTACTCACTATCTTCAAAGCCGGGAGGTTGCTCAACATAGACCTCCTCCTTGATTGGTCCATTGAGGAAGGCACTCTTCACGTCCATTTGATAAAGCTTGAAGCCATGGTAAGTAGCATAGGCTAATAATATGCGAATTGACTCAAGCCTAGCTACGGGTGCATAGGTTTCACCGAAATCCAAACCTTCGACTTGGGAGTATCCCTTGGCCACAAGTCGAGCTTTGTTCCTTGTCACCACACCATGCTCGTCTTGCTTGTTGCGGAAGACCCACTTGGTTCCTACAACATTTTGATTAGGACGTGGAACTAAATGTCATACCTCGTTCCTCGTGAAGTTGTTGAGCTCCTCTTGCATTGCCATCACCCAATCCGAATCTTGGAGTGCTTCCTCTACCCTGTGTGGCTCAATAGAGGAAACAAAAGAGTAATGCTCACAAAAATGTGCAACACGAGATCGAGTGGTTACCCCCTTATGAATGTCGCCGAGGATGGTGTCGACGGGGTGATCTCTTTGTATTGCTTGGTGGACTCTTGGGTGTGGCGGCCTTGGTTGTTCATCCTCCTTATCTTGATCATTTGCATCTCCCCCTTGATCATTGTCGTCATCTTGAGATGGCTCATCTCTTTGATCTTCTCCTTCATTAACTTGAGCCTCGTCCTCATTTTGGGTCGGAGGAGATGCTTGCGTGGAGGAGGATGGTTGATCTTGTGCATTTGGAGGCTCTTCGGATTCCTTAGGGCACACATCCCCAATGGACATGTTCCTTAGCGCGATGCACGGAGCCTGTTCTTCACCTATCTCATCAAGATCAACTTGCTCTACTTGAGAGCCGTTAGTCTCATCAAACACAACGTCACAAGAAACTTCAACTAGTCCTGAGGACTTGTTAAAGACTCTATATGCCCTTGTGTTTGAATCAAATCCTAGTAAAAAGCCTTCTATAGTTTTAGGAGCAAATTTTGATTTTCTACCTCTTTTAACAAGAATAAAGCATTTGCTACCAAAAACTCTAAAATATGAAATATTGGGCTTTTTACCGGTTAGGAGTTCATAGGATGTCTTCTTGAGGATTCGGTGTAGATATAACCGGTTGATGGCGTAGCAGGCGGTGTTGACCGCCTCGGCCCAAAACCGATCCGGTGTCTTGTACTCATCAAGCATGGTTCTTGCCATGTCCAATAGAGTTCGATTCTTCCTCTCCACTACACCATTTTGTTGTGGCGTGTAGGGAGAAGAGAATTCATGCTTGATGCCCTCCTCCTCAAGGAAGCCTTCTATTTGTGAGTTCTTGAACTCCGTCCCGTTGTCGCTTCTAATTTTCTTGATCCTTAAGCCGAACTCATTTTGAGCCTGTCTCAAGAATCCCTTTAGGGTCTCTTGGGTATGAGATTTTTCCTGCAAAAAGAACACCCAAGTGAAGCGAGAATAATCATCCACAATAACTAGACAGTACTTACTCCCGCCGATGCTTATGTAAGCGATCGGGCCGAATAAATCCATGTGTAGGAGCTCCAGTGGCCTGTCACTTGTCATGATGTTCTTGTGTGGATGATGAGACCCAACTTGCTTTCCTGCTTGGCATGCGCTACAAATCCTGTCTTTCTCAAAATGAACATTTGTTAGTCCTAAAATGTGTTCTCCCTTTAGAAGCTTATGAAGATTCTTCATTCCAACATGGGCTAGTCGGCGGTGCCAGAGTGTCACCCGGATTTTAGGGGTCCAAAGCCCGGGCGCGAACATAATCACCAGGTGTGCTGGGACCAAGTCTCACACATATGATGAATCATGGCACAGGATCGAATGTCACATCTTTACTACATAACAGAAGTTCTTGTACAAAATAAATAAATAATTACATTATAAGGAGACAACGGTCCAGCAACCCAAAGTTGACTGGGAGACGACGACCTAGACCCCTCACAAAATCGCCACAGCATCCTCCTTGCGCCTCATCCTGCGGTACCTGTTCTTGACCTGTGGGGTGTGTGAGACAGCAAGAGTGAGCTCACATACGTTCATCGCTCAACAAGTTGTGGGGAATAATGTGCATGAACTCGCCAAAGGTGGGAGCTCACGTGAAGTATAAGGCTTACCAAAGAAGATGGTTAGAGCTGAGCATTGCTTTTAAAGTTGGTCAAAATTTTATTAGCAGTTACTAAGTATAAGTAAATACCAACCCAATTAAATAGTAGAACAAAAGTAACAACCTCACCTGCGATGCAATGCATATGACAAATTGAGTTTAGTTCCATAGATTAATCATGTGAGGGTCCGAGCTGCTCATGACCGTGAGCACGGCTAGTATACCAGTTTTACACTCTGCAGAGGTTGCGCATCTTTACCCACAAGTCATGTTACCCATCTGCCAAGGGATCGCAACTTCCCATACACCTCTACCGAGGAGGCGAGGCAGGGTAACACTACGAGGCCTTTACAAAGTTCCACTAGCTTCAGAAAACCCGCTACAGTTTATAGGAAGCTCCAATGCAGGAATCCTTTGCAGGACCGCCATCGCAGCAAAATCCTCCCGAGGGCCTCCCTACACTGACCACTCCCCTACTGCCCTTGCCCCTTTCGGGTAAGGTAGTCTTCCACTAGCTTTCCTAATTAATCAGCCAAGGGGTCCCATTCCTCCCTTGTGGTAGCACTGTTTTCCCGGGTGGTCGCTCCATGTTCCAATTAACATAATGATCTTATCATGAACAGTAATAATAAACATATAATAAAAGTGTGATCATGAATAATGTACCTTCATACCCAAAACCACATAAAGCACTAGCAAGTACTACCCAAAAAGTTCAGTGGTAAACAAGGTATAAAGATAGACAAACTAGGGTAACCTATTGGGTCCCATCAAAATTAACCTATGCAGATCATTATGATTAATTAGAACATGAGTGGGTAAAAAGAAGTGATCAAGGGCACAACTTGCCTGGGACTTGAGATTTCTGGTACCAACTTGCTCTTTAGATGACACGTGTCCTCGCTCTAGTCATAGCAATACAAACAAACATTGCATAGGAAAATTTAACAACACAACAAACATATATGCAAAATACATATCAATAATCTACATATTAAAATAAGATCACAGGAAAAAGAATTATTAATTTTGGAGTTATAGATTTTAAGTTATGGATTTCCAACGATTCTAGTGCTTTGTACAAGATTAATTATGATAACAATTTTAATGTGACTTTTATGTCAAAACAGTGGCACTAAATGATAAACAATAATATTACAAAATTATAGGAACTGGAATAGGCTAATTTGGACTTAATATGAATTTTCTATGGATTATACAAGTTTTACAATTATTTCTATACTCAAAATCAATTTCTAAACCTCTTTTTCCTATTTTCTTTAATTCCTGGACTGGGCGCACAATAACAGAGAACCTAGGGTCTAAATCATAAAATTGCTTAAGACTCAGTTTTCCCCCGCACAGGACAGCGGGTTGATATTCATTAAATATAGGGGCTCTTGTGAAAAAGCGTGCGGCGAAGGGGTATGGTTATATATGGGTCGTGCGATCACAGATGGAGGGCTAAGATTAAATCGTTCTCATCCCCAACCGGTATGGCACCAAGACCGTAGGATCAGAGATCTGTGGCCTAGATTTCAAATATGCTCGATCAGATCACCACCATTGGACTCTAGATGGACGACCCAGATCACGAGCCTGAAGTGGCTACGGGAGATGTGATCTCCAGCGTCCATTGAGGAATCGACCGCCAGGGACTCTCCTTCTACCTCCGTCGGCCAGCCATGGTAATCGCACGCTATCTTCTACCTCCAGTTCGGCGGCAATAACACCGCACCTGCCCTAGGTCGCGAGAAACCCGAGCCCCAGAAACCCCGCCCAGGGAGTAGCATCGGTATGGAGTAGTAACTTGGAAAGGAGAAGGTAGTTCTCACCAGAAATCCTGTGCGCCAGAGTTGAAGCTCTTAGCCCCGCGGCCACTTCACCAACGGACAACAGCACGGACCGGAGCACACGCGGTAGGTCTTACCTTTGGTGGGGATGCAGGCAAAT
This sequence comes from Zea luxurians, assembly GCA_029449295.1. Taxonomy (NCBI): domain Eukaryota; kingdom Viridiplantae; phylum Streptophyta; class Magnoliopsida; order Poales; family Poaceae; genus Zea; species Zea luxurians. Next base: position 19,889,517 of record JAOPSE010000019.1, on the reverse strand, counting down.
CCAACCACGACGCAACACGACAGGGCGGCCGACACTCTCTCTACGACGGAGCTCACCTGGGCGGCGTGAAAACCTCAGATCCTGGTGGCTGGGTTGAGGAGCGGATGAGGCGGTCAAGTACCCACGATTTATACACCCAGATGCGCTACGGTCGGGGAAATCGGTTAAAACGGCAGCGCGATATCAGAGCCAAGGCGGAATCGGAAATCCCCAACCAAATCGCACGTGTACGCGGCTTCCGCGGATCTTGTTGCCAGCAGTGAGTCCGATTTGAGGAGGAAGACGGCTGACGAGGTGGACCCACCGGTCAGTGGCTCGGGTAGGAGACACGCACACGCGCTGTGAAGAATGAGCGGCTGACGCGCGAAGAAAATTGGAAGATGGGCCGCGCGGGGCAAAGAAATCAGCCCAGTGAGGTTCACGTGAGCCTTTTTCTTTTTTTTTTCTTTTTTTTCCTGATTTCTATTTGAAAATTCAAATCAAACTCAAGGTTGAATTCCAAACTTTTTACTTTTAGATGCACACATAAAACACCAGCATGGATGAAAAACTATATATATATATATATGTTTGTTTTAATTTAGTTCTTTCATACATGATTCTAATCACGAACTAGAGAATAGTTCACATTTCAATTTTATGAATTTTAGGAAGATATAATTTATATTGTAAATTATACATTAAGATTAGTTTAGTCATAGTTCATATAATTTCACTCCAAGAATAATTTAGTTTATCTAGATATCTTTTTAGTAAAAAATTATATTACTTTCGGGAGTAGTAACTTTGAAATTATGAATATTCTCAAGGAAAGGTGTTTTGATTTAAAACCCCCGAAGAATTTTCCTCATTTTCATATGATTAAACTTTAGGGTGTTACAAATCCTACCCCCCTTAAAAGAAATCTCGTCCTCGAGATTTGCAAGAAAAGGGTGTATACTCAACACATATACGCAAACAAAATCTCAGCATGATGCATACTTCAGTAGCAATACATGGGGTCGATTAGACCTTATTATTCCTTCAAAAATAATATCATATCATCCACTAACTAAAGTAACATCTAGATCTTACAAATAGTAGTAATTTATATATATGTTTATGTAGCTTGGTGGAGCTGGTGGTGGTGGTGGAGGTTGTTGTTGTCGTTGTCTCTCCAACCGCGCTTGGCTTATTTCTTGGCGGACCTGACGTATTTCCTCGCGTCCTTGTCTTATCTGATTTTGCATCTCGGTCACTAGGTCTGTCAATTGTTGTATTACCAGTCTTTGGGTAGCAAAAACTTGATCGATTTCAATAGGTGGAGGATTTGGAGGATTCATTTCTGTTTGCTGTTGCGTGATAATCTTTCCTTTCCTGGTATTGACCATGAAAGTTAGAAGCATATGGTAATAGTTTTGTAAAGGAAATTATTCAATAAGCGGAATGAATAAGCTAGTAGCTGGTTATAATCTGAAGATTCTTTAGTAGGGCTTAATCTTTGTTTTATGTTCAGATTGGGGTAACCAGTCGTATAAGGTGAATATCCAAGGGTAAGATAGAATCTGTCAAGATGAGAGATATATAGGGGTGAGATAGACTACATGATGTAGGTTAAAAGTTTGTTTGTTGTTAGGTGGGAATAGAAAGGTTATACCATTCATCATGGCTCTATGGGTTGGGTTAGCTCATGGTTGAGTTGATCCAATGTGCTAAGTTAAGTTAATACATGGCTAGTAGGGTCTAATCTCTTCTACTAGTGTCATTAATCTGTTTAAGTGGACCACATTAGGTTAGATTACGTTAGACCACACTAGATCAGATCACATTAGGTAAGATAAGATCTAGATCAGATTGGATATGACTAGATTAGACTGGTTTAGGTTAGATAGGTCTAACAGGGTAGAATATGTATTATTAAGATATGTTAGAATCTTTTGAGATTAGTTAGATATGTTATGATAAGATAGAATCTCTTCAAGATAAGGTGAATTTATTAAGGTAAGAAGAATCTTTTAAGATGAGGTGGATCTAGTAAGATAAGAGAGAATCTTATAAGATACGATGAAGCTATTAAGATATGGGAGAGCCTTTTAAGATTAGAGGGATCTCTATGAGATAGATACATTTTAATGGAGGATAATCTAAGTGGCTTAGTTTTCTTATGAATTCTATTTATGCCTATACGTATATGCAGATGTAATTGTGGATATTACTCCACAACCCATCACACTCAATCAAAGATCCAAATCAGACATGTATCATAAGAACAAACTTTCAAGCATACAAATATTTACAAAAATACTTTTGATTTTGTTCCTAAGAGTGGGTCTCCTATCCCTAAGGTCACTTTAAGCACAGAATTTCAAAGTGTGAAATCCACATTTATCTTTAGAATGAAAAGGTGAGAATAATCAGAGTAAAGCGGAAATAGATGAGAAGAGGTCAAGAAAAGTTTAGAAAAGAATCAGAGTAACAAAGGTAAGTAGATAGTGGTTGTCCAGCTCTATCTAGGTTTCGTCCTACAGTCAACATTCCTCTGATACCACTTCTGTCACACCCGGATTTTAGGGGTCCAATGCCCGGGCGCGAACATAATCACCAGGTGTGCTGGGACCAAGTCTCACACATATGATGAATCATGGCACAGGATCGAATGTCACATCTTTACTACATAACAGAAGTTCTTGTACAAAATAAATAAATAATTACATTATAAGGAGACAACGGTCCAGCAACCCAAAGTTGACTGGGAGACGACGACCTAGACCCCTCACAAAATCGCCACAGCATCCTCCTTGCGCCTCATCCTGCGGTACCTGTTCTTGACCTGTGGGGTGTGTGAGACAGCAAGAGTGAGCTCACATACGTTCATCGCTCAACAAGTTGTGGGGAATAATGTGCATGAACTCGCCAAAGGTGGGAGCTCACGTGAAGTATAAGGCTTACCAAAGAAGATGGTTAGAGCTGAGCATTGCTTTTAAAGTTGGTCAAAATTTTATTAGCAGTTACTAAGTATAAGTAAATACCAACCCAATTAAATAGTAGAACAAAAGTAACAACCTCACCTGCGATGCAATGCATATGACAAATTGAGTTTAGTTCCATAGATTAATCATGTGAGGGTCCGAGCTGCTCATGACCGTGAGCACGGCTAGTATACCAGTTTTACACTCTGCAGAGGTTGCGCATCTTTACCCACAAGTCATGTTACCCATCTGCCAAGGGATCGCAACTTCCCATACACCTCTACCGAGGAGGCGAGGCAGGGTAACACTACGAGGCCTTTACAAAGTTCCACTAGCTTCAGAAAACCCGCTACAGTTTATAGGAAGCTCCAATGCAGGAATCCTTTGCAGGACCGCCATCGCAGCAAAATCCTCCCGAGGGCCTCCCTACACTGACCACTCCCCTACTGCCCTTGCCCCTTTCGGGTAAGGTAGTCTTCCACTAGCTTTCCTAATTAATCAGCCAAGGGGTCCCATTCCTCCCTTGTGGTAGCACTGTTTTCCCGGGTGGTCGCTCCATGTTCCAATTAACATAATGATCTTATCATGAACAGTAATAATAAACATATAATAAAAGTGTGATCATGAATAATGTACCTTCATACCCAAAACCACATAAAGCACTAGCAAGTACTACCCAAAAAGTTCAGTGGTAAACAAGGTATAAAGATAGACAAACTAGGGTAACCTATTGGGTCCCATCAAAATTAACCTATGCAGATCATTATGATTAATTAGAACATGAGTGGGTAAAAAGAAGTGATCAAGGGCACAACTTGCCTGGGACTTGAGATTTCTGGTACCAACTTGCTCTTTAGATGACACGTGTCCTCGCTCTAGTCATAGCAATACAAACAAACATTGCATAGGAAAATTTAACAACACAACAAACATATATGCAAAATACATATCAATAATCTACATATTAAAATAAGATCACAGGAAAAAGAATTATTAATTTTGGAGTTATAGATTTTAAGTTATGGATTTCCAACGATTCTAGTGCTTTGTACAAGATTAATTATGATAACAATTTTAATGTGACTTTTATGTCAAAACAGTGGCACTAAATGATAAACAATAATATTACAAAATTATAGGAACTGGAATAGGCTAATTTGGACTTAATATGAATTTTCTATGGATTATACAAGTTTTACAATTATTTCTATACTCAAAATCAATTTCTAAACCTCTTTTTCCTATTTTCTTTAATTCCTGGACTGGGCGCACAATAACAGAGAACCTAGGGTCTAAATCATAAAATTGCTTAAGACTCAGTTTTCCCCCGCACAGGACAGCGGGTTGATATTCATTAAATATAGGGGCTCTTGTGAAAAAGCGTGCGGCGAAGGGGTATGGTTATATATGGGTCGTGCGATCACAGATGGAGGGCTAAGATTAAATCGTTCTCATCCCCAACCGGTATGGCACCAAGACCGTAGGATCAGAGATCTGTGGCCTAGATTTCAAATATGCTCGATCAGATCACCACCATTGGACTCTAGATGGACGACCCAGATCACGAGCCTGAAGTGGCTACGGGAGATGTGATCTCCAGCGTCCATTGAGGAATCGACCGCCAGGGACTCTCCTTCTACCTCCGTCGGCCAGCCATGGTAATCGCACGCTATCTTCTACCTCCAGTTCGGCGGCAATAACACCGCACCTGCCCTAGGTCGCGAGAAACCCGAGCCCCAGAAACCCCGCCCAGGGAGTAGCATCGGTATGGAGTAGTAACTTGGAAAGGAGAAGGTAGTTCTCACCAGAAATCCTGTGCGCCAGAGTTGAAGCTCTTAGCCCCGCGGCCACTTCACCAACGGACAACAGCACGGACCGGAGCACACGCGGTAGGTCTTACCTTTGGTGGGGATGCAGGCAAATCCAACCACGACGCAACACGACAGGGCGGCCGACACTCTCTCTACGACGGAGCTCACCTGGGCGGCGTGAAAACCTCAGATCCTGGTGGCTGGGTTGAGGAGCGGATGAGGCAGTCAAGTACCCACGATTTATACACCCAGATGCGCTATGGTCGGGGAAATCGGTTAAAACGGCAGCGCGATATCAGAGCCAAGGCGGAATCGGAAATCCCCAACCAAATCGCACGTGTACGCGGCTTCCGCGGATCTTGTTGCCAGCAGTGAGTCCGATTTGAGGAGGAAGACGGCTGACGAGGTGGACCCACCGGTCAGTGGCTCGGGTAGGAGACACGCACACGCGCTGTGAAGAATGAGCGGCTGACGCGCGAAGAAAATTGGAAGATGGGCCGCGCGGGGCAAAGAAATCAGCCCAGTGAGGTTCACGTGAGCCTTTTTCTTTTTTTTTTCTTATTTTTCCTGATTTCTATTTGAAAATTCAAATCAAACTCAAGGTTGAATTCCAAACTTTTTACTTTTAGATGCACACATAAAACACCAGCATGGATGAAAAACTATATATATATATATATATGTTTGTTTTAATTTAGTTCTTTCATACATGATTCTAATCACGAACTAGAGAATAGTTCACATTTCAATTTTATGAATTTTAGGAAGATATAATTTATATTGTAAATTATACATTAAGATTAGTTTAGTCATAGTTCATATAATTTCACTCCAAGAATAATTTAGTTTATCTAGATATCTTTTTAGTAAAAAAAATTATATTACTTTCGGGAGTAGTAACTTTGAAATTATGAATATTCTCAAGGAAAGGTGTTTTGATTTAAAACCCCCGAAGAATTTTCCTCATTTTCATATGATTAAACTTTAGGGTGTTACACAGAGCCAACCCAAGTTAGTCTTAGCAATTAAGCAAGTGTCGAGTTTAGCTTTATCAAAATCTACCAAGTATAGCTGACCCTCTAACACTCCCTTAAATGCTATTGAATCATCACTTCTTCTAAAGACAGTGACACCTACATCAGTAAAGAGACAGTTGTAGCCCATTTGACATAATTGAGATACGAAAAGCAAATTGTAATATAAAGAATCTACAAGAAAAACATTGGAAATAGTATGGTCAGGTGATATAGCAATTTTACCCAATCCTTTGACCAAACCTTGATTTCTATCCCCGAATGTGATAGCTCGTTGGGGATCTTGGTTTTTCTCATATGAGGAGAACATCTTCTTCTCCCCTGTCATGTGGTTTGTGCACCCGCTGTCGAGTATCCAACTTGAGCCCCCGGATGCATAAACCTACAAAACAATTTTAGTTCTTGACTTTAGGTACCCAAACAGTTTTGGGTCCTTTGGCATTAGAAACAAGAACTTTGGGTACCCAAACACAAGTCTTAGAGCCCTTGTGTTTGCCCCCAACAAACTTGGCAACTACCTTGCCGGATTTGTTAGTAAGCACATAAGATGCATCAAAAGTCTTAAATGAAATGTCATGATCATTTGATGCACTAGGAGTTTTCTTTCTAGGCAACTTAGCACGGGTTGGTTGCCTAGAGCTAGATGTCTCACCCTTATACATAAAAGCATAGTTAGGGCCAGAGTGAGACTTCCTAGAATGAGTTCTCCTAATTTTGCTCTCGGGATAACCGGCAGGGTACAAAATGTAACCCTCGTTATCCTGAGGCATGGGAGCCTTGCCCTTAACAAAGTTAGACAAATTTTTAGGAGGGGCATTAAGTTTGACATTGTCTCCCCATTGGAAGCCAATGCCATCCTTGATGCCAAGGCGTCTCCCATTATAGAGCATACTTCTAGCAAATTTAAACTTTTCATTTTCTAAGTTATGCTTGGCAATTTTAGCATCTAATTTTGCTATATGATCATTTTGTTGTTTAATTAATACCATGTGATCATGAATAGCATTGATATCAATATCTCTACATCTATCACAAATAGAAGTGTGCTCAACGGTAGATGTAGATGGTTTGCAAGATTTTAATTCTACAACCTTAGCATGCAACATATCATTCTTAGTTCTAAGGTCGGAAATAGTAGTATTGCAAACATCAAACTCTATAGCCTTAGCAATCAAATTTTCATTTTCTACTCTAAGGCTAGCAAGAGAATCATTCAATTCCTTAATCTTAGCAAGCAAATCATCATTATCATTTCTAAGATTGGGAATTGAAACATCACAAACATGAGAATCAACCTTAGCAATTAATCTAGCATTTTCATTTCTAAGGTTGTCAATAGTCTCATGGCAAGTGCTTAGCTCACTAGATAGTTTTTGACATTTTTCTATTTCTAGAGCATAAGCATTTTTAACCTTAACATGTTTCTTTTTTTCCTTAATTAGGAAGTCCTCTTGGGAATCCAAAAGGTCATCCTTTTCATGAATAGCACTAATTAATTCATTCAATTTTTCCTTTTGTTCCATGTTAAGGTTGGCAAAAAGGGTACGCAAATTATTTTCCTCATCAGTAGCATTATCATCACTAGAGGACTCATATTTAGTGGAGGATTTAGATTTAACCTTCTTCCTTTTGCCGTCCTTTGCCATGAGGCACTTGTGGCCGACGTTGGGGAAGAGGAGTCCCTTGGTGACGGCGATGTTGGCGGCGTCCTCGTCGTCGGAGGAGGAGTCGGTGGAGCTCTCGTCGGAGTTCCACTCGCGGCACACGTGGGCATCGCCGCCTCTCTTTTTGTGGTACTTCTTCTTTTCTCTCCTCTTGCCCTTCTTGTCGTTGTCCCTGTTACTGTCACTTGATAATGGACATTTAGCAATAAAGTGACCGGGCTTACCACATTTGTAGCAAACTTTCTTGGAACGGGATTTGTAGTCCTTCCCCTTCCGTTGCTTGAGGATTTGGCGAAAGCTTTTGATGATTAAAGCCATCTCCTCATTGTCGAGCTTGGAGGCGTCAATTGGTTGTCTACTCGGTGTAGACTCCTCCTTCTTCTCCTCCATCGCCTTAAATGCCACCGGTTGTGCTTCGGAAGTGGAGGGTTCATCAAACTCGTTGATCTTCTTTGAGCCTTTAATCATACATTCAAAGCTCACAAAATTCCCGATTACTTCCTCGGGAGTCATTAGTGTGTATCTAGGATTACCACGAATTAATTGAACTTGAGTGGGGTTAAGGAAAATAAGTGATCTCAAAATAACCTTAACCACCTCGTGGTCATCCCATTTCTTGCTCCCGAGGTTGCGCACTTGGTTCACCAAGGTTTTGAGCCAGTTGTACATATCTTGTGGCTCCTCCCCTTGGCGAAGACGGAAGCGACCGAGCTCCCCCTCGATCGTTTCCCGCTTGGTGATCTTGGTGAGTTCATCACCCTCGTGCGCGGTTTTGAGTAGGTCCCAAATCTCCTTCGCATTCTTCAATCCTTGCACCTTGTTATATTCCTCTCTACTTAGAGAGGCGAGGAGTATGGTTGTGGCTTGGGAGTTAAAGTGCTCGATTTGGGCCACTTCGTCCGTATCATAATCCTCATCCCCTATGGATGGTACCTGTGCTCCAAACTCAACAACATTCCATATACTTTTGTGGAGTGAGGTTAGATGAAATTTCATTAAATCACTCCACCTAGCATAATCTTCGCCATCAAAGGTTGGCGGTTTGCCTAATGGAACGGAAAGTAATGGAGTATGTCTAGATGTACGAGGGTAGTGTAAGGGGATCTTACTAAACTTCTTGCGCTCTTGGCGCTTAGAAGTTACAGACGGCGCGTCGGAGTCGGAGGTCGATGTTGACGAAGTATCCGTCTCGTAGTAGACCACCTTCCTCATCCTCTTTTTCTTGTCCCCACTCCGATGCGGCTTGTGGGAAGAGGATTTTTCCTTCTTCTCTTTGTGGTGAGAAGAGGAAGATCTTTTCTCCTTCCGTTTGGAGGAGTCCTTCTTCTTCTCCTTCCTCTTGGTGCGGGACTCTTCCGATGAAGTGCTCCCGTGGCTCGTAGTGGGCTTGTCGCCGGTCTCCATCTCCCTCTTGGTGTGATCTCCCGACATCACTTCAAGCGGTTAAGCTCTAATGAAGCACCGGGCTTTGATACCAATTGAAAGTCGCCTAGAGGGGGGGGTGAATAGGGCGAAACTGAAATTCTCAAAAATAATCACAACTACAAGCCGGGTTAGCGTTAGAAATATAATAGAGTCCGCGAGAGAGGGTGCAAAACAAATCGCAAGCGAATAAAGAGTGAGACACGTGGATTTGTTTTACCGAGGTTCGGTTCTCGCAAACCTACTCCCCGTTGAGGAGGCCACAAAGGCCGGGTCTCTTTCAACCCTTACCCTCTCTCAAACGGTCCCACGGACCGAGTGAGCTTTCTCTTCTCAATCACTTGGAACACAAAGTTCCCACAAGGACCACCACAAGATTGGTGTCTCTTGCCTCAATTACAAGTGAGTATGATCGCAATGAAGAATCAAAGAAAGAAGAAAGCAATCCAAGCGCAAGAGCTCGAAAGAACACAAGCAAATCTCTCTCACTAGTCACTAGGGCGTTGTGTGGAGTTTGGAGAGGATTTGATCACTTTGGTGTGTCTAGAATTGAATGCTAGAGCTCTTGTAAGTAGTTGAGAAGTGGAAAACTTGGATGCAATGAATGGTGGGTGGTTGGGGGTATTTATAGCCCCAACCACCAAACTAGCCGTTTGGTGAGGCTGTCTGTAGAATGGCGCACCGGACAGTCCGGTGCACACCGGACATGTCCGGTGCGACAGCCACGTCACCAAAGCCGTTGGGTTCCGACCGTTGGAGCTCTGACTTCTGGGCCCGCCTGGATGTCCGGTGGCGCACCGGACATGTACTGTAGAGTGTCCGGTGCGCCAGCATGGGCGTGCCTGACCTCTGCGCGCGCTGGCACACATTTATTGCATCGCAGGTAGCCGTTGGCGCCTGAAGTAGCCGTTGCCCCGCTGTTACACCGGACAGTCCGGTGAATTATAGCGGAGCAGCTGAAATGAATTCCCGAGGCTGGCGAGTTCCGGAGGCCGCTCTTCCTTGGAGCACCGGACATGTCCGGTGTACACCGGACAGTCCGGTGAATTATAGTGGAGTTGCCTCTGGAATTTCCCGAAGGTGACAAGTTTGAGTTGGAGTCCTCTGGTGCACCGGACATGTCTGGTGGTGCACCGGACAGTCCGGTGCGCCAGACCAGAGGTGCCTTCAGTTGTCCCTTTGCTCTTTTGTTGAACCCAATACTTGGTCTTTTTATTGGCTAAGTGTGAACCTTTAGTACCTGTATAACTTATACACTAGAGCAAACTAGTTAGTCCAATTATTTGTGTTGGGCAATTCAACCACCAAAATTATTTAGGAACTAGGTGTAAGCCTAATTCCCTTTCAGCCGTCCCGTCCTTCCCCGCGCGGCCAACCCTCTGTAAGAGGGCCCTGGACCTCCCTTTTATAGGCGTAAGGAGAGGATCCAGGTGTACAATGGGGGTGTAGCAGTGTGCTAACGTGTCTAGCGGAGGAGAGCTAGCGCCCTAAGTACATGCCATCATGGCAGCCGGAGAGGTTTTGGCACCCAGTTCGTGTGGTGTCGTGGCCGTCGGAGGAGCGCTGGAGCCTGGCGGAGGGACAGCTGTCGGGGCTGTCGAGTCCTTGCTGACGTCCTCTTGCTTCCGTAAGGGGGCTGAGAGCAGCCGTCGTCATAGAGCGTGCGGGGCGCCATCATTACTCGTATAGTGGAGCGAGCCAGATGGGACGCCGGTCTTGTTCCTCGTAGCCTGAGTCAGCTCGGGGTAGGGTAATGATGGCGCCTCCTGTCGACGTGGTCGGTCCGTGCCCTAGGTTGGGCGAGGTGGAGGCTCCTTCGAGGTCGAGGTCGAGTCTGTCTTCCAAGGTCGAGGTCGAGTCCGAGCCCCCGGGTCGGACAAGGCGGAGACCGTCGGCTGAGGCCAGGGCTGAGTCCGAGATCTAGGGTCAGGCGAAGTGGAGTTTGTCGTCCTTCGGGGCTGAGCCCGAGTCCGAGCCCTGGGGTCGGGCGAAGCGGAGTTCGTCGTCTTCCGGGGCTGAGCCCGAGTCCGAGCCCTGGGGTCGAGAGAAGCGGAGTTCGTCGTCTTCCGGGGCTGAGCCCGAGTCCGAGCCCTGTGGTCGGGCGGAGCGGAGTTCGCCGTCTTCCGGGGCTGAGCCCGAGTCCGAGCCCTGGGGTTGGGCGGAGCGGAGTTCGTCGTCTTCCGGGGCTGAGCCCGAGTCCGAGCCCTGGGGTTGGGCGAAGCGGAGTTCGTCGTCTTCCGGGGCTGAGCCCGAGTCCGAGCCCTGGGGTCGGGCGAGGCGAAGTTCGTCGTCTTCCGGGGCTGAGCCCGAGTCCGAGCCCTAGGGTCGGGCGGAGCGGAGTTCGCCGTCTTCCGGGGCTGAGCCCGAGTCCGAGCCCTGGGGTCGGGCGAAGCGGAGTTTCCTATGACGCCTGAGGCCGGACTTGGCTGCTGTCAGCCTCACTCTGTCGAGTGGCTCAGTAGTCGGAGCGGCGCAGACGGCACTGTCCTCTTGTCAGACCGGTCAGTGGAGCGGCGAAGTGACTGCGGTCACTTCGGCTCTGTCGATTGGAGGGCGTGCGTCAGGATAAAGGTGTCAGACCACCTTTGCATTAAATGACCCTGCGAGTTGGTCGGTTGGCGTGGCGATTTGGCCAAGGTTGCTTCTTGGTGAAGACTGGGCCTCGGGCGAGCCGAGGGTGTGTCCGTTGCTGGAGGGGGTCCTCGGGCGAGACGTAGATCCTCCGGGGTCGGCTGCCCTTGCCCGAGGCTGGGCTCGGGCGAGGCGTGATCGCGTCCCTCGAATGGACCGATCCTTGACTTAATCGCACCCATCAGGCCTTTGCAGCTTTGTGCTGATGGGGGTTACCAGCTGAGATTTAGGAGTCTTGAGGGTACCCCTAATTATGGTCCCCGACAGTAACATAGCTTCACATGCATTTTAATAATTTTCTGCTAAGTATTTACGATGAGTAATAAAAGCAGAATTAGTAACACACCAAAATTAATGCATGAACGTCACATTTTTCCAAAATTAAGTATGCATTTTATACTAATTAATTGCGACAATAAATAATCAATTAAGGTGTAACATATGACAGAAAAACATGGTGATAACTATAAGGCAGCCAATACATTGTGTTGTAATAATACATAGAACCAAGCTTATATGGCACAATCATGCAAGTATCTTAAACATATACCTTACGTGTTGCGAGTCTACACGTTCCCAGCTTGACAGAACTCTGGCAAAAGCAGCCCACTTGCGCATGCATAAAGGACGATAGGCTGTCAGCGCATGCATAGAGGGTGCCTTCTCTCTCTCTTTTTCAACTGCTCAGCGCATGCATGCTCCACTCGCACTTCCAGTCCAGCGCAAACATGCATGCACCGCTTTGACCGCGTCCAAGTGCAGCGCGCTTATCCGGTAAAAGGAGTGGCTGTTTGCGCGCATGCAGATCCATTGGTCCACCAAAATGGAGAGCGCGTCCAAGCGGGTGCCCCTAAAAAATTGCATGGCTACGTGCCAGCACGAAGGTCAAACCACCACTCCTTCACACATTCTGATGGATCCCACGAGTTCCTGACTCCGTCCAGTCGTGTGGTGATGGACGAGTCTGTAGCATGCAACCGGAGTGTGAGTCCAGGCAGGTGAAGCAGCACGCGCCCGCCATACCAAGAGGAGCAGGAGACCCCGTGCCACCAAGGAGCATCCTGGTCAACCTGTATGCTGGCCAGTGCGTGCGTGCAGGGGGCTTTTTAACCGGATCAAAATACCATACACGAGCATCCACAACGACAATGGTAGTTCATCGTGCATGGATCACAGCTCGTGCACAACAATAGATTAAGAATAGTAAACATACCGTTCCACTATGTAGAGGAAAATTCGAAGACTGTCGCGTAGGACAGTTTGGCTAGGCCAGAGACCTGCCGGATTGCGGGTGAGTTGATGCAGATCTGATCTCGCAGCAACGTCGAGGTAGAGCGTGCTGATAACGTGTTGAGAACTACGTTACCACGGATCATCAGATCCGCTCCCTTCCCTTCCGTCAGCAGTAGAGGCACAAGAAGCTGTAGAGTACCCGTCTTCCTTCCCATAAGCACAACAGAGGAAACACACGAGACACATGATATAGGGTTGGGCCTCTGGCCTCTTTCTGATCTCTGTCATATGAAGAGGTGTACATATTCCTTATATAGAGATGTGAGACTCCTCAGGGGCAAAGTCGGTATTTGCTCACATAATCCTAACTAGGTTACTTAACAACCATAATACAGAACCATATTTTTTTCCTGTGCAGTTTACACATAGAGTCATAGACACATATAGAGCTTCTCTGTCTTTGCAACTTTCCCCGTGGGGCACCTGATCCAAATGGCCACACGGCACATAGGGCGTTTTTGTTTGGACTTTTTTTTTTCAGCTTCTTACCACCAGACTGTAGACAGCCAAACACTTAGGGTCTGTTTGGTTGAGCTGTGCTTGTGAAAAAAATTGCTGTGAACTGTGAACTATGAAAAAAGTTACTGTGGATGTGAGCTATTAAAAAGTTAAAAACCGTTTGTTGGAAATCACTAAAAGCTGTTAAAAATTATTCGATATATGTTTTCACAGTTCCATCTGAAAAACCACTAAAAGCAGGTCCAGTGATGCTTTCAGTTTTCCACTGCGAGAAAGTCGCCTTCTAGAAAAAGTTGCTTCCTAAATCTATCTTTTTTTTGGCTTTTGGCTTTTAGGGGGCAAAAGCCAAAGCTAAAAGCTAAACTAACACACCCTTAACTTTTTAGTCCGCTTTTATAATAATCGCTTTATTAAAAACCATTCGAAATTAATATAAACATATAATAATAGAATCAATTGAGTCGTAGAAATCCATTAATTTCTAAACCTTGAACCCTTTGATCCACTTCAGGCCTTGTTCGTTTGTGTCGGATTGGTGGGTCGGAACAATTCCTAACCGGATTGCTTCTCTCATTTATATAAACTTTGATTAGCTGGAACGATTCCGGGTGCAATCCGATGGAAACGAACAAGGCTCAGTAATTTTCACGATACTCGGCGATCAGATTCTCTCCACGACGGCAAGAAAAAAAAAAGCTAACCATAGTCTCCGCGCGGGTAACTGCTGCACAGGGAACAAATCGCTGGAATTGGCCCCACCGGTGGACGGTGGTGGCTGACCAGTGTGCCTGGCATCCGGCTGCCAAAGAGATCTCGCTGCCAAACAAATCGCTGGAATTGGCCCCACCGGTGGACGGTGGTGAGGGTTCTCGTTCCTTTCTTCCCCACTACAACATCTGTCACCGTGAAATCTCGGCTAACTCCTGACTTCTGGTACCTCGCCGCCGGGGACCCAACTCCGACCCCCACCCCACCATACCAAAGCCACCGCGGCTGCGGCTTCCGCATCACCAATGGTGCTGATCACTCTCGTCCGCGACTACATCGACCGCATGCTCCACGACATCCCGGGCATGAAGGTCCTCGTCCTCGACCCCCAAACGGTACGTGCGCCCTCCCCCGGGAGACCTCAGCTCCGGCTCGCGGCCCGCTCCTCCCCGATTTTTGATCTGACCAGATCCGTGCCCTCCCAGGTTGGGATGGTGAGCGTGGTGTACAGCCAGTCGGATCTGCTGCGGAAGGAGGTCTTCCTCGTCGAGACCATGGACAACGCCTCCAGCTCCAGGGAGTCCATGGCGCACCTCAAGGCCGTCTACTTCCTCCGACCCTCCGCTGACAACGTCCAGAAGCTCCGCAGGCACCTCGCCATGCCGCGCTTCGCCGAGTACCACCTATGTGCGTCGTTAGTCACCGAATTGCTGTAGATTTTTTGTGCTCTGGAGTTGATTGACTTGGTTCTCATTTTTTTTATTAATGGTTTATGCCTTTGCAGTCTTCTCCAGTATATTGAAGGTCCCGCAGATTCAAATACTTGCTGACTCGGATGAACAGGAGGTTGTGCAGCAAATTCAGGTCAATGTTCCATATAATCCGTTTATTTATTAGAATGGCAAATTCAAATGCTGAGGATGACACTAGCTTATGTATATTTATTTTTCAGGAGTTCTATGCTGATTTTTGTGCCATTGACCCATACCATTTCACTCTCAACATACAAAATAACCACATGTATATGCTCCCAACAGTGGTCGACCCTCCTGGTATGCAAGGCTTCTGTGATCGAGCCGTTGACGGCATTGCTTCTGTCTTCTTGGCTTTGAAGCGCCGCCCTGTTATTAGATATCAGAGGACATCAGATGTTGCAAAAAGGATTGCACAAGAAACTGCGGTGGGTCAACTGTCATTGCAAAACATTGCTATTCAAGTCCCAAAACTAGACTATCAATTTAAAGGTTCCATATGCTGTGCTAATCAATCGCAGCTCTTCAGATTTTTGTTACTCCAACACATTTCAGGGTGCTAACTCACATGGGCTTAGTTTAGATTTGTTATGTGGCACATTAGTTATTATGGTTTTTTTGGTTAATTCTAGTAAGGCTTTTCTACTATGGTTCAGCCAGAGACGCTTTCAACTATTACAATAATAGGAAAACTAGAGAACCACAACTTGTTTAACACTTAGGTCATTACCTTAAAATTTGTGTTGAACTAGGGAAATAGCTATGACTTCGACTATTTCACAAGCAATAAGAATGCTACATAGACATGGAATGCCAGAAGGGTATAGTTATCTTCTGTCATCTAAAAACGTGGAATAGTATAAATGTAAGAGGTGGCATCTGGAGTTATTTTTATTGTTTGGGTGCTTTTTGAGTGTCATCATGCATGTGTGATATATTCATAAATGTGAGTGCCGGAGCGCGACACAAGCGTTCTTTTCTTTATTCAGTCCACTAGCACCATTCATTATACACTTCTTAAGTTCTTAACCTACAAGCTCGAATAAGTTCAATTTGTAGAAGAGGAACGACAAAATATCTTCTGTAATCCACTTCATGTTTTGTGACAGAAAACCAATAACAATTTCAATTGGAATATTTATTTGAAATGAAAACCTATGAAACTTGTTCTTAAGCACTTATAATTTGGGCTATGCAGAGATTGATGTATGAGCAGGAAAGTGGCCTGTTTGATTTTAGACGAACAGAAAACTCTTCTTTGTTGTTGGTGATCGACAGAAGGGATGATCCTGTTACGCCTTTACTTAACCAGTGGACATACCAGGTAACCTGAAAAGATCTTATCTGTTTTTCCTGTTCAAATGTACTTTTCTTATTTTATAATTGGTCTTCTATGGATTGCAGGCTATGGTTCATGAGCTTATTGGAATCGAGAACAACAAGGTGGACCTTATGGGATTTGCTAATATTCCTAAAGACCAGCAGGTTAATAAATTTTGTATTTCTCTTATGTAATACGATGAAACAATTGTTAAGTATTATTGGATGTTGAGCCATTTCAAATGTACTTAGTACTTAATTGGGACTAAAAGGCTTTGTTTGTTTGTTGTTGTTGTTGATGATGATCCATTTCAATTGTACTTACATAGGAGGTTGTTCTATCATCGGTTCAAGACGATTTCTTTAGAGCTAACATGTTTGAGAACTTTGGGGACCTTGGTATGAACCTCAAAAGAATGGTAGATGATTTTCAACATCTTTCCAAGAGCAGCCTTAATCTCCAGAGCATAGGTAATTTAGATTTCATTTTGCATTATATCATGTGACATAAATAAAACATAAAAAATGTAACATGCCAATATGATTTTGCAAAATCTAATGCGTTAGTGGTTTTAGGTGACATGGCAAAGTTTGTGAGCAACTATCCTGAATATCGAAAGACACATGGAAATGTAACGAAACATGTAAATTTGGTGAGCGAGCTGAGCAGAATTGTGGAGGAAAGGAAACTTATGCTAGTTTCACAGACAGAACAAGAGCTAGCATGTACTAGTGGACAAGCAGCAGCCTTTGAGGTATGCATTTTCATGACCATATATATACATATGCTATTTGGCACCAGCTTCCCCCTAACCTGTCTCGTGCGCACACGCCCATCAACAAACCTTCCTCCCACTCTCCCAAAAAAGGACGTATCTATACATGGCTTTGTGTCCCACTTAAAAAAATAATATCTACTAAACGGAGTGTCAAAATTTAAAACCGATTTCACCATTGTGTTCGTCGCGATGAAAGCTTCAAAACTAGATCCCAGTTGACATATTTATCCTAGAGTTCATCACAGTTATTCATTCCATCTTTTAGCCTTCTCATTCATGAGAATTACTGAGATACCAGTCATTTATCGAGCCAGTCATTCTATAAAAATAGGCGTTACAGAAAAGAAGTGAACAAACTCAATCATTCTATGAATACTCAGTTATTCCATCTTTTTAGCCTTAGTCGTTCATGAGAATAGCTGAGATGTCGATCATTTAGCGAGTCAGTCATTCTAAAAAAGCAGACATTATATGAAAGGAAGTGGTCCATACACATGAGCCACCATGGTTTGCCATCAACTAGGAGGAATTGGATAAAAGCACAATGAACATCTACTTGAGAATTCCCAACAGGGCCAAAATTTTGCTTTCATGCTATAAGGATCCCTCCACTAGCACCCACAGATTGTACAAACACAGAGTGGCAGAAATACACTCCATCTTTGTTTCCTGGAGGCAAATAATATCTGTTGAAGTGTATAAGTGGATTGCCTACGTTCTCTTAATAGCTTAAGTTTTTTTGTGTTGAACTGGTTAGTGTGTCCACTGTAACATTGAGGTTTGAATGTACCAGTTGTACAAAAGTACTAACTAAAGTTGTTCTCTTTTGTGCTAATGATACGATTATATCTGTGTGTCCAAGGTGGCATTGAGGATCTGGGGTCTTTCTGTACAGAAGTGTACTGACTGAGTGCTCAAAATTGTTCAGAACCCATCTTTATGCTTTTGCATGTCTTATTTAATGTAACTGTGGGCTTTGGAAAAAAAATGGTTGCAAGCTTCCTAAGTTCATTGCTTTAGTATTTGATGTTAACTAAAAAATGCTAATGTACTCTGTTTTGCTTTATTGCTACCTCTGTACAGGTCAAAACTATGCCTCTTCTTACAGCTGTTTACCTGTTTTCTTCAGGCTGTCACTTCCTTGCTAAACAATGAAAGCGTATCTGATATTGACCGCTTACGATTAGTAATGCTCTATGCTTTGCGGTATGAAAAAGAGAGTCCAGTTCAATTGATGCAACTTTTCAACAAATTAGCTTCTCATTCTGCGAAATACAAGTCAGGGGTATGCAAATTTCACTAGTTTTTGTGCTATATCATGCTTTTCTCGTAAGTTCTATTGAGTAACACATGGTGCTTTGGTTGTGTCATTGTTAATTGCCTTTCTGGTACAGTCCCCCCCCCTCTTTTGCAGGAAGATGGTTTTGAATCATAAATGTTTCATGTTTGCACTATTGACATAATCTAAACATGCTTCCTGTTCATAGCAATGGCATTTTTTTTGTGCGTCATGGACAGCTCTGCTCGTGGGCTATGGAGTCCGCTATAATTTGTATTCTGAAATACATTCTGAGTCTGCTATAATGTGTCTTCTAAAATACATCCTTGATTCCTTGTGATACATTCATTATACTGATCGGTTATTGGATCTGCTTACAGCTAATGTTCTATTCATTTTTCTTTGCTTGTAACCAGGTTTCAGTTTCACTTGGTCGTAGCTTAGCTCTGTGAATGGATTGTACCTGTAATAAGTGATTAGTCCTTTTTGGCTAGATATTAAAAGCAATGCTATCTAATTAGCCATTTGAGCTGTGTAAGGCCAGGTAACAAAAATGATGGAAAATTTTAAAAACAAGCTGATAAGAAAGCCACCGGAAACTAGCTGATTAAGCCTGCTTTCTATCCTAGCACTACCAGTCAAGGCTGTTCTTCCAAGGAGAACTGGTTAAGGGAACCGTGCTCATGGAGTCATGGTTGTTATCATTAGGCACAAGACAACCAAATAGCTGTGTGCATGTATTAAATTGTCATGATAGGGTGTCTAACGACCACATTTTACAATGGTTCTCTAGATTTGAGATATACGTGGCTCCTCACTTTTCGGAAAACATTAGTTTTGTAGGATTTACTCTCTTATTTAAATTTATTTGGTCCTCTGTCTTGAACAGATAGGAGATTGAGTATCATTTTATTAAGAGAAGAAATTGTACAAAAGGGGAGGGAAAGGAGTAGACTCCTAGCACCTCAACCCAGAGAAACACACATAACCCACCTGATTACTTAGAAGAAGAAACATAACTGGTTTGGGTTTTGAACACTAGATTTTTTTCTGAACAACACAGGAGATCTGCATTGTCATTTCATCAAGAAGAAGAAAAAGGGTTACAGCCCGACAAAAAAACAACAACAATAAGACCACAAGACCCTCACTCACAAAAACAGGGCCTGAGAAACAGAAGTATCAGGTTGTTACAGGGTTATAAACTAGACCCTCAAAGGACTTTCTAGCTAGGAAGCAGACAACCAGGGCCTACTCAGATCTAGACAACGCCCATACCAGCAAATTATGCAGCTTGGAAGCACCAGCCCACCACCATAACCGACATTTCTCCACAATCATTGTGATCAGGACAGGTATGCAAGGCACTGCATTTTCAAAGACGCAAGAGTCTACGCTTCCAAATCTCCCAAGTTGTTAAGATAATTAGAGAATTCAGCCCCTGCCTCCTTTCCTTTGTTACTTGCCTAGTCACTTTTCTCCATTTGGGGAAGATTCAGACATGCTAGGTACCAACTCTGTAAGCTTTAGTGCCTGAAAAGTAGAACACCAGAACTGCCTAGAGAAAACACATCTCACTAGTAGGTGCTGAATATTTTCATCTTCCTGATTACAAAGGGGACAAACATCTGGATGGGGCAATCCTCTTATAGCCAACCTCTTGCTCCCAGATTGGTTGCACTTCTGAGACAGCAGCCAATTCCATCATAGTTCCCACCCTGGAAAGGGCATCAGCCACCAGGTTTTCTTTTCCCTTTTTGTAAACTATTTGGAACTGCAGACCCATCAACCTAGCCATTGCCTTCCTTTGTAGTTCAGACTGCAGTTGTTGATCCCCAGACACCCATCTTTGGTCTGTTTATGAATACCGAGCCACCAAGAGACACAGGTCGGAAAGGCCCCTTTTATATCAGACACCCAACTTTGGTTGCTCATGGCTTCAACAACCGTTCTCTTATTGACTGTTTTCTTTGCAATAATTTTGAACAAGTGAGGAGCCAGTTCGGCAATGTTTTTTCCATCTAGACACCTATCTTTCCAGAACAAGATTTTTTTTCTCCAGTACCAATGATTGAGATCACTGCCATACTGAATAGAGCTTTAGCATTACGCAGAACCTCAACTTGGAAATTGTCCCAAGGACGGGGCGTCCCGTTTTTTGTGCCCACAACCATGTTAGCTTCAAAGCCCAACCTAATATTTTCAGGTTTAGAATTCCTAGTATCCCATAGTTCAAAGGACGCTGAATCTTATCCCAAGATACAAGGCAATTTGTGATATCCTGGCCCCATGGGATGGTGATATCCTGACCCAAGGCTTAATATAATTAATAGAGTACTCATCAACAAGGTTCATCTTCTTTTTCGGAAGCCTATCTCGAAAGAACCTCCAAGTTAATCGTGCTTGTCTTGGAGCAATTTTGGATGAGTGACCGACCGAGAAGTTTTCTCGGGTGCGCATGAGTGAGGACAAAGTGCGCACAAAAAACTCGTGTTGGTCTGTGAGGACAATATATGATCCTAAAGAGTTGGCAAGAGTAAGTACCGCCGGTCGGGAGTGGACGGGTGTTACACAATTGCCCCCCATTAGCTTTTTTCTGACCTTTCCAAAGGAAACCCTTATTTTGTCTACAGCCTTAATGACCAATTTCGGAAGATCAAATGCTAGCATTAGATATATAGGGGAGGCCGTTAACACAGCCCGTACCATGATTAATCGACCTGCCCGATTCATTAAGGGTGCTGTCCATCCAGGCAGGTAATCTGAAACCTTGTCCACCAGCAGTTGTAAAGCCTCTTAAGGGCTTGTTCGGTTATTTTCAATCCATATGGATTGGAGGGGATTGATACGGATTGGAGAGGATTTTGACTTACTAGGGATTAAAACCCCCTCAATCCCCCTCAATCCATATGGATTGGGGTAGAACCGAACAAGCCCTAAAGGGGTTTATGAATAGAGAGGGGTAGGCCAAGATATGTACAAGGAAAATCCTTGACGTTACAGGACAGAACTTCCTTTGATAAGAGTCTTTCTTCTTCCGAACATTGAATAGGAGCCACTGAACCCTTGGACAGATTACATTGTAGCCCAAAAGCTTGGCCAAACAGATTTAGGATAGACTTTATAACCAGCAGATCAGTCCTAAAGGGCCTCAAAAATATTACTGCATCATCTGCATAAAATGAAATCCTATGTCTGGCATGCTGGACAGGCGAGGGGTTGCAGCAGAAGGTTGGTGGTGGCACCGTGGCATACTTGACCAAATAATTCAGAGTGTCCATAACAAGGATGAAGAGCATTTATATTATGTCTTTTCAAGGAACACTAATTACTGTTCTCATTTAATTGACTACCTATTGGCTTTATATTGGAGATGAAAGATGGGGTGCATTATTTGTTTTGCCAGTCCTTACAAGTCCAATGAGCATTACTACTTTTTTATGCAGCTTGTTCAATTCCTCCTTAAGCAAGCTGGCATTGATAAGAGAACAGGCGACTTGTATGGGAACCGTGATCTGTTAAATATTGCTCGCAATATGGCTCGTGGGCTTAAGGTTTGCATAGAAGTTCTACAAATGGATGTTACATAAAATTCTGCTGCTTCTGATGCACTTATTGGTTGCAGGGAGTTGAGAATGTCTACACCCAACACCAGCCTCTTTTGTTCCAAACGATGGAAGGAATTGTTAAAGGGAGATTGCGAGATGCTGACTATCCACTTGTTGGCAATCATTTCCAGCAGGGCAGGTTAGTCTGAAATGGGCTGTGTTTCGTGAAATTAATTAGAATATTTTTTATTGTGGGCATGAATGAGAAACCCTTTCTTGAGCCACTGTGAAACAAAGGTAATCATTTCTTGGGACATTTGAAATCAGAAGCTTTTAGTTTTCTGTAACTCTTTCTTTTTGTCAATAGCATTTGTTTAATTTGAAATGTGCACTTTTACTGTAGTGATTGCTGAGATTTGCTTTTCGCAGGCCTCAAGATGTTGTCATATTCATTGTTGGAGGGACAACTTACGAGGAAGCAAGGTCGGTAGCCCTTTATAATGCAGCAAATCCTGGAGTCCGTTTTTTCCTTGGAGGTTCCGTGGTTCTAAGTTCAAAGAGGTATGAACTATGCATCAATTTTTCCTTTGTATTTCATATGATTATTTGGAGGGATTTTCCCAGGTTTTTGGAAACCTTCATGTTTTTGCACAGATTTTCTCAATGTTGATGTATTGCAGATTTCTTGAAGATTTGGGAGAGGCACAAAGGATATCAAAATCAAGCACTATAATATGAGCTGAATGGTTTTATCTCCCATTTGAAGAGTATCATAGTATGATTTGACAGTGTTGACTCAACTTTTGCATAGAATAAAATTTGTGATAAATCTGCAACATAGTTCTAGGTGCATAGGATCAAATTTCTTGAAGATATGTAGCTGCTCCAGCTTATAACACCTCTTGGTGTATGGTCTGCAAAAGCAAGAGAATATCAGTTTACAAATTGATTGTTAGTGCTTGTGAAGTCCTGCTAGCGTCACAGATAAACAAATGGCAAGGACAGTGCACTAAACAAAAGTTTCCTCCTCATCTTTCTTTTTGTTGATTGTTCTAAACTGCAGAGCCACATCACTTGATGCATACTGTCAGATAGAATGAAATTGGCGTTCTACTAGTGCTTTTGCTCTGTTTTCGATCATGTCCTAGTTCTAGTTTTTGCAACAAGGGCAGCTACTTCACTTTCAGCTGGTCTTTCAATTGCACTTTGCAGCAGTAAGTCTTCATTTTGTGAAGTGTCGCTATCATATTGATCTCTGAAATGCGTGACATACCCACTGTATTATTTTCTGAAATTCGTATGCCATTATTCTCAAATCTGCTGTTTGATGTGGTGGTTGTGCCAATCAAAAAACATTTTTGCCGTTACCAACAGAGCAGCTGCAATTCAGCAGGCGCTGCATGGTGCTACTGCAATCATGACGTCCTCCATTTTCATATTATTTGTTGTTTCTAGACCGGGAGTTCTTTGGGATGGCACAAGTTACTTCATTTGCCAGGTTACTCATATAGAAAGTCTCCAACTGCATTCATTTCAAATCTCTACTATGCTTAAAGCACCCGTTTCAACGGTCATCTTTTTACAAAAAAGTTGTTTTTACATTTCTTGCAAATCAACTCAACGTAAAATATTAAAAAACAATGCATGATGTGGGTCATTCATTTTAAATCTCTACTATGCTTAAAGCACCCGTTTCAACGGTCATCTTTTTACAAAAAAGTTGTTTTTACATTTTGAAGTTGGGGTTTGAACTCACACCCTGATGGCAAGGGAGGGTGAGAGACATTAGACGAAGTTGTCTAACCAGTAGAACATCATGCTCAAGTGTTTATAATATTGAATATAAATTATACATATCTACTATTCCTTAAGAGGATAACGAGGGCGTCCACCGTGCTCCCGCAAGGCCGCAATACGTGCCCCCACCTCGTCAGCGTCCGCGAGCGACCCTCTGCGCTCGCGCGAATCCTGCCCGAGATCGCCGTCGATCTGAAGCAGCGGCACCGTGCCCCTCCCCCTCGCGAGATCCGCGACCGCCCCGTCCCGGCGCCGCGGGATCCACGCCTCCGCCCTCGCCCTTCCCCACCCCCACCCGCTAATCTCGCGGCCGATTCGCGCTCGGTCCTGACCCCGCCTCCGTCCTCAGCACCGCCACTCCGTCCCCCGTCCTCGGCGCCGTCGTCTCCCGCTCCCCTGGCACGCATTCGGGGTCCTTGCGGGCGGCAAGCACCTCCGTCCCGGAGGCATCTGCCGCTGCAGCATAGACCACCATGTCCTCGCTCGGCAGCATCGATGTTGACGATGGCAACGAGGAGGAGGACGACTTCGCGAGCACCCCGAGATCTACTGCTGCCACTCCCACACAGTTCTTGCTCACGAGATCTGTGTGCAGGTTGATGTCCTCGTGGTGCCACGCCGACCTCGCCGCCACCAAGCGCGCCACCCATGTCCTCACCGACCTCTGTCGTGGTGTACGTACAGTTGAGTTTTGAGTTAGTGTTTAGCTTTCCTTACCAGGGACAGATCGAAGCACCATACTAAGTGTTTAGCTTTCCTCCGCGCCTCGGGCGGCCGCGGCCGCGGCACAGGCGCCGCCGCGCTCGCTCGCCGCGAAGCCCAAGGACAAGCCAGACCCCGACGACGGCAGGCAGAGGGTCACTGTCTTCTTCGGCACGCAAACCGACACCGCTGAGGGCTTTGCCAAGGTCCCTACTCAAACTCTGCTCCTCTGTTTGCTGTGTTTGCGGTCCCTTCTACAGACTACAGCCAGAGCTCGGCGCTCTGCTCGCTCGCTTGCACCGCTGGCTAAGATCGGATTTGACGGCACTTTTGGGCGTGGATGTAGGCGCTCACCGAAGAGGCCAAGGTGAGGTACGACAAGGCTGTCTTCAAGGTGGTCGATCTGGTATGTCGATGAAGCTTCATCCTTATGCCGCTTCTCAATTTTCTTGCTTTTGTCAGCTCATCTGTTGCCTTGGGGTTCAGGAAGATTACGCCGCTGAGGATGAGGAATACGAGGAGAAGCTTAAGAAGGAGAGCATCACATTGTTCTTCCTGGCGGGGCGGTGTGATTAAGTTAGTTAATCAAGCATGGAGAAAGTATGAATTTTGTTTCTGGTGAATTGCCAACATGTCTTGTTGTCGTTGCAGTTATGGCGATGGAGAGCCAACTGACAATGCAGCGAGGTTTTATAAATGGTTCTCAGAGGTTGGAATACAAATTCTTTTATGGTTGCACTTGTGGATGACACTTTGGTACTATGTATTAATTGCCTTTTTTTGGGTTTGGCTGCAGGGTAATGAGAGAGGCGAGTGGTTGAATAATCTTCGGTTTGGGGTGTTTGGCCTCGGAAATAGACAGTACGAGCACTTTAACAAGGTTTGCTGGTGTGTCTACATTGACTGGATGCATGCATGAACTCTGATTTGTACTTATGCTATTCTTGTTGCCAATTCGTTATCAACTGAAGGTTGGAAAGGTGGTTGATCAACTCCTCGCGGAACAAGGTAACAAAATCTCTACCCTTTCATTAGAAAATTTGTTTTTGTTGTGTTTCTGCTGCCTTTCAAATCCTATCCTGGTATATGTGTGGGAGCTAGCTTACTATGTTGCTTAATACATTGTTACTTGCATAGTTGCATTGTAAAATGTACACATCATTAATTCTTATTTTATTTCTTTGGTTCTTGTAAAAATATGTAGTTGATGAAGGTTTCTTGAGGCTAAGAAGATGGTGCTGAAGTAAGTTTCTACTTCTTTTATTGCAATTGAAATATGTTAATAGATCTGGTTAGTCTATGCCCTTATTTTTCATCATGGCTAATATATTTTCTGTTATTGATTAATGATTGTTGAACTAATCTCTACTACTACGTAAGATACTATCGAGGGCGTCCACATTTTATTTTGGTGAAGCCCGACGCCCCCGCCCCCGCCCCCGCCTAGCCCGACGCCACGCCCCCGCTATCGCCGCTCTCTACACGCTCCTCGCCCCCGCTATAGCCACCTCAATGGAAGGTCCTTTGTACCATTCGCCGCCCTCTGTACCATTCGCCGCTCTCTACGCGCCGTGGATCCACCACCTCAACTCCTCCCATTACCGCGCCCGCGCCGTCAAAATCTGCCGCAGATCTCCTCTCCCCATTACCGCGGTCCATGGATTTCTCGAGTCAGTGGGAGGTCCACCATCCATGGAAGGTCCGCCACCTCCTCCTTGGCCTGCGACAAAAATGGCGTGGGAGCCAGATCTCCTCTCCCATTACCGCGCCCGCATGATATGGAAGGTCCCAGATATTCTCTCCCCATTACCGTGGTCCATGGATTTCTCGACCTCGGCTACGGAGGCGGCGGCATTATGAGCGCTGAGGTGCTACACTTCGACCCCGACGTGCTTCTTGACCAGGGCGGCTTCGGGTTCGGCCTCAGCAACGTGGCGGTCGGCGGCGGATCTAGGCGCGCACTACGCGGCGAACAACAACGTGCTGGCCTCCTTCGCCAGCCAGCTCCTCGCTAACGCCCCCGCACTGCCGTGGGATGATCGTGCCGGCGGGAGGACGCCGTCAGACGAGATGGACGACGAGCTATACAACGTCGCCGGCTGCGACAGCCACGTCGTGGCGAGCTTGCGGTGCCCCAGCCAATCCGGGGCCATGGCAGTCTGGTCGTCATCCAAGAAGTCGTACGATATCTGTACCAGCGCCGACGGATCAGTAACCGTGCCGGCCCATGACACATACCACCTCGCCGGGGCCGGGCTCTCCGACGCGGGAGGCCTCCACTACCCGCTCGCCGCCTGCAGTGGAGCCAACGCGTCCGCGGTGGCGACGAGGGAGTTGTCGCTGACGCTGTGCTCCAACTCCATCGCTTCCTCGAACAGCACACTGAACACGACGGAGCTAAGACTGGAGGAAGCTAAGTCTCTTGCAGAAAAGCTTTGTGATGGCCCTCTTTCAAGTGCTGCAAATTTGTGGATCCTGAGAGCTTCTATGGAGATAAATTCGTTGGCGACTGCTTCTGGCAGCTCTCCATTGAATAAGGAGAACTTGAGCTCTCTGTTTGATCTGTTTGGCACATGGTAAGTTCCTTAGATCAACATTGACAAACTTTGGGTTTTACCTTACTACTATGACTATGCTTGAAATCGTTCGTGATGCATTTCAGGCCATGAAATTGTTTTTCCATTAAATACTTGTAGTATTGGTTTTAATAGGTCATGCTTGTTTTCCCGCCTTTCTCCGGAGTCCCATCCCATTGCTGAGTGCATTGAAGTTAAAACAGGAAAAAAAGAAGTAACTGCATGCAGTCAATATTGCCTCCTAAGTGTTGGGACCTGATGACACCTTGGCCTTTTGCTTGTTGCAGTCGACACAGATTGCTTGCTTTACCTCGGCCAAGCCTCAAGTTGATGCAGTACTGCATAGAGCTGGAGGTGAGCCTTGCATCGCTCGGAGACCATGGCGCCCTCACAAATGCTCGACGACTATATGATTCAGTGGTCGACATGTATCCCTAGGAAAGGGAAGTGTGGAGGAGCTACTACAGCCTGGAGCTCAAGGTGAGACCACACATCACTGCTACCATGTATATGTGTGTGGATGTGGGTGGGTGTTTTCTCATTTCAGAATAACAAGGCTAAAACTTGATTATATACCCAGATGGGAACATCAGAGTCTGTCAACGCCGTGTATGCGCGTGCTCGCAAGGTGCTCGGTGACTCCACTGTTCATGCTTACCCAGAGCTTAATTGTTTGGGTCAGCTCTCTCTGTGAGCATGCTTAGTTTGGGCCAGCAAGTAATTAAGCTGACGCGTCGAAATTTTGGCTCTAAATCAGTGTGGATGGTAATTTGTGACTTGCAATACGCTGACAATCTCCTGGACATCAATATGAACATCCAAAATTCTTTCTTACCGAGATCACATAGATAGCTCCACAAGCAAAAATCATGTAGTTGGCAATCTCCTGGAGCAAAATCAGATCATCCCTTTCAAAACTTGGGTATGCCTTCGTCATGACAGCAACACTTTCAGGAACCAAAAATAAAAGGGTTGAAATAGAAAGAGGAATAGGAACGTGATAAGATCAAGTTTCAGTCTATACTACTCTATTAAGGAGCTAATGTGGTCACCTGATGCTACCAGTCTACCATGACTGCACTCTCTACGCACAACGTCCGCAAAAAATAGTGCAAAGCGAGCACTCGAACTTACGTCCCTCTACTCGTTAACCACTAGATCACGTGTAACTTACTGTTTGAAAATAAAGAATAATTATATTTGCAGCCTAAGCACCGCTCCTCACGCTCTCCCGTCAAATGGCAATTAGTATTTTTGAATTTCAATGCATCTTATCAGAATATGTTCACTCCGTAGCAACGTACGGGCATTTACCTAGTATGTATATATGATTTTTTGTAAAATAAAAAAATAATCGTGTCGGGTCGGGCCAGCACTACAGGTCGAGACTACGACCCAAGCACCGCACGACGCTCATGCGAGGTTGGCCCAGTCACTATTAAATGGGTCGTGCCTCGGACCGGGTTGGCCCAGACATGGCCCATCTAGCCACCTATACCTCCGCACAATAATGATGGCCCTCGTCTCAGTTGCCACCGCCTCGTTCGCCATTCTACTTCTTTTCTCTCTCCCCTCATGCCTCCACCTCCGCACCACCCCATTCTTGACAGAGGGCGTAGGAACATGCGCCTCCTCCCCGTATTCGTCTGACACCAGCCTCGACACCGAATCGCGTAGTGGGTATTGCACGTCCACGAGGACATTTTCACATCATGCGTGCACCATCGTTTTCGCCATCGTTGGACGTCCCGTTCGTCTTCCCAGCCTTCGCCCTGTTCTTCCTCCCCAACCTGCTGCCCCCGCCCATGGTCGCAGCCGCGAGCCAACCGTCGCTCGTCGACCTGGGTACGGGGCGAGTAGGTCATGCTCATGGCCTTTCTCCGTGTGTGCCATCGAGGAGGACATGGTGGCGCCTGCCACACTTAGATTATCTTGGCGATGAGGAGTCCAGGTCTGAGATATTGGACAAGTAAGTCCCGTAGCATGGAAGCAGTCGACATATACTACAGAGTTGGTGGTGGTGTTGTGTCGCTTCGGCGGGTCCAGGGCTGGGAAGACACTTGCATTCTCTCGCCTTTCTCGGATTGACGCCTGGTGTGGGTGCCTCTCGGTTTGGAGCTGCTCCGGTTGGGCTTCTTTCTCCACTTGTGTGCTCTCTCCATATATATCAAGCGCTATACTACCTATGTCGCCTTTAGATGCCCAGGTCTTCGTCGTGTCCTTCTCCGGCAACGAACAGGCATGTCCGCCCCTTCCCTTCCCCTCCTGCTCTACGAAACCTTGGAATTGGGGAGGCGAAGGATGTGGGTCTCTGATTTGCTGCTGAAAGTCGCCTAGAGGGAGGTGAATAGGCGTAATATGAAATTTACAACTTTAAACACACAATACAAGATAGGGTTAGCGTTAGAACTAAAAGCAAGTCTGGGAGAGAGGGGAAAACAAATCAAATGAAATCAAGCGAATGAACACAGTGATTTGTTATACCGAGGTTCGGTTCCAAAGAACCTAATCCCTGTTGGGGTGGTCACAAAGACCGGGTCTCTTTCAACCCTTTCCCTCTCTCAAACGGTCACTTAGATCGAGTGAGCTTTCTCCTTAATCAAACGGGTCACTTAGACCCCGCAAGGACTACCACACACTTAGGTGTCTCTTGCTTTGATTACAAGTCACTTGGGAACAAGAATGAGGAAGGAAGAAAGCAATCCAGGCAACAAGAGCGCAAAGAACATGAACACACACTCTCTCAAGTCACTAGGTGGTTGGAATGAATTTGGGACTTGGAGAGGCTTTGCACTAGGTCTTGTATTGAATGAGAACTTCAGAAAACTTGGATGCTTGGAGTTATGGTGGTTGGGGGGTATTTATTGCCCTCAACCACCAAGAAGCCGTTGGGGAAGGCTGTTGGTGATGGGTGCACCGGACAGTCCGGTGCACCACCGAACAGGTCCTGTTCACTGTCCGGTGCGCCGCCACGTCACCCACCCATTAGGGTTCGGAGCCCGGTTGATCATTGGGGCTTTGTCTTCTTGCGGCACCGGACAGTTCGGTACCACACCGGACAGGTCCTGTTCACTGTCCGGTGCCCCTCTGACTCTGCGGCTCTAAGTCTATGCGCACTGTTCTTCACTGTTGCTCTGTCAGCGGCTTTTGCTGTCGACCATTGCGCGAGTTAGCCGTTGCTCCGCTGGCACACCGGATAGTCCGGTGGCACACCGGACAGTCCGGTGAATTATAGCGGAGCACGGCCCAGTTTTCCCCGAGAGTGGCTGGTTCATCTTTGTACGGGCATGGTGCACCGGACATTGTTCGGTGGCACACCGGACAGTCCGGTGCGCCAGTCCACAACACACTCAAGTCTTTGCTCCGGTTTTATTTTTGTCCCTAACTTGAATCTTTTATTGGTTTGTGTTGAACCTTTGTGCACCTGTAGAACATGTATTCTAGAGCAAACTAGTTAGTCCATATATTTGCGTTGGGCATTCAACCACCAAAATTAATTGTGGGAAACGGTTAACCCTATTTCCCTTTCAATCTCCCCCTTTTTGGGATTGATGCCAACACAAACCAAAGCAAATATATAAAGTGCAAAAATGAACTAGTTTGCATAAGGTAAGTGCATAGGTGTCACACCTAGTTTTAGAAGGCAAACCGAATGCGAACCATGTACGCCAGGATCATCAATTCACGTACACAACGGTTATATAACTGGACATCATCACACAATGCTCAAATAATAACATAAAAGAAGGTATAACAGTTGATTATATCATGATGTCCGAGACATCCACATAGTCATTAACATTTATCAAAGTGTGGAAAAGAAACGTAGATACACACGGCCTTCACAGGCAGCCGACTGGGGGTTTGCCGCTAACCACGCCTAGAACTCATCGTACTCTTGGAACTCCTGAAAGTCCTCCTCCACGACTTCATCTTCTCCTGAGTAGTGGTTGCAACGTGGACAACCTAGGGGGGGGTGGTGTGTAAAGCAAGGGTGAGTACACATCAACATACTCAGCAATTGTCCCGTTTGGCTGTAGTGGACTAGCTTTATGTGGGGTTAAGTCAAGCAGTTGCTTTTAGTTGGTCAGGTTATTATTACTAATAGAGAGCCAGGTTTTAACATTAACCCAAGTTATTAACCCAAAATATCCTTTCCAAACAGAAAGAATACCACTTACCATTACCATAAGCATAATCATAACCATCATCCTCGTCACCACCTGTAAACCAAACATCTCTGATCAAAGTATCTCTAATCAATGGAGCTCCCTTGGCCGCTCATAACCGCGAGCACGGCTGATATATCAGTTTCACACTCTGCAGAGGTTGCACACTTTAACCACAAGCCGTGATTCCCTTTTGCCTCGGGCTGATCAAACACTTAAACACTACCAAGGTGAACAGGCAGGATTTCACTACTTAGCCTTTACAAAGATTCCCTGAGACTGTAGCCACCCGTTAGGTTTTCTAAATGTACCGCACTCCTCCCCAAGGGGCAAACCACCCTTGGCAGAGTGAGCCACATATACCGAGCCCCATTGACGGCACGACGACAAAGCGAACTACACCTCAGGTCCTCTAATTATTCAGCTAAGGGCGTCCCATTCCACCCTCATGGTTGCACTGTTTTCCCGGGTGATCATCTAATGAACCAGTCCTTACGGAGAGGCACTCGAGAAACAACTCGAGTCCCATTAAATGCCACAAGTATATCATCATAATCAAAAGGGAAAACAACGTATCATAGAGAATCTCATCATGTTTATTGATTAGTGTGAAGCACTAGCATAAAGCTAAACCAAAATAACCCAACCAAAATAGGTAAACAAGGACAAGATAAACAAAAGCTAGTCAATCCTTAGTATAACTCATGTAAATACAGGGAGTGAATTATAAGAATGAGTAGGAAATAAATGGGTCAAGGGACACTTGCCTTCACCAACCAGCTGCTGCTCAGGGTCTTCACCTGTAACTCCTTCGGACTCCACCAACTGACCATTATTTATACGAGTTCAAACATACATTCCACAAATTTAATACAAAAGAACAGTACACCATGCAATAAAATATTATAAATAAACAGACGCTCGGTGCAGGGCTCACACCTATGACTAAGCGAGAAAGAGAGAGTAACAATCGAGGCTACGGTCGAGGAGCGATCACGTTATGCAATTATAAATCAAAGTAGTCGTCTAAATAGAATGGTATTAATTTGGCCATCGCGCTATACATAGGACAAATTCATGTTTCATGTTTAATCATTATAAACAGACCAAAGTAAATTTAAAAGGATTGTCGCGCGGCGAAACGCGCGACACAACGCTTAGACTGAATTAAGAATAAAATGACTCGTTGTGCGACGGAGCGTGCCCGAGACACTTGAACTAATTATGAAAATAATGTCAAGCGTCGTGCAACGAAGCGCACAGCGGCATACGTCATCCAAACTGAATTTAAAACGAAACATCGCGCGACAAGTCGCGCGACGCCACATATTAAATAATCTGAAATTAAAATAGATCGTTGCGCGACGAAGCGCGCGACGCATCACATTAATAGAATCTGAAATCAAACTAATTCGCCGCGCGACGTAGCACGTTAATCAAACAAAGTTTAAATTAATTAAAACCAAAAATCAATCCCCACGCGCGTGGGGGCTGTGCGCGCGGGAACGCGCGAGGCCACGCCAAGGACCACGCGAGTCGCGTCGGGGCCACGCAGCCACGCCGGGGGCAGGGCGGGCACCGCCGGGGAAGCGGCCAAGCAAGGGCCACCGCGGGGCCGAGTGGGGGCACGCGGTGCCGAGCATGGGGCGCCGCCAGGGGGGCGGGCAGGTGCGCGCCGGGGGGGGGGGGGGGGCGAGCAGGGGGCCGTCGGGGAGCTGGGGAGGGGCGCCGCCGGGGGGCCGAGCAGGGGCGCGCGGGGGGCCGGGGAGGGGTGCCTCGGGGGGGGGGGGGGGGGAGTAGGGGGCCGCCGAGGAGCCGCGCAGGGGCGCGCGAGGCCGAGCAGGGGGCCGCCAGGGGCCACACAAGGGCGCGTGCGGGGGTAGAGGGTGCGCAGGGGGGGGCGAGCAGGCAAAGAAGGAAGGGGAGGGGGAGGGAGAGAGAGAGGGAGAGGGGAGGGGAGCTCACCTCGGGGATCCAAATCCGGTGATAACCGTCACCAAATCCTAGGGCACAACGGGGAAGAGAAAGAGGTGGGAGAGAGGGAGTCATGCACGGGAAAAATTGAATGAGGGAAAGAGAGAGACAAGGGGGGCGCATGGGGGAGGGGCAGGGGCACCAGGGACGCGTGGACCAGGGCCGGGACGAGCTTGGTCGCGTCGCGGGGCAAAATCCCACGACACGCACAACCACTGATCGGAATCCAAACGCGAAACGAACTCCGAAACGAGACTAGGCAAACACGCGATTAAACACGACATCAGACAAAAGAAATATGCTTCGGCATGATGCAACACCCATGACGACTTAGGTTTTTGTTTACACGCAATACAGACACCAGTCGCTATACTGCTTTGAAATTGGGAAGGAGCGAAACAGAAAGAGAAAAGAGAGTAACGCCCGAATTTGGTGAGTATTAAAGAAGAAAAAATTCTACCCCCAAATTTACGGCATTACAAACCTATCCCCCTTAAAAGAATCTCGCCCTCGAGATTCAAGGTTGGCCTGCAAGGAGTTCAGGATACTTTGCCATCAGATCATCTTCACGCTCCCAGGTTGCTTCTTCCTCGGAGTGGTGACCCCATCTGACTTTGCACATTCTAATAGTCGTCCTCCGGGTGACCCTATCTGTAGTCCAAGAAACTGCATTGGCTTCTCTATGTAGGTCAAGTCTTCTTGGACTTCCAGACCTTCCACTGGCAACTGCTCTTCTGGCACATGCAGTCACTTCTTCAACTGAGACACATGAAAGACATCGTGCACCGCTGAAAAACCTTCTAGCAGACTAAGCTGATAGGCCACTTCTCCACGCTTTGCGAGAATCTGATACGAACCAACATATCGGGGTGCTAGCTTTGCCTTTGACTCCAAATCTTCTGACTCCTCTGATAGGCGATACCTTCAGGTAGACAAAATCTCCAACTTCAAAACTCAGCTCTCTCCTTGTGTCTGCGTAACTTCGCTGCCTTGATTGTGCTATCTTCAAGTTCTCCCGAACCATCTTGATGTTCTCTTCAGCTTCGAGTAAAATGTCTGGCCCAAACACTTGCTTTTCCCTAGGCTGATCCCATTGCAACAGAGTTATACAACTCCTTCCATAAAGTGCATGAAATGGTGACATCTTCAAGCTGGCCTGGTAACTGTTGTTATAGGAGAATTCTGCATAAGACAATCTCTTGTCCCATCCGGACTGATCTTGCAACACACAGGCTCTCAACATATCTTCGAGGATTTGATTAGTTCTTTCAGTCTGACCGTTTGTCTGTGGATGATAAGCTGAACTGAAATTCAGATGTGTACCCAAGGCTTCATGCAATTGCTGCCAGAAATGAGAGGTGAACTGCGTTCCTCTGTCAGACACTATATTCTTTGGTACACCATGAAGACAAATGATCCGGGACATGTACAGCTCCACCAGTACCGCACTGCTGTAGCTAGTCTTGACGGGTATGAAGTGGGCTGACTTGGTTAAGCGGTCCACCACTACCTAAATGGAATCGTAGCCGGCTCGGGTGCGAGGCAATCCAACTATGAAGTCCATTCCAATTTCATCCCATTTCCACTGAGGAATTCACAACGGTTGCAACAATCCAGCTGGCCTCTGACACTCTGGCTTGATCCTTTGACAACTATTACATATAGCCACATGTTCTGTGATCTCTTTTTTCATTCCGTACCACCAGAACTTCTTCTTCAGATCCTGATACATCTTCTCACTTCTAGGGTGTATGGAATAAGCTGTCTCATGGGCTTCCTTGAGGATCAACTCTCGAATGGACTAAACATTGGGAACACACAAACGGTCCTTGAACCATACCACGCCTTCTACATCTTCCCGAAAATCCTCGCCTCTTCCTTCTAGAATCAGTTGCCGGATTTCACTGATCTTCTCATCATTCTTCTGTGCCTCTTTGTTCTCTCGCTCCAAGGTGGGTTCCAACTCAACTGTTACTCCTCGCATGCTGTTTAGAAATCCGAGGCTCAACCTGTCAAACTCTTTGGCCAACTCATAAGGCATCAGATGAGCGACCATCATATTGACTTGACTTTTCCTACTCAAGGCGTCTGCCACCACGTTCGCTTTGCCTGGATGGTAATGAATTTCCAATTTGTAGTCTTTGATCAATTCTAACCATCTTCTTTGCCTCATATTCAGCTCCGACTGAGTAAATAAGTGTGACGGAACCTTCCAAGTCATTAGGCCCACCTACAGTTGTCCTTGTCCAACGGACCTCAGACAACCCTGCAGGTGCCCCTGAATCACTTGACAAGTTCGTTATCTACTTTCCTTACCTTTCCCAAGAGCGTTTCACCCGTCACGCAGACATTACAATATGTCAGAGGTACGAAAATGCGGAAGCAATTACATTAACTTACTTTTATTGAAAAGTAAGACAGAGTTATATAGTTACAGACCAGAACATAATATATAAGTGCTGAGTATTATTATTACAAACCATGGGAGGCAAAAACACCTCCCGATAAGTATTAAATAGAAGTTTTACGGAGGATCCTTTCCTCCCGAAGCTTTACTCGTGGTTTTCCTCTTTGGGCACCACCTTTGAACAAAAGCAGCAAAAGTTTGTCGCTTCTTCACCTAAAACAACATGGGACAAAGCCCTGAGTATGGAATTACTCAGCAAGTCTTACCCGACTAAAGAAAAGACTCTCAAGGGTATGCTGGCTTGAGGGAGTCAAGGTAAGGCTTATCAATAATCAATGACTCTGTTTGCAGAAATGCTTACTAAGAGTGGATCCTTAAAAATCCAGTTTTATTTGTCAGGTTAAGTAAAATTACCTGCAACTAGGGTTCTGTCTACCCTAATTCAATCACTTGACCTATACTAGCCAATTTCTTAACAACCCTTCGTCTTCACTGGATTTCTACGTGTAAGTCAGTGACCAAGTCTTCATAACCACAAAGTTACGGCGATCCGAATCGATTATACTCAGCTGAGGATCTCCAATCACACGACATATGTAGCACTTAACCCTTGCATATGTCAACTCGCCACCGAGGTTCTTAAGACCAGATCAGGTTCACGCCAACCGAGAGCACAGATACACCACCGTCCAGCCTCTTGCCACGGAGGGTACATGCTACTCTCGCCATCTCTCCACTCCCATTGCGTGGTATCTTATTCTGGTATTAGTCTGCCCAAGGCAAAGCTTACCCATGACGAGGCATGTGACCAGTTAAAGGGTCCTCAGTCATCAAGCCTACATCGAGACGATCCTTAATTGACTCAGACGGAGACACTACACCGAGACTCTCTTTCTCGTGCAAGTCACCCGCCCGGTCTCAGCTTAATCATTTCAAACCCCAAAGTTTGGTACCTGGCAGAGGTACATCTTTTCCGATGTTGAACCCATCATGGCCATGATGGATCCAACATCTAGTTTTATTTTCGAAAACAACCCATCCACTTTGCAACATCATCTTTTGATAAGACAAAACATTTTGTTTTTCTAAAGCAAAGCTAAGCATAAGAAAACCTTTTGTAAAACAGGGATTTAGGAAATAATCCAAGGAAAGAAATACAGGAATTGGTTTAGCACACATCTCCTATCACCTAATGCATCAAGCAAGTGGGAAAGATTTTAAAAGTAACAAGGAGGTGGCAAATGCACCGGGGCTTGCCTTGTGTTACTGGTGAATCAGGCTCAGTTCTGCAGATATCGAAATAAAAACATTTGCTTGCCTGATGTTCCTCAGGTGGTGGTGGTGAAGTCTTCTCTTCTTCGACTTCTACTTCTTCGTTTTCTAAGTATAACCATACATAATAATGAATGCCCATGTAATGCTCATGAGAGTGCAAAGATAATAAAAGTTTATTATCTAAAGTCTTGAATACAATTTTCCTTCATGGATCTCCGAGAACTTAGGGTTTCCGGAGTCAACAGTGAAGTTCACAGGGCAGGGGGGCTAGGGTTTTGGGTTCTAAGTATCAAACATGGTCCAAATCATACCAAATTTTACACAAGGCTTCTAAATATTATTTAAAGTTTATCCTAAAAATTTAGTGAATTTTGGATTTATTATTTATTTTCTAAAAATCCAGAAGCATAGTCTTAGGCTGTTTTAAATACTCTATAATTTCCCTTTTGGACTAAAAATCATAAAACTATTTTTATTAAATACTATATGAAATTATAAACCTAGCAAAATTGGTCTGGTATTTTTACCATTTTTCTATAATTTTCTAGAATTATTTTAGCTCTGGTAGAAAAAGAAAAAAAAAACTATGAATAGTACTGGACCAAATTCGGCCTAGGTCGGCCCAACTACGGGCGGGAACGCGCGCGCCCGCGCCCGCGTGTGGTCTTTGCAAGAAAGTCCCTGTCTTCTGGCATAACCCGAAAGAGTCCAAGACACTATTTCAGACAGTCACTGACATTTTCAAATCAACCCTCGAACTCCTATGTCTTCACAGAATCCAGTCCACGACGGTGGACGACGACGCGCAGAGCTCCGACAAGCTCGTGTACCGGCCAAATCGCTCAACGACTGGCGTCCTACTTTGGCCGAGGCCAAATTCAAGACTTAAGGACCGTTTCCCCTCACTTAATTTCAAGAATGGCTACCCGGTTTGCTCTGGCCACGGTGACCGCGGGCATCGCGGACAGACAACCGCGTTCCCGGTGATCTATAGGGTTCTAGCTCAATTGGACGGGTCGGTGAGCATCAAGAGCAAGCAAGGGTGCCGAAACAAGAACGCAGAGGGCGAGATTGGACCTGAATTGGGCTGGCCATGGCAAGGTCTTTTCTGTGGCGTTCTTGAGTGATTTGGGGGAAGTAAGAAATTGGAGCTCTCGGGTACACGATTGGAGGCAATACTTGGTGGTTTGGTGCATGATTATCCTATGGACCCGACGGTGCGCTCAATTTATAGAAGGCAAGAGCGGTGGCCGGTGAATTTGGGAGAGACGCGCGGCGGTCGGGGGAAGAGAAGGTCACTAGCGCACGGGATTAGTGTCCGATTACCGTGGCAAGCTCCCCGGCGATGGACGAAGGGTTACAGCGAGTCACGACGACACGATGGATGTGCCAAGGCACGTGGCGCAAGGCCGTGAGGCGGCTGTCACTGGCGAGCTCATCCGAAGCGGTCGTGGCAAGCTCGGTACGGTGGCCGAAGTAAATTATTGGCCGGAATATATCCACGACGATGATATTTACTCAACCCCAAGTGCTATCCAATCGATCCGAGCACGAATCAAGATGGCGAAGGCATGAATCGCACGTGGCTCGTCGGTGGCGGGGGACTGAGCTAGCGGCCTAATCCCGTTACTGTACCATCGCGAAGTGCATTCAGTTGGTCTGACAGAGCAGATTCAAGGCAGATTTTCTCTAAATTTTGCAT
Organism: Zea luxurians; assembly: GCA_029449295.1. Classification (NCBI taxonomy): domain Eukaryota; kingdom Viridiplantae; phylum Streptophyta; class Magnoliopsida; order Poales; family Poaceae; genus Zea; species Zea luxurians. Next base: position 19,851,267 of record JAOPSE010000019.1, on the reverse strand, counting down.
GACAAGTTCATCATCCTTCTGCACCAAAGTTGTAGTCCTATCAACCATCTTCATCTTTGTTTTAGCATCCCTAGTCAAATTCTCACTGGATCATGCTTAAACTCGAGCCCTAAGTTCGGCCAATACCACTGGTGGCCATGTTTCAGTCTAAAACCGACTGGCAACCCATCTTTGGGCCCAATTTTCTCAAAATTCTTCATGGTACCAAGGCATGATTTCTATAGTAAAGTTATTCCCCTTTCATAGATCTACAAAATTGATGTGGTGACCTAGGGCAAAAACTTTATAACTTGGCAGATATAGGGCTCCAAAGTTGATCCAATGCCACTGAAATTCAGACTTAGCCCATAGGTTTCAAATAGGACTTTTTGCAATTAGGTCCAAATCTCAAAGTTTTACTTGCAAATTCACATATTTGTGAACCATATGACTTAAGACACCTTAACTTCATAGTTTTTGCACTCAAGTCCAAAAGTGCACTAATTTTGCACTTAGCACCCTAGGGTTTGGTTTAGGGCTTTCTAGGGTTCTTTTTGGAGTTTTTGATACTTCTAGAGTTTGGATATCCCATAAGTCTATTCAAGGTGACATTTTATGATCATCTCTAATAAGTTTTGGAGTTTTCTTTTGTTTAAGCCTTGTTTGCTCTATTACACCCAATCTAGGGTTGATTTCCCTACTCTAGGGTTTCATTCACACAATGTCATAACATCACAACTTATTTGAAATTTTTGCCTAGTGAATGCGCTCTAGGTGTGATAAACATATGATATACCAATGCTTATGATGTTATGCTCAGGTTTTAGTGGCAGTAACACCAGGGATGTTACAATATGTACTTTAGACTCTTATGGTCTGTGTAAACATCACATTTCTGCCCATACAAATAGTGCCTCCATGGCTTCAGTGCATGAACCACTGCTGCCAACTCTAGGTCATGAATTGGATAATTCTTCTTATGAACCTTTAGCTGTCGGGACAAGTAAGCTACAACTCTTCCCTCTTGCACCAATACGCATCCCAAACCAGTGTAACAAGCGTCGTAATACAACAAGAAGGGCTTGTGCACATCAAGCAAGACTAAGACAAGCGCTGTAGTCAACTTCTCTTTAAGCGCTTCAAAGGCTTCTTGGCACTTCTGGGTCCACTTGAACTCCACTTTGTTGGCTAGCAAAGCTGTCATCAGTTTCGCAATCTTCAAAAACCCTTCAATGAATTGCCGATAATATCCGGCCATTCCAATGAAGCTCTTGATTCCTCGGGCATCTGTTGGCGCTTTCCACTTCAGAATGTCTGCCACTTTCTTTGGATCCACAGCCAATCCATCTTTGTTTATTATGTGACCCAAGAATATGACTTCATTGATCCAGAATTCGCACTTACTCAACTTTGCATACAGCTGGTGCTCTCGCAATCTCTGCAATACCATCCTCAAATGATCCACATGGTCCTCCTCACTTTGAGAATATATAAGAATGTCATCAATAAATACCACCACAAACTTGTTAAGATAATCCATGAATACATTATTCATCAGATTCATGACGAAGGCTGGTGCATTCGTTAGGCCAAAAGACATAATAGTGAACTCATACAACCCATACTTGGTAATAAATGCCATCTTCGGAATGTCTGAAGGTTGAATCCTGACCTGGTGATAACCTGACCTCAGATCTATCTTTGAAAACATGCTGGCTCCTCTCAGCTGGTCGAACAGATCTTCTATTCTAGGCAAGGGGTACTTGTTCTTGATCGTGACCTCATTCAGAGCTCGATAATCGATGCACATCCTCCTGGTGCCATCTTTCTTCTCTACGAACAGGACAGGGGCGGCCCAAGGCGAGGTGCTTGGCCTAATGTAACCTTTCTCTGACAGCTCATCGATCTGCTTCTTGAGTTCAACCAACTCTGGTCCGGATACCCTGTAAGCTCTTTTAGAAATGGGGGCGGTGCCAGGAAGAAGCTCTATGGCAAACTCAACTTTCTGCTCAGGTGGTATACCTGGTAGATCCTTCGGGAACACATCCAGAAACTCTGGCGCAACCTTGATAATCTCGAGTGAATCTGCCTCCTTGCTATCAATAGCCATCTGATGACAACCTCCTTTCCTTGGCTTAGGTGAGACTAACTCAGCTACCACTTCTTCTCCTAGTGGGGATACCAACTTAATTGTCCTCTTATCACAGCTGATAATTGCTTGGTACTTATCTAGCCAATTCATCCCTAGGATGACATCTATTCCCTGAGTACCCATTACTATGAGGTTAGCAGGAAACACTATCCTCCTTATTTCCACACTTACATTCAAGCAAACACTATCGGCTCAAACTCTACCACCGGCTGAATCAATTTGAATGGGTGTTGACATGGTAGTTACTGGAAGATTATGTGCTTCTACCCATGATGCAGTAATAAAAGAATGCGTTGCTCCAGTATCAAATAATACTTCTGCAATATGGGAATCGACTGGAAACATACCTACTGTCGTGCCTGGTGTTTCCTGGACTGCTTCGGCCTCCAAATGGTTCAGTCTCCCATGGTTGTGGCGCGTCTGGACACGGTTGCCTGCTCTTGGGTGGGATACATTCTGCTTCGCTAGGGCACTAGGGCCTGATGCTGCTGGGCTGCTTTCTTCAGACATTGCATCACCCAATGGCCTTGCTTTCCACAATGGAAACATGCTCTATTTCCGCCTTACACTGGGGCGGCTTGACTGCTCTGGTTGGTTGCTGGGGCAGGGAGGCGAGGTGCCTACTGATTCTGCCTCTGGAACTGACTTCCTCCTGACTGATTGTTCTGGCGATTCTGCTGCTGGTGCTGAGGGTACTGTCTCTGAAACTGCTGCTGAGGTGGGCGCTGATTCTGCTTGAACTGCTGAGGCGGGTTGCCTAAGAAACGAGGGCGGTTGCTGCTTTCAGGCTAAGGTCCACCAATCTTGCGCTTGCGATCCTCCATCTCCTTGCGCTTCTTCTTTGTCATGATCCCTCTGTCGACCAGGTGCTAAAATGTGGGGAATGTAGATTCATCAGCTGATAGTGCAGGGGATCGACTAAGCCTCTCAAGAAGCGATGCTGCCTCTTGGCATCTGTGTTGACATCTTTAGGAGCATAGCGGGACAGCTGCAGAAAGCTGTCTCGGTACTCACTGACAGACATGGGCCCTTGCTTGAGGTCCAGAAACTCCTCCTTTTTCACTATCATCAGACCTGCTATTACATGGTACTGACAGAAATTGTCTCTGAATTCCTCCTAAGTGATAGTGTCAGGGTTGGCGTGGGTGGAGAGGTAGGACTCCCACCAAGACTGGGCTACTCCTCTCAACAAATGGGGACCATACAGAACTTTCTCTCTGTCGTCGCACTAAGCGGTGTGCAACTCCCGCTCCACGGTACGCAGCAAATCTTCAACATCCATGGGATCAGCAGAGTGAGCGAACACTTGGGGATGACCTCTCATGAATTCAGCATGCTTGTCTCTAGGCATCTAAGGCATCTAAGGCTAAGGTGGGGGCTGATGCTGCTGCTGCTGCATAGCGGCTAGAGTCTAACCAATGGCTTGGACTGCTTGAGTCTACATCAAGAACATCTGCTCTATCGTCATCGGGGGCGGTGGTGGCAACTGCTGCCGGGGTGCCTCATCTTGCTGTGCTGCCTGCTCCTGCTGAGCACGCCTTCCTCCTCTGTGCCTATTGTCTGACATCCGCAGAATGCAATCACACATCAGAACTAATCTTGCAAACTTGCAGCATAAGAAAAGAGTATAGAATTTTTCCACAATACTAAACGGATGAACATCTTTGCCGACTCCCAACACAGGCAAACACAGCTTCTCAGATAAAGAGGAAAGTGGAATCAAAGGGCTTCCCAACTAGATAACTAATTTTATTAACATTAACAGGTAAACCAAAGTGCAGGGGATACCCACACTCTAGCGACAGTCATTACAAAGATCCAAATCCATCATAGTTCATCATGACAAACATAAAAACACAGGATAAGCAAACTACCATGTCTAACTAAAACTAACTGAGAGTAAGACTAATGCTAAGACTATAAGTTCTATTTTAAGAATTAATTACAAGATCTGACGCTGACGATCTATGGTTCTAAATTTATCCTGGTCCTGCAGTCGGGGTTGTCGTAGGCATGGTACCCACGCTGAGGTGAGCGATACGGGTGCTGAGTCCCGATGGGGGCAAGAGAACCATCCTCTAGGTGACGATGTTCTGCGTGCTCAGCCCGCAACCGGGCAATCTCAGCATGAGCCCTACTCAGCTCATCTAAACATGGTCCAGCTCCGTGTTTAGCACGACAGCTAGGTTGATTGTGCTGCTCAACCTAGGATTGTCCTCACCAACAGGTGAGACAACCATGCCTCCTGTGCTGCTAAATGGACGGCGGTGGTAATACTTCAGGTTAAGACCATCGACTACCCCACCGAGCACTAAGTAGTAGTGCGAAAGCGCACGTCGTGCGACATCTTGCATGGCTGCCTCAACTGAGTCCCGCTCAGAAATAGAGTAATGCTCTGAGCAGACCTCCGCACCCTGGAGACTATTCTCCGGACGGAGCACCAAGCAAGTCGCCTCCCAGCAGTCCAGGTGAACCCCACAACTATGCTGGAAGACAACATAGCGATACTTGATAGACCAGGTACGCCGGTCAAGTGCCTGACGTAGCAAGGTGTCGAGCGCATCGTGGAAGTGACACCCGCGAGCGCCGTCACGAGTGATGGGTCGGGCAACCCATCCCTCCGGCTCCTGCTCCTCTGAAAGGTCGGTGCTGTGGCTCAAGTTGCTATCGTCACCTCCGTCATCGGGGTCTCCTCCAGCAGCTACTCCAGTGGTCGGGACGCCCAGTGGTGGTGCAGGGGGCACCTCCAGCAGGGGTACAGGAGAGCAGCACCTCACAGACTCTACCTCCTGCTGAAGCGAGGAAGAAGAGCCCTGCTGCTCCAACTCCTGTCGCCGACGCTCCTGCTCCTCGTGCAGGCGGTGGTGCAGCCTCTCCAAATGGCTAGACTGACCAGTCACCGCACGACGAAGCGCATGCTCCGCGAGACAAGAAGGCAAGAAAGGGATGACTGACTTCCGCGCAGTGTGTCTAAGACGAGCCATCTACAAAAGACACCGTAAGCATAAGAGTGAGAATAGAGCTAATATGACCAGCAAGTAAACCATAAAATTAGGAATTAGAATAAAACAATTTTTAGCAAGGTATATGTCGGAGAGGAAATTCTCCGGCCGGGTGGCGGAGTGCACCCGCCCTAAGTCCTAAGATGTGGAGGGGGCTTAAGCATTTTGCCTGTTGGGAAAAGTTGGAATTAACACAAGAACACGCAAGAGTTTAGAGTGGTTCGGGCCGCCGGAGCGTAATACCCTACTCCATTGTGTATTGTATTGCTTGAGAGCTTGAGTCATGTGTAAGCCTGAGGGAGTCTAAGTGTGTTCCTCGATGACTTGGGTCTGAGCCTCCCTTTGTAATGTTGCACGCTCCCCCTTTTATAGTTCAAGGGGGGCGTGTACAAGAGTGCTGAGCCCCGACATGTGGGCCCAGGAGCACAAAGGATGCAAGACTTTGGGGCAGCAATAGTTGGTTGCTGGAGCAATCTTCCTGCGCTCTGACATCCGTGGTCCGCGTAGTGTTGGTGTGCTGGGGAAGCTTCCCTGGTAATGCACAAGTGATGGTGGACATAGCGTATCCTACAGCACGAGCGTACTATTCAGATTAGATGGGCACGCCGCCTACTGCATGGCCTGGGCGCCGTCTGCCAGCGGAGTGGACAGGAAGCATTAAATGCCAAAGGGGCACATCACTTGACAGCAGGGTGGACAGGCGGCGCATCCTCTCTGTAATAAATGCGGAGGTTGCGCGGTCCAGAGTCCCTACATCATGCTCCGCCCGCTGGCCTACGTCACGAGCAATAAGCCATGTGGCGGCATTGGGTCCTCGGCTGAGCGGGGAGCGGAGGCGCACCGGATAGTGCCCGGACACGCGTCAACACTGGACCCTTGCCTAGGCCATTGCAGTTCCTGCCCCAAGACCTTGTAATGGGCGGTCTGGAGCTTACTTGGAGGGGTCCGAACTCCATCCAATGGCTCCGGGCTGCTTTACTTCGAGGGTCCCGGGCCGTATTCGGGGGTCCGGGTTGTGCGCTCAGGGGTCCTGCGCATTCTTGAGGAGGTCTAGGCCTGATGATGCTGTCTCCGAGAACACCACCTCAACTGCCACGAGATATCCTTGGGGCTATTCTCTACGCGGCTAGGGATAGCCGCACAAGCATCGTGTCTTCATACCGTAGTAAGGGGTACCCCTTGTGACAGAACCACCAAGTTATTGGGCCCACATGCACCTGTCCTTGTCCCAAAGACTTCAGACGGCTATGCATGTGCACCAGATAACTTAACAGGATCTGTCCGATTGCCCCAAGGACATTGGATAAACCACTTACAACCAAGATCGTGGGATTAAGTAATACAAATCACACACACCAATATTTTTGCAGCGGAAATCTTACTACCAAATTTTTACAAGTTACAAAAATTTTATATTATTTTATCGGAGTGATTACAAAAGTATAAGTTTGTGCTAGCTCAAGTGACCATCCTCAGTAAGAAGTATAGAAGAGATACTTAGACTTATAAGAAGGCTGAGCCCATCGGCACTTAACACCAACAACAACATCACAAAGTTAGGACCTAAAAAACAACAGGGAATAAAACCCTGAGTACGAAATTACTCAGCATGACTTACCCGACTAAAGAAAAGACTCTCAAGGTTATGCTGGCTAGAGGGATTCAAGGAAAGGCTTATCAAGAATCAAGGACTCTGTTTTGCAGAAAAGCTTACTATGAGTGGATCCTTAAAAATCTAGTTTTATTTGTCAGGTTAAGTAAAGTTACCTGCATCTATAGTTCTGTCTACCCTAGTTCAATCACTTGACCTATACTAGCCAATTTCTTAACAACCCTTCATCTTCACTGGATTTCTACGTGTAAGTCAGTGACCAAGACTTCATAACCGCGAAGTTACAGCGATCCGAATCGATTATACTCAACTGAGGATCTCCAATCACACGACATATATAGCACTTAACCCTTGCATATGTCAACTCGCCACCGGGGTTCTTAAGACCAGATCAGGTTCACACCAACCGAGAGCACAGATACACCACTGTACAGCCTCTTGCCATGGAGGGTACACGCTACTCTCGCCATCTCTCCACTCCCATTGTGTGGTATCTTATTCTGGTATTAGTCTGCCCGAGGAAAAGCTTACCCATGACGAGGCATGTGACCAGTTAAAGGGTCCTTGGTCATCAAGCCTACATCGAGACGATCCTTAATCGACTCAGACAGAGACACTACACCGAGACTCTCTTCTCGTGCAAGTCACCCGCCCGGTCTCAGCTTAATTATTTCAAACCCCAAAGTTTGGTACCTAGTAGAGGTACATCTTTTCCAGATGTTGAATCCATCAAGGCCCTGATGGATTCACCATCACAAGTTTTTCTTTTTGAAAACATTCCCACCCACTGAAGCATCACTTTTGTTTTAAAACAAAACATTTTTGTTTTTCTAGAGCCTGGCTAAGCATCAAAATCACTTTTCAAAAAGGGTGTCAAGGAAGGGTAATCAATTTTCCAAGGAAGGAAATGCATCAACGGTTTAGCACACAACTCCTATCACCTAATGCATCAAACAAGGTGATAAAGATTTTAAAACATCAAGGAGGTGGCGAATGCACCGGGGCTTGCCTGAATAACACTAGGTTAGTGTTGTTAGACGACGTCCACTTGGCGATTATCTTTTGTTTTTATACTTGTGTCGTCTATCCATCTTCAGATTAGTTCATCAGCTTCATCCTGCGGATTAGCCCACGCTTGGGGTCGACTTGGGTCTTCTTCCGCATCACGCGATTAATTAACGTACCTGAATGGAATGCATTATGCACATGAATGCATATCGACGGAAATATTACCAACCTAAATAGTGCTACGCGATAGCGAATAAAACACCTAGCGGCGAGGGGTTGTACCATTTTATTCAGAAATACTAATTATCGACATACGACTACGCGTAATAGCCGTGCCTTTTTAGCTTAACAAAATTTAATTCAAACATCATAGAGTTCTACAAAACGACCTTCTAAACAACCAAAGATCTAACCCGCCACGAATTTCGCAAAACAACGACGACTTAGGCTCCAACTTTCTACCAGACATATTATTTTAACTTAGCTGGGTACAATTCTAACAGAAACAAACTTATCGATATTATTCACTTCCACTCATTTTGGTAATGCTAGATATTTATTTAGGGCACTTAATCGGTTTCTAAAGAAGAGTATCATGATGTCTTGAACATAGCACTAATTTTTAACACAGAACATGACAACCACTATAGAAATTCACTGACCCCATCACACAATTGCAGTGCGTCTACTTACTGACACGGGAATGCACTCGCACCGCGTAAATGGAATCACTTCAATATACTAGACCTATACATCCATCGAGGCACTTCTCGCCTAAACAATTTTCTCATGAACCTAATTTCCTAAAATTATTTACACAGCTTCTACTACAGGGTTTTTTTTCTCGGATTTCTAACAGATGCCAGCTCGTCGATGTTCTTCGACAATTAGCCAAGACACCTAATCGATCACTAAATATCATATAATAGCTCCCACATCAGGACATCGACCCCAACCATCGACGAAATACATCTACCTCCCAGACCTGAGAAACACTAGTCCTATAATTTGTATTATTAATTTGGTCACATAATTTAGATATGTCTACCATTTACCCTTCATATGAATCGCATCTAAAATCCCGACTTCAACCCACGTATATTAAATCAAGAAAATTATCACGTTCAACAATTTTATTTGATCCATCAACCTAATCAACTAATAAAAATAGTGAAGCAGCTTACCTAAATTCGACTTGGAATTGCAAAAATGACGACGATCACATGTTCAAGAAGTTCGTCGAATATTTGACGAGCGCCACGCGAGAATCGCTTCTTCACCCAAATCTCGGTATTTCTTGATGACGCACAAAACGAAGATGAGTTGGAGACTTGCAGGGTCGAGCACGACAAAGAGCTTCGAATCCCAATGCCAGTAGCGTGCAATTTAGGGATAAACCGTCGGGGTCGACAAGCTTGTCGCGGACGTGACGGGTTTTGACGACGAGGAGCAAGGGGATGGCTGCAAGGTCTGAGCGTGATGGGAAGAGTGCTGTAAAGCTCGACAGCAAATGACGCGACGACAAGGACATAGGGCGTGGGGCACATGCCACGGATAAGGACGAGTGCCAGGGCTGTCAACTCATCATGTGACCGGGTGACGACGACGAACATGATATCGATGTTTGGAGTGGCGAGTGTCGCTGTCCACTGGGTGGAGCAAAATAGCGAGCAGGTGGAGTGCGACAAACTGAGCAGAGGATGGGCAAGTTCGGACTCGATGCAGTGGCCATGGACAGGGACTCGCGACCGGCAAGCTGAAGGAGATGGACGCGCAGCGAGGAAGAAATAGAGGAAGGGAGAGAAACAGTTGGGCGCAAGCACAGGAAGGAGCTGGAGTCAGGGAGATGGGCGCGCACCATTGGAGATGGGCGGCCGAGCTGGGGACAGGGAGAACCACGGCTGGCTGAGCGGGCTGCAGGCCGGTGAGGAAAACAGGAGCTAGACACACGTGTCCATGGGAGCTCGGGGAGAGAAGCAGACCTGGCGCCCGGCATACAGGAAGCAAGGCGCACGCAGGAGCTGGAGCTCGATTAGAGGTGCGGCTGGGGAGGGCTCGGCGAGCTCCATGGCAGGAGAAGTTGGAACGGCGAGCAAGAAGCAAAGCACCCGGGCGCGACGCAGGGTGCTCCGGCGAGCTGTAGAGCGCGCGTCAAGGGAGGAAACCGAACTGAATCGAGCGCACAGGGAGACAGGCGGCCTAGCTCGGTTGGGGAAAAGGAGCGGCGCTGGAGCGAGCTTGAAGAAATTGCCATGGCGCGCAGGAAGCTGGGGTAGGGGCAGGGTCGAGTGCCGTCCTGGGCAAGGAGACGAGATACCGCGACAGACAAGGACGCCATGGCAGCTCCTATTATATAGTAAATATGTGACATTCGATCCTGTGCCATGATTCATCATATGTGTGAGACTTGGTCCCAGCACACCTGGTGATTATTTCGTGCTCGGGTTTTGGACCCCTAAAACCCGGGTGTGACAGAAGTGGTATCAGAGCAATGTTGACTGTAGGACGAAACCTAGATAGAACTGGACAACCATTATCTACTTTCCTTTGCTACTCTGATTCTTTTCTAAACTTTTCTTAATCTACTCTCATCTATTTCCGCTTTACTCTGAATATTCTTATCTTTTCATTCTAACGACAAATGTGGATTTCACACTTTGAAATCCCATGCCTAAAGTGACCTTTAGGAATAGGAAACCTACTCTTAGGAACAAAAAAAAAACAAAAACTATTTTTATAGTTATCCATACGCTTGAGTGTTTGTTCTTATGATACTTTTTTGATTTGGATCTTTGATTGAGTGTGATGAGATGTGGAGTAATGTCCACAATTACATCTTCATATGCATATAGGAAAAAATGCTTATAAAAATAATTAGATAAACTAGATTATCCCTCATTAAAGTATCTAGCCTAAACAATATCCAACTCATCTTAAAAGATTCTATCCTACACTCATAAATCCATCTTATCCCAAAAGATCCTAACTTATCCTAACATATCTAGCGTAATGGATCCATCTTATCTTAAAAGATACCCTCTTACTTTAATAGATTCATCTCATCTTGAAAAGATGTTATCTTATCCTAATAGATCTAACTGACCTCATATCTTAAACGATCTAATCTAGATCCCATCTAATCTAATACGATCCAATCTAAAGTGAGTTATCTAACATGTTAGTTAATCTTGGTGAAATAGATTAGACTCTACTTCTATAGTCATGTTTTAACCTAAAATTGGTGCCCTGTACTAACTTGGTCGTATACAACCAACCTGACCTACATGTTGGGTTGCATAACCTACCTAACCTGACCTAGAAGCAAAACAACAAGACATATTCTGCTTAAACTTATTTAACTCATAACCACCTACTAACCTATTTTGTTTACCTACGAAACTGCCTTAACCACATATCCCTAATTCGGATAACAACTTCAATAACGAAGACCAAAGAGGATCAACGTCATCAAGAAAGGATAAGCACCAACTCAAGTCTTCAAAGATCAAGTTGAATCGCCAGCGAAATCAAGATCCACAGTTCAGGATGAAGTCTCTCCTTATCATACCCTTGCCGCAACCTCCACTGGCCATAATCGTACCTCATCTGACCTAATAAGTGGCTAGACATACAATATTCATATTTTCCAAATCATCTACTAACTGTTATGTAAAAAAAAACTGGAACAAAACTTTGATTCCCAAAACCAAATGAGAAACTAAAATTCTAGACCAAACTTATTGTATCCCTTTTCTTATAAATCTCGAGGACGAGATTTCTGTTAAGGGGGCTAGGATTTGTAACACCCAAAAGTCTTAACTTGAGATTTAAGGAAAATCCTTTGGAGAAAAATAATAAGAATAATATTATAATAATAATAACCATCAAAATAAGTACCCTTGATACATAATCAAACTTCAAAACTCACCCTTTCTAAGAAAATGGTCATAATAAAATATCATTAGTAAAACAAACCTTAATAAAGGTTTGGCAATTGGAAAAATATTTTCTAACAAAACCAAGGAATATGAACTCGTGAATATACCTTTAAATTAATTACACACTCGAACTAATATGTTATGGAAATAAATGTGGTAAGTAATCCATGTTCAAAGCATTTTCTAAAATAAAATAATGATAATAAATAAGGTAACTAAATAGGTTAATAAAACTATCCCACATTATGTTGGGGTCCCATTTGTGCATTATACTTGAACTCAAATTTGGAATAGATTTGAATTCAAAATAGGAATTAGAATTTGGTTTTGAATATTTGGGATTTGAAATAGAAAAAAAAACAAAAGACAAAAGCCACTGTGGGCCACTTCCTGCGCTTTCAGCCCATTTAACACCCCCACCGCGCAGCCCAGCCAGGGGGGAAAGCAGCGCGCGCTGACTGGTGGGCCTGCCCCGCCAGCCGCTCCCTTTGCCACGCCGTTGTTTTCTCTGGCGGTGGGCCCGGTTGCACAGAGTCATCCCTCTCCCTCGTCGGCTCCTTCTCGGGTCATAACAAACGCGCGACAAGCCAGAGACCGAATCCCCGGAATCCCCGCTGGGATTAGTGCTAGTCGGACTCGGGCCTCAGGTATAAAATCTAGTCGAAGCTGAGACCTCATCATCCTCCATCTCTCGCGCTCTAAACCGAAGAGCTATCGCTGGTGCACGGAGGGAACATGGAGGGCAGTGAGGTCCGCCATGACTGGGAATGTGCCGTGATGACGCTCGGATTGGTCTTCGGGCTTTGGTCGCCGTCGGGCCAATCCCGGTGAGCTCCCCCCTATTCCTCGGGTTGGTTTGGGCTGTCAGTTCTCTGGTCATCATTCCGGCTAGGCGTCGACCATGGACGAGATGCGTCGTAGCTCGGTCAGCCTCGAAGGTTGACGAACCAGGTGGCCAAGCAGCGCGGGGGCTTGCACCGCGCCTGGTCCGCGCTTCGTGGTCAGTCGGCCCTGCTTCCAACGACGGTGAGAGCCTCCCCTCATCCACACCGATGGTGTCGTGCCGCCGCGTTGCCGCCATGTCGCATGATCCGGGGCCACCATAGACAGGGGATGCCACCATCGCCGCCAGAGACGGAAGAATAGGAAATTGCGAGAGAGAGTATGGATCGGGTGCCGCCGCGCTTGGGCTCTGTCGTCGAAGCTTCACTGCGCAGCTCCGAGGATGGATTGTGGCTTTGCCTTGTGGGATTGACGACCTGGTGACCTGGGATTGCGCACCGATGCGAGCTCATGCCGTGATTCTGCCCTGCTTCGTCGTACGGTCATCCTGTTGTGCGTCACGCGGTGAGAACCCTTCCTACCCTTTCTTTACCGCGTGTTCTAGGTTTGGAACCAATCGGAGTTGAGTTTCGTGCGCGCTGGCGGGATTTGGCTATTCGCCGGCCATGGCCGCCGCCGCGGTTGCTACTGCACCACCGCTCGGTCTGCGCTGGGGTGCTTGGGCGGAGGTGAAACAACCTTGTGCGTTGATCTCTTGATTGACGGCTACGATCAGACGATCGAGTATCTCTTCGCTCAGGTTAAGTAGGACCGTTGGATGTTGGTCGTGTGGATTCGATTGGATTGCGATTCTTTAAATCATAACCCTTGATGTTAGATCCAGTGGCTTAGGATGTGTGCGGGTTCATAAGTAATCCGATCTAATCTGGGCGCTTGAATGATGATCCGATGGCCCAGATCACACCGTACCCCTTCGCTGAGCCATGTTTACAAATAAACCCTTGAAGAAATAGATAATGAACCCGCAGTCCATTTTGACTGTTTACTGAGTCTTGGGAACCTTTGCGTTTTCGCCCTGAACTGTCTGCAAATTACACGCGCAGTACAGACAGATTATAAAAACAGAGAAATTCAGTTAGAAAATGATTTATAGTGCAAAATTAATTCTAATAACTTGTTTAATTCCTAGAAAATTCATTTCAACTCCTTTTTAATCCATTCCAGTTCCAATAATTGTGTTTTAATATTGTTCATCACATAGTGTCTCTGGTTTTACATGAAAACTGTATTAAAATTAATCTCTTAATTAATCTTATATCAAATACATAAAACCTCATAAATTCATAACCCTTTCATTTTAGATCTGAATTGACTCGTTCCAGTTGCGTTAGTCTCGTATAAATATTTACTATGCAATAGCAACATTTATTATGCCATGTCTTATTCTTTTATAATTAGGTCTTTATTTAAATTATGATGGTTAGTCTTGTTAATCTACATACGATTGTAATCCACTAAAATATGATCTATGGTCAATTGGTGACCTAGATGAAAGTTGAATTAATTACTACTTTAGGTTATCTTTTCTCTAGAATTATAAAATAAAACCTAGTTGTAATCATTTAAACCACATCATAACTTGATGACCGTAACTCCGATCTTAGTAGTTCTCAATCCCGCGATCTCGTAGCACGTGTAGATCATTATTATGCAGTTTATTCTTATGTTTGGTGTAATGTTAATTTTTGCCTATACAATGTTTGTTTGTATTGCTACGACTAGAGCGAGGTCACGTGTCATCTGAAGATCATCCTGGTACCTGGAATCTCAAGTCCCAGGCAAGTTGTGCCCTTGATCACTTCTTTTACCCACTCATATTCTAATTAATCATAATGATCTGCATAGGTTAATTTTGATGGGACCTAATAGGTTACCCTAGTTTGTCTATCTTTATGCCTTGTTTACCACTGAACTTTTTGGGTAGTACTTGCTAGTGCTTTATGTGGTTTTGGGTATGAAGATACATTATTCATGATCACACTTTTATTATCTATTTATTATTACTGTTCATGATAAGATCATTATGTTAATTGGAACATGGAGCGACCACCCGAGAAAACAGTGCTACCACAAGGGTTTAATGGGACGCCCTTGGCTGATTAATTAGGAAAGCTAGTGGAAGACTACCTTACCCGAAAGGGGCAATGGCAGTAGGGGAGTGGTCAGTGTAGGGAGGTCCTTGGTTGATTTTGCTGCGATGGCGGTCAGGCAAGAACCCTGCATTGGAGCTTCCTATAAACTGTAGCGGGTTTTCTGAAGCTAGTGGAACTTTGTAAAGGCCTCGTAGTGTTACCCTGCCTCGCCTCCTCGGTAGAGGTGTATGGGAAGTCGCGATCCCTTGGCAGATGGGTAACATGACTTGTGGGTAAAGATGCGCAACCTCTGCAGAGTGTAAAACTGGTATACTAGCCGTGCTCACGGTCATGAGCAGCTCGGACCCTCACATGATTAATTTATGGAACTAAATTCAATTTGTCATATGCATTGCATCGCAGGTGATGTTGTTGTTACTTTTGTTCTACTATTTAATTGGGTTGGTATTTACTTATACTTAGTAATTGCCAATAAAATTTTGACCAACTTTAAAAGCAATGCTCAGCTTCAACCATCCTCTTTGGTAAGCCTTACACTTCACGTGAGCTCCCGCTTTTGGCGAGTTCATGCACATTATTCCCCACAACTTGTTGAGCTATGAACGTATGTGAGCTCACTCTTGCTGTCTCACACCCCCCCATAGGTCAAGAGCAGGTACAACAGGATGAGGCGCATGGAGGATGCTGCGACGTGTCGTGAGAGGTCTAGGCCGTCGTCTCCCAGTCAACTTTAGGTTGCTGGACCGTTGTCTCTTTATAATGTAATTATTTATTTATTTTGTATAGAACTCCTATTATATAGTAAATATGTGACATTCGATCCTGTGCCATGATTCATCATATGTGTGAGACTTGGTCCCAGCACACCTGGTGATTATTTTGTGCTCGGATTTTGGACCCCTAAAACCCGGGTGTGACAGCTCGTCAGGGAACGAGAGGAATAGAGAGGAGAGAGAGCACAGCAGGGTATTTGAAGAGTCCCAGGGGCGGCGCCGTGAGGAGATAAACACCGGCAGCCAGGATTTTTGTAAGCCAAAGCAGCGTAGAGGATAACACCGACGAGCTGGAGGGAGGAGAACTGCTACCGGCGTGCGGCAGAGGAAGACGCTGAGCGCTGAAAAATCCAGGGAGTAGAGCGGTGGCTGAAAAATTCCAACCGAGAGAGAGCAGATGAGATCGGCTGAGATTTTTTTCAGATTTTTCCACTTTTTTGTTTATTTTATAAATAAAATTACTGATATTTGATGACGATTTCTAGCGATAACAAAAAGGTCGGCAATACTTGCGACACAGTTTGGTTTGATTCGAAATCTGATAAATTTACTTGCGGTCTGAACATCTGGTTCCACGACCACGGATGATTTACTAGTGAATCAAGGCTCAACTACAGATCCACGTACGTGATTTTACGGTGGACGAGTGGGAACCAAATTGTTTAATAATTGGTTACATCCGAAGATTTGGATCCGGGCGAGAACAACAGACCGAAATAAACTGATTTCGGCACTGATAATTTGTTCGGCATGATTCGACCGCAATTAGTCGAAACCAGATCCGCTACTGTACACGTGATTTCGTCGCCAAAACAGCATGCAGACGGATAAGTTGGATCTTAACCTCACGCACGAGTTCACGCGACACAGATTATTTTGCCCCGAACATTTTAGTTGTTGAGTTCAAATTAATCTGTCCGGGATAAAAAGGCGTAGAAGGAGGTCGAGCTTCTGAATTCGGATTCGCGCGGCGATGAATTTCAATTGATCATCGGATGCACCGATTTTCGGAACGACGATGTTCCGAACATCACGAAAATTTTGGAAGAGCTCGAATAAATAGAAGTAAAAATGGTGTCGCACTCGCGACAAACGGAACATATGCAATATTAAAATCGTGATAAGCGAGGATGATTAAAATTTAAAATCCATGTTATCCATTGATATTGCATGCTTAAATCCGTACTCGTTATCGAGCGGAATATAAACACCTGGGGTGTTACAGCCCTCCCCCTTAAAAGAATCTCGTCCCGAGATTCGGAGCGAAAGACTTCTAAGGGTAGAGAAGCATGTAACCCATATCCATATCAGCGATAATCATAAAATAATCCTGAGCGAAGGCGAGTACCTCAGGATGTGGGTTCTCTAGTGGATATAGCATGTATTGCCACAAGCTAAATCAGATATGTCCATCAGTAGAGACAATGTCTGCCAAAGGAACACATAAGGTTCCATGTGTGCAGTTTGCTTTTTCTGATGACACTGTACTATTTGAGTCTGTTGAGCGAGCGGCAAATACGCGATCTTCCCCAAACAGAATCAGATGCAACCTCTTGGGTAAAACACACAGAAAGAGGTTTACCAATAAGTGGTTACGGTAAGCTCATAGCACTCGAGACGGGTATGAATGTCGAACAACATCACAGTTGACTCGTGGCTAGCCAGAAAATCCGTTGATGTTAACTTCGTAACCAATTCATTTTATCAAGCACTAGGCATGACTTGACCCAAGCACTCATGCTGGAAAAGCACATGTGCGGCGATCGAGGCACAACTAAAGTGATGACTAGGTGGTTATTGGCTGACTTAATCTCGATTCTGGTAAGTACTTTCTTTAGGGTGGGTTGAACTAAAGTGAGTTCAGACAACTCGATAAAACGATCTCTAAACTCAACCTTTGTTCATTGGGCAGTTACAAGTTAGCAAAACCAACTTGTTGAACTACTTTTGACATTGAGCAAGTCCTCTCAGTACCATTGGTAAGCCAAGGGTTGAGAGTTCACATTTGATAGCAAAAGATCATACATTTGGGTAGAAATCCATTTGGTCATGTTGTTCATCCGTTTCTTCATGCGAGATGAACCGACTTGGTTCGGGAATGCATGGATTAAATAGGAGAGTGAATGAACAAACTCCTGCATCTCAGCAGTAGGGGAAATCCAATCTCCATTTTGAGAGCTAAATAGCTGTTTTCCAACACTAAAAAGCTCCAAGGCTTCATCTTTACACAAAGGCTGTAAAGGGAACTTGTATGAGTAGTCACTACCAAGATCAAAAGAAATAAGACCACACATGAAAGTGGTATGCCCTTTTCATCCAATAGAGATGATAGATGTTGCTTGATCACTTCACAAACAACATAGAAATTGTTTCAAGGGAAGGTCGACAGAAGATAACATATTGATATAATCTCATAATGGATTATGACTACTAACTGTGATACTAACGTGCGCCGAGTAGCGCAACCATGTGCGCACACACAGAAGGCCCTCGGTTTCGTCACGACACCACTGGTTTTAGTCATAACACCATTATCAGACATAACCAATAAGAAATCTCACGCGACACAAATGAATTGGGCGATGGTGACAAGGTACCAAGAGATACTCCACCTGTAAGGATGGTTACAAGTAGAGAGCCAAATAGATCATGACCCAATGAAATGAACAGGGCATGGCCATAACCTAAATTTGTATGAGTTTGGTCATGGAGGGACAATGGTAAATTCAAATTTGGGTCTCGGTTCACCCACTAAGAACATGGCCTAATTTTAGATTTAGGCAAACAAGTCACTAACCTCCTATCAGTACATCAAGCACAAGAGCAAGCACATAAAGCACCCTAAGAGGTCACCAAAAGAATGGAGGACACCTATTTCATCAAAGTTCATAATTCAGCATTACACCATATTATCTACAATCAATTGTTACTGGAATAAAGATGAGAGAAGCATTTTGGATATATAGGTGACAAACATTATGCAACAATCAGGATGCATGCTCGTCCTATACGTCTTCACAAGTTTTTGCCAACATAATGTGGCGATAGCGTTCTATAGCGGTGGCATACGTTCTCTCACGATATTTTGCTAGTCGTCAGCTATACATACATTTTCGAGGTTAGTGTACCTGCAGAAAAATCCATCACAGCCTAATTCCCAATGATGCAAGTCACACATGACAGTTTATCACAGTTTATACTCCGTATATTGCTATATGGAGGCCAGCTCATCATTAAGCGCGAGCCACACGTAGGCGCTGTTGCCACACTTTGACCATAGGGCAACTCATTATGGTAACTCACCTTCTTACCTGAGCGTAGGTGCGTCGTTACAAGTACATTACACTTCTTAGTATTCCCATGTCTGTATACGCTTACACATCCATGGGGCACTGAATCCCGAAAAAGTAAATACTCCACATCGCAGCCTTCATATATACATATGGGGAACATGTATATAATCAAGCGCTTTTTATACTCTTCCCTAGACCGAAGTTTGTTCGGTCATGCTCTCACATCTCACCTTACCTTGAGCATCGATCCATTCAAGACTGAATGGCCTTAAAAATAACAATACACATGTATGCAATACCCCCAGTTGTGGGTTAGTGGTTTTGAACTAAGCCACCTGATAATCCTTACTTTAGGGCTTAATAGAGGATGTCGCTAGCATTATAGTTTTTCAAAACTGTTTATCAAAGCCAAACAATGTGTTTAGTCGAAAATAGGTTTTTCAAAACCAAAACTTTTGTTTTGAAAATATGTATGTGACCGTATATACTTAATCCTGCTCCGATACCAGTCTGTGGTAGAACCTCCAAGTTATTGGGCCCACATGCACCTGTCCTTGTCCCAAAGACTTCAGACGGCTATGCATGTGCACCAGATAACTTAACAGGATCTGTCCGATTGCCCCAAGGACATCGGATAAACCACTTACAACCAAGATTGTGGGATTAAGTAATACAAATCACACACACCAATATTATTGCAGCGGAAATCTTACTACCAAATTTTTACAAGTTACAAAAATTTTATATTATTTTATCGGAGTGATTACAAAAGTATAAGTTTGAAATATATGCTAGCTCAAGTGACCATCCTCAATAAGAAGTATAGAAGAGATACTTAGACTTATAAGAAGGCCGAGCCCACCGGCACTTAACACCATCAACAGCATCACAAAGTTAGGACCTGAGAAACAACAGGGAATAAAACCCTGAGTACGGAATTACTCAGCAAGACTTACCCGACTAAAGAAAAGACTCTCAAGGGTATGCTGGCTAGAGGGATTCAAGGAAAGGCTTATCAAGAATCAAGGACTCTGTTTTGCAGAAAAGCTTACTATGAGTGGATCCTTAAAAATCTAGTTTTATTGTCAAGTTAAGTAAAGTTACCTGCATCTAGAGTTCTGTCTACCCTAGTTCAATTACTTGACCTATATTAGCCAATTTCTTAACAACCCTTCATCTTCACTGGATTTCTACGTGTAAGTCAGTGACCAAGTTTTCATAACCGCGAAGTTACGGCGATCCGAATCGATTATACTCAGCTGAGGATCTCCAATCACACGACATATGTAGCACTTAACCCTTGCATATGTCAACTCGCCACCGGGGTTCTTAAGACCAGATCAGGTTCACGCCAACCGAGAGCACAGATACACCACCGTCCAGCCTCTTGCCACGGAGGGTACACGCTACTCTCGCCATCTCTCCACTCCCATTGCCTGGTATCTTATTCTGGTATTAGTCTGCCCAAGGCAAAGCTTACCCATGATGAGGCATGTGACCAGTTAAAGGGTCCTTGGTCATCAAGCCTACATCGAGATGGTCCTTAATCGACTCAGACGGAGACACTACACCGAGACTCTCTTCTCGTGCAAGTCACCCGCCCGGTCTCAGCTTAATTATTTCAAACCCCAAAGTTTGGTACCTGGCAGAGGTACATCTTTTCCAGATGTTGAATCCATCAAGGCCCTGATGGATTCACCATCACAAGTTTTTCTTTTTGAAAACATTCCCACCCACTGAAGCATCACTTTTGTTTTAAAACAAAACATTTTTGTTTTTCTAGAGCCTGGCTAAGCATCAAAATCTCTTTTCAAAAAGGGTGTCAAGGAAGGGTAATCAATTTTCCAAGGAAGGAAATGCATCAACGGTTTAGCATACAACTCCTATCACCTAATGCATCAAACAAGGTGATAAAGATTTTAAAACATCAAGGAGGTGGCGAATGCACCGGGGCTTGCCTGAATAACACTAGGTTAGTGTTGTTAGACGACATCCACTTGGCGATTATCTTTTGTTTTTATACTTGTGTCGTCTATCCATCTTCAGATTAGTTCATCAGCTTCATCCCGCGGATTAGCCCGCGCTTGGGGTCGACTTGGGTCTTCTTCCGCATCACGCGATTAATTAACGTAACTGAATGGAATGCATTATGCACATGAATGCATATCGATGGAAATATTACCAACCTAAATAGTGCTACGCGATAGCGAATAAAACACCTAGCGGCGAGGGGTTGTTCCATTTTATTCAGAAATACTAATTATCGATATACAACTACGAGTAATAGCCGTGCCTTTTTAGCTTAACCAAATTTAATTCAAACATCATAGAGTTCTACAAAACGACCTTCTAAACAACCAAAGGTCTAACCCGCCACGAATTTCGCAAATCAACGACGACTCAGGCTCCAACTTTCTACCAGACATATTATTTTAACTTAGCTGGGTACAATTCTAACAGAAACAAACTTATCGATATTATTCACTTCCACTCATTTTGGTAATGCTAGATATTTATTTAGGGCACTTAATCGGTTTCTAAAGAAGAGTATCATGACGTCTTGAACATAGCACTAATTTTATTAAACAAAATTAATCAAAAACACACTAACACAGAACATGACAACCACTATAGAAATTCACTGACCCCATCACACAATTGCAGTGCGTCTACTTACTGACACGGTAATGCACTCGCACCGCGTAAATGGAATCACTTCAATTATACTAGACCTATACATCCATCGAGGCACTTTTCACCTAAACAATTTTCTCACAAACCTAATTTCCTAAAATTATTTACACAACTTCTACTACAGGTTTTTTTCTCGGATTTCTAACAGATGCCGGCTCGTCGATGTTATTCGACAATTAGCCAAGACACCTAATCGATCACTAAATATCATATAATAGCTCCCACATCATGACATCGACCCCAACCATCGACGAAATACATCTACCTTCCAGACCTGAGAAACACTAGTCCTATAATTTGTATTATTAATTTGGTCACATAATTTAGATATGTCTACCATTTACCCTTCATATGAATCGTATCTAAAATCCCGACTTCAACCCACGTATATTAAATCAAGAAAATTATCGCGTTCAACAATTTTATTTGATCCATCAACCTAATCAACTAATAAAAATAGTGAATGAGCTTACCTAAATTCGACTTGGAATTGCAAAAATGACGACGATCACATGTTCAAGAAGTTCGTCGAATATTTGACAAGCGCCACGCGAGAATCGCTTCTTCACCCAAATCTCAGGATTTCTTGATGACGCACGAAACGAAGATGAGTTGGAGACTTGCAGGGTCGAGCACGACAAAGAGCTTCGAATCCCAACTCCAGTAGCGTGCAATTTTGGGATAAACCGTCGGGGTCGACAAGCATGTCGCGGACGTGACGGGTTTTGACAACGAGGAGCAAGGGGATGGCTGCAAGGTCTGAGCGTGATGGGAAGAGTGCTGTAAAGCTCGACAGCAAATGACACGACGACGAGGACATAGGGCTTGGGGCACATGCCACAGATAAGGACGAGTGCCAGGGCTGTCAACTCATCACATGACCGGGTGACGACGACGAACATGATATCGATGTCTGGAGTGGCGAGTGTCGCTGTCCACTGGGTGGAGCAAAACAGCGAATAGGTGGAGTGCGACAAACCGAGCAGAGGATGGGCGAGTTCGGACTCGATGCAGCGGCCATGGACAGGGACTCGCGACCAGCAAGCTAAAGGAGATGGATGCGCAACGAGGAAGAAATAGAGGAAGGGAGAGAAACAGTTGGGCGCGAGCACAGGAAGGAGCTGGAGTCAGGGAGATGGGCGCGCGCCATTGGAGATGGCCGGCCGAGCTGGGGACAGGGAGAACCACGGCTGGCTGAGCGGGCTGCAAGCCAGCGAGGAAAAGAGGAGCTAGACACACGCGTCCATGGGAGCTCGGGGAGAGAAGCAGACCTGGCGCCCGACATACAGGAAGCAAGGCGCGCGCAGGAGCTAGAGCTCGATTATGGGCGCGACTGGGGAGGGCTCGGCGAGCTCCATGGCAGGAGAAGTTGGAACGGCGAGCAAGAAGCAAAGCACCCGGGCACGACGCAGGGTGCTTCGGCGAGCTGCAGAGCGCGCGTCCAGGGAGGAAACTGAACTAAATCGAGCGCACAGGGAGACAGGCGGCCTGGCGCGGTTGGGGAAAAGGAGCGGCGCTGGAGCGAGCTTGAAGAAATCGCCATGGCGCGCAGGAAGCTGGGGCAGGTGTAACACCCGGTTTTAAAGAACAAAGCCGGGTGCATCTCATACATGCGCCAAGAAGACAACATATATAATAACAGAGTGTATAGAGATAAATGTCATAAAACATCAGAGTACTTATTACATAGCGGAAGTCTTATTACAAAATAAAATAATAAAGATAAAACGAACTAAGGATCGATGGCGCCAATGCCGACTGAGAAACGCCACCTAGATCAGATCATACTCCTCGCTTTGAGGCTCCTCCTGAACCACCTGCTCTTCTCCTGTGGGGGGGGGGTGTGAGACAGCAAGAGTGAGCTCACATACGATCATAGCTCAACAAGTCGTGGGGAATAATGTGGCATGAACTCACCAAAGGTGGGAGTTCATGTAGTGTAAGGCTGATCAATGGGATAAAGGCTGAAGCTGAGCATTGCTTTTATAAGTTGGTCAAAATTTTATTAGCAGTTACTAAGTGTAAGTAAATACCAAACCATAGTAATAATAAGTAAAAGTAATAATAAAATAATCCCAAATGCAATGAAATGACAAATTGAATTTAAGTTCCATAGTTAATCATGTGAGGGTCCGAGCCGCTCTTGACCGTGAGCACGGCTAGTATACTAGTTTTACACTCTGCAGAGGTTGCACATCTTTACCCACAAGTCATGTTACCCATCTGCCAAGAGACGGCCAATCCCATACACCTCTACCGAGGAGGCGAGGCAGGGTAACACTACGAGGCCTTTACAAAGTTCCACTAGCTTCAGACTACCCGCTACAGTTTATAGGAAGATCCAGTGCAG
Organism: Zea luxurians; assembly: GCA_029449295.1. Classification (NCBI taxonomy): domain Eukaryota; kingdom Viridiplantae; phylum Streptophyta; class Magnoliopsida; order Poales; family Poaceae; genus Zea; species Zea luxurians. The sequence goes on along the minus strand of JAOPSE010000019.1, from coordinate 19,827,530 downwards.
GGTTCCTGGCTGACCGCCATCGCAGCAAAATCAACCAGGGACCTCCCTACACTGACCTCTCCCCTACTGCCCTTGCCCCTTTCGGGTAAGGTAGCCCTCCCCTAGCTTTCCTAGTTAATCAGCCAAGGGCGTCCCATTAAACCCTTGTGGTAGCACTGTTTTCCCGGGTGGTCGCTCCATGTTCCCATTAACATAATGATCTTAACATGAACAAGGAATAATAAAACAGATAACAATAAATAGTATAACAATAAGTGATGAATATCTCTATACCCAAATCCACATAAAGCAATAGCATGTACTACCCAAAACTTTAGTAGTAAAACCAGTGGTGAAGCAAGGTATAAAGATAGTCAAATCTAGGGTATCCTATTGGGTCCCAGCAAAATTATCCTATGCAGATCATTATGAATAATAAGAACATGAATGGGTAAAAGAAGTGATCAAGGGCACAACTTGCCTTCGATGAGCTCCTGCTCAGCTATCTCTACTTGATGAACCTCAGTTTCCACAGTGGCTTGCTCGTCTATTCGCATCAACACAATACATACATAATATAGCCAAAATCAACATCACACCAAACATGTAACTAAAATATACAGTAAAAATCTACTCATTAAAATGAAATCATAGGAACTGGAATCACTGAATTTGGAGTTATAGATTTCAAGCTATGAATTTTCTAAGATTTAATATGATTCTAATAGGATTAGATGATAAATTAATTTTCTTACTGTTTACATGCCAAAACAGAGCCACTATATGATAGAGAACATTATTACAAAATTTTAGAAATTGGAATGGTTCAATTTGGACCAAAAATGGAATTTCTATGAATTTTACAAGTTTCTAGATTTGTTTTTGTATTAAAAATGAATTTCTATATGTATTTCTCTATTTTATTCCCCTCTGGACTGGGCGACAAAATTGCAGAAAGCGCGAGGGTCTCGGGGTAAAATACCACAGACACAGAGCACAGTCGCTTAGGACGGCGGGTTGATTCACAGATATTCCAGGGGCTCTTTAACAAATAGGCACCGCGAAGGGGTATAGGCAATTCTCCATCGTTGGATCCTCAGCCAAGCGCCCAGATTAGACCGAAAACTCTACTGAACGGGTATGCAACCACCACCGATGGATAAAGATCCAACGACATAGATCTCATCCTGCACTAACTAACCTCAACCGCCCGATCGAGATCTAACAGTCGTGGGCGAAACGTTATCTAGATTTAATCTGGCGCGTTCATCAGAAGATCAACGGCCACCGCCACCCCACACCCGATCGATACGCCGATCCCATCCAGATCGCTCATCGTGAGTTCGACGGCTAGAAAATATCTCACACAACCCCACCGGGTTTCTACAGGAACACCCCCAAATCCGGCGGCGCCATTGTCGACGACCGGTGCTACACTCACCCTCGGTATCTTATTCCAAGCGCTGAAACTTGCTAGACGAAGCGGAGTATAGGTAGAATAGAATCGGGAATACCTCACTGTGAATCGTGCAGCAGCAAGCTTCGGCCACGGTGCATGGCGGCTCCGCGGCGGATGAAGAAATCCGGTGAGCAATTCACACGCAGTCGATGCCCTGCAGTGGAAGATGGTGCCCTTCCCACACTCGGGCGGTCAAGACAGTCCTCCTCGGCAACCCTCCGAGCTCAATCGACGGCGTGACCACGCAACACACGGCGGACCGAGCCCGCCCGCGCCGCACTCTCTCTCCCATGCTTTCTCTGTGTTTCGAGTACTTAGGTTGCTATGGAGATGCGAGGGGGAAGAAGCGACGGTCATCTTTAAGGGGCGGGTAACGAGTCCATGGCAGCGAGGATTTATCGGAGCCTGAAGAATCGCGCGAAGCATAGTCGAAGCCGTTCATGGCCGCGGGACTTATGGCGAGGAGGGCACCTGACTTTGATTTCGCCCCTACCCCGAGGATCCCGGGCGCCAAGAGCCCACGCGCATGGGCGCGGTCAATCCGTCGCGGCGGCGGATTTGGTTGTACATCAAACGGCATTCCGATCTCCATGGCCTTCACAGCGTTCATCTCCCTGCATTCATGGTGGAAGGAGGCTTCTGCGCGATGGGGCCCAAACGGCAGAGACCGGGTCCCGCGCTTCAGAGGGAGTAGCTGGCGAAGGACGAGATCTGCGCGGCAAACGGCTTGAGCTCCACTGAGCCACTCCTCCATCCGCCCACGCAGGAAACGGAGAAGAGATAGGGAGAGAGAATGGGGACGGATCTGCCGGCTGGGGCCCATGACGCAGTGTAACACGACTGTGGAGGCGAGGGAGCGACTGGAGGGCTGCGCGTAGGGCCCGCGTGTCAGCCGACCGCGTGCGTTTTCAGTGAATGAGAAAGCGGAGGCTGGGCCGCGCGCACGAGTGAACGAGTTGGACTGTGCACTACAGCGATGATGATGGGCTTGACTTGGGGTTGGCGGCCCAGTGCACTGTTTTCCTTTTTTTTCTCTCTTTTATATCCTCTTTTCTTTTCCCTTTTAAATTTTCAAGTTCATAAATTTAAATTCCATTCCAATTCAAACTTCGTGATAAACTTACCTTAACTCTAAATATCCAACTCAAACATGGCATGAGGTCATCTTATCTATTTAAATATTTATTTTGTGATTATTAGTGTCTCTCTTTTCTCATTTTACTATTTTCAAATCCTAAATTTCAATTTAGTGCACAACCCAACTCTCAAAGCATTGTTGTATTCCGAATAGTGTTATTATTATTATTATCAAATGTACAAACAAAAAAATAAAATATGAGGCCTAGTTTATTTTTTAGGTATTATTAATTCATTGTTCATTTTAAACAAGAATATTCCCCTGTTGTAATGAGTGGTTGGCAAAACAATCAAGAGGATCAACTCTTTTATTATGTTTTACAATTTTAGGTATTACAAATCCTACCCCCCTTAAAAAGAATCTCGTCCTCGAGATTTAAGAAGGACTAGAGAAAAGATGGAGAGAATCTATATGAAGCTCTTCTTCTCTTTCTCATGTTGCTTCATCTTCTCCATGGTGACTCCATTGCACTTTGCACATCTTTATCATCTTATTTCTTGTAACTCGAGTCAATTTGTCAAGAATCTTGATAGGATACTCCGTGTAAGTCAAATCACCCTGAACACTTAGCTCTTCCATTGGTAACTGTTCCTCAGGGACACGGAGACACTTCTTAAGTTGAGACACATGAAATACATTATACACATAAGATAGATTATCAGGTAGCTCGAGTTGAGAGGCTATCTATCCAACTCGCCTAAAAACTCTAAATGGTCCAATAAAGCGAGGGGGAACAATTTGCCCTTGACTTTAAATCTCCTCATTCCACGAAGTGGTGACACCTTGAGGTACACATGATTTCTTTCCTCAAACTCAAGTGGTCTTCTTCTATTATCAGCATAGCTCTTTGGTCTAGTCTGAGCTACCCTCAGATTATCTCGAATGATACGGACTTGTTCTTCTGCCACTTGAATATGTTTAGGTCCAAAGAACTGTCTCCCTCTAGTCTAGTCCAAAATAGAGGAGTCCTGCATTTCCTGTCATATAGAGTCTCGAACGGGGACATCTTCAGACTGGCCTGGTAACTATTATTATATGAGAACTCAGCATAAGGTAGACTCTTGTCCCAACTACCACCATGCTGAAGGGTTCAAGCTCTCAACATGTATTCCAATACATGATTAGTCCTTTCAGTCTGTCCATCAGTATGAGGTAGGTCGAACTATGATTCAACTTCGTATCCATATTCTTATGAAAACTTTTCCAAAATCTGGGGGTAAACTGTGATCCTCTATCCAAAATGATCTTCCTTGGTACATTGTGTAGAGACTTAATACGAGCCATATATAACTCTGCCAACTGAGATACCTTATAAGTAGTCTTGACCGGAATGAAATGAGCCACTTTGGTCAATCTATCCATAATAACTCATATCGAATCATATCCTTTCGAGGTGCGAGACAATCCAGTAATGAAACCAATCTCTTCCCACTTCCACTCGGTATCTTAAGTGGGTGTAATAGTCCAGCTGGCCTTTGGTGTTCGACCTTAACTCTTTGACACACATCGCACATAGCCACATGTGCAGCCACATCTCTCTTCAATCCAGACCACCAATACTTCCGCTTCAAATCCTGATACATCTTGGTACTACCAGGATGAATAGAATAATCCAAGTCATGGGCTTTCTTCAATATAGTCTCACGAAGGCTTTCAATCTCCGGAACACATCTCTTGTCCTTGAACCATACGGTGCCTTGCTCATCTTTCGTAAATTCCGGAACTCGACCTTCAGTAGTCAGATCCTTAATCTCTTGTATCTTAGCATCATCAATTTGTCCTTTGCGGATTTCTTGCTCCAAAGTAGATCCTGCATTAATAGTAACTCCTTTAGTGTGAGTAACTATCCCCAGGTTAAGTCTCCTAAAATCCTCAATACTCTCATGAGGTAGCTGGGCAACAACAGCTGAATGAACATGCTCCTTTCGACTCAGGCATCTGTAACCAAATTCGCCTTGCCCGGGTGATAGTAAATCTCCAATTCATAATCCTTAATAAGCTCCATCCAACGGCGTTGCCTAAGGTTGAGATCCTTCTAAGTGAATATATACTTCAAACTCTTATGATCCGTGCACACTTGACACTTGGTTCCCATAACATAATGTCTCCATATCTTAAGCGCATGCACAACGGCTGCCAATTCTCAGTCATGAGTGGGGTAGTTCAATTCATGTTTCCACAACTGACGAGACGCATAGGCAATCACATGTCCTTCTTGCATGAGCACACATCCCAAGCCTTGGTCGCAGGCATCACAATAAATGTCAAATCCCTTCTATAGATCTGGCATAACCAACATTGGTGGTGACATCAATCTCTTCTTCAATTGATCAAAGCTGTCTTGGCACTTCTCGTCCCACTTGAATTCTCTTCCTTTCTCCAAAAGCGAAGTCATAGGTTTAGCGATCTTAGAAAATCCTTCGATAAATTTCTGATAATATCCTGCATGTCCCAAAAACTCCGAATCTTCGTAACTGTAGTGGGTATGCTCCACGCCACTGTTTCCTTGACTTTAGCAGGATCCACTGATATTCCTCCATTAGAAATGATATGTCCAAGAAAGGGCACCTCGCCAATCCAAAATTCGCATTTGCTCGTAGCTTCTGTAGCACCAATCTCAGATATTTCTCATGATCACTATCACTCTTGGAATAAATAAGAGTATCGTCGATGAAAACCACGACGAATCTGTCCAGATCATGCACACCTTATTCTTCAGATCCATAAAATAGGTTGGTGCATTAGTTAGCCCAAATGTCATAACGGTGAACTCATATAATCCATATCGGGTCGAAAAATCCGTCTTGGGAATATCCGATGGCCTAATCTTCCTTTGGTGATAACCCGGTCGGAGTTCAATCTTCGAGAATACCCTTGCATCTCTCATCTGATCAAATAAATCCTCAATGCAGGGTAACGGATTCTTGTTCTTCACAGTAGCATCATTAAGGGATCTATAATCCACGCACATCCCTTGCAATCCTTCTTTCTTCTGTACAAATAGAACCGGCGCTCCACAAGGTGAAGAATCCGAATGAATGTACCCAGCCTCTTGTAACTCTGTTAACTGCTTCTTAAGTTCCTTTAGTTCTTCTACGGACATTCTGTATAACCGTTTAGAAATAGGAGCAGTCTCAGGTAAGAGATCAATAACAAACTCAACTTCAACTCTTTGTCCTTTGGAACTGGTGAGTTCTATGGTTCCCTTAGCATAGTGCATATACTGCCTTTGCCTTTCTTAACCATGACATACCAAGGATCGAATCTATACCGCTCTCTTCTAACACTATAGGGTAGTAAATCTGGGTTAGAAATACAGGGTAAGAAAGGAAGAATTGTAGACAAGGCGAGTAATTACGAGGAATGTTACTGCGGGGGATTTATTAGCTAAGTAGATTAGTGTTTTATCCACTAAAGCTAATACATTACCTTATGGTGGTACATGCTAAGATGCCCAACTATAATGTTTCAATCAATCAAAGAAGCAAATCAAGCATTTATCATCAGAACAATCAACCAACCTTTTTTTTAATAGAGAAAATAGTTTTAATTTCTTTTGTCTTAGGTCTCCTATCTCTTAAGAAGTTCATCAATGTAGGATTCCAAGGTGTGAAATCCATCTTGTCTTAGAGTAGAAAAGGTAAGAATGATCAGAGTAGAATAGCAAAAGGTGAGACAGAATCAAGATAAGTATAGAATGAATCAGAGTAAGGTAAGTATAGAATGAATCAGAATAAGATAAGTAGGTAAGGGTTTTGTCCATTTCTATCTAGGTTTCGTCCTACAGTCAACATTTGCCTCTGATACCACTTCTGTAACACCCGGTTTTAAAGAACAAAGCCGGGTGCATCTCATACATGCGCCAAGAAGACAACATATATAATAACAGAGTGTATAGAGATAAATGTCATAAAACATCAGAGTACTTATTACATAGCGGAAGTCTTATTACAAAATAAAATAATAAAGATAAAACGAACTAAGGATCGATGGCGCCAATGCCGACTGAGAAACGCCACCTAGATTAGATCATACTCCTCGCTTTGAGGCTCCTCCTGAACCACCTGCTCTTCTCCTGTGGGGGGGGGGGGTGTGAGACAGCAAGAGTGAGCTCACATACGATCATAGCTCAACAAGTCGTGGGGAATAATGTGGCATGAACTCACCAAAGGTGGGAGTTCATGTAGTGTAAGGCTGATCAATGGGATAAAGGCTGAAGCTGAGCATTGCTTTTATAAGTTGGTCAAAATTTTATTAGCAGTTACTAAGTGTAAGTAAATACCAAACCATAGTAATAATAAGTAAAAGTAATAATAAAATAATCCCAAATGCAATGAAATGACAAATTGAATTTAAGTTCCATAGTTAATCATGTGAGGGTCCGAGCCGCTCTTGACCGTGAGCACAGCTAGTATACTAGTTTTACACTCTGCAGAGGTTGCGCATCTTTACCCACAAGTCATGTTACCCATCTGCCAAGAGACGGCCAATCCCATACACCTCTACCGAGGAGGCGAGGCAGGGTAACACTACGAGGCCTTTACAAAGTTCCACTAGCTTCAGACTACCCGCTACAGTTTATAGGAAGATCCAGTGCAGGGTTCCTGGCTGACCGCCATCGCAGCAAAATCAACCAGGGACCTCCCTACACTGACCTCTCCCCTACTGCCCTTGCCCCTTTCGGGTAAGGTAGCGCTCCCCTAGCTTTCCTAGTTAATCAGCCAAGGGCGTCCCATTAAACCCTTGTGGTAGCACTGTTTTCCCGGGTGGTCGCTCCATGTTCCCATTAACATAATGATCTTAACATGAACAAGGAATAATAAAATAGATAACAATAAATAGTATAACAATAAGTGATGAATATCTCTATACCCAAATCCACATAAAGCAATAGCATGTACTACCCAAAACTTTAGTAGTAAAACCAGTGGTGAAGCAAGGTATAAAGATAGTCAAATCTAGGGTATCCTATTGGGTCCCAGCAAAATTATCCTATGCAGATCATTATGAATAATAAGAACATGAATGGGTAAAAGAAGTGATCAAGGGCACAACTTGCCTTCGATGAGCTCCTGCTCAGCTATCTCTACTTGATGAACCTCAGTTTCCACAGTGGCTTGCTCGTCTATTCGCATCAACACAATACATACATAGTATAGCCAAAATCAAAATCACACCAAACATGTAACTAAAATATACAGTAAAAATCTACTCATTAAAATGAAATCATAGGAACTGGAATCACTGAATTTGGAGTTATAGATTTCAAGCTATGAATTTTCTAAGATTTAATATGATTCTAATAGGATTAGATGATAAATTAATTTTCTTACTGTTTACATGCCAAAACAGAGCCACTATATGATAGAGAACATTATTACAAAATTTTAGAAATTGGAATGGTTCAATTTGGACCAAAAATGGAATTTCTATGAATTTTACAAGTTTCTAGATTTGTTTTTGTATTAAAAATGAATTTCTATATGTATTTCTCTATTTTATTCCCCTCTGGACTGGGCGACAAAATTGCAGAAAGCGCGAGGGTCTCGGGGTAAAATACCACAGACACAGAGCACAGTCGCTTAGGACGGCGGGTTGATTCACAGATATTCCAGGGGCTCTTTAACAAATAGGCACCGCGAAGGGGTATAGGCAATTCTCCATCGTTGGATCCTCAGCCAAGCGCCCAGATTAGACCGAAAACTCTACTGAACGGGTATGCAACCACCACCGATGGATAAAGATCCAACGACATAGATCTCATCCTGCACTAACTAACCTCAACCACCCGATCGAGATCTAACAGTCGTGGGCGAAACGTTATCTAGATTTAATCTGGCGCGTTCATCAGAAGATCAACGGCCACCGCCACCCCACACCCGATCGATACGCCGATCCCATCCAGATCGCTCATCATGAGTTCGACGGCTAGAAAATATCTCACACAACCCCACCGGGTTTCTACAGGAACACCCCCAAATCCGGCGGCGCCATTGTCGACGACCGGTGCTACACTCACCCTCGGTATCTTATTCCAAGCGCTGAAACTTGCTAGACGAAGCGGAGTATAGGTAGAATAGAATCGGGAATACCTCACTGTGAATCGTGCAGCAGCAAGCTTCGGCCACGGTGCATGGCGGCTCCGCGGCGGATGAAGAAATCCGGTGAGCAATTCACACGCAGTCGATGCCCTGCAGTGGAAGATGGTGCCCTTCCCACACTCGGGCGGTCAAGACAGTCCTCCCCGGCAACCCTCCGAGCTCAATCGACGGCGTGACCACGCAACACACGGCGGACCGAGCCCGCCCGCGCCGCACTCTCTCTCCCATGCTTTCTCTGTGTTTCGAGTACTTAGGTTGCTATGGAGATGCGAGGGGGAAGAAGCGACGGTCATCTTTAAGGGGCGGGTAACGAGTCCATGGCAGCGAGGATTTATCGGAGCCTGAAGAATCGCGCGAAGCATAGTCGAAGCCGTTCATGGCCGCGGGACTTATGGCGAGGAGGGCACCTGACTTTGATTTCGCCCCTACCCCGAGGATCCCGGGCGCCAAGAGCCCACGCGCATGGGCGCGGTCAATCCGTCGCGGTGGCGGATTTGGTTGTACATCAAACGACATTCCGATCTCCATGGCCTTCACAGCGTTCATCTCCCTGCATTCATGGTGGAAGGAGGCTTCTGCGCGATGGGGCCCAAACGGCAGAGACCGGGTCCCGCGCTTCAGAGGGAGTAGCTGGCGAAGGACGAGATCTGCGCGGCAAACGGCTTGAGCTCCACTGAGCCACTCCTCCATCCGCCCACGCAGGAAACGGAGAAGAGATAGGGAGAGAGAATGGGGACGGATCTGCCGGCTGGGGCCCATGACGCAGTGTAACACGACTGTGGAGGCGAGGGAGCGACTGGAGGGCTGCGCGTAGGGCCCACGTGTCAGCCGACCGCGTGCGTTTTCAGTGAATGAGAAAGCGGAGGCTGGGCCGCGCGCACGAGTGAACGAGTTGGACTGTGCACTACAGCGATGATGATGGGCTTGACTTGGGGTTGGCGGCCTAGTGCACTGTTTTCCTTTTTTTTTCTCTCTTTTATATCCTCTTTTCTTTTCCCTTTTAAATTTTCAAGTTCATAAATTTAAATTCCATTCCAATTCAAACTTCGTGATAAACTTACCTTAACTCTAAATATCCAACTCAAACATGGCATGAGGTCATCTTATCTATTTAAATATTTATTTTGTGATTATTAGTGTCTCTCTTTTCTCATTTTACTATTTTCAAATCCTAAATTTCAATTTAGTGCACAACCCAACTCTCAAAGCATTGTTGTATTCCGAATAGTGTTATTATTATTATTATCAAATGTACAAACAAAAAATAAAATATGAGGCCTAGTTTATTTTTTTAGGTATTATTAATTCATTGTTCATTTTAAACAAGAATATTCCCCTGTTGTAATGAGTGGTTGGCAAAACAATCAAGAGGATCAACTCTTTTATTATGTTTTACAATTTTTAGGTATTACAGCAGGGGCAGGGCCGAATGCCGTCCTGGGCGAGGAGCCGGGATACCGCAACAGACGAAGATGCCATGGCAGCTCGTCAGGGAACGAGAGGAACAGAGAAGAGAGAGAGCACGACAGGGTATTTGAAGAGTCCCAGGGGCGGCGCCATGAGGAGATAAACACCGGCAGCCAGGATTTTTGTAAGCCAAAGCGGCGCAGAGGATAACGCCGGCGAGCTGGAGGGAGGAGAACTGCTGCCGGCGTGCGGCAGAGGAAGACGCTGAGCGCTGAAAAATCCAGGGAATAGAGCGGCGGCTGCAAAATTCCAACCGAGAGAGAGCGGATGAGATCGACTGAGATTTTTTTTTAGATTTTTCCACTTTTCTGTTTATTTTATAAATAAAATTACCAATATTTGATAATGATTTCTAGCGATAACAAAAAGGTCGGCAATACTTGCGACATAGTTCGGTTTGATTTGAAATCTGATAAATTTACCTGCGGTCTGAACATCTGGTTCCACGGCCACGGATGATTTACCTGTGAATCAAGGCTTAATTACAGATCCACTTATGTGATTTTACGGTGGACGAGTGGGAACCAAATTGTTTAATAATTGGTTACATCCGAAGATTTGGATCCGGGCGAAAACAACAGACTGAAATAAACTGATTTCGGCACTGATAATTTGTTCGGCATGATTCGACCGCAATTAGTCGAAACCAGATCCGCTACTGTACACGTGATTTCGTCGCCAAAACAGCGTGCAGACGGATAATTTGGATCTTAACCTCGCGCACGAGTTCGCGCGACACAGATTATTTTGCCCCGAACATTTTAGTCATTGAGTTTAAATTAATCTGTCCGGGATAAAAAGGCGTAGAAGGAGGTCGAGCTTCTGAATTCGGATTCGCACGACGATGAATTTCAATTAATCATCGGACGCACCAATTTTCGGAACGACGATGTTCCGAACATCACGAAAATTTTGGAAGAGCTCGAATAAATAGAAGTAAAAATGATGTCGCACTCGCGACAAACAGAACAAATGCGATATTAAAATCGCGATAAGCGAGGATGATTAAAATTTAAAATCCGTGTTATCCACTAATATTGCGTGCTTAAATCCGTACTCGTTATCGAGCGGAATATAAACACCTGGGGTGTTACACCCCTGATCCAGAGTGCCGACAGTGGCCCCCGGGCTTGCCTCAGGGAGGGAACGAGCCTGCAGGTGGGGCCAAAGTTTGATTGGTGACTGCCATGCTGCTCTAGCGTGCCCGCTATTGACCCGTGACTTCCATATTTGACTATTTCGCTGGGTCACGCGCAGGGCGCCTTGATACTGCTGCATTAGCTTTGTAAATTTAATCTCCCCATCTCCTGCGGCTGTCCCGAGGAGGCGCGGCATTGGCGCGAGCGGCGGTTTGAATCCCCTGCACCCAGAGACTATCACCCGTGGTGGATGACCTATGGGTCCGGCCCCTACGTGAGAGACTGGGCCGTTGCTTTTGGTGGAGGCGGAGAGGCGCGTCACCGCAGGCGGTGGCGTGCCTCTCCCACGGCGGTCCGTCTTCTCCGCGCGCAGGAACTGGCACGCCAGGTGCCTGACATGCAGACCTGGCCCGCATGCCTGAGGTTGGACCGTTGGTCGCGGCGAAGATGAAGCGGCGCACCTACCGCGGGGTGGTAACACGCTCCTTGCATGGCGATTCGCCTTCTTCGCCCTAGCGAGCCAGCTGCAAGTCATGGAGGGTCGGGCCCCCATGCCATAGGCTGGATACCTTGGTGTGCATTTGGGGAGACTCGCCCGTGACGCTTCCAGGCACGAGCGGGGAAATCTGCCTTTAAAAAGGAGCTCATCCCCCGGGCAGTAGCCATGCCTTGCTTCTCTTCCATTCGTCGTGCCCTTCTGCCTTTCGGGCCTCTGGATGGAGCGCGCCGGCATTCGTTGGAAGGATCTACGTCAGGGCCACCCCCTAGCGATCTCATCACCGGGGAGCTCGCGCTCTTTGTTTCCTGTGCGGTGGTGCTACCGATCTTGTCATCTTCTTGCTGTTGTTGGAGTACGACCTTGCAGGGGTTGGCGCTCTTCTGCCATCGCTCAGCTTCAAGGATTTTCATCATGCAGCCCGGCTGCGGTCTCCCACAAGTGGTCATCTACAAGGATGACCACCAGCCTTGTGGTGGAGAGAAGCGAACCGGGCTGCGGCCTCCCCCCTGCCATCAGCTTCAAGGATGTTCATCAGCCTTGCAGGGGTGGAGAGCGAGCCGGGTTGTGGCCCTTCCTTCCGCATGGGCTGGTGGCTCCCTTCTTCCTCCAGCATTCGGGGGAAAGGGCGTTCACTAGCCTCGCGAAGGAGGCCAACTTCGGCTACGCGGAGCCGGCCGGGCTGCAGGCGCCGACAGCTGCCACGTGTCTGGCTCCTTAGCTTGGATGGCTTCGGTGCCGCCTCCAACGCCGCCTCTCACCGCCAAAGCGGGGCGTGGCTGTCCGTCCACCGTATGGGCGACGGTCGCACCGTGCGCAGGTCCACCGCATCCGTAGCGTCCCCTGCGTCGCTGGCCACGCTGCTCCGACGCTGCCCAGAGTGTTGTACAAGATGCCATACGCCATGGAGGTGGCAGCCACGTTCTTGGATGGTCTTGTCCTCACCCCCGCAGGAGGACAGGGGCGAGGGCGTCTTTGCCACGGCGCACGCGCTGTGGTGGCCGCTGTCACTCGCAAGCCGCCGGTGCATAGGTGGCCGCTGCCGCTGGTGAGGCTGCCCGTCGGGATCTGGACCTATACACATCTTCAGCTAGGGAGCGTTAGTAGTACACCCATAGGGTCCCCTGTCTGACATTAGGCATCCTTTGATACATGCTCGGGACTCGCAGGGTTTAGTCCGGGTGGCCAAGTTGTGTGTCCGGACCCCCTTGGATCGCGGCTCTAGATACTAGGACCCCCGTCGCAGGGTGGTGGAGTGTGCAGGCTTACGGTACGGGACCAGGCTAAGTGGCTACACAGCTCCGGACCACCCCAGGAGACAATTGTCCATTTTCTAGAGCCGGACCCCAGGTTGTCGGACCCACAGGACTATAGTTCCAAATACTAAGACACCCATCACAGAATGGTGTGCTGTGCAGGCTTATGGTACGGGACTAGGCTAAGCGGCTACACTGCGCCGGACCACTCCATGGAACGAGCTCTCGTTATTTAGAACCGGCCCCCAGGCTGTCGGACCTCCCAGCTTTCGTAAAGGAGGTCCTAAACTGCAAGCCTGGCTGTTCAATTCGGATGTCATCATGTCATGACAGATGGGAACCGTGCGGGTGGGTTAGATAAAAAGTATTATCTGAAAACTGTAGGTCGAATCCATGAAGCAGGAAGATAAAGTTGTCATAGAAATGCATTTGAGGGGGTGAATTTCCTCTTTATAACTTGACATGCAAGGGTGTAAACCATCAGGCCGGGTTTATGAGGGCAGACCTCACCGGGCTGGTGTACACATATGCGAATTTTAACTATAAAAGAAGAAGAATTTAACCCCTCAAAGTTGCTTCTATGGATTGAACTTACAGAGATAGGAAGGGGTACTTCTTCAGCTATAGCAAAGTTAGCATCCCCCGGGTTGGCATATTTCCATCGCCTTGAGGGGTTCCTCCCTGCTGGGGGAGAGGTTGCAGACCCCCTCTTGGTTCAGTACTTTGCCGCAGGATTAGGTCCCGACCCTGGGTTCTCTACTATACACGAACCATCGGCCATAGTACTTGAGCGCCTGGTTACGATGTGCATTTCGGGTTGCAACTTGACATCTGAGTCCGCCGCTTGAGTCCACGTCCTCGCACTGTCGTGGCCCCTACACAAACCCATCGAAAGGTTGGACCCGTGGGGAGTCTAGAAGGGTTTCCGAAGGAAGGCAGGCTTCGGCCCGTAGGCTAGGTAGCACGGAGCTCCCCTGGCGGTCTATCTAGTTGTCTTCACCGGATTTGGAGCCTCCAGTGAAGACATCCTTCAGGACCCCCTCGGGTGACTAATACCCGAGGTCCGGTTCGGCCGCGGCCACCTCTTCGTCGTTGGCCCCTTTCCTTGCCGGGTCGGCGACAAGGTGGGGAGCCATCCCCGGAAGACTGTTCGCGCCGCGCGCTGACATGTTTCGCGACGTCGATGATCTCGCGACATTCTGCAGCGCTATGGTGACCGTTGGGGTGCACAGGGCATGTGCCTCCGTTACCCCTCGGCGGCTGTGGGTGTTTGCTGTGGTCGCGCCGGCCCCTAGTCGCAGCTGCCATGACCAGAGCGGCAGAGTGCGGCTTCTCGTTGCCACAGTTCTTTTTCTTCTTTTTCTTGCCGTCCTGAGTGACGGCACCTGGGCCACCCATTTGGGCAGCCCCGGTGTGTGGCGCTGAGTGCCACGCATGGCCCTCAGCAGCCCTGGCGCACTTGTCAGCTAGAGCAAAGAGAGTGGGGACCGTTTCCACGTCATGTGTGGCAAACTTCTCTAACATGTTTTCATCACGTACCCTCTGGCGGAAGGCTGTGATGATAGAAGCATCGGAGATGTGAGGTATAGTACCTCACACCTTGGTGAAGCGGGAGATAAATGTCCGGAGAGTTTCTCCGGGCTCTTGCCTCACTGCGTGGAGGTGGGCCTCCACGCCGTGTTGCTGGTAAGCATTGGCGAAGTTCACTGTGAATCATGCGCAGAGCTCTTCCCAGGAGTAGATTGACCTTGGAGCAAGGTTCATGAGCCAAGTCCGGGCAGGCCCAGACAAGGCGACATGAAAATATGTCGCCATCACAGCGGTGTTTCCACCTGCCGCTGTGATAGCGGTGACGTACACCTGCAGAAATTCCGACGGGTTTGACGTACCGTCGTACTTTTCCAGCAAGTGGGGTCAGAACTTGGATGGCCTTGATGCCGCGCGGAGATGATCCTCGAGTGCGGCGCAGCCTACGCCAGCCAATGGTACACCGTCCTAGATCTAGGCACTCGCCAGCATTTGCGGTGTTACCGCTGCAAAGTCTTGATCGAGGTTACAGCCCTCGATGTTTTGTCGGCGCTCTCGCGCCCTCTCCAGAGAGACGCGGGCGTCCTCGCCCGCACGTCTGCGGTTGAGTTCTGCTCGCAGGTCATTAGACTTCTCCAGAGAGACCGGAGCATCCTCCGCCGCGCGCCGGCGGTTGAGCTCCACCCTCAGGTCCTCAGTTGGTGCTGCCCTCACCGAGGGTGAGCGCACAGACGCCGATGCCTCATACTGACGCCGGAATGACCGAGGCCTGGGCCTGGTTGAGGCAGAGTGCACCATGCCAAGAAGGCGATCCATGTTGTTGCGCCACTGCTTCATGGCACTTGGAGAGGCCGTGGAGCTTGGAGGGTGGCGCAAAAACTCCCTTGCTGCTGACAGCGCCCCAGGTGTAGCCCTAGACACCCTGGACGCCTGTGTGGGAGTGTGCTGTCGTGCAGAGTGCACAGCTGCCGCCGCACCAGGCACTGGGAGGTTGGTGGCCCGCGGAGCAGAAGTGGCAGCTTCCTCCTCCAGCATATAGTCCTCGGGCATGAAATCTTGGTGCTCGACGATATGGACCATGGCGTCGAGCAGGAAAACAAGCAAAAACTTCAAGCCTAGCCCCCTACCTGGCGCGCGAAATGTCGGAGAGGAAATTCTCCGGCCGGGTGGCGGAGTGCACCCACCCTATGTCCTAAGATGTGGATGGGCCTTAAGTGTTTTGCCTGTTGGGAAAAGTAGGAATGAACACAAGAACACGCAAAAGTTTAGAGTGGTTCGGGCCGCCGGAGCGTAATACCCTACTCCACTTTGTGTTGTATTGCTTGAGAGCTTGAGTCGTGTGTAAGCCTGAGGGAGTCTAAGTGTGTTCCCCGATGACTTGGGTCTGAGCCTCCCTTTGTAATGTTGCACGCTCCCCCTTTTATAGTTCAAGGGGGGCATGTACAAGAGTGCTGTTGGGGACTTGTTCTCAAATACTACGAATTAAGAACAAGGCAACATAAAGTGTTAAATGTTAATGCCCTTCGTCCAACGAAACATTATCCCTTTAAGGATTAATGAACTTTGGACGAAGGTAAAAGTCCAATACAATTACGAAGGTTAAATCTTCGTAATTGAATTCTAATAGATTGTACAAAGTAATATGAAATGTCAAAGGTAGATAAATTATAAACGAGCAACATTATTTTCATACTATGTCTATTTAATGTATTACAACATTGGATACAATTATACCTCTGTCCTGACAAAGATCGTTTCCCAAATGATGCGATTGCAATTACAGGAATGCGTGAACAGTAAAGGAATACTGTTCACTATTTATAGGCACGGGACACAGCCTGTGAAAAATTACAATTATGCCCCTCATAAGGGATTACAACAGCGACTCAAACATTTATAGACTAAAAGGTCATTCTACTCTTAAGTCGGTTTGCAATGCCGAAGCTTCATGAAGAGGAACCTTCGGTCATTGCATGCGGACAGCTTCAGCCGAAGCCGTTTCTTCCTGGAAGACCTTCGGCGACGAAGCATAATCCCAACAGTAGCCCCTTCACGGTGCTAGATCGTTTTTCGTAACGAGCTTGATCCGTGAAAAAAGTCTCTTAGGCTTCGAGAAGCCAAAGGTCCGAAAAACACCTTCCCTAAGCTCGTTATCGAGAAACGATTTAGTTTCCGAGCGCGTAGCGGTCCCACCTTGCAGCGAGTGCAAGCAGCTGTTCGCCTGGTGTAAAAAATCCTGGCGATTCACCTCCTTACCTGCATCACTATATAAACAGATGGGTAGATGTGAAGTTACCACAGCATTCATTGCTATTTGCACTGTTTTGCTGCCAAAATCTTTAACCATAGCCGAAGGTTAACTCTCGGAATCAAACGAAGCTCCAGCTTGAAGCCTACTTCGTCAGAAGAAAAAGCTTCGGAAGAAAAAGTATTTAGTTCCCACAAAATTCAGAAATAAATGGCCAGAGTGCGCTCTACCGCTAGAGTTGAGCGTGAGGAAGGCGAAGCTGAAGGATCGGATACTGTTTCCATCTCCGAAGCGATGCAACGATCCGGACTGGTGACCTCAGAAGGAATCCGTACCACCGAGACAGAGCAGACTGCTCCCATCTCCGAAGTTGCTGCCGAAGCGGAAGAAGGAAATATTGAAGAAATTGATCCCGAAGATGATTATCATATTGCCGTGCCAAGTAAGCCCAGTCACTTGGACTTCGGCAAGTCGACTATCTCTAAGGCTGATCTCTCCAAGATGGTGAAGTCGGGCTATTTCAGCGAGAGTCAGAAGAAGCTACTTCGCTTCGGGGGGGGGGGGGAAGAAACCACCCCGAAGGCAGAGAAGGATGAAATAGTCATTTTCAAGAGTTTTCTAAAGGCTAGGTTGAGATTCCCCCTCCATGGGATTATTGCAGATGTATTGAAGGAGTTTGGGATCTACTTTCATCAGCTGACTCCTAACGCTATCGTTAGACTTAGTGTTTATATCTGGGCCCTCCGAAGCCAGGCGGTTGAGCCGTTTGCCGACAGCTTTTGTCGAGTTCATGAACTACACTACCAGACGAAGGCTAGAAAAGATGGATTACATGATAACTTTGGTTGCTATAATTTTGCCTATCGGAAAACCACAAAGTTTCCTGTAATTAGCTACCAAAGCAAATGGCCGGCAGGCTGGAAGTCAGAGTGGTTTTATGTGAAAGTTGACGAAGACAAAGAGAAGCTGGTACAAAGCCCACTTGAATTGATCTTCGGAGAAACAAGACCGCGATGCCACATGACATTAGAAGGTCCCACTTGGGCTGCACTGGGTGAGTTTAAAATTATTTCAGAGCATATCAGCACTAGGGACCTGGTTCAAGAGTTCTTGGCCTTCAGGGTTTTCCCTACTTTAAAAGAATGGGAAATGCCGAAGCTAGAGGGGGAGAAGAAGAAAGGGGAGCTCGTGCAGCTACCTTACTATTACAAGTTTAAGAAATACTTTGAAACACCTTGCCAAGAGTGGCTGGACACAATTGAAGTAATGTGCAATGAAATACTCGGTAATTACTCCAAAAAAGAAGATCAGTTGATGACTGCGGCCTTCGGTACCCGTTCGAAGCGAAGACTGAATCGAGTGCTGGACGCCTTGGGTTTTGAATACCCTGATTATGAACAACTGAATAAAATTGTCGAAGGCCGGAAGAGGAGAAGGGTAGCCGAAGCTTTAAATGAAGATGAGAAAGAACCACCAAAAAAGAAAAATATTCTGAAGAAAAGAAAAGTAACATCTCCGAAGCGAAAAGCATCTGATGAAGAAGAGACTGCCGCATCACGCTCTGCCACTGACGTGGAAGAGATTTTGAAGGTAATGACTGAATCCCTGCCTGTGAAGCTAAGTCCATTAAGGCCTCAACTGACGAAGTTTTTTCAGAAGGAAAAGGAGCCCGAAAAAACGAAGAAAACAACAAAGAGACAAAGAATTATCGCAGTGACCGAAGTCATTGACAAGACACCACCGAGAGCTTCAGCTCGGAAGATAGCAGCGGCTGAGGAAATATCAAATGTTGAAGTCGCACCTTCGGAAATCGCGGCTACCGAAGCTACCTCAGCCGAAGATTTGAACTTGGAAACTACGATTGAACATATCGAAAAAATACTACTAGAGATGGCCACAGAAGAAGCTACTACTGCCGCCGAAGAGACCATGGCCGCAGTGTCTGGGAAAGGAAAAGAAATAGCTGACGATACTTCGGAGGACGAAACCTTCATGTTTCAAAATTTAGCTGGACAAGAATTGTCAAAAACCGAGATAGAAGAGCTTAAAGAATATGCCAAATCTTGCGGATATAAACCAGGAGCACTCCTCTTCGGAGGTATTGACGATGAAAAATTAGGCTGTATCCGGGATCAGACTGGAGCTAAGATTATCGGTACTCTATCAAAGAGTATCGGTTTTCCGAAGCTAGAAACAGATATTAGCCGCTACCGACGACAACATATTGTTGGTAGTTTATTTTATTCCAATTTCAAGGTGAATTACTTTTCCCTTGACATTTATTGTTTTTTAATAATGAAAACATTTCTAACAAAAGTTGTTTATGTGCAGAGTATGCTGTTGAGTAAGGCTTTGAAAATGCAGCAGGATCTGGAAGACAAAAAACAGGAGGTTATGATTGGAAATTTAGAGAACAAAATAAAAGAGCAATCAGCTGCTATTAAAAAGAAAGACTTCGAGCTTCAGTCAACTGAAGGCTTATTGGCAGAAGCCGAAGCTAAAATAGCAGAATTGAATACGAAGCTTCTCTGCCAATCTGAACAATTTGAACAAGAAAAGCAAGAACTTAATGCGAAACTTGAAGCCGAAGTCCAACAAAATTCAAAGTTGAAAAAATCATTTGCAAGCCTTCAAGACAAATGTTTGGAGTTTAGCAATAAATGTATTGAGCGACTGAGAAAGATCTTCCACTCAATTGGGGCTAGTAGCGAGAAATTCACTCCGTCAACTGAAGATTTACAAAAGACCTTCGAACATATTGAGGGTGAAATTGATGAGCTTGACGAAGTTATAGCTGGGCATGGTGACTTCTGTGCCTGGGTAGCTTCTCGGGGCACTGCTGCAGCTTTTCTGAAAGCTGGCTGCGACCATGGAAAAATTGTTAACAGGCCCAATTTCACCCTGTCACCATCAATTCTAGATGACATTCCTGACCTCACCCGAAGCATTTCTAATAGATTTGTAAAGATGATATGGACAAAAGGCGGGCGAGAAAGGGCTGGAGACGAAGCTCGGAGTCATCTTGAACCAGTAAGAAATCATACCTTGTGTTTACCTTTTCCTTCAAACTCGGTTTTGACACAACTTAATTCATGTAGGGTGATGAAGCCACCGAGACCGATGCTTGAAGAGTATGACGCCGAAGCTGAGGCCCCATGAAGATTAGTAGAAATAGACTGTAGAAAAACTCAAGAAACTTTTGAAATGACTTTTGTAAATATGGCTAAACTGTTCTTAATGAATTTTGTTCATACCTTGTAATATGCTCTTACCCTTCCATTAATGTGTGGGGTGCTTTGATGTGGACGAAATTATCTTTTTGAGCCTAAGGCGAAAAAACACCTTCCCTTCTTTTCGTACACAGCAAAGCATAAAAACAGGTTTTCCTTTCTGCCGAAGCTCTTCTTTTCGTATACGATGAAGTACAAAAGATAGTTTTTTCCTTTTTGCTGAAGCAGCCACTTATGCTATGATGATGGTTAACCTACATATGCCTGGATGAATGTTTATGAATGCAAATGTTATGATGTAATGTGATGTGCAAATGAATGTTCAAACACATATCCGAAGCCGCAATCACATATCAGCGTTGACTTTTCGCTGAAAGCCTCCCTTAGGAGCTTCTTCGCCTTTTACTTTCGGCGGTATCATCGTTGATTTTTCGCTGTAAGCCTCCCTTAGGAGCTTCTTCGCCTTTTACTTTCGGCGGTATCAGCGTTGATTTTTCGCTGTAAGCCTCCCTTAGAAGCTTCTTCGCCTTTTACTTTCGGCGGTATCAGCGTTGATTTTTCGCTGTAAGCTCTGCATTCCCTTTGGAACGACTTTTGAGCAGAAAACTTACACTGCGCCCCCTTTGGAGCGACTTCTTTAGTAGCTTCGTCGTGCTCCGCATCCCCTTAGGGACGGCTTTCGAGCTTCTTCCCTGTTTCTTCTCTCTTTTTTTTTCTCTTTTTCGGCACTCGATGGTGCGTTCTCAGTTTTTACATTTACATCTCTTGGGGGATTTTGCTCTTATAGAGGTAAAAATAAAAAAGAAATTACATGTGATGGCCCCATTAAAAACCTTTCTCCCCCTTTGGAAAGGAAAAAGGTGCCATAAAAGAAAAATAAAAAATATAAAAAATTACATCAAGTTATACATAAAATTGCCGAAGCTCATCCGCATTCCAAGATCTAGGAATGTCGTTGCCGTCCATATCCTTCAATCTGTATGAACTAGGTCTTGACGAAGATGCTACCAAAAAAGGTCCCTCCCATTTCAACTGCAACTTGCCTACTGTATCTGGGTTTGCCACTCTCCGAAGCACCAAATGTCCTGGCTCAATATTCTTTAGCCGAACCTTTCTATCACGCCATTTGATTGTTTCGGCTTGATATTTATTGATGTTCTCCACAGCTTGAAGCCTGATCCCTTCTATAGCATCTTTTTCTACAGAGTGATCAGCTTCAAAATCTAATTCTGCCGAAGCTACTACTCTTATTGATCCGGTTTTAGCTTCCTCCGGAGTTATTGCTTCGTCACTAAACAATAATTTGAATGGAGTAAAGCCTGTTGACCTTGATGTTGTTGTATTGTGGCTCCACACCACTTTGATTAATTGATCTGGCCACTTTCCCCTGGGTTGATTGAAGATTAACTTCATTATTCCTGTCATTATGATGCCATTGGCTCTTTCAACAAGTCCATTTGACTCCGGATGTCTAACTGATGCAAAATGGATCTTCGTGCCAATTTGATCACAAAATTGTCTGAAATCTTCGGAGTTGAACTGTGTTCCATTATCTACAGTGATGGCCTTTGGTACTCCGAAACGACAAACAATATTCTGCCAGAAAAACTTTTGAATGGTGGCCGAAGTTATTGTGGCTAAAGGCTTTGCCTCAATCCATTTAGAAAAATATTCCACGGCCACTACAACATATCTTAAGTTTCCTTGGGCCGGTGGTAACGGACCCAACAAGTTAAGGCCCCACCTTTGCAATGGCCAGATGGGTTGTATCAGCTGAGTTAGAGACAAAGGTTGTTTTTGATCTCTTGCACATTTCTAACAACCTTCACACTTTTGAACTAATTCTGCTACATCCGAAGCTGCCTTCGGCCAATAAAACCCTTGACGAAAAACTTTTCCAAGTAACGGCCTAGATCCAATGTGAGATCCACACAGGCCTGCATGTATTTCTTTCATCAATTCTATGCCTTCAGCTCTGGACAAACACTTGAGTAATGGAGCACAAACTCCATGCTTGTACAACTCCCCTTTTATTATGACATATGGACGAGCTCTTGCCTCTATCCTTCTGTTATAAGCTTCGTCATCTGAAAGGAAGTTCTCTTGAAGGTAAGAGATGATCTCAGTTCTCCAGTCTTCACTATAAACAGGAGATATATTGAGAACTGCTCTTTCAAGAAGCTCCACTGAAGGTGCTTTGATTGTTTCGAAGAACACATCCGAAGGTAAGGGCAACCCTTGTGCCGCTGACTTAGCTAGCAAATCAGCATGCTCATTTTCTCCTCGAGGAATATTTTTGACAGAAAATCCTTCGAAGGAGGCTTCAATCCTTCGGATCATGTCTAGATATTTTTCGAGCTTCGGATCTTTGGCCTTACAACTCTTGTCAATATGACCGGAAACAACCTGGGAATCAGTTTTAAGAATGGCCCTTCTGATTCCCATTGCTTTTAACTTCCGAAGACCCAAAAGCAGGGCTTCGTATTCAGTAATATTGTTTGTGCAACTAAAATCGAGTCTTGCCGCATAACAAGTTTTAACTTTGGATGGTGAGACCAACACAGCAACTGCTCCTGCTCCGAAGGTTCCCCACGACCCATCGCAAAACACTGTCCATACTTCAGCATCTTTATTTGTTTCTTCATCCTAAGCCCCTAGCGTCCAGTCGGCAATGAAATCTGCCAATGCTTGAGACTGGATCGAAGATCTATGCACATAATCAATGCAAAATTCATTGAGCTCCACAGCCCATTTTCCAATTCGTCCAGTAGCTTCTCTATTTCGCATAATATCCTTCAACGGTTGCGAAGAAGGAACAACAATATTATATGCTTGAAAGTAATGCCGAAGCTTCCTGGATGCCATCAAAACAGCATATAACACCTTCTCCAATTCTGTATAGTTTTTCTTTGATACACTAAGAACTTCAGATACAAAATATACTGGAACCTGCTTCTTAACTTGGCCATCAAGCTTTTCCTGGACAAGTGCCGCACTTACCGCTGAGTGCGAAGCTGCCACATATAATAACAAAGGAGCCCCTGGTGTTGGTGGGGTTAATGTTGTTAGATCCATCAAATATTGCTTCAGTTCCTCGAAGGCTTTTTGTTGGTTTGGTCCCCATTGGAAGACTTCGGCTGATTTCAGTACTTCAAAGACTGGTAAATTTCTCTCTGCTGATCTGGATATGAATCTATTGAGAGATGCCAGCCTCCCCGTCAATCTTTGGGCCCCCTTTTTTGTATTTGGTGGCTCCATTCGAAGTATAGCTTCAATTTTACTTGGATTAGCTTCAATTCCCTTTGTTGAAACCAATCATCCAAGAAATTTCCCCTTCTTTACTCCGAAGACACATTTTTCTAGATTCAGCTTTAGACCAGCTTGTCTAAAATTGGCGAAGGTCTCCTGCAAATCAGCAATGTGATTTTCTTGTTTCGTGCTTTTAATAATGATATCATCAACATAAGTTAGCACATTTCTGCCTATCTGAGACTGAAGAACCTTCGAAGTCATTCTGCTGAAACTTCCTCCAGCATTCTTGAGCCCCTCAGGCATCCGAAGGTAACAATATGTTCCACTAGGGGTTATGAAACTGGTCTTCGGCTCATCCTCCTTCTTCATCCAAATTTGATGATAGCCTGAATAACAGTCTAAAAGACTCATAAGCTCTGAAGAAGCTGCTGCATCAACTAAGGAGTCTATCCTTGGCAATGGGAATTCGTCCTTCGGACAGGCCTTGTTGAGATCTGTAAAATCGATACACATTCGCCATTTGCCATTGGCCTTTTTTACCATAACAGTGTTAGCTAGCCATTCTGGGTACTTTACTTCTCGGATAACTCCTGCACTAAGGAGTCTTTTGACTTCATTCCGAGCTCCTTCGGCCTTGTCATCAGACATTTTCCGAAGCCTATGCTTTCTGGGTCTGAAGGATGGATCAACATTGAGCGAATGTTCAATAACATCCCTGTTAACTCCGCAAAGTTCATTAGCTGACCATGCAAAAACATCTTTGTTGTTGAACAAAAACCTTATCAAGGTTTTCTCCTGTTCTTCGGATAATTGGGAGCCCAACAGCACCTTCTGCTCTGCTATGTCCTCACATAAGAGCATGGGCTTCGGCTGATCTGCCGAAGCTGCTTTCTCCCTTCTGAATTTGTACTGTTCACAAGCTTCAGCTCCATTTATATTATGGATTGCTTTTGAGTCAGTCCAGTTTCCTTCGGCCCTTCTGGCAGCTTCCTGACTTCCATGAATAGCAATGGGTCCTTGATCCGAAGGTATCTTCATGCAAAGATAAGCAGGATGAAGAATTGCTTCAAAAGCATTGAGGGTGCCACGACCAATAATTGCATTGTAAGGGTATTCCATATCAACAATATCAAACACAACTTGCTCAGTTCTGGTATTGTTGATGAAACCGAAGGTCACTGGCATGGTGATCTTGCCCAGTGCTACAATTTGTCTTCCTCCGAAGCCACAGAGAGGGTGTGTAGCATCATGAATCTTGTCTTCGGGCTCTTGCATTTGTCTGAAAGCTTTGGCAAATATGATATCAGCTGCGCTGCCTGTGTCAACCAAGACATTATGGACCAGAAATCCTTTGATCACACAAGAGATAACCATAGCATCATTGTGTGGATAATCCTTGAGTTGAAGATCCTCTTGGGAGAAGGTAATTGGAATGTGGGACCATCTTGACTTGATGAAGGGTCCTTGCACCCCAACATGCTGTACCCTTCTCTGTGCTTCTTTCTTCTGTTTTTTGTTGGCTGGCTCTGAGCATGAACCACCTGTTATCGGGAGCACCAGCTTCGGGGCCGAAGCAGCTTCAACTTGATCGTTGAACGAAGCCATCAGCTCAAAAAGTGGAAGTGAGTTGACCGAAGGTGGGCGCCAATGTTGGGGACTTGTTCTCAAATACTACGAATTAAGAACAAGGCAACATAAAGTGTTAAATGTTAATGCCCTTCGTCCAACGAAACATTATCCCTTTAAGGATTAATGAACTTTGGACGAAGGTAAAAGTCCAATACAATTACGAAGGTTAAATCTTCGTAATTGAATTCTAATAGATTGTACAAAGTAATATGAAATGTCAAAGGTAGATAAATTATAAACGAGCAACATTATTTTCATACTATGTCTATTTAATGTATTACAACATTGGATACAATTATACCTCTGTCTTGACAAAGATCGTTTCCCAAATGATGCGATTGCAATTACAGGAATGCGTGAACAGTAAAGGAATACTGTTCACTATTTATAGGCACGGGACACAGCCTGTGAAAAATTACAATTATGCCCCTCATAAGGGATTACAACAGCGACTCAAACATTTATAGACTAAAAGGTCATTCTACTCTTAAGTCGGTTTGCAATGCCGAAGCTTCATTAAGAGGAACCTTCGGTCATCGCATGCGGACAGCTTCAGCCGAAGCCGTTTCTTCCTGCAAGACCTTCGGCGACGAAGCATAATCCCAACAAGTGCTGAGCCTCGACATGTGGGCCCAGGAGCACAAAGGATGCAAGACTTTGGGGTAGCAATAGTTGGTTGCTGGAGCAATCTTCCTGCGCTCTGATATCCATGGTCCGTGTAGTGTTGGTGTGCTAGGGAAGCTTCCCTGGTAATGCACAAGTGCTAGTGGACATAGCGTATCCTACAACACGGGCATACAGTTCAGATTAGATGGGCACACCGCCTGCTGCATGGCCTGGGCGCCGTCTGCCAGCGGAGTGGACAAGACGCATTAAATCCGAAGGGGCACATCACCTGACAGCAGGGTGGACAGGCGGTGCGTCCTCTCCGTAATAAATGCGGAGGCTGCGTGGTCTAGAGTCCCTACGTCATACTCCGCCCACTAGCCTACGTCACGGGCAATAAGCCATGTGGCGGCATTGGGTCCTCGGCCGAGCGGGGAGCGGAGGCACACCAGATAGAGCCCGGACACGCGTCAACACTGGACCCTTGCCTAGGCCACGACACTTCCTGCCCCAAGACCTTGTAATGGGCGGTCTGGAGCTTACTTGGAGGGGTCCGAACTCCATCCAATGGCTTCGGGCTGCTTTACTTTGGGGATCCTGGGCCGTATTCAGGGATCCGGGTTGTGCGCTCAGGGGTCCTGTGCCTTCTTGAGGAGGTCTAGGCCTGATGATGCTGTCTCCGAGAACACCACCTCAACTGCCCACGAGATATCCTTGGGGTTGTTCTCTGCGTGGCTAGGGATAGCCGCACATGCATTGTGTCTTCATACCGTAGTAAGGGGTACCCCTGATCCAGGGTGCCGACAGTATAATATATATATTAGAACATAGATTTGGTCGATATGACCAACTTTTGAAGGGATACCAAAGTCAAGGTGATAATAGGGGTCTATAATCCTTAGAACGACCATTCTACTCTAGGTTAGCGGTCCTAAAGTTAGCATGACTTTGATACCAACTATGTCACACCCAATTTTAGAAGGCAAACCGAATGCGAACCATGTACGTGCCAGGATCAGCAATTCACGTACACAGCAGTTACATAACTGGACATCATCACACAGTGCTTAAATAATAACATAAAAGAAGGTATAATAGTCGATTATATCATGATGTTCAAGACATCCACATAGTCATTAACATTTATCAAAGTGCGGAAAAGAAACGTAGATACACACGGCCTTTACAGGCAGCCGACTGGGGGTTTGCCGCTAACCCACGCCTAGAACTCATCGTACTCTTGGAACTCCTGGAAGTCCTCCTCCACAACTTCATCTTCTCCTAAGCAGTGGTTGCAACGTGGACAACCTAGGGGGGGTTGGTGTGTAAAGCAAGGGTGAGTACACATCAACATACTCAGCAATTGTCCCGTTTGGCTGTAGTGGACTAGCTTTATGTGGGGTTAAGTCAAGCAGTTGCTTTTAGTTGGTCAGGTTATTATTACTAATAGAGAGCCAGGTTTTACCATTAACCCAAGTTATTAACCCAAAATACCCTTTCCAAACGGAAAGAATACCACTTACCATTACCATAAGCATAATCATAACCATCATCCTCGTCACCACCTGTAAACCAAACATCTCTGATCAAAGTATATCTAATCAATGGAGCTCCCTTGGCCGCTCATAACCACGAGCACGACTGATATATTAGTTTCATAACACTATGCAGAGGTTGCACACTTTACCCACAAGCCGTGATTCCCTTTTGCCTCGGGCTGATCAAACCCTTAAACACTACCAAGGTGAACAGGCAGGGTTTCACTACATAGCCTTTACAAAGATTCCCTGAGGCTATAGCCCATTAGGTTTCCTAAATGTATCACACTCCTCCCCAAGGGGAAAACCACCCTTGGTAGAGCGATCCGCATACATCGAGCCCCATTGACGGCACGATGGCGAAGCGAACTACACCTCAGTTCCTCTAATTATTCAGCTAAGGGCGTCCCATTCCACACTCATGGTTGCACTGTTTCCCTGGGCAGTCATCCAACGAACCGGTCCTTACGGAGAGGCACTCGAGAAACAGCTCGAGTTCCCTTAAATGTCACAAGTATATCATCATAATCAAAAGGGAAAACAACGTATAATAGATAATCTCATCATGTTCATTGATTGATGTGAAGCACTAACATAAAGCTAAACCAAAATAACCCAACCAAAATAGGTAAACAAGGACAAGATAAACAAAAGCTAGTCAATCCTTAGGTATAAATCATGTAAATGCGGGGAGTGAATTATAAGAATGAGTAGGACATAGATGGGTCAAGAGACACTTGCCTTCACCAACCAACTGTTGCTCAGGGTCTTCACCTGCAACTCCTTCGGACTCCACCAACTGACCGTTATCTATACGAGTTCAAACATACATTCCACAAATTTAATACAAAAGAACAGTACATCATGCAATAAAATATCATAAATCAACAGACGCTCGGTGCAGGGCTCACACCTACGACTAAGTGAGAAAGAGAGAGTAACAGTCGAGGCTATGGTCGAGGAGCGATCACATTACGCGATTATAAATCAAAGTAGTCGTCTAAATAGAATGGTATTAATTTGGCCATCATGCTATACATAGGACAAAGTCATGTTCTACGTTTAATCATTATAAACAGACCAAAGTAAATTTAAAAGGATTGTCATGCGACGAAACGCGCGACACAACACTTAGACTGAATTAAGAATAAAACAACTCGTTGTGCGATGGAGCGCGCCACGAGACACTTGAAGTAATTATGAAAATAATGTCAAGCGTCATGCGACGAAGCACACGGCGGCATACGTCATCCAAACTGAATTTAAAATGAAACGTCGCACGACTAGACGCGCGACACCACATACTAAATAATCTGAAATTAAAATGGATCACGACGCAGCACATTAATAGAATCTGAAATCAAACTAATTTGCCGCGCGACGAAGCGCACGACGCATCACGTTAATTAAACAAAGTTTAAAATTAAATAAAACCAAAAATCAATCCCCACGCGCGTGGGGCTACGCGCGCGGGAACGCGTCACACGTGCCGGGGGCACGTGAGGCCGCGCCGGGGACACGTCGGGGGCCACGCAGCCGCACCGAGGGCAGGGCGGGCACCGTCGGGGGCCAGGCAGGGGCGCGCGGGGGCCGTGCAGGGGCGCCGCTGGGGGCTGGGCAGGGGCACGCGGGGGCCGAGCAGGGGACGCCGCCGGGGGAACTGGGCAGGGGCCGCGCGGGGGTGCCACCAAGGGCCAGGGAGGGGTGCCGCCGGGGGGGGGGGCAGGGGGCGGGCAGAGGCGCGCCGGGGGGCTGGGGAGGGGCGCCGCCGGGGAGCCGCGCAGGGGCGCGCCAGGGGGGCGAGCAGGGGCGCACGCGGGGTCGGGCAGGGGGCCGCGCAGGGGCACAGGGGGGGCGCAGGGGCCGGTGGGGGGCACAGGGGGGCACGAGCAGGGGAAGAAGGAAGGGGAGGGGAGGGAGAGAGAGAGAGGGAGAGGGGAGCTCACCTCGGGGATCCAAATCCAGCGATAACCGTCACCAAATCCTAGGGCACAACGGGGAAGAGAGAGAGAGGTGGGAGAGAGCGAGTCATGCGCAGGAAAAATTGAATGAGGGAAAGAGAGAGACAAGGGGGGGGCATGGGGGAGGGGCAGGGGTGCTAGGGGCGTGCGGGCCAGGGCCGGGCCAAGCTGGGTCGTGTCGTGGGGCAAAATCCCACGACACGCACAACCACTGATCAGAATCCAAACGTGAAATGAAATCCGAAACGAGACTAGGCAAACACGCGATTAAACATGACATCAGAGAAAAGAAATATGCTTCGGCATGATGCAACACCCATGACGACTTAGGTTTTTGTTTACATGTAATACGGACACCAGTCGCTATACTGCTTTGAAATTGGGAAGAAGGAGCGAAACGGGAAGAGAAAAGAGAGTAACACCCGAATTTGGTGATTATTAAAGAAGAAAAAATTCTACCCCCAAATTCAGGGCGTTACAATAGGTTACTTGGAATTAAACTAATTGATAATCTCACTAGATATGAATGGATTGGTTTCTTTTATTTAACATTTTGGACCACATTTGCACCACTTGTTTTGTTTTTGCAAATTCTTTTGGAAAATCTTTTCAAAGTCTTTTGCAAATAGTCAAAGGTATATAAATAAGATTGCAAGAAGCATTTTCAAGATTTGAAATTTCTCCCCCTGAATGAAATTCTCCTCTTAGTTTTCAAGAAGGTTTTTAAAGGGATATCAATTTTGAAAATACATTATTTAAAAAATTCATTTCAGAAATTTTGAAATGGTTGGTGGTGTAGTCCTTTTGCTTTGGGCTTAATATTTTCTCCCCCTTTAGCATTAATCGCCAAAAACAGAGACTGTGAGAGCCCTTTGTTACTTTCTCCCCCATTGGTACAAGTAAATATGAGTGAAAGATTATACCAATTTTGAGTGAGCGGAGTAGCGACGAAGGATAAATGATACTGTTAGAGTAGAGTGGAAGCCTTTTCTTCGTCACATACTCCATTTCCCTTTCAATCTATGACTTAGTGTGGAAATACACTTCAAAACACATTAGTCATAGCTTTGGCATAATAAGAATTAGAAATATGCATTTGTACCAAATGAAAGAGATATGATCGAAGGTATATAAATGTGCTATGTGTGCAATGTTTCAAAATTCCGAGAATCAAGAATATTTAGCTCATTCCTAAGTTTGCTAAAGGTTTTCTCATCTAATGGCTTGGTAAAGATATCGGCTAATTGATCTTTGGTGTTGACATAAGCTATTTCGATATCCCCCTTTGTTGGTGATCCCTCAGAAAGTGATACCGAATGTCTATGTGCTTAGTACGGCTGCGTTCAATGGGATTATCCGCCATACGGATTGCACTCTCGTCGTCACATAGGAGAGGGACTTTGCTCAATTTGTAGCCATAGTCCCTTAGTGTTTGCCTCATCCAAAGTAATTGTGCACAACAATGGCCTGCGGCAATGTACTCAGCTTCGGCGGTGGAAAGAGCTACCAAGTTTTGTTTCTTTGAAGCCCATGACACCAGGGATCTCCCCAGAAACTGATACGTCCCTGATGTGCTCTTCCTATCAATTTTACACCCTGCCCAATCGGCATCGGAATATCCTATTAAATCAAAAGTGGATCCCTTAGGGTACCAAAGTCCAAACTTAGGAGTGTAAACTAGATACCTCATGATTCTCTTCACGGCCCTAAGGTGAACTTCCTTAGGATTGGCTTCGAACCTTGCACACTTGAATACGAAAAGCATAATACCCGGTCGAGATGCACATAAATAGAGTAAATATTCAATCATCGATCGGTATACCTTTTGATCTATGGATTTACCTCCCGTGTCGAGGTCGATATGCCCATTAGTTCCCATGGGTGTCTTGATGGGTTTGCCATCCTTCATCCCAAACTTCTTAAGTATGTCTTGAATGTACTTTGTTTGGCTGATGAAGGTGCCATCTTGGAGTTGCTTGATTTGAAATCCTAGGAAATACTTCAACTCCCCCATCATAGACATCTTGAATTTCTGTATCATGATCCTACTAAACTCTTCACAAGTTGATTTGTTAGTAGACCCAAATATGATATCATCAACATAAATTTGGCATACAAACAATTTTTTTGCAATAGTTTTAGTAAAGAGTGTAGGATCGGCTTTTCCGACTTTGAAGCCATTAGTGATAAGAAAATCTCGCAGGCATTCATACCATGCTCTTGGGGCTTGCTTGAGCCCATAAAGTGCCTTTGAGAGTTTATATACATGGTTAGGATACTCACTATCTTCAAAGCCGGGAGGTTGCTCAACATAGATCTCTTCCTTGATTGGTCCATTGAGGAAGGCATTTTTCATGTCCATTTGGTAAAGCTTAAAGCCATGGTAAGTAGCATAAGCAAGTAATATACGAATTGACTCAAGACTAGCTACGGGTGCATAAGTTTCATCAAAATCCAAACCTTTGACTTGTGAATAGCCCTTGGCCACAAGTCGGGCTTTGTTTCTTGTCACCACACTATGCTCATCTTGCTTGTTGCAGAATACCCATTTGGTACCTACAACATTTTGATTAGAACGTGGAACTGAATGCCATACCTCATTCCTCGTGAAGTTGTTGAGCTCCTCTTGCATTGCCATCACCCAATCTGGATCTCTTAGTGCATCCTCTACCCTGTATGGCTCAATAGAGGAAACAAAAGAGTAATGCTCACAGAAATGTGCAACTCGAGATCTAGTGGTTACCCCCTTATGAATGTCACCAAGGATGGAGTTGACAGGGTGATCTCTTTGAATTGCTTGGTGGACTCTTGGGTGTGGCGGTCTTTGACCTTGTATTTCTTGATCATCTTCCTTGTCTTTATTGACTTCATCTCCCCCTTGATCATTGTCCTCATCTTGATGTGGCTCATCCTCCTGATCTTCATCATCTTGAGCCTGTTCCTCATCTTGAGTTGGTGGAGATGCTTGGTTGGAAGATGACGGTTGATCTTGTGCTTGTGTGGGCTCTTCGGATTCCTTAGGACACACATCCCCAATGGACATGTTCCTTAGCGCGACACATGGAGCATCTTCATTATCTAGTTCATCAAGATCAACTTGCTCCACTTGGGAGCCATTAGTCTCATCAAACACAATGTCATAAGAAACCTCAACTAATCTAGTGGATTTGTTGAAGACTTTATATGCCCTCGTGTTTGAGTCATAACCAAGTAAAAAGCCTTCTATAGCCTTAGAAGCAAATTTGGATTTTCTACCTCTTTTAATAAGAATAAAATATTTGCTACCAAAGACTCTAAAATATGAAACATTGGGCTTTTTACTGGTGAGGAGTTCATATGATGTCTTCTTGAGGATTCGATGAAGGTAGAGCCGGTTGATGGAGTAGTAGGCGGTGTTAATCGCCTCAGCCCAAAACTGGTCCGGAGTCTTGTACTCATCAAGCATGGTCCTTGACATGTCCAGTAGAGTTCTATTCTTCCTCTCCACTACACCATTTTGTTGAGGTGTGTAGGGAGAAGAGAACTCATGCTTGATGCCCTCTTCCTCAAGAAAGCCTTCAATTTGTGAATTCTTGAACACCGTCTCATTATCGCTTCTTATCTTTTTGATTCTTAATCTGAACTCATTTTGAGCTCGTCTTAAGAATCCTTTTAAGGTCTCTTGGGTATGAGATTTTTCACGCAAAAAGAATACCCAAGTGAAGCGAGAATAGTCATCCACAATAACTAGACGGTACTTAGTCCCGCCGATGCTTATGTAAGCTATCAGGCCGAATAAATCAATGTGGAGTAGCTCGAGTGGCCTGTCAGTAGTCATGATATTCTTGTGTGGATGATTAGTGCCAACTTTCTTTCCTGCTTGACATGCGCTACAAAACCTTTCTTTCTTAAAACGAACATTTGTTAATCCTAAAATGTGTTCTCGCTTTAGAAGTTTGTGGAGATTCTTCGTTCCAACATGGGCTAGTCGGCGATGCTAGAGCCAACCCATATTAGTCTTAGCAATTAAACAAGTGTTGAGTTCAGCTGTGTTTTCATTAAAATCAACCAAATATAGCTGACCCTCTAACACTCCTTTAAATACTCTTGAATCATCACTTCTTCTAAGGACAGTAACACCTATATCTGTAAATAGACAGTTGTAGCCCATTTTGCATAATTGAGAAACAAAAAGCAAGTTGTAATCTAAAGAATCTACAAGAAAAACATTGGAAATAGAATGGTCAGGTGATATAGCAATTTTACCAAGTCCTTTGACCAAACCTTGATTTACATCCCCGAATGTAATTGAGAGCACCTAGAGGGGGGGGGGTGAATAGGTGATCCTATAAAATCAAACACTAAATAGCCACGAACTTGATTATTTAAGTGTTAGTGTGACCAAGTTGCTATGGAGCAAGCTCTTACAAACAAAACAATCACAGATAAGCAACACAAGAGACACACGATTTTTATCCCGTGGTTCTGCCAAGTAACACTTGCCTACTTCCACGTTGTGGCGTCCCAATGGATGAGGGTTGCACTCAACCCCTTTCAAGCGATCCAATGATCGACTTGAATACCACAGTCTTTTCTTTGAGATTGTTTTCCCGTTTGCGAGGTATCTCCACAAGTTGGAGCCTCTCGCCCTTACAAAGTTATGATCACAAGAAGCACAAGAGTAAGGAAGGGAGAATGACACATGCAAGACTCAAATCCGTAGCACACACACGCACACAAGCCAAGACTTAAGCTCGAAACGCAGCACAGTGAGTTCACAACTCAAACGGAGCTCAAATCACTAACACAATCGATCAAATGCGTGGAGACGGAGTTTGGGAGTCTTAGGATGCTTCTTGAATGCTTGGATTCTTGCTCCATGTGCCTAGGGGTCCCTTCTATAGCCCCAAGGTAGCTAGGAGCCGTTGGAGTTCAACTTGGAAGGCAATTCTTGCCTTCTGTCGAGTGGTGCACTGGACAGTCCGGTGCACCACCAGACAACTACTGTAGCAGTTCGGTGCGCGATTTCTTTCCTTTCCTGGCGCATCCAACCGTTGAGCCGGCGGTTCCGTTGGCACACGGGACACTGTCCGGTGCACACCAGACAGTCCGATGTGCCCAACCGACCGTTGGCTCGAGCCATGTGTTGCCCGCTGATTTCGCTGCCGACCGTTGGCTCGGGCGGCTCTGACTCACCGGACAGTCTGGTGCACCACCGAACAGTCTGGTGAATTATAGCCGCGGCGTCCTCGGTGAATTCTCGAGAGCGACGAGTTCGTCGCCGAAGACCTTGGGCGCTGAAGGCTCACCAGACAGTCCGGTGAATTTTAGCCATGTCGCCCGACCGATTCCCGAGAGCAGCCAGTTCACCGTCGAGCAGCCTGGGGCACCGGACAGTCTGGTGTGCCAGGCTCGAGCTGGATTTGGCTGTACAGAGCCAACTCTTCTCCATCTCCTTTCTTCTTTTCTTGGCACTGTTTCTAGCACTTAGATAAACATGTTAGTATTCAAAAATAGTTTACTAAGTCTAGAAACATACCTTGTTTTTTGATTTGCACTTCTCACACATTTAGCACATAAGAACTCAAACAGTATGTGTTGGGCATCTAATCACCAAAACAATTATAGAAATTGTCCCAAGGGAACATTTCCCTTTCAATCTCCCCCTTTTTGGTGATTCATGCCAACACATTAAACAACAACTAAAAAGTGCAAATTGAAGACCAAATTTACTCACATAGGATTTGGCATATATGGATCACTCTTGCCACCACTTGGTTTGTTTCTGCAAATCAAATTCTTTTTCCTATCTCTAAGTCAAACACACTTGTTTGGGCAAATAGAGAGATATTCCAAGAATAAAATTGATCAGGTGTCAAAAACTCCCCCTTTTTCCCATAATCAAAATTCTTCCCCATAAGAGACCAAATTTTGCAATAAGAGTCACTTGTTCAAAATACAAATCCTGACTCTACTATTTTTGAAGTTCACAAGTGGTTGGCTGATCCAGTTGCTTTGGCCTTAATTTCTCCCCCTTTGGCATTAAGCACCAAAATGGGAAAACTTTTGGCCCTTTAACCTCATTGCCTCACCAAAATGTCAAATAAGGGCAAAAAGGTAATGAGAGCATTAGTATGAACTTGGACTTTAAATACACTTATACCAGAGTGCAGTTGAAGTCTTTTCATCGCCCAAGTTCATTTTCCTTTCAATGGTCCTTTGAGACTACTTCAAGTGTACTCAAACAAGCACGTTAGTCTCAAAAAGGTCAAGTTGTAGCTCATCTCCCCCTAAATATGTGCATCATTTGCATACGGACTTGTGAGGTCCGGGGATGACTTGTACAACTTGAGCACCACAAGTAAACAATAAATGATTGTAAATGCTGAAAGTAATATGATCAAAGGCATGAAACACATGTATGCTATAGATCAATCCAAGTTACGTGAATCTAAGACATTTAGCTCACTACGCAACCTGCAAAATGTTTTCTCATCCAAAGGCTTGGTGAAGATATCGGCTAACTGGTTCTCGGTGCTAATATGATAAATATTGATATCTCCCTTTTGATGGTGGTCTCTCAGGAAGTGATACCGGATGTCTATGTGCTTAGTGCAGCTGTGTTCAACAGGATTATCCACGAAGCGGATTGCACTCTCATTGTCACATAGGAGTGGGACTTCGCTCAGATTGTAGCCAAAGTCCCGGAGGGTTTGCCTCATCCAAAACAGTTGCATGCAACACTGTCCTGCGGCAACGTACTCGGCCTCAGCGGTGGATAGAGCAACATATGTTTGTTTCTTGGAACTCCAGGACACCAGGAACCTTCCTAGAAATTGGCACGTCCCTGATGTGCTCTTCCTATCAACCTTGCA
The DNA here is from genome assembly GCA_029449295.1 of Zea luxurians. Classification (NCBI taxonomy): domain Eukaryota; kingdom Viridiplantae; phylum Streptophyta; class Magnoliopsida; order Poales; family Poaceae; genus Zea; species Zea luxurians. Next base: position 19,791,650 of record JAOPSE010000019.1, on the reverse strand, counting down.
CCCAGCATAGTCGGAGTCTGAGTATCCAACTAAGTCAAAGGTAGACCCCTTTGGATACCAGATCCCGAAGCAAGGCGTAGAAACTAAATACCTAAGAATTTGTTTAACGGCCATAAGGTGACACTCCTTGGGGTCGGATTGAAATCTAGCACACATGCATACACTAAGCATAATGTCCGGTCTACTAGCACAAAGATAAAGTAATGAACCTATCATAGACCGGTATGCCTTTTGATCAACAGACTTACCTCCTTTGTTGAGGTCGAGGTGTCCGTCAGTCCCCATTGGTGTCTTCGCAGGCTTAGCATCCTTCATTCCAAACCTCTTGAGAAGATCTTGGGTATACTTCGTTTGGGAGATGAAGGTGCCATCCTTGAGTTGCTTCACTTGGAATCCAAGGAAGTAGGTCAACTCGCCCATCATCGACATCTTGAACTTTTGCATCATCACCCTGCTAAACTCCTCACAAGACTTTTGGTTAGTAGAACCAAATATAATGCCATCGACATATATTTGGCAAACAAACAGATCACCATCACAAGTCTTTGTGAAGAGAGTTGGATCGGCTTTCCCAACCTTGAAAGCATTAGTAATAAGAAAATCTCTAAGGCATTCATCCCATGCTCTTGGGGCTTGCTTAAGTCCATAGAGTGCCTTAGAGAGCTTATAGACATGGTCGGGATACCGTCATCCTCAAAGCCAGGGGGTTGTTCCACGTATACCTCCTCCTTGATTGGTCTATTTAGGAAAGCGCTCTTCACGTCCATTTGAAACAACTTAAAGGAATGGTGAGCGGCATAGGCTAATAAAATCTGAATTGATTCTAACCTAGCCACAGGAGCAAAAGTCTCCTCAAAATCCAAACCTGCAACTTGGGCATAACCTTTTGCCACAAGTTGAGCCTTGTTACGTGTCACCACTCCGTGCTCGTCTTGCTTGTTGTGGAACACCCACTTGGTCCCCACAACGTTTTGCTTTGGACGTGGCACCAAGCTCCATACTTCATTTCTTTTGAAGTTGTTGAGCTCTTCCTACATAGCCAACACCCAGTCCAGATCCTGTAAGGCCTCTTCTACCCTGAAAGGCTCAATAGAAGAGACAAACGAGTAATGCTCACAAAAATTAGCTAATCGCGAGCGAGTAGTTACTCCCTTCCTGATGTCACCCAGAATCTGATCGACAGGGTGATGTCTTTGGATCGTCGCTTGGACTTGAGTTGGAGGGGCCCATGGTGCTTCTTCCTCCATAACCTGCTCTTCCTGTGCTCCCCCTTGATCCTGCCCCTCTTCTTGAGGTACCTGTACATCGTCTTGAGTTGGGGGATGCACCATTGTTGAGGAAGATGGTTGATCTTGTTCCTGGAGTTCCTATGGTCGCACATCACCTATCGCCATCGTGCGCATTGCGGCCGTCGGAACTTCTTCTTCATCTATATCATCAAGATCAACTTGCTCTCTTGGAGAGCCATTAGTCTCATCAAATACAACGTCACTAGAGACTTCAGCTAATCCTAATGATTTGTTGAAGACCCTATACGCCTTTGTATTTGAGTCATATCCTAGTAAAAAACCTTCTACTGCTTTGGGAGCAAATTTTGAATGTCTACATTTCTTCACCAGAATGTAGCATTTGCTCCCAAATACACGAAAATAAGAAACATTGGGTTTGTTACCAGTTAGGAGTTTGTAGGAAGTCTTCTTGAGGAGGCGATGCAGATAGAGCCGGTTTATGGCATGGCAAGCTGTGTTCATAGCTTCTGACCAAAACCGCTCAGGCGTCTTGTACTCTCCAAGCATCATTCTCGCCATGTCGATTAGCGTCCTGTTCTTCCTCTCTACCACACCATTTTGTTGTGGTGTGTAGGGAGCGGAGAACTCATGCTTGATGCCTTCCTCCTCAAGAAACTCTTCGACTTGAAGATTCTTGAACTCAGACCCATTGTCGCTTCTTATCTTCTTCACCTTTAGCTCAAACTCGTTTTGAGCTCTCCTTAAGAAGCGCTTTAGGGTCCCTTGGGTTTCTGATTTGTCCTGCAAAAAGAATACCCAAGTGAAGCGGGAAAAATCATCAACAATTACAAGACCATACTTACTTCCCCCGATGCTGTGGTAGGCAACGGGTCCGAAGAGATCCATGTGAAGAAGCTCTAGTGGTCTTGATGTCGTCATCACATTCTTGCTGTTATGAGTGCTTCCCACCTGTTTCCCTGCCTGACATGCTGCACAAGGTCTATCTTTCTCAAAACAGACATCGGTTAGTCCTAACACATGATCTCCCTTCAGAAGCTTATGAAGGTTCTTCATCCCAACATGTGCTAGACGGTGATGCCAAAGCTAGCCCATATTAGTCTTAGCTATTAAGCTTGCATCTAGATCGGCATTCTCTTTTGAAAAATCAACTAAATAGATCTTGCTGTCTAATACACCCTTAAAAGCTAATGAACCATCACTCCTTCTAAAGACAGATACACAACATTTGAAAACAGACAATTGTAACCCATATGACACAATTGACTTACAGACAGAAGATTGTACCTGAGTGTCAGTGTTTTGGGTCTGAACGCGCACCCGGGGTTGTCCCTCGGGGTGCTTTTTGGAGTAGGACGGTGTTACCGACTGTAGCTCGATGGTTCGCGCTGGGTGCACGAGAGACAGTGGACAATTTTGTATAGGTTCGGGCCGCTTTGAGATGTGTAACACCCTACGTCCTGGCATGTGTACTTTATGTGGTGGATTACAAGGAGGCTCTCTAATGTCGAGGACGTAGAGAGCCGGGTGGATGGCTAAGTAGCGAGATGCTTTCGAGGGGGTGCCTCCTAGGCCTTATATACTTGACCGTGGGGCGTTACATGTGGATATGATAACAATGTGAGCCTAAGTAATAGTAAACCGACTGAGTCTATCTTCCTATAATCCAGCTGACCTTCCCTTGCCTCATTCCGATGTATGAGGCTCCTGTGCGGGAAGGTTGGGTCTCTGTTGTGATCACAATTCAAACTTGTCGAACCGTCTGGGCCTGCGTCGATCTGACCTTGTGTCAAACTGCTTCACTAGTCGTTCTTCCTCAGGCCCACGAAGGAATGACCTTGCGAATTATTGGGCCTACGGGCCTTTCGTGAGGTCTTTCATCCTTTCGGTGGACCCGGGGGATATCCGTCCCCCACAAGCCCCCGATCTTTGGGCTGATTTTGAAATAACCGGTCCAAAGATCTTAGGTCCAGCTTGCAGTTTTTTGATTTTGACAAGGAATGCCTTGAAAATAAGTCTGCCGGGCCACTGCTCCTGAACTCTGAGTCATCCGGTGAAAACGATCTTTTATTGTATTCTTCCGCTATTTATTCCTTAAAATTCGGTGTTCTATCTCAGTTTTATGCTTTGGAGGTCAGCATTTTGCTCTTTAGAACTTCAAAATTCATTGGGTGCACCGAAGGTGCACCCAATGGGTGTAGCCCCCGAGCTTCGAGTGGATTTTTGTAAATAGTCCACTCGAAGGTCTTCATTTCAGGTCTTCTCAGAAATCACTTTTGTCTTCCACTCGTGCTTTTTAGAAGTCAGCCTTGTCTTAGCTTCGTCTTATGCTTTTGGAGTCAGCATTCTGTCTCTTGGGGTTGATGATTCATTGGGTGCACCAGGTGTAGCCCCCGAGCTTCGAGTGGATTTTTTGAAAATAATCCACTCGAAGGTCTTCATCTCACGCTGTTTTTCAGAAATCATCCTTTCCTTTTGTCGAATGCTTTAGAGATCAGCACTATATTATCAACATTATGCTTTAGAGGTCAGCATTCATTTTTGTCTTTGAAATCGAGCACGCGATCTGCCCATATCTTGTTAGGTCTTGCAATTTATTTGATCTGCGACTGATTGGACGTTCGGTATATGGCCTTTGGCTAGTCTTCAAATCACTTCGTGCTTCAATGTTTCTGTTGATTAGACTTGTACCTCATCGGCTATATTTGGCTTTCCTCTAATCTCTGTTGATATCTTCCTTCTGTCTTGAGGTATTCATTGTGTGTACTGTATGGATGTGACTGCTTGGGAAAATCTATTGAAAATTCCTGGACGCCCCCAATGGGTGTAGGCAAGGGACGGCTTGGTGCGCTGAGCGTTTAGCAAACTGCTTCTGAGTAGTAACTTGACGTGACCGCGGTGTAATCATATCGCCCAAGCAGTTGACTGGAGTCCCAATGGGTGTCGTGTTACGTGGAACGGCGCCAGCCGCCTGACGTGTTTCCAGACAGTTTGAATTGCATATTGAATTTTTGTGACTGTTCAGTGGTCGTGGTAGGAGGTGAGCGGTTGCCTTCTTCTTCTATAAATAGTGTGCTTGCTTCTTCGACATCTTCACATCTCTTACTACCGCTTGTTGCTTACTCTCTTCACTTCACTTCTATTCCACCATGGGCAAGAGTAAGAAAGGTGGGAGTTCTTCACACCATTCCGGTGATAAGCGGAAGCGCGAGCCGACTCCTCCCTCGGAGGACTTCGGCGACTCGGAGTACTCGGAGGAGGAGTTCTCCTCTGAGTCAGAGGGCTCGCCGGTCCATGCCTCTCCCCTAGCGTCGTTTGATGATTCAGACGACTCCTAGGGGATCATCGCAAAGGTATGGACTTACATCTGGGCCGTCGAGCGTGCCGGGCTCGAGGGCTCGGATGAGTCAGAGGTCTCCTCAGACGAGGAGGACTCCTCAGACTCGTCCGAGGAGGGCAGCAGTGGCGGCGATGGCGAGGGCGACGGCGATGACGGCGACAGCGGTGAAGGTGGCGGCGATGGCGGTGAAGGTGGCGGTGACGGCGGCGAAGGTGGCGGCGATGGCGGCAGCAAGGGCAGCAGCAAGGCCAGTGGCTAGGCACCACTGGTTTTAAATGTTAGTATAGATTAGTAGTAGAAGTAGTATTAGTGAAATAATGTAGTAGTAGTTAGTAGTATAGTGTAGCGAAATGTAATGTAGTTGTAGTTAGTAGTATAGAACAATGGGAAGAAAACCGACCCATAATGAGTTGGTTTTTTAAGTTTGGTAATACTTCCCCTCCCTTTATAATGAAGAAGATTTCACCCCATCCTGTGTGCTTTCCTTTGCTTTCCCGTCGCTTCTCTTCCCGTCGATCGGTCGATCGTATTTATGCTTAATGTAGCTGTTGTTCTGGGATGTAATGCTTAAGTAACGACTTTAGAATCGTCGAGTCAACTTTTAGATTTGCCTACATATTTGTAGAGAAAAGATGGCTGATTTACTGTTAGTATTTTCAGAGGTGGTAAGCGAGTGGTTTTTCCTTTTTTGCGACGTCGGCGTTTTAGAGGTAACAGCCGAGTCTTTTGGAGCCACGTCGTCACTTTAGGAATAACGGCCGAGTGATTACTGGTGATGTCGACGATTTTAGAAATAACAACCGAGTGATAACGGGCCACGTCGGCATTTTAGAAATAACGACCGAGCGATTACTGGTGACATCGGTGTTTTAGAGATAACAGCCGAATGATAACAGGCTACGTCGGCCGCTTTGGAAACAACGACCGAGTGAAGACTGGTAACGTCAGCGTTTTTAGAAATAAAAGCTGAGCTATATTGGGCCACGTCGGTCGTTTTGGAAATAATGGCCGAGTGATGACTGGTAACGTCAGCGTTTTTAGAAATAACAGCTGAGCTATATTGGGCCATGTCGGTCGTTTTGGAAATAATGGCCAAGTGATGACACGACATGCCAGCGTTTTAGAAATAACTGCTGGGTGATGACTAGGCACCTTTTAGAAATGGCATCTGGCCCGGGAAAACCCCATTTGTACTGCATCGTCGCATGCCTCTGTATTCTGAGCCCTAGTCTTGCTTTTCTGCATCCAGACCTTCTCTGCTTTCTTGCGATATTGCTTTTGTCCCGCTCGCCAGCAAGATTGAGATGGCGCCCAAGCGGAAGACTCAGAGTTCATCTGTCACAACCATTCCTCCCATCGATCCCAACAGCCAGTTGCCTTTCGTAGGTAACCACATGTCTGTTGTTTCTGAGTCCGACCTTCTTCACCTTGTCTCCGTCGGAGTTCTTCCTCTGAAAGAATTGTGTTCTTGGCGGATCTACCGCGGGGTCACTATTTCGACAGAGGACACCCACGAGTCTGTTATCTATATTCCTTTTCTCATCCGCAGCCTTGCTCTTCCTATTTCTCCTTTCTTCTGCGGTCTCCTTGATTTCTATCATTTGAATCTTACCCATCTGAATCCCAATTCTATTCTGCAAGTTTCCATTTTTGTTCATTTGTGTGAAGCCTTCCTTGGTATTCTGCCACACTTTGGCTTGTGGAAATACTTGTATCACTGTCGGCCTGGGATGGCCGGGGAACAACACCAGCTCATGGGGGGTGCGAGTTTGGAGATGCACCGTGGGAGGAAAACCGAGTACCTCGACATCCCACTCAAGGACAGCATCAAAGGATGGTGCCTGGAATGGTTTATCGTAGAGAATCACAGGAATTCTCTCCCCCCTCGGTCAGGGAGACAACCAAATGTTTGCACTCCAAGCTGGACTGAACCCCCCACAGACTTGGAGGTAGCCGAGGCCGGGGCTCTGCTTGCTGAGGTTGGATTGTTGAAGGAGAAGGGTCTGACTGCCGAGGCTGTGGTCGCCGATTTTGTTTTTAAGAACATTCAGCCGCTAAAAGACAGAGCGTACCCAGCTTATCTGTATCGTGGCCTCACTGATTCGACCCGGGTTACCAACAGAAGGATTCCTGCTGTGGATCTGGTAAGCCGGCTTGAAATGATTCTTAGAGGCAAGGTGTCAAATATCGGTACTCCTATTGCATATTCAGCCTGGAATCTGCCTCCTTCCAAGGCTTTCATCAATTTTGTGTCAAATCCTCCTGCTGGTGACAATGGTTTGGGCCTTAGAGTGCGACCTTCTCCCGAAGAGGTTGAGGCTTTGGTTGTTTCGCTTGGTGAAATCCCCGATGACGAGAGGCAGGTTCATTTTGAGATGCCTTTGAATCCGAGTAACGCAGAAATAAGTGCCATGCTAGACATGCTGGTTGAGGATTCCTCTCATTCGGTCCCTGCTGAAACACTAGCTGTAGCACCCATCCCAGAGTCTAGAAAAACTTTGGACATTCAGAGATCTGATAGTATTCGCCCGAAGCATCCTCGCCGAACCAATCATCCAACTTCTCCTGCTGAGGGGAAGAAAAAGAAAAAGAGACGTCTTCGGCGAGTGTCATGCTTGAATCAGGATGCTGGCCCTTCTGCTCCTGCTGCCGGGGAAGTGCCAGTGCCAATTTTTACTGAAGCTAAACACAATGGGTGTGACCCGACTGATGCTGACCCCAATGGGTGTGGCCTTGATGATGCTGACCCCAATGGGTGTACTGTCCGTTTTATTGATGAGGATGAGGAAGAGGAGGAAATCCCCTTAATTCAGAAGAACAGTCGGTGCTATATAGCTAGTGGGGAGAATAGTGGTGTTCCTTCTCCAGCTTTGTCTGCTCTCGTTGGTCTGCAAGAATTGTCTCTGGCAAATTTTGATCAGACTCTCGAAGATATGGTCCCTGAAGACCTGTTGTCGAAGCCGGCAGATGGTGGAATGATGGAAATTTGTGCTGATGTGCCTGCTGTCGGGGTAGAGTTATCCCGAGCAGCGTCTCGTGCCTCATCGACCTTGGAGTGCGGTTTTAAGAGTCAGGAGGCTGATCTGGATTGCTCTGTTCCCATGGAGGTGGTTGAAAATCCTTCAGCCTTAGAGGTGGCTGCTACAGAGAACTTGGTCCCCAAGGATGGCGCTTGCGTTTACCCAGCCCCCGAGGTTGTTGCCGGTGATGATCCGGCTCGGGTGGGCAGCGCGAGCTATGACCCAGCCCCCGAGGGTGTCCGAGCGGGTTCTCCTTCTCATACTTCTATGGATGTTCACGTCGGGTCTTCTCCTCCACATTCTGGTTGCATGGCAGCAGCACAGGCTTCGGATCAGGTAGTCGCCTTAGAGGCTGGCGCACCTGATGATAGAGTTTTGATTTCCACTGGTGACGCTAAATTGGTCCTCACTGATGCTCTGCAGATTGCTTCGGTTGATAATCCTTCATCAAGTCGCCAACTGAATTCCCATGATTTGGGGGTTCCTTCGTTCTTCTCCAATCTCCAGGTAATTTGGTTTTTCCTAACCTGACTATACTCCGGGTGAAATACTGTTCTTATACTCATTTGTTTTCAATGTCAGGCATTGGTTGACGAGATGGCTGGTCAGCTAAGATCGCAGGGTGCCTCTGTCCCAGAAAGAGCTCTGTCTCTAACACATTGGAATCCAGTGCTGCTTCATCAGCGATTATCTGAGTTGGAGATGGCAAATGCTGGTTAGTGCCCTTTGTTTCCTCATTGGCTTCTTGATTAATCTGCTTTTTGGCTGAATATCCTTGTTTGACCGTTTCTTGCTAGATATGGCCCGACGGTATTCTGATATTGAAGAGAAATATTCTCAAGGTCAGACGAATTTGGCCCAGGTTTCTGCTTCTCTGAATGATGCCAACATGCTGAATTCCACTCTCAATGCTCAGCTTGGCTCTGAAAAGGTGGCCAGTGAATTAAGCTTTACTTGACTTTCTCTGTTGTGTTCTTAATACTTGCTTGACGTTGGAGAACTGATTCTTGTCTGCAGGAGGAAAAATGTGCCCTTGCAACTTCTCATGACAACCTTGACAGGTTGTATCGTGATGCCAGCAACTCTTTGACTATCTTGGAGAGGAGCCATCGTTTCACCATGGAGGACTTGGATAATCATCGTTACAAGCTGCAAGAGTCCCTGGATGATATGATTCGTCTTAGGCAGTTGGTGTCGATCAAAGATTCTATCATCAAGGATCTGCGCGCTTCTAAGAGATCAGTCGTCCAGGAGCTAGAAGCTACTTGGCTGGCAGTCAAGGCTGCTGAAGATGCTTCTGCTATTTTGAGGGCCCAGCGCGATAGGGCTATGGACAAAGCCATTCGCGTGGGGCAAATCTTGATGAGGAGACCCGGTGTGATTGTTCCTGACGACATAGTTGCAGACGTGAATGCTGCTCCTGATTCTTCGAGTCGCCCCTCTTCATCGGTCGCTCCTGAGAAAAACATTACCAAGTAGAAACTCTGAATGCCTTGTGTACATGGTTAGTGTGCTCGAATGTTCTGTCAAAAAGTGTTTTCAGTACTGGATGCCCTTATTATTTTCCTATTGTTAGAATTCAGCAGTAGTTACAATTGCAGAAGTAAATGCAGTGTGATGATTTTGAAATTTCTTCTTATTTCATGAGGCATAGAGATCACCCTAAGATGAGTAATCGCAAATGTGCTTGTGTTGGATCGAGTAGACGTGAGCACGCCGCGCCGATTTAAGTCACTGCCGACTTAAACCGACTGCTCTGTTAGTACGGTATAGTGGTCACCCTGAGTTACGCGTGAGCATGTCACACCGCCTTAAGTCGTCGCTGACTTAAGTCGATTGCTCCGTTAGTAGGGTATAGTGGTCACCCTGAGTTAAGTAAGCGTGAGCATGTCACACCGCCTTAAGTCGTCGCCGACTTAAGTCGATTGCTCCGTTAGTAGGTGTTGGGGACTTGTTCTCAAATGCTATGAATTAAGAACAAGGCAACATAGAATGTTAAATATTAATGTCCTTCGTTTGCTGAAGCATTATATCCCCAAGGATTTAATGAACTTCGGACAAAGACCATGAGTGAGATGTTACGAAGGTCATACCTTCGTAAGTAAACTTACAAAATAAAATGGATTAATATATCAAACATGAAACATTAAAGATAAATGTATCAGAAATAAGCAACATTATTCACATATTTTATTATTTGATCATAAAAAATGTCAGAACGTAAAGTTTGAGTACAATTATACCTTCTCCCTGACAGATGATAATTCCTGAGCAATGCGTTTGCAATTACCGGAATCCGTGAACAGTAAAGGAATATTGTTCACTATTTATAGGCACAGGACGCAGCCTGTGAGGAATTACAATCATGTCCCTCATAAAAGTTTACAACATTGACTCAGACCCTTATGGGCTAAAATGTCATTCTATCTTTAAGTCGGTTCGATCCTTCGTCTTCGGGCATGCTGCAACACCGAAGCTTTATGAGTGGTAGCTTCGGTCACCATGTATAAGCAGGTTTAGCCGAAGCTGTTTCTTTCTGCAGGACCTTCGGCGACGAAGCATGACCCCAACAGTAGCCCCTATGCGGTGCTAGATCGTTTTTCGTAACGAGCTTGATCTGTGAAAAAAGTCTCTTAGGCTTCGGGAAGCCGAAGGTCCGAAAAACACCTTCCCTGAGCTCGTTGCCGAGAAACGATACAGTTTGCGAGCGCGGAGCAGTCCTACCATGCAGGTGCACCTTCTTGGTTGTTGCGGCCCACCGTGCAGTGAGTGCGAGTGACTGTTTGCCCGGTGAAAAAATCCTGACGATTCACCTTCTTACCTGCATCACTATATAAACAGACAGGTAGGTGTGAAGTTACCACGACATTCATTGCTATTGCACTGTTTTGCTGCCAAAAATTTAATCATAGCCGAAGCTTGATTTTCGCATTCAAACGAAGCTCCAGTTTGGTGTGTGCTTCGTCACGAGGATAGCTTCGGAAAAAAGGTTATTGACTTCCAAAGAATTTTTTTTAAGAAAATTTAAAATCAAATGGCCAGAATATGCTCCACTGCTAGGGTTGAGCGTGGTGAAGACGAGACCGAAGCCGTTGAAATTGTTCCGATTTCTGAAGCGATGAGGTGTTCCGGGCTGGCTCCATCAGAAGACACACCTGCTGCTGAAGCAACGCAAGCTGATGTTGAAGAAGTTGGTTCCGAAGATGAGTACAACTGCGGGATGCCAAGCAAACCTAGTCATTTGGACTTTGGAAAGTCCACCATCTCTGAAGCTGATCTTCCAAAAATGGTGAAGCTGGGCTACTTTAGTGAAACAAAAAAGGAGCTGGTTCGTTTTGGCTAGGAGGAGATTACTCCGAAGCCGGAAAAGAATGAAGTGGTTGTGTTCAAAAGCTTCTTTAAAGCAGGATTAAGATTTCCTTTGAATGGGATGATTGCTGATGTGTTGAAGAAGTTTGGGGTTTACCTTCATCAGCTGACCCCTAACGCTATTGTTAGATTAAGTGTTTATATTTGGGCCCTTCGTAGCCAGGGAGTGGAACCGTTCGGTGAAGGTTTCTGTCGAGTCCATGAACTACACTATCAGACTAAAGCCAGAGGAGATGGTCTTCATGAGAATTTTGGATGTTACAACTTTGCTTATCGTAAAACTTCGAAGTTTCCAGTGATAAGCTACCAAAGCAAATGGCCAGCCGGATGGAAGTCTGAGTGGTTTTATGTTAAAGTTGATAAAGATGAAGATAAATTGGTTCAGAGTCCACTAGAGCTAACCTTCGGAGATACGAGGCCCCGATGCAACATGATAAGTGGAAGCCCGAGCCAAATTGCTTTGGCTGAATTTCGCGTGATTTCAGACCACATTGGCACTAGAGATTTGGTGCAGGAATTTCTGGCTTTTAAAGTGTTTCCAACAATGAGGGATTGGGAAATGCCGAAGCTAGAGGGAGAAAAGAAAAAGGGAGAATTTGTTCGATTGCCGTATTACTACAAGTTTAAAAAACACTTTAAAAAACCCTGCCAAGAGTGGCTGGACTCAATCGAGATTATGTGCAACGATATCCTTGGAAATTACTCTAAGAAAGAAGATCAGTTGATGACTGCAGCCTTCGGCACTCGTCCGAAGCGAAGATTGAACCGTGTGCTAGATGCTTTGAATTTTGATTACTCTGATTACGAGCAACTGGGCGGAGATGCCGAAGGCCCAAAGAGAAAGAGGATTGCTAGCGCTCTGGACAAAGAAAGCATCAAGTTGGCCAGAAAGGAAAAAGAAATTTCTGAAAAACCGAGGGTAGCTGTTTCAAGGAAAAGAAAAGGTACATCTCCAAAACCCAAGACGTCGGGCCAGGAGGAGGAGACTCCTGCGACACCTTCTGCTGCTGAAGTGGAAGAGATTATGAAGGTAATGACTGAATCTTTGCCTGTCAAGCTAAGTCCGCTGGCGCCGTAACTGACGAAGTTTTTCAGAAGGACAAAGAAGCTTCGGTAGCAGAAAGTCCTGCAAAGCCGAAAAACGAAGAATTATCCAAGTGACAGATGTGATTCATCAGACACCGCCACCGGTATCGGCGTCAAAGATTGTTACTACCAAGACCGCCGAAGCCGAAGCTGTCGCAGCCGCCGCTACCGGGGCCGAAACCACTGAATTTGCAACCGCCGGAGCCGAAGCTACCGGAGCCGAAGCCGTCGAAACTACTAGAGCCGAAGCTACCGGAGCCGAAGCCGGGACCACCGAAGATTCAAACCTGGAAACCACACTTGAAGTTATTGACAATATACTTCTGAAAATGGCTGAAGAAGAAGCTGCTGTGGCTGCGGTGAGCACGGCTACTGAAAAAGGAAAAGAGCAGGTTGAAGACATTTTGGAGGAAGGAAATTTTAACTTTCAAGATTTACTTGGACAAGAATTAACAGGTGCTGAAAAAGAAGAGCTGAAAAAATATGCCATATCCTATGGATATAAACCAGGGTCTATGCTATTTGGTGGGGTCAACGAAGGGAAGCTAAGATGCCTTCGGAATCGCACCGAGGCCAAAATTGTTAGGACCTTCTCCAAAAGCGTTGGCCTGCCGAAGATAGAAGCGGACCTTTGCAGGTACCAGCGACAACATATCGCCGGTAGTTTGCTCTATGCTAATTTCAAGGTAAAAAAGTATCGATTTTTTATTATTATATATTTCTTATTTTGAATTAAGTTGTTTTCTGACGAAGGTTGTTTTGGCAGAGTATACTTCTAAGTGAAGTGCTAAGAATGCAACAAGATCTTGAGGATGAAAAGAACGAAGTTACTATCAAAGATCTAGAAAGCAAAGTCAAAAATTACGAAGCTACCCTGATGGAAAAAGGCTCCATTATTCAGGATCTTAAAATCAAAGTTAAAGATTACGAAGCTGCCGTGGAAAAGAAAGACTTCGTCATTCAATCTTTGGAAGGTTCGTTGGCTGAAGCCCAAGCCAAAAATAGCAGGTTAAACAATGAATTACTCCAAAGGTCAGAAAAATCTGAGGAAGAAAAGAAGAACCTTGAAACAAATCTCAAGACTGAGATCAAGAAAAATTCAAATTTGCAAAAATCATTGAAGGAACTTCAAGAGAGATGCCTAAATTTCGGCAGCTGATGCGTGCAGCGGCTGAAGGATGTGTTTCACTCTATCGGAGCCAATTCTGAAAAATTTTCACCTTCAGCTGAAAACCTGCCCAGCACCTTGGAATATATTGAAGGCGAGGTTGATGCTCTTGACGAAGTTATTGCTGGGCATGCTGACTTCTGCGCCCTGGTAGCTTCTCGAGGCATAGCTGCCGCTTTTCTGAAGGCTGGCTGTGCGCACGGAAAAATTGTAAATAGGCCAAACTTCAGCTTGTCAGCAGCAGATTTGGTTGATATACCAAGCCTAGCCCAAAGCATCGGAAATAGATTTATGACCCAGATTTGGGTAAATGGCGGGCGAAAAATGACTGGTGACGAAGCTCGAAGCCACCTTAAGCCAGTGAGAAACTTATATTTGTTACTTTTACCTTCTCCTTGAAATTTGCACCTTTCTTATTCTGCTTCTTTAATATGTGCAGGATGACGAAGCTGAAGTTTGATGAAGCTGAAGTATGACGAAGCTGAAGTATGACGGCCTGAAGCTTAATAGTTGCTATAATAGACTTTCCTGCAAAAAATTCTGGAGAGATCTTTGTAATATAATTATAGAAAAAAAACTTAAGTAAATTTGTACATACCTTGTAATATATCTTGTCTCCTTTATCCGTGTACAATCTGCTTTGCTGTGAACGAAACTACACTTTTGAGCCGAAGGCGAAAAACACCTTCCCTTCTTTTCGTACACAACGAAGCATGAAAATTTTCCTCTTTCTTCAGAGTTTTTCCTTATTACCAAAGCATCTGTCTTTTTTGTGTGGTATGATTACGATGATTCTATTCATGTCTAAATGAATGTTTATAAATGCAAATGACATGATGTAATGCAATGTGCAAACCATAATCATAGCCCTCATTCCCTTGAGAATGACTCAAATCTTTTTGCCGTTTATTTTTCGGCTTCACCGTTTACTTTTCGGTGTATCAGCGCTGACTTTTCGCTGTAAGCCTCCCTTAGGAGCTTCTTTGCCTTTTACTTTCGGCGGAATCAGCGTTTATTTTTCGCTGTAAGCCTCCCTTAGGAGCTTCTTCGCCTTTTACTTTCAGCGGAATCAACGTTTATTTTTCGCTGTAAGCTCTGCATTCCCTTGGGAACGACTTTTGAGATTCTTCTTTTCTTTTTCCATTGCACTCGATGGTGCGTCATCAACTTTTACATTTACATTTTTTGGGGGATATCACTCCTATAGAATTGAAATAAGGAAAAGAAAAATTACATGTTGTGGCCCCATTAAAAACCTTTCTCCCCCTTTGGAAAGGAAAAGAGTGCCATAAGAAAAAACTAAAACAACAATAAAAAATAGAAAAGATTACATCAAATTACACATAATACCGCCGAAGCTCATCCGCATTCCACGATCTAGGAATGTCGTTGCCGTCCATATCCTTTAATCTGTAGGAACCGGGTCTTGACGAAGATACTACCAGAAAGGGGCCTTCCCATTTTAGTTGTAGTTTGCCCACTGTGTCTGGGTTGGCCACTCTTCGAAGCACCAAATGTCCTGGCTTAATGTTCTTCAACCGAACCTTTCTATCACGCCATTTTATTGTTTCGGCTTGGTATTTATTGATATTTTCCACAGCCTGGAGCCTGATCCCCTCTATAGCATCTTTGTCCACAGAACAATCAGTTTCGTCTATCGCCGAAGCCACTGTTCTTATTGATCCTGCCTTAGCCTCTTCTGGGGTTATTGCTTCATCACCAAACAACAATTTGAATGGTGTAAAACCTGTTGACCTTGATACTGTTGTGTTGTGGCTCCACACCACTTTAATTAATTCTTCTGGCCACTTTCCCCTTGGTTGATTGAATATTAACTTCATTATTCCTGTCATTATGATGCCATTAGCCCTTTCAACTAGTCCATTTGACTCGGGATGTCGAACTGACGCAAAATGGATCTTTGTGCCAATTTGGTCACAAAATTCTTTAAAAGCTTCGGAGTCAAACTGCATTCCATTGTCCACAGTGATAGCCTTCGGCACTCCGAAGCGACAAACAATGTTTTGCCAGAAAAACTTTTGGACAGTAACCGAAGTTATTGTGGCTAAAGGCTTTGCCTCAATCCACTTAGAAAAATATTCCACTGCCACTACAACATATCTTAAATTTCCTTGTGCTGGTGGTAGCGGACCTAACAAATCAAGGCCCCACCTTTGTAATGGCCAAGTGGGTTGTATTAACTGAGTTAGAGACGAAGGTTGTTTTTGATCTCTTGCACATTTCTGACAACCTTCGCACTTTTGGACTAGTTCTGCTGCATCCGAAGCTGCTTTTGGCCAATAAAATCCTTGGCGAAAGACTTTTCCCAGCAAAGGCCTAGATCCAATGTGAGATCCACACAAGCCTGCATGTATTTCCTTCATCAACTCTACACCTTTGGCTCTGGATAAACATTTGAGTAAAGGAGAGCAGACACCATGCTTGTACAGCTCCCCTTCTATTATTACATATGGACGAGCTCTTGCCTCTATTCTTTTGTTATAAGCTTCGTCATCTGAAAGGAAATTACCCTTAAGGTAAGAGATGATTTCAGTTCTCCAGTCTTCACTATAAACAGGAGATATGTTGAGGACCGCTCTTTCAAGAAGTTCAACCGAAGGTGCTTTTATTGTTTCAAAAAATACTTCCGAAGGTAAAGGCAGCCCCTGTGCTGCTGACTTGGCTAGCAAATCAGCATGCTCATTTTCTCCTCGAGGAATATTTTTTACAGAAAACCCTTCAAAGGAAGCTTCAATCCTTCGGACAGTATCCAGATACTTCTCAAGCTTCGGGTCTCTTGCCCTACAACTTTTGTCAATATGACCAGAGATAACCTGGGAATCAGTTTTAAGAACCGCCCTTCTGATTCCCATTGCCTTTAACTTCCGAAGACCCAAAAGTAAAGCTTCGTACTCAGCAATGTTATTTGTGCAGCTAAAATCAAGTCTTGCTGCGTAGCAAGTTTTAACTTTGGAGGGTGCGACCAAAACAGCAGCTGCTCTGGCTCAGAAGGTTCCCCAAGAACCATCGCAGAATACTGTCCATGCTTCGGCATCTTTATTTGCCTCTTCTACTTGAGCCCCTGGCGTTCAATCGACAATGAAGTCAGCTAACGCCTGGGATTGAATTGAAGATCTATGTACATAATCAATGCAGAATTCATTGAGTTTCGCAGCCCACTTTCCAGTCCTTCCAGTAGCTTCTCTATTTCTCATAATGTCCTTCAATGGTTGTGAAAAAGGGACAATTATATTGTATGCTTGGAAATAATGCCGAAGCTTTCTAGAAGCCATCAAATCAGCATATAACACCTTCTCCAATTCTGTATAATTTTTCTTTGATAAACTAAGAACTTCAGATACAAAGTATATTGGAGCTTGCTTCTTGATTTGCCCTTCAAGCTTCTCTTGGACAAGTGCCGCACTTACCGCTGAGTGCGAAGCTGCCACATATAACAACAGAGGAGCCCCTGGCGCTGGTGGAGTTAGCGTTGTTAGGTCTATCAAATATTGCTTCAGCTCTTCGAAGCCTTTCTGCTGGACCGGTCCCCATTGAAAAACTTCGGCTGTCTTCAGCACTTCGAAGAATGGTAAATTTCTCTCTGCTGATCTAGATATGAATCTATTGAGAGATGTCAGTCTTCCTGTCAATCTTTGAGCCCCCTTCTTTGTACTGGGTGGTTCCATTCAAAGGATAGCTTCGATTTTATTTGGATTAGCCTCAATCCCTTTTGTTGAAACTAGGCAGCCAAGAAATTTTCCTTTCTTCACTCCGAAGACACATTTTTCTGGATTCAACTTTAAACCGGCCTGTCTGAAATTAGCGAAGGTTTCCTGGAGGTCAGTAATGTGGTTCTCTTGCTTCGTGCTTTTTACAATGATATCATCAACATAAGTTAACACATTTTTGCCTATCTGAGACTGAAGAACCTTCGCTGTCATTCTGCTGAAGTTTCCTCCAGCATTCTTGAGCCCCTCAGGCATCCAAAGGTAACAATATGTTCCACTAGGGGTTATGAAGCTAGTCTTCGGCTCATCCTCCTTCTTCATCCAGATTTGATGATAGCCTGAATAACAATCCAACAGACTCATAAGCTCTGATGAAGCTGCTGCATCAACTAAGGAATCTATCCTAGGCAATGGAAACTCGTCCTTCGGACAGGCCTTGTTGAGATCAGTAAAATCAATACACATCCTCCATTTACCATTAGCCTTTTTTACCATGACAGTGTTAGCCAGCCATTCTAGGTATTTTACTTCTCTGGTAACTCCAGCACTGAGAAGTCTTTTCACTTCATTTCGAGCACCTTCAGCCTTGTCATCAGACATCTTCCGAAGCCTCTGCTTTCTGGGTCTGAAGGATGGATCAACATTAAGCGAATGCTCAATAACATCCCTGTTAACTCCGCAAAGATCATTAGCCGACCATGCAAAGACATCTTTGTTGTTGAACAAGAATCTTATCAAGGTTTTCTCTTGTTCCTCAGACAATTGAGATCCTAGCAGCACCTTCTGCTCTGCGATATCTTCACATAAAAGCATGGGTTTCGGCTGATCGGCCGAAGCAGACTTCTCCCTTCTATGCTTGTACTGCTCACAAGCTTCGGCTTCATCTATGTTGTGGATTGCCTTTGAATCAGTCCAATTCCCTTCGGCCTTTCTGGCGGCTTCCTGACTCCCATAAATTGCAATAGGTCCCTGATCCGAAGGTATCTTCATGCAAAGATATGCTGGATGAAGTATTGCTTCGAAAGCATTGAGTGTTCCGCGACCAATGATAGCATTGTAAGGATACTCCATGTCAACAATGTCAAACACAATTTGCTCAGTCCTTGTGTTGTTGACAAATCCGAAGGTCACTGGCATGGTAATCTTCCCAAGTGCTACAATCTGCCGCCCTCCGAAGCCACAAAGAGGGTGCGTAGCATCATGGATCTTGTCTTCGGGCTCTTGCATTTGTCTGAAAGCCTTAGCAAATATGATATCTGCTGCACTGCCTGTATCAACCAAAACATTATGGACCAGAAATCCTTTGATCACACAAGAGATAACCATAGCATCATTGTGTGGGTAATCCTTGAGCTGAAGATCCTCTTGAGAAAAGGTAATTGGGATGTGAGACCATCTTGATTTGATGAAGGGTCGTTGTACCCCTACATGCTGTACTCTTCGCTGTGCCTCCTTCTTCTGCTTCTTGTTGGCCGGCTCTGAACATGAACCGCCTGTTATCGGGAGAACTAGCTTCGGGGCCGAAGCAGTTCCAGCTTGATTCTTGACCGAAGCCATCAGCTCAAACAAGTGGAAGTGAGTTGACCAGAGGTGGGCGCCAATGTTGGGGACTTGTTCTCAAATGCTATGAATTAAGAACAAGGCAACATAAAATGTTAAATATTAATGTCCTTCGTCCGCTGAAGCATTATATCCCCAAGGATTTAATGAACTTCGGACGAAGACCATGAGTGAGATGTTACGAAGGTCATACCTTCGTAAGTAAACTTACAAAATAAAACGGATTAATATATCAAACATGAAACACTAAAGATAAATGTATCAGAAATAAGCAACATTATTCACATATTTTATTATTTGATCATAAAAAATGTCAGAACGTAAAGTTTGAGTACAATTATACCTTCTCCCTGACAGATGATAATTCCCGAGCAATGCGTTTGCAATTACCGGAATCCATGAACATTAAAGGAATACTGTTCACTATTTATAGGCAAAGGACGCAGCCTGTGAGAAATTACAATCATGTCCCTCATAAAAGTTTACAATATTGACTCAGACCCTTATGGGCTAAAATGTCATTCTATCTTTAAGTCGGTTCGATCCTTCGTCTTCGGGCATGCTGCAACACCGAAGCTTTATGAGTGGTAGCTTCGGTCACCATGTATAAGCAGCTTTAGCCGAAACTGTTTCTTCTTGCAGGACCTTTGGCGACGAAGCATGACCCCAATAGTAGGGTATAGTGGTCACCCTGAGTTACGTAAGCGTGAGCATGTCACACCACCTTAAGTTGTTGCCGACTTAAGTCGATTGCTCCGTTAGTAGGGTATAGTGGTCACCTTGAGTTAAGTAAGCATGCAGGTTGATAGTAAACAGTTTGAGTGCCTTTGAGAATGAAGTCTTTTTTATGGATGATGTATTTCCCAATTTACAGAATACAAGGTTGTCCCATTAGCTTTAGAAATCTAGCTAGGGGTAAAACTTCTTAAGATGTTCTATATTCCATGAGTCCCAATTTCCGTGCCGTCCATTTGAGTAAGACGATATAATCCAGGCCGAGTGACTTCCGCTACTATGAATGGCCCTTCCCATAGTGGCGATAACTTGTGTCGTCCCTCCCCCGTTAGAATTCGGCGGAGGACGAGTTCTCCCACTGCGAAGGATCGATACCGTATGGCCTTATCATGATAGCGCCTCAGAGTTTGCTGGTACCGGGCTGACTGAATCACCGTATTCAACCGTTCCTCTTCTAGTATATCAACATCCTCCAGCCTAGTAGCTTCAGCTTCAGCTATGTTTTCGAAGATCAATCTTGGTGCCCCAAACTTGAGATCAGCAGGTAGCACTGCCTCCGAACCATAGACCATGAAGAAGGGAGTGTTTCCATGAAAAGCTCGGCTGGGTTGAGTTCTTAGGCTCCAGACCTCATACGACAACTCTCTGATCCACTTTCCTGCGAACTTTTCATTCTTGTCGAAGACTTTCTTTCTGAGCACTTCCAATATCATCCCGTTGGCTCTTTCTACTTGCCCGTTGGCTCTTGGGTGCGCCACCGAGGCATATTTGATCTGAATGTTTTTTGTTCACAGAAATCGAAGAATTCTGAACTTGTGAAATTGGATCCCAGGTCAGTTATGATACTATTCGGTATCCCGAACCTGAATATTATGTCTTGTATGAATTCCACTGCCTTAGCTGAAGTTAGAGAAGCAATGGGCTTGAACTCTATCCACTTAGTGAATTTATCGATAGCAACCAGTACGTGAGTGTATCCTCCTTGAGCTTTCTTGAAAGGTCCAATCATATCGAGTCCCTAGCACGCGAACGACCAGGTTACAGGTATGGTTTGCAGTTGCTGTGCTGGTAGATGCTGTTGTTTTGATAAGTACTGACAGGCTTCACACCTCTGGACTAACTCAGCTGCATCACTCTTTGCCGTTGGCCAGTAGAAACTAGACCTGAAGACCTTCCCAACCAAAGTCCTTGATGCTGCGTGTATCCCGCATTGCCCAGCATGAACCTCATCTAGCAGTTGCTTCCCTGTAGCCGAAAGAATGCATTTCATGAGGACTCCTGATGCGCCCCTTCTGTATAGTGTTTCCCCAATGAGAGTGTAATGAGCTGACTGCCTTGCAATTCGCTCTGTTGTATTTTTGTCATCTGGTTCTTCCTCATTCTTTATGTACCTGATGATCGGCTCCCTCCAGCCATCAGGATCTGACTCTGGTTGGCTCAGAATATTGCATTATTCTACCCGATCTAGTGAAATGCTCGGGTACAGTATTTCCTGGACAAAAACTCCAGGCAGGACCTGAGTCCGACTGAATCCTAGCTTGGACAATGCATCAGCTGCCGTGTTGCGGTCTCTCTCCACATGATGAAATTCCAAACCTTCAAACTTGTCTTCTAGCTTTCGGACGGCAGTGCGGTATTTCCCCATGGAATCATTCGAGCAGTCCCATTCTTTGTTTATCTGACTTATGACCACCAGAGAATCCCCTTATACCATCAGTTTCTTGATGCCCAGAGATATGGCAATGTTCAGTCCATGAAACAAAGTTTCGTATTCTGTTGCATTGTTGGACGCTGGGAATAGCAATTGAAGAGCATATTTGAGTTGTTCACCTCCAGGTGCAATGAAGAGGATCCCTGCACCTGCCCCCTGCAGTTTCAACGAGCCGTCGAAACACATTCTCCATACTTCTGCAGTTTCCGGGTTATCTGGCACTTGTTGCTCGGTCCATTCGGATACGAAGTCAACTAGTGCTTGAGTCTTGATTGCAGTACGAGGTCGAAACTCAATATCATGAGCTCCCAGTTCACAGACCCACTTGGCTATTCTTCCGTTGGCTTCTTTATTGTGGAGAATATCCCCTATTGGAAATCCAGTGACTACTATGACTTTGTGATCGTTGAAGTAGTGACGGAGTTTGTGTGCAGTTAGAAGTACTGCATACAATAGTTTCTGAACTTGAGGGTATTTCTTCTTCGAGGGATCCAGGACTTCACTGATGAAATAGACAGGATGTTGCACTGGGTACACGTATCCTTCTTCCGCTCGCTCGACTACCAACGCGGTGCTCACCACGTGAGTCGTGCAAGAGATGTATAACAACAGATCTTCAGCCGGTTGATTCAGCGTGGCTTGGCGCGACGGTTTTAGCACTGGTGGTGTTGTCAGGAATTTCTCCAGTGCGTCTAGAGCTTCCTGAGCCTCTGAAGTCCATTGGAATTTGTCTACCTTCTTGAGCAACTTATAGAACGGTAGGCCTTTTTCCCCTAGCCTTGATATGAATCTGCTTAGAGCTGCCATGCATCCGGTAAGTCTTTGTACTTTCTTCTGTGATCGTGGTGCTTCCATTCTCATGATAGCCTCGATCTTTTCTGGATTGGCCTCAATTCCCCGGTGGCTAACAATAAAACCGAGCAATTTTCCTGCTGGTACTCCGAAGACGCATTTTCGGGATTAAGTTTCCATCGATATCGCCATAGACTGTTGAAGACCATCTGTAAATCTTCAATGAAATTTTCTGAGTCTTCTGTCTTGATCACCACATCGTCCACATAAGCTTCCACACGCTTGCCCCAGTGGTCGACTAAGCATGACTGAATAGCCCTCTGGTAAGTCGCTCCAGCGTTTTTGAGGCCGAACAGCATGGAGGTATAGCAGAAGGCTCCGAACGGGGTGATGAATGCTGTTTTTTCCTCGTCTTCTTTCGCCAGGCTGATCTGATAATACCCGGAGTAGCAATCCAAGAAAGATAACATAGAACATCCAGCGGTCGAGTCTACCACCTGGTCTATTCTAGGAAGTCCGAAGGGATCCTTCGGACAGTGCTTGTTGAGATCCGTATAATCGACGCACATGCGCCAATCCACTTTATTCTTTTTGAGTACAAGAACAGGATTTGCTAACCACTCGGGGTGTAACACTTCTCTAATGAATCCGGCCGTGACCAAGCAAGCCAACTCTGCTCGGATGGCTTCTCTCTTATGAGGCGTGAAGCGACGTAATTTTTGTCGGATCGGCCTTGCCTGGGGGTAAACCTTCAATTTGTGCTCGGCCAGTTCTTTCGGGACTCCCGGCATATCCGCAGGTTGCCATGCGAATACATCTCGGTTATCTTGCAGGAACCGGATGAGCGCGCTTTCCTATTTGTCATCCAGGCTGGAACTGATGATGGCCGTCTTGCGCTCATCGGTGAACCCGAGATTGATTCTCTTGGTTTCTTCGGTCAGCCGCATAGAGGTCACGGCTTGAGCTTCATTCGCGGGTACCACGAGGTCTTCCTCAAGCTTTGAGATCGCCTGCGCAGAAGAAGTCGCCGATGGTTTGGTGGTGAGGGCCGCCTGAATGGCCACTCGGAAACATTCTGCGACGCCTTAGAAGTCAGCGCGCACAGTTATGATTCCTTGTGGTCCTGGCATCTTCAATATCATGTACGCATAGTGTGGAATGGCCATGAACTTTGCTAATCCTAGCCTGCCGATGATGGCGTTGTACCTGCAGTCGAAGTTTGCCACCTCGAACCTCAGGAACTCGGTTCTGTAGTTTTCTGGAGTTCCGAAGGTGACCGGCATGTAGATGTGTCCCAGTGGATATTCTCCTTCAGTCGGCACGATGCTGAAGAAAGGAGTGTCCGACTCATGGAGCTCTTTGAGGGGAACTCCCAAGCCTTGAAGAGTTCAGGGAAAGGTGACGTTGATGCTGCTTCCCCCGTCCACTAATACCTTCTTTACCGTGCTCTCTCAGATCACCGGATCGACGAGGAGCGGGTACTTGCCCGGGTGGTCGAAGTTGAGCCATTGATCTACCTGGGTGAAGGTGATCAGGTGTTCAGACCATTGATACGGGGCAGGAGGACCAGTGGTTGCCACCAATATCTGACAGTCGTTGAGCTTTTGTTGCCTTTTGCTTTCTTGCGACCCATGTCCGCCGAAGATGATGTTGACTTCTCTGTCGACACGAGGGAAGGCTCCACCTCCTCCCTCCTCCTGCCATTGGGGCTATCGAGGTTCTCCAGGTCCTCCTCGTGGCAGGGGGGGAGGCAGAGGTTGGAAGGGTCAGCCGTTCCCCACGGAATGCTTGAAGTCTCTGCAGTTTCGGAGGGTGTGGCGCATGTCCTTGTGGTACGGGCACTGGGCATCGAGGATGTCGTCCAGCGTGCATTTGCCTCCACGAGGTCCTCCTCAGGCGCGAAATGCGGGTGGTCCGGCGGCGTGGACTTCTTCACGAGGCCTCCTTTCCCAACGTTTGTCGGGTTGTTGGTTTGTGTCGCGTCGTGGGACCGTCGGCGTAGGCTTTGTTCGTCCGATGAGGTCCTGAGCTCGTTCGTCGGCAGTGATGTAGAGGTCGGCTTCCCGGAACATCTACTCAGAGGTAGTTGGCGCTTTATGCAGTATGGCACGGACGAAGGCTGAGTCATTAGATCCCGGGTAGAAGTCTTCGATCACTGCTACTTCTGCGACCTCGGGGATACGATTCCTCATGGTCTGAAATCTTTTGAGATATGACCGGAGAGTCTCATCCCCTCGGCGCTTGATGGATTTGAGGTCCCATGGCTGCGTCGGTTTGTCGGAGAGAGATTGGAAGTTGGCGGTGAAGCACCAACTGAAATGGCTCTAGTCGTCGATGCAGTGTCGAGGTAGGTGTCGCAGCCATTGCAGTGCATCCTGCCCGAGAACGATAGGCAAGTACGGGGTCATCACGTCTTCGGTTGCCCTAGCAGCTCGAGCGGCGGTGGTGTAGACGGCCAGCCAGCCTCCCGGATCCTGCTTAGGCTCGTACTTGTCGACGTTGGAGACTTTGAAGTTTGGGGGCCATTGATTAGCCCTAAGGCGTGGAGTGAGTGCCGATACTCCACATGTGTCTTCCTGTCGTCGATGATGATACCTGTCCTAAGGAGGGGTGTTGTTATCGTGGTGCCTCGACCGTCCCCGGGCTGTGCCACTAGTCGAAGCCGTTGCCGACTTAGTTCTGGTGGCTTGACTCCGCGCAGGAATACCGTGATCCCAATCATATTCTTCCCGGTGCCGAATCTCGTTCTCATGTCGTCGTTCGCACGAGGCGTTGATGGAGCTCCATGCGTCTTGCCGACTGTTGATGGTGTGTCGTAGGTCTCTCGGCGGATGAGCGAGAGGTAGAAGGTGGTTGGCCACCCGAGTGAACAGCCGCCGATAGCCCTCGGCGTCTGGAGTCCCGGGGAGGCCATCGGCTATCCGAGCCAATACTCCACCAACTTCGCTCAGTGTGTTCATGGCTTGGGTGAAGTCGGGGTTCAGGTTGCGTCCGAAAAGTGTATTTTCTCGACGTTGCCTCGTTTCCTGCTCAGCCTGCTCTTGAGCTTGTCGACGGTCACGTCGTCGGGAATTCCTCCTTTCCTTGAAGACCCGTTCTTCTGGAGTTTCTCCTATCTCTGAGACCTCGTCTCGTGATATAGGCTGCACTGGGTCCCGCTCTCCGGCCTCATGGTGTCGCTGAATATTTCGGCATCGGTTCCTTCATCGGCAGGATTCCCGCTGAGGAGGTTCTTCCCCGGGCGCAGTTGGTTCATCATCGGAGACGGGGGTGACTCCACTCTCCCGATGAAGAGGACGTTGGGGTAGAATGGAACCGTTGTTGTGACGAGCCTCTTTCTGTTCTCCTTTGAGGACGGAGGCACCAAAAGAGCAGTTTGACAATTCTTTACCTTATTTGCTTCCTTTTTCCTTGTGATCTATGTCCATGCTTCCATCGGAGAGGTGGACAGCGGAGTTCTCCGGGTAGATGGACCCTCGGCTCCTAGCTTGCTGAAGGGGGTCTTTGCTTAGAACGCTGGAGGTTGTGCCTTTTCCTATTTTGCTCCGACTTTCCCAGAGATTTTTGAGGAAGATTTTCTCTTCGGTGGATCCGCGATGCGACGTAGAGTTCCTTCTTCATCTGCTACGGACGAAATGGTTCCGAAGCAGAACACGGACCTGGGGCGGAGGATGATCTTGTGCTAGAAAGTGATGGCTATTGAGCTAGCTTGGATCAGTGACACATCCCCTACCTAGCGCACCAGCTATCGACGTTTTAGGTCCGACCGCGCACCCAGGGTTGTCCCTTAGGGTGCTTTTTGGAGTAGGACGGTGTTACCGACTGTAGCTCGATGGTTCACGCTGGGTGCACGAGAGACAGTGGACAATTTTGTACAGGTTCAGATCACTTTGAGATGCGTAACACCCTATGTCCTGGCGTGTGTACTTTACATGGTGGATTACAAGGGGGCTCTCTAATGTCGAGGACATAGAGAGCTGGGTGGATGGCTAAGTAGTGAGATGCTTTCGAGGGGTGCCTCCTAGTCCTTATATACTTGACTGTGGGGCGTTACATGTGGATATGATAACAATACGAGCCTAAGTAATAGTAAACCGACTGAGTCTATCTTCCTATAATCCAGCCGACCTTCCCCTGCCCCGTTCCGATGTATGAGGCCCCTGTGCGGGAAGGTCGGGTCTCTGTTGTGGTCGCAATTCAAACTTGTCAGACCGTCTGGGCCTGCGCCGATCCGACCTTGTGTCAAACTGCTTCACTAGTCGTTCTTCCTCAGGCCCACCAAGGAATGACCTTGCAAATTATTGGGCCTACGGGCCTTTCGTGAGGTCTTTCATCCTTTCGATGGACCCGGGGGATATCCGTCCCCCACACTGAGCGACTCTACTAAAAATACATTTGATATTGAGTGCTTGTTAGTGATGGCTATCTTGCCCAAGCCTTTGACCTTGCCTTGGTTACCATCTCCAAAGATGATCGTATCCTGGGAATCCTTGTTCTTGACGTAGGAGGTGAACATCTTCTTTCCCCCCGTCATGTGGTTTGTGCATCCGCTGTCGATAATCCAGCTTGAGCCCCCGAATGCATAAACCTGCAAGGAATTTAAGCTTGGGTTTTAGGTACCCAACTCTTGTTGGGTCCTACAAGGTTAGTCACAAAAGTTTTTGGAACCCATATGCAAGTTTTGTATCCCTTGCATTTGGATCCCAACTTCCTAGAAACTACTTTTGCATTCTTGCATAAAAGTACAAAGGAAGCATTACAAGAATGGTAAATAGTAGTAGGACTTTTGCAAACTCTCCTAGGCGCATGAGACACGACATGATTATGCCTAGGCCTATTTCTACCATAAGCATAAGTAGAGCTAGAAGCAACCATAGCATGAGAAATATGATAACCAGGTAAAACATCATGATCATAGCATCTTTCATTATGCCTAGTAAATTTCCTATCATAAATATAGGCATGGTTGTTTTGAGAGCTACTAGCCATTGGGGCCTTGCCTTTCTCCTTGTTGAGAGCGGAGGTCCTTTGGCTTGTTAAGTTCTTGGTTTCCTTTCTAAAACCAAGTCCGTCCTTAATTGAGGGGTGCCTACCAACAGTGTAGGCATCCCTAGCAAATTTTAGTTTATCATAATCAACTTTGCAAGTCTTAAGTTGAGCATTAAGACTTGCCACCTCATTGTTTAATTTAGCAATAGAAGTAAGATGTTTATTACAAGCATCAACATCAAAGTCCTTACATCTATTGCAAATAATGACATGCTCTACACATGAACTAGTTTCATTAACTTTCTCTAGCTTAGCATTTAATTCATCATTTAAATTCTTGAAGCTAGATATAGATTCATGACAGGTAGACACTTCAGAAGATAGCAGTTCTTTCTTTTTAATTTCTAAAGCAAGAGATTTTTGAACATTAACAATTTTGTCATGTTCCTCATATAATATGTCCTCTTGCTTTTCTAGCAGTCTATCCTTTTCATTAAGAGCATCAATTAATTCATTTATTTTGTCTACTTTAGCTCTATCTAGTCCTTTAAACAAATCAGTGTAATCTACTTCATCATCGGAAGATTCCTCATCGCTAGAAGAAGAGTACTTGGGGGTATCTCGAATACGTACTTTCTTCTCCTTAGCCATTAGGCATGTGTGGCGTTCGTTGGGGAAGAGCGAAGATTTGTTGAAGGCCGAGGTAGCCAGTCCTTCATCCTCAGAGTCAGAGGAGGAGCAGTCGGAATCCCATTCCTTCCCGATGTGCGCCTCGCCCTTGGCCTTCCTGTAGTTCTTCTTCTTCTCCCTCTTTCCGTGCTTTTCTTGTCCCTGGTCATTATTATTATCGGGGCATTGGGCTATGAAATGACCAGTCTTACCGCATTTAAAGCAGGAGCTCTTTCCCCTTGTTTTATTCTTGTTGGGGTACTCCTTGCATCCTTTTAGCGCGGTCTTGAAACGCTTGATGATAAGCGCCATCTCATCTTCATTTAGCCCGGCAGCCTGCACTTGTGCTACCTTGCTTGGCAGTGCCTCCTTGCTACTTATTGCTTTGAGAGCAACGAGCTGCGACTCGTAGATGGGCAGTAGACCATTTAGGGCATCGTCCACGTATCGCGCCTCCTTCACCATCATGCGCCCACTCACGAATTTTCCAAGGATCTCCTCGGGCATCATTTTGGTGTACCTGGGATTTTCACGAATAAGGTTGACAAGATGGGGGTCAATAACAGTAAATGACCTGAGTATGAGTCGGACGACGTCATGATCCGTCCATCTTGTGCTTCCATAGCTTCGGATTTTGTTGACCAGGGTTTGAGCCTGTTGTATGTTTGTGTTGGCTCCTCTCCCCTGATCATCGCGAACCTCCCTAGTTTGCCCTCCACCAGTTCCATCTTAGTGATCATGGTGGCACCATTTCCCTCATGTGATATCTTGAGGGTGTCCCAGATTTGTTTGGCGTTGTCCAAGCCGCTAACCTTGTTATATTCATCCCTGCACATAGATGCTAGCAAAACAGTAGTGGCTTGGGCATTTTTATGAATTTGTTCATTTATAAAAACAGGATTATCCGTACTATCAAAATGCATCCCATTTTCCACAATTTCCCAAATGCTAGGATGAAGAGAAAACAGGTGACTACGCATTTTATGACAACAAAATGAGTAGTCCTCTCCATCAAAGTGTGGGGGTTTTCCAAGGGGAATAGAAAGTAAATGGGCATTTGAATTATACAGAATACGGGAATAATCAAAGGAGTAGTTTTTATTAACCGTCTTTTTCTTGGACGAGGAGTCATCATCATCGTCCCTTGGTGAAGAAGAGGAGGCATCGCTGTCGTAGTAGATGATCATCTTGATGCGCCTCTTCTTCTTCCCGTCCCTCTTCTTGTGACTCGAGCCTGAGTCAGTGGGCTTGTTGTCTCTTGGCTCGTTGAAGAGGGACTCCTTCTCCTTGTTGTTTACCACCATCCCCTTCCCTTAGGATCCATCTCTTTGGGCGGTTAGTCCCTTAGATGAAGAGTATGGCTCCGATACCAATTGAGAGCACCAAGAGGGGGGGGGGGTGAATAGGTGATCCTGTAAAATCAAATACTAAATAGCCACAAACTTGATTATTTAAGTGTTAGTGTGACCAAGTTGCTATGGAGCGAGCTCTTGCGAACAAAACAATCACAGATAAGCAACATAAGAGACACGCGATTTTTATCCTATGGTTCGGCCAAGTAACACTTGCCTACTTCCATGTTGTGGCGTCCCAATGGACGAGGGTTGCACTCAACCCCTTTCAAGCGATCCAATGATCGACTTGAATACCACGATCTTTTCTTTGAGATTGTTTTCCCGTTTGCGAGGTATCT
This sequence comes from Zea luxurians, assembly GCA_029449295.1. Taxonomy (NCBI): domain Eukaryota; kingdom Viridiplantae; phylum Streptophyta; class Magnoliopsida; order Poales; family Poaceae; genus Zea; species Zea luxurians. The sequence goes on along the minus strand of JAOPSE010000019.1, from coordinate 19,762,543 downwards.
CCACAAGTTGGAGCCTCTCGCCCTTACAAAGTTATGATCACAAGAAGCACAAGAGTAAGGAAGGGAGAATGACACACGCAAGACTCAAATCCGCAGCACACACACGCACACAAGCCAAGACTTAAGCTCGAAACGCAGCACAGTGAGTTCACAACTCAAACGGAGCTCAAATCACTAACACAATCGATCAAATGCGTGGAGATGGAGTTTGGGAGTCTTATGATGCTTCTTGAATGCTTGGTTTCTTGCTCCATGCGCCTAGGGATCCCTTTTATAGCCCCAAGGCAGCTAGGAGCCGTTGGAGTTCAACTTGGAAGGCAATTCTTGCCTTCTGTCGAGTGGTGCACCGGACAGTCTGGTGCACCACCAGACAGCTACTGTAGCACTCCGGTGCGCGATTCCTTTCTTGGCACTGTTTCTAGCACTTAGATAAACATGTTAGTATTTAAAACAGTTTACTAAGTCTAGAAACATACCTTGTTCTTTGATTTGCACTTCTCACACATTTAGCACATAAGAACTCAAACAGTATGTGTTGGGCATCTAATCACAAAACAATTATAGAAATTGTCCCAAGGGCACATTTCCCTTTCAGTAATAGCTCTTTGTGGATCTTCGTTTTTCTCATAGGAGGAGAACATCCTTTTCTCCCATGTCATGTGGTTTGTGCATCCGCTGTCGATTATCCAACTTGAACCCCTAGATGCATAAACCTGCAAAACAATTTAGGCCTTGTTCTTAGGTACCCAAACAGTCTTGGGTCCTTTGACGTTAGAAACAAGCACCTTGGGAACCCAAACACAAGTCTTTGAACTCTTGTGTTTGCCCCCAACATATTTGGCAACTACTTTGCTTAATTTGTTAGTTAAAACATATGAAGCATCAAATGTCTTAAATGAGATTTTATGCTCATTTGATGCAGTAGGAGTTTTCTTTTTAGGCATTTTAACATGTGTAGAATGCCTAGAGCTAGAAGCCTCATTTTTATACATAAATGCATGATGAGAAGCAGTGTGAGGTTTTCTAGCATGAATTCTCCTAATTTTATGTTCATGATAATTAGTAGGATACAAAATGTAACCTTCATTATCCTAAACCATGGGAGCTTTGCCCTTTACAAAGTTAGACAGTCTTTTAGGGACATTGAGCTTGACATTGCTTCCCTGTTGGAAACCAATGCCATCCTTAATGCCATGGCGTCTCCCATTATAGAGCATACTTCTAGCAAATTTAAACTTTTCATTTTCAATTTTATGCTCATTAATTTTAGCAGTTAATTGAGATATATGATCATTTTGTTGTTTAATTAGAGCAAGGTGATCATTTATTGCATCAACATTGACATCTCTACATCTAGTACAAATAGAAACATGCTCGACAGTAGATGTAAAGCATTTTTTACTTTAACATGTTTTTTGTTTTATTTAATAAGGAAGTCCTCTTGGCTTTCCAAGAGATCATCCTTCTCATGAATAGCTTCTATTAATTCATTTAATTTTTCCTTTTGTTTCATGTTGAGGTCGGCAAAAAGAGTAAGTAAATCATCTTCATCTTCACTAGAGCTACCCTCATCACTAGGTGTTGTATATTTGGGGGTGGCTCTAGATTGTACCTTTTTCTTGCCGTCCTTAGCCATGAAGCATTTGTGGCCGACGTTAGAGAAGAGGAGGCCCTTGTTGATGGCGATGTTGGCGGCGTCCTCGTCGGAGGAGGAGTCGGTGGAGCTCTCGTCGGAGGAGGAGTCGGTGGAGCTCTCGTCGGAGTCCCATTCCTGACATACGTGGGCATCGCCGCCCTTTCTCTTGTAGCACCTCTTCTTTTCATTCTTCTTCCCCTTCTTGTCATCATCCATGTCACTTTTACTAGACATAGGACATTTAGCAATAAAATGACCAGGCTTACCACATTTGTAGCACACCCTTTTGGAGCAGGGTTTGTAGTCCTTCCCCTCCTATGCTTGAGGATTTGGCAGAAGCTCTTGATGATGAGCGCCATTTCCTCGTTGTCGAGCTTGGAGGCGTCGATTGGAAGCCTACTTGGTGTAGACTCCCTCTTCTCTTCTTCCGTTGCCTTGAATGCAACAAGTTGCACCTCGGGTGTGGAGGTGGCGCCTTGCTCCAAGTTGACAATGTGTTTGGAGTCTTTGATCAAAAGTTCAAAGCTCACAAACTTGCCAATAACCTCCTCAGGAGACATTAGTTTATATCTAGGATCCCCACGTATTGATTGAACTTGAGTAGGATTACGAAAAACGAGGGATCTTAGAATAACGTTGACCATTTCATGGTCATCCCACTTGGTGCTCCCGAGGTTGCGCACTTGGTTGACCAAGGTCTTGAGCCGGTTGTACATCGCTTATGGCTCCTCTCCCTTGTTGAGGACGAATCGACCGAGCTCTCCCTCGATTGTCTCCCGCTTGGTGATCTTGGTCACCTCGTCCCCTTCGTACGCGGTCTTGAGCACGTCCCAAATTTCTTTGGCACTCTTCAACTGAAGTGCCCCAGATCCTCTAGGACTCAAATGTGATACAATTACTAGTCCCAGGAGGCTAGTAAACATATTTATACATCAGATGATTCTAGATATGCTTAAACGAGACAGACCTATAAAGGTGGCAATCAACTTTAAGAGTTGGTCCACAACTCGGGACATATCATTAGAGTGGGGCTGAAGTAGCCCGATATACGCAGCAAAGCAAATCAGCGGTCCAACAGCCATAGGCAAGGTTGGGAACAGTCGTAACTCTTACTCGATCTCCTTTTTCTGAAAACAACAAATAAGCAAGGGTGAGTACAAACGTACTCAGCAGCCCACCTTCACCCGTGGAATGGGGAAATCAAATATAATGCAAGGAATATGTGGAGCTCAAGATATTTTGCAGAAACAGCAATATTTTATGTAGGGTTGTTTTGTAAAACATTTTGTATTTTTTCAAAGCGCATCCTCTTCCAAAGGAGCAGGAAGTTTTTCAATATAGAATAAAATCCCCTAGACTAAACCATCTAGGTATCTCAGCAGTTTCCCACTGGTTTTCATTTTCAAAAACAGCTACTGGACTTCTCGTCCACCATAGCTCACGGCTCAACCGCCGGACCTTTTAAAAACCACTTTTCTCAAATGCACCCCTTTTTTGAAAACAAAACACTAATTGTCATACAACACCAGACTCGTCCATTCCTGTGGACACAAACTATTCTAATAGATTTGAAACTCTGCGTAGAGGGGTACACTTTACCCACTAGTCCGGTTTCTACGATCTCACCGTCGTGAGACCCGAATGCCGAATCTCTTTCTTTCCTCACACGTCCTTACCTTAACGGTTATACCAGAAGGATTCAGGCCACCGCCATGTCCAAACCAGACAAAACATTCCCCCTCCTTATCCTCCCGGTGCTCCCCAGCCTTCATAACCCTGGGGTTTGGACCGTACGAGTTCAGATTGAGTGACTGCCCATACAGTCTCGAGTGGTTGTACTTATCATGAGTATAGGTAGTTGTTGGGGGCCTTCGTCCTCCGAAGGTCCTCAAAAACATGAATTGACAATGTTTCCCAAGTGGACTATGTGAACAGGTGCTTTCGGATTCAGAACTATGAATATGAAGTACGGTCAAGACGAAGCCTGAACCAGACGAAGGACAGGCTGATTACCAAACTCTGCGAAGGGAGGTGCATAGCCGAAGCCGTGCGCAGGGAAGCTTCGGCGCGATAGCAGAAGGGGGAACCGACTTAAAGATGAAAAGACTACGTGGACCTTAACAGATTTCCATAAGTCATTGAGAAATGTAATGGACATGGATGTAATTTTACGTGGGCTGTGTCCCTCGTCTATAAATAGGTGAACAGTACTCCCGTACTGGACACGCTGACTTGGCATTTGCTTTTGCGTCACGCTTGTACTTTTACCTTCTCTCAAGACCGAAGGTACATTTGTAATTTGAAATCATTTCTATTTTCTCATGTTAATAAAATAGAAATGAATCTATGATGATGATTAAATCATATTTCATGTTTTATATGATTCCTTCGTCATTATTTGTTGTATTTACGAAGGTATGTCTCTTGTAACCTTCGTCCGAAGCACATTATATCCTGAAGGGAAATAATGTTCCGAAGGACGAAGGATCTTATCACTTAACACTTTTTATGTTGCCTTGTTCTCAATTGGAAGCATTTGAGGACAAGTCCCCAACATTGGCGCCCACCTCCGGTGAACTCACTTCCACTTCGAGTTTTCTTTGAACACCTTCGGAAGCCATAGACCTTCGCTATGGCACCGAAGAAAGCTTCAGCGGCTGGGGCTGCGGCACTGCAACCACTGGACCCCAACCAGGAGACCGTCTCTCTCCGGGAAGCCCGAAGCCAGAAGAGGAAGGCCGTCAGCCCGACGCTTCAGGAAGATAAACTAGACCAAGAAATCAGGGATATGGAGATGCTTCACCAACAGGTGCAGAGGAAAAAAGAGAAGATGGCCAGGCTAGCTGAGCTCCAAAGGCAGATAGACGAAGCTTCTGAAGAAGTCCGTCATCTTACCCATGATGAACAAGACCGAAGGCCTCAACAAAAAGACCTTCGTCAGGAGGGTTTCTACAACGAAGATGACTGGTATGAAAATTTCCATCATGAAAATTTTGTTTTCGATGATGCTTCTCCTCTGTCTGCTGAGCTGCAGGCTACACCTTGGCCTTCGTCCTATAAGCCACCCCAGCTTCCCATGTTTGATGGCCACTCAGACCCGAAGCAGTTCTTGATGAGCTACGAAGCAACAGTGTCTTCGTATGGGGGCAATGCTGCAGTCATGGCAAAGTCTTTTGTTATGGCTGTCAGGAGTGTTGCCCAGACCTGGTATTCCTCCCTTCGACCAGGAACGATCACTTCATGGCAGAAGCTGAAGGATATGTTGTTAACTAGCTTTCAAGGGTTTCAGACGAAGCCGGTCACTGCTCAGGCTTTGTTCCAGTGCATTTAGGACCACGAAGAATACCTTCAGGCGTATGTCAGAAGGTTCTTGCGTTTGAGGGCGCAGGCGCCAACCGTGCCCAACGAGATTGTCATCGAAGCCATGATCAAGGGGCTCCGTCCTGGGCCTGCAGCACAATACTTTGCTAGGAAGCCTCCTCAAACTCTGGAGAAGCTGCTCCAAAAGATGGACGAGTACATTCGTGCTGATAACGACTTTCGCCAAAGAAGGGAGGAGGCCCTCAGATTCTCTGAGATGACCAGGGGCTTCGGAGGAAGATTTTATCCGAGGCATGTCAGGTCCATCCACAACACTCAAAATGATGATAAGGGGAGTCAACAGAACAGGCCGCAGTGCTCCTCACAAGCTTCGGGGCAACAGCAAACCTTCTTCCGGCTACCAGCTCCAAGAGGCAGAGGCGCCAGGGGCTTCGGCGGGAGATTTGGAGATCAACCAAGGAGGATATTTTGTTTATTCTGTGGTGAGAACAAGGGTCACACCACCAGGATGTGCCATGTCACCATCCAGAAACAAAAGGAGCTAGCAGAAGCTGCAGCGCAACAGGGCCAGCCGAAGCAGGTCATGCATACTGCTTCGTACCATCAGCCTTATATCCCGGAGTATGTGGGCAACCACCCTGCAGTTTCTGTAGCTTCGGCAAGTCAACCTCAAGCTTCATGGCAGCAGCTCCCGCCTCCACCTCCGCTGCAACAAGGCCAACAGCCAGAAGGGAGCCAATATGCTCCGCATCAAAGGGATATCAGAGAGCAATTTGAAGCTCGCACAGTCAACAGTACTGTGCCAGAGTCGAAGCACATTTATTGACAGATATCCTATTTTTTGATAGCAGTTTTTTCCGTTCAAGTTCTATTTTCTGTGTAATAAAGAACATTTCAGTTTTCATATAACAATTTTGAGATTGGTTATGAGGAAAACCTATCTTCTCCACAGGTTTAAGTGGCTGAAGCTTAAAAATTTGCGGTAACAAGGAGGACTTTCGGATTATTAAAAATCTTTCGAAGCAATAAAAAGTCGTTCTAAGGAACGCAGAGTAAGTTGCCGAAGTTACAAAAAGCCGTTCCAAAGGGAGCGCAGCGTAAGTTTTTTGCTCCAAAGACGTTCCTAAGGGAATGCAGAGCATACAGCGAAAAGTCAACGCTGATACCGCCTAAGTAAAAGGCGAAGAAACTCCAAAGACGTTCCTAAGGGAATGCAGAGTTTATACCGCCTAAGTAAAAGGCGAAGAAACTCCAAAGACGTTCCTAAGGGAATGCAGAGTTTATACTGTCTAAGTAAAAGACGAAGAAGCTCCAAAGACGTTCCTAAGGGAATGCAGAGCTTACGAATAAATTTTGTGTGTAACTTCGGAACAAATGTCATTTGCATAACATAACATCATCACATCATTTTGCATAGCATAAGCATCATACATCATATTGCATTTGGCAAGAGAAGGAAACAATATCAACCTTCGAAAGGATGCTTTGAGAAAGTGGCATCGAAGTTGTATAGCTTCGGAATACAGCTTCGGAGAATATTTTTACGAAGCATGGACGGGCTTTATCAGAGCAATACTGAAATTGTATAGCTTCGGATAATGTTTTCACGAAGCATGGATGTGATTCATCAGAATAATTTTAACGAAGAATGTCTTCTTCACGAAGCATGAAAAGAAGGGAAGGTGTTTTTTCGCCGAAGGCTCAAAAATGGTATGTATGTAGAGTTTCATGCATCGTAAAGAATTGAATAATGAAAAGAGACTTGTATATTACATTTAAATGTACAAAATGTTACATAGATTACACTCTACATGTTTTTTCCAAATAGCATCTAGTCTTCTCTTAAAACTGCTTCGGCGGCCTCATTTAAAAGTTGATCAACAACTTTATCCATGATAGCTTCAGCCATTTGCTTAATTTCCTCGTCCCCTTTTGTATGAGGATCAGCGAGCGATCCAGCAGGTTCTGAGGGAAGAGAGTATTTCTACATTACTATTGCAAATCACGAACGAAGTTACAACATAATGAGAACGACTAATTAATACCTAATTTCCCTTCGGGCTCTGTACTTCTTTCGGCAGCTTCTGCCACCTTCCTTGCATCGTGGATGCCTTTTTCGCTCCTTTGAATTATCTCTTGCGCCATTTCCCGGCCGCCATTGTCCCAGATATCAGTAAAGAATTTACCGCCAACCATGCTTGCTTCGGTCGACGGATCTTTAATGTCTTCAGAGGACAGAGCAGCTTCGGACTGGGCTAAAGATTTTATATGTTCACAACCTTTTTTCTCTAGAACAGCAGCAACTCCTCTGGCACCTGAGAAAGCACAGATGTCGCCGCGGCTGCTTAGGATTTCCTCGAAGGCTTCTGCTTCGTGGCTGATCCAGTCCAGTGGACCTTCGGGATTGCCTCTTGGAAAATTTTCTTCGCTAGAAAACGCGCCAACGCTGGCGAAGCTGGATTTTATCCTCTTGACGCATTCTACAGATTTGACATAGCATTTCCTCTGAAACGCGCGAAGCTCCTTAACTCTTAATTCCAATTTATTAACCATATGATCACTAAGTTCCCGTTTTGTTTTCTCGAGCACGCGCTCCTCTTTAGCTCTAGCCAGCTGTTTCTGAAGATCTTTAATCTCGCGTTTTTGGGCTTCGGCCTGGGTTTTTGAAGTAGCTTCGTCCTTTTTTACTTTATCTATCAGCGTAAGCAGAATTTTGTCCTTTTCCAGAGCTTCGTTTCTCAATTTGATAACTTCGGAGCGCAAATTGTTGAACGCAATCTCATAGCTTTCATCTTCGGCGTTTTTTTGGGCTCTTAATGCGTTGCTTAAAATTAAGCCCTATACGAAAAAGAATCCATATAAGAGTAAAGGAATGAATTACGTATTAAAAAAGTTTTTTCAAACGCTTAATTCCCGTACCTTTAGGCTATTGTATGCAAGACTGTCTGCGAGATCCTCTTTAGACATGGCGCTTAATCCAGCTTCGAGCTTCGGGAAGCCTATACTCCTTGCCATCTCTCGGCAGACAGATAGTTCTTTATTATCAGGTAGGCAGTATAAGAAGTCATCTTCATTCGTCCCATTGAATATTACTGCCCCCTTCGGATATTTTAGCTCCTTCGCGTAATGGTTGGCTTCATGAGTTTCTCCTTCAGATAGTTTTTTCCCCGAAGCATGTCGTATGATGTAATCACACATGCTGGCAGACGCCTCGGGGATGGCAGTGTCAGTTTCTTCAACTAAAACTGGTTCTGGTATTTTTATTGCTTCGGCTTCCAAAGGTTGCTCCTTGTAGGGCTCTGAAGGCCCAGCTTCAGCTTCAGCTTGTTGCGTCGAAGCCTCAGTAGAAGCTTCAGCAACTTCAACACTCTTTTTTGGAGTTGTGCTTGAAGACTTAATGGTCTCCAAGACATCTAGTACATTTACCATTCTTTTCCTTTTTGGGGTCACTAATGGACCCTTTTGGATTTTTGCTGTTTCGATATCTGCTGCAGGACTCAAAACTTCTGATGTTTTTTCCTTGGTCGGTTTTTTCGCTTCTTCCATTTTTTCTGTGGATGGCGCTTCGGCTATCTCTGCAATTTCTGGCAGCAAGGTTGGCTGTTCAGCTTCGGGGGCCGAAGAAGTTTCTCCGGTGAACTCAGGCACCGAAGCTGGTTCAATATGGCGTGGCCGATGTGTGAGGACCTTTACCCTCTTTCTTTTCGGTTCTGGCTCGCTAGGAGCAGCTGCAGCTTCTTCTTTTGCAGAGGTTGTGTTCTTCCTTTTCTGTCCTCGAATGGGATAACGATAGTCAGGGTAGAAGAACCCGATTGCATCAAACACCCGGTTGAGTCTCTTCTTTTTTCGGCCTCCGAAGGCTGCTGATAACGCAGTGTTCTCAGCCTTCGAATATGCCCCAAGCAGTTCGTCACTTAATGTTTCAATGCTTTTCAACCAGTCGTCATCAGGTTCAACAAATTTATCTGCATATTTGAATGTGTACTTCAGTCTGACCAGTCCGCCTTCGTCGGACTCTTTAATGGTATCCTTCGGCATTTCCCATTTTTCTGCAAGTGGCCATACCCTGAAGGCAATGTGCTCTTGGACCAAGTCCCTTGACCCAATAAAAGAGCAGATAACCCCGAAGGCCCTTTGGCATTTTTCGGCCGCTTCGTCCATTTCAACCTTCGGCCTTCGTAGTCCGAAGCGTTGCCAGATGGGGCGCATAATAATACTCTTGACATTTTCTTGCGCTGATAAGTCATTTCTTACATAGAACCATTCAGTCATCCAGGCTCCGGGCCACCTTTTCCGAAAGGTCGGCACAGGGCAGCTTGACCCGGAGCGGGCGCCGAAGCTGTAACACCCAAAGTTGTTGTGATATTGCTCTTTTCCCCAGGGCTTCGTTTCGTATAATAACTCATGAATGTTGCAGAAGCTTCTAGCGTTTGGTTCCAAACCTTGGCTTCTTGCAGCCCAGACAAACACCCCCATTCTTATGATGGCTTCGGGAGTAATTTGATGCAAGTAGACTTGAAATGTCTTTAATACCTCAACAACAAAGTTGCTCAGAGGGAATCGAAGCCCTGCCTTGAGAAAGCTTCGGAAGATAACGACTTCATCTTCTTCGGGGGTGGGAGAAGTTTTTTCCCTAGCATCAGCTCTCACAATAGATATATCTCGAAAATATCGCCCCCTCATATTATCAATATGACTCTGCTTGATAGTGGTTTTCCCAAAAACTGTGTGGCTTGGTCGCCACGGTCGATCTTCGGCCTCTTCCCCACCACTTTCTACATCAAAACTGTCGCTGTCATTAGTGTCTTCGGACAGACCTTCAAGAATTTCCTTGGTGATTTTCTCTGTATTGGTCTCCGCCATCGCCATAATGAAACCCAAGTTCTTCTCTTCGTCAAGACTCAGCTTCGTCTCAGCAGCGACCTTCTTGCCTTCAGACATCTTCGGAAGCGCTAAAAAATTGTTTCCAAATCCGAAGCTTCAAAATCAAAAAGATTAGCAAATCTTAGTGCACACAAGCTAAAAATTTAGTGGGCCGAAGCAGATGGCAAGTGTGCGTACCAAATAAGTTTGCGGTATGATCTTATTTATATCCCCGGGGCGGTGAAAATTGAAAGACCCCGCTTGTCAGTGAGTGTTGCTATTCTAGCAAAGGGAAGGTGTTTTTTCGGACCTTCGGCTCAGGGCCTTCGTCCATTTCGCAATCTGAATTTATTATTGACAAATTAATATTGCGAGGGGCTACTGTTGGGGGCCTTCGTCCTCCGAAGGTCCTCAAAAACATGAATTGACAATGTTTCCCAAGTGGACTATGTGAACAGGTGCTTTCGGATTCAGAACTATGAATATGAAGTACGGTCAAGACGAAGCCTGAACCAGACGAAGGACGGGCTGATTACCAAACTCTGCGAAGGGAGGTGCATAGCCGAAGCCGTGCGCAGGGAAGCTTCGGCGCGATAGCTGAAGGGGGAACCGACTTAAAGATGAAAAGACTACGTGGACCTTAACAGATTTCCATAAGTCATTGAGAAATGTAATGGACATGGATGTAATTTTACGTGGGCTGTGTCCCTCGTCTATAAATAGGTGAACAGTACTCCCGTACTGGACACGCTGACTTGGCATTTGCTTTTGCGTCACGCTTGTACTTTTACCTTCTCTCAAGACCGAAGGTACATTTGTAATTTGAAATCATTTCTATTTTCTCATGTTAATAAAATAGAAATGAATCTATGATGATGATTAAATCATATTTCATGTTTTATATGATTCCTTCGTCATTATTTGTTGTATTTACGAAGGTATGTCTCTTGTAACCTTCGTCCGAAGCACATTATATCCTGAAGGGAAATAATGTTCCGAAGGACGAAGGATCTTATCACTTAACACTTTTTATGTTGCCTTGTTCTCAATTGGAAGCATTTGAGGACAAGTCCCCAACAGTAGTGAAGGATGACAAACCGGTCCTTATGTGAGGGGACAATCCTTCTGCTCACACCTAAACCAGCTGAGCCATCACCTTAGGCCCTCCCCTAAACCAGGGAGTACCTGATCATCCCTACTCAAAGGTGATAAGGGTGAAAACCCTTCATCATACACATTTTGAAAAGCATTTTCTTTTGAAAACTCACAGCTTTTCTCAAATCATTTGTAACAAATATATCAAGGATTGATTGCGGCAAGCGGCTGGTTGGCCATGATAACTTATCTCAAAATCATATCATGCATAAAATAACAGGTTGAGAGTTGTGGTTGAAAAACATAGGTAATTTATGCATCAAAGGGATCCAGTGAGCTTGTCGTGCTTATCTGGTGAAGGGGGAAGGAGAGCTCGCGGAACTGGCTTCTAGCTCCACTGTGTAGAGTCTTGAGCAGAATCTGTGTCATGTGGTGTTGAGATACTACTGGTGGTGGAGCGGAGGTGCTTACCAGGAGGGTGGACTGGAGGCGAAGCGACACTATGCGTGTAGCCGGCGGAGCGGGGTAACTGAGTGGGTGGGGTGTTTGCCTTGGCTGAGGGTGTTGAGTGTGTGTGGAGAGGGAGAGGGTAGCTGGGTGTATTTATAGCTGGGTAGATGTGGTGTAGCACAGTAAAGTTCACTGTTGGTGATAATAGTGATGAATGAGTCATCTAACTTAGTATGAACAGGAGAGTTATAGGCAGAATATGGGACAAGAGTATTTTGGGAGTTTTCTGGAATATGGACCATGCTTAAGGGATGACATGGTTGGATAGGGAATAATTCGATAAGAATTTTGAAACAAGAATTATTGGAATCTGAGTTTGGAAGCCTGGTTCGAAGGAAACTCAAAGTTAAGCATGCTCAACTTGAAGAAACCTAGGATGGGTGACCAGATGAGGAGTTCCCACTGGAAGAAAAGTCACAGTCACCGGAGTTCGTATGACTGGAATATGGGTCTGGCTGGTCTTAGGTGGACTGGACATCATGATGGATGAGTAGTTGAAATTTGGGGTGATCAGATGATCGATGAATAGCAACGATGAATAGTAACGATGAATAGTGACGACTAAAAAGTTACCATAGATATCATCGATAAATAGTAACGATGATGAATAGTGTTGGTGAATAGCAACGATGGTGAATAGTGTCGATGAATAGTAACAATAATGAATAGTAATGGTGAATAGTAATGGTAAATAGGGATGGTGAATAGTTCGTATGAACGAACGATGAATGATGAATAGTGACGATGAACGAACGATAAACGATGAATCGGACCTATGAACGAACGGACGAACGACCGAATGATTGGACGAACGAACGATCAGAATTTCGGTAGCATAACAGCAGGACAAAGATTATCTGAAAGAACGATGAATAGGGACTATGAACGAACGATGAACGATGAATAGGAACTATGAACGAACGATGAACGATGAATAGGAACTATGAACGAACGGACGAACGATCGAATGATCGGACGAACGAACGATCTGAATTTCGGCAGCATAACGGTAGGATAAAGATTATTTGGATGAACGATGAATAGGGACTATGAACGAACGATGAATGATGAATAGGAACTATGAACGAACGATGAACGATGAATAGGAACTATGAATGAACGGACGAACGAACGATCAAACTAAGAATAGGGAGACGAACGATCGAAGAACGACCGATCGATCCTTGTGCTAGTGTGTGCTTGTGTGGGAAGTGGAGTGGGCGTGTGTGGGGGAGGGCAGGAGAGAGTTGCCATGAAATGGCTTGGGGTGGGATGAGAGGAGGCCCTTGTCCCTCTATTTATAGCCATGCTGGGGGGATTAGGGGGAGGGATGAGAGGATTAGTGGGAAGATGAGAGGATTAGTGGAAGATTAGCATGGATTTGTCTTATATGAGTGTAGTTAGCTTGTAGAGCTCAACGTATGACACCGGAGGCATACGCATACGTATGAGCATGAGGAAAGTTATGAAGAAAATATTTGTAGGGACTTGAAAATTGATTATGAAGGTATTTCTGAGGAGGAAAATATCTGGAGAATTATCAGTGGAATATTTAGGCAGTATTTCTGGAAAGAAATTGAGGGGGTTACTGGGGAAATATCTGGGCACTATTTCTAGAAAGAATTTGAGGGGGATCACTGGGGAAATATTTGTAGGATATTTTGAGGAGGATTTTGGAGAAAATATAGACCACTATATTTTATTTGCTGATATCAACTTGCAAACAAACATTTTGAAATGAAATTTTGAAATTCATTTTGAATTTAGAGCGAGTTTGAGAAAATTTCAAGATTTGAATTTTTGGGATGCTACATCAACCCTTGCACCTTGTTATACTCCTCTCGACATAGAGAGGCAAGGAGTATAGAAGTTGCTTTGGAGTTTAAGTGTCGTATTTGGGCGGCATCGTCCGAGTCATAGTCCTTAACCCCCACCTTTGGTACCTGCGCTCCAAACTCAACAATTTCCCAAAGACTTTTGTGGAGTGAGGTTAGATGATGCCTCATTTTATCACTCCACATAGAATAATCTTCACCATCAAAATATGGTGGTTTGCCTAAGGGAACAAAAAGTAGAGGAGCACACTTAGAAATACGGGGATAGCGAAGGGGCATCTTACTATACTTCTTACGCTCATGGCGCTTAGAAGTAGTGGACGACGAGTCGGAGCCGGATGTGGAGGGCGACGATGAGTCGGTCTCGTAGTAGACCACTTTCTTCATTTTCCTCTTCTTGTCGCCTCTCCGATGAGACTTGATGGAGGAAGAGGATTCCTCCTTGTGCTTGTTGCCGGACTCTCTTGAGAGAGTCCTCCCTGAGCTTGCGGGCTTGTCGCCGGTTACGATCTCCCTCTTGGCGTGATTTCCCGACATCACTTCGAGTTGCTAGACTCTAATGAAGCATCGAGCTCTGATACCAATTGAAAGTCGCCTAGAGCGGGGGTGAATAGGCATAATCTGAAATTTACAACTTTAAACACACACTACAAGTCGGGGTTAGCGTTAGAACTAAAAGCAAGTACGGGAGAGAGGGGATAACAAATCAAATGAAATCAAGCGAATGAACACAGTGATTTGTTTTACCGAGGTTCGGTTCCAAAGAACCTAATCCTCGTTGGGGTGGTCACAAAGACCGGGTCTCTTTCAACCCTTTCCCTCTCTCAAACGGTCACTTAGACCGAGTGAGCTTTCTCCTTAATCAAACGGGTCACTTGGACCCCGCAAGGACCACCACACACTTAGGTGTCTCTTGCTTTGATTACAAGTCACTTGGGAACAAGAATGAGGAAGGAAGAAAGCGATCCAAGCAACAAGAGTGGAAAGAACACGAACACACACTCTCTCAAGTCACTAGGTGGTTGGAATGAATTTGGGACTTGGAGAGGCTTTGATCTTTTGAATTGTGCCTAGGAGTGAATGTACTAGCTCTTGTATTGAATGAAAACTTCAGAAAACTTGGATGCTTAGAGTTGTGGTGGTTGGGGGTATTTATAGCCCTCAACCACCAAGAAGCCGTTGAGGATGACTGCTGGCGATGGGCGCACCAGACAGTCCGGTGTGCCACCGGATAGGTCCTATTTACTGTCCGGTGTGCCGCCATGTCACCCACCCGTTAGGGTTTGGAGCTCGGTTGACCGTTGGGGCTTTGTCTTCTTGCGGCACCGGACAGTCCGGTGCCACACCGGACATGTCCTGTTCACTGTCCGGTGCCCCTCTGACTCTGCGGCTCTAACTCTACGCGCATTGTTCTTCGCTGTTGCTCTGTCAGCGGCTTTTGCAGTCGACCGTTGCGCAAGTTAGTCGTTGCTCCGCTGGCACACCGGACAGTCTGGTGGCACACCGGACAGTCCGGTGAATTATAGCGAAGCGCGGACCAGTTTTCCCCGAGAGTGGCTGGTTCATCTTTGTACAGACATGGTGCACCGGACATTGTCCGGTGGCACACCAGACAGTCCGGTGCGCCAGTCCACAACACACTCAAGTCTTTTCTCCGGTTTTATTTTTGTCCCTAACTTGAATCTTTTATTGGTTTATGTTGAATCTTTATGTACCTGTAGAACATGTATTCTAGAGCAAAATAGTTAGTTCATATATTTGTGTTGGGCATTCAACCACCAAAATTAATTGTGAGAAACAGTTAACCCTATTTCCCTTTCAGCTGCCTATGATACCCGTGTGTTCATAAAAATATTATGCGAAGAGCGGAGACAATCAATAAAAAATCTTGAGATCTTTTTAGTGGATAATTTACGTGAATATTGTAGTCGTCACAATGCACGGGTAACCGACTAGTACATGTTGAACTACCTGTTTAGATAGCGAGGCTGGGTTGTTTATAATCTGAACCTTGTCGATTGTTTAGAATCTGAAACAAATAATTTTTTTAGAAATGTCTTTACTTTTTTAGTCGTCATTTAACTTGGAGATTGATGAAGTTAATATGCTTTTGGAGTAGTTATCTGACAACTGCTACCTTTGCGCACAGCGAAGGTTTTTTTTTAAAAAAAACTGTGCTATACTGGAAGCTTATTAGAATTCAAGATTTGATACTTGTTTCATTAACAGTCTTATAACTAAAATTGTAAATGCGCATGAGAGATTTGCGCACACATATATGTAATATATATAATTTGCATCAGCATGCTATATCTGTACATAGTTTAATTAAATTTAAAGACAATAATTGCATAAGCAGTTCCAGTTATCTTTGGGTAGGCTATGAAGGTTATGTTGTTTGTGTAAAAAAATCTGATGAGAAGTGAAGTATTCATCATTCAACTAGCCAGTTGCTCGTGCTTTGCTAAGGTTGTTATATATCATATAAATAGATATTGAGATATTTATTCAAATATAATTATTGTTTATTTCTAAACACTAAGGTATATTTGATCTGGTGGTTAGTCCTAAGTTTTTGGAGCAGGGAGTGTGAGTTCGAGTGTTCACTTTGCACTATTTTTTCAATGGTGTTGTAGCTGTGCGGGTGGGATCGGATGCTGCGCGGGTGTGGGGCCCACAGGGCACGACGTCGAGGCGAGGCGTGTGGGATGGACCTAAAGTATCAGCGTAGTATATTAGATTTTTAATAAATTAGTATAGATTATGTTTACGCATCTGACAAAACCTACGGGGAGGTCCTTCAACCGCTGATCAAGTGGTCTTCTTGGCCTGAAGAATTCGCTACTTGGAAAGACGAAGATGCCATCAAAGCAAGGTTCCTGGGTGCTCAGGCTTGGGGACAAGCCTGGACCTTACGGGAGAGGATGTCACATAACCGCATGCTGAGGCTAGTGAAGGCAGGTCACGTCGGCTGAAGAAGCCCAATGTGAGGGTACCTGGGCTAGATTAGACCCAGGAGGTGGTGTCTGTTTTTCCTTTTTGCTTCGGTTCTGCCTGTTGTAGTAGTTTAAGTATTTTGGGAGGAGAGTGCTGGGGTTTTGGGCGAGAGACCTAAGGAAGAACTGGCTGCGTTTGGAGGATTTTGGCGTGTAAAACCTATCCGGGTGTGTTTGGTTGCGGGACAGCCAGGACAGGGACGTCTCCTGGCGTCCTCTCTCGTCCCTCCAATTTTGAGGGATAACTGGGGACAACACTGGGATATGTCTGTACCAACCCCTGACCCTGAACCAAACAACCTTATTTGAGGGATCGTCCCGTCCCATCCCGTCCTGTCATTGCAACCAAACGCACCGTAAGATTTCTTAAGTGGCTCATGTGGAGCACTAAAAGTGGCGGACGGTCCGATCTTTGGACCCAGACAGTCCGCGTGCCACGCGATTAAATTAACTCGGGTGATTATTCTTATCTCGTGCGTGGTTATCCATCTAACCACGTGGGAGTTGTTGGCTATCTCCTAGGAATAGGTCCAGACCTTCCCCTCTATAAATATAAAGGCATACGGCCTATTGAGAACCCCCGAACACATTCCAATCGAACCAATTACTTTATTTACTTTTCCTGCCCTAAGAGTAGATATAGCGTGGTTCTAGTTGTAACCTTCCGCATATCCACCTTCACCCATATTCGACTCTACGTCGCCTAGATCCGTCTTAGGTGGCCTGCCAACCCTAAGACGACCCTAAGATCTTACCCCTCCCGGGGGCAAGATCTAGTTGTTCATTCAAAATATTATATCTCGGCCGCCTCTTAATTCTTAGGCGACTCTACGTTGTCTGGAGACGCCCCAGGTGACCTGCTGACCCGGAGCACCCTAAGGTCTCTCCCCCGGTCCTACGAGGAGAAGAAGACGACCCTGCTCCATCGCGGACCGTCCGGCACAGAGCTCGGACCATCCAGACTACGTGTAGGGAAGGCGCAACATCTGTCGCCAAGTTGCGGACTGTCCGGCTTAGGGCCGCGAACCGTTCGCGCTCCCGCAGCGAGCACTGCCAGGCGACCCGTCGCAGACTGCCGCCATTGTTCACCTCATGGAGCTGAACCCAAGGTATTGCTCATCACAAGAAGGCCTGTGACGGAACCTCCCAAGGTATTTGGCCCACCTAATGTTGTCCTTGTCCTAAGGACCTTGGACAACCCTATAGATGCACATAATCACTCGACAAGTTCGGTAACTGTATCCTCATCATTTCACCCAAGAGCGCTTCACCTGTCACGTACAGGGGCGAAGCCAGGATCCGAAGACAGAGGGGGCAGACTTAGCCTCCAAGCGACCAAACCAGCAAGGATACATTATTAAAATGGCAAGGAAACCAACCACAATACATATATTGATATATAATCTTCATTACAAAAACAGTATAATAAAACAACATATATTTTATCAAACAAAATAAAATTACATCTCAGTTATTTTGAATTTAGCTCTACATGTATTAGCTAGATCATAGGCCTTGATAATATCATCAGAACTAATCATTGCCGCTAATTCCCTTTAAATATAAACGACCAGATAATCCCGTAAATAGGCATCTCCCATTTTGCTTCGAAGACGTGTCTTCACAAATTTCATAGCTGAAAAGGCTCTCTCTGTGGTCGCAGTTGACACAGGGAGAGTTAAGAGTAATCTCAATAATTTATCTACCATCAGATAAGAAGAATCTTTACCCAGCTTAACTAATCCACTTGTTAAATCAGCCAAAGATGATAAACCCTTTAGTTCTGGATGGTTGCAAACATCAAGTTGAAAATGTGGCAATTGGCACTCTAATTGCATTCTTTCTTGATTTGAGAAATCAGCAGGATAATACTTTTCCACTAGAGAGCATATCTTTTCCATGTCAAAAGAGCCAAGTATTGGATTCAAGAAAGCACAAAGTGATAAAAGGTCTGTCGCTTGGCCACCAAATCGATCTTCTATCTCATTCAGTTGTTGATCAATTGCAACATTAAACACATCAAATTTATAATGATGAAAAACGGTGGTGTTATCATTCTTATTTCGATATTTGGTCACATCAACAAACCTACAAATGTGATAAAATACAAATAAGATCAATTCATATGATATGAATAATAATTGTGCAATAATTTAGCCAAAGGAAACATACTTGTGATTCAGATCCAAAATATCGATGTCATTCTTTTCACAAAAGTAATTAACCTCCTGAAGAAGAGGATCCCAACCATCATTTCGCAAGTTACCAAGTAAGACTTTAGTATTGGAAACTGAATCTAGTGCAATTAAAATATCAATTGACTTCTTTTGGAGTGTTTGACATAGCACATCGGTAATCTTCATAATCTTTTCCATCATGAGCAAAATAAACACAAAATCAAATTTGACAATAATTTGTAGTGCACCTGCAGCATCACCACGAGAATACTTTGAAACTGAACGATCATTTGCAATACTACGTAGGACTGAAATTGTGGCGCTAAACATCTTCTTTAAGCTTTGAATTGACTTGTAATGGGAACTCCATCTAGTGTCCCCTGGCCTCTGTAGAGAGGTCATCTGATTTGCACCTTGTCCAGTGTCAAGCTCTCCCAATTCAATTTCACAAGCTATTTCTTCAGCTTGTGCAGCTAGTAACTCATCATTGCGCTTAGTAGATGAACTAACAACATTTATGATAAAAGTTGCATGCTGAAAGAAGCTGTGTACCTGTTGCACTTCCCTTGATGCTGCCACTAGAGCCAATTGCAGTTGATGAGCCATGCAATGAATGTAATATGCATATGGACACTCGTTTAGAATTAGAGCCTTCAATCCATTCCACTCCCCTCTCATATTACTTGCACCATCATAACCTTGGCCTCTGATGTCTTCTATACTCAAGGTATTAGCAGTTAAGACAGCACAAATTGAGTTCTTAAGAGTCAATGCAGTAGTATCCTTCACATGAACGAGGTCAAGAAAACGTTCCTTGATAAGTCCTTCTTTGTTGACAAAACGGATGACTATTGCCATTTGTTCCTTTTTAGATTCATCTCGAGCTTCATCAACCTTGATGCAAAACTTGCTAGTGCCAATTTCTTCTCTTATTAATTTTTGCACATTCCGTGCAACAATGCTTAGAATTTCCTTCTGGACATCAGATGAAGTGTATTTGGCATTTTTTGGAGCATTTTGTAACACAACTCCTTTCACCTCCTTGTTATATGAAGCCAAAAGCTTGACCATTTCAAGAAAATTACCTTGATTTAACGAATTCTGAGATTCATCATGGCCTCTAAATGGACAACCTTGAAATGTTAGCCATCTACACAGCATGCAAGGTTTAAGATATTAAATTATTAAGATGATGATGATAATAATAATGTATACATATGTATAAACATCATAAAAAACAAACTGATTTTTTACCTAATGGAATTGATGGTAGTCGTAAGCCTTAGTCTTGCTTCTGCAACTAATTTCTCATTTTCTTTAACCATCACCTTGTCAATATGAGTCATACTGTTTTTTAGATTATTGAAACATCCAACAGAATAGTTATGGGCAGAACCAGAATTTCCCATATGTTTTAGAAAAGCACATTCCTTTCCTTCATTAACCTTTTTCCAATTGTTAAACCCCTTGACTGTGAATGTATCTGATCCATACTTTCCAATTGGTTTCTTTGAAAAAAGAAAACATGGGAGACAATAAGCACGATTTGTATGAGGTGAATACTCTAGCCAACTAAATTGTTTAAACCAATTGCTCTGGAACCGACAAGCATGAGATGCATCATTCAATGGGTACTCATCTAATATAACTTGATATGGGCCCTCAGATATATAAAATCTCTGAGCTTCATCTTGTTGATCAAAAGGTAGCCTAAAAATTTGAACACGTTTACCTGGGTCTCTCTCAAATGCCGTGGCTAAAGTCTCTTGTTGATTTAGCTCAGCTGCCTCAGTATGCAAATTAATTGGATCAGAATCTTGCACATTGGTTAGGTTAGGATTTTCGATAGGAGTAGCTCTAGGATTATCACGTTGGAAAAAACAATCAATTGTCTTGAGTTTTCTCTTCATCTTGGCTGAAATTAAGTCGATGCAAAATTACATAATGACAATGCCCCAAATAAACATAATTGACAGCTGATAAATGGTAATTATCTAATTTATTATTTTACCTAGGCACCTAGCTAGATCAAACATTAAAGAAATTAAGAAACTCAGCGCTACCTGCCTGGACGCCTGGTGCTTGGTGGTGGACGGCTCACGGCTGGACGCTGTCCTGTCCCCGCTGCCCTCTGGCCGCTCGGCCAGACCGCGCAGAGTGTGGTGTGCTGCCAGCCCAGCCGCAGACGACAGAGCCGCTCAACCTAGGTGCTGCCAGAGAACGAGAGAAGAAGTAGAAGACAATGCGGCGTCCGATCGTGCGCTATGGAAAAAATTAAGGGTTTTAGACTACCAAACAATAAACTGTTGGCAAGATAATGGGCTCTAGAATACATTAGTGGTATACCTTAGTTGGGCCGTTGGGGGGTGCCAGGCCCACCCCGGCCCCCCTAGTGTCTTCGCCACTGGTCACGTAGATATTACATCTCATCGGAGGAAAGAATAAGCGGAAGCAATTTACAATAACTTAATTTACATTCATCAAATATATAGAGAGAGTATTATTATTATTATTACAATACCAGGGTATTACAAGTGCATAAGGTATTATTACAGACCAGGGAGGCAACACACCCTCCCGCACAAAAGTTTATTGTTTTCAAAGTGGGAGGCCAACATCCTCATGACCAACTTCACTGTTGGGACTCTTCCTTGGGTACCACCTTTGAATAGAAACAGTAAAACTATGTTGTTTCCTCACCTACAACAACATGGGATCGAAACCCTGAGTACGGAGTGTACTTTCGCAAGTCTTACTCGACAAAAGAAAAAGACTCTTAAGGATATGCTGGCTTGAGGGAGTCAAGGTAAGGCTATTCAAGAATCAAAGACTCTCTTTGCAAAAATGCTTACTAATAGTGGATCCTTAAAAATCCAGATTTATTATTAGGTTAAGTCATTACTTGTATCTAGAGTTCTTTCTACCCAAGTTCAAACACTAGGCCTACACTAGCCGTCTTTTACCAACCCTTCATTTCACTGGATTGCTACGTGTAGGGCAGTGACCAAGTCTTCATGTCCGAGAAGTAACGGCGATCCAAATCGATTAATACCCAGCTGGGGATCTCCAACCACATGACATATGTAGCACTTAACCCTTGCATATGTCAACTCGCCACCGGGGTTCTTAAGACCAGACCGGGTTCATGCCAACCGAGAGCACAGATACACCACCGTCCAGCCTCTTGCCACGGAGGGTACACGCTACTCTCGCCATCTCTCCACTCCCATTGCGTGTTGGCCTTTCTGGTATTGGTCTGCCCGAGGCAAAGCTTACCCATGACGAGGCATGTGGCCAGTTAAAAGGTCCTCAATAATCAAGCCTACATCGACACGGTCCTTAATCGACTCAGACGGAGACACTACAACGAGACTTCCTTCTCGTGCAAGTCACCCACCCGGTCTCGTCTTTATCATTTAAAATCCCAAAGTTTGGTGCTTGACAGAGGTACATCTTTTCCGATGTTGAACCCATCATGGCCATGATGGATCCACCATCAAGTTTTATTTTTGAAAACATCCCATTCCATCTGAAGCATCATCTTTTGTTAAAACCAAAACATTTTTGTTTTCTAAAGCAAGACTAAGCATCAGAAAACTTTTTTACAAAACAGGTAATCAAGGAAGGGTAAACAGTTCCAAGGAAGGAAATGCAACAATTGGTTTAACACCCAATTCCTATCACCTAATGCATCATTCAAGTGATAAAGAGTTTAAAATCACAAGGAAAAGGTAAATGCACCGGGGCTTGCCTTGTGTTGTAGGGGATTCAGGATCTGTTCCACAGATATCAAAATAAAAACTACTCTCGGCAGGTGGAGTCTCAGTTGGTGGTGCAGTCTCTTCTTCTTCGACACTTACTTCTTTGTTTTCTATACATAACCATATATATACATGAATGCTCATATGATGCTATGAATGTGCAGTTATGATAGAACATAATAAGTTATATCTTGAATATAACTTCCCTTCACGGTACTCCTAAGTCATTAGGGTTCTCTGGGTTAACACCCTAATAGGGTTAGGCAGTTCTATTCTAAGAAACTAGGGTTTTGGGATCAAACAATGTGTAAAGCATACCAAACTTTACCCAAAGGCTCTAATTATCAAATTAACCTTACCTAAAAAGTTTTATGATTTTTGGAGCTAGTAATTAAATTCTTAAATTCTAAAAGACTAGGTTTAAGCACCTTTAATTTGTAAATAATTCCTGGTTGGGACTTAAAATCTTGGAACTATTTTTATTAAAAAATAGAGAAATTTAGGAGTCTAGTAAAATTGGTCTCATGATTTTATCATTTTTCTAGAATTTCCTATAAATTTCCTAAGTTTGGCAGAACAAGAAAAAGAAAAGGAATGAATAGTAACAGACTCAAACCAGCCCGAGCCGGCCCACGAACAGGAAAATGCGCCCGTGATGTCCAATTTGCGCAGAGGACCTCGTTCATTCAAATAACCGGTAAAGAACTCTGTGCACTATTCCTCTGTGTCTCTGATATTCATAGTTAGGCCCCTGCACTTCTGTTTCTTCGCAGCACCAAGTCCACGACAGTGAACGGCGACGAGCATGCCTCCGACAAACTTGTACTGGCCTGAATACGCAACGGCTGGTGCCCTAACTCGGCTAACACCAAATCCTACCCCAGGTGACCCTAATCCCTCAACTAATTGCATGAATCCAGGTTGGAATCTCTCTGTCCACAACGACGGCAAAAATTAGAGACAATCCGAGGTCTTCATGATGATTTGGTGTGGTCTAGCTTAATCAAATGGGTCTACGAGCAATAGGAGGCTTGAGGGAGGCTAGAACACCAATCAAAGAAGCTTGAACTGACCTGCAGAGGGCTGGCCACGGTGAAGTGTTCACGGTGGTGTGGAAAACAGATTTGGGGGAAATGCAAAATTGGGAGGCTCTAGTGGATGATCAGAGGTGCGAGCTAGTGCATTGGGTGCGTAATAACCTAGCGGAGCTCACTTGGGCAACAATTTATAGACTCCATCGGTGGTGATGTGCAATTTGAAGAAGGCGCGCTGGCGGCTGGAGAGAGGGGAAGTGCACTGGCGCGGGTTATCGTGGCTTTCACCTTGGCAAAGCCTCCAGCGATGGACGAACCTACTACTACGGTTCACTGTGACGTGTTAAAGCTCCTAGGCACGTGGCGCACGGGCGGCAAGCGGCCAACACCGGCGAGGATTAACACGGCCGACCATAGAGCAAGTGGGTACGGTAAACCGTCCAGTGACCGGATCCAAGCTTATCTGGGCGCCAAGATCTTTTACTCCCCTCAGTTATCTACTTTGCGTCGAGCACGAATCATGGCGATCGGCATGAATCTGAGCGCGGGGTCATTGGTGGCGAGGTGCACTGCACCTGAGATCTTCTTCAGGCACTGTACCATCAGGACCCCCATCATAGCGCCTGACAGAGCGATTTGCAGGGCCTTGATCTTTGATTTTCATGTGGCAACTACTTAATCTATCTGTAACAAAGTTGTTGTCCTATAATCCAGCTTCGATTTTGTTATAGCAATCATGCAGAAATACTTACTGGATCATACTCAAAATAGCTCCCAAAATCAGCCCTAGATCACTGTCAGTCCTGATTCAGTGTCAAAGTCGACTGATAGGCCAGTTTCATGCCTATTTTTCTCCCATTTCCATGTAGCACTAGGGCTTAATCACTTAATCAAATCTATACCTATAACATAGCTCTACAAGTTTGTTGTATTGACTCAGGGCGAAATCTTCATGAATTGAGGAATACATAGCTCCAAAGTTGGCTCCAACACAATGAATTTCAGACTTAGCCCTATGGTGTTCATGAGTCCTTTTGCAAATAAGTCCAAATTCCTCCACACTTCGTGAAAATCCTTCAATGTGAAAGTTACTTGGTTTGTGGTTCTCTTTTACTTTGATATTTGCACTTTGGTCCAAAAGTGCATAGAATTTGCATTTACCCCTAGGGTTCCAATTAGGGTTTTCTAGGGTTCTTTCTAGGGTTTGAGCATACTAGGGTTTTTGTGCCACTAAAGTTCATCAAAGTTGATATCTTGTGAACATTCCTAATGGCTTTTGAGATTTTTACTCATTTTGGCTTCACTTCCATCCACAGGCCCTAATTCCAGGGTCAAGTACCCTACCCTAAGGTTAAGCACTCTTCATGTCATATCATGACAACTTGTTTGAAAATTTTACCTAGTGAATGCATTCTAGGTGTAACAAACAATCATGAAATGTTAATGCACATGATGTTATGCTCAAGTTTTAGTGCCAGTAACACCAGGGGTGTTACAAGGACCTAGGGTTCGTTGCTGTTTGTCCCAAATAGGTGGTGACCATTGAAAGTTGCCTAGAGGGGGGGTGAATAGGGCGAAACTGAAATTTACAAAGTTAATCACAACTACAAGCCGGGTTAGCGTTAGAAATATAAACGAGTCCGAGAGAGAGGGTGAAAAACAAATCGCAAGCAAATAAGGAATGAGACACAAGGATTTGTTTTACCGAGGTTCGGTTCTTGCAAACCTACTCCCCGTTGAGGTGGTCACAAAGACCGGGTCTCTTTCAACCCTTTCCCTCTCTCAAACAGTCACTTAGACCGAGTGAGCTTTTCTTCTCAATCACATGGGACACTAAGTCCCCGCAAGGACCACCACACAATTGGTGTCTCTTGCCTTGTTTACAATTGAGTTTGATCACAAGAAGAATGAGAAAGAAAAGAAGCAATCCAAGCACAAGAGCTCAAATGAACACAACAAATCACTCTCTCTAATCACTAAAGCTTTGTGTAGAGTTGGGAGAGGATTTCATCTCTTTGGTGTGTCTTGTAATGAATGCTATAGCTCTTGTAAGGTGTAGAAGTGTAGAAACTTGGATGCCATTGAATGTGGGGTGGTTGGGGTATTTATAGCCCCAACCACCAAACTAGCCGTTTGGTGGAGGCTGCTGTCGACGGGCGCACCGGACAGTCCGGTGCGCCACCGGACACTGTCCAGTGCGCCAGCCACGTCACCCGGCCGTTAGGGTTCGACCGTTGGAGCTTTGTCTTGTGGGGCCTCTGGGCTGTCCGGTGGTGCACCGGACATCTCCTGTAGACTGTCCGGTGCGTCAACTGCGCGTGCTCTAACCTCTGCGCGCGTAGGCGCGCATTAAATGCGTTGCAGTCGACCGTTGCGCTTAAAGTAGTCGTTGCTCCGCTGGCACACCGGACAGTCCGGTGAATTATAGCGGAGCGCCCTCTGATTTTCCCGAAGGTGAGGAGTTCAACGTCATGTTCCCTGGTGCACCGGACACTGTCCGGTGGCACACCGGACAGTCCGGTGCACCAGACCAGGGTTCCTTTGGGATTTATTTAGCTCTCTTTGTTTGAACCCTTTCTTGGTATTTTTATTGGTATATTGTGAACCTTTGGCACCTGTAAAACTTATAGACTAGAGCAAACTAGTTAGTCCAATTATTTGTGTTGGGCAATTCAACCACCAAAATCTATTTAGGAAAAGGTGTAAGCCTATTTCCCTTTCAATCTCCCCCATTTTGGTGATTGATGCCAACACAAACCAAAGCAAATATAGAAGTGCAGAATTGAACTAGTTTGCATAATGTAAGTGCAAAGGTTGCTTGGAATGAAACCAATAAATATTACTTACTAGATGCGCATGGATGTCTTTTCTTTTTATTAACATTTTGGACCACGCTTGCACCACATGTTTTGATTTTGCAAAAAGTTTTAGAAATTCTTTTCAAAGTTCTTTTGCAAATAGTCAAAGGTAAATGAATAAGATTTTGAGAAGCATTTTCAAGTTTTGAAATTTTCTCCCCTTGTTTCAAATGCTTTTCCTTTGACTAAACAAAACTCCCCCTTAATGAAATCCTCCTCTTAGTATTCAAGAGGGTTTTAGATATTAATTTTGAAGAGGGTGTACGAATTTGAAATTGTATCAAAATAAGATGCCAATTAAAAAATCTTCACCAATTAATAGACTCTATACCAAATAAATTTTTGAAATTGGTGGTGGTGCGGTCCTTTTGCTTTGGGCTAATACTCTCTCCCCCTGTTGGGGGCTTGTTCTCAAACGCTATGAATTAAGAACAAGACAACATAAAAGTGTTAAATGTTAAACTCCTTCGTCCTTAAAAACAATATATCCCCTCGGATATAATGAATCTCGGACAAAGGTTACAAAAGAAAAGACCTTCGTAAGGATGATAAATGATAAAACAGGGCAACCATATATAATACGCGAGTAATAATACCAATATTATTACTAATGTATTCCCATTATTAAATTCATAAAATAGAATTACAAATGTACCTTCAGATTGATGTAAAGTAAAGGCACAGACGTGATGTGTAAAAGTGTATGCCAAGTCAGCGTGAACAGTATGGGAGTACTGTTCACCTATTTATAGGCACGGGACGCAGCCTGTGTAAAATTACATTGATGCCCTTTACATTTATCAATAACTCTACAGTAATTCTTCAAGGTCCAATCTGGCTTTTCATCTTTAAGTCGGTTCCTCTTTTCTGTCGTTATGCCGAAGCTTTTCTGCACATAGCTTCGTGATCGTCTTATCCTTCGTCATGATCGTTTTTTATTCCAGTCAAGCTTCGTCTTAACTGTGCTCTTGTATATCCACGACCTGACTCCGAAGATGCCTGTTCACATATTACACTTGGAAAACATTGTCAAACTAAGTTTTTGAGGAGCTTCGGGAGCCGAAGGCCCCCAACACCCCCTTTGGCATGAATCGCCAAAAACGGATATTTAAGTGAAATATAAGCCCTTTTTAAACTACTTTCTCCCCCTTTGGACAAAAATAAAAGAGTGAAGTTTATACCAAAGTTGGAGAGGCGGAGCGACGACGAAGGATGAATGAGTTGATGAAGCGGAGTGGAAGCCTTGTCTTTGCTGAAGACTCCTTTTCCCTTTCAATCTATGACTTATCATGAAATGGACTTGAAAAAACACATTAGTCATAGCACATGAAAGAGATGATCAAAGGTATATATATGAGCTATGTATGCAAGACATCAATAAAAATTCCTAGAATCAAGAATATTTAGCTCATGCCTAAGTTTGGTAAAAGTTTGTTCATCTAATGGTTTGGTAAAGATATCGGCTAATTGTTCTTTGGTGCTAACATATGCAATCTCGATATCCCCCTTTTGTTGGTGATCCCTTAGAAAATGATACTGAATGGCTATGTGTTTAGTGCGGCTATGCTCAACGGGATTATCCGCCATGCGAATTGCACTCTCATTATCACATAGAAGAGGAACTTTGGTTAATTTGTAACCATAGTCACTAAGGGTTTGCCTCATCCAAAGCAATTGCGCGCAACAATGGCCTGCGGCAATATACTCGGCTTCGACGGTTGAAAGAGCCACAGAGTTTTGCTTCTTTGAAGCCCAAGACACCAAGGATCTTCCCAAGAACTGGCAAGTCCCTGATGTGCTCTTTATATTAATTTTGCACCCTGCCCAATCGGCATCGGAATAACCAATTAAATCAAATGTAGATCCCCTGGGATACCAAAGGCCAAACTTAGGAGTATAAACTAAATATCTCAAGATTCGTTTTACGGCCCTAAGGTGAGCTTCCTTAGGATCGGCTTGGAATCTTGCACACATGCATACGGAAAGCATAATATCCAGTCGTGAAGCACATAAATAGAGTAAGGAACCTATCATCGACCGGTATACCTTTTGATCTACAGATTTACCTCCCGTGTCGAGGTCGAGATGCCCATTTGTTCCCATGGGTGTCTTGATGGGCTTGGCGTCCTTCATCCCAAACTTGTTTAGAATGTCTTGAATGTACTTTGTTTTGCTAATGAAGGTGCCCTCTTGGAGTTGCTTCACTTGAAATCCTAAGAAGTACTTCAACTCCCCCATCATTGACATCTCGAATTTTTGTGTCATGATCCTACTAAATTCCTCACATGTAGATTCGTTAGTAGACCCAAACATAATATCATCAACATAAATTTGGCATACGAACAAATCATTTGCAAGAGTTTTAGTAAATAACGTAGGATCAGCCTTGCCGACTTTGAAGCCATTAGCAATAAGGAAATCTCTTAGGCATTCATACCATGCTCTTGGGGCTTGCTTGAGCCCATAAAGCGCCTTAGAAAGCCTATAGACATGGTTAGGATACTCACTATCTTCAAAGCCGGGAGGTTGCTCAACATAGACCTCTTCCTTGATTGGTCCGTTGAGGAAGGCACTTTTCACGTCCATTTGATAAAGCTTGAAGCCATGGTAAGTAGCATAGGCTAATAATATACGAATGGACTCAAGCCTAGCTATGGGTGCATAGGTTTCACCGAAATCCAAACCTTCGACTTGTGAGTATCCCTTGGCCACAAGTCGGGCTTTGTTCCTAGTCACCACACCATGCTCGTCTTGTTTGTTGCGGAAGACCCACTTGGTTCCTACAACATTTTGGTTAGGACGTGGAACTAAATGCCATACCTCATTCCTCGTGAAGTTGTTGAGCTCCTCTTGCATCGCCATTACCCAATCCGAATCTTGAAGTGCTTCCTCTACCCTGTGTGGCTCAATAGAGGAAACAAAAGAGTAATGCTCACAAAAATGTGCAACACGAGATCTAGTGGTTACCCCCTTATGAATGTCG
This sequence comes from Zea luxurians, assembly GCA_029449295.1. Lineage (NCBI taxonomy): Eukaryota > Viridiplantae > Streptophyta > Magnoliopsida > Poales > Poaceae > Zea > Zea luxurians. The sequence continues at coordinate 19,733,474 of JAOPSE010000019.1, read as the reverse complement.
CCGAGGATGGTGTTCACGGGGTGGTCTCGTTGGATTGCTTGGTGGACTCTTGGGTGTGGTGGCCTTGCAACTTGCTCATCCTCCTTGTCTTGATCATTTGCATCTCCCCCTTGATCATTGCCGTCTTCTTGAGGTGTCTCATCTTCTTGATCTTCCTCTTCATCATCTTGAGCCTCATCCTCATCTTGGGTTGGTGGAGATGCTTGCATGGAGGAGGATGGTTGATCTTGTGCTTGAATGGGCTCTTCAGATTCCTTAGGACACACATCCCCAATGGACATGTTCCTTAGCGCGACGCATGGAGCCTCTTCATCATCTAATTCATCAAGATCAACTTGCTCTACGTGAGAGCCGTTAGTCTCATCAAACTCAATGTCACAAGAAACTTCAACTAGTCCAGTGGACTTGTTAAAGACTCTATATGCCCATGTGTTTGAATCATATCCTAGTAAAAAGCCTTCTACAGCCTTAGGAGTAAATTTAGATTTTCTACCTCTTTTAACAAGTATAAAACATTTGCTACCAAAGACTCTAAAATATGAAACATTGGTCTTTTTACCGGTTAGGAGTTCATAAGATGTCTTCTTGAGAATTTGGTGTAGATACAACCGGTTGATGGCGTAGCAAGCGGTGTTGACCGCCTCGGCCCAAAACCGATCCGATGTTTTGTACTCATCAAGCATGGTCCTCGCCATGTCCAATAGAGTTCTATTCTTCCTCTCCACTACACCATTTTGTTGTGACGTATAGAGAGAAGAGAACTCATGCTTGATGCCCTCCTCCTCAAGGAAGCCTTCGGTCTTGATTCTTAAGCCGAACTCATTTTGAGCCCGTCTCAAGAATCCCTTTAAGGTCTCTTGGGTTTGAGATTTTTCCTGCAAAAAGAACACCCAAGTGAAGCGAGAATAGTCATCCACAATAACAAGACAATACTTACTCCCGCTGATGCTTATGTAAGCGATCGGGCCGATTAGGTCCATGTGGAGGAGCTCGAGTGGCCTGTCAGTCGTCAAGATGTTCTTGTGTGGATGATGAACACCAACTTGCTTCCCGGCTTGGCATACGCTACAAATCCTGTCTTTCTCAAAATGAACATTGGTTAGTCCTAAAATGTGTTCTCCCTTTAGAAGCTTGTGAAGATTCTTCATCCCAACATGTGCTAGTCGGCGATGCCAGAGCCAGCCCATGTTAGTCTTAGCAATTAAGCAAGTGTCGATTTCAGCTCTATTGAAATCAACTAAGTATAGTTGACCCTCCAACACTCCCTTAAATGCTATTGAATCATCACTTCTTCTAAAGACAGTGACACCTACATCAGTAAATAGACAGTTGTAGCCCATTTTGCATAATTGAGATACGAAAAGCAAATTGTAATCTAATGAATCAACAAGAAAAACATTGGAAATGGAATGGTCAGAAGATATAGCTATTTTACCCAAACCTTTGACCAAACATTGGTTTCCATCCCCGAATGTGATAGCTCGTTGGGGATCTCGGTTTTTCTCATAAGAGGAGAACATCTTCTTCTCCCCTGTCATGTGGTTTGTGCACCCGCTATCAATGATCCAACTTGAGCCCCCGGATGCATAAACCTACAAAACAAGTTTAGTTCTTGACTTTAGGTACCCAAACAGTTTTGGGTCGTTTAACAATAGAGACAAGAACTTTGGGTACCCAAACACAAGTCTTTGCTCCCTTGTGTTTGCCCCCAGTGTAACACTCCTGGTGTTACTATAAGTAAAACTTGAGCATGACATCATAGCATTGGTATTGCATATGTTTGATACACTTAGAGTGCATTCACTAGGCAAAAATTTCAAATAAGTTGTATTGTTTTAATGTTTTGCAAATAGAACCCTGGATAGGAAGCTTTACCCTAAATAGGGATTAAAGGGGTAAAACTTAACCTAAGATGAGAAAATCTAAAAGCTTTAGGGTAAAAGTCATAGAATGACCCCAAGAATAAACTTGAATCACACTTATACCCCTGGGATACCAGAAACCCTAATTGGAACCCTGGAAAACCCTAAAACCAAACCCTAGGGGCTTATGTGCAAAAGTGATGAACCTTTGGACTAAAGTGTAAAGACTACTATGTTTAAACATATAAAGTCATTTGGTTCACAAATATGTGGACTTGAAAGCCAAACCCTAAGTTTTGGACTTAAATGCAAAATGGACCTCATTTGAGTTCTATTCTAAGTCTGAAAATCAGAGAATTGGCTCAACTTTGGGGCTTTGTAACTTTCAAAGTATAGGGTTTTTGCCCTAGGTCACCACATCAAAGTTGAAGACCAATTATAGGAGAACAACTTTGCTAAAGCGTGTGAACTCAGTTGTTAAGAAAAATTTAGAGATAAATGAGCCTGAAGTTGGACTGTCAGACTGCCTGAAGCCTGAAATACAGATTAACAGTGTTATGACATGAACTTTGAGCTCGATTTTGAAGGGGATCCAGTGACCTTTTGTGAGTACACATTGTAACAAAATGATAGATGGATTATAGCTCTATAACTTTGCTGCAAGAAGGATGGTTCAGATTTCACACAAAATCGGGAGTAAATGGAGCTCCAATGTGCTCTGTCAGTCAAGTTCTTTCTTGAATTCAGAGCAGTGTTCATCGTCATCAGAAATATCGCGCTGTGGCTCAGGATCACCCCCGCCGGCGATAAGAACGCCACCGCGGCGTGACCGGTCGTCGGTGGTCGCGGTAAAGCTCCTGGGTATCGTGGCAAAAGTTACCGAGGTGGCGAACTCAGGTTAAGCGGCAACCCCGTGCCCTCACCGGAAACCGCCGCGCGGAAGGCTTGCCAGCGCATCCGCAGCTCGCGTTTCTTCTCCAACTCCGGTCGACGGTCCTCCGCCGCGTGGCCTAGCTTTTCTACCGTGTCGCCGTGATTCCCTTGGGCCATCCCATCATCGTTGGGGAGGTTGCCACGCCTTAGGACACGTAACCGCGCGCACCAGGCTTCTTCTTCACCTCCGGCCGCCAGCTCGTCGCGGTCAAATTGAGAGCCACCGCTCTCGGAGTCTTTAAATTGAGCCCACCGTTAGCTCCGCAACTTCATCACGTACCTCATCGTCCAGTATCACCCCCAGTCCTGCCACCGTGAGCTCCAATTCCAAGTTTTCCCCAAAACCGTTGAAGAACACCGCGAAGAACACCTCGCCGTGGTCAGCCCGATTCAGGTCCAATCTCACCCTCGGTTTCCTTGTTTCAACATCCTTGTTTTCTCTTGATGCTCACCGACCCGTTAAATCGAATTAGACCGCCATGAATCGACGGGAACGCACTCATCCGTCCGCCATGCTCTCGGTCACCGTGGCCAGAGCTCAGTAGTTGGTCGTTCGTGCAATTAGGTTAGGGGAAATGCTCAGGCTAGCTCCAATTTGGTGTCCACCGCTCGGGAGCGCCGGTCATGGCCCCATTCGGCCGGTCTGCTGGCTCGCCGGAGCACGGCCGCGCATGAACGGCGTCGTGGACTTCCAGTCGTGAATAGGTAGAAACGCAGGGGCCTTTTTGTAATGGTGAGTGACTTGGTTAAACAGCGAAATAACCTGTTCTCAGTTAGCCAGAAACGCGGGGGTCGTTCTGCAAAACCGCCAGGGCGCGGGCGCGCGCGGGCGCGTTTTGCCCTGGACTTGGGCCGTCTGGGCCAGAACCGGCCCAGTTCTACTTAATCCTTTTCTTTTTCTTTTTCCAACAGAGCTTTAGAAATATGTAGAAAAATGTAGAAAAATGCTAAAATTGTGAAACTAATTTTCCTAGGCTTGTTATTTTCCCTAGAATTTAGTAAAAATAGTTTTGTGATTTTTAGTGGAAATAAGAAATTTTTAGGGTATTTAAAGTGGTTAAAGGTAATAGTTATGGATTTTTAGAAAATAAGTAATAAGCCCAAAAATGCCCAAACTTTTTATGGGCACTTAAACCAATATTTGGAAGCCTTGGGTAAAATTTGGGTTGACTTGGACCTTGTTTGATCACTGAACCCAAAACCCCCCCTGCCCTATGAACTCCTTTACCGACTCCGGAAACCCTAGGTTCTCGGAGTACCGTGAAGGAAAGTTGTACTCAAGACTTAAATAATAAGTTTATATTATCTTTGCATCCTCATGAGCATCCCATGGCACTCATTCTTATGCATGTATATGGTTATGTTAGAACACGAAGAAGAAGAAGAAGTCACTGAAGAAGGGATACCACCATCCTCAGATCCTCAAGCAGGCAACTGCTTTTATTTCGATATTTGTGGATCCGAGCAGGACTCACCTGATAACAAAGGCAAGCCCCGGTGCATTTGCCACCTTCCTTGTTGTTTTAAATCTTTCTCACTTGTTTGATGCATTAGGTGATAGGAGTTGATTGATAAAACAATTCCTGCAATACCTTCCTTGAATTTGATTACCTTCCTTGATCACCTGTTTTACAAAAGCTTTTTGATGCTTAGCTTGCTTTAGAAAAACAAAAGGTTTTGTTTTTACAAAAGATGTTGTGGCAAAAGTAGGTGGGATGTTTTAAAAAAAATAAAACTTGATGGTGGATCCATCATGGCCGTGATGGATTCAACATCAGAAAAGATGTACCTCTGTCAGGTACCAAGTTTTTGGGTTAAAAAGATTAAGTTGAGACCGGGCGGGTGACTTGCACGAGAAGAGAGTCTCGGTGTAGTGTCTCCGTCTGAGTCGATTAAGGACCGTCTCGATGTAGGCTTGATGATCGAGGACCCTTTAACTGGTCACATGCCTCGTCATGGGTAAGCCTTGCCTCGGGCAGACTAAGGCCGGAATAAGATAACACGAAATGGGCGTGGAGCGGTGGCGAGAGTAGCGTGTACCCTCCGTGGCAAGAGGCTGGACGGTGGTGTATCTGTGCTCTCGGTTTGCGTGAACCTGATCCGGTCTTAAGAACCCCGGTGGCGGGTTGACATATGCAAGGGTTAAGTGCTACATATGTTGTGTGATTGGAGATCCTCAGCTGAGTATAATCGATTCGGATCGCCGTACCTTCGCGGTTATGAAGACTTGGTCACTGCCCTACACGTAGCATTCCACTAAAGATGATGGGTTTTTGTTAAAGAAACTGGCTAGTGCAGGACCAGTGATTGAACTAGGGTAGAAAGAACTCTAGTTGCAGGTAATTGGACCTAACTTGACAAATAAAATTGGATTTTTAAGGATCCACTTTAGTAAGCATTTCTGCAAAACAGAGTCTTTGATTATTGAAAAAGCCTTACCTTGACTCCCATATAACCAGCATACCCTTGAGAGTCTTTTCTTTAGTCGGGTAAGTCTTGCTGAGTAATTCCATACTCAGGGTTTATCCCTTCGTTGTTTTTAGGTGAGGAAGTAGCAGATTTCTGCTGCTTCTGTGCCAAGGTGGTTCCCAAGGAAGAAAAACAAGCCTGAAGTGCGGGAGGACTTGGTCCTCCACATAGGATCTTTTGCTTAATGCTTTTCGGGAGGGGTTTTTTTGCCTCCCTTGATCTGTATAATATTACTACTCTGCACTCATTTTTAGTTCTGGTCTGTAATAAAAGAACTTGAGCTTGCTTTTACAATAAATGTGAATTATGTAATCGCTTCCGCAATTCTTTATCTCCGATGTTCTGTAATGTCTGCAAGGCGGGTGAATCGTTCCTGGTAAGGTAAGGAAAGATACCGAACTTATCAAGTAGTTCAGGGGCACCTACAGGGTTGTCTGAAGTCCGTTGGACAAGGACAACTGTAGGTGGGCCTAATTACTTGGGAGGTTCCGTCACAGCTAGTATCGGAGCGTAGCCCTTCTTTGCAGATATTATGAGGCATCTTCAAAAGGATTTTCGAAAGTCTTACCTAAAAACTCTTTTCTATTCTTACCTAAGTATTCTGAAGAGTCTATCTTAAAGACCAGATAGGAAGAGTGCAATGTATAGAAGGTTGAATCGACTAAGGTTGATTCTGTACTTATTCATGCATCATGCTAAGAATTAAACTAATAAATTTTCCCCCTTAGAAAGATGCCGCCACGCACAAGGCTAACGGCACGTAAGTCAACGGGACCAATTGGAGTACCTCGGCATCAATTAGCCCCTCGACACGAAAGCAGCAGCAGTGGAAGTAATGACCCCATAGGAGACCTTGAAGCCCAAGTGAGTCGACTTCAAGCAACGCTGCAACACAGGACCAATGCTTGGATCGCAGACGGAGATAGAATCAATGAACTAAGAAGGGACATCCATCACCAAGCTGGTATCGGAGTGTAGCCCTTCTTTGCAGATATTATGAGGCATCTTCAAAAGGATTTTCGAAAGTCTTACCTAAAAACTCTTTTCTATTCTTACCTAAGTATTCTGAAGAGTCTATCTTAAAGACCAGATAGGAAGAGTGCAATGTATAGAAGGTTAAATCGACTAAGGTTGATTCTGTACTTATTCATGCATCATGCTAAGAATTAAACTAATAAATTTTCCCCCTTAGAAAGATGCCGCCACGCACAAGGCTAACGGCACGTAAGTCAACGGGACCAATTGGAGTACCTCGGCATCAATTAGCCCCTCGACACGAAAGCAGCAGCAGCGGAAGTAATGACCCCATAGGAGACCTTGAAGCCCAAGTGAGTCGACTTCAAGCAACGCTGCAACACAGGACCAATGCTTGGATCGCAGATGGAGATAGAATCAATGAACTAAGAAGGGACATCCGTCACCTGCAGGATCAGCTTGCTGATCGAGACTTAGCACTTGACTGGGCAGTACAGTCTCATATGCTGGCATGTGCTAAGGAAGCAAGGGCTCAGGCCCGAATTAAAGAACTTAGCTCAGCCGTCGACAACCTGCAGGTCTACTGCAATACGTTGCATGAGGAAGTCCATATACTATACTCACAATTACACCCTAGTGTGCCTGCACACTCTGCTGAGGCGGAAGCCGGACCCTCTCACGTTGCGGGACGCGCGCTGGGTGGGGAATTAGACCTTTTTGAACCCCCTCCTTCTTTGAGGTTGGTGGACGTCTGGACTCCCACACCTGATGATGAGGCCGCTAAAAGTAACGGAAAGCAGGACTAATGGGGTAATAGAAGTAGAGTAGTGTATTGTAAGGTGCACTGTTGTATAATAGGTTGAACTTTTGTATAATGGGTAATGTATCCTGTTATGTAATATCGAGTCTGTATCATTACTTTTTATAGTAATGTAAAATGGAAGGTCTCTTTGGCATATTATGTTGATTCAAATGTTTTTGCCTCAGATGCCGACCAGGACTCGCGGATAGGACGCAGCCGGAACTTCTGGGGGTCGGGATGTCACCCCAAATCCACCTCCGGTTCCACCCACGTTAGCCGAGGCGATTGCCGCCTTGGTAAATGCCACCGCCGATAATACCCGCTTCCTTAGGGAAATGGCGGGGCAACAGCAGTTCCAGCAGCAGGCAGGAAGAGGTTTTCAGCAAGGTCCCCGTGAAACCACCTATCTGGACTTCTCCGAAACTCGTCCACCTCTATTCACCAAGGCAGAAGATCCGCTAGAAGCCGACGAGTGGATACGGGTCATTGAACAGAAGTTTGGTCTTCTTCGTTGTTCTGAAACGCAGAAGCCATTGTTCGCGGCACAGCAACTACGAGGCCCTGCCAGTACTTGGTGGGGAAACTTTGTGGCTATCCAACCTAACCACCATCAAATCACTTGGGAAGAATTTAAAGCAGCCTTCCGTGAGCACTACATACCTGAAGGGGCGCTGCATATGAAACAAGAGGAATTCATGAAACTGAAACAAGGAGGAGACACCATCAATCAGTATCTTAACAAGTTTAATCACCTGTCGCAGTATGCCATCGATCAGGTGAATACTGATTTGAAGAAAAAGAACTGTTTTATGAGAGGTCTAAATGACCGGTTGCAGCGAAAGATGGCCACATGCATTGATCTCACATATGGAAAGGCTGTCAGTACAGCCTTATCTGTGGAAGAAAAATACGCAAGTTCTGGGAAAAATAAGGGATTCAGTGGTGAGAGGCCTAATCAGGGCCAAGCGAAGAGGCAACGGTTCGTCATTCGGCCTTCTAGCCAAAACCGTACTTTTTCTCGTCCACCAGCATTCCCTTTCAAACAGCCCATTATTATCCGCCCCAACAATACCTCCACTTCCCCAAATCAGCCGGGTGCCCCAGGCACTCGATTCCCCGCCTTGCCTAGCTCTTCAACTGGGTGTTTCAACTGTGGCAAGTCAGGACATTTTATCAAAGATTGCCCGTACCCCAAGCAAAATCAATCCAATGCTCAGCAAGGAACTGGGAAGTCTACTCAGCCCAAGGGAAATGCTGTGGGGAAAAATGCCAAGAAAACGGGGCATGTATACTACACTCAGGTGGCCACTACACCGGAGGGAGAGCCGGTGATGATGGGTACGTTTTCCGTGGCCAGTCATCCTGCAATTATTCTTTTTGATTCTGGTGCTTCGCATACCTTCATTAGCAAGAAATTTGTGGAGCAACATCACATTGCATGCCATGAATCAAAAGAGGGATTTAAAATTCATTCACCTGGGGGACATATTTTTACTAGAGAAGTGGCCTATGAAGTGCTAGTAACAATGGCCGGACGGAACTTTCCTGCTAACATGATTGTTCTAAGAGGCCAGGATATAGATGTAATTTTGGGTATGAATTGGTTAACCCAACACAAGGCAATTCTCAACACTGAACTCAGAACCGTCAGGTTGAGCTATAATCAAGAAGAAATTTTTTTGTCTCTCCCCGTGACCAATCCAGCCAAAGCTTCTGGTAGGATATATGAAGCTATTGTACCGGAGATCAAGAACATTCCGGTAGTATGTGAGTTTCCAGATGTATTTCTGGAAGATTTGCCTGGACTACCCCCTGAAAGAGATGTAGAATTCGTAATTGAGCTAAAGCCCGGTACGGCTCCCATCTCCCGAAGATCGTACCGTATGCCCCCTAATGAGTTGGCAGAATTGAAGATTCAATTACAAGATCTACTGAATAAGGGATTTATCCGGCCAAGCTCGTCCCCATGGGGTTGCCCCGCCATTTTTGTTAAGAAGAAGGATCAAACCTTGCACATGTGCGTGGACTATCGGCCCCTGAATGAGGTCACCATCAAGAATAAGTACCCTCTTCCAAGGATCGACATCTTATTTGATCAACTGACTGGGGCGAGGGTATTTTCTAAAATTGATCTCAGGTCGGGCTATCATCAAATCCGTATTCGGCCTGAGGATATACCGAAGACCGCATTTACTACGCGGTATGGATTGTTTGAATACTTGGTAATGTCTTTCGGGCTCACAAATGCTCCTGCCCACTTCACCTATTTGATGAACTCGGTGTTCATGCCCGAGTTGGACAAGTTCGTGGTGGTCTTCATCGACGATATTTTGATATACTCTAAAAATGAAGAGGAGCATGCTCAGCATCTACGGATTGTATTGACGCGCCTGAGGGAACATCAGCTGTATGCCAAGTTCAGCAAGTGCGCGTTCTGGCTGGAGGAAATTCAATTTTTGGGGCACGTGTTATCAGCTAAAGGAATTGCGGTAGATCCTAGCAAGGTCAAAGATATTCTGGAATGGAAACCCCCAATCACTGTTCACCAAGTCCGGAGTTTTCTTGGACTAGCTGGATATTATCGCAGATTCATACCAGATTTTTCTAAGCTTGTGAAGCCAATCACAAGTTTATTGAAGAATGATATTAAGTTCAATTGGTCTTCTAAGTGTAATGAAGCCTTTGAGCAATTGAAGACATTATTAACCACTGCTCCGGTATTGGCTCAACCGGACATCACTAAGCCTTTTGATGTATATTGTGATGCATCTGGTAGTGGACTCGGCTGTGTACTGATGCAAGAGGGCCGAGTAATTGCATATGCTTCAAGACAGTTGCGCCGACATGAGGAGCATTATCCAACTCATGATCTGGAGCTAGCTGCTGTGGTTCATGCCCTGAAAATATGGCGTCACTATCTGCTGGGAAATATCTGTCACATATATACAGATCATAAAAGTTTGAAGTACATCTTTACCCAGTCAGAGTTAAATATGAGGCAAAGACGATGGCTTGAGCTCATTAAAGACTATGAACTGGAGATCCATTATCACCCAGGCAAGGCCAATGTGGTGGCAGATGCATTGAGTCGTAAGACTTCCTGCCACTGTCTTATGGCGAAAACATCCGGGAACACCTTATGCCAAGAAATGGAGAAGCTAAACCTGGGGATAATCCAACAAGGGACTCTGAATCAACTAAAGCTTGAGTCAACCATTTGGCAAAGGATAATTGATGCTCAAAAGGATAATCTGGGTATGAAGCACATACGAGAGAAGATAAGGGCTGGAACAGCCAAATGTTTCAAGAAAGATGATCAAGGTGTGTTATGGTTTAACAACCGCATAGTAGTGCCAAAGAATGAAGAACTCCGCCAGCAAATCTTAGATGAAGCGCATCTTAGTCTCTATTCTATTCATCCGGGAAGCACTAAGATGTACCATGATCTAAAGCAATACTACTGGTGGACGAAGATGAAAATTGAAATTGCACGCTATGTGGCTAAGTGTGACACTTGCAGACGTGTCAAGGCCATACACATGAAAACTGCCGGTCCATTGCAGTCATTACCAATACCAACATGGAAATGGGAAGACATAAGCATGGACTTCATTGTGGGATTGCCCAGAACCGCAAAAGGATATGACTCTATTTGGGTTGTCATTGATCGACTTACCAAGATCGCCCACTTCCTCCCTGTCAAAGTAAAATATCCCGTCATTACCTATGCGGAATTGTACATCGCCCGTATTCTCAGTTTGCATGGTGTTCCAAAGACTATAGTGTCGGATCGTGGACCACAATTTGTATCTAAATTCTGGGAAGAACTTCATAAATTCCTGGGTACTAAACTGCTCCACAGTTCGGCCTATCATCCTCAAACCAGTGGACAAACTGAGAGAGTGAATCAGATACTTGAAGATATGCTGCGGGCATGTGTCTTGGATTTCTCACAGAAATGTGATGAATGTTTACCTTTGGCGGAGTTTTCATATAATAATAGCTATCAAGACAGTATCTAGATGGCACCCTTTGAAGCTTTATATGGACGACGGTGTCGGACTCCGCTAAACTGGTCTGAACCTGGTGAGAGGTGCTTCTTTAGACCTGATCTAGTGAAAGAAACCGAGGATAAGGTTCAGAAAATTATTCATAATCTAAAGAAAGCACAAGCTCGTCAGAAGAGTTATGCAGACAAACGGCGAATGCCCTTATACTTCTTAGAAGGAGACTACGTCTACTTAAAGGTTTCACCAATGAAGGGAGTATCGCGTTTCGGGGTAAAGGGAAAACTTGCACCCAGATACATTGGTCCATTTCCTATTCTTCAAAGATATGGGCCAGTGGCGTATCAACTTCAACTTCCCGAAACATTGTCTGTTGTACATAATGTGTTCCATGTATCGCAATTGAAGAAGTGTCTTCGGGTTCCCGATCGAACCATGGAAGTGACAGATGTTGTCCTAGAACCAGACTTAACGTACTCGGAACATCCTATTCGAGTTCTGGATCAAAAGGACAGGGTTACCCGGAGAAAGATTCTCAAATTCTACAAGGTACAATGGAACCAGCATTCTGAGGAAGAGGCTACGTGGGAAACTCAAGATTTCTTGAATAAAAATTTCCCAGGCTTTCTAGCCTCATGTAATTTGTAAAATGTATATAGTTATTGCAATAAAGGAATGAACCCCCACACCACCCTGCCTTGTACCAGAAATAAGGAAATAAAAATGTGACACATTTCCTTTTCCATTACTCATCCTAGGACTTTAAATCTCGGGACGAGATTCTTTTATGGGGGGAAGGATGTAACACTCCTGGTGTTACTATAAGTAAAACTTGAGCATGACATCATAGCATTGGTATTGCATATGTTTGATACACTTAGAGTGCATTCACTAGGCAAAAATTTCAAGTTGTATTGTTTTAATGTTTTGCAAATAGAACCCTGGATAGGAAGCTTTACCCTAAATAGGGATTAAAGGGGTAAAACTTAACCTAAGATGAGAAAATCTAAAAGCTTTAGGGTAAAAGTCATAGAATGACCCCAAGAATAAACTTGAATCACACTTATACCCCTGGGATACCAGAAACCCTAATTGGAACCCTGGAAAACCCTAAAACCAAACCCTAGGGGCTTATGTGCAAAAGTGATGAACCTTTGGACTAAAGTGTAAAGACTACTATGTTTAAACATATAAAGTCATTTGGTTCACAAATATGTGGACTTGAAAGCCAAACCCTAAGTTTTGGACTTAAATGCAAAATGGACCTCATTTGAGTTCTATTCTAAGTCTGAAAATCAGAGAATTGGCTCAACTTTGGGGCTTTGTAACTTTCAAAGTATAGGGTTTTTGCCCTAGGTCACCACATCAAAGTTGAAGACCAATTATAGGAGAACAACTTTGCTAAAGCGTGTGAACTCAGTTGTTAAGAAAAATTTAGAGATAAATGAGCCTGAAGTTGGACTGTCAGACTGCCTGAAGCCTGAAATACAGATTAACAGTGTTATGACATGAACTTTGAGCTCGATTTTGAAGGGGATCCAGTGACCTTTTGTGAGTACACATTGTAACAAAATGATAGATGGATTATAGCTCTATAACTTTGCTGCAGAAGGAAGGTTCAGGTTTCACACAAAATCGGGAGTAAATGGAGCTCCAATGTGCTCTGTCAGTCAAGTTCTTTCTTGAATTCAGAGCACTGTTCATCGTCATCAGAAATATCGCGCTGTGGCTCAGGATCACCCCCGCCGGCGATAAGAACGCCACCGCGGCGTGACCGGTCGTCGGTGGTCGCGGTAAAGCTCCTGGGTATCGTGGCAAAAGTTACCGAGGTGGCGAACTTAGGTTAAGCGGCAACCCCGTGCCCTCACCGGAAACCGCCGCGCGGAAGGCTTGCCAGCGCATCCGCAGCTCGTGTTTCTTCTCCAACTCCGGTCGACGGTCCTCCGCCGCGTGGCCTAGCTTTTCTACCGTGTCGCCGTGATTCCCTTGGGCCATCCCATCATCGTTGGGGAGGTTGCCACGCCTTAGGACACGTAACCGCGCGCACCAGGCTTCTTCTTCACCTCCGGCCGCCAGCTCGTCGCGGTCAAATTGAGAGCCACTGCTCTCAGAGTCTTTAAATTGAGCCCACCATTAGCTCCGCAACTTCATCACGTACCTCATCGTCCAGTATCACCCCCAGTCCTGCCACCGTGAGCTCCAATTCCAAGTTTTCCCCAAAACCGTTGAAGAACACCGCGAAGAACACCTCGCCGTGGTCAGCCCGATTTAGGTCCAATCTCACCCTCGGTTTCCTTGTTTCAACATCCTTGTTTGCTCTTGATGCTCACCGACCCGTTAAATCGAATTAGACCGCCATGAATCGACGGGAACGCACTCATCCGTCCGCCATGCTCTCGGTCACCGTGGCCAGAGCTCAGTAGTTGGTCGTTCGTGCAATTAGGTTAGGGGAAATGCTCAGGCTAGCTCCAATTTGGTGTCCACCGCTCGGGAGCACCGGTCATGGCCCCGTTCGGCTGGTCTGCTGGCTCGCCGGAGCACGGCCGCGCATGAACGGCGTCGTGGACTTCCAGTCGTGAATAGGTAGAAACGCAGGGGCCTTTTTGTAATGGTCAGTGACTTGGTTAAACAGTGAAATAACCTGTTCTCAGTTAGCCAGAAACGCGGGGGTCGTTCTGCAAAACCGCCAGGGCGCGGGCGCGCGCGGGCGCGTTTTGCCCGGGACCTGGGCCGTCTGGGCCAGAACCGGCCCAGTTCTATTTAATCCTTTTCTTTTTCTTTTTCCAACAGAGCTTTAGAAATATGTAGAAAAATGTAGAAAAATGCTAAAATTGTGAAACTAATTTTCCTAGGCTTGTTATTTTCCCTAGAATTTAGTAAAAATAGTTTTGTGATTTTTAGTGGAAATAAGAAATTTTTAGGGTATTTAAAGTGGTTAAAAGTAATAGTTATGGATTTTTAGAAAATAAGTAATAAGCCCAAAAATGCCCAAACTTTTTATGGGCACTTAAACCAATATTTGGAAGCCTTGGGTAAAATTTGGGTTGACTTGGACCTTGTTTGATCACTGAACCCAAAACCCCCCCTGCCCTATGAACTCCTTTACCGACTCCGGAAACCCTAGGTTCTCGGAGTACCGTGAAGGAAAGTTGTACTCAAGACTTAAATAATAAGTTTATATTATCTTTGCATCCTCATGAGCATCCCATGGCACTCATTCTTATGCATGTATATGGTTATGTTAGAACACGAAGAAGAAGAAGTCACTGAAGAAGGGATACCACTATCCTCAGATCCTCAAGCAGGCAACTGCTTTTATTTCGATATTTGTGGATCCGAGCAGGACTCACCTGATAACAAAGGCAAGCCCCGGTGCATTTGCCACCTTCCTTGTTGTTTTAAATCTTTCTCACTTGTTTGATGCATTAGGTGATAGGAGTTGATTGATAAAACAATTCTTGCAATACCTTCCTTGAATTTGATTACCTTCCTTGATCACCTGTTTTACAAAAGCTTTTTGATGCTTAGCTTGCTTTAGAAAAACAAAAGGTTTTGTTTTTACAAAAGATGTTGTGGCAAAAGTAGGTGGGATGTTTTAAAAAAAATAAAACTTGATGGTGGATCCATCATGGCCGTGATGGATTCAACATCGGAAAAGATGTACCTCTGTCAGGTACCAAGTTTTTGGGTTAAAAAGATTAAGTTGAGACCGGGCGGGTGACTTGCACGAGAAGAGAGTCTCGGTGTAGTGTCTCCGTCTGAGTCGATTAAGGACCGTCTCGATGTAGGCTTGATGATCGAGGACCCTTTAACTGGTCACATGCCTCGTCATGGGTAAGCCTTGCCTCGGGCAGACTAAGGCCGGAATAAGATAACACGAAATGGGCGTGGAGCGGTGGCGAGAGTAGCGTGTACCCTCCGTGGCAAGAGGCTGGACGGTGGTGTATCTGTGCTCTCGGTTTGCGTGAACCTGATCCGGTCTTAAGAACCCCGGTGGCGGGTTGACATATGCAAGGGTTAAGTGCTACATATGTCGTGTGATTGGAGATCCTCAGCTGAGTATAATCGATTCGGATCGCCGTACCTTCGCGGTTATGAAGACTTGGTCACTGCCCTACACGTAGCATTCCACTAAAGATGATGGGTTTTTGTTAAAGAAACTGGCTAGTGCAGGACCAGTGATTGAACTAGGGTAGAAAGAACTCTAGTTGCAGGTAATTGGACCTAACTTGACAAATAAAATTGGATTTTTAAGGATCCACTTTAGTAAGCATTTCTGCAAAACAGAGTCTTTGATTATTGAAAAAGCCTTACCTTGACTCCCATATAACCAGCATACCCTTGAGAGTCTTTTCTTTAGTCGGGTAAGTCTTGCTGAGTAATTCCATACTCAGGGTTTATCCCTTCGTTGTTTTTAGGTGAGGAAGTAGCAGATTTCTGCTGCTTCTGTGCCAAGGTGGTTCCCAAGGAAGAAAAACAAGCCTGAAGTGCGGGAGGACTTGGTCCTCCACATAGGATCTTTTGCTTAATGCTTTTCGGGAGGGGTTTTTTTGCCTCCCTTGGTCTGTATAATATTACTACTCTACACTCGTTTTTAGTTCTGGTCTGTAATAAAACAACTTGAGCTTGCTTTTACAATAAATGTGAATTATGTAATCGCTTCCGCAATTCTTTATCTCCGATGTTATGTAATGTCTGCAAGACGGGTGAATCGTTCCTGGTAAGGTAAGGAAAGATACCGAACTTATCAAGTAGTTCAGGGGCACCTACAGGGTTGTCTGAAGTCCGTTGGATAAGGACAACTGTAGGTGGGCCTAATTACTTAGGAGGTTCCGTCACACCCAGCATACTTGGCAACTACTTTGCTAGATTTGTTAGTCAAAACATAAGATGCATCAAAAGTTTTAAATGAAACATTGTGATCATTTGATGCAATAGGAGCTTTCCTCTTAGGCAATTTAGCATGGGTTGATTGCCTAGAGCTAGATGTCTCACCCTTATATATAAAAGCATGATTAGGGCCAGAGTGAGACTTCGTAGAGTGAATTCTCCTAATTTTGTGCTCGGGATAACCGGCAGGGTATAAAATGTAACCCTCGTTATCCTGAGGCATGGGAGCCTTGCCCTTAACAAAGTTAGACAATTTCTTAGGAGGAGCATTAAGTTTGACATTGTCTCCCTTTTGGAAGCCAATGCCATCCTTGATGCCAGGGCGTCTCCCACTATAAAGCATACTACGAGCAAATTTAAAATTTTCATTTTCATGTTCATGCTCGGCAATTTTAGCATCTAATTTTGCTATATGATTATTTTGTTGTTTAATTAAGGCCATATGATCATGAATAGCATCAATGTCAACATCTCTACATCTAGTGCAAATAGAAACATGCTCAATGGTAGATGTAGAGGGTTTGCAAGTTTTTAGTTCAACAATCTTAGCATGTAAAATATCATTTTCACTTCTAAGATCGAAAATGGAAGCATTGCAAACATATAATTCTTTAGCCTTAGCAATCAATTTTTCATTTTCACATCTAAGGCTAGCAAGAGAGGCATTCAATTTTTCAATCTTAGCAATAGAGATATCATGATCATTTCTAAGATTGACATTTGAATCATCACAAACATTTGAATCAACCTTAGCAATTAATCTAGCATTTTCATTTCTAAGGTTGGCAATAACATCATGACAAGTGCTTAGCTGACTAGATAATTTTTCACAGTTTTCCCTTTCTAGAGCATAAGCATTCTTAACCTTAACATGTTTCTTATTTTCCTTAATTAGGATGTCCTCTTGGCTATCCAAGAGTTCATCCTTATCATGAATGGTGCTAATCAATTCATTTAATTTTTCTTTTTGTTCCATGTTAAGGTTGGCAAAAAGAGTAAGCAAATTATCCTCCTCATTACTAGAATTATCTTCATCACTAGAGGATGCATATTTAGTGGAGGATTTAGATTTAACCTTCTTTCTTTTGCCGTCCTTTGCCATGAGGCATTTGTGGCCGACGTTGGGGAAGAGAAGGCCCTTGGTGACGGCGATGTTGGCGGTGTCCTCGTCGGAGGAAAATTCAGTGGAGCTCTCATCGGAGTCCCACTCGCGGCAAACATGGGCATCGCCGCCCTTCTTCTTGTGATATCTCTTCTTCTCCTTTCTTCTCCCCTTCTTGTCGTCGCCCCTGTCACTGTCACTAGAAATAGGACATTTGGCAATAAAGTGACCGGGCTTACCACACTTGTAGCAAACCTTCTTGGAGCGGGGCTTGTAATCCTTCCCCCTCCTTTGCTTGAGGATTTGGCGGAAACTCTTGATGATGAGCGCCATTTCCTCGTTGTCGAGCTTGGAGGCATCGATGGGTTGTCTACTTGATGTAGACTCCTCCTTTTTCTCCTCCGTTGCCTTGAATGCGACCGGTTGTGCTTCGGACGTGGAGGGGCCATCTAGCTCGATAATTTTCTTTGAGCCTTTGATCATCAACTGTCACACCCAGATTTTAGGGGTCCAAAACCCGGGCGCGAACATAATCACCAGGTGTGCTGGGACCAAGTCTCACACATATGATGATTCATGGCACAGGATCGAATGTCACATCTTTACTACTTAACAGGAATTCTATACAAAATAAATAAATAATTACATTATAAGGAGACAACGGTCCAGCAACCCAAAGTTGACTGGGAGACGACGGCCTAGACCACTCACAAACTCATCACAGCATCCTCCAAGCGCCTCATCCTGTGGTACCTGTTCTTGACCTGTGGGGGGTGTGAGACAGCAAGAGTGAGCTCAAATACGTTCATCGCTCAACAAGTTGTGGGGAATAATGTGCATGAACTCGCCAAAGGTGGGAGCTCACGTGAAGTGTAAGGCTTACCAAAGGAGATGGTTAGAGCTGAGCATTGCTTTTAAAGTGGGTCAAAATTTTATTAGCAGTTACTAAGTATAAGTAAATACCAATCCAATTAAAATAGTAGAACCAAAGTAACAACATCACCAGCGATGCAATGCATATGACAAATTGAATTTAGTTCCATAATTTAATCATGTGAGGGTCCGAGCTGCTCATGACCGTGAGCACGGCTAGTATACCAGTTTTACACTCTACAGAGGTTGCGCATCTTTACCCACAAGTCATGTTACCCATCTGCCAAGGGATCGCGACTTCCCATACACCTCTATCGAGGAGGCGAGGCAGGGTAACACCACGAGGCCTTTACAAAGTTCCACTAGCTTCAGAAAACCCGCTACAGTTTATAGGAAGCTCCAATGCAGGAATCCCTTGCAGGACCGCCATCGTAGCAAAATCCTCCCGAGGGCCTCCCTACACTGACCACTCCCCTACTGCCCTTGCCCCTTTCGGGTAAGGTAGTCTTCCACTAGCTTTCCTAATTATTCAGCCAAGGGGTCCCATTCCTCCCTTGTGGTAGCACTGTTTTCCCGGGTGGTCGCTCCATGTTCCAATTAACATAATGATCTTATCATGAACAGTAATAATAAACATATAATAAAAGTGTGATCATGAATAATGTACCTTCATACCCAAAACCACATAAAGCACTAGCAAGTACTACCCAAAAAGTTCAGTGGTAAACAAGGTATAAAGATAGACAAACTAGGGTATCCTATTGGGTCCCATCAAAATTAACCTATGCAGATCATTATGATTAATTAGAACATGAGTGGGTAAAAAGAAGTGATCAAGGGCACAACTTGCCTGGGACTTGAGATTCCAGGTACCAGGATGATCTTCAGGTGACACGTATCCTCACTGCTAAACGTAGCAATACAAACAAGCAGTGCATAGGCAAAATTAACATCACACCAAACATGTAAACAAAATACATAATAATATTCTACACATTAAAATCAGATTCTAGGAACAGGAATCATTAATTTTGGAGTTATAGATTCTAAGTTATGAATTTCCAAAGATCCTATGTGTTTAGTACAAGATTAATTAAGATAAAAATTTTAATGTGACTTTTATGTAAAAACAGTGGCACTATTTGATAGAGAATAATATTACAAAATTATAGGAACTTGAATGGTCCAATTTGGAGTTCATATGCATTTTCTATGATTTATACAAATTCTATGAATTGTTTTTATATTAAAAACTCATTTTCTAATTCATTTTCTTGATTTTATAACTCTCTGGACTGGGCCTCAATTAAACAGGAACGCAGGGGCTTAAGCGCAATAAAGCCCAAGACTCAGTCTTCCCCCGCACAGGACGGCGGGTTTAATCCTGGAAACCAGGGGGTTTCTTATGTAAAAGTCGCGAGACCGAAGGGGTACGGGCGAGTCTCGGCCGTCCGATTTGAAGCCGGCGGCCCAGATTACATCAGCGCGTCCCCCGAACCGGTACGGAGCAGGGTCCGCACGATCCAAGATCAACGGCCAAAGTTTAATGAAGCCCAGATCTGATCCCCACCATCGGATCGCCAATCTACTGTCATGGGTGGACGCGGTCGATTCGGTATCCCTGATCTAATCTTAGCCACAGGTTCGACATCCAATGGCAGGCGTGTCCTCTCCAACCTCGAGCATCCCAGGCGGCGGGGCGCGCACACCGCGCGGCACGGGCACTCCGGCGAACCCCCCACCGGCGATTCCGTGCGCCAATCGACAATCTAGGCTTCGCAGGACGTATAGTAGAGCATAACGAACATGGGAGAGGGTCACATACCGTCACGGCGGTAGCACAGCCACCGATTCACGCGCTCGAGCGGCTCCTCCGCGTGGCCGTCGCTCCGGCGAGCAATTCACGCCGCGCAAAGGACTCTCGGGCGCCAATCCCCCTCCGACTGGATCCATGTACCCGGCCGAAGGTCACCGAGCACCCAAGGCCCCACCCCGAGGTCGTATACCCGGCGTCGCAATGGGAGACCCCACGGCGGCACCCGCTTTCTCACCCTTCTCTCTTCTTCTGTTTCCCAGCTAAGGATGGCGAGGGGGGGTAGCGGCTCACGTTTTTATAGCGCCCCGACAGTGAAGTCCGTACCCGCGATTCCCGGCGGCTCCACCGGCAAGGAAACGGCCGCAGCCGAGCTTGGCGGACATCCAGCGAGCGCGTCCGGATTCGGAGTCTGTTGCGATACGGTGGGGAGGAAAGGTCTGACCACCCGGGCCTACCAGTCAGTGGCCAGCAACGATCGCGCGAGTGTGGGTGACGAGCGGCTGGCAGTGGGCCCGCATGGTCAGTCGCAGCGGAGCACAACGAGAAGACTGGGCTTGGGTCGTGCGGCTGACAAGGCGGTCCCGCCTGTCGGCGCCGTGGTGGGAGCTGGGCCGCGCGAGGTAAAGAAGAAGTGGGCCAGAACTGAGGCAGTCGGCCCATCTAGGTCTTCTATTCTTTTTCTTTTTATCTTTTCTCCCTATATTTCAAACTCTAGTATTTGAATTCAAATTTGTTTGTGATTTCAAACCCAGGTTAAATTCCCAAATAAAGTTCCAGTAGGAAGAATTATAAGCACTCATATATATTTTTCTTTGCATATTATTTTCCTTGTTATTTACTCATGGAAGGAATTCCTTTCTATTTTCTATTCTATGTTTTCATTTGAAATTTTGAGGTCAAGTTTAAACTATGATTCTTTATTTCAATAAAATGCATCACAACAATTTCTTCAGTATGATATGTATTTTTTTCTTTATTTATTTATTGGTTATTTGACTATTATTATCTGATTTATGAAAAGAAAAGGAAACTAATAAATTTTCAAAGGTTTCAAAAGAAAAATTCCCAAAACACTAACCTGAATGTATTTATTTATTTATATCATTATGTTTTTCTAATGTAAAATTTGGGCATTACAAATCCTACCCCCCTTAACAAAAATCTCGTCCTCGAGATTTGTAAGGAAAGGGGTGTATACTCATATTGTTCTCGGAACATATGCACAATCAAAGAAATCTCGGCATGATGCATAATTCTTTCACAAAACATAGGGTCAATGGACCTTATTATTACCACCAAAATAGTAAAATACTACTAATAGCTAAACTAATATTTAGGTCTTACAAATAGTGAAATATATATATCTGTATCTATATTTATGTTTATCTCTATTCTTGTTGCTCGTTGACTTCTTCCTCGACTACTTCATCTTCAACTGGCTCTTCTTCTTGAATTTCAAGTTCACCTGGTTCAACCTCTACTTCTGCATGATGGGCATGTCCCCGGTTGATAGATAGGGGCTGACTCTTTCCTGCTGAGGCTTGTCCTTGCTTCATCGGAGCCGGTGTAGTGTAGGCAGCTCTGTTGGGACAGTAGTTGGCGTAGTGTCCCGGTTGTCCACACTTGAAGCATGCCCGGTTGGTGGTTGTGTTAGGAGCAACGGGTCCTGCTGGAGTGCTTGCTTTTGGAGGAGCAGTTGGTGCCTGTTGAGTTTGTTGTCCAGGACTGCCACTAGCTGGTGTACTTGGAGTGGTAGTATAGCGGGGACGGGAACTACTTCCAGTCTGCCCTTGGTTAGCAGCCTTTCTTTTCTCTCCAAATATACTCCTCTTGTTTTCTACAGCAATAGCTTTGTCAAGTAGCCTTTGGAAGGATGGGAATGTGTGCGATACCAGTTGATATTGCAAGCGTCCAATCAAACCGTCCAGAAAAAGCTCCTGCTTTTGCTCATCATCCTCAACATCTCTAGGAGCATATCGAGATAACTGGATGAATTTGTCCCTATATTCACTCACGGACATACTTCCTTGCTTGAGGGAGAGAAACTCTTTTCTCTTAATCTTCATGAGTCCAGCAGGAATATGGTAATTCCTGAATTGTGTGGAGAATTCCGCCCAGGTAATTGTATCGACAGCAGCATGAGCAGCGCAGTACGCATCCCACCAATCTGCAGCAGGACCAGCTAGACGACCTGATGCGTAGAGTACTTTCTCTCGGTCCGAGCACTGAGCTATGTTGAGCATCTTCTCTATAGACTTTAGCCAGTCATCAGCTTGTAGTGGATCCGTGGAGTTGGAGAATGTTGGTGGTTTGTGGCTCATGAATTCCCGATGCTTATCTCGGGGTGGAACTGGTGGTGGGGGTGGAGGCAATGGCACCTGTTGCTGTTGCTGCTGTTGTTGAAGTTGTTGTTGCAGCTGCTGTTGTTGCACCCTTCTCTCCTGACGTATCTCTTCCCGCTCTTGGTGCATCTCCCGACGTGCATCCTCTCTTTCCTGGCGCATTTCCTGGCGTTCTTGCTGCATTTGGGCGCGCATATCTGCCATAGTGTCAGCCATTTGCTGCATCATCCTCATTTGAGCTGCAATTAGTGGATCAACTCCGCCTGGTGGAGGATTAAGAGGATTCATCTCTGCTGGCTGTGGCTGGGGTTGTCTATATATCCGCCGAGTGTGTCGATTAGGAGGTAAATCAATTCCACCTCCCCGCCTAGTATTGACCATCTGAGTTAGATACATATGGTAAGATAGTTTTGCAAGGGACTCATTTGGTAGGCGGAATGAATGAGCTAATAGTTGGTTATGTACTGAAGATTCTTTGGTAGGGCTTGACAAGATATTTTATGTCAAGACTAGGGTATCTAGTTGTACGAGGTGAATGTTCAAAGGTAAGATAGAATACGTCAAGATGAGATAGATACGGAATACTATATATATATATATTTTTCTAAGGGGGGATAATCTAGATTGTCTAGTTATCTTATAAATTCTATTTATGTTTATATGTATATGCAGATGTAATTATGGACATTACTCCACAACCCATCACAATCAATCAAAGATCCAAATCAGACAAGTATCATAAGAACAATCACTCAAGCATATAAATACCTACAAAAATAGTTTTGCTTTTGTTCCTAAGATTAGTTCTCCTATTCCTAAAATCACATTAGGCACAGGATTTCAAAGTGTGAAATCCAAGTTTTGTCTTTAGAAATAAAAGGTAAGGATAATCAGAGTAAAGCGGAAATAGATGAGAAAAGATTAAGAAAAGTTTAGAAATAATCAGAGTAGCAAGGGTAAGTAAAGAATGGTTGTCTAGTTCTATCAAGGTTTCGTCCTACAGTCAACATTCCTCTGATACCACTTCTGTCACACCCAGATTTTAGGGGTCCAAAACCCGGGCGCGAACATAATCACCAGGTGTGCTGGGACCAAGTCTCACACATATGATGATTCATGGCACAGGATCGAATGTCACATCTTTACTACTTAACAGGAATTCTATACAAAATAAATAAATAATTACATTATAAGGAGACAACGGTCCAGCAACCCAAAGTTGACTGGGAGACGACGGCCTAGACCACTCACGAACTCATCACAGCATCCTCCAAGCGCCTCATCCTGTGGTACCTGTTCTTGACCTGTGGGGGGGTGTGAGACAGCAAGAGTGAGCTCACATACGTTCATCGCTCAACAAGTTGTGGGGAATAACGTGCATGAACTCGCCAAAGGTGGGAGCTCATGTGAAGTGTAAGGCTTACCAAAGGAGATGGTTAGAGCTGAGCATTGCTTTTAAAGTGGGTCAAAATTTTATTAGCAGTTACTAAGTATAAGTAAATACCAACCCAATTAAAATAGTAGAACCAAAGTAACAACATCACCTGCGATGCAATGCATATGACAAATTGAATTTAGTTCCATAATTTAATCATGTGAGGGTCCGAGCTGCTCATGACCGTGAGCACGACTAGTATACCAGTTTTACACTCTGCAGAGGTTGCGCATCTTTACCCACAAGTCATGTTACCCATCTGCCAAGGGATCGCGACTTCCCATACACCTCTACCGAGGAGGCGAGGCAGGGTAACACTACGAGGCCTTTACAAAGTTCCACTAGCTTCAGAAAACCTGCTACAGTTTATAGGAAGCTCCAATGCAGGAATCCCTTGCAGGACCGCCATCGCAGCAAAATCCTCCCGAGGGCCTCCCTACACTGACCACTCCCCTACTGCCCTTGCCCCTTTCGGGTAAGGTAGTCTTCCACTAGCTTTCCTAATTATTCAGCCAAGGGGTCCCATTCCTCCCTTGTGGTAGCACTGTTTTCCTGGGTGGTCGCTCCATGTTCCAATTAACATAATGATCTTATCATGAGTAGTAATAATAAACATATAATAAAAGTGTGATCATGAATAATGTACCTTCATACCCAAAACCACATAAAGCACTAGCAAGTACTACCCAAAAAGATCAGTGGTAAACAAGGTATAAAGATAGACAAACTAGGGTATCCTATTGGGTCCCATCAAAATTAACCTATGCAGATCATTATGATTAATTAGAACATGAGTGGGTAAAAAGAAGTGATCAAGGGCACAACTTGCCTGGGACTTGAGATTCCAAGTACCAGGATGATCTTCAGGTGACACGTATCCTCACTGCTAAACGTAGCAATACAAACAAGCAGTGCATAGGCAAAATTAACATCACACCAAACATGTAAACAAAATACATAATAATATTCTACACATTAAAATCAGATTCAAGGAACAGGAATTATTAATTTTGGAGTTATAGATTCTAAGTTATGAATTTCCAAAGATCCTATGTGTTTAGTACAAGATTAATTAAGATAAAAATTTTAATGTGACTTTTATGTAAAAACAGTGGCACTATTTGATAGAGAATAATATTACAAAATTATAGGAACTTGAATGGTCCAATTTGGAGTTCATATGCATTTTCTATGATTTATACAAATTCTATGAATTGTTTTTATATTAAAAACTCATTTTCTAATTCATTTTCTTGATTTTATAACTCTCTGGACTGGGCCTCAATTAAACAGGAACGCAGGGGCTTAAGCGCAATAAAGCCCAAGACTCAGTCTTCCCCCGCACAGGACGGCGAGTTTAATCCTGGAAACCAGGGGGTTTCTTATGTAAAAGTCGCGAGACCGAAGGGGTACGGGCGAGTCTCGGCCGTCCGATTTGAAGATGGCGGCCCAGATTACATCAGCGCGTCCCCTGAACCGGTACGGAGCAGGGTCCGCACGATCCAAGATCAACGGCCAAAGTTTAATGAAGCCCAGATCCGATCCCCACCATCGGATCGCCAATCTACGGTCATGGGTGGACGCGGTCGAATCAGTATCCCTGATCTAATCTTAGCCACAGGTTCGACATCCAACGGCAGGCGTGTCCTCTCCAACCTCGAGCATCCCAGGCGGCGGGGCGTGCACACCGCGCGGCACGGGCACTCCGGCGAACCCCCCACCGGCGATTCCGTGCGCCAATCGACAATCTAGGCTTCGCAGGACGTATAGTAGAGCATAACGAACATGGGAGAGGGTCACATACCGTCACGGCGGCAGCACAGCCACCGATTCACGCGCTCGAGCGGCTCCTCCGCGTGGTCGTCGCTCCGGCGAGCAATTCACGCCGCGCAAAGGACTCTCGGGCGCCAATCCCCCCTCCGACTGGATCCACGTACCCGGCCGAAGGTCACCGAGCACCCAAGGCCCCACCCCGAGGTCGTATACCCGGCGTCGCAATGGGAGACCCCACGGCGGCACCCGCTTTCTCACCCTTCTCTCTTCTTCTGTTTCCCAGCTAAGGATGGCGAGGGGGGGGTAGCGGCTCACGTTTTTATAGCGCCCCGACAGTGAAGTCCATACCCGCGATTCCCGGCGGCTCCACCGGCAAGGAAACGGCCGCAGCCGAGCTTGGCGGACATCCAGCGAGCGCGCCCGGATTCGGAGTCTGTTGCGATACGGTGGGGAGGAAAGGTCTGACCACCCGGGCCTACCAGTCAGTGGCCAGCAACGATCGCGCGAGTGTGGGTGGCGAGCGGCTGGCAGTGGGCCCGCATGGTCAGTCGCAGCGGAGCACAGCGAGAAGACTGGGCTTGGGTCATGCGGCTGACAAGGCGGTCCCGCTTGTCGGCGCCGTGGTGGGAGCTGGGCCGCGCGAGGTAAAGAAGAAGTGGGCCAGAACTGAGGCAGTCGGCCCATCTAGGTCTTCTATTCTTTTTATTTTTATCTTTTCTCCCTATATTTCAAACTCTAGTATTTGAATTCAAATTTGTTTGTGATTTCAAACCCAGGTTAAATTCCCAAATAAAGTTCCAGTAGGAAGAATTATAAGCACTCATATATATTTTTCTTTGCATATTATTTTCCTTGTTATTTACTCATGGAAGGAATTCCTTTCTATTTTCTATTCTATGTTTTCATTTGAAATTTTGAGGTCAAGTTTAAACTATGATTCTTTATTTCAATAAAATGCATCACAACAATTTCTTCAGTATGATATGTATTTTTTTTTCTTTATTTATTTATTGATTATTTGACTATTATTATCTGATTTATGAAAAGAAAAGGAAACTAATAAATTTTCAAAGGTTTCAAAAGAAAAATTCCCAAAACACTAACCTGAATGTATTTATTTATTTATATCATTATGTTTTTCTAATGTAAAATTTGGGCATTACATCAACTCAAAGCTCACAAAATTACCTATTACTTCCTCGGGAGACATTTGTGTATATCTAGGATTTCCTCGAATTAATTGAACTTGCATAGGGTTAAGAAAAACGAGGGATCTTAGAATAACCTTGACCATCTCATGGACATCCCATTTGGTGCTCCCGAGGTTGCGCACTTGGTTCACCAAGGTCTTCAAGCGGTTGTACATGGCTTGAGGTTCCTCGCCTTGGTTGAGTCGGAACCGACCGAGCTCCCCCTCGATCGTCTCCCGCTTGGTGATTTTGGTCACCTCGTCTCCTTCATGCGCGGTCTTGAGTACATCCCAAATTTCCTTCGCACTCTTTAACCCTTGCACCTTATTATACTCCTCTCGACTTAGAGAGGCGAGGAGTATAGTGGTGGCTTGGGAGTTAAAGTGGTGGATTTGGGCCACTTCGTTGGAGTCATAGTCTTCATCCCCTACGGATGGTACCTATACACCAAACTCAACAATATTCCAAATGCTTGTGTGGAGTGAGGTTAGATGATGCCTCATTTTGTCATTCCACATATTATAATCTTCACCGTCAAAAAACGGTGGTTTGCCTAAAGGAACGGAGAGTAAAGGAGTACGCTTTGAAATACGGGGGTAGCGTAGGGGAATCTTACTATACCTCTTGCGCTCATGGCGCTTAATGGACGGCGCGTCGGAGCCGAGGTGGAAGGCGATGAAGAATCGGTCTCGTAGTAGACCACCTTCCTCATCTTCTTTTTCTTGTCGCCACTCCGATGCGACTTGTGGGAAGAGGATTTCTTCTCCTTCCCCTTCCCCTTGTTGCGGGACTCTTCCGATGAAGCCTTCCTATGGCTTGTAGTGGGCTTGTTGCAGGTATCTATCTCCTTCTTGACGTGATCTCCCAACATCACTTCGAGCGGTTAGGCTCTAATGAAGCACCGGGCTCTGATACCAATTGAAAGTCGCCTAGAGGGGGGGGGGTGAATAGGGCAAAACTGAAATTTACAAAGTTAATCACAACTATAAGTCGGGTTAGCGTTAGAAATATAAACAAGTCCGAGAGAGAGAGGGTGAAAAACAAATCGCAAGCAAATAAGGAATGAGACACAAGGATTTGTTTTACCGAGGTTCGGTTCTTGCAAACCTACTCCCCGTTGAGGTGGTCACAAAGACCGGGTCTCTTTCAACACTTTCCCTCTCTCAAACGGTCACTTAGACCGAGTGAGCTTTTCTTCTCAATCACACGGGACACTAAGTCCCCGCAAGGACCACCACACAATTGGTGTCTCTTGCCTTGTTTACAATTGAGTTTGATCACAAGAAGAATGAGAAAGAAAAGAAGCAATCCAAGCGCAAGAGCTCAAATGAACACAACAAATCACTCTCTCTAATCACTAAAGCTTTGTGTAGAGTTGGGAGAGGATTTGATCTCTTTGGTGTGTCTTGTAATGAATGCTATAGCTCTTGTAAGGTGTAGAAGTGTAGAAACTTGGATGCCATTGAATGTGCGGTGGTTGGGGTATTTATAGCCCCAACCACCAAACTAGCCGTTTGGTGGAGGCTGCTGTCGACGGGCGCACCGGACAGTCCGGTGCGCCAGCCACGTCACCCGGCCGTTAGGGTTCGACCGTTGGAGCTCTGACTTGTGGGGCCTCTGGGCTATCCGATGGTGCACCGGACATCTCCTGTAGACTGTCCGGTGCGCCAACTGCGCGTGCTCTGACCTCTGTGCGCGCAGGCGCGCATTAAATGCGTTGCAGTCGACCGTTGCGCTTGAAGTAGCCGTTGCTCCGCTGGCACACCGGATAGTCCGGTGCGCCACCGGACACTGTCCGGTGCATCACCGGACGGTCCGGTGAATTATAGCGGAGCGCCCTCTGATTTTCCCGAAGGTGAGGAGTTTAGCGTCATGTTCCCTGGTGCACCGGACAATGTCCGGTGGTGCACCGGACACTGTCCGGTGGTGCACCTCCGGTGCGCCAGACCAGGGTTCCTATGGGATTTCTTTAGCTCTCTTTGTTTGAACCCTTTCTTGGTATTTTTATTGGTATATTGTGAACCTTTGGCACCTGTAAAACTTATAGACTAGAGCAAACTAGTTAGTCCAATTATTTGTGTTGGGCAATTCAACCACCAAAATCTATTTAGGAAAAGGTGTAAGCCTATTTCCCTTTCAACCATCATAGAGGTGTTGCCCCACATTTAGGATAACCACTTTATTTGATTATACATCATCTAAAGGTGTCAAGTACCGCCAGGCGGTTCATTATAGTGTTTGGTGACCAAAAATGCGCCAACACACTTTTTGGCGACTCCGCTGGGGACGAAAAATTGGATCTATCAAATCCGATCCATTAGATCAGATCTATTAAATTAGACCTATCAGATCGATCGCAATGGCCAATCCAAAGATCACAACAATGTTGTCCTAGACATTAACACAGGGCCGACTAACTCGTCGGCCGATGAGGATAAGAAATTAGAAGACCACATGAAAGGGCTAGACGAGGAATTCCAACGATAACTGGCTCAAATAAGCAAGGTGGTGGAAAAGTGGTACCTCTCGCACTTCAAGGTAGATCACCACCAGAAGGTCGTCAAGAAGAGGGAAGTAAAGTACGATTCACTGTGAGCCTTGCTGCATCAGCTCCCCATTGTAAGTAACACCACACCATTAGCCGATATTCAATCTATTAAAATTTCTTTTAATAATCAGATTAAAATTATAATGGAGGATATAAAGAATATGACACATGTATTAGAAAATACTCATACACCTAATTTTTTGTCACATAAATTGGACACTAAAATAACTGCGTCAAAAACATCAGCGACAAAAGGGGCTTCTTAGTCCCAACCATATTATGGTATGTCGATGAACTCATATACGGGGAAAATGCTGTCACCAACCTCACTGCATGGTAGATCGGCTCTGGGCACAATCGGACAGTCCGCGCATGATCATGGACCATCCGGTCCTCCAACGGACCGTCCAGCACCTTACGTCAGACCGTCCGGAGTCGCATTGAGCCTGCCACAAGCCTCGCAGGCAAAGCCCTGCATGACCGGATGGTTCGGATACAATACCAGACCGTCTGGTCCCTCTGCGGACCGTCCGATCACCAAGATCGGACTGTCCAGGTGTACATACATGGACCAGGACACTTCACGTCAGACACAATCTTCATGCCCCACCACACCTGCAGAGCACCATAGTCGCAGCATGCCATCACCCGCACATGAGGCCGATGCCTTTCGGCCCCTGCAAAGCCAGAAAAAATACAGGTCGCTGAGCTTGTTTAGCCTGCTAAGGCCAAATCTGCTGCTCGCTTTCCCCTGCATTCGACACAAAAAGGGAAAGCTAAGTTCACATTTAATGTTGCTAAGTGTGATAAAATATTTGATGAACTTTTAAGAATGACAACATTAAATTGTCACACACAATTCCTCCGATAGAGGAATTGAAAAGTGTGTATATTGTAACATGGTTCCTTTCTTCATAACACCAATGATTGTAATATCTTCTGTCGACAAATACAATCGGCTATAGATGAAGGCCGATTGAGATTTCAAAAAATGAAGATTGACAGGCAATCTGTCCCTGTCGACACATTAGGACCGGTGGACAAGAAAGTCTTGGTTCGGCCATATTCGATCGATAAAGGCAAAGGAAAAAAGTATTATCATTGGTGACCCTTGTGCGCCAAATCTAACACATGGGGTGGTTACTTGGAAGGCTTCGGACAAAAGGAAGGCTAATAAGATCGGATGTGCCATGGGGCATGGTGCACCAGGTATGCCTAAATGTAAATGTTTTGGAGGTGAAGGTCGTGATAAACAAAAGGGTAAAAGGCCGAAGGTTACTTTTGAGCAACTTCTGGCTAAATAACATGAGCAAATTAAGGCAAAGGATGTTGATCAAACTGACATTGCTAAGCCATCTAGAGCACCTTTGAAGCCATCAAAATCACCTCCGAAACGTAAATGTAGAAATCAGGATTGGAGAGTGTTGGTCACTTGTTCTCAAATGCTACGAATCAAGAACAAGGCAACACAAATGTTAATGGTTAAAGACCTTCGTCCTTCAAAGCATTATCTCCCTTAGGATTTAATGATCTTCAGACGAAGGTTATGAAGGACATACCTTCATAATCACAATATATAATAATGGATGTAGAAGCGTATAAAACATGAGAAATATCATGAATAATCATATGACATCCTTAATATAACATCATGAATGAATATAAACAATATTGAATTACATTAATACCTTTGGCTTGACAGAAGGCAAAAATCCAAGTGTGACGTGCAAGTGAATACAAGTCAGCGTGAATAGTACGGGGGTACTGTTCACCTATTTATAGGCACGGGACGCAGCCCGGTCAAAATTACATTTATGTCCTTGATGACTAGTTACAATCATGACACAAATTATCATGGATTGATCGGTCTTTTCCTCTTTAAGTCGATGCAGCCCTTCGTCTCAAGGCATGTCACTATACCAAAGCTCTCTAGATCGTAGCTTTGGCGTGTACCTTCGCGCTGTGTTTGCTTATATACCGATCTTTCGAAGGTGTTTCTGCTTAGAGGACCTTCGGCGAAGAAGCAGGCCCCCAACAGTAGCCCCGTCGCGGTGCTAGATCGTTTTTCGTAACGAGCTTGATCCGTGAAAAATCTCCAAGGCTTTAGAATGCCGAAGGTCCGAAAAACACCTTCCCTGAGCTCGTTGCCAAGAAACGATTGAAATATTTCGAGCACGAGGTGGCCCACCATGCAGTGGGTACGAACGATCTGGTGATTCACTTCCCAAGCACCGAGTGGTCCACCGTTCAGCGGGTGCGGGAGACTGTTTAGCGGGTGTGGGCGACTTGGCGATTCACCTTCCCACCTGCAGCACTATATAAACAGACGGGTACGTGTGTAGTTACCACATCATTCATTGCCATTGCACTGTTGTGCTGTTGAAAAATTTAACCATAGCCGAAGCTTTTTCACTGCATTCTCGAGCAAACCATCATTTTGAATTAGCTTCATCAAAAGAGAGAGCTTAGTCAAAACTGTAAAAAACATCAGCTTTGTAAAAACCGCAAAAGATCCATCAAATGGCCAGAGTTCGCTCGACTGTGAGGGTGACTCATGAAGGAGAGGAGACTGAGGCCACCAAAACAGCTCAGATTTGCGAAGTCATGAGACAATCAGGCTTAGTTGTAACAGAGGGAGCCATTGACGATGGTGCACCTGCTGCCGAAGCTGAACAAGTTGATATTGAGGAAGAAAATGCTGATGAAGAAGAAGAAGATTATAGCATTCTAATCCCATCAAAATCCAGCCACTTAGATTTTGAGAAATCTACTGTGCATGAGGCTGACGTGCCCATGATGATGAAGCTGGGTTACTTCGGAGAAGCTGAAAAGAAGCTTATTCATTTTGCCGGAGAAGAAACCACTACAACGCCGAAGGATGATGAAGTAGTGGTTCTCAAAAGCTTTTTCAGAACAGGATTACAGTTTCCTCTGGACGAGATGATAGGAGAAGTTTTGGATAATTTTGAAATTTATCTTCATCAGCTGACCCCTAACGCTATCGTTAGGCCTAGCATTTTCATCTGGGCCCTTCGAAGCCAAGAGATGGACCCAAATGCTGAAGCTTTCTGCCGAGTTCATGAGTTGCATTACCAAACGAAGGCCAGAGAAGACAGGCTACATGAAAATTTTGGTTGTTATAACTTCGCGTATCACAAGGATACGAAGGCTCCGGTCCTCAGCTATCGCACCAAGTGGCCAACCGGTTGGAAGAGTGATGGTTTTATATTAAGGTCGATGAGAAGAAAAGAGGGAAACTGATGACGATGGTGATGAGCCCGCTGTCCTTAAGCTTCGGAATGACCAGGCCTTTGTGCAACATGAAGCCAGGGTCAGCATGCCAACTGTCTGTATTAGAATTCAGGGTAGTGGCTGAATAAATCAGCACTAGAGATTTAGTTCAAGAATACTTGGCTAATAGGACGTCTCTGACGTTAAGTGAATTTAACATGCCGAAGCTAAAGGGAACGAAGAAGACACTTGAGCTTGTGCGATTGCCTTATCGCTTTAAGTTTGAGAAGCAGTTCAAGGAGCCCTGCCAAGAGTGGCTACAAATGATTGAGACAATGTGCAATGAAATTTTGGGAAACTACACTAAAAAAGAAGATCTATTAATGATTGCAGCCTTCGGCATCCGACCAAAACGAAGGTTGAACCGAGTAATGGATGCTTTAAATTTTGAATACCCTGATTATGAGCGACTCAACAAGGGTGCCGAAGGGACAAAAAGAAAGAGGGTTGTCAGCGTTCTGAGCAGGCAGGCTGCTAGAATGGTGAAAGAGGACGAAGAAACTCTGAAGAAGAGAAAATCTAGTCCCAAGCCAAAAACGACGACTTCGAGGAAGAGAAGAGCTGCGACTCTAGAGCCGAAGGTGGCTGAAATGGAAGAGAAAACTCCTTCAACGCCTTCTGCTGCCGAAGTAGAAGAAATTTTAAAGGTAATGACTGAATCCTTACCTATCAAGCTGCTAAGTCCTCTGGGACCGCATCTGACGAAGCTTTTAGAGAAGAAGGACGAGCCTTCGGCAACGAAAAAGGCGGTTGGGCTTAAAAAGCGAAGAATTATTACTGTTATGCAAGCTATTGAGGAAATGCCACCGTCGGCCTCAGCATCAAAGACGATACCAGCTGCCGAAGCAGATACTTCTGCCGAAGCTGCGGCCG
The DNA here is from genome assembly GCA_029449295.1 of Zea luxurians. NCBI lineage: Eukaryota > Viridiplantae > Streptophyta > Magnoliopsida > Poales > Poaceae > Zea > Zea luxurians. The sequence continues at coordinate 19,700,293 of JAOPSE010000019.1, read as the reverse complement.
CTGAAACTACCAATCTGGAGAGTACGTTATCTGCTATTGATAAAGTGCTCTTGGATATGGCCACAGAGGAGACTGCTGCGGCTACAGAAGAAGTCATGGCCGTAGTGCCTGAGAAAGGGAAGGGAATTGTCGAACATACTTTGGAAGAAAAAAGCTTCAGCCTTCAGAATCTAGTTGATCAAGAATTATTCGAGGCTGAGAAGGAGCTGCAGGAGTGTGCTATATCCTGTGGCTACCAACCAGGAGCCATGCTCTTTGGTAGAATCAATGAAGAAGCCTTAGGATGTATTCGAGACCACACTGGGGCGAAGATTATCAGCACTCCATCGAAGAATGTTGGTTTTCCGAAGCTTGAAGATGACATTAGCAGTTACCGGCGACAGCATATCATTGGCAGCTTATTCTATTCCAATTTTAAGGTAAAGCTTTTTTCCTCAGCTTTTTAGTCTTTTGTGATGAAGCAAAGATTTCTTATGAAGGCTATTTTGTACAGAGTATGCTACTAAGCAAAGCACTGAGGATGCAGCAAGATCTTGAGGATAAAAAGAATGAGATTATAATCGAGGGCCTAGAAAAGAAAATCAAATATCATGAAGCTTCTCTAGAGAAAAAGGACTTCCTTCTTGTAATACCCACTTTGTAAGGAAAGTCTAAAAAGAGAAATTTTATTCCTTTATGTATATGGTTGTTATTTATATTCACTATTTCATGTGAACACCTCACTTAAACAAATAAATAAATAACAAAAGACCCTAAAAATAATACATGCATCATGCTGGGATTTTATTTTGTGTGCATTTTGTGATGATATAAAAATAATGTAAAAAGAAATATATTAAAGTCCAAAGTGGAATTTGACATTTAAAAGAAATTCTAGAAATTAGAAAAAAGAGAAGAAAATAAATATAATGTGGAGAGAAATAAGTAAATAAAGACATGTGATTCCTATAATAGGGTTTGAATTTGTATAATTGGCTCAAAGGTGAAACTCATATTCAAATTCAAATGTATGTTCAAAAGAATTAAGGATAAAAGAAAACAGAAAATAAAACATAAAAGAAAAGGAAAAAGAAAAGAAAAGAGAAAGTGGGCTCCCCGCGCCATTTCAGCCCACCAACTCCTCCACTCTTCAGCCTAGGTCGGGCCCAAATCCCCTTGGATGCCGCTCAGCTCAATTCCTTTGTGCCGCTCACCTTGGTCACTGTTCCGTGGGGCCCAGGTTGCCAGGCTCATCCTCCCCCCAACTGAACCACCACGCATGGCGGAGATGCGCCGGGTCTTCAGCTGGATCCGTCAACCACGCTTCCACCGGCTCGACCCCTTCTTCCCCATAAAATCCACGATTGCGGCGCCCTTCCTGAGCTGACCCCTCCTCAGGCTCCTCCGTGGTGCCTCTGCTCCCGGCTCGACCGTGCCCTCCCCTCACCTATCCTGTGTCGTACCAGGAACACCATAACTCGCGGGCTCCATCACCGGTCGCGGTGAGTCCGCCACCTGGGCCGTCTCATCCCTGTCGTTGACCGCTGCACCTACGCCTGCTATCGTGGGAGACTAAGGGGAGAGAAGGGGAGTTGTTGCCTCTAGTTCCGCCGCGGATGAGGCTAGCTGGGGAGTCCTCTTGCCACGCGCCGAAGCGGAACTCCTCCTGCGACACTCGGATGCCCTCTCATCTCCCCACGGCGCGCATACACATTACGTCGTAGCGAGATTCACTGCAGACATCGTGGCCAGGGCTCACTGCCGCGTCAAGAAATCGTACTGCTCCGTGGTGGTGGCTCCGGCCGTGCGGCGCACTAGTAAGCCATCCTGCCATGTTTACGAACGCATTTCACCTCTGTTGCTCCCGATAAAGTTCGGATGAGTACCTAGAACCTTGGGCGGGTGTTCGCGGGCGCTCACCGCTGCGGAGCGCTGGGCGCCGCCGTGGGGGGCTCTGCACTGCGGTTTCCCTGTGGCTAGAGATAGAAGATGACTGTGGGCCGTTGATCCAGCGCCGTACGGTGGAGATGGGTCCTGGAGCGCGGCTCAGCCAGGAAGTGCGGTGGCCATTGGTGTCACACCCGTTTCCAAGGGGCAGAGCCGGGTGCATAGCATATGTGTGCCAGGATCTATTTCCACACATATATCGACGTCACAAGTGTAATATATCAAAAGAACAATGCATAAAAGCGTAAATAACGATTATATTAACATATTACACTTTGAACAGACATAATGTCTTAACCTTTATTCATCAAAGTACAGCGAAACAAGGACATCCATCCACAGGAAGATGACCGGGGGTATCACTAGACTAGCATCCATGGAGTTCAGCATCATATCTTCATCTGCAACTTCTGATCAAAATTAAGCAAGGGTAAGCTCACTTATGGTCGGGGCTCAGCAAGTGGGCGAAAAACTAATGCAGGTTTAACAAGGTGAGGCTATGGTTGAGCAGTAAGCATTTTAGTTGGTCAACATTTTATTAACAACACCAGTCTTACTAATAAGTGTGAATCCCAAGCATTCCCATTAAACAAAGGTATAAGAGTATATCAAAAACACTTAAGTGAAACCACTTAAGCAAACCATTGGCAGATCATCAGATCTCGATTTATTTCCATCTTCAAGTTCAATTATCATGTGAGGAGTCCAGGCTGCTCATAACCGTGAGCATGGCTGATATATCAGTTTTACACTCTGCAGAGGTGGCGCATCTTTACCCATGAGTCGTGATTCCCTTTTTGCCCAGGTTAGCTAGACCCGTATTCACTTCCGAGGTGAATGGCCAGGGTCTCACTACGAGGCTTCTCCCTAGAGTCCTCATTACGCAAATGCTGGAAATGGTCAAACTGCATAAGGCACACCTACCGTAACCAACTTATAGTCCGGACCACAGGGTAAAGCTTTGGGAACTATGCCCGTATCCGATCTGCCTGAGCCGGTACTATAAGCGCTTGCCAGATGCCCCCGTTCCGGTCGACCACGACCAACACCCAACATAAGACTTCCCTAGTTATTTAGCCAAGACCAGAGCCATGATAGTCCTCATGGTAGCACTGTTTTCCCGGGTGGTCACTCCATGTTCCAATTAATATGCAATAATCTTGTTTAACCATCGGGTTAACAACAATAATGTAAACTTACCATTTGGAACATTAATATCATAAGCAGGAGTGACTGCATAAAGTTAAGTTGTAGCAATAGCATAGCTACTTGATTAGATCATAATCCTAGGTTAAACAAGGAGTAAGGTTGGAAAGGTTAGTGGTATCTAAATAGGTAACCCATCAAATTATGCATATATTAAAGAATAAACTTTATTAAATGTATTGTTTGGGATCAAACAGAGTATGCAGAGGGAGAAGTCCACTTGCCTTGCTTAATGAAAACTTGAGGTTCTTCCTCGGATCTGAATAGATCTTGATTCTTAACTACTAGATCAACCACTGAATATCACACAAACAAACAAGAAGAACAAACACCACTCAATAACATACCACATTCACCATACGTAAAGCTAAAAGAAAGCCTAACGAAAAGAGCGTTCGCTTTTCAAAAACGTCACAAGGGTTATAATAAAAAGATATTCTTTTCAAAAAGGTGTGATCTATACTTTATAAAACAAGACATGAGCTTAAAATATATTAATTAAAATATACAAATATTTGGTTCACCAAATTAATCTTTTATAAAACGTCATATGTGATACGTCTAAGATAAAGGGTTTATAAGATGATAAAACACGTTATAACAATATTAAACCTTTTTAACCTTTTAGAGGAGATATATGTTATATATCTAAAGTTAATGAGTTATAAAACACATTATTAAACATTACCTTTATAACAAGCTCATAAACAACCTTTTATGTGAAAAGATCATAATTATATTATTAATCACCTATTTAAGACGAGTTAGGTTATGGGCCTTAAGTGGATTTTCATGCAAAAGATAATGAACGCATAACCATCATTTAATTTCATTAAAAAGCACATAGCCTATATTATTGTATTTGAAGTCAATATTAAATAACATTTTAAGTTATAAAGGAACTTAAATTCTTATTACTTTATTTTATCCTTTAGGAAAAGCTAAGTGATTCGTATATAATGTGGATTTAAATTCTATGAAATCATTAATCATGCCATAAATCTAGTTAAGAACAAATTGACTATCGGTTTGATTATGATAAAGGATAATTAGTCTATTAATTATCTTTAATTCTATTGTAGGAATAAATGATCCAGATAATTAAAATGAATACTATATTTATTGGTATATTATTAACTATCATTTTAGTTATGACAGTGTGAGCACTAAATTAAGCAATTATATCATTATTAGAAAAGTTATATGACATATTACTATTTAGTATGGCTATACTTAAACATCTATAACGAATCTTATTAAATCAAAATTATGATGTCTATTAAAAAGGTCATTTTAAAGCTAGAAACAAATTATCTAATTCTTTGGTAAAAAACCTATATTTACCAATATAACTATCAATTTCTTTATTAGAAAAGTATGAGCGTCTAATTAGGTTATTTTAACATTATTATAAAATTCTATCCTTTCGGTTTTCTTCTTTCTTTTCTAAATAGATTTTATACGTATAACTAAAAATTGTTTATTTAATTCTTCTAACATTAGTATATTAAGAATTAATTGTAAATTACTAAATGAGACTTTTAATAACATAATCATGGTTATTATGACATAGATAGATATTTTAATAATTCTAAGTAATTAAGTGCCATACTTATGAATACATTTATTATGAATAGTAACATCTATATATTTTTATTCGACCGGTAATACGTGGCTTAAACTCCTAATTCAATTTCTTATTATACCTATATCAATACTAACCAATTATCGCTCTACACACTAAAGCAAAATTCAATTATAAACATTTATAGTATGAAAACCACGGAAGTAGTGAATAGTGACCGTGTTTATTTTTAGAATTATAAAATCATACGCATATTTAAAATATTATCGCGGGTTCGATTTTGGTTACACGTGTATATCGCAATCTCTAAATCATACACGCGAATCGCCAAATTACAACAGTAATTCACAAGATCTATAAATAAATTCAAAAACATGATTTAGAAAATAAATCAGTGGGTTGTCTTCAACCTTGGTTTTTCGTTCATGCGCAGGGATGAACGTCGACGAGCGGGAGTGGTTCGACGGACAGGTAACGACGAGGTTTGGACGGGGTTCGGGCACGTCTCCAGAGAGCAGGGGAACGGGCGCGGTCGTCGGTGGACGGCAAGGTACAAACTCTGGCGTGTCTCCACGGATGGCGAACGGCGTGGACGAACTCCGGTGAGGCACGACGGCGAGCGGTGGTGCTGTTGCGCGTGGGCAGGGGTTCTTGACGGGTTGCTGCGTGGGCTCTGGTGCGGTGGCGTTGACACTGGCGAGGTTCCGACGAGGCGGTTCGGCGTGGTCCAAAGAGCAGGACGCGAATGTGAGGAGCGAGGGAGAACTTGGGGAAGGGAGGAAGCTCGGCGTCCAATTTATAGGCGAGGGGAGGGAGAGAGAGAGAGGCATCGGGGTCTTCATGGCTGCCATGAATAGCGTCCATCAATGGTGGGGGAAACAGCAGCATTCAAGCTCCATTAATGCCAAAGACGAACGAACGGCTGTGGGGTGGCGTCTTGGCTTGCTCGGACGCGGTCGGGCTTGGTCCTCGACGGCTTCGGTCGGGCGGTGTCGCGGTGCTGGGTGGCCGGTCGCGGCGTCCTGGGCGCGGGGCTTTGGTCGCTGGCGCGCAGGGGGCTTCGGGTGCAGGGGCTGGGCGTCAGGGTGGCTTGGGGTCGCTTCAGGCGGCGCTCGGCTCCATGGGCGAGGGCGTCGCGGCAGGGGCACAGCAGGGCGGCTGCTCGGGCGCTCGGGTGCGCGTAGGCTGAGGGCGCGGGGCAGGGGCGCTAGTGCGCAGGCGTAGGGGAGAGAGAGAGCCGGAGAGAGAAGAGAGAAGGGCAGGGAAGAGGAGAGAAGAGAGAGAGAGAGAGAAGGGGAAGAGAGAACAGCGGTGGCGGCTGGGAGAGGGAGCCAGGGCGGCGGCGGTTAGGGGTTAGGGCAGCACGGCTGCTTGCTTGATGGGCCTAATGGGCCAGTTTAGTTTAGGGTTCTTTTTTTTCTTTTTTTCTAATTTCGAAATACCTATTCAAATAATGATAAAATTCATAATAATCAAACCAAAATTATTTATAAATAAAATATTAACTTTTGGACTAATATTATTATATATATTATTTACTAGGATTTTTATTTTAAACGAAATGCTATTAAATATCTGAACTCAATAATGCTCAATTAAAAATTATTCCAAAGGCAAATAAATAACGAACACTTAAGAAAATTAATTACCATAAATATCATTATTAGCTAAATGTATTATTTTTATTTAATGATTTTCATAGTGTCACAGTTGGTTTCCTGATGATCGCTTAGGATTAGATCGCGGTTTCATTAATCATGACCGTCTGATCGGGATTGGACCATCCATATCGCATACCGGTTCGGCTGATTGCGGATCTAATCCTAGCGGCCAGATGTTGATCGGGTGGCCAGAAACTAACGATACCCCTTCGCGGATGCAATATGCTAAAGAGTCCCCGTGAAATGCAGAAACTAACCCGCCGTCCGCATAGGGCTTCGCCTGAGTCTAGGAAAGTTTTGTAGTTTAGCCCCTGTGCTCCTTAAAAATTAGCCTGCAGTCCAGAGGCATACGAAATTGGATAAATTAATAGAGAAAATGCTTTTCTAGTATAAAAATAATTCTAGATCTTGTTTAATTCCTAGAAAATTCATTTTAACTCCTTTTTAGTCCATTCCAGTTCCTATAATTTTGTAATATTATGGTTATCATCTAGTATCACTGTTTTCACATGAAAGTCACATTAAAGTTTATATCCTATTTAATCTTGTACAAAACACATAAAAATCATTAGAAATTCATAACTTAAAATCTATGAATCTGATTTGATCCGTTCAAGTTGCGTTAGTCTCGTATGAATATTTTCTACGCAGTAACAACATTTATTATACCATGTTTCATTCTTTTTATAACTAGACCTTTATTTAACTTATGTTGGTTAGTCTTGTTAATCTGCTTATCATTATAATCTACTAGAATATAATTTATGGTCAATTTATAACTTAGATTAAAATTGAGATAATTATTTATAGAATAACCTCTCATATGATTTATACTGACCAAATTATAATATGGTTTGACATTTAAATCACTTAGATCTTTTATAAACCATAACTCCTTACCGTAACTCCGATTTTAGTGGTTCTCGTTCCCACGATCTCGTAGCTTCACGTAGATCATTATTATTCAATTTGTACTTATGCTTGGTGTGATGTTAATTTATCTATACCATGTTTGTTTGTATTGCTACGACTAGCGCGAGGACAAAGATTTGAAGTTGAAGTTGCAGCATTCTTAGAAGATGAGAAGTTTGTGGGTGACAACATCCGTGCAGTTAGAGATTTTCCGGATGTCTTTCCAGAGGAGTTATTAGGGGTGCCACCAGATATGGATGTTGAGTTGGTCATTGATCTCTTACCTGGGATGGCTCCTATTTCTAAATGGCCATACAGGATGTCTGTAGAAGAACTAAAGGAACTTAAGAAGCAATTAACAGAGTTACAAGAGGCTGGGTACATTCGTTCGAATTCTTCACCTTGGGGGAGCGCCAGTTCTATTTGTATAGAAGAAAGAAGGATCACAAGGGATGTGCGTGGATTATAGGTCCCTTAATGATGTCACTATGAAGAACAAGTATCCATTACCCCGCGTTGAAGATTTATTGATCAGATGAGAGGTGCAAGGGTATTCTCGAAGATTGAACTCCGACCAGGTTATCACCAACTGAAGTTTAGGCCATCGGATATTCCCAAGACGATTTTATCGACCCGATATGGTTTATATGAGTTCACCGTTATGTCATTTGGACTAACTAATGCACCAGCCTATTTTATGGATCCGAAGAATAAGGTGTTCATGACCTGGACAGATTCGTCGTGGTTTTCATCGACAATATTTTTATTTTATTCCAAGAGTGATAGTGATCATGAGGAACATCTGAGATTGGTGCTACAGAAGCTATGAGATAATCAACTCTATGCCAAGTACAGTAAATGCGAGTTCTAGATTAACGAGGTGCCATCCTTTGGACATATCATTTCTAATGGAGGGATATCAGTGGATCCTGCTAAAGTCAAGGAGATAATGGCATGGAGCATACCCACTAGAGTTACGGAGATTCGGAGTTTCTTGGGACTTGCAGGATATTATCGAAGATTTATTGAAGGATTTTCTAAGATTGCTAAGTCTATCACCTCACTTCTAGAGAAGGAAAGAGAGTTTAAGTGGGACAAGAAGTGCCAAGATAGCTTTGATCAATTAAAGATGAAATTGATGTCACCACCAGTGTTGGTTATGCCAGATCTGCAGAAGGGATTTGACATTTATTGTGATGCATGTGGCCAAGGCTTGGGATGTGTGCTCATGCAAGAAGGACATGTGATTGCCTATGCGTCGCGTCAGTTGTGGAAACATGAATTGAACTACCCCACTCATGATTTAGAATTGGCAGCCGTTGTGCATGCGCTTAAGATTTGGAGACATTATATTATGGGAACCAAGTGTCAAGTGTATACGGATCATAAGAGTTTGAAGTATATATTCACTCAGAAGGATCTCAACCTTAGGAAACGTCGTTGGTTGGAGCTTATTAAGGATTATGATTTGGAGACTCATTATCACCCGGGCAAGGCAAATTTGGTTGCAGATGCATTGAGTCGAAAGGAGCATGTTCATTCAGCTGTTGTTGCCCAGCTACCCGATGAGATTGTTGAGGATTTCAGGAGACTTAACCTGGGGATAGTTGCTCACACTGAAGGAGTTATTATTGATGTGGAACCTACCTTGGAGCAAGAAATCCGCAGAAGGACAGATTGGTGATGCTAAGATACAAGAGATTAGGGATCTGATTACTGAAGGTCAAGGTCTGGAATTCACGAAAGATGAGCAAGGCACCGTATGGTTCAAGGACAAGATATGTGTCCCTGAGATTGAAAGCCTTCGTGAGACTATTTTAAAGTAAGCCCATGACTTGGATTATTCTATCCATCCTGGGAGTATCAGGATGTATCAAGATTTGAAGCAGAAGTACTGGTGGTATGGATTGAAAAGAGATGTGGCTGCACACGTGGCTATGTACGATGTGTGTCAAAGAATTAAGGCAGAACACCAAAGACTAGCTAGACTATTATACCCGAATGGGAGTGGGAAGAGATTGGTATGGATTTTATTACTGGATTGCCTCGCACCTCGAAAGGATATGATTCTATATGGGTTATTGTGGATAGACTGACCAAAGTGGCTCATTTCATTTCGGTCAAGACTACTTATAAGGGCTCTCAACTAGAAGAGTTATATATGGCTCGGATTGTGTGTTTACATGGAGTACTGAAGAAGATCATTTTGGATAGAGGATCACAGTTTACCTTCAGATTTTGGAAAAGTTTTCATGAGAACATGAACACCAAGTTGAATTTTAGTACAACTTATCACCCCCAGACTGATGGACAGACTGAAAGGACTAATCAAGTATTGGAAGATATGTTGAGAGCATGTGCCCTTCAGCATGGTAGTAGTTGGGACAAGAGTCTACCTTATGCTGAGTTCTCATATAATAATAGTTACCAGGCCAGTCTAAAAGATGTCACCATTCGAGACTCTATATGGCAGGAAATGTAGGACTCCTCTATATTGGATCAGACTAGAGGAAGACAGTTCTTTGGACCTGAACTTATTCAAGGGCAGAAGAACAAGTCCATATAATTTGGAAGAATTTGAGGGTAGCTCAGACCAGATAAAGGAGCTACGCTGATAACAGAAGAATACCACTTGAATTTGAGGAAGGAGATTATGTGTACCTCAAGGTGTCACCACTTCATGGAATGAAGAGGTTTAAAGTTAAGGGCAAATTGTCCCCTCGCTTTATTGGATCTTTCATGATCTTTAGGCGAGTTGGGGAGATGGCCTATCAACTCGAGCTACCTGATAATCTATCTGATGTGCATAATGTATTCCATGTGTCTCAACTTAAGAAGTGTCTCCGTGTCCCTAAGGAACAGTTACCAATGGAAGAGCTCAGTGTTCAGGGTGATTTGACTTACACGGAGTATCCTATCAAGATTCTTGATACTTTGACTTGAGTTACAAGGAATAAAGTGATAAAGATGTGCAAAGTTTAATGGAGTCACCACGTAGAAGGCGAAGCTACATGGGAAAGAGAAGAAGAGCTTCGCGTAGAATTTTCCCCTCTTTTCCCTAGTCCTTCCTAAATCTCGAGGACGAGATTATTTTTAAGGGGGGTAGGATTTGTAATACCCACTTTGTAAGAAAAGTCTAAAAAGAGAAATTTTATTCCTTTATGTATATGGTTGTTATTTATATTTACTATTTCATGTGAACACCTCACTTAAACAAATAAATAAATAACAAAAGACCCTAAAAATAATACATGCATCATGCTGGGATTTTATTTTGTGTGCATTTTGTGATGATATAAAAATAATGTAAAAAGAAATATATTAAAGTCCAAAGTGGAATTTGACATCTAAAAGAAATTCTAGAAATTAGAAAAAAGAGAAGAAAATAAATATAATGTGGAGAGAAATAAGTAAATAAAGACATGTGATTCCTATAATAGGGTTTGAATTTGTATAATTGGCTCAAAGGTGAAACTCATATTCAAATTCAAATTTATGTTCAAAAGAATTAAGGATAAAAGAAAACAGAAAAAAAAACATAAAAGAAAAGGAAAAAGAAAAGAAAAGAGAAAGTGGGCTCCCTACGCCATTTTAGCCCACCAACTCCTCCACTCTTCAACCCAGGTTGGGCCCAAATCCCCTCGGATGCCGCTCAGCTCAATTCCTTTGTGCCGCTCACCCTTGGTCACTGTTCCATGGGGCCCGAGTTGCGAGGCTCATCCTCCCCCCAACTGAACCACCACGCATGGCGAAGATGCGTCGGGTCTTCAGCTAGATCCGTCAACCACGCTTCCACCGGCTTGACCCCTTCTTCCCCATAAAATCCACGATTGTGGCGCCCTTCCTGAGTTGACCCCTCCTCGGGCTCCTCCGTGGTGCCTCTGCTCCCGGCTCGACCGTGCCCTCCCCTCACCTATCCTGTGTTGTACCAGGAACACCATAACTCGCGGGCTCCATCAGCGGTCGCGGTGAGTCCGCCACCTAGGCCATCTCATCCCCGTTGTTGACCGCCGCACCTATGCCTGCTATCGTGGGAGAATGAGGGGAGAGAAGGGGAGTTGCTGCTGCTAGTCCTGCCGTGGATGAGGCTAGCCGGAGAGTCCTCTTGCCACGCGCCGAAGCGGAACTCCTCCTGCGACACTCGGATGCCCTCCCATCTCCCCACGGCGTGCATACACATTACGTCGTAGCGAGATTCACTGCGGACAGCATGGCCGAGGCTCACTGCCGCGTCAAGAAATCGTACTGCTCCGTGGTGGTGGCTCCGACCGTGCGGCACACTAGTAAGCCATCCTGCCATGTTTACGAACGCATTTCACCTCTGTTGCTCCCGATAAAGTTCGGATGAGTCCCTAGAACCTTGGGCGGGTGTTCGCGGGCGCTCACCGCCGTGAAGGGGCTCTGCACCACGGTTTCCCTGTGGCTAGAGATAGAAGATGACTGTGGGCCATTGATCCAGCGCCGTACGGTGGAGATGGGGCCTCGAGCGCGGCTCAGCCAGGAAGTGCGGTGGCCGTTGGTTTCCTGATGATCGCGTAGGATTAGATCGCGGTTTCATTAAATCATGACCGTCTGATCAGGATCGGACCGTCCATATCGCATACCGGTTCGGCTGATTGCAGATCTAATCCTAGCGGCCGAATGTTGATCGGGTGGCCAGAAACTGACGATACCCCTTTGCGGATGCAATATGCTAAAGAGTCCCCGTGAAATGCAGAAACTAACCCGCCGTCCGCATAGGGCTTCGCCTGAGTCTAGGAAAGTTTTGTAGTTTAGCCCCTGTGCTCCCTGAAAATTAGGCCGCAGTCCAGAGGCATACAAAATTGGATAAATTAATAGAGAAAATGCTTTTCTAGTATAAAAATAATTCTAGATCTTGTTTAATTCCTAGAAAATTCATTTTAACTCCTTTTTAGTCCATTCCAGTTCCTATAATTTTATAATATTATGGTTATCATCTAGTATCACTGTTTTCACATGAAATTCATATTAAAGTTTATATCCTATTTAATCTTGTACAAAACACATAAAATCATTAGAAATTCATAACTTAAAATCTATGAATCCGATTTGATCCGTTCAAGTTGCGTTATTCTCGTACGAATATTTTCTACGCAGTAACAACATTTGTTATACCATGTTTCATTCTTCTATAACTAGACTTTTATTTAACTTATATTGTTTAGTCTTGTTAATCTGCTTATCATTATAATCTACTAGAATATAATTTATGGTCAATTTATAACTTAGATTAAAATTGAGATAATTATTTATAGAATAACCTCTCATATGATTTATACTGACCAAATTATAATATGGTTTGACATTTAAATCACATAGATCTTTTATAAACCATAACTCCTTAACCGTAACTCCGATTTTAGTGGTTCTCGTTCCCACGATCTCGTAGCTTCGCATAGATCATTATTATTCAGTTTGTACTTATGCTTGGTGTGATGTTAATTTTATCTATACCATGTTTGTTTGTATTGCTACGACTAGCGAGAGGACACATGTCATCGGAAAAGCAAGTTGGTATCTGGAATCTCAAGTGCCAGGCAAGTTGTGCCCTTGACCACTTTTTACCCAATAATGTTCTCTAATATCATTTATTCATGCATAGGTTAATTTTGATGGGACCCAATAGGTCACCCTAGATTGTTTATCTCATTACCTTGTTTACCCCTGAATCACATGGGTAGTTTTTCCTATTGCTTTATATGGTTTTGGGATTAATACTTCATTATATCCATGTTCCAATTGTTTTTGTTATTCTACTTATGTTCATGTCAAGATCATCTTTAATGTTAATTGGAACATATAGCTTAACTTGAGAAACACGTGCCACCACTAGGGAGGAATGGTACCCCTTGGCTAACTAATTAGGAAAGCTAGTGGAAGACTACCTTACCCGAAAGGGGCAAGAGCAGTAGGGGAGTTGCATGCAAGGAGGTTCTCGGGTTGATTTTGCTGCGATGGCGGTCAGATGAGGGATTCTTGCAAGTGCTCTTCCCATAAACTGTAGCGGGTTTTCGGAAGCTAGTGGAACTTTGTAAAGGCCTCGTAGTGGATCCCTAGCCATTCACCTCGGTAGTGTCTAAGGGTCTAGCTAGCCCTGGCGACATGGGAAACACGACTTGTGAGTAAAGGGTACAACCTCTGCAGAGTGTAAAACTGGTATACTAGCCGAGCTCACGGTCATGAGCAGCTCAGGACTCTCTGATGATTAATCTATGGAACTTAAATTCAATTTGTCATATGCATTGCATGGGATTATTATTAATTTTGTTCTATTATTTTATTATGGTTTGGCATTTACTTACATTTAGTAACTACTAATAAAATTTTGACCAACTTCTTAAAAGCAATGCTCAGCTTTAACCCCTGTCATTGATTAGCCTTACACATCACATGAACTCCCACCTTTGTGAGTTCATGTCCACTAGTTCCCCACAACTTGTTGAGCTATGATCATGTGTGAGCTCACCCTTGCTGTCTCACACCCCCACTGGAGAAGAACAGGTGGTTCAGGAGGAGCCACAAGGCGAGGAGTTTGATTTGATCTAGGTGGCGTTTCCCTAGTTGACTTGCGCCAATGACGATCCTTAGTCCGTTTTATATTTATCTTTTATTTTGTAAGACTTTCGCTATGTAATAAGTACTCTGATTATTTTGTGACATTTATCTCTATACACTCTGTTATTATATATGTTGTCTTCTTTGGCGCATGTATGAGATGCACCCGGCTTTGTCTCTTAAAGCCCGGGGTGTTACACTTCTTCAGACAATGGAGGGTTCATTGGCAGAAGCCCAAACCGAAGTTGTTAGATTAAATGATGAACTCCTCCATAAATCAGAAAGCTTCAAACAAGAAAGGAAGAATTTTGATGCAAGGGTTGAAGCCGAAGCCAAGAAAAGCTCAAATCTACAAAAATCCTTAAAAGAACTTCAGAACATTTGCTTGAACTCTGGCAACTGCTGCGTGCAACAGCTGAGACAGGTCTTCAACTTAGTGGGAGCTAGCTCTGAAAAATTTGAACCTTCGGTTGAAGACTTGCTAAGCACCTTCGAGCATATTGAAAGCGAAATTGAGGCTCTTGACGAAGTTATAGCTGGGCATGGCGACTTCTGTGCCCTGCTGGCTTCTCGCGGCACAACTGTAGCTTTTATAAAGGCTGGTTGCATGCACGAAAAAGATAGTAAACAGACCGAACTTCCGTCTATCTCCAGTAGACCTAGTTGATATCCCCAGCCTAGCCCAAAGTATTGGGAATAGATTTATAACACAAATTTGGACGAAGGGTGGGTGGAACTTAGCTGGTGACGAGGCACGAAGTCATCTTAAGCCGGTATGATACTTATACCTGTTGCTTGCTCTCTTGTAAATACTTTTTACTTTATACTGTGTTACCGTGTACAGGATGATGATGCCGAAGGTCAGTAGTCCGAAGCTCTTCTCGAAGATTACTGAAGCTGCTGAACAAGGCTTAGAAATATTTGAAGTATCTTTGTAAAAGATATTGTAATTTAGGAATCAAACATTACTCTGTAAATTTGTCCATAGCTTGTAATATATTTTTACCTTTCCAACCGTGTGTGAATTGCTTTGATGTGGACGAAACTTGTATCTTTTGAGCCGAAGGCGAAAAACACCTTCCCTTCTTTTCGTACACAACGAAGCGTATCTTTGCTTCTTTATGCTCATCGAAGCATTGTCATCAAAGCCGAAGTATCTGTTTGTACTTTATGTTATGATGATGATGATCCTACGGATGTCTACATGAATGTGTAAGAATGCAATGAATGATGTAATGTAATGTGCAAATGAATGTCCAAACACACACACACACACACGAAGCCACACCCAGACTCTGCATCCCCTTAGGAACATCTTTTGAGTCTTAAGCTCTGCATCCCCTTAGGAACGGCTTTTGAGCTTCTTCACCTTCTATTTCGGTGGTATAAGTTTTGTATCCCCTTAGGAACGTCTTTTGAACTTCTTCGTCTTCTATTTCGGCGGTATAAGTTCTGCATCCCCTTAGGAACGACTTTTGAACTTCTTCGCCTTATATTTCGGTGGTATTTAGCTCTGCATTCCCTTAGGAATGACTTTTGAGCAGAAAACTTACGCTGCGCTCCCTTAGGAACAACTTTTGTAGCTTCATCATGCTCTACATCCCCTTGGGGATGTCTTTTGAGCTTCTCCCTATTTTTCTTTTTGCACTCGATGGTGCGTGCTCAGATTTACATATTACATCTTTTGGGGGATTTGGCCCTCATGGGGCTAAATAAGAATAAAAAATTACAAGCTAAGGCCCCATTAAAAACCTTTCTCCCATGTTGAAAGGAAAATGGTACCATAGAAAAAATATTGTTTCGGCTTGATATTTATTGATGTTCTCTATAGCCTGAAGTCTAGTCCCCTCTATAGTATCTTTTGTTACGTGATAATCAGCTTCGTCTTCTACCGAAGCTAATGTTCTTATTGATCCTGCTTTAGCTTCTTCTGGAGTTATAGCTTCATCACCAAATAATAGTTTGAAAGGTGTAAATCCTATTGATCTTGACATGATTGTATTGTGGCTCCACACCACTTTAATCAACTCATCTCGCCACTTTCCTCTGGGCTGATTGAAGATTAGCTTCATTATTCCTGTCATTATAATGCCATTTGCTCTTTCTACTAGCCCATTTGACTCCGGATGCCTAACTAATGCAAAATGGATCTTCATACCAATATGGTCACAGAACTCTTTGAACATTTCGGCATCAAACTATGTTCCATTGTCCACAGTTATAGCCTTCGGCACGCCGAAGCGACAAACAATATTTTGTTAGAAGAATTTTTGGACTGTAACCAAAGTTATTGTAGCCAAAGACTTTGCTTCAATCCACTTAGAAAAATATTCTATAGCCACCACAACATGTTTCAAATTTCCTTGCACTGGTGGATGTGGGCCTAACAAATCCAGGCCCCATCTTTGCAATGGCCAAGTAGGCTGTATCAGCTGCGTGAGAGACGAATGTTGCTTCTGATCTCTTGCACATTTTTGACAATTCTCTCACTTTTGAACCAGCTCTGATGCATCCGAAACTGCCTTCGGCCAATAAAATCCTTGTCTACAAACTTTTCCCAGCAAGGGCCTAGACCCAATATGTGATCCACACACACCTGCATGTATCTCCTTCATTAATTCTATACCTTCGGTTTTAGATAAACACTTGAGGAGTGGAGAACAGACTCCATGTTTGTACAATTCCCCTTCTATTATGATATATGGTCTTGTCCTTGCTTCCATTCTCTTATTATAAACTTCGTCAACCGAAAGACAATTACCTTGGAGGAAAGACATAATTTCAGTCCTCCAATCTTCACTATGTACAGGGGAAATTGTAAGCATTGCTCTCTACATAAGTTCAACCGAAGGTGCTTTTATTGTCTCAAAAAATACTTCCGAAGGTAGAGGGAGCCCCTGTGCTGCTGATTTGGCTAACAGATCTGCATGCTCATTTTCTCCTCATGGAATATTCTTGACGGAAAAACCTTAGAAAGAAGCCTCCAGCCTTCGGACTGTATCCAAATATTTTTCAAGCTTCGGATCTCTTGCCTTACTACTTTTGTCTAAATGACTAGAAATGACTTGAGAGTCAGTTTTAAGGATGGCCCTTCTTATTCCCATTGCCTTTAACTTTCGAAGCCCCAACAGAAGTGCTTCGTATTCAGCAATATTATTTGTACAACTGAAGTCAAGCCTTGCTGCATAATATGTTCTGACTTTAGAAGGCGCAACTAGGACAGCAGCCGCTTCTGCGCCGAAGGTTCCCCAAGAACCATCGCAGAACACTGTCCAAGCTTCGGCGTCTTTATTTGTTTCTTCTTCCTGAGCCCCTAGCGTCCAATCAGTAATGAAGTCTGCTAACGCCTAGGACTGAATTGAGGATCTATGTACATAGTAAATACTAAATTTGTTAAGCTCCACAACCCATTTTCCAATCCTTCCAGTAGCTTCTCTGTTCCTCATTATGTCCTTCAGAGGTTGTGGTGAAGGAACAATTATATGATATGCTTGAAAGTAGTGCCGAAGCTTCCTGGAGGCCATCAACACAGCATATAGTACCTTCTCCAATTCTGTATAGTTTTTCTTTGATAAAGTTAGAACTTCAGAGACGAAGTATACTGAGGCCTGCTTCTTGATTTGGCCATCTTGCTTCTCCTGTACAAGCGCCACACTAACTGCAGAGTGAGAAGCTGCTACATACAGGAGTAATGGAGCCCCTAGCGAAGGTGGAGTTAGAGTTATCAAATCTATCAAGTATTGCTTTAACTCTTCAAAATCCTTTTGCTGAGCCGGACCCCACTAAAAAACTTTGGCTGATTTCAGAATTTCAAAGAATGGTAAATTTCTCTCTGCTGATCTTGATATAAACCTATTCATTGACGCAAGCCTTCCTGCCAATCGTTGAGCCCCCTTTTTTGAATTTGGTGGCTCCATCCGAAGGATAGCTTCAATCTTGCTTGGGTTGGCTTCAATTCCCTTCGTTGATACCAAATAGCCAAGAAACTTACCCTTCTTCACTCCAAAACACACTTTTCTGGATTTAATTTCAAGCCAGCTTGCCTGAAATTGGCGAATGTCTCTTGCAAATCAGTAATGTGATTTTCTTGCTTCGTGCTTTTCACTATGATATCATCAACATAGGTCAGTACATTCCTGCCTATTTGAGAATGAAGGACCTTGGCTGTCATTCTGCTGAAGTTTCCTCTAGCATTCTTGAGCCCCTCAGGCATCCGAAGATAGAAATAGGTGCTACTAGGAGTTATGAAACTAGTCTTCGGCTCGTCTTCCTTCTTCATCCAAATTTGATGATAGCCTGAGTAACAATCCAATAGACTCATGAGCTCTGAAGAAGCTGCTGCATCTACAAGAGAGTCTATTCTTGGTAATGGGAACTCGTCCTTTGGACAGGCCTTGTTGAGATCTGTGAAATCGATGCACATTCTCCATTTACCATTAGCCTTCTTCACCATAACAGTGTTGGCTAGCCATTCTGGGTATTTCACCTCTCTGTTGACACCAGCACTAAGAAGTCTCTTCACTTCGTTCTGAGCACCTTCAGCTTTGTCTTCACACATCTTCCGAAGCCTTTGTTTTATTGGCCTAAAAGATGGATCCACATTGAGTGAATGTTCAATAACATCTCTGTTGACACCACAGAGATCATTGGCTGACCAAGCAAAGACATCTTTGTTGTTGAATAAAAATCTTAGCTAAGTCTTCTCTTGCTCATCAGATAACTGAGACCCTAGCAGTACCCTTTGTTCTGCTATATCTTGACATAGAAGCATAGGCTTCGGCTGATCCGCCGAAGCAGCCTTCTCATTTTGTATTTATACTGCTGATAGGCTTCAGCTCCATCTATGTTATGGATTGCCTTTGAATCTGTCTAGTTACCTTCAGCCCTTCTGGCAGCTTCTTGACTCCCATGGATAGCAATGGGCCCTTGTTCCGAAGGTATCTTCATGCATAAATATGTTGGATGAAGTCTTGCTTCGAAGGCATTAAGTGTCCCTCGACCAATGATCGCATTATATGGGTATTCCATGTCAACAATGTCAAAGACAACCTGTTCAGACCTTGTGTTGTGGACGTAGCCGAAGGTAATTGACATTGTGATTTTACCAAGTGCGACAATCTGCCTTCCTCCGAAGCCACAGAGAGGGTGTGTAGCATCATGAATCTTGTCCTCTAGCTCTTGCATCTGTCTGAAGGGATTAGCAAATATGATATCCGCTGCACTGCCTGTGTCAACCAGAACATTATGGACCAGAAATCCCTTGATGACACAAGATATGACCATAGCATCATTGTGAGGGTAATCTTTGAGCTGAAGGTCGTCCTGGGAGAAGGTGATTGGAATGTGGGACCATTTGGACTGATGAAGGGTCCTTGCACCCCAACATGCTGCACTCTTCTCTGTGCTTCCTTCTTCTGCTTCTTGTTAGTTGGCTCTGAACTTGAACCGCCTGTGATTGGGAGCACAAGCTTCGTAGCCGAAGGTGCTATGACTTGGTTGTTGAACGAAGCCATCAGCTCAACAGTGGAAGTGAGTTCACCGGAGGTGGGCGCCAATGTTGGTCACTTGTTCTCAAATGCCACGAATCAAGAACAAGGCAACACAAATGTTAATGGTTAAAGACCTTCGTCCTTCGAAGCATTATCTCCCTTAGGATTTAATGATCTTTAGACGAAGGTTATGAAGGACATACCTTCATAATCATAGTATATAATAATGGATGTAGAAGCGTATAAAATATGAGAAATATCATGAATAATCATATGACATCCTTAATATAACATCATGAATGAATATAAACAATATTGAATTACATTAATACCTTCGGCTTGACAGAAGGAAAAAATCCAAGTGTGACGTGCAAGTGAATACAAGTCAGCGTGAACAGTACGGGGGTACTGTTCACCTATTTATAGGCACGAGACGAAGCCCGGTCAAAATTACATTTATGTCCTTGATGACTAGTTACAATCATGACACAAATTATCATGGACTGATCGGTCTTTTCCTCTTTAAGTCGGTGCAGCCCTTCGTCTCAAGGCATGTCACTATGCAGAAGCTCCCTGGATCGTAGCTTCGGCATGTACCTTCGCGCTGTTTTTGCTTATATGTCGATCTTTTGAAGGTGTTTCTACTTAGAGGACCTTCGGCAAAGAAGCAGGCCCCAACAGGGAGGAGAAGAGTTTCATGCATCAGCAACATATCCTCCTTTTGGGCTGCCAATACCAATGCAATATGGTTCAGCTCCTTCGTACAATCATCCTTTTCCATCTTGGGGCTAGTATGATCCAAATGCTTATTCTTCTTTATATTTTAGACCACATAACATAGAATATTCATCTCATTTCATTTCTGATTTTGAGGAACGATCATATGACAAAGACTGTTTTATTTATAAGAATCAGTCTAGAGCTCAAAATAAGGATCGAATGGTCAAGCAAGTTTATGTAGTGAAGAAGTATAATAGAAAAGCCAAAAGTTTAGATCTAAATTCATGCATTACAGAGCCGGAGGAAGTATTAGATACTTCGGCTAGCAGTACCCAAACAATAGAGAAATCAGCTAGCGATAGCCTAGGTACTAAATCTAAACTTAAGAAGCCCAATGTGCCCAAACAACCGAGAAGCCCACTTGGATTATCAATTTGGCACAAGAGGCTAGAAAAACTCAGTGCACAAGAGCTGGAGTTGAGAGGCATGACATGGGCATCCAATGGGAGTTCTCAAGATCCAGGTAAGGATGATGCTTTTGGAAGAAGTGGAGCAAAGGCAAACAAAAGAAAGAAAGCAAGTACAAGACGTTTGGGTGAATGGTTTGCCCCAGCTCAACAAAGCTATTGGTCATTGCATCGTCCATATTTTTCAGCTATGCCATATACGCCGTCCCAAGGTATGTTCGGTTATCCTTTAGGGCATCATTTTGCTCCATATGTGTCTTTATATTATAGAGGAGTGCAACCGAATCATATGGATAGTTGCGATATGCTGCTGCTTACATAAAGCCGAAGTATTTCAATTGTTGGTAGTAATGATTCTTGCTACAATTTGCTTCGGTCATGTTTATTCATGAGATGAACATGCTTATAATATTTGCTTATCACTATTCGGTTATTGTTTAATTGCAAACTACATAATCAATATTGTCGAATAGTTTCAAGTAAATGATTCATTTTTTAGTACAACCAATACTCGAACTTATGCATAATTGAGTTGGCTATTATTATTGTCGAGGACCATAATTAGGGGTACCCCCAAGACTCCTAATCTCAGCTGGTAACCCCCATCAGCACAAAGCTGCAAAGGCCTGATGGGTGCGATTAAGCCAGGGCTCGGTCCACTCAAGGGACACGACCTCGCCTCGCCCGAGCCCAGCCTCGGGCAAGGGCAGCCGACCCCGGAAGATTCACGTCTCGCCCGAGGACCCCCTCAAGCGACGGACACACCTTCGGCTCGCCCGAGGCCCAGTCTTCGCCAGGAAGCAACCTTGGCCAGATCACTACACCGACCGACCAAATCGCAGGAGCATTTAATGCAGGGATGGCCTGACACCTTATCCTGTCACGCGCCCTCCAGTCGACAGAGCCGAAAGTGACCGCAGTCACTTCGCCGCTCCACTGACCGGCCTAACAAGAAGACAGCACCGCCTGCGTCGCTCCGACGGCTGTGCCACTCGATAGAGTGAGGCTGACAGCAGCCAAGTCCGGCCTCGGGCACCATAGGAAACTCCGCCTCGCCCGATCCCAGGGCTCGGACTCGGGCTCGGTCCCGGAAGACGACGAACTCCGCTTCGCCCAACCCCAAGGCTCGGACTCGGGCTCGGTCCCGGAAGATGACGAACTCCGCTTCGCCCGACCCCAGGGCTCGGACTCGGGCTCGGCCCCAGAAGACGACGAACTCCGCTTTGCCCGACCCCAGGGCTCAGACTCGGGCTCGGCCCCGGAAGACGACGAACTCCGCCTCGCCCTGACCCCAGGGCTCGGACTCGGGCTCAGCCCCGGAAGACGATGAACTCTGCCTCGCCCGGCCCCAGGGCTCGGACTCGGCCTTGACCTCAGACGACAGTCTCCGCCTCGCCCGACCCGGGGCTCGGACACGACCCCGACCTTGGAAGACCAACTCGACCCCGACCTCGGAGGAGCCTCCGCCTCGCCCGACCCGGGGCTCGGACCGACCATGTCACAGGAGGGGCCATCATTACCCTATCCCTAGCTGGCTCAGGCAACGGGTAACAGGACCGGCGTCCCATCTGGCTCGCCCCGGTAAACAGATAATGATGGCGCCCCGTGTGCTCCATGACGACGGCGACTCTCAAACCCTTACGGAAGCAAGGAGACGTCAGCAAGGACTCGACAGCCCCGACAGCTGTCCTTCCGCAAGGCTCCAACGCTCCTCCAACGGCCACGACATCACATGAACAGGGTGCCAAAACCTCTCTGGCTGCCACGACGGCATGTACTTAGGGTACTAGCTCCTCTCTGCTAGACACGATGGCGCACTGCTACACCTCCCATTGTACACCTGGACCCTCTCCTTACGCCTATAAAAGGAAGGTCCAGGGCTCTCTTACAAGGAGGTTGGTCGCGCGGGAGGATGGGACGGCGCGTAGAGTCCCTCGCTCTCCCCCCACGCGGACGCTTCTAACCCCCTACTGCAAGCGCACCCGACCTGGGGAGAGGACAAACACGGAGGCCGCGGGCTATCCCCTTTTTCTCCCTCTCTTCTACCCCCCTTCGTGCTCCGTCTCGTGCCGACCCATCTAGGCTGGGACACACGGCGACAATTTACTCGTCGGTCCAGGGACCCCTCGGGGTTGAAAAGCCGACAGTTGGCGCGCCAGGTAGGGGCCTGCTGCGTGTTGACGAACAGCTCCCCGTCAAGCTCCAAATGGGTAGTCTCCAGCAACCTTTCCAACCCGGGACGGTGCTCCATTTCGGGAGCCTTGAGTTCATGTCCCTTGACGGCAGCTACAACATGATACTCCTTCCTCCGCCGCGCGACGGCGACAATGGTGGTCGACAACCCGCCCGCCGGTGGCGGAATCGATGACGTCTTCCCCACGAGGCGGAAGAACGACGTCCGAGTTTGTCCCGTCACCTTCCCTGCCGGAGGAGGAGGAGGCGGGGCAACCGTGGCCAAGCAGGAGGCGGCACCTCATCGGCTGTCGAGCGAGTCGACGGCGCCGGCGCCCCGACGGGGGACACGTCGGGCGTCGACCACGCGTCTGAGACGAAGATGAGCGTCGTTTCCCCGCAACACGCCAACTCCAAGCGGACAGACGACGCCAGCACGCTCGCGAAGGACTTGCTGGGCGTCACCCGCGTACCTGAGACGGCGGTGCAGTCCGCCCCTGACGTGACAACGTCACCACCTGTCGACCAAGAGGTATCGACCGATTCCCATCTCATGCCTTTTGGATTCGACCTCGACCCACCAAGCGACCCCGCTTTGGTGGAAGCCTTCATAGAGGCATGCACCAACCCTCCGGGGTATCATATGTGGTCACCTTGGGACCGGCTGACGACCGTCTCGACCTACGGGCCCTCGGGTTCCGAGGAAGATGACGAGCCCGACTTTGGTTGGGATTTCTCCGGGCTTGGTAACCCCAGTGCCATGCGGGACTTCATGACCGCATGCGACTACTGCCTCTCCAATTGTTCCGACGGTAGCCGCAGCTTCGGCGACAGAGACTGCGGCCCAAGTCATGAATGTTTCCACGTCGATCTAGGGGGTCCCAACGAAGGCGACCATCTTGGTATACCAGGAAACAGTGATCCCCCTAGGCCTGCGCCTCGCGTTGACATCCTTCGGGAGCTAGCTGTGGTCCCAGTCCCTGCGGGGGGTCAGGACGCACAGCTCGAGCAAATTCGCGAGATGTAGGCCAGGCTCGACGAGGGGGCAGGAACACTTGAGCCGCTCCATCGGAACATCGGGCAGGAATGGGTAGACCAAGCTCCGGCCGGAGAAGCGCGTCATCTGCCCCAGGGCATCCAGCTCCGCATCGCCGACGACGTCTGTGACGGAACCTCCCAAGTAATTAGGCCCACCTATAGTTGTCCTTGTCCAACGGACCTCAGACAACCCTATAGGTGCCCCTGAACTACTTGAAAAGCTCGGTATCTTTCCTTACCCTTCCAGGAACGTCTCACCCGTCTTGCAGACATTACAGAACATCGGAGGTAAAGAAATGCGGAAGCGATTACATAACTTACATTTATTAAAAAGTAAGATCAGGTTGTTTATTACAGACCAGAAATATATAACGAGTGCAGAGTAATATTATTACACATACCAAGGGAGGCAAAAACTCCTCCCGACAGTTATTACACCAGAAGTCCTAATGGAGGATCCTTTCCTCCCGCACTTCACTCTTGCTTTTCTTCATTAGGAACCACCTTGGTACAGAAGCAACAGAACTCTGCTGCTTCCTCACCTAAAAACAACAAGGGGATAAACCCTGAGTATGGAATTAGTCAGCAAGTCTTACCCGACTAAGGAAAAGACTCTCAAGGGTATGCTGGCTAGAGGGATTCAAGGAGTGGCTTCTCAAGAATCAAAGACCCTGTTTTGCAGAAAAGCTTACTACGAGTGGATCCTTAAAATCCAATTTTATTGTCAGGTTAAGTAAAATTACCTGCAGCTAGAGTTCTTTCTACCCTAGTTCAATCACTTGTCACGATGTAACACCCCTGGTGTTACTGTAACTAAAACTTGAGCATGGCATCATAAGCATTGACATTGCATATGTTTGATACACCTAGAGTGCATTCACTAGGCAAAAATTTCAAACAAGTTGAATTGTTTTAGTGTTTTGCAAATAGAACCCTGGTTAAGGGACTTAACCCTAAATAGAGGTTAAAGGGGTAAAACCTAACCCAAGATGAGAAAACCTAAAGACTTTAGGGAAAGAGTCATAAAATATCCCCAAAAACAAAGTTGAATCACATTTATACCCCTGGGATACCAGAAACCCTAATTAGAACCCTGGAAAACCCTAAAACCAAACCCTAGGGGCCTATGTGCAAAATTAGTCCACTTTTGGACTAAAGTGCAAAAACCAAGTCAAATAAGTTTCTTAAGTCCTTTGGTTCACAAATGTGTGGACTTGAAAGCCAAACATTGGGTTTTGGACTTAAATGCAAAATGGACCTCACTTGGGTTTCATTCTAAGTCTGAAATTCAGTGTTGAGGGCTCAACTTTGGAGTCCTGTATCTTTCAAATTCTAGGGTTTTTGCCCTAGGTCACCACATCAAAATTGTAGCCTAATTATAGAAGAACAACTTTGCTTAAGAGTGCAAGCCATGTTCTTGTGAGAAATTTGGAGATAATTAAGCCTAAAGATTGGTGTCAGGCTGATTCAGTCTGAAATTCAGATGGGCAGTGTAACAAAGCCGACTTTGAGTATGAATTCAACCTTGATTTAGTGCTCAAATGGGTTCAAGTCCTATAGCCGAATTATTGTTGGTTTATAGCCCTACAACTTTGGTGCAGATAGATGAAAAGGTGTAATGCAAAAATTAGAGAAAATGGGCTCTGAAGTTGCTTTGTCAGGCATCATACACTGAATATCTGATGGTACAGTGCCTTCGGGGGGGATCAGAAGACTTCACCGCTGATGATCCCCCGCCGCGATTCACGTCACTGGCGTGCAGATTCGTGCGCTGGTCGACGGATAACATCGCGGGGTGAGA
This sequence comes from Zea luxurians, assembly GCA_029449295.1. Lineage (NCBI taxonomy): Eukaryota > Viridiplantae > Streptophyta > Magnoliopsida > Poales > Poaceae > Zea > Zea luxurians. The sequence continues at coordinate 19,674,740 of JAOPSE010000019.1, read as the reverse complement.
AGAATCTTCACCGCCGGTGAGCTGGGCTCCACTCCGGCGACCCCTCGTGCCTCCCCCTCCACCCTACGGCTGAGCAGATAAACTCGCCGGTGAACGCCGCCTCCCGGCCGTGCGTCGCGTGTCCTAACCGCGCCACCACATCGCCATGACTCCCTCTAACTGCCCGTCGACCACCGGAGTTACTGCCACGCCATAGGACACGTAACCACGCGCGCCAAGGTTCTTCCTTATCTCCGGCCACCCGCACGGCTCAGCCAAATTCCGTGCCACCGACGAAGCCTCCTATAAATTGATGGCTCGGGACACTGCGCTAAGCTATCCCAAAGCTATAGCACCTGCTCCCACCCTCGATTATCCACCAGCACGCGCGAATTTCCAGTTCTCCCCAATTCGGGTCTCCGCCACCGTGAACTAACCCCACCGCGGCCAGCTTTCCCCAGGTTTGCTCATTCCCTTCTCGTTCTTGTTCTAGCACCCTTACATGTTGGTGATGCTCCCCGACCCCTTTAATCGAACTAAACCGCCTCTGATCGCCGGGAACACAACACATTAGCCGCCATGCTCTCGGTCACCGTGGCCAGAGCTCCTCAGTTGGTCTTTAATGCAATTGAATTGGGGGAAAGGCTTAGGGTAGCTCCAATTTGGTGTCGGTCGCTCGGGAGCGCCGGTCATCGCCTCAATCGGCCGGTGCGGTGGCTCGCCGGAGCTCCTCAGCGCGCGGCCGCCGTCGGGGACCTTCCCCTGCGAAGAAACAGAAGTCGGGGGTCTCTTTTGCAAGTTGTCTATGACTGAGAAACACAGTAAATAAACCTGCTTCAATTTAACCAAAACCCCGAGGTCCTCTGTGCAAAACCGCCAGCGCGAGCGCGCGCGCGGGCACTTTCTCCCAGTGAGTTGGGCCACTGGGCTGAAATCAGCCCAGTACTATTCATAAGCTTTTCTTTTTCTTTTTACTCCAGAGTTAAAACAATTATAGACAATAGTAGAAAAATGATAAAATTGTGAAACCAATTTTCCTAGGTTTCTTATTTTCCCTAGAATTTAATAAAAATAATTTTGTGATTTTTAGATTAAATAAGGAATTTTAAGGCATTTAAAGTAGTTCAAAGTAGTAGTTTTGGATTTTTAAAAGATAAGTTGTAATCCCAAAAATGCTCAAAATTTTTATATGAGTTCCTCATATTATTTAGAAGCCTTGGGTAGAATTTGGGTTGATTTGGACCTTGTTTGATCACCAAACCCCAAAACACCCCGTGCCCTATGAACTCCTTTACTGACTCCGGAAACCCTAAGTTCTCGGAGTGCCGTGAAGGAAAGTTGTATTCAAGACTTAGATAATAAGTTTATATTATCTTTGCACCCTCATGAGCATCCCATGGCATCCATTCTTATACATATATATGGTTATGTTAGAACACGAAGAAGAAGAGGAAGTCACCGAAGAAAGGACACCACCACCCTCGGATTCTCAAGCAGGCAACTGCTTCTACTTTGATATTTGCGGATCCAAGCCAGACTCACCTGTTAAAAAAGGCAAGCCCCGGTGCATTTGCCACCCCCCTTGTGTTTTAAATCTTTCTCACTTGTTTGATGCACTAGGTGATAGGTGTTGATTGCTAAAACAATTCCTGCATTACTTTCCTTGGAATTTGATTACCTTCCTTGATACCCTGTTTTACAAAAGGTTTTGTTATGCTTAGTGTTGCTCTAGCAAAATAAAAGGATTTGTTTTACAAAAGATGTTTGGCAAAGTGGGAGGGTTGTTTTCAAAATAAAACTTGATGGTGAATCTATCAAAGGCCTTGATGGATTCAACATCGGAAAAGATGTACCTCTGCCAGGTACCAACCTTTGGGGTTAAATGATTAAGCTAAGACCGGGCGGGTGACTTGCACGAGAAAGAGAGTCTCGGTGTAGTGTCTCCGTCTGAGTCGATTAAGGGCCGTCTCGATGTAAGCCTGCTGACCGAGGACCCTTTAACTGGTCACATGCCTCGTCATGGGTAAGCTTTGCCTCGGGTGGACTAAGGCCAGAATAAGATAACACGAAATGGGCGTGGAGCGGTGGCGAGAGTAGCGTGTACCCTCCGTGGCAAGAGGCTGGACGGTGGTGTATCTATGCTCTCAGTTTGCGTGAACCTGATCTGGTCTTAAGAAACTCGGTGGCAGGTTGACATATGCAAGGGTTAAGTGCTACATATGTCGTGTGATCGGAGATCCTCAGCTGAGTATAATCGATTCGGATCGCCGTACCTCCGCGGTTATGGAGACTTGGCCACTGACTTACACGTAGCAATCCAGTGAAGTTGAAGGGTTGATAAGAAAATTGGCTAGTGCAGGTAAAGTGATTGAACTAGGGTAGAAAGAACTCTAGCTGCAGGTAATTTTACTTAACCTGACAATAAAATTGGATTTTAAGGATCCACTCGTAGTAAGCTTTTCTGCAAAACAGAGCCTTTGATTCTTGAGAAGCCACTCCTTGAATCCCTCTAGCCAGCATACCCTTGAGAGTCTTTTCCTTAGTCGGGTAAGACTTGCTGAGTAATTCCATACTCAGGGTTTATCCCCTTGTTGTTTTTAGGTGAGGAAGCAGCAGAGTTCTGTTGCTTCCGTACCAAGGTGGTTCCTAATGAAGAAAAGCAAGAGTGAAGTGTGGGAGGAAAGGATCCTCCATTAGGACTTCTGGTGTAATAACTGTCGGGAGGAGTTTTTGCCTCTCTTGGTATGTGTAATAATATTACTCTGCACTCGTTATATATTACTGGTCTGTAATAAACAACCTGATCTTACTTTTTAATAAATGTAAGTTATGTAATCGCTTCCGCATTTCTTTACCTCCGATGTTCTGTAATGTCTGCAAGACGGGTGAGACGTTCCTGGAAGGGTAAGGAAAGATACCGAGCTTGTCAAGTAGTTCAGGGGCACCAATAGGGTTGTCTGAGGTCTGTTGGACAAGGACAACTATAGGTGGGCCTAATTACTTGGGAGGTTCCGTCACAACGTCAGGGCAAGGACACCACCAGCTTCCAGTGGGGTCGGCCAGAACCTAGCTGCAGCAGCGATACTTCTCCGCGCAATGCCGGAACCATCAACCACCGAAGGGCGGCAGATCCGGGGAGAGCTCAAGAATCTCCTGGAGGACGCCACGGTCCGACGGGCCGAGAGCTCTGCCTCCCGAAGGCAGGGATACCCCTCGGAGCACCGCGCCGCGACTTCTCGATTCGTGCGGGAAGCCTCGGTCCACACCGGGCGCACGCGCAACACAGCGCCTGCAGCCCCGGGACGCCTCGGCAACGAGCACCACCACCACAACCATCGAGCCCGCCTCGACGAGAGGGTGCGCCGAGGCTACCACCCCAGGCGTGGGGGACTCTATGATAGCAGGGAGGATCGGAGCCCCTCGCTTGAACCACCCGGCCCGCAGGCTTTCAGCCGAGCCATACGACCGGCGCCGTTCCCGACCCGGTTCCGAACTCCGACTACCATCACAAAGTATTTGGGGGGAGACAAGGCCGGAACTGTGGCTCGCGGACTACCGGCTGGCCTCCCAACTGGGTGGAATGGACGATGACAACCTCGTCATCCGCAACCTCCCCCTGTTCCTCTCCGACTCCGCTCGGGCCTGGCTGGAGCATCTGCCTCTGGGGCAGATCTCCAACTGGGACGACCTGATCCAAGCCTTCGCCGGTAATTTCCAGGGCACGTACGTGCGCCCTGGGAACTCCTGGGATCTCCGAAGCTGCCGCCAGCAGCCGGGAGAGTCTCTCCGGGACTACATCCGGCGATTCTCAAAGCAGCGCACCGAGATGCCCAACGTCACCTACTCGGATGTCATCGGCGCGTTCCTCGCCGGCACCACCTACCGCGACCTGGTGAGCAAGCTGGGTCGCAAGACCCCCACCAGGGCGAGCGAACTGATGGACATCGCCACCAAGTTCGCCTCTAGCCAGGGGGCGGTTGAGGCCATCTTCCAAAAGGACAAGCAGCCCCAGGGCCGCCAGCCGGAAGATGTTCTCGAGGCGTCCGCTCAGCGTGGCACCAAGAAGAAAGGCAAGAAGAAGTCGCAAGAGAAACACGACGCCGCCGACGCGGACCTTGTCGCCACCGCTGAGTACAAGAACCCTCGGAAACCTCCCGGAGGTGCCAATCTATTCGACAAAATGCTCAAGGAGCCGTGCCCCTATCATTAGGGACCCGTCAAGCACACCCTTGAGGAATGCGTCATGCTTCGGCGTCACTTTCACAGGGCCGGGCCACCTGCGGAGGGTGGCAGGGCCCACCACGACGACAAGAAGGAGGATCACAAGGCAGAGGAGTTCCCCGAGGTCCGCGACTGCTTCATGATCTACGGTGGGCCAGTGGCGAACGCCTCGGCTCGGCACCGCAAGCAAGAGCGTCGGGAGGTCTGCTCGGTAAAGGTGGCGGCGCTAGTCTAACTAGACTGGTCCGACAAGCCCATCACCTTCGACTAGGGCGATCACCCCGACCGCGTGCTGAGCCCGGGGAAATATCCGCTCGTTGTCGACCCCGTCATTGGCAACGTCAGGCTCACCAAGGTCCTCATGGACGGTGGCAGCAGCCTCAACATCATCTACGCCGAGACCCTGTAACACCCGGCTTTAAGGAACACAGCCAGGTGCATCTCATACATGCGCCAAGAAGACAACATATATAATAACAGAGTGTATAGAGATAAATGTCACAAAACATCAGAGTATTTATTACATAGCGGAAGACTTACAAAAATAAAAGATAAATATAAAACGAACTAAGGATCGTCGGCGCCAATGTCGACTGAGAAACGCCACCTAGATCAGATCGAACTCCTCAGTGTTAGGCGGCTCCTCCTGAACCACCTGCTCTTCTCCTGTGGGGGGGTGTGAGACAGCAAGAGTGAGCTCACATACGTTCATAGCTCAACAAGTCGTGGGGAATAATGTGGCATGAACTCACCAAAGGTGGGAGTTCATGAAGTGTAAGGCTGATCAATGAAATAAAGGCTAAGGCTGAGCATCGCTTTTATAAGTTGGTCGAAATTTTATTAGCAATTACTAAGTGTAAGTAAATACCAAACCTTAATAATATTAAAGAACAGTAATAGTAAAATAATCCCAAATGCGATGCAAATGTCCAATTAAATTTAGGTTCCATAGTTAATCATGTGAGGGTCCGAGCCGCTCTTGACCGTGAGCACGGCTAGTATACTAGTTTTACACTCTGCAGAGGTTGCGCATCTTTACCCACAAGTCATGTTACCCATCTGCCAAGAGACGGCCAATCCCATACACCTCTACCGAGGAGGCGAGGCAGGGTAACACTACGAGGCCTTTACAAAGTTCCACTAGCTTCAGACTACCCGCTACAGTTTATAGGAAGATCCAGTACAGGGTTCCTGGCTGACCGCCATCGCAGCAAAATCAACCAGGGACCTCCCAGCACTGACCTCTCCCCTACTGCCCTTGCCCCTTTCGGGTAAGGTAGCCCTCCCCTAGCTTTCCTAGTTAATCAGCCAAGGGCGTCCCATTAAACCCTTGTGGTAGCACTGTTTTCCCGGGTGGTCGCTCCATGTTCCCATTAACATAATGATCTTAACATGAACAAGGAATAATAAAACAGATAACAATAAATAGTATAACAATGAGTGATGAATATCTCTATACCCAAATCCACATAAAGCAATAGCATGTACTACCCAAAACTTTAGTAGTAAAACCAGGGGTGAAGCAAGGTATAAAGATAGTCAAAATCTAGGGCATCCTATTGGGTTCCAGCAAAATTATCCTATGCAGATCATTATGAATAATAAGAACATGAATGGGTAAAAGAAGTGATCAAGGGCACAACTTGCCTGGCACTTGAGATTCCAGGTACCAACTTGCCTTTCAGATGACACGTGTCCTCGCGCTAGACGTAGCAATACAAGCAAACATGGTATATACAAAATTAACATCACACCAAACATAAGAATATACTGCATAATAATGATCTACACGCTGCTGCGAGACTAACGCAACTTGAACGGATCAAATCGAAGTTAAAACGGAGGAGTTATGAATTTCCTAAGGTTTTATGTATTTGATATAAGATTAAGTGAAAGAATATTTTTAATGTGTTTGTCATGTCAGAACAGAGGCACTAATGGGTAGACAATATTATTACAAAAATTTAGAAAGTGGAATGGATCAATTTGGACTAAAAATGGATTTTCTATGGATTAAACAAGTTCTAGGATTATTTTTACACATAAAAATCTATTTTCTAAATTATTTTATAAGTTTTCTCACTGTCTGGACTAGGCGTCAAAATCTGATAACAGCAGGGGCCCAGGCGCAAAAGATCCTGAGACTCAGGACACTATGCAACAGGACGGCGGGTTGATTACTAAATAGTCCAGGGGCTCTTTTAAAAAGGCTGCCACGCGAAAGGGTAAGTTCACATCAGAGCCGCACGATACAAAACAGACGGCTAGGATTAGATCTGACTTAAGGTGAATCCGTTACGCATTTGTGGCCCTCAGATCATGCATCAACGCTCACCAATTCAAGGAACCCTTGATCTATTTTCGGCCAACGGATCGAGGATCTACGGTCCGCATTCACTGGTGCGAAGGGGTATCCACGGTATCAATCCGAGCCGTCCGAACAGAGATCCACGGTTCGCCGATCTTCACTAACCTACAGTGTGCTCGATGGCGGCGCCATCGCACCATACGGCGGAGCTTCGCCGTCGTACGCCCCGCTCCGGCCCCCAGAGTGAGCCCCTGCTCGATTTCTAGTGCAGATCCATGATAGAACGACAGTGAACACGATGGGAGGGTCATTACCGGTGTTAGGAGGATTGGTGAAGCTGCCCACGCGCACACCCAGATCCGCGGGGAAGAATCGGTTCCGGCGAGCAATTCAGTCGACGACAGAGGCTAAACCGGCGCCAATCTGCCACCGACGCATTCCACGGGCCCCAGCGAATCACGCGGATGGGGACTCACCGGCGATTTTGGAGCAGTGACACCCGACCACGGAAGAGCTTGGTTCCGCGGTAATGGTGGCTTGAAGGTTTGCGCGGCTGGCGACTTCTCTAGGTGATGACCGCACGGTTTCTTTGGTTGGCAAATGGGGAGGCGAGTGCAACCGCTTGGTCCATTTATGGGCATGAGAGCGAAGCTTATCCGAACGTGGTCGCGACGGGAGCGCGGAATCCCCGGCGGCGGCTTCGTTGCACATCCGGTGCGGGAGAGGTCACAGATCCATAGGGGTTTTAATCCGCAGCGCCAGCAACGGCCAGTCCGCTTCGTTCGGTCGTGCGTTGCATGCAGCGGATCCCCGGGTCTTGCGTGCGGCGTGCGGCCATTACGGAGTTCGTCGAAGCGCCAGGTCAAAGCTATGCCGTGCGGGGGAAGAGGATTATGACAACCGGGGGCCACGCGTCTGTGGTGGCAACGGCGGACGAGCACACCAGTGGCTGACCAGCGGGCCCGGAGTGTCAGCGCAGGGTCACGGTGAAAAACAGTGGGCGCGAGTGGAGGAGTGGGCCTCGCGGTGCTCATTCTGATCTGGGCCGAATGCAGGGATTCCGGCCCATTCTAGTGTTTTCTCCTTTTTCTTTTTATATTTTTATTTTCCTATTATGTCTCCTTTTTATTTTGAATCTCAAATTTGAATTTGAATCCCCTCATGAGTTTCACTCCTGAGTAAATTATACCAATTCACACTTTAGTGTAGAATAATATATTTTTATCCACTTATTTTATCCACATAATATTTTCTTTCTTCTCTTTTGTAAATTCTAGAATTCCTTTAGACCTTAAATTCCTATTTGGGAGTTTAATATATTCCTTTTCACATTATTTTATGTTACCACAAAATGCACAAAATAAAATCCGGCATGATGCATAATTTAGTGGTATATCCTTTTTATCATTTATTTGTTGTTCGAATATGGTATTCACATGTGATGATAAGTAAATTCTACACACACAAAGATTATGGGAAAATGACTTTTCTCCCCTTTTATTATATATTACAAAGTGAGTATTACAAATCCTACCCCCCTTAAAAATAATCTCGTCCTCGAGATTTAGAAAGAACGAGGGAAAAGCTGGGAAAAATCTATACGAAGCTCTTCTTTTCTTTCCCAAGTTGCCTCATCTTCTCCGTGGTGGCTCCCTTGCACTTTGCACATCTTTATAACCTTATTTCTTGTAACACGAGTCGAAGTATCAAGAATCTTGATAGGATACTCCGTGTAAGTTAAATCTCCCTGAACACTGAGCTCATCCATTGGTAACTGTTCCTCAGGGATACGGAGACACTTCTTAAATTGAGAGACATGGACTACATTATGCACATCAGATAGATTATCAGGTAGCTCAAGTTGATAGGTCATCTCTCCAACTTGCCTAAAAACTCAAAATGGTCCAATAAAGTGAGGGGACAATTTGCCCTTAACTTTAACTCTCCTCAATCCACGAAGTGGTGACACCTTGAGGTAAACATAATCCCCTTCCTCAAATCCCATTGGTCTTCTTCGATTATCAGTGTAGCTCTTTTATCTGGTCTGAGCCACCCTCAAATTCTCTCGAATTATACGAACTTGTTCCTCTGCTTCTTGAATAAGTTCAGGCCCAAAGAACTGTCTTCCTCTAGTCTGATCCAATATAGAGGAGTCCTGCACTTCCTACCATATAGAGCCTCGAACGGTGACATCTTCAGGCTAGCCTAAGAACTCAGCATAAGGTAGACTCTTGTCCCAACTACTACCATGCTGAAGGGCACAAGCTCTCAACATGTCTATCAATACTTGATTAGTCCATTCAGTCTGTCCATCACTCTGACGATGGTAGGCCGAACTAAAATTCAACCTCGTATCCATATTCTCATGAAAACTTTTCCAAAATCTGGAGGTAAATTGTGATCCTCAATCCAAAATGATCTTCTTCAGTACACCATGTAGGGACACAATCCAAGCCATATATACTCTACCAATTGAGATCCCTTATGAGTAGTCTTGAGCAAGATGAAATGAGCCACTTTGGTTAGTCTACCCACAATCACCCATATAGAGTCATATCCTTTCTAGGTGCGAGGCAACCCAGTAATGAAGTCCATACCAATCTCTTCCCACTTCCACTCGGGTATCTTCAGTGGGTATAATAGTCCAGCTGGTCTTTGGTGTTCGGCCTTAACTCTTTGACACACCTCGCACATAACCACATGTGCAGCCATATCTCTCTCCAGTCCATATTACCAGCACTTCTGCTTTAAATCCTGATACATCTTGGTACTACCAGGATGAATAGAATAATCCAAGTCATGAGCTTTCTTGTCACTTCTCATCCCACTTGAATTCTCTTCCTTTCTCCAAAAGCGAGGTCATAGACTTGGCAATTCTAGAGAACCCTTCAATAAATTTCCGATAATATCCTGCAACTCCTAGGAATTCCGAATCTTCGTAACTATAGTGGGTATGCTCCACGCCACTATCTCCTTGACTTTAGCAGGATCCACTGATATCCCTCCATTAGAAATGATATGTCCAAGAAATGGCACCTCGCCAATCCAAAACTCGCATTTACTATACTTGGCGTAGAGTTGATCATCTCGTAGCTTCTGTAGCACCAACCTTAGATGTTCTTCATGGTCACTCTCATTCTTAGAATAGATAAGATTATCGTCGATGAACACCACGACGAATCTGTCCAAATACTCCAAAAACATCTTATTCATCAAATCCATAAAATAAGCTGGTGCATTAGTTAGTCCAAATGACATAACGATGAACTCATATAATCCATATCGAGTCGAGAAATCCGTCTTGGGAATATCTGATGGCCTAATCTTCATTTGATGGTAACCCGATCGGGGATCAATCTTCGAGAATACCCTGGCTCCTCTCATCCGATTAAATAAATCCTTAATGCGGGGTAGCAGAAACTTGTTCTTCACAGTGACATCATTAAGGGACCTTTAATCCACGCACATCCCTTGCAAACCATCTTTCTTCTTTACAAACAAAACTGGTGCTCTCCAAGGTGAAGAACTCGGACGTAAGTAACTAGCCTCTTGTAATCCCGTTAAGTGCTTCTTGAGTTCTTTTAACTCTTCTACAGACATTCTATACTGCTTGGCTCCAATATTATAGCAGTAACTCCAAATTCTCTACCCATAATGGCCAATGTCAATCTACGTGTCATTTGATTCACCACAACAGGCCCTTTAGGTGTAATTACTCTCATGGGTTTTCTCATATTGTCCAACACATATGCCCAAACCAAAATCTCAGCATGACGCATAATTTTATTAGCAACTCATGGGGTCAAATAGACCTTTTTATTCCTCCTAAAATGGTATCATACCGAATACTAACTAAAGGAACATGTAGATCCTACAAATAGTAGTAATTTACATATATGTTTATGTAGCTTGGTGGAGCTGGTGGTGGTGGAGATGGTGGTTGCTCTTGTTGTTGTCTCTCCAACCGTGATTGCCTTATTTCTTGCTGTATCTCCAGACGGGCCTGACGTATTTCTTCGCGTTCTTGTCTTATCTGGCTTTGCATTTCGGTCATCATGTCTGTCAATTGCTGTATTACCAGCCTTTGGGTTGCGATCACTTGCTCGGTTTCAACAGGTGGGGGATTTGGAGGATTCATTTCTGTTTGCTGTCGCGTGATAATCTTTCCTTTCCTGGTATTGACCATCTGAGTTAGATACATAAGGTAAGAAAGAGCAGTAGACAAGGCAGTAATTACAATCATGTTACTTTGGGGGACTTATTAGCTAAGTAGATTAGTGTGTCACCTACTAGAGCTAATACAGTACCTTATAGTGGTACATGCTAAAATGTCCATATTTAATATCTCAATCAATCAAAGAAGCAAATCAGGCATTGATCATCAGAACAATCAACCAACATTTTTAATAGAGAAAATAGTTTAATTATTTTTTTTTGTCGTAGGTCTCCTATCTCTTAAGAAGATCATAATGGTAGGATTCCAAGGTGTGAAATCCATCTTGTCTTAGAGTAGAAAAGATAAGATTAATCAGAGTAGAATAGCAAAAGGTGAAACAGGATCAAGATAAGAAAGAACCAGAGTAAGGTAAGTATGGAATGAATCAGAATAAGATAAGTAGGTAAGGGTTTGTCCATTTCTATCTAGGTTTCATCCTACAGTCAACATTTCCTCTGATACCACTTCTGTAACACCCGGCTTTAAGGAACACAGCCAGGTGCATCTCATACATGCGCCAAGAAGACAACATATATAATAACAGAGTGTATAGAGATAAATGTCACAAAACATCAGAGTATTTATTACATAGCGGAAGACTTACAAAAATAAAAGATAAATATAAAACTAACTAAGGATCGTCGGCGCCAATGTCGACTGAGAAACGCCACCTAGATCAAATCGAACTCCTCAGTGTTAGGCGGCTCCTCCTGAACCACCTGCTCTTCTCCTGTGGGGGGGTGTGAGACAGCAAGAGTGAGCTCACATACGTTCATAGCTCAACAAGTCGTGGGGAATAATGTGGCATGAACTCACCAAAGGTGGGAGTTCATGAAGTGTAAGGCTGATCAATGAAATAAAGGCTAAGGCTGAGCATCGCTTTTATAAGTTGGTCGAAATTTTATTAGCAATTACTAAGTGTAAGTAAATACCAAACCTTAATAATATTAAAGAACAGTAATAGTAAAATAATCCCAAATGCGATGCAAATGTCCAATTAAATTTAGGTTCCATAGTTAATCATGTGAGGGTCCGAGCCGCTCTTGACCGTGAGCACGGCTAGTATACTAGTTTTACACTCTGCAGAGGTTGCGCATCTTTACCCACAAGTCATGTTACCCATCTGCCAAGAGACGGCCAATCCCATACACCTCTACCGAGGAGGCGAGGCAGGGTAACACTACGAGGCCTTTACAAAGTTCCACTAGCTTCAGACTACCCGCTACAGTTTATAGGAAGATCCAGTACAGGGTTCCTGGCTGACCGCCATCGCAGCAAAATCAACCAGGGACCTCCCTGCACTGACCTCTCCCCTACTGCCCTTGCCCCTTTCGGGTAAGGTAGCCCTCCCCTAGCTTTCCTAGTTAATCAGCCAAGGGCGTCCCATTAAACCCTTGTGGTAGCACTGTTTTCCCGGGTGGTCGCTCCATGTTCCCATTAACATAATGATCTTAACATGAACAAGGAATAATAAAACAGATAACAATAAATAGTATAACAATGAGTGATGAATATCTCTATACCCAAATCCACATAAAGCAATAGCATGTACTACCCAAAACTTTAGTAGTAAAACCAGGGGTGAAGCAAGGTATAAAGATAGTCAAAATCTAGGGCATCCTATTGTGTCCCAGCAAAATTATCCTATGCAGATCATTATGAATAATAAGAACATGAATGGGTAAAAGAAGTGATCAAGGGCACAACTTGCCTGGCACTTGAGATTCCAGGTACCAACTTGCCTTTCAGATGACACGTGTCCTCGCGCTAGACGTAGCAATACAAGCAAACATGGTATATACAAAATTAACATCACACCAAACATAAGAATATACTGCATAATAATGATCTACACGCTGCTGCGAGACTAACGCAACTTGAACGGATCAAATCGGAGTTAAAACAGAGGAGTTATGAATTTCCTAAGGTTTTATGTATTTGATATAAGATTAAGTGAAAGAATATTTTTAATGTGTTTGTCATGTCAGAACAGAGGCACTAATGGGTAGACAATATTATTACAAAAATTTAGAAAGTGGAATGGATCAATTTGGACTAAAAATGGATTTTCTATGGATTAAACAAGTTCTAGGATTATTTTTACACATAAAAATCTATTTTCTAAATTATTTTATAAGTTTTCTCACTGTCTGGACTAGGCGTCAAAATCTGAGAACAGCAGGGGCCCAGGCGCAAAAGATCCTGAGACTCAGGACACTATGCAACAGGACGGCGGGTTGATTACTAAATAGTCCAGGGGCTCTTTTAAAAAGGCTGCCACGCGAAAGGGTAAGTTCACATCAGAGCCGCACGATACAAAACAGACGGCTAGGATTAGATCTGACTTAAGGTGAATCCGTTACGCATTTGTGGCCCTCAGATCACGCATCAACACTCACCAATTCAAGGAACCCTTGATCTATTTTCGGCCAACGGATCGAGGATCTACGGTCTGCATTCACTGGTGCGAAGGGGTATCCACGGTATCAATCCGAGCCGTCCGAACAGAGATCCACGGTTCGCCGATCTTCACTAACCTACAGTGTGCTCGATGGCGGCGCCATCGCACCATACGGCGGAGCTTCGCCGTCGTACGCCCCGCTCCGGCCCCCAGAGTGAGCCCCTGCTCGATTTCTAGTGCAGATCCATGATAGAACGACAGTGAACACGATGGGAGGGTCATTACCGGTGTTAGGAGGATTGGTGAAGCTGCCCACGCGCACACCCAGATCCGCGGGGAAGAATCGGTTCCGGCGAGCAATTCAGTCGACGACAGAGGCTAAACCGGCGCCAATCTGCCACCGACGCATTCCACGGGCCCCAGCGAATCACGCGGATGGGGACTCACCGGCGATTTTGGAGCAGTGACACCCGACCACGGAAGAGCTTGGTTCCGCGGTAATGGCGGCTTGAAGGTTTGCGCGGCTGGCGACTTCTCTAGGTGATGACCGCACGGTTTCTTTGGTTGGCAAATGGGGAGGCGAGTGCAACCGCTTGGTCCATTTATGGGCATGAGAGCGAAGCTTATCCGAACGTGGTCGCGACGGGAGCGCGGAATCCCCGGCGGCGGCTTCGTTGCACATCCGGTGCGGGAGAGGTCACAGATCCATAGGGGTTTTAATCCGCAGCGCCAGCAACGGCCAGTCCGCTTCGTTCGGTCGTGCGTTGCATGCAGCGGATCCCCGGGTCTTGCGCGTGGCGTGCGGCCATTACGGAGTTCGTCGAAGCGCCAGGTCAAAGCTATGCCGTGCGGGGGAAGAGGATTATGACAACCGGGGGCCACGCGTCTGTGGTGGCAACGGCGGACGAGCACACCAGTGGCTGACCAGCGGGCCCGGAGTGTCAGCGCAGGGTCACGGTGAAAAACAGTGGGCGCGAGTGGAGGAGTGGGCCTCGCGGTGCTCATTCTGATCTGGGCCGAATGCAGGGATTCCGGCCCATTCTAGTGTTTTCTCCTTTTTCTTTTTATATTTTTATTTTCCTATTATGTCTCCTTTTTATTTTGAATCTCAAATTTGAATTTGAATCCCCTCATGAGTTTCACTCCTGAGTAAATTATACCAATTCACACTTTAGTGTAGAATAATATATTTTTATCCACTTATTTTATCCACATAATATTTTCTTTCTTCTCTTTTGTAAATTCTAGAATTCCTTTAGACCTTAAATTCCTATTTGGGAGTTTAATATATTCCTTTTCACATTATTTTATGTTACCACAAAATGCACAAAATAAAATCCGGCATGATGCATAATTTAGTGGTATATCCTTTTTATCATTTATTTGTTGTTCGAATATGGTATTCACATGTGATGATAAGTAAATTATACACACACAAAGATTATGGGAAAATGACTTTTCTCCCCTTTTATTATATATTACAAAGTGAGTATTACAGACCCTCGAGCTCCTGCAGATCGATCTGTCCTCGGTCCGGGCCGGTGCGGCGCCTTTTCATGGGATCATCCCCGGGAAACGCGTCCAACCCCTCGGACGACTCGATCTGCCCGTCTGCTTCGGGACTCCCACCAACTTTAGAAGGGAAACCCTCATGTTCGAGGTGGTCGGGTTCCGAGGAACCTACCACGTAGTACTGGGGAGGCCATGCTACGCCAAGTTCATGGCCGTCCCCAACTACACCTACCTCAAGCTCAAGATGTCGGGCCCCAACGGGGTCATCACCGTCGGCCCCACGTACCGACACGCGTACGAATGCGACGTAGAGTGCGTGGAGTACGCCGAGGCCCTCATCGCTGACCTGGATAGCCTCTCCAAGGAGGCGCCAGACGTGAAGCGCCATGCCTGCAACTTTGAGCCAGCGGAGACGGTTAAGTCCGTCCCACTCGACCCCAGCAACGACGCCTCCAAGCAGATCCGGATCGGCTCCGAGCTCGACCCCAAATAGGAAGCAGTGCTCGTCGACTTTCTCTGCGCAAATGTCGAAGTTTTCGCGTGGAGTCCCTCGGACATGCCTGGCATACCGAGGGATGTCGCCGAGCACTCACTGGATATCCGAGCTGGAGCCCGTCCCATGAAGCAACCTCTGCGCCGATTCGACGAGGAAAAGCACAGAGCCAAAGGCGAGGAGATCCACAAGCTGATGGCCGCAGGGTTCATCAAAGAGGTATTCCATCCCGAATGGCTTGCCAACCCCGTGCTTGTGAGAAAGAAAGGAGGGAAATGGCGGATGTGTGTAGACTACACTGGTCTAAACAAAGCATGCCCAAAGTTCGCTATCCTCTGCCTCGCATCGATCAAATCGTGTATTCCACTGCGGGATGCGAAACCCTGTCTTTCCTCGATGCCTACTCAGGGTATCACCAAATCAGGATGAAAGAGTCCGACCAGCTCGCGACTTCTTTCATCACACCTTTTGGCATGTACTGCTATGTTACTATGCCATTTGGTTTGAGGAATGTGGGTGCGACGTACCAAAGGTGCATGAACCACGTGTTCGGCGAACACATTGGTCAAACGGTCGAGGCTTATGTCGATGACATCGTAGTCAAGACGAGGAAAGCCTCCGACCTCCTTTCCGACCTTGAAACGACATTCTGGTGTCTCAAGGCGAAAGGTGTAAAACTCAATCCCGAGAAGTGTGTCTTCAGAGTCCCCCGAGGCATGCTCTTGGGGTTCATCGTCTCCGAGCGGGGCATTGAGGCCAACCCGGAGAAAATCGCGGCCATCACCAACATGGGGCCCATCAAGGACTTGAAAGGCATACAGAGGGTCATGGGATGCCTTGCGGCTCTGAGCCGTTTCATCTCGTGCCTCGGCGAAAGAGGCCTACCTCTGAACTGCCTCTTAAGAAAGACCGAGTGCTTCACTTGGACCTCCGAGGCCGAGGAAGCCCTCGGGAACCTGAAGGCACTCCTTACGAATGCGCCCATCTTGGTGCCCCCCGCCGCCGGAGAAGATCTCTTGATCTACGTCGCCGCTACCACTCAAGTGGTCAGCGCCGCGATCGTGGTTGAGAGACAAGAAGAAGGGCATGCATTGCCCGTCCAGAGGCCGGTTTACTTCATCAGTGAGGTACTATCCGAGACCAAGATCCGCTACCCGCAAATTTAGAAGCTGCTGTACGCGGTGATCCTGACGCGGTGAAAGTTGCGACACTACTTCGAGTCTCATCCGGTGACTGTGGTGTCATCCTTCCCCCTGGGGGAGATCATCCAGTGCCGAGAGGCCTCAGGTAGGATTGCAAAGTGGGCGGTGGAAATCATGGGCGAGACGATCTCGTTCGCCCCTCGGAAGGCCATCAAGTCCCAAGTCTTGGCGGACTTTGTGGCTGAATGGGTCGACACCCAGCTCCCGACGGCTCCGATCCAGCCGGAACTCTGGACCATGTTTTTCGATGGGTCGCTAATGAAAACAGAGGCAGGCGCGGGCCTGCTCTTCATCTCGCCCCTCGGGAAACACCTACGCTACGTGCTGCGCCTCCATTTCCCGGCGTCCAACAACGTGGCTGAGTACGAAGCTCTGGTCAACGGGTTGCGCATTGCCATTGAGCTAGGGGTCCGACGCCTCGACGCTCACGGCGACTCGCAGCTCATCATTGACCAAGTTATGAAGAACTCCCACTACCGCGACCCAAAGATGGAAGCCTACTGCGATGAGGTTCGGCGCCTAGGGGACAAGTTCTACGGGCTCGAGCTCAACCACATCGCCTTACAACACAACGAGACTGCGAACGAGCTAGCTAAGATAGCCTCGGGGCAGACAACGGTTCCCCCGGACGTCTTCTCCTAAGACCTACATCAACCCTCAGTCAAGACCGACGACACGCCCGAGCCCGAGAAGGCCTCGGCCCATCCCGAGGCACCCTCGGCATAGCCCAAGGCGCCCTCGGCTCGGCCCGAGGCACCCTCGGCCCCCGAGGGTGAGGCCCTGCGCGTCGAGGAAGAGCGGAGTGGGGTCCAGCCTAATCGAAACTGGCAGACCCCGTACCTGCAATATCTCCACCAAGGAGAGCTACCCCTCGACCGAGCCAAGGCTCGGCGACTAGCGCGGCGCGCCTAGTCGTTCGTCTTACTGGGTGATGGAAAGGAGCTCTACCACCGTAGCCCATCCGACATCCTCCAGCGGTGCATATCCATCGCCGAAGGCCAGGAGGTCTTACAAGAAATACACTCGGGGGCTTGCGGTCATCACGCAGCGCCCCGAGCCCTTGTTGGGAACGCCTTCCGACAAGGTTTCTACTAGCCGACCGCGGTGGCCGATGCCACTAGAATTGTCCGCGCCTGCCAAGGGTGTCAATTCTACGCGAGGCAGACCCACCTGCCCGCTCAGGCTCTATAGACAATACCCATCACCTGGCCGTTTGCTGTGTGGGGACTAGACCTCGTCGGTCCCTTGCAGAAGGCACCTGGGGGCTACACGCACCTGCTGGTCGCCATCGACAAATTCTCCAAGTGGATCGAGGTCCGACCCCTAAACAGCATCAGGTCCAAACAGGCGGTGGCATTCTTCACCAACATCATCCATCGCTTTGGGGTCCCGAACTCCATCATCACCGACAATGGCACCCAGTTCACCGGCCGAAAGTTTCTGGACTTCTGCGAGGATCACCATATCCGGGTGGACTGGGCTGCCATGGCTCACCCCATGACGAATGGGCAGGTGGAATGTGCCAACGGCATTATTCTGCAAGGACTCAAGCCGAGGATCTACAGCAACCTCCACAAGTTTGGAAGGCGATGGATAAAGGAACTCCCCTCGGTGGTCTGGAGTTTGAGGACAACGCCGAGCCGAGCCACGGGCTTCACACCGTTCTTTCTAGTCTATGGGGCCGAGGCCGTCTTGCCCACGGACTTAGAATACGCTTCCCCGAGGACGAGGGCGTATGACGACCGAAGAAACCAAATCGACCGAGAAGACTCACTGGACCAGCTCGAAGAGGCTCGAGACATGGCCTTACTACACTCAGCGTGGTACCAGCAGTCCCTGCGATGCTACCACGCCCGAGGGGTTCGGACCCGAGACCTCCAAGTGGGCGACCTGGTGCTTCGGCTGCGACAAGACGCCCGAGGGCGGCACAAGCTCACGCCTCCCTGGGAAGGGCTGTTCGTCATCGCCAAGGTTCTGATGCCCGGGACATACAAGCTCGCCAACGGCCAAGGCGAGGTCTACAGCAACGCTTGGAACATCCGACAGCTACGTCGCTTCTACCCTTAAGATGCTTTCAAGTCGTTCGTACACCTTGTTCACATTCAAAGTCTAACCATCAAGGAAGGGTCAGCCTTTCCTCAGCAAAGCCTGACCCTCCCTCGGGGGCTAGAAGGGGGGAACCCCCTCTGCGTCAAAATTTTCCTCGGAAAAAGTCTTTCTGCCAGAGCGTCTTTCGTGCTTTTTGACTACTTCAAAAGTGGGGTCCTGAAAACGACGGAGTACATGTAAGTAGCCAAGGCCGATCGAGCCGAGGGACTCCTACGCCTCCGGGATACGGATACCTCACTCATCACCTTCTGCGATAAGTAACTCACGCTCGAATAAGCGATTCCGCTGACCGAACAAGTCTCAATGCTCGGAGACCCTTCTGCCGAAACGATTTTTCGGGCCTTCTCGACTACATCGTTAGCAGAATCCTACGGACGAGTAAGAGTACACGTAAGCGGCAAGGCCGATCGAGCCGAGGGACTCTTACGCCTCCAGGATACGGATACCTCACTCATCACCTTCTGTGAAAAGTAACTCTCGCTCGAACAAACAATTCTGTTACCGACAAATAAGTCTTGATACTCGAAACAAAGAGAAAAAGAAACGCATATTTACAACATAACGACAGTATGTTTGGGCCTCGGCGGCCGCAGAAAACATATGCACACTACAAAGTAAACTGACCCTGCAGGTTCGGACCTCGATGGAGGGGGAGCAGCAGCACCCTCGGCGTCAACACCACCTTCGGCGAAGTCCGACCGAGCCTCGAATGACAACACAGTCGGAGGATCGCTGCTCCGAAGGACGATGTCAGCACCACGCCTGGGCCATCGCCGTCAGGGTCTCCTCCAGGAGTCCGGCTCGAGCAGACGGCTCGGCTGGTCCCCCCGAAGCCTCAGCCAGCTGCCCTCCAAGGACATCAGCTCGGCCCATGGCCTCGGCAACTCGACTCCGACGCCGGTCCCGCCAGTGGATGGCCTGGTCAGGCTCCGGCCGATGAAGTCTTCTTTTCGAGCCAACTCTGCCTCTGTCCACGCTTATACCGATGCCTCCGGCTCCGGCTCATCGAAGAGCAGCCGAGGCTTTTCCTTTAACTAAGCAAGAGAAGCCTCGGGTAGCAAGGCCGACTGAGCCGAGGGACTCCTACGCCTCCGGGATACGGATACCTCACTCATCACCTTCGCACGAGGCAACTCACACTTGGTGAAGCGGTTCAGTTAGCTGACAGGCGAGTCCTAGTGCTCAGAATGAGGGAAAAACACGGCTTCACGCCAAAAGATACATACATGTTCAGGCCCCGACAGCCACAATGAACAAACACCGGCACTCAAGGTGCCATTACAAACGGAACTCCGGTTCCGCCCCCGCAGGTACAAACAACCCCCCACGTTGGAGGGCCTGTGGGGCGACAAAACCCCTGGAAACTCGCCGGTGCCCACTCCGGTAGCAGCGACAACAACCTCCGCCCCGGGCGGCGAAACAGCTGTAGCAACGGCTTCCGGGCGGATGCTGCGGCTGAAGGGCTATCGCCCGCGAAGGACAAGAACCAGCCATTCGAGTCAGGGGACGGAGGCCCGGGGGTGCGGGCGGGGTTGGCAATCTCGTCAGCAGAGAAGCCTCCTCCAGATGCCACCACGTCAACACCAACGGCGACATCCGCCTGTCCACCAACGCCGCGCCAGCAAGCGCAGGCCACTCCAAAGCGCACCGGCAGGTCCTCACTCTCGTCCTCGCCACGAAAGCGAGGACAGAGGACGGAATGTTGCATCCTAGCTGGGCAGCAACAGTTTGCCTTCCCCGGCATGGCTGGAGGACGCCTCCTCCACAGAACTGGAGGATGGTTTCCACCACCAAAAACTGGAAGAAGAGGTGGCCGGCCGACCCGTGCAGGAGGTAGAGCCCCGGCTCGCCTCGCTCCCCGCCCCAGCAAGGATGATGAAGATCCTTGAAGCTGAGGGCGGGGCAGAGGCCGCGACCCAGCTTGCTTCTCCCCACCCTGGAGCTGGTGGTCACCGTCTTGGGTGACCACCGGCGAGGGGATGCAGCCGGGCTGCATGACGAAAATCCTTGAAGCCAAACGATGGCTGAAAGGTACCAACTTCCGCGAAGTTGCGTTCCCCCAACGACGACCAGGCGGGAGAACCGCGGGCGCCCCCCATCTGGGGGCTCGAAAGGTGGAAAGACACAATGCATGAGGAGAGCACGAAGACATGGTTGCCCTTCAAGGGGGTCGCCCTCCTTTTAAAGGCAACTCTCCCCACTTGCATCCTCAGCCGTCATGGGCTGAGTCTTCTCCAACACGCTCCAAAGTCCTCCCCCTACGACACGGGGGCTGGGCCCCGCGCGTCATACAAGCTAGCACAGGGCAGACAGGGCCAAACCGCTGCCCATGGTGTGCGCAACTGTCCAGCGGTTACGAGCACTCCTCCACTTTCGCCCAGGCCAGCGGGTGAAAGGGCGGGCCGCCATGCAGGCGGCGTGCAACCGCACCTAGGGGGACGCACCCTTTCGACTTCAACGCATCCAGCATGGAGGCCCGGGCCCACACGTCATATAACTGGCGCGCCGGTTACTACGTGCAAGAAACTGCACCGCCACTCGCGCTAGTACCGCGCCTTCTCGACTGCGGAACCTGTACCGCGACTCAAGGCGACCCTGCGCATGACCCGACAGTGCCAACCGAGCACATCGGTCATGGGCCGGTCAGCCGCGGGAGAGGGCGCGACGGTCGATACGGCCAGAAATGGGCCAGCAGTAATGGCGATGGCAGGCGGGCGGAAGCAGCAGTCAAATCATCTGTAGGCTCACGTCCCCTCCTGGAACAGCGAGAGAACCCTCTCCCACGGCGTGAAGACGACGCGCCCGTGTTCCGTTCCTCGAACGGCATGTGCACGCGCAACGGTTGCCCCATGAACCACTCGTCCCGTCGCATTAACTCTGCGGCAGGACAGGCGGCACCTTTGGCAGGCGAAGCAGGCGACGCTTCACCTCCACCATAATGACCGCGTCAAAGAAGGTGCGCCACGTCATTCGATTTCATATCCTTTTCACTTCCTCTTTCTCTCTCTTACCTCAGGGGCCGGAAAAGGGGATACTCCGAAAGGGATCCTTCTCCATGAAGGAAGCGGGCCCCGAGCCCCCCTACTGATCAGATGTTCAAAGGCTGGCCCCTCGGAAGGGTTCAACAGTCACCTCAGAGCACCCGGGCTCCGCGCCCACTACTGGTCAGAGGTTCGAAGGCCGGCCCCTCGAAGGGGTTCAACGGCCGCCTCAGGCCACTCGGGCTCCGCGCCCACTACTGATCAGGGGTTCGAAGGCTGGCCCCCGAAGGGTTCGACAGCCGCCTCAGACGCAGAGCGAGGGATGACCCTGGGTATGTTCGATACACAACCGAAGCTCGGGCTGCGCTCCCGAGGTACCCTAGGACATTTCCGAGACCAACGGGAACGATTTTGTAACGGAATCCCACCAGAGGGAGGCATCGAGCCCTCGGACCCCGTCAAAAGGGGACCGGGTCTGGCAAGTCACCCGCAGGTACTTTTGGAGCGCGCCTCCGGGCCACTAGCCGACCCCTAACAAATGGGGCACGGGCGTCCACTCGGATTACCCGTTAGCAACTCACTGGAGACACCATGTTCGGCGCCCTCCGAGGGCAACATGGCGCTTTCCCCCCCTCCTCCTTGCGGAAAGGCGATGCAGGGGCGTATGTAAAAAGCCGAGTCTGTCCCTGACCGTCCTCTCGCTCTATGCGGAGGCTCGGGGGCTGCTCTCGCAAACCAGGCTCCAGCCAAACCGTTGACAGCGTCGACATACCAGCCCGAGAACTTGGGACTCGACTGTTCACCCGGGCTACGGCCAGTTCGCACGAGGGAACAGCCAGACCGGCCGAAGCGTTACAAAACGTACTAAGACCTCGAAGGAGTCAAACTACTCCTCCGAGGCCTTGGGGGCTACACCCGGCGGGTGCGCTCGCGCGCACCCACCGGAACAAAAAGCAACCAAGGAAGGCCGGTCCCCTTGCAAAAAAGTGCGACAAAAGCCTCCAAGCGAGTATCAACACTCCCTTCGAGGCTCGGGGGCTACTGTCGGGGACCATAATTAGGGGTACCCCCAAGACTCCTAATCTCAGCTGGTAACCCCCATCAGCACAAAGCTGCAAAGGCCTGATGGGTGCGATTAAGCCAGGGCTCGGTCCACTCAAGGGACACGACCTTGCCTCGCCCGAGCCCAGCCTCGGGCAAGGGCAGCCGACCCCGGAAGATTCACGTCTCGCCCAAGGACCCCTTCAAGCGACGGACACACCTTCGGCTCGCCCGAGGCCCAGTCTTCGCCAGGAAGCAACCTTGGCCAGATCGCCACACTGACCGACCAAATCGCAGGAGCATTTAATGCAGGGATGGCCTGACACCTTATCCTGTCACGCGCCCTCCAGTCGACAGAGCCGAAAGTGACCGCAGTCACTTCGCCGCTCCACTGATCGGCCTGACAAGAAGACAGCACCGCCTGCGTCGCTCTGACGGCTGTGCCACTCGACAAAGTGAGGCTGACAGCAGCCAAGTCCGGCCTCGGGCGCCATAGGAAACTCCGCCTTGCCCGATCCCAGGACTCGGACTCGGGCTCGGTCCCGGAAGACGACGAACTCCGCTTCGCCCGACCCCAGGGCTCGGACTCGGGCTCGGTCCCGGAAGACGACGAACTCCGCTTCGCCCAACCCCAGGGCTCGGACTCGGGCTCGGCCCCGAAAGACGACAAACTCCGCTTCGCCTGACCCCAGGGCTCGGACTCGGGCTTGGCCCCGGAAGACGACAAACTCCGCCTCGCCCGACCCTAGGGCTCGGACTCGGGCTCGGTCCCGGAAGACGACGAACTCCGCCTCGCCCGGCCCCAGGGCTCGGACTTGGCCTTGACCTTGGACGACAGTCTCCGCCTCGCCCGACCCGGGGCTCGGACACGACCCCGACCTCAGAAGACCGACTTGACCCCGACCTCGGAGGAGCCTCCGCCTCGCTCGACCCGGGGCTCGGACCGACCACGTCACAGGAGGGGCCATCATTACCGTATCCCTAGCTGGCTCAGGCTACGGGTAACAAGACCGGCGTCCCATCTGGCTCGGCCCGGTAAACAGATAATGATGGCGCCCCGCGTGCTCCATGACGACGGTGACTCTCAAACCCTTATGGAAGCAAGGAGACGTCAGCAAGGACTCGACAGCCCCGATAGCTGTCCTTCCGCAAGGCTCCAACGCTCCTCCGACGGCCACGACATCACATCAACAGGGTGCCAAAACCTCTCTGGCTGCCACGACGGCATGTACTTAGGGTACTAGCTCCTCTCTGCTAGACACGATGGCGCACTGCTACACCTTCCATTGTACACCTGGACCCTCTCCTTACGCCTATAAAAGGAAGGTCCAGGGCTCTCTTACAAGGAGGTTGGCCACGCGGGAGGACGGGACGGCGCGTAGAGTCCCTCGCTCTCCCCCCACGCGGACGCTTGTAACCCCCTACTGCAAGCGCACCCGACCTGGGTGCAGGACAAACACGGAGGCCGCGGGCTTTCCCCTTTTTCTCCCTCTCTTCTACCCCCCTTCGTGCTCCGTCTCGCGCCGACCCATCTGGGCTGGGACACGCGGCGACAATTTACTCGTCGGTCCAGGGACCCCCCCGGGGTCGAAACGCCGACAATTATGTTCTTCCATGGGAGCAAGCTCTATAGTTTAATAGACATCTTTGCTCTTAGTGTTTGGTACAACCGATGAATCCTTTCTAATCATCGCACTAAGTTTATGTCCCCATCCAAAGGTAGGATGGACACTCGGGGGGGGGGGCGACAAGCACGATCGGACACCCGATCACGGTCACCTGTCCTGTGTACGCCGGACGGTCCGGGTACTAAGGTCGGACAGTTTGAGACAGGCGCGGACAGTCTGGCTATGATGGCCGGACGATCTGCAGAAAGTCAGAAGCAGCAACCTCAGACCATCGGACCACAACGTTCCAAAACAAGTGTTTGGAAGCGAAGCACTGCTAAGACGTCTGGACGACTTAGTAGAGTCAACCCTACTTTTGATCAGTTGCTTGCCAAATATATGAAGGAGGTCGTTCCACACAACCGGGCAATAAAACCAACGAAGTCAAAAAGGCGATCTGTGCGAAAGCAAAATCCGACTAAAACAACCCAAAAGGTAGCACAACTAAGATCGCCTAGTCATCCTCCTTCATGGATAGCGTGATGCTTCTCTTTCTATCCATCGCCGATGTGTTGTCCTACTCATGTGTGGGGTGGTACGGCGATGAATCCATATTACTGGCCCAACCTGTTTGCTTATTTGGGCAGGGGGCACCACAAGTTTTTGCCTATTGACAGGTTGATCAGGCAGACATGGCCGAAGAGGATGCAATCCAAAACGACCTTTGTGCATTAAAGTTCTATCAAGTATTTATATTATCTGATCTCAATAGCCAATGACCTGCATCGAGCTGAGTCCTTACTTCGGGAACAAAATAACTTATGAGGTCAATTGTTTCTGAAGTTTTCACTGGTGCTTTTGGTTCACCAAGCTCCACCAAAAGGCAGGGGGCATATGTTGAGCACCAAAAGTGGCGGATGGTCCGGCCCTTGGGCCCGGACAGTACGCGTGCCCCGCGATTAGATTAACTCGGGTGATTATCCTTATCTTGTGAGTGGTTATCCATCTAATCACGTGGGAGTTGTTGACTATCTCCTAGGAATAGGTCCAGACCTCCTCCCCTATAAATATAAAGGGGTACAGCCGATTGAGAACCCCCCAAACACATTCCAATCGAACCAATTAATTTATTTACTTTTCCTGCCCTAGGAGTAGATGTAGCGTAGTTCTAGTTGTAGCCTTCCGCATATCCACCTCCACCCCTATTCGACTCTACGTCGTCTAGATCCATCTTAGGTGGCCTGCCGACCCCAAGACGACCCTAGGATATTACCCCTCCCGAGGGGCAAGATCTAGTTGTTCATTCAAAATACTATATCTTGACTGCTTCTTAATTCCTAGGCGAGTCTACGTCGTCTGGAGACACCCGGGTGACCTGCTGACCCGGAGTACCCTAAGGTCTCTCCCCTAGGGGACGAGATCTAGGTCCTACGGGGAAAAGAAGACGACCCTGCGCCATCGCGGACTGTTCGGCACAAAGCTCAGACCGTCTGGACTGCACGCAGGGAAGGCGCCGCTTCTGCCGCCAGGTTGCGAACCGTTCGGCCCAGAGTCGCGGACCGTTCGTGCCCCCGCAGCGAGCACTGCCAGGCGACCCGGCAACCTTTTGCAAACTGCTGCCACTGTTCACCTCATGGAGTCGAACCCAATGTATTGCTCATCACGAGAAGGCCCTAGGGTTCGTTGTTGTTTGGTCCCAAATAGGTGGTGACCATCATAGAGGTGTTGTCACACATTTAGGATAACCACTTTATTTGACCATACATCATCTAAAGATGTCAAGTACCGCCAGACGGTTCATTATAGTGTTTGGTGACAAAAAGGCGCCAACACCTCGTGAGAGGACATTTGAGTGCCGGGAGCGGCGCTCACCACCGATCTACTCGTGTTATAACATGAAAGTTGCAAAGACAAAAAAACAACAGCCCTATGTGTCTATGTGCAAACTGTACAGGAAAAAAATCCATCAGCATAAAAATCCATCAGGCCACACAAAACAAAGAATACAATCCAAAACCAAAGATTCCATAAGCATCAACATCAAAATTTTCTAACTTGACAAAATCGAACATCCAAAAAATATGGTTTTGTATTAGCCAATGCTTACAAGCCCAAATGAGAAAATCGAACATCCAAAAAACATAACCACAATTTTGTCAAGGATGCCAAGGAGAAGAACCAACTTTCTCAAAAGGAGAAGAACAAACGACAATAGTCGTGTCGTTATCTCAGAAATGGAAATATAATAATAATCGTGCCTATGGACATCATAGTTTAGAAAGAGTTTGGAGCACACTTTCGGCCGAGAAGCTGGTGAATATATAAGCGTGTGCGTTATTGTGCTTGAGCTTTATTCCTCTATTT
The DNA here is from genome assembly GCA_029449295.1 of Zea luxurians. Taxonomy (NCBI): domain Eukaryota; kingdom Viridiplantae; phylum Streptophyta; class Magnoliopsida; order Poales; family Poaceae; genus Zea; species Zea luxurians. Next base: position 19,648,306 of record JAOPSE010000019.1, on the reverse strand, counting down.
TAATCACGTCAAGGTATTTTTCTTCCTGCATGAGCACTAGTAGAAAAGAGCTCAAAGTCTGCGACACCCACAAATTATCACTGGCAGTTTCAGTTACCATGCGCCAGTGAAAAAACAGGTGGGTCTGGTTTGGGAACCATTAGTGGAAACCTATTTTCACTGGCAGTTCTCTTAAATCAACTGCTAGTGAAAACGGGCTAATGTCACTAGCGGTTGTTATAACAGAACCGCTGGTGGAAATTATATTAACAATGTCGGTTCTATTATACCAATCGCCAGTTTTAATAGCCTGTTTTCACTGGCGGTTGCGTTAAGAGAACCGCTAGTGGAAATAGGTTTTCACTGGCGTTTTTTAAGCCACCGCCAGTGAACTTTGTATTATAAATACCCCTTCTTTTCACTGACAGGAACTGTATCTCGCGGCTAACTTCCATTGGCGGCGATTTTGGAGGTCTAGGTTTCACAAAATATAAGGGGGAGGTTTTGATCTTCATTTTTGAAGTTTCTCTAGGACTGGCGATTTCCACTATAGAGCTTCTCTGTACTAGTGGAGCATGTTCACCGGTTCACAACATGAGTCTAGTGTTAATTTTACTAGTATTGTTTTGTAAACTTTTTAGGACCAGGGCTATGGAGGTGTTACGTACTCTATTTTTTTATAGCAACAACCACTCCGTTCCTAACCAATTTTATGATAAAAGTTCTTGACCAATTTTATAAGGCAATGTTTTGACCTTGTTGTAGGGTCGAGATGGCGAACTAGAGGGGGGTGAATAGTCCTTTATAAAACTAATTATGTTGGATAACACAAATAAATGCGGAATTAATACTATGTTGGTCTAGCTAATACTACACCCCTCTAACTATAACAAACACCTGAAAAAAGATTCTAAATGGAGCAACTAAGGTGCCAAGATAATGAAAGAGCTCTCCCATACAAATCTAGTTAGCAAGGTCATACAAATTATGCAAATGTAATTCTAAGCACACCGAGAGCTCCTAAACATACTAGTAAGCAAAGAGCACAAAGCATTACTAGCAAAACTCATTGGTTGCACTACACAAGCACAACTAGAGAAAAACAACTACTTAGCTACACAAGCTAAGTAAAACAGATTAGTTACACAAGCTAACGACTAGTGAGCAACTATTTTAGAATAGGTATGACTAGATATACAAGAGCAACAAATACTCACTAGCATAAGTATATGAACAAGTAAATATAGGCTAGTGAGGAAAGTTGCAAACCAACGGGAAGATGATGACACTTGGCACAATGATTTTTTCTCGTGGTGTCGATGACTTGCCAGTCACCCCTAGTCCACATTGAGGTAGATTCAAAGCACCCAACCGCTCCTCTATCAAGTCTCCACTTGATCTCTTGAGCCGGATTGGTCAATGAACCCTCAAACCTCGATTCCACTAGAGTTGCTTTTCACCGCTCCGGTGAGGCAAGCACAACGCCTCTCACAATCACCACCGTGGCCTCTTCACAATCTCCGTTGAAGAGCTCACGGGGAACAACAACCAAGCCGTCTAGGAGGCGGCAACCTCCAAGAGTAACAAGCCAACGACCTCACTTGATGATCTCCCTAGTGCCTCAAAGATCAACAACTTGATGCAATGCACTAGATGGCTCTTAATCTCACTAGAATGCAATCCCAACCAATATGAGTGAGAGAGGGAGAGGAAACGCTCCAATATGCTCACAGTGTTCCAAATGGCCTCCTACACACTTTCAACCTGGGCAACACAAGTATATATAGTCCCCTCTCCAAAACTAGCCATTATGGGCCAATTGCCCCTTTTCTGCGCACATGCGGACGATCTGCAAAACAAGCCTGGACCGTCCGCACAAGAATCCGAATGGCTATAAATGGTTATAAAAATGTTAGAGCATTAAAAAATGACTTGCGGACAGTCTGCCCCTCAAGGCCGCATGGTCCGCGATACATAAAACTGAGCCAAAATGAAGTTTTGCTGACTCTGCACATTTGCTGAAATTTGTACTGCGGACGGTCCGCACCTGGACCCCGAACGGTCCGCAATACATAATATTTGTACTGTGGACGGTCCGCACTCAGGCCCCAGACGGTCCGCAGTTCAAAAAAGAAAACCAAAATAGAACTTCTCGAGTTCTGTCCAAACAGCAGTCCTTCAACTACGGACGGTCCGCCACTTGGGACCAGACGGTCCGTAGTACAAAAACTTCACGAAACACAGAAACTCCGCGTTTCTGCCCATCACCTCAAGTTAGACCTGCAGACGGTCTGCCATGCTGGCCCGGACAGTCCGTGGTACCTCAATTCAGCCCACATTCAAGAAATCACTTTTGAATAAGTTTTTCTTTCACGAACCAAAGCGTTGTTAGCCCTCATGCAAATGCACCAACTATATGAGCAATGAGGCACTAAAGACATGTCAAGTAAGATAATTGACCCCTCTTGATAGTACGGCTATCTAGCCTACTAACCGGTCAATTATCAACCTCTAAGCACCTTTTGACTGGTAAAACAAAAACCTATTGTTATACCTTTGCCTTGAGCATTCAATTCCATCTCCTCAAATGATGAACAATGGGCATCCATATGTAACACCCAAAATCTTATTTTTCAAAGTTTAGAGAGTTCTCTAAGGATTGTGATATTAGAATGCCTTCCAATAAAATTTTCTTACATTTGATGCAACATCACCTAAAATAAACACGTTCCTAATAAAGATTTAAATAAAAGAATCTCTATATGAATTTGTTACCCCTTGGTTGAAATGAATGTTTATAATTATACTCTAAAAGAATTTTATATTAGAGAATATATTTCTTAAAATACCTACTCTCTATGTTAAGTGTGTATGAATTTCATATTTGAAAGCATTTGATTAAATAATATAATAAATAAATAAAATAAAACAAATCATATTCATGCTGGAATAGTTTTGTTTGTGCATTTAACTTGTGCTTGATTTCAAAGCAGATTTAAATTTGAAGATTGGAAACTTGAAATAAAAAGGGAAATGGCAAACAGAATAATAACAAAAAGAAAAAGAAAAACTCACCTAAACCTGCGCCTTGGGCCGATTTCCTCCTATTCCGGCCCAACACCCCTGTGCGCGCCAGCCCACTTTCTCCCTCCCCTTCTCTCTTTCCACTGTGACGCTGGCGCGTGGGAACCCTTGTCAGCGGGCGACAAACGATCTCCGCGCCTACCACTGCCGGGAGGGACCGCTGTTCAGCCTCACGAACCGGCCATGGGTGCTAGTGACTCTGTCGGGTGGGCCCACTTTGGCAGCTCAATCTTCTTCCTCAAACTGAACGTGATTCCTACTCCGCGCGCGCCGCTAGATTCTACGGGGATCTCGCGGAGTCGTTCCCCCTCCTGCTCGGACTTCGGGGTATAAATATCAGCGCGCCACGCTCAAGCACAAGAGCCAATCCCATACCGTGTACACCTCGTCGGAGGTGGAGAGAGAGTGGACCAGTGAGAGAAAGGAAGCTGTCGCCATGGGACTGTGTCCCTATTGCCGTTCGGTGCGCAAGCTCGGCCTTGGGAGCATTGCCGTGATCTCCACGACTCGGATATGGCGGCATCTGACCCGGAGAGGCCCTGGTGGTCGGTGGATTGCTCGCCGTCATACAAATTCTGCCATGAATCCGCCGTGCGCCGTGGCCAGCCCCCCTCCATGCTCCCAAAGTTGGTAAGAAACTCCCCTTCGAGTCCGCGATCACCTCTGCTTTGCGTAGCGTTCGTTTAATTGGAGTTTGGGCATCGGGGTCGTCTCCCGGCGTACTCCGGCCATGGCGCCACCGCAAGACTATGGCGCCGCCGCTGTCTGGTGTCGCAGCGAGGGGGAAAGCCAGGGGGGCTGTCGATCTATTAGCGAACGGTGTAGATTAAATCTGGGGCACCGGTTTGGGTGAGACCAGTATGAACCCTGTGATCTTCATCCTACGCGCAGGAATGGTTTTCGTTACTTTGAATCCATAGCGTTGGTCTGAGATCGTGTGGTTGTCAACGCATACCAGTTCAGAAAGTTTTGGATCTAATCTGGTCCGTAGATCGGTGATCCAACAGCCAGGATATTACTATACCCCTTCGCCGAAGCTAGTTTACAAAAGAGCCCCTCTGTTTTATTAGTATTAACCCGCCGTCCAACTCAGGGATTTCTGAGTCTGCGTAAATTTTGCGTGTTAGCCCCTGCGGTTTCTGATAATAGTGCGCCCAGTCCAGTAATTAAAGAAAATAGGAAAAAGAGATTTAGAAATTGATTTTGAGTATAGAAATAATTGTAAAACTTGTATAATCCATAGAAAATTCATATTAAGTTCAAATTGGCCCATTCCAGTTCCTATAATTTTGTAATATTATTGTTTATCATCTAGTGCCACTGTTTTTACATGAAAGTCAGATTAAATTTATTTCCTAACTAATCTTATATCAAATACATAAAATCTTAGGAAAATCATAACTCTTTCGTTTTAACTCTGATTTGATCCGTTCAAGTTGCGTTAGTCTCGTAGCTTTGTGTAGATTACTACTATGCAATTGTTCTTATGTTTGGTGTAATGTTAATTTTGTCTATACCATATTTGTTTGTATTGCTACGACTAGCGTGAGGTCACGAACCACGTGAAGATCATCCTGGTACCTGGAATCTCAAGTCCCAGGCAAGTTGTGCCCTTGATCACTTCTTTTTACCCACTCATGTTCTAATTAATCATAATGATCTGCATAGGTTAATTTTGATGGGACCCAATAGGTTACCCTAGTTTGACTATCTTTATACCTTGTTCACCACTGAATCTTTGGGTAGTACTTGCTATCGCTTTATGTGGTTTTGGGTATAGAGATACACATTACTATTCATGATTATACTTTTATTGTCAGTTGTTATTTACTGTTCATGTTAAGATCATTATGTTAATTGGAACATGGAGAACCACCCGGGAAAACAGTGCTACCACAAGGGAGGAATGGGACCCCTTGGCTGATTAATTAGGAAAGCTAGTGGAAGACTACCTTACCCGAAAGGGGCAAGGGCAGTAGGGGAGTGGTCAGTGTAGGGAGGCCCTCGGGAGGATTTTGCTGCGATGGCGGTCCTGCAAGGGATTCCTGCATTGGAACTTCCTATAAACTGTAGCGGGTTTTCTGAAGCTAGTGGAACTTTGTAAAGGCCTCGTAGTGTTACCCTGCCTCGCCTCCTCGGTAGAGGTGTATGGGAAGTCGCGATCCCTTGGCAGATGGGTAACATGACTTGTGGGTAAAGATGCGCAACCTCTGCAGAGTGTAAAACTGGTATACTAGCCGTGCTCACGGTCATGAGCAGCTCGGACACTCACATGATTAAATTATGGAACTAAATTCAATTTGTCATATGCATTGCATCGCAGGTGATGTTGTTACTTTTGTTCTACTACTTAATTGGGTTGGTATTTACTTATACTTAGTAATTGCTAATAAAATTTTGACCAACTTTAAAAGCAATGCTCAGCTTCAACCATCCTCTTTGGTAAGCCTTACACTTCACGTGAGCTCCCACCTTTGGCGAGTTCATGCACATTATTCCCCACAACTTGTTGAGCGATGAACGTATGTGAGCTCACTCTTGCTGTCTCACACCCCCCCCCCCACAGGTCAAGAGCAGGTACCACAGGATGAGGCGCATGGAGGATGCTGCGATGTTTTCGTTAGAGGTCTAGGTCGTCGTCTCCCAGTCAACTTTGGGTTGCTGGACCGTTGTCTCCTTATAATGTAATTATTTATTTTGTATAGAACTCCTGTTATATATAAAGATGTGACATTCGATCCTGTGCCATGATTCATCATATGTGTGAGACTTGGTCCCAGCACACCTGGTGATTATGTTCGCGCCCGGGTCTTGGTGCCCCGAAATCCGGGTGTGACAGAAGTGGTATCAGAGGAATGTTGACTGTAGGACGAAACCTAGATAGAACTGGACAACCATTATCTACTTACCTCTGCTACTCTGATTCTTTTCTAAACTTTTCTTAATCTTTTCTCATCTATTTCCGCTTTACTCTGATTACTCTTACCTTTTTCTTTCAAAAGACAAATGTGGATTTCACACTTTGAAATCCCGTGCCTAAAGTGATCTTTAGGATTAGGAGACCTATTCTTAGGAACAAAAACAAAACTATTTTTATAAGTGTCTATGTATTTGAATGTTTGCTCTTATGATATATGTCTGATTTGGATCTTTGATTGAGTGTGATGGGTTGTGGAGTAATGTCCACAATTACATCTGCATATACGTATAGGCTTAAATAGAATTCATAAGAAAACTAAGCAATTTAGATTATCCTCCATTAAAATGTATCTATCTCATAGAGATCCCTCTAATCTTAAAAGACTCTCCCATATCTTAATAGATTCATCGTATCTTATAAGATTCTCTCTTATCTTACTAGATCCACCTCATCTTAAAAGATTCTTCTTACCTTAATAAATTCATCTTATCTTGAAGAGATTTTGTCTTATCATAACATATCTAACTAATCTCAAAAGATTCTAACATATCTTAATAATACATATTCTACCCTATTGGACCTATCTAACCTAAACTAGTCTAATCTAGTCATATCCAATCTAATCTAGATCTTATCTTACCTAATGTGACCTGATCTAGTGTGGTCTAATATTGTCTAACCTAATGTGGTCCACTTAAACAGATTAATGACACCAGTAGAAGAAATTAGACCCTACTCCTATAAACATGATTAACCTAAACTGGTCCCCTATACTAGCTCAGCCATATACAAGTATTTGACTTATGCGTGGGTTGCAAAATCTGTATAGACCGACAAAAAAAAATTATAAGCACCCAAGATTTTCAAATATCATAACTTATCCAACCAATCTAGAAGCAAACAACCAAACTATATTCTGACTAGTCTCGTTCAACTTATAGCTACTCAACCTACTAATGGGTTACCTACAGACCTATCTTAACCTCTTGTCCCTAATCCGGATGAAGACACCAAAACTTGAGAAGAAGGATATCAAACTCGTTGAGGAATGACAAGAGTCAAGCCATACCTCCAAAGGGATCAAGATCCAGGATGGAGTCTTTCGTTACCCTACTCTTTCTTATCCAAACCTATTCATACTTCTAGGACATCTTTTATCCTACATAATGTGGTGGCCATATATATATGCCATCCTAATCACCTGATAGTTTGATATGGACGAAAAAAAAATCTTTTGGTACTAGAACTAATTAGGAACTGAAATCTAGATTACAAGCTAAACTTGTTATGTCCCTTATCTTACAAATCTCGAGGACGAGATTCTTGTTAAGGGGGGTAGGATTTGTAACACCCAAAATCTTATTTTTCAAAGTTTAGAGAGTTCTCTAAGGATTGTGATATTAGAATGCCTTCCAATAAAATTTTCTTACATTTGATGCAACATCACCTAAAATAAACACGTTCCTAATAAAGATTTAAATAAAAGAATCTCTATATGAATTTGTTACCCCTTGGTTGAAATGAATGTTTATAATTATACTCTAAAAGAATTTTATATTAGAGAATATATTTCTTAAAATACCTACTCTCTATGTTAAGTGTGTATGAATTTCATATTTGAAAGCATTTGATTAAATAATATAATAAATAAATAAAATAAAACAAATCATATTCATGCTGGAATAGTTTTGTTTGTGCATTTAACTTGTGCTTGATTTCAAAGCAGATTTAAATTTGAAGATTGGAAACTTGAAATAAAAAGGGAAATGGAAAACAGAATAATAACAAAAAGAAAAAGAAAAACTCACCTAAACCTGCGCCTTGGGCCGATTTCCTCCTATTCCGGCCCAACACCCCTGTGCGCGCCAGCCCACTTTCTCCCTCCCCTTCTCTCTTTCCACTGTGACGCTGGCGCGTGGGAACCCTTGTCAGCGGGCGACAGAAACGATCTCCGCGCCTACCACTGCCGGGAGGGACCGCTGTTCAGCCTCACGAACCGGCCATGGGTGCTAGTGACTCTGTCGGGTGGGCCCACTTTGGCAGCTCAATCTTCTTCCTCAAACTGAACGTGATTCCTACTCCGCGCGCGCCGCTAGATTCTACGGGGATCTCGCGGAGTCGTTCCCCCTCCTACTCGGACTTCGGGGTATAAATATCAGCGCGCCACGCTCAAGCACAAGAGCCAATCCCATACCGTGTACACCTCGTCGGAGGTGGAGAGAGAGTGGACCAGTGAGAGAAAGGAAGCTGTCGCCATGGGACTGTGTCCCTATTGCCGTTCGGTGCGCAAGCTCGGCCTTGGGAGCATTGCCGTGATCTCCGCGACTCGGATATGGCGGCATCTGACCCGGAGAGGCCCTGGTGGTCGGTGGATTGCTCGCCGTCATACAAATTCTGCCATGAATCCGCCGTGCGTCGTGGCCAGCCCCCCTCCATGCTCCCAAAGTTGGTAAGAAACTCCCCTTCGAGTCCGCGATCACCTCTGCTTTGCGTAGCGTTCGTTTAATTGGAGTTTGGGCATCGGGGTCGTCTCCCGGCGTACTTCAGCCATGGCGCCACCGCAAGACTATGGCGCCGCCGCTGTCTGGTGTCGCAGCGAGGGGGAAAGCCAGGGGGGCTGTCGATCTATTAGCGAACGGTGTAGATTAAATCTGGGGCACCGGTTTGGGTGAGACCAGTATGAACCCTGTGATCTTCATCCTACGCGCAGGAATGGTTTTCGTTACTTTGAATCCATAGCGTTGGTCTGAGATCGTGTGGTTGTCAACGCATACCAGTTCAGAAAGTTTTGGATCTAATCTGGTCCGTAGATCGGTGATCCAACAGCCAGGATATTACTATACCCCTTCGCCGAAGCTAGTTTACAAAAGAGCCCCTCTGTTTTATTAGTATTAACCCGCCGTCCAACTCAGGGATTTCTGAGTCTGCGTAAATTTTGCGTGTTAGCCCCTGCGGTTTCTGATAATAGTGCGCCCAGTCCAGTAATTAAAGAAAATAGGAAAAAGAGATTTAGAAATTGATTTTGAGTATAGAAATAATTGTAAAACTTGTATAATCCATAGAAAATTCATATTAAGTCCAAATTGGCCCATTCCAGTTCCTATAATTTTGTAATATTATTGTTTATCATCTAGTGCCACTGTTTTTACATGAAAGTCAGATTAAATTTATTTCCTAACTAATCTTATATCAAATACATAAAATCTTAGGAAAATCATAACTCTTTCGTTTTAACTCTGATTTGATCCGTTCAAGTTGCGTTAGTCTCGTAGCTTCGTGTAGATTACTACTATGCAATTGTTCTTATGTTTGGTGTAATGTTAATTTTGTCTATACCATATTTGTTTGTATTGCTACGACTAGCGTGAGGTCACGAACCACCTGAAGATCATCCTGGTACCTGGAATCTCAAGTCCCAGGCAAGTTGTGCCCTTGATCACTTCTTTTTACCCACTCATGTTCTAATTAATCATAATGATCTGCATAGGTTAATTTTGATGGGACCCAATAGGTTACCCTAGTTTGACTATCTTTATACCTTGTTCACCACTGAATCTTTGGGTAGTACTTGCTATCGCTTTATGTGGTTTTGGGTATAGAGATACACATTACTATTCATGATTATACTTTTATTGTCAGTTGTTATTTACTGTTCATGTTAAGATCATTATGTTAATTGGAACATGGAGAACCACCCGGGAAAACAGTGCTACCACAAGGGAGGAATGGGACCCCTTGGCTGATTAATTAGGAAAGCTAGTGGAAGACTACCTTACCCGAAAGGGGCAAGGGCAGTAGGGGAGTGGTCAGTGTAGGGAGGCCCTCGGGAGGATTTTGCTGCGATGGCGGTCCTGCAAGGGATTCCTGCATTGGAACTTCCTATAAACTGTAGCGGGTTTTCTGAAGCTAGTGGAACTTTGTAAAGGCCTCGTAGTGTTACCCTGCCTCGCCTCCTCGGTAGAGGTGTATGGGAAGTCGCGATCCCTTGGCAGATGGGTAACATGACTTGTGGGTAAAGATGCGCAACCTCTGCAGAGTGTAAAACTGGTATACTAGCCGTGCTCACGGTCATGAGCAGCTCGGACACTCACATGATTAAATTATGGAACTAAATTCAATTTGTCATATGCATTGCATCGCAGGTGATGTTGTTACTTTTGTTCTACTACTTAATTGGGTTGGTATTTACTTATACTTAGTAATTGCTAATAAAATTTTGACCAACTTTAAAAGCAATGCTCAGCTTCAACCATCCTCTTTGGTAAGCCTTACACTTCACGTGAGCTCCCACCTTTGGCGAGTTCATGCACATTATTCCCCACAACTTGTTGAGCGATGAACGTATGTGAGCTCACTCTTGCTGTCTCACACCCCCCCACAGGTCAAGAGCAGGTACCATAGGATGAGGCGCATGGAGGATGCTGCGATGTTTTCGTTAGAGGTCTAGGTCGTCGTCTCCCAGTCAACTTTGGGTTGCTGGACCGTTGTCTCCTTATAATGTAATTATTTATTTTGTATAGAACTCCTGTTATATATAAAGATGTGACATTCGATCCTGTGCCATGATTCATCATATGTGTGAGACTTGGTCCCAGCACACCTGGTGATTATGTTCGCGCCCGGGTCTTGGTGCCCCGAAATCCGGGTGTGACACCATAAGTGTAGCCAACCATGATACCTTTTACCATTTGTCCATAGCCTGAAGTTCCTCCACCACCATCATCAAGACACTTGATCAATAGCCCAGATCAACACATGGCTTGATAATTCTATAATGATATGATCCACTCCATGTTATCACATAGCCTTCTTGGTTCATCAATCTCAACATAGCTTGCTCTTCATCGTTGCTTTATGTCCATCGGTGCTAAGTCCTTGCTCTTGCTTCACCGCCACGCGGTCCCTCACACATGAGCCTTTGACTTGCCCTTCACATTAGCCACTCGGTCCATCGAAACCAATCCATATCTCTTGATCTTCTCCATATAGCCACATGACACCATGTCATGCCTTCATATGCAATGAGCTCCTTTATCACACTAGTTGAGCATCTCAATATCACCAAGCCACATCACCACCATGGCTAAAATAACTCACACTAGTGTACCTATGGACTAATCACCTGTGTATCTCAACATAAACACTTATTAGTCCATATAAGTTGTCAATCAATTACCAAAACCAAACAGGGTCTCGCAATCTCCCCCTTTTTGGTAATTGATGACAACTCTACAAAGATTTGTCTTTTTGTTCTTTTTCCAAGCTAGCTTTTCACACAAGTGTAAATTGCTAGTTTGGCAAAGTTCTTATGTTCCTTATCCAACTTTAAGCTCATTTGTTAGGATTTGGATAAGCACCATAAAAATGGTTTGGTAGTGATATCCTTGCCTACATGTGTGCTTGGATGGTTTGGTTTCAAGCTTACACACATGCAAAGATATGATGCTACCATATGATGCTAAAGTATACAAAATAGAAATGTACCTTTGTAGCGTGTTTACTACTTTTCATTTCATCCTTAGCATCATCTTGCTAGAAACAAGAGAAACTAGATACCACATGAGATCAACATAATAAATAGGGTTCTAGTTACTCCTTTCACACTAAATCATCATCATCCAAATCTTAGTTCTAGCAAACACTTACACACAAGTATGTAGAAATATAAGACAAATGTGATGCAAGCAAGCAATGTAGTGCACAAACAAATGCATCAAACATATATTCACGAGTTTGCTCCCCCTACTTGTGTGCATCTCTTGTTCAATAAAATCTCATACATTATACTTTGCTCTTGATCCATTTGTATTCATTCTAACTCAATTGATCAATAGCTCCCCCTGAGTTCATGTCCAATTTTCTCTTGTGCATATTTCCATATCTTTGTTCCAACTTCTCCCCCTTTGTCATTAATTACCATAAAAAGGTTGTTCTAAGGCTCTGGGAAAATGTACTTGTGAATGTTATACCAACTTGAAAGTACTCAATAAGTTTTTGATGGACACCATATGCATGACAAAATCCTTGACATTACTTGCATGAACTTATTTTAGGAGAGAGTTGGTGTCTTGAGTTGATGATCACTTAAGGTTGTGGATCACTTGAAGTCTTGTACCACTCAAAGGATATCAAATGTATGATTGATCTAGACACCACTTAGTGAATACCAATTGAAGGAATAATATTGGCCTGGACATTTCTCAGTAGATATTGATGCCACTTGTAGGTTTTGATATTCATTTGCATTGGTATCTTCTTCATAAGTCATCCTCATGAGCAGCTCAATATGTGACTTAACCAAATAGATTTGCTTAAGCTTCCAAGTTCGGGTTGAACCCTCTTTAAGCTTCTTCACACACATTAAGTGGTTATCTTATCGAGGTTGTTCTTATAGCTTGTTGCAATCCAAAATAGATTAAGTACATGGGTTCACTTTGCTCATGAACAAACTCATATGCTACCACTAGTTTCAATCAACAAAAATAACCAATAGTGGTAGAACATGATTTTAAATCTTTCATTTAATATGCATGATACTATTAAGTATGTACTATGTGCACTAACCACATACTAGTAGGGGATGATATGATCATGCACATCACAATGATACCTTTGATATGTTGGAGTAGAGGATAGTCAAGATTCTTTTGATTTAGCTCTCCAATAGCAATGTGAAGTCCAATTGAATAGCTTGGTGAAGACCAATTATCAATAAGAAATTCATTCTTCACCAGTATGAATTTGAGAACCCATTTAAGATCAAGTGCACAATTTGAAAGTTGTAGTTCACATGCATTTGTTCCTTCAATACCAATTGTATGTGAGAGAATTATGAATTTGCACGGAATATAGGAATATCACTTGTAAGGATGATACCACTTGTTGAGATATTGGTCCAAAAAATTCCTTTGTTTATGCAAGACTGCTACTCACGGATGGTCCGCAGTGGGAGCTCGGACGGCCCATGGCCTAATCTCTCGGACTGTCCGTGGTCTAGGACCGGACAGTCCGAGACCTGGAACTTGCACTCCATTTAGCTGACTGTTAAATTCTCAATAGTTAAATTTTAAAATAGGATCATTGCTCATTTATGAACTTTATGATTGCACCAAACATTAGTATTCAACCATATATAAATAATTTGCATGAATGTACATGATTTGAGTATAAGTGATCATGAATTGATGTCAAACCAAAAATACTTGGAAAATACTCAAAATCAATCCATGTTTGAAACATCAATCATATTTGCTTGATTTGCCTTTGAATGTGTTGCTTGCTCTCTTTCTCGATCAACCTTTTAATTGCTCCAATTGAGTACCACTTTGCCTCCAGCAATTCTTTTCTTACTTTTTGGTGAGGAGTAACCAATTTGAACACATGGAATCTCTTTTCACTGAATTTCATGAACAATCTCAAAAGAGATGTCGTTAGTAATACAAGCACCAATTTCCCTTTTATAACACTTTGAATATATAAAGTAGGCAGTTACTAAAACAAGGAATCCTTATTATATGAACTAAATTTCTCTTAATCTTCAATGCTTAATTTTAACAAATTAAACATGCATGATAAATTGATTAAGTTCAAAGGCTAATTTTAAATCATATCATGGTGAGTATTTAGTGTAGAAGAAATAAATCCAAATGTACAAGAGACAGTACATCACATAGTTTTGGATTGTTCTTCTTTATACGTTTAATTGCATAGTCCATTTGAGAAACTCATTCTCATGCTGTGAAACTATTCTCATGCTGTGAAACTACATAGATCACTTAGATAAAAACATTAGTTTCACAGCTGTTGGGGACTTGTTCTCAAATGCTATGAATTAAGAACAAGACAACATAGAAAAGGTTAATGGTTAATGCCCTTCATCCTTCGAGGCATTATTTCCCTCAGGATATAATGATCTTCAGACAAAGGCCATGAAGGACATACCTTCATCATCATAGTATATATTAATGAAAGGAGAAGCATATGAGACATGAGAAATAACATAAATGATCATATGACATCATTAATATTTCTTCATTATTTCATTATGAATGAACGTGAACAATATTGAATTACATTTATACCTTTGGCTTGACAGAAGGCAAAAGTCCAAGCGTGATGCACGAGCAAATGCAAGTCAACGTGTACAGTATGGGAGCACGTTTTCGTTATTTCTGAAGAGAAGATGTCTCAAGACAAGAAAGTTATTGCTGAGACGAAGCTAACCGAAGAGGAGAAACTCTTTGAACAGAAGAAGTGAAAGCTCTCTTGTGAGTTTTGGTGTTTGGATGACAACTCAATTAAAGGACTAACAAGTGTACTAAGTGTTGAACAGGTGCTTAAAGTAAAGCCTACAGGGTTCAACACAAGTGAACAAATGTGATGGTCCAAGAACTGGATTATGGATACATAATGGACATCACAAGTAAGATGGACATTGCAAAAGTGAGACTCGGGTGCGTAGCTCGGAGACAACTGATCAAGCCAAGGACGGAGGCAAGAAGAGCTTCGAGGTACCAAGTGCACGGGAGAAGGTCAAGGAGGCTGAGGAACCCAAAGCCAAGGGTGAAGAAGAAGGCTTGCAAAGTCAAGGGTGATCGAGTTGAGAACAGCTACGGCACATCAAGGATCACTACATAAGAACGTGACTTACAGCCAATGAGGTAACAGCTACAGTTATGTGGTGTAAGTCATAAGGCTCAAGAACAAGCTCTAAGAAGGAGATCAAGGTCACTAGAAGGAGAACAAGTGTCAAAACCAGAACTGGAAGCAGCCCAAAAGAGCTAAGTTCACCTTGATCTTTAGTTTGGGTTGTTCCTATGTTTGGAGATGTTCTATGTGACCTTTACAGGATGTTGGAGCCAAGTAATGTCAATCTAGATCAAGACAAGCCGACTTGATGATTTATGAGTCCAACATCAAAGCTCAAGCATGTGGAATGCTATAGATTTAATGATTAAGAGAAGGTATGTTTCTATACTTAGTACATTGGTTTTGTGGACTAATATACTTGTCTAAGTGTTAGAAACAGAAAGAAGAAGAAAAGAAGAGAGGTGCAAAGGGCTTGGCTATGTACAGCCAAGGCAGCTCAGTCTGGCACACCGGACTGTCCGGTGGTGCACCGGACAGTGTCCGGTGCGCCAGACTGAACTCTGGCGAACTGACCGCTCTCGGGAATTCACCGGAGACGTACGGCTATAATTCACCGGACTGTCCGGTGAGCCAACGGTCGGCCGGGCCAACGGTTGGCCGCGCGATCTGCGCGGGACACGTGGCCGAACCAACGGCTAGATGGAGGCACCGGACTGTCCGGTGTGCACCGGACATGTCTGGTGCGCCAACGGCTCCAAGACTGCCAACGGTCGGCTTCGCCATAGAAGGAAAGAAATCAGGCACCGGACAATGTCCGGTGTGCACCGGACTGTCCGGTGCGCCACCCGATAGAAAGAAAGTATTGCCTTCCAAATGGGATTCCAACGGCTCCTAGGCCCCTTATGCCTATAAAAGGGACCCCTAGGCGCCTCAAGCAAAATATAAGCGCAGCCAACAAGTGTAGACTTCACTCGAATCAATTCTCACTCTCCCTCGTGTGTGTAACTCTATAGTTTGTGTAGAAGGCACAGCTATAAGCCTTAAGAGAGAGGAGAAGTGCTGCTTAGAGCTAGAGCAAGGTCTTGAGCGTATCGTTACTCTGCCGAGGTGTTGCCAAGAAGTTTGTAAGCAGCCGTGGTTCTGTTGTAACCTCACTCAATAGTGAAAGGCTCTATCTGTCATACTGACAGATCTGAGCAAACGGAGGAAGGAGTTGAAATAGACTCCAAGCCCAGGTGTGGCTAACTCCAACGAGGACTAGGCAAGCATTTCAGGCTTGGTCGAACCTCGGGATAAATCCTTGCGTCTGTGTGCTCTGTTCTGTATTGTACTCTGACTCTCTGTCTTACTCGCTTATATATCTGCACTTCACTACTTACTTGTGGTACTAGCTTTCCTTGAAGTGCAGGATATTCGTAAGACAGGAACTTCAATTCCACTGCAACCTACTCGAAGGGTTCTTCACTCCACTGCGATCCTGTCTTCGAGTAGAGTAAGAATTTAAGTTTTAAAGTAATAAGTTTTATTCGCCTATTCACCCCCCCCCTCTAGGCGACATCCAGATCCTGTTCCCAGGTCAAAGGGAACTTTCAATTGGTATCAGAGCTAGGCCTCTCCAGTGTGGGCTTAGCCGTCCAGAGATAACGATGTCGTCACAAGAGGTAACTGTAGAACTTCTTTTAGGCGATGGCTCTAATTACAAATCTTGGTCTGTCTCTATTTATAATGCTTTCATGAGTGTTGATCCTGATTTGAGACAGATCTTTAGGAGAAGTATTTTTCCATCTGATATTAGTAAAAATCCCTCTAATGATGAACTAAGATGTTTTTCTCTCAATCACCGTGCTTGCAGCATCTTAGTTGATTCTCTTTCTAGAGGTGCTTATTTTGCTATCATGAGTAGTGGTAATGATTTAATTGTTGATGCTCATGATTTATGGAATAGAATTAAAGTAAAATATTGTGTGGCAAATTGTACTGCTTCTACTCCCTATATTGCTTGTGATACTAACCTTTCAAAGGGAGAAGATCAAGAACGATGGGCACCCAACGATGAATCCACCTCGTCGACAGGTTTGTCTTCCACTAGTTATAAATGTCTTATTGCTAACAATGATGGTGGAGACGAAAGCGATGATGAGGAGGAATATGAGGATGATAGCGAGGATGAGTCTTCATCTCCACAAGGTACATTTCCCTGTACTGCTTCCACTAATAATAATGACAGGGAAAATAAGACCGGTGATGTGGAAGAATAGGAGATTCGCCGGTTCTACACCCATCTCAACAAAGAAGACAAAGTGCTCTTGGTTAAGTTCTTGAGGAGGAACAAGGAACAAGGCGAGACGCTTCTCAGGCTAGAGGAGACTCTCATCAAAACCAACGACAGCCTGGAGAAGATTACCAAAGAACATGAGGAGCTAAAGTGCTCTCATGATAATTTGGTCCAACGGTATGAATCTATTTTATTTGAGCAAAGAAATAATCATGATGTATTATCTGATGTTGCTCAACTTAAAACTGAGAATTCTATGCTTAAGAGTCAAGTAGAAATGATAAATTTAGAAAAACTTGCTCTAAGTGAAAAATATGATATGCTATCTTATTCTCATAATGAATTAGTTGATGACCATATCATGCTTAATATTGCTCATGAGGTTGTAATTTCAAACTTAAATTCATGTGAACCCCATTCTCGCACGTGTGCGCATTTGAATTGTATATCATCATGTGCTAACCCCTGTTGCTCAAAAGAAAGCCAATCATTGATTGAGCAACAAGTTTTAGGGTCACAAAAGAAATTCTGTGGGAATAAGAAGCAACGACAACTGAGGAGAAGACGCTTAGCTCAACTCTCTCAAGATATCCACGGGCGCGTGGTGAAGAAGTTTGAGAAAGGAAAAACTGCAGCAAGTGTTAAGCTCAATAAGAAGAATGTTCCCAAAGCTATAAATGAAGAAATCAACATGAACGAGGAAAAAGGTAAAAATTCAATTAGTCATGTTGTTTGTACTAATCATCTCTCCATGTCCTTCAAGCACAAAAAGGGAAGAGGAAAAAGGAGGTGTTTCAAATGCAAGGAGATAGGCCACCTCATCGCATCCTGTCCGTACAAAGACAAGGATGAAGGGACAAGAAGTTTCTTTGGATGCAACAATAAGGACCACATTATCACTTCATGTCCGGTCATGAAGAATCAAGGATGTGCATCCTCCAATATGACCCTCACCAAAGAAAATGACGAACAGCAAGCGTCATGTCAGGTTGAGCGACGCTTCTGCTACAAATGTGGTGAGCAGGGTCATATATCAAAGGTATGTTATAAAGGTAAGATTCCTAAAGAAGTGAATATGTGTCAATCTCATTCGCTTAGGAGACCCAAATCATACACTTGTGCTAGATCTATAATGAGATCACCTAGAACTAGCACAAAGGCCATTTGGGTACCAAAGGCACATTTAGATGATCATTATGGACCCATCCCGAGATGGGTACCAAACTGTGCTAACTAGACCATGTAGGTGCCTTGAGATGGACTGGAGACCATGGGAGAAATTAAGACGGTTATCTAAAACTCTATGCTTAAGCTGTTAATTGTTTTGGTGCTTATTGACCCAAGGTTGAATTATTGTGAAACACTAATCCCATGTTCATCTCAAGTGAAATAAGGTGTATAGATCATGAATCATTATTGGTGAATCAAGTAAAGGACCTTGATGAGAATCTACAACATGCTCTCCAAAGGACGGTACCCCGTGTATTTTAAGTACATAATTGCAATTTAGTATTGCTCTTAAGTTGGCTTGTTGTGCTACCTGTCTTTGGAGTAGTTATGCTTTATGATTGCCTGTGTTAAATGAATCATAATGAAGCCTGCTTAATCATGACTGGTGCTATATAGGATATATCTTTTGAATCATTCATGGGTAGCTATTTCATTTGTTATATCCACAACGATTAACTCTCTTGGTGTATATGGATAAACCTGTAACTTTTTTGCAAGTCATGCTATGTGCAATTATGACATTTTGTTTAGTCCATGTTCACATGATTACCCTAGTTGGTACTGTGTGAATTTCATATCCATGTCATGCCCTTTTGAGCTATGAGGTGCAGGAGTCCTGAATTGGCGATAACAAAGGGCTCTCATAAAGACAAAGGTATGGAAAATGAAGCTATGCAATTTCATTAAATATTCTTGAAATTCCATTCATTGTGATCATAGCTATGTTCTTGTCTTTCAATTGGTAATATCTTGGTTTAGGTAATTTATGCCTTTAAAATGTTGGTTCTTTTTGTGCATCTATGAAACCTTCTTAATCATGACATGCTTAGATATTTCGCTTTATATACATGATTGTGTTGATCTTCAATTGGTATATGCAATGATAGTTAAATATGAAGCATGTACAGATTGAGTAAATGTTAGACTTCCGTGAGTATTCAATTGGCTTAGGTCTCACTAAGGCGTGCATTGCTGTATTTAGTCAACCTTTCATTTAGCCTTCAATTGGTGTTAAGTGGCGTTTCATTTGATATTCAAATTGGCATCTTTGGGTGATGAAAGTGGTAGAGTATTCCTTGACCAAGGTATGTTGTGATCCCCTCTAGTTCTATAGAAGCTAGAATGTGCAAAGTGCAAGTCATTCAAATACTTGATGCACAACTTGAGGGGGAGCACACATAACTTGTGTCCTTCGAGACTAACTGTTTCTTGAGCAATCTTGTATAGTCTCTAGGTGGAAAAGAGAAGATAAGCAAGAAATGGAGCAATCAGGACTTGGGTACCTCTGTAAGTCAAGAAATTGGTATCTCAAGTTGTGAGTAAGTGCATATTTTTAGATTGCTCATAATATCTGGTGATAATAGATGCTTATTCTTAAATATCATGGAGACATGATAATAAATGAACTTTGCAATTGGTATCTTTAAGTTGGTATCTTTCAATTGGTAGCCGTAATAGTTCGCTTCAATTGACATCTTTTGATAAACATGAGAATAGAAGTTTCTTCTTGTGCCCAATACTATAACTTGTTCTAAGTTTGGTGTCTTAGCAACAAAAAAATTAGGAGAAAGAATCGGGCACAAGTGTGGAGAAGCTCTCGAGAGATTAACTACTTTCAAGATGGGAAGTACACTACAACATGGTAACGGTACAAAAGGAAGTATTAATCTTTTTGCATATATGTATCTTACCTAAATGTTGATAGGGCATATGTTCAATAAGTAAGGGGGAGTCTTGATAGTCGTTTTTCCTCCTTAACACCCTGTTGTCCCTTGACATCATCCTATGTTCTTGCTTGAGTATAGTTTTTGGTGTTTGATGTCAAAGGGGGAGAATTTGTGCATTAAAGCTTATCTCAACCTGAGAGGAAAGCTTATCCTAAGGGGTGATGTGTTAGTTTAAGCTTTGCTAGTGTGTTATTCATATGCTTCCTGCAGTATTATATGTGTTGCATCATATGGACTAGTGCTTCCGTTGCTATGAATTAATTGGCATCTATTGTGTTCATTCTGAAATAGACAGTCATGTGGATAATGATGCATGTGGTTAATGGTGCCTTAAGATTGCTTTAAATTGGTATCTTAGTTTAAATCAGTATCTTAATGGTGAATAGTGGTAGGTTGATATTCCTGTGATATATCCACTAATTTGAATGGTGTTTAACTCTGATTATGTGCATTTGTGTGTTAAAGTATCATGGTTTGATTCTTGCCACAATGCATACTAAAAAGTGCTAAGGTGTAGAAATGTTTCGATTTGCCTAAGTATGTGCAAATTGGCGTCTGAGGCCAAAATTATGTTTTTGAAGTAAGCACTTATTTAGGGGGGAGCATTCTATAATCTTAGAATTCAAATTTGTGCTTCAAATCTTATTCTTATGTAAGCTTTAATTGTGTTGCCATCAATCACCAAAAAGGGGGGAGATTGAAAGCTCTCTTGTGAGTTTTGGTGTTTGGATGACAACTCAATTAAAGGACTAACAAGTGTACTAAGTGTTGAACAGGTGCTTAAAGTAAAGCCTACAGGGTTCAACACAAGTGAACAAATGTGATGGTCCAAGAACTGGATTATGGATACATAATGGACATCACAAGTAAGATGGACATTGCAAAAGTGAGACTCGGGTGTGTAGCTCGGAGACAACTGATCAAGCCAAGGACGGAGGCAAGAAGAGCTTCGAGGTACCAAGTGCATGGGAGAAGGTCAAGGAGGCTGAGGAACCCAAAGCCAAGGGTGAAGAAGAAGGCTTGCAAAGTCAAGGGTGATCGAGTTGAGAACAGCTACGGCACATCAAGGATCACTACATAAGAACGTGACTTACAGCCAATGAGGTAACAGCTACAGTTATGTGGTGTAAGTCATAAGGCTCAAGAACAAGCTCTAAGAAGGAGATCAAGGTCACTAGAAGGAGAACAAGTGTCAAAACCAGAACTGGAAGCAGCCCAAAAGAGCTAAGTTCACCTTGATCTTTAGTTTGGGTTGTTCCTATGTTTGGAGATGTTCTATGTGACCTTTACAGGATGTTGGAGCCAAGTAATGTCAATCTAGATCAAGACAAGCCGACTTGATGATTTATGAGTCCAACATCAAAGCTCAAGCATGTGGAATGCTATAGATTTAATGATTAAGAGAAGGTATGTTTCTATACTTAGTACATTGGTTTTGTGGACTAATATACTTGTCTAAGTGTTAGAAACAGAAAGAAGAAGAAAAGAAGAGAGGTGCAAAGGGCTTGGCTATGTACAGCCAAGGCAGCTCAGTCTGGCACACCGGACTGTCCGGTGGTGCACCGGGCAGTGTCCGGTGGTGCACCGGACAGTGTCCGGTGCGCCAGGCTGAACTCTGGCGAACTGGCCGCTCTCGGGAATTCACCGGAGACGTACGGCTATAATTCACCGGACTGTCCGGTGAGCCAACGGTCGGCCGGGCCAACGGTCGGCCGCGCGATCTGCGCGGGACACGTGGCCGAACCAACGGCTAGATGGAGGCACCGGACTGTCCGGTGTGCACCGGACATGTCCGGTGCGCCAACGGCTCCAGGACTGCCAACGGTCGGCTTCGCCATAGAAGGAAAGAAATCGGGCACCGGACAATGTCCGGTGCGCCATCCGACAGAAAGAAAGTATTGCCTTCCAAATGGGATTCCAACGGCTCCTAGGCCCCTTATGCCTATAAAAGGGACCCCTAGGCGCCTCAAGCAAAATATAAGCGCAGCCAACAAGTGTAGACTTCACTCGAATCAATTCTCACTCTCCCTCGTGTGTGTAACTCTATAGTTTGTGTAGAAGACACAGCTATAAGCCTTAAGAGAGAGGAGAAGTGCTGCTTAGAGCTAGAGCAAGGTCTTGAGCGTATCGTTACTCTGCCGAGGTGCTGCCAAGAAGTTTGTAAGCAGCCGCGGTTCTGTTGTAACCTCACTCAATAGTGAAAGGCTCTATCTGTCATACTGACAGATCTGAGCAAACGGAGGAAGGAGTTGAAATAGACTCCAAGCCCAGGTGTGGCTAACTCCAACGAGGACTAGGCAAGCATTTCAGGCTTGGCCGAACCTCGGGATAAATCCTTGCGTCTGTGTGCTCTGTTCTGTATTGTACTCTGACTCTCTGTCTTACTCGCTTATATATCTGCACTTCACTACTTACTTGTGGTACTAGCTTTCCTTGAAGTGCAGGATATTCGTAAGACAGGAACTTCAATTCCACTGCAACCTACTCGAAGGGTTCTTCACTCCACTGCGATCCTGTCTTCGAGTAGAGTAAGAATTTAAGTTTTAAAGTAATAAGTTTTATTCGCCTATTCACCCCCCCCCCTCTAGGCGACATCCAGATCCTGTTCCCGGGTCAAAGGGAACTTTGAAGAAGGTTGTGGATCCTTATATGCTGGGTTTCTAGAATCAATGGCAAAATCAAATACAGAGAAGATTACATAAGAAATGTTGGAGGGCTTGTCTGAGGATACTAGTGACAGTGACAGCTATGATGCAGAGAGTGGGGGTGAAGATTCCGAAGATTGGCCGTGGAGGCCAAGCCATACAATTTTCGGAAAGTCGACCATCAAGCAAAGTCACCTTGAGAGCATGAGGGGAAGGTACTTTCGAGATTTATCTATTGTGAGGGCTGGAGAAAACAATACCACTCCTGCGCCTGAGAAGGATGAAGTTATGATCTTTCGAAGCTTTTTTAAAGCTGGGCTTTGGTTCCCACTGAGCAGGTTCGTGGTGAAAGTGTTGAAAACCTTCCAAATTTTCCTTCATCAACTGACCCCCGAAGCCATATTGAGGATGGGGGTCTTCGTCTGGGCAGTAAGGAGCCAAGGGATAGAGCCAAGCACAAAATGTTTCTGCAGCATGCATGAACTTATGTATGAGACGAAGGCTACGGGAAAGGAACAGTATCACAACAACTTCGGTTGTTACGGATTTACCGCCCGTCCCAACTCAAGCTACCCAGTACCAACATTTAGGAAAAGATGGCCGAGAAATTGGATGGAGGAATGGTTCTATGTGAAGAACGACTTAGCAGAGAGAGAGGATGTTAAGGAGGTCATTATGCGTCCCATATGGTCCCGCTTCGGCCTTCGAAGGCCGAAGGTTGAAATCGATGAGGCCACCAAAGCATGCTAGAAGGCCTTTGGTACTGTATGCTTCTTCATTGGTACAAGAGACCTAATTCAAGAACATATAGCATTCAGAGTTTGACCTCTTGTAGAGAATTGGGAGATGCCGAAGGAGACTGTCACCGAGTCTGGCGAAGGTGACCTGGTTCGACTAAAATACACCTTCAGATATGGAGATAAATTTGATGAACCAAATGACGACTAGCTGAAATGTATTGAATCTATAAGTGATAAATTGCTTGGGTCATATTCCAAAGCAGAAGATGATGCATTTTCCACATCCTTCAGGGGCCGAGGAAAAAAGAGATTGAATAGAGTTTTTGATGCCATTGGTTTTGTTTACCCCGATTACTGCTACCCGCTGCGGGGACAAGGAAGAAAGAGGAAAACCACTGCTTCGGCCAAGACTGTTGCTTCGGCCACTCCAGATGAGCCCGCGCCGAAGAGCAGAAGGTTGAAAGTTCTCATCCACCGGCCACGCTATATCGAGCCGGTCGTGGTACCCGAGTTTGGTGGGGAAACATCTTCAGCTACTGAACCAAAGGAGCCTATTCCTCCTACACAGAAAACTAAGGATCCAGCTACGATGCCGAAGGTACCTTCATCCGTGCTAGATGAGTCAAAAGTCAATGAAAATAAGGTGGAAGAACCAAAAATTGAAGGAACATAAGTGTTAGGAATTTTAAGCCCTTCGACAGAAGTAACCATGCCGAAGGTTGGAAAAAGTCTTGTGGCAACTCCTAAAAGAAGAAGGATGGCAAATGTACTAGATGTGTTAGAATCAGTAAAGGCTTTAAGCTCTACTCCTTAGGGAAAACCGCCGAGGTTTCAAAACTGTTAGCCGAATCTGAATCAAAACCGGCTGAAATTGAAGTTGCAGCAAGCCAAGCTAGTGCCGAAGCTGGGCCTTCAGAGCTTGTCGAGAAAAAACCTTCAGAAACTGAGGACAAGGCAGCAGAAGAAAAAACCTCAAAGCAAACTTCGCCTGAAAAGGTTGCTACTCCTGCTCCCGAAGCTTTAGAAGAGAGCATTGATTACATCATCCGCCATGCTTCGGGAAAGACACTTACTTCGGACGAAAAACGAGAAGCCCAGCATTATGCCCAAAGACTGAAATACCCGAAAGGGGCACTGGTGTTTAATGACAGCGGAGAAGAAGAATTTTTATACTGTCTCCCGGATAACAAAGAGATATCTGTCAGCCGGGAGATAGGAAGAAGCTTCGGATTTCCAAAGCTAGAAGACGGCCTCTCCGTATTGTCAAAGGATGAACTAGCTGACAGTTTAGCATATAATAGTATAAAGGTACGAAAATCAATTCTTGTATTTGAAAACGAATTATTTTATTTATTTATACTTAATTCTGTACTCCTCTTGCAGGGCTTGATCCTTAGCAATGCCCTCAGGGCACAGAAAAATATCGAAGATGAAGGGTATAGAATGGCTCTGGACAACCTTCGCTCAGAGGTGATTGAGCTAAGAAACGAAGGCCTTGAAAAAGATAAAATATTAATTTCATTGATAAACAAAATAAAAGAAGACGAAGCTAATTCCAAAGTTCAAGCTGAGGCCCAGAAGAGTGAAATTGAAGATCTTCGGAAACAATTGGCTGAGGCCAAATTAAAATGCACTATCGCTGAAGCTGATAGAGATGCCAGTGAGTACTGGAAAAATTATTTTGAAAAGACAGTTGCAGAGCTTCGCGCATCAAAGGAAAGGTGTTTTGAAAAATCTATGGAGTGCGTGAAAAGATGAAGACTAGCTTCGCCAACGTGGGCGCCTACTCTAACGAAGACAATTTCATACGAGGCGACCCTGAGGGCGTTATTGAGTGGATCAGTTGTGAAGCTAAAGCTTTTGAGGAAATCCTAAGTGATCGTGGGGACGTCTGTGCCTTCTCTGGCGTGAGAGGAGTTGCTGTTGTCCTGGAGAAGGCGGGTTGCGAACATGTTAAAACCTTGGCCCAGGCCGAAAGTGCCTTCTCTGTTGACGATACAAAAGACCCCTCAGCCGAAGCAAGTCTAATAGGCAGAAAACTTTTCACTGATATCTGGGAAAATGGCGGCCGAAAAATGGCTCATGAAATAATGAAGAAGAGCGAAAAAAATATTCATGACACTCGGGAAGCAACGAAAGAAGCTGAGAAAGCTGCGGAACTCGAAAGACGGATAGGTATTTTTTTAATAGCTTTTAGCTTTGTCATTTATTTTCGTGACTTCGAGCTAATTGATGCTTTCTACCGCAGTTGAACTACCTCCTCCTCCAGAGCCGTTCGACCCATTGGCTGACCCAGAAACGAGGAAAGCAATAGAAGTCATTAATGTGGCCGAAGCCATTGTCGACGAAGTTGTTACCAAACTGCTTAACGAAGTCGCAGAGAAAGTTCTGAAGGAAGAATAGGAGTTATTGTAAAAATATTTTCTAGAGTGTTAATGTAACATTTGCTGAACTAAGTTTGTAATATTTGATGTTTATATTTCTCAATGTAATATGTAAGTTATTTGTAGGTCAACTCTTTGTGATGCATGAAATTTTATGTACATACCGTTTTTGAGCCGTTAGCGAAAAAACACCTTCCCTTCTTTTCATGCTTCGCAAAGAAGAATTTTTATCCTTCGTAAGATCATCCACACTTCGTAGAAACATCGATGCTTCATAATCAATAGATCCCTTCTTCCATATCAGGATTGATGAAGCCGTGATTCTTAGCTTGCTTTTGTCTTAGCACCTTTTCATTTTTGTAAGGCAATCTCCAAAGATCGGCTTTGTTTTTAATTGATGTCATTGGTGTGGTATGATGTATGATGAGATGCTATGCAATATGATGTGATGATATGATGCAAAGAATGATGCTAATGCCGAAGACACATACTCCCACTGAAAGACAATCTTTGCGTCCCCTTAGGAACGATCAAAATCTCTTTGCCGTTTATTTTTCGGCTTCACCGCTTATTTTCGGTGTAAGTTCTGCATCCCCTTAGGAATGTATTTTGAACTTCTTCGCCTTCTATTTCGGCGGTATTCGTGTTGACTTTTCGCGCTTCACCTTATATTTTGGCGGTATTTGGCTCTACATTCCCTTTGGAACGACTTTTGAGCAGAAAACTTACACTGCGGTCCCTTGGGAACGACTTTTTGTAGCTTCGGCGAACTTATGCTGCGTTCCTTTGGAACGACTTTCTATAGCTTCAGTAAAAGTTACAATGCGATTTTTAGCTCTGCATTCCCTTAGGAACGACTTTTGAGCTTCGTAAATCTGTGAAAAGATATATTTCTCAAGAACGAAGCTATTTGGAAATGACAAGAAGACTAGATTTACATTGATTGTTCTTTATTAAAAAGAAAATGACAAGGAATATAAAAGTGCTTCAGAGGTAGGATATGTCTCAATAGATGTGTTTTGATTCTGGCACAGTACTGTTGACTGTGCGAGCTTCGGATTCCTTCTTGAGGTCTCGCTGCTAATGGGTCTGATGGCTCCCTTCTAGCTACTGACCTCGTGAATAGGCAGGTTGTAGTGGCGGCGGAGGTGGAAGTTGTAGCCAAGAAGCTTGTGGCTGATTAGCCAAAGCAACAGAGGCTGCAGAATGGTTGCCCACATATTCTGGTATGTAGGGTGAGTGACACGAAGCAGTATGCAGAACCTGCTTCGGTTGGCTTTACTGAGCTTCGGCTTCTGTGATCTCCTTCTGCTTTTGGATAGTAATTTGGCACATTCTTGTAGTATGGCCCTTGTCTTCTCCACAAAATAAGCAGTAGATCTTTCTGGGCTGGTCCCCATATCTTCCTCTGAAGCCCCTGGCACCTCTGCCTCTTGGAGCTGGCGGTCGGAAAGAGCTTTGTTGATGCCCCGAAGATTGTGAAGTATACTGTAGCCTCTGCGGCTGACTTCCTCTATCGTCACTCTAAGTGGAGTTGTGAATTGACCTGACATGCCTTGGATGGATTCTTCCTTCGAAGCCCCTGGTCATCTCAGAGAACCTGTAAGCCTCCTCCCTTCTTTGGCGGAAGTCGTTATCAACCCAGATGTATTCATCCATCTTTTGAAGCAGCGTCTCTAGAGTCTGTGGAGGCTTTCTAGCGAAATACTGAGCAGTAGGTCCTGGACGAAGCCGCTTGATCATGGCCTCAATGACAATTTCATTGGGCACTATAGGTGCTTGTGCTCTCAGACACAAGAACCTTCGGACATATGCCTGTAGATACTCCTCGTGGTCTTGCGTGCATTGAAACAGGGCCTGAGCTGTGACCAGCTTCATCTGAAAACCTAGGAAACTTGTCAGTAGCATATCCTTGAGCTTCTGCCACGAAGTAATAGTCCCTAGCCGAAGAGAAGAATACCATGTTTGGGCCACATTGCGAACTGCCATGACGAAGGACTTGGCCACGACAGCTGCATTGCCTCCATATGAAGATATAGTTGCTTCATAACTCATCAAAAACTGCTTCGAATCCGAATGCCCATCATACATAGGGAGCTGAGGTGGCTTGTATGATGGAGGCCATGGGATAGCTTGTAGTTCTGCTGCCAAGGGAGAAGCAACATCAAAGTTAAAGGTATCATGATTAAAATCATCATACCATCCATCCTTGTTGAATAGGCCTTCTTGATGAAGCTCCTTGTGCTGGGGCCTTCGATCTTGTTCGTCTTGAGCAAGATGGCATACTTCTTCAGTGGCTTCGTCGATCTGCCTTTGAAGATTAGCCAGTCGGGCCATCTTCTCCTTCTTCCTTTGTACTTGCTGATGGATTATCTCCATGTTTCTGATTTCTTGGTCCAACTCTTCCTCCTAGAGTGTTGGACTAGTGGCCTTCCTCTTCTGGCTTCGGGCCTCTCGGAGAGAAAGGGTCTCTTGATTTGGGTCCAGTGGCTGTAGTGCGGCAGCCCCTGGCGCTGAAGTTTTCTTCGGCGGCATGACGAAGGTCGGTGCTTGCTGAAGGTGGTCGAAAAAGGGTTCACCGGAGGTGGGCGCCAATGTTGGGGACTTGTTCTCAAATGCTATGAATTAAGAACAAGGCAACACAGAAAAGGTTAATGGTTAATGCCCTTCGTCCTTCGAAGCATTATTTCCCTCAGGATATAATGATCTTCAGACGAAGGCCATGAAGGACATACCTTCATCATCACAGTATATATTAATGAAAGGAGAAGCATATGAGACATGAGAAATAACATAAATGATCATATGACATCATTAATATTTCTTCATTATATCATTATGAATGAATGTGAACAATATTGAATTACATTTACACCTTCGGCTTGACAGAAGGCAAAAGTCCAAGCGTGACGCACGAGCAAATGCAAGTCAACGTGTACAGTACGGGAGTACTGTTCATCTATTTATAGGCACAGGGTGCAGCTTGTGTAAAATTACATTTATGTCCTTCACATTTACTACTGTATTATGGACAACTCATCGAGGACTCGATGGCCTTTTCCCCTTTAAGTCGGTTCCTTTTTCCGCTGTTGAGCCGAATCTATTCCGCCCGTAGCTTCGGAGCAGCATCATCCTTCGTTCTGACCATGCTTCTTACGTCGTGTACGACTTTGATCTATATCCGAAGGTACCTGTTTACATGTTACACTTGGAAAACATTGTTAAACCACGTTTTTGAGTTCCTTCGGAGGATGAAGGCCCCCAACAACAACTCTAGTCATATAGAGAATTCCCCTTTTGATAAGTGCTTTAAGAATTTGAATTTCTTACTTAGCACCTTATTCACTCATGAACATGGGGTTTTTTCTCTTTTATGTCTAGATCATGACAATAATAAAGTAATCAAATTGAAATGTGCCAAGAAATACTTACAACCAATTTAAGCATTTGGATTGCCATATGTAAGAAAGAAGATTATGCAATATGTTATATGATAACCTCAACTTTGATCATCTTTGGTCTTGTTCTTCAACTTGGAGTACCAAGATAAGTGCCAAAATATTTCTCAACAAATATCCTTGTACCCCTTCACTTTCCATGATTATAGATCAATTAAAAACAAAACTATGGTCTCTCAAACAACTTATGTGATTTATCCTATATGAGAGCCTTCCAATCAAAGTGACTTTCAATATTTCAAATACTTGTCACTTATGACAGATTCTGTATACTCCAAAGAAACATTCATAAATTTTGATGTATAGATCCTATGACCACGAAAATTGGTGGAGATATGCTTTAATAAGTCTGCTAACAGCTGTAAAAAGTTGAGATTCATTTGACTTCATATGTGCTGCCAGCCATAACATCTTCCACAGTAGGTACATGCTAAAAACTGTTGTGTTTGTGCTGACAAGATTGACTTAATCAAGAAGTTTCACTTATCCAATGATTATGAAATTTGCACAGACTTTGCTATCATATGCATAGAGCAAGTAAACTGAATCTCAAGCCAATCCAAAAAGATTTGATCACTCAAACATGGTTATGAGCACAGCCTTATCAGATTTTCAATATTGGCCATATTTCAGTTTATTGAGCTATTCTTCTTCAAGTTGAATCAAATCTGAAATGAACTACTTTCAAAAGACAAATATCCATTCAAACCACTTACTAAATGAAGTCTCTTGAATTTATTCAAAATAAATCAATCCAAACTTGATTATTTAGCAAATTGTCCATTCAATCATCTTATAACAAGCAACATATGTATATATATCCAATTCAATCAACTCATATGCATTCAAATGAATTTGATCAACAAATATTATACTTTATATACCTCATGATCATCCAATAGCAAGTTTGAACTTAACTTATTTGCAATCCATTCATAATTTAACCAACTTGAATAAAGCACTTGTATTTGGTAGAATTTGGACTTCACTTATTATTGACTTGGCATTGGGATATAATTTATTTAGTCTTCAACACTTAATTCAACATATGATGATTAAATGAATATTATTGAATCAAGCCTCCAACGCCCAAGGTACCTGTTCATAATCATCCATGTTTTGATGGTACCCAAACTAAGTTAGGTCCTCTTAAGTTAGGAGCAACATACTTATGCATTGCCTTAGTATGATTAGCGGGATGTTTTGCAATTGCAACAAATGAGGTGCCATTGCCATCCTTTCTAAGCATAATATTCTTATGAATTAAAATAGGCTTAGAATTATTACCTAAGGGACATGAATTTGTCATGTGTCCCCTTTCCCGACATGTGTAGCAAGTTCTCTTTGTTTGAGCCTTCTCTTTCTTTCTCAAATTTTGCTTCACATTGTCTTGCCTCTTCTCATTTGCTTGAGCCTTCTTCTCAAGATTATTGGGACACCTCGAGGCAAAGTGACCCATATCATCACACATGTAGCACTTGATTTGAGGCAAATCATCCTTCTTCTTTTGATTTGTGCTCATCATGTCATCTTGATTATATATTAAATGCCTTCTTCTTTCTCTTCTTGTTTTCTTTTTCTTCCCCACATCACCATTATATTCATGGTCAATCTTGATTTGCTTTTGGGGATTATTCTTTTGCTCAACTCGTGGCTTTGGTTGAGGCTTCAATTGTGGCTTCACTAATTTCTTGGTTGGGCACATTGAAGTGAGGTGATCCCAAGTGTGACACTTGAAGCACTTGTCATGCTTTAGCCTCCTTTCTTCCTTCTTCAACTTGAGCTTCCTTTTATTAAGGCATGCCTTTGCAAGATGACCCATCTCATGGCATTTATAGCACATGAAGTGAGATATCTTATTTCCTTTTACCTTCAATTGCCTGCCTTTGATATTGCTCTTGTTGAAACCAAGGCCACTCTTGTCATCATGTCTTCTTTGATTTTTCAATATAAGATCATGAGTGACTTTTGATTTATGCCACCTCTCAAACATGTTGCTTAAATTCTTCACTTTGTTTTTGAGCTTATTATTTTCCTTCAAAAGGTTAGTTCCACAAGACAAGGAAGAATAATAATAATCTATAGTTGAAGAAAATGGCATAGCTAATAAATCATCACAAGAGGTGGATACATGCTTCTTGTCTTCATCACATGGATTAGCAACATTTTTCAATTGAACATAGTTTTATTTTCTTTACTAGAAAATTCGTTAGTGAAAAAAGCATGCTCTTGTATCAAATTTTCATGAGCAACACTAAGTTCCTCATGACTCAATTTTAGCTCCTCGTGTGAACAAGTAACAACATAAAGTAGATGTTTTTGTTGTTCACATGAATACTTTAGAAATGAGTTTTGATTTTCCAAGTATCTTGTTTTATCTTTCTCAATTTCTAAAGCAATGTCCATGCTAGGAAGTATACCAACAAGCTCATCATATGAATATGAATGATTAGTCACATTAGCATTATATACCTTCGTATAACCTTGTGACATGAAGAAATGTGATGTAATGGATGGGCTTGTAGTAGCGATATCATTGTCCGAGCATGAACAATCACCATAATCATTAAGTATGCTTGAGATAGAACCATCATTTGCATCACTTGAGTTAGAGCCAACACAATCATGATTATCAAGTGAACTTGTGTGTGTCTTTCATCATCATCAGTTGACCATGAGGTGGAGCAATCTTTCACAACCACCGTGTTGTGGATGTGCTCAACATCCTCGCTAGAGATCCTCCCATATACGTCATCAAGATATGTCCAAATATCATGAGCGGTCTCCATATACATAATTTCCTTAAACACCTTATCACTTATCCATTGATATAAAATGTTAGTAGCTTGGTGTTCAAGATGTAAGCATTTCTCTTTTGCTTGGGTGAGATTTTTGTGTTCTCATCAAAGGGTTTATAAAAGCCTACACTTATGATCCACCACAATTTTGCATCAATTGTATGAAAATAATGGCTCATGCAAGTTTTTCACTGTGCAAAATGTGTGCCATCAAAAATATGTGGTTCACAAGTAACCTCTAGCCCTTTAGTCGCCATCTAGCTTACTCTCGGGTCGGTTAAGACCACCAAATGGGAGAACCAGGCTCTGATACCACTTGTAGGGTCGAGATGGCGGACTAGAGGGGGGGTGAATAGTCCTTTATAAAACTAATTATGTTGGCTAACACAAATAAATGCGGAATTAATACTATGTTGGTCTAGTTAAGACTACACCCCTCTAACTATAACAAACACCTGACAAAAGATTCTAAATGGAGCAACTAAGGTGCCAAGATAATTAGTGAAAGAGCTCTCCCATACAAATCTAGTTAGCAAGGTCATACAAATTATGCAAATGTAATTCTAAGCACACCGAGAGCTCCTAAACATACTAGTAAGCAAAGAGCACAAAGCACTACTAGCAAAACTCACTGGTTGCACTACACAAGCACAACTAGAGAAAAACAACTACTTAGCTACACAAGCTAAGTAAAACAGATTAGCTACACAAGCTAACGACTAGTGAGCAACTATTTTATAATAGGTATGACTAGATATACAAGAGCAACAAATACTCACTAGCATAAGTATATGAACAAGTAAATACAGGCTAGTGAGGAAAGCTGCAAACCAACGGGAAGATGATGACATTTGGCACAATGATTTTTTCCCGTGGTGTCGATGACTTGCCGGTCACCCCTAGTCCACGTTGAGGTAGATTCAAAGCACCCAACCACTCCTCTATCAAGTCTCCACTTGATCTCTTGAGCCGGATTGGTCAATGAACCCTCAAACCTCGATTCCACTAGAGTTGCTTTTCACCGCTCTAGTGAGGCAAGCACAACGCCTCTCACAATCACCACCGCGGCCTCTTCACAATCTCCGTTGAAGAGCTCATGGGGAACAACCACCAAGCCATCTAGGAGGCGACAACCTCCAAGAGTAACAAGCCAACGACCTCACTTGATGATCTCCCTAGTGCCTCAAAGATCAACAACTTGATGCAATGCACTAGATGGCTCTCAATCTCACTAGAATGCAATCCCAGTCAATATGAGTGAGAGAGAGGGAGAGGAAAGGCTCCAATATGCTCACAAGTGTTCCAAATGGCCTCCTACACACTTTCAACCCGGGCAACACAAGTATATATAGCCCCCTCTCCAAAACTAGTCGTTATGGGCCAATTGCCCCTTTTCTGCGCACATGCGGATGGTCTGCAATACAAGCCCGGACCGTCCGCACAAGAATCCCAACGGCTATAAACGGTTATAAAAATGACAGAGCATTCAAAAATGAGTTGCGGACGGTCTGCCCCTCAAGGCCGGACAGTCCGCGATACATAAAACTGAGCCAAAATGAAGTTTTGCTGACTCTGCACATTTGCTGAAGACGGTCCGCACCTGGACCCCGGACGGTCCGCAATACAAAATATTTGTACTGTGGACGGTCTGCACTTAGGCCCCGGACGGTCCATAGTTCAAAAAAGAAAACCAAAACAGAACTTCTCGAGTTCAGTCCAAACAGAAGTCCTTCAACTACGGACGGTCCGCCACTTGGGACCAGACGGTCCGCAGTACAAAAACTTCACGAAACACAGAAACTCCACGTTTCTGCCCATCACCTCAAGTTAGACCTGCGGACGGTCCGCCATGCTGGCCCGGACGGTCCGTGGTACCTCAATTCAGCCCACATTCAAGAAATCGCTTTTGAATAAGTTTTTCTTTCACGAACCAAAGTGTTGTTAGCCCTCATGCAAATGCACCAACTATATGAGCAATGAGGCACTAAAGACATGTCAAGTAAGATAATTGACCCCTCTTGATAGTACGGCTATCTAGCCTACTAACCGGTCAATTATCAACCTCTAAGCACCTTTTGACCGGTAAAACAAAAACCTATTGTTATACCTTTGCCTTGAGCATTCAATTCCATCTCCTCAAATGATGAACAATGGGCATCCATAAGTGTAGCCAACCATGATACCTTTTACCATTTGTCTATAGCCTAAAGTTCCTCCACCACCATCATCAAGCCACTTGATCAATAGCCCAGATCAACACATGGCTTGATAATTCTATAATGATATGCTCCACTCCATGTTATCACATAGCCTTCTTGGTTCATCAATCTCAACATATCTTGCTCTTCACCGTTGCTTTATGTCCATCGGTGCTAAGTCCTTGCTCTTGCTTCACCGCCACGCGGTCCCTCACACATGAGCCTTTGACTTGCCCTTCACACTAGCCACTCAGTCCATCGAAACCAAGCCATATCTCTTGATCTTCTCCATATAGCCACATGACACCATGTCATGTCTTCATATGCAATGAGCTCCTTTATCACACTAGTTGAGCATCTCAATATCACCAAGCCACATCACCACCATGGCTAAAATAACTCACACTAGTGTACTTGTGGACTAATCACCTGTGTATCTCAACATAAACACTTATTAGTCCATATAAGTTGTCAATCAATTACCAAAACCAAACAGGGTCTCGCACTTGTACACACCAGTTTGTCAAGTTAGTGTGCTTTGAGCAGTTTACAGGTTGTTGTACTGATTTATACCCACGTGCCAAGTTACTATATGGTGGATGCAATTTACTCTTTAGGGCTAGCTAGTTTAGGAGCAATGTAATTAGATGGAATTGAGGGAGCTAAAATCCCCTTCCAATTCAAAATTAAATAGAGAGAATATTTTAGCCTCCTCAAGGCTTGTTTGGGAGCTAAAAGATTGGAGGATCTAAAATTCCCTTGCTATTCAATCCCTTCAATCCCCTTGTTCCTAAATATGACTTCAATCTCCTCTAATTCCATTGCTCCCAAACTATCCCTTAGAGCTTGTTTGGGAGTCAATGGAATGGAGGGGATTGAAATGGCTAAAATCCTTTTATTATTTAAAATTAAATAGTAAATGGTTTTTAATCCCTTCAGTTCACTCTATTTCCCCTGCTCCCAATTCCTAAACATACCTTTAGGGTTTGTTTGGGAGTAAGAAAATATGGAGGGATTCGAGGGACTAAAATCCCCCTTTATATTCAAAATCCCCTCCCACTGCTATTTTAAATCCTCTCCAATCACTTCGGATATTCCTACTCCCAAACAAACTCTTAGAGTTAGTATGAAAACTTAAATCACCTCTAACCTCGAAATGGATTTGAGTTTCCAAACTAGCTCTTAGTCGATCCCAAAATATGTAACTAGAAAGAATGTAAACAAACATTGTATCGGTATTTACCCTAAAGCTGGCCCTCGATGACAAAAACGCGCATCAACGCATGCGCCTTGCGTGCGCACTACTACGAGATACTATGCGCCGACGCTTTGTCCATCGATCAGCAGCAAGCTAGGTGAATCTAGTGCTAGAAATATGGGCAGAGTTTTTTGGGCCAGCACGAGCATAATCCAAAAACATGAGCCCAAAGTACGACCCGGCACGAAATAATATGGGCCGGGCTAGCAGGGCTCGAAGGCGGGCCTGGACCAGACCTCAAATTCTGCTCCGTCGGGCCCCCGACACGGCCCGCACAGATGGGCCGGGCTTAGGCCGGCACGGCCCAATAAAGCCCAAGTTTTTAATTTCTTTAATATAGTAAGTTACCGACTTTATATTGTTGTGATATTTAGAGTTTATGTGGTCAAATGATGATAGAATTATTTAATAACTTTTATTTATCAAGCTATGGATTTATGTTGATGTAATATTTTGATTTTATGTGGTCAAATATATGGACCGGCACGGCCCAACGAAGGGACGACGTGGTTTAGGGCCAGACTGAACCACTGTTTTACACTTTGGGCTGGCACGACACGACTCAAAAGGTTTTTGGGCTTTTCTAGCCCGAACCCGTTTGGCACGAGGCACGATGGGCCTGGGTCATGTCGACCCGACCCAATTTCCAGCACTTTCGATATTCTTACTTTCAAATAAACTCTTAGAGTAGTATGAAAACTCAAATCACCTCTAACCTCGAAATAGATTTGAGTTTCCAAACTAGCGATCCCAAAATGTGTAACTGAGAGAATGTAAACAAACATTGTATCGGTATTTACCGTAAAGCCGGCCCTCGATGACAAAAACGCACATCGACTCATGCGCCTTCCGTGCGCACCACTACGAGATACTATGCGTCCGCGCTTTGTCCATAGATCAGCAGCAAGCTAGGTGAATCCCAAAGTGCACTTGTCTTTGCTTGGACCATAGATTCTCTCGAGGCCATAGTAAATGCTTGTCCACCAGCACATCATATTTAGCTAGTCTAGGCCATTTTCGCTACTAGCACAGTACGTATAAAAAACATGGTTAGTTGACGGTCACAATAACATTGTACATCATTTTTTACGGTCACCGTTATTTTTGACGATCAAGAGTTCAAAGCGTGCCCGTCGAAAATAACGATTTACTTTCGGCGCTAGAACTGTAGCTGTCGTAGTGAGGAAAGAGGATGCAGGGAGTGTGCGTCCGAGACGACGATGAACACGACGACGATCGATGGATCGACGGCGGAGGGAGCGCGGCACGCACGCACATGAATGGGCGCGCACGAAGCACGGCGGCATGGCAGCCGTGGGTAGTAGTGCCTACCTAACCTGCCTGCACGCACTTAACCGCATCGCGCATGGATGGGGGCATCTGACTCTGACGTCCGGTGCTGCCGCAAGTACAGGCAGGCGCGCACGCACGCACACGCGCGGCCATGCCGTGCTGAACTGCTGATCGATGAGCGAGCCGCTACGCGCAGCGGCGAGGCGACGCCAGCCATCGAGCTGCTGGACTTGACCGGTAGCGATTGGACGGCGGGCGGGGTGGGTCTGGGCCGCTGGTGTGCAGGTGCTGCCCCGCCCGGGATCCGCGGGGGGCGCTGGCTGCTGACTCTCCTGCAGCTACCCCCCAGTCTTTTCACTATAGCTGGCGCTGGCGATAGAGCGAGTCCCGAGTCCCGACTACCGAGGCGAGAGGAATGGGCTCCCTCGTGTGGTGGCCGACACCTGCAGGCCTACGTGCCCAGCTCCCATCCCATCTCCCGCACGCACGCACGCGCATGCACACGTGCCACACGTATGCATGGCAGAAGCGCCCCCACGCGCAGTCCAAACAGGACCGGGACTGGCGGACTGCCTTTCACGCCTGCTGCCACTCATGTGTATCTCTATTCTCTATCTATATTACTTATTAAAGTTATAAGAGTATTCTACCATTCAGGCTGTTCGCTGCGGCTTGCTGCGGCTGCAATCCGGCTGCGGCTGCGGCTTCTACAGTATTTTTCTCTCTATGGATTGCAGCTGCAGCAGTCCAAACAGCTGCAACAGTGTCGGCTACAAGCCAGCCGAACACGCCCATTTTTATTCTACTATTTTTATTTTTTATTATACCTTTCTCATTCCTTCTCCCGCACAGCTTACACTCATTCTTATTCCTCCGCACAGTCCACATCTAGCTAAAATTAAAAAACACATAGCCGCAAGAGGATTCTAACTCACGCACACTCAGGCCAATACGAGTAGTAGCTATCGCTACACACATGTGTCTTTGTCTACATCTCTCCACCAACTTACCTGCTACCCTTACACAATACACAATAGTAGATAAGTATCACTGAGATTCTTGAATTATATTTTTAGATGGAGGGAGTAGTATTTAAAGAAAAGCCTTGCATCCTATGTGGCCGCATGCGTCGCTGTGGATAACAAGCTCCAGCGCATCTGTCGCTTGGACGCGGTATAGAGCGGCTGCACCGCGTTATCCATCGTCAAGCAGGGGACCTCATGGTCGTCGCCAACATCGGTGACTCCCGGATTGTTCTGGGCACCGCATCCGACGACGGCGCTATCACGTCATCCAGCTCATCGTCCACCTGAAGCTCAACCTGTCACGTAAGTCGCTACTGACTGGCCATGGATTCTTATGCGCTGGGACGACGGTTGTTGCTAAAGTTGTGTGAGTGTCCTCGAACATGATATATGCAGAGGAGTAGCATATCTGGTGGTGCAACGGCCAGGTGTATTACCTCGCTGATGAGCCTGGGGTGCACTTTATCTGGCAGTCCAGCCAAGAGTCGTCGGGACTCGCCATGTCGCGCGGATTCGACGACTACTATATTAAGGACTGTGGCGTCATCTCGGCGCCGGAGGTGATGCAGAGGCGGATCGATAGCAATAACCAGTTCATCATCCTCGTAGTCGGGACAACTTTTTGTGTCGGCCTGCCTTTAATTCTTTTCACAAACACACAATTTTCTTTTGTTTAAGCAAGCGCGTATGGTGGCATATATTGAAATCTGCATGATATTGATGGTTGTAATATAGTGGTGAAACAGCTAGATTAAAATAACCAAATTTATGTATAGCGAGGATCACAAATGGATTATAAAACTTTTTCTTATAACAATATAACACATATTTTATATATAAGTTATCGTGGTATTATATGTTTTCGTTGCCACGTATGTGTACTCACCTAGTATAGTCATTATGAACTCAGCAGGAAAACGAAATGACCAATTTACTCTGCAGTCCGCTATGACGATTTTACAAGGGTAATCTAAAGCAGGTGCCTACAATTTGATTAGAAGCAAATGGCTCCTCATTAATACTGGATGCATGCATGCATGGTGTGCATGGTGCCCCAGCAGCGCAAAATTATGATATGACTTATTACTATTAGATATGGATAAACTGCACATGTGCAGGCAGATATATGCATAGCTAGCTTTGTTCTACATCGACATCCATCGGCCATGCAATTTGCTCGTCGCCGCGAGAACAAAAGGAAAAAAAAGAAAAGAAAGGGTGCTGATATGGCAAGCACCCGAAAGCTATTTTCGTCAAAACAGCCTGCATACGCCAGTCGTCCACTACTGGACACCGAGTGGCTAAAGCTCTCGATAAAGTCTGAAAATACTTGACAAAGGCGTTACCGAGTGTGATACTCAGCAAAAAAGTCCCGATAAATTATACATCGGCAACGATTTTCTTGCCGAGTACTTTTTATTGGGCATTACCGAGTGCCACTGTGACACTCGGCAAAGAAAAGTCGTTGTCACGGCGCTAAGTGACGGTGACGGAGACATTGCCAAGTGCCACCACGACACTCAGCAAAGGTCCACTCTTTGCCGAGTGTCTACTGTATAGGCACTCGGCAAAGAAGCTGTAAAAGTCGTCTAGAGGAGGGATGAATAGGCGAAACCTGAAATTTATAAACTTAAGCTTGCAATAAGGCCAGGGTTAGTGTTAGAATTAAATCGGAGTTAGAAAGAATGTTCTCCTTGCTTAGAGTTGCTCAATCAATGCAGATAACGTTTGGGAGCAAACTCAAATCAATGTGAGCAAGAGAACTTTAGAGAGAGGAAAGGAGGAAAATAAATCAAATGGAAATAACGATGATTTGTTTTATCGAGTTTCGGTTCCGAAGAACCTAATCCCCGTTGAGGAGGCCACAAAGGCCGGGTCTATTTCAACCCTTTCCCTCTCTCACCGGATGAGCCTTCTCCTTAATCACTTGGGTCACTAAGACCCCGCAAGGATCACCACACACTTAGGTGTCTCTTTCTAGCTTTACAAAGCACTTATGAAAATAAGAATGGGGAAGGAGAAAGCAATCCAAGCAACAAGAGCAACAAATGAACACAAAACTCTCTCTCTCTCAAGTCACTAAGTGGTTGAGTTGATTTTGAGACTTGAAGAGGATTTGATCTTTGGAATGTGTCTTGGAGTAAATGCTATTGCTCTTCTATTGAATAGGAACCTTAGAAAACTTGGATGCCAATGAATGAGGTGGTTGTGGGGTATTTATAGCCTCCAACCACTTTCTAGCCGTTGGCTGTTTTTGCTGGCGATGGGCACACCGGACAGTCTGGTGGTTAGGGATGAAAACGGGACGGATACAGCCGGATACATGGTCATCTCGTATCCTACCATAATATATTTCTCTCGGATACGGGTAGTTAAGATTCGGGACGGATACAGGACGGGACCGGTAATAATCCGGGCAGGTAAGAAACGGATAACAGATACTACTCGGGTAGGTACCGGATAATTGTCGGGTAGTTCGTCCCGATGATATTAATTGTCCAACCACCCAACAAATATATAAATTAAGCAATACATGATCATGTATATGATAGATCAAATGTAGGAAAGGAAACCAATAAAATTGACATCATGCAGTTCAAAGTTACTAATTACAAGGACATTGTAGAACCAACACCGCAATATTAAAAATTTATAAAACATTCTAGTTTCACTCAAAAATTACAAATATGTTAAAGAAACAAATAAACATTTTATAAGACGATAACTCAAGTCCTCGTATGAAAATGATAAAGTAAAGTACTAATTATG
The DNA here is from genome assembly GCA_029449295.1 of Zea luxurians. Lineage (NCBI taxonomy): Eukaryota > Viridiplantae > Streptophyta > Magnoliopsida > Poales > Poaceae > Zea > Zea luxurians. Next base: position 19,607,934 of record JAOPSE010000019.1, on the reverse strand, counting down.
TTGAAATCTGGATACTTATAGTGATTTTACATGTAACTCATACAATAAGTGAATGTGAAATGGAAGAAACGCGAGCATCTTATAGATCTTATTGTCGGCGTTTCGAGACCGGGGGGTCCCCGAGCCGACGAGTGAGAGTGCCGCGTGCCCCAGCCCAGATGGGTCGAGCGCGTGGGCGAGCGCGAAGGGGGGAAGAGAGCGAGGTCGGTGGCCGGAGCCGGGTCGTGACGAGGGAGACGGAGATTCCCGCGGCCTTTCGTGTTCGCCCCGCGCCCAGGTCGGGTGCGCTTGCAGTAGGGGGTTACAAGCGTCCGCGCGGGTGAGGGGAGCGAGCGGCCCCAAGAGAGCGCCTGCCCCTGCCCTCGTTCCCGCGAGGCCAACCTTCTCTAAGAAGGCCCTGGTCCTTCCTTTTATAAGCGTAAGGAGAGGATCCAGGTGTACAAAGTGGGGGTGTAGCAAGGTGCTACGTGTCTAGCGGGGGAGAGCTAGTGCCCTAAGTACATGCCAAGGTGGCAGCCGGAGAGATCTTGGCACCCAGCCGGTGTGGTGTCGTGGCTGTTGGAGGAGTAACGGAGCCTGATGGAGGGACAGCTGTGCTCTTGCTGACGTCCTCCTGCTTCCGTAAGGGAGCCGGGAGCCGCCGTCGTCATGGTCTGGTGGGACGCCATCATTGCCTATCTGGCGAAGCTGGCCGGATGGGACGCCGGTCTTGTTCTCTGCGACCCAAGTTGGCTCAGGGCAGGGTGATGATGACGCTTCCTGTTGACGTGGCGGTCTTGTGTCCTAGGTCGGGCGGCGTGGAGGCTCCTCCGAAGTCGAGGTCGAGTCTGTCCTGCATGGCCGAGGCCGAACCTGAGCTCCTGGGTCGGGCGAGGCGGAGGCCGTTCGGCAGAGGCCAGAGCGGAGTCCGAGCCCTTGGTCGGGCGAAGCGGAGTTCGTCGTCTTCCGGGGCCTTAGCCCGAGTCCGAGCCCTGGGTCAGGCGGAGCGGAGTTCGCCGTCTTCCGGGGCCTTAGCCCGAGTACGCCGTCTTCTGGGGCCTTAGCCCGAGTCCGAGCCCTGGGTCGGGCGGAGCGGAGTTCGCCGTCTTCCGGGGCCTTAGCCCGAGTACGCCGTCTTCCGGGGCCTTAGCCCGAGTCCGAGCCCTGGGTCGGGCGGAGCGGAGTTCGCCGTCTTCCGGGGCCTTAGCCCGAGTACGCCGTCTTCTGGGGCCTTAGCCCGAGTCCGAGCCCTGGGTCGGGCGGAGCGGAGTTCGCCGTCTTCCGGGGCCTTAGCCCGAGTCCGAGCCCTGGGTCGGGCGGAGCCTCATATGGCGCCTCTGGCAAAGCCTGGTCACCCGTCGGTCTTACCTTTTGCGTTAAATGCCCCGGTGACTTGGTCGGTTGGCGCGGTGATTCAGTCAGGGTTGCCTCTCAACGAAGGCAAGGCCTCGGGCGAGCCGGAGATGCGTCTGCCGTGAAAAAGGGGCCTCGGGCAAGACGGAAACACCTCAGGGTCGGCTGCCCTTGCCCGAGGCTAGGCTCGGGCGAGGCGCGATCGAGTCGCTCGTATGGACTGATCCCTGACTTAATCAAACCCATCAGGCCTCTGCAGCTTTATGCTGATGGGGGTTACCAGCTGAGAATTAGGTGTCTTGAGGGTACCCCTAATTATGGTCCCCGACAGTAGCCCCCGAGCCTCGAAGGGAGTGATAACACTCGCTTGGAGGCTTTTCGTCGCACTTTTTTGCAAGGGGACCAGCCTTTCTCGGTTGCTCTTTGTTCCGGTGGGTGCGCGCGAGCGCACCCGTCGGGTGTAGCCCCCGAGGCCTCGGAGGAGTGGTTTCACTCCTTCGAGGTCTTAATGCCTTGCGCAATGCTTCGGCCGGTCTGGTAGTTCCCTCATGCGAACAGGCCGTAGCCCAGGTGCACTGTCGGGGCCCAAGTTCTCGGGCTGGTATGTTGACGCTGTCAACGGGTCGGCCGGAGCCGGGTTCGCGAGAGCGGCCCCCGAGCCTCTGCACAGGGCGAGAGGACGATCAGGGACAGACTCGGCTTTTTTACATACGCCCCTACGTCGCCTTTCCGCAAGGAGGAGGGGGGGAGAACGCCATGTTACCCTCGATGGGCACCGAACATGGTGTCTCCGGTGAGCTGCAATCGGGTAATCCGAGTGGACGTCCGTGCCCCGTTCATTGGGGGTCGGCTAGGGGCCCGGAGGCACACCCAAAAGTACCTGCGGGTGATCTGCCGGACCCAGTCCCCTGGCGACGGGGTCCGAGGGCTCGCTGCCTCCCTCCGATGGGATTCCGTTACAGAGTCGTTCCCGCTGGTCTCGGAAATGTCCTAGGGTACCTCGGGAGCGCAGCCCGAGCCTTGGTTATGTATCGAACGTACCCCTGGTCATCCCTCGCTCGGCGTCTGAGGCGACTGTGAACCCTTCGAAAGGCCAGCCTTCGAACCCCTGATCAGTAATGGGCGCAGAGCCCGAGTAGCCTGAGGCGGTCGTGGAACCTTTCGGGAGGCCGACCTTCGAACCCCTGACCAGTAGTGGGTGTCGGGCCCACGCGATCTGAGGCGGCTGTTGAACCCCTCGGGGGGCCAGCCTTCGAACCCCTGATCAGTAGGGAGGCTCGGAGCCTAGTTCCTTCACGGGGAAGGATCCCTTTGGGGGTATCCCCTTTCCCGGTCCCTGTTGCAAGAGATAGAGAAAGAAGGAAAAGGGAAAAAAGGATACGAAATTGAACGACGTGGCGTACCTTTTTTGGGTGTGGTCGTTTTGGCGAAGGCGAAGCGTCACCAGCTGCCCCTGCCAGAAACGTCACCTGTCCAGCCGCGGAGTTAATGCGCCGGGGTAAGCGGTCGGCGAGGCTGCCGTTGCGTGCGCGAGCCGTTCGAGGAACGGCTGTTTTGCTTCGCGTTTTTTGAACCCTGCGTCCGGTTCGGGGGGTACGTTGGAACCGTCTTGACCTTGGTCTTTATGTACCCCGGAGAGGGTCCGGTGACGGTTCTCGACTTTGCTTCTCGCCTCCCTCTCAGGTTTTTTGCAGCCTGAGAGGTCTAGCCAGGAAAAGAAAACCGCCCTCCCCTGTCCTTCACGCCGCCACCCTTTCTGCCTTGGCGATGGCTGACCGGGTGACCATCATCCCGCCGCGCGACCCGTGGCCCTTCTCCACGGTGACGGCGGGTGATCTGGAGGACCTCGTCGGCGAGGGTTTGCTCCGCCCCCTCACCGATAAGCAGCGGCCGGAATGGATTCCTCCCGCGGGCGGAGTCGCTCCATCCCCTCCGCCGGGGTATGTCGTGAGCTTCATCTCCTTCCATGAGCGGGGATTTGGTGTGCCGTCGAGCCGCTTCATGCGGGCCATCCTGTTCCACTACGGGGTGGAACTGCACAACCTCACTCCCAACTCCATCGCGCAGGCCGCTATCTTTGTAGCGGTGTGCGAGGGGTATCTGGGGATCGCCCCCCATTGGGATTTGTGGACTCATCTCTTCTTTGCCGAGCTTTTTGCTTCGCCGACGGGGGAGAGGAAGGTCCGTGCGGCGGTGAGGGCCGGCGGCTGCACCCTCTTGCTGAGGCAGTCGCGGTCGTTGCAGTATATCCCTGCCGTCCTCGCATCCTCAAACAAGGGTTGGCAGCGCCGGTGGTTCTACCTCCGGAATGACGGAGAGTCGCTCCCACCGTTCTCTCAGCGGGTTGTCACCGCCGCTCCCGACGCCTGGCGCCACGGGACTCCACACGAGAGGCAGAAGAACCTCGAACCTCTCCTCCAGGCCCTGAAGGCGTTGCGGGAGGAAGGGCTCACCGCCGCGGGAGTGGTTGCCGCCATCCACCGCCGGAGGGTGCTCCCCCTGGCGAAGCGGCGGCTGTCGCTTTGGGAGATGACCCAGGAGGCCGACTGGGAGGGGTCACGGATGTCCCCTGATCCTCTTCCCCACGACGCCCTCCACTGGCGGGTGTCGGCCGCGATGGGGAAGCCGGACCCCCACGCCTTCTCCCAGCCTCGAATGCGCCCCGACCAGGGGTGCGTCGCTCTGGTGAGCGTTCGTTCCTTCCTTCTTCACATACCGGGTTGCTTCTGATTCTTACGATTGGGTTTCTTTCTCCCCCCTTTTTAGGAGGTGGGGCGGCACAAACCCTCCCTGCCGCGGGTCCCGGAGGACGCGGTGGGTCGGGCGGCGCGGCGGGTCGCCGCGGAGGAGGAGAAGAAGAAAAAGGATGCGGAGAAGGCCCAGGCCCGCAGGCGGAGGCGGGCTCGGGACGCCCTGGAGAAACGCCGTCGCCAGCAGGAGAGGGAAGGACTTCCCAGGGAGCTGTTGCCGGAGACGTCCGACGATGACGACGACGACGACGACGAAGAGGAGGAGGACGACATGGCCGCCCGTCTCGGCCTCAGCCCCGGCTTGGGGTGTGGCCGGGAGCCGTCGAGTCAGCCCCCGAGCGGGCCGACGTCGTCGGTTCCTGGAGCCGAGGCGCCGGATCCCCGACCTGAGGGGCGGGGGCAACCCGAGAGGGTTCTTGACCCCTCGGCTGGAGGAGCTGACGCGACTCCAGGGAGCCGGGCCGAGGGGTCCGTTCCTCGGGAACCGTCGCCCGCGCCGGCAGCATGGGGGAGCGGTCCTCAGGTTGCCATGGCGGCGCCTGGGCAGTCCGCCTCCCGGGCGTCAGGGGCGTCCCAGGCGAGGGCGGCGCCGGGGCTGTTGGCGAGGCGGACCTCGGCGGTGGTTCTAGGAAGCGGGAGCCAAGAGACCTCCCCCCAGGCACAGTGGATCATGGTCCGGAGCGGGTAGGTACCTTGGAATGTCTCCGTCCCGGCGCTTCATTCATACGTCTGGGCCGTGATTTTCCCTTTCTTGTTTTTTCCAGCAAGCGGAGCCATGGCCCTACCGACCTGGCGCCTCGGAAGGCCCTCAAGACGGCGTCGGTCCAGGCAGCTGGCGCCACCTCGGGCCCCGCCGCTCAGCCGACCCTTTCGCAGGGCGCTCCGCCGCACGGGGCTCAGGCGTCGCATGTTCCGGGGGAGCAGGTCCCCGGAGCGGGCTCCTCTGCCGAGGTGGCCATCGTGATCGGGGAGGCGGCCGGCGCCGACGCGGTCCCGAGCTCGCCTGCCGTGTCGGCCATGCCGACGGCGGGGGTGGAGCTGAGGGCGCGGCGCCTTCCCAAGGCGACGCCTGATTTTTGTTGGGACAATTTCTGTTGGATGTGCGATTTGCCGCGGCCACCGAGGCCTGGACATTTTACTTCTCTTCCGTGAAGTCATGCTCCTTTTCGTTTCGATTTTCGCGCCTGGCCCAAATTGTCGACAACAGGGTGATTTCCCGAGCTGGGTCCTTTTTCGTGGCAGGCGACGAGTGAGGTGTCCCTAGCCCGGAGGCATAGGTGTTCCCCAGCTCAGTCGGTCTCGCCATTTACTCGTACCCAAGTTCGCTCCTCGGGACCCTGCTTCTGACGCATCCGGGAGAACGCAAAAAACCCTTCTTGACCGAAAAAAGAATTTCTTTGACGCGGAAAGGTACGTCCAAACTCGACGAGAGGGGTTCCCCCTTTTTAGCCCCCGAGGGAGGGTCAGGCTCTACCGGGGCGAGGCCGACCCTTCCTTGATGACTGATTCTCATGTGTGAGTGGGGAAAGGGCGCAGCCCCCGGGCGTCGTTCGCGCAGAGGCCGTTTGGCGAGTCGGGCTCCTGCCCGGATATCCGGCGAGTGCTCGGTGACATCCCTCGGTATGCCGGGCATGCCCGAGGGACCCCACGCAAAAATGTCGACGTTTGCGCGGGGAAAGTCGACGAGTACTGCTTCTTATTTGGGACCGAGCCCAGAACTGATCCGGACCTGCTTGGAGGCGTCGCCACTGGGGTCGAGAGGGACGGCCTTAACCGTCTCCGCTGGCTCGAAGTTGCCGGCGTGTCGCTTCACGTCCGGCACCTCTCGGGAGAGGCTTTCCAGGTCGGCAATGAGGGCCTCGGACTCGGCGAGGGCCTCGGCGTACTCCACGCACTCCACATCGCATTCGAACGCGTGTTTGTACGTGGGGCCGACGGTGATGACCCCGTTGGGGCCTGGCATCTTGAGCTTTAGGTAGGTGTAGTTGGGGATGGCCATGAACTTGGCGTAACATGGCCTTCCCAACACTGCGTGGTAGGTTCCTCGGAACCCGACCACCTCGAACGTCAAAGTCTCCCTTCGGAAGTTGGAGGGTGTTCCGAAGCAGACAGGGAGGTCGATCTGCCCGAGGGGCTGGACGCGCTTCCCAGGGATGATCCCGTGGAAGGGCGCAGCGCCTGCTCGGACAGATGACGGATCGACGCGCAGGAGCCTGAGGGTCTCGGCGTAGATGATATTGAGGCAGCTGCCCCCATCCATCAGGACCTTGGTGAGCCTGACGTCGCCGATGACAGGGTCGACGACAAGCGGGTACTTCCCCGGGCTCGGCACGTGGTCGGGGTGGTCGTCCCGGTCGAAGGTGATGGGCTTGTCGGACCAGTCTAGGTATACTGGTGCCGCCACCTTCACCGAGCAGACCTCCCGACGCTCTTGCTTACGATGCCGAGCCGAGGCATTCGCCGCATGCCCTCCGTAGATCATGAAGCAGTCGCGGACCTCGGGGAACTCTCCTGCTTGGCGATCTTCCCTTTTGTCGTCGTCGTGAGCCCTGCCGCCCTCTGCGGGTGGCCCGGCCCGGTGGAAGTGGCGCCGAAGCATGACGCACTCTTCGAGGGTGTGCTTGACGGGCCCCTGATGGTAGGGGCACGTCTCCTTGAGTGCCTTGTCGAAGAGGTTAGCACCTCCGGGGGGCTTCCGAGGGTTCTTGTGCTCGGCGGCGGCGACAAGGTCTGCGTCGGGAGCGTCGCGTTTCGCTTGCGACTTCCTCCTGCCTTTCTTCTTGGCGCCGCGCGGAGTAGACGCCTCGGGAGCATCTTCCGACGGGCGGCCCTGGGGCTGCTTGTCCTTTCGGAAGATGGCCTCTATCGCCTCCTGGCCGGAGGCGAACTTGGTGGCGATGTCCATCAGCTCGCTCGCCCTGGTGGGGGTCTTGCGACCCAACTTGCTCACCAGGTCACGGCAGGTGGTGCCGGCGAGGAACGCGCCGATGACATCAGAGTCGGTGATGTTGGGCAGCTCGGTGCGCTGCTTCGAGAACCGCCGAATGTAGTCCCGAAGAGACTCTCCCGGCAGTTGCCGACAGCTTCGGAGGTCCCAGGAATTCCCGGGGCGCACGTACGTGCCCTGGAAGTTGCCGGCGAAAGCTTGGACCAGATCCTCCCAGTTGGAAATCTGCCCCGGAGGCAGGTGCTCCAACCAGGCACGAGCAGTGTCGGAGAGAAACAGGGGGAGGTTGCGGATGATGAGGTTGTCGTCGTCCGTCCCACCCAGCTGACAGGCCAGGCGGTAGTCCGCGAGCCACAATTCCGGTCTCGTTTCCCCCGAGTACTTTGTGATAGTAGTCGGGGGTCGGAATCGGGTCGGGAACGGCGCCCGCCGAATGGCTCGGCTGAAGACCTGCGGACCGGGTGGTTCGGGCGAGGGACTCCGATCCTCCCCGCTGTCGTAGCGTCCCCCACGCCTGGGGTGGTAGCCTCGGCGCACCCTTTCGTCGAGGCGTGCCCGACGGTCGCGATGAGGGTGCTCGTCGCCGAGGTGGCCCGGGGCCGCAGGCGCGGTGTTGCGCATGCGCCCGGTATAGACCGAGGCTTCCCGCATGGGTCGGGAAGTCGCGGCACGAGGTTCCGAGGGGTACCCCTGCCTTCGGGAGGCAGAGCTCTCGGCCCGCCGGGCCGCAGCGCCTTCCAGGAGATGCTTGAGCTCTCCCTGGATTCGCCGTCCCTCGGTGGTTGATGACTCCGGCATCGCGCGGAGGAGCATCGCTGCGGCTGCCAGGTCCTGACCGGTTCCGCCGGATGCGGGTGGCAGTCTGGCCCTGGCATCGTTGGCGATGCGGTGCTGGAGACCCTGGGGCAGGTGACGTATTTCTCCGGCCGGGGGCTGGCCCGCCCATACCTGCCCGACGTCCCGGCGGATTGCCTCGAGCGCTCCTGCTCCCTCATCGAGCCCGGCCTGCGCCCCGCGGACTTGCTCGAGCTGTGGGTCGTGACCCCCCGCCGGAACGGGGACCACAGCTAGCTCCCGCGGGATGTCGGCGCGAGGCGCTGGCCTAGGGGGATCGCCATCCTCCGGCATGCCGAGATGGCTGCCTCCGGAGGGATCCCCTAGCTCAACGTGGAAACATTCGCGGCTCGGGCCGCAGTCCTTGTCGTCAAGGCCGCGGCTGCCGTCGGAGCAGTCGGAGAGGCAGTAGTCACACGCGGTCAGGAAGTCTCGCATGGCACTGGGGTTGCCAGATCCGGAGAAATCCCAGCAGATGTTGGAGTCGTCGTCTTCCACGGACCCAGAGGGTCCGTAGGTTGAGACGCCCGTCAATCGGTCCCAGGGTGACCGCACACGAAACCCCAGAGGGGTTGCACTCGCCTCAATGTGAGTATCCGCCAAAGCGAGATCGCTAGGCAGGTTGAGGTCGAGTCGAAATGACGAAAGATGGGGAGCAGTCGGTACCTTTTTGTCGACGAGGAGCGACGAAGTCACGTCGGGGGCTGACCGCGCCGTCGTCTTGGGTACGAGGGCGACATCCTGCAGGCCCTTCGTGAGCGTGCTGGCGTCGTCCACCTGCTCGGGGTCGACGTATTGCGGGGGGACGGCGCTCGCCTTTGCCTCGAACGAGAGGGTGACGCCTAGCGTGTCCTCCGTTGGGGCGCTGGGGATGTCGATTTGCTCGACAGCCGTCGGAGCGCAGCCTCCCGCTCGGCCCTGGTTGCCCCGCCTCCTCCTCCTCCGACGGCGAGGGAGAGGACGGGGCGAGCTCAAAAGTTGTCCTTCCCCCACGCGGGAAAGACGTCGTCGGTTCCGTCGCCGGCGGGCGGGCTGTCGACCGCCATTGTCGCCGTCGCACGGCGGTGGAAGGAGTACCATGTCGTAGCCGCTGTCGAGAGACATGAACTCGAGGCTCCCGAAACGGAGCACCGTCCCGGGTTGGAGAGGTCGTTGGAGACTGCCCATCTGGAGCTTGACGGGAAACTGCTCGTCAACACGCAGCGTGCCCCTACCTGGCGCGCCAACTGTCGGCGTTTCGAGACCGGGGGGTCCCCGAGCCGACGAGTGAGAGTGCCGCGTGCCCCAGCCCAGATGGGTCGAGCGCGTCGGCGAGCGCGAAGGGGGGGAAGAGAGCGAGGTCGGTGGCCGGAGCCGGGTCGTGACGAGGGAGACGGAGATTCCCGTGGCCTTTCGTGTTCGCCCCGCGCCCAGGTCGGGTGCGCTTGCAGTAGGGGGTTACAAGCGTCCGCGCGGGTGAGGGGAGCGAGCGGCCCCAAGAGAGCGCCTGCCCCTGCCCTCGTTCCCGCGAGGCCAACCTTCTCTAAGAAGGCCCTGGTCCTTCCTTTTATAAGCGTAAGGAGAGGATCCAGGTGTACAAAGTGGGGGTGTAGCAAGGTGCTACGTGTCTAGCGGGGGAGAGCTAGTGCCCTAAGTACATGCCAAGGCGGCAGCCGGAGAGATCTTGGCACCCAGCCGGTGTGGTGTCGTGGCTGTTGGAGGAGTAATGGAGCCTGATGGAGGGACAGCTGTTGGAACAGCTGTGCTCTTGCTGACGTCCTCCTGCTTCCGTAAGGGAGCCGGGAGCCGCCGTCGTCATGGTCTGGTGGGACGCCATCATTGCCTATCTGGCGAAGCTGGCCGGATGGGACGCCGGTCTTGTTCTCTGCGACCCAAGTCGGCTCAGGGCAGGGTGATGATGACGCTTCCTGTTGACGTGGCGGTCTTGTGTCCTAGGTCGGGCGGCGTGGAGGCTCCTCCGAAGTCGAGGTCGAGTCTGTCCTGCATGGCCGAGGCCGAACCTGAGCTCCTGGGTCGGGCGAGGCGGAGGCCGTTCGGCAGAGGCCAGAGCGGAGTCCGAGCCCTGGGTCGGGCGAAGCGGAGTTCGTCGTCTTCCGGGGCCTTAGCCCGAGTTCGAGCCCTGGGTCGGGCGGAGCGGAGTTCGCCGTCTTCCGGGGCCTTAGCCCGAGTACGCCGTCTTCCGGGGCCTTAGCCCGAGTCCGAGCCCTGGGTCGGGCGGAGCGGAGTTCGCCGTCTTCCGGGGCCTTAGCCCGAGTACGCCGTCTTCCGGGGCCTTAGCCCGAGTCCGAGCCCTGGGTCGGGCGGAGCGGAGTTCGCCGTCTTCCGGGGCCTTAGCCCGAGTACGCCGTCTTCCGGGGCCTTAGCCCGAGTCCGAGCCCTGGGTCGGGCGGAGCGGAGTTCGCCGTCTTCCGGGGCCTTAGCCCGAGTCCGAGCCCTGGGTCGGGCGGAGCCTCATATGGCGCCTCTGGCAAAGCCTGGTCACCCGTCGGTCTTACCTTTTGCGTTAAATGCCCCGGTGACTTGGTCGGTTGGCGCGGTGATTCAGTCAGGGTTGCCTCTCAACGAAGGCAAGGCCTCGGGCGAGCCGGAGATGCGTCTGCCGTGAAAAAGGGGCCTCGGGCGAGACGGAAACACCTCAGGGTCGGCTGCCCTTGGCCGAGGCTAGGCTCGGGCGAGGCGCGATCGAGTCGCTCGTATGGACTGATCCCTGACTTAATCAAACCCATCAGGCCTCTGCAGCTTTATGCTGATGGGGGTTACCAGCTGAGAATTAGGTGTCTTGAGGGTACCCCTAATTATGGTCCCCGACACTTATGATCCAAATATTTTCTATGGTTATATATGAACATATGTTGTATCTCCGTAAAATTTCATGATTTTTGATGCTATTTATATATTATTAATTTCTTCTCGTAGAAAATCATCAAAATACAATTAAATCTATCAAATAACGCAGCGTCACCTGAAGATTGCAAACAAGTTACCAATACTAATAAATAATGTATACAAAGATAACCTTAAATTCCCACATGGAGATAACCTTAAGCCCCCCACATAAAAATGATAAAGTATATTAACTTGATATAAATTTGGACATAATTTTAATGCTTTTGGCCTAAATATATGTTTAAACAAAAAGTTGATGTACTACAAAGTTATAGATCTCTTCGAGCTCTATAATTTTCATATAAACTTTATCTTCATCCGATTTCATATGTAAAAGTTATGATTTTATAACTATATTATTATGCAGAAAAAAACGGGTACCCGAATTCCGGGTACCCATATCCGACCCGAATATCCGGGTATTTACTAGGTAGTCCTCATTCCGTATCCGACCCAAATCCGAAGATACAGTATCCGGGTATTACCCGTATCCGTCCCGAATATAAAAATACCTGAATCCGTATCCGTAAAAATGAGTATTTACACTATCCGTATCTGGTACCTGACGGGTATACCTGACCTGTTTTCATCCCTACCGGTGGTGCACCGGATAGACACTGTTCACTGTCCGGTGTGTGCCACGTCAGCACGCCCGTTGGGGTTTGGAGCGACTTGACCGTTGGAACTCTTGTCCTATAGCTGCACCGGACAGTTCGGTGCCACACCGGACAGTTCGGTGCCACACCGGACATGTCCGGTGTGCTCTAACTTCTCTGCTCTGAGCTCTGATGCGCACTGTTCACTTTGCAGTAGACTGTTGGCGCCAGGTTACCGTTGCTTCGTTGGCTCACCGAACATGTCCGCTGCACACTGGACAGACCGGTGAATTATAGCCATTTGTCAGCACACTCTCAAGTCTTGCTCTAAATATTGTTGAGTCCCCAACTCAATTTCTTTCTTGGTTTGTGTTGAACCTTATGCACCTGAGATAATTGACATCTAGGCAAACTAATTAGTCCACGTGGTTTGTGATGGACATCAACCACCAAAATCGATTATAGAAAATGATTAAGCCCATTTCCCTTTCAATCTTCCCCTTTTTGGTGATTGATGCCAACACAAACCAAAGCAAATATAAAGTATAGAAATGTAACTAGTTTGCATTTGAGATTGATGTGGATAGGTTACTTAGAGTTAAACCAATTGAAAGACTTTATACATATGTCTAAGAATAAACGTGTTTGCTTTCTTCTATTTAACATTTTGGACCACATCTACACCACTTGCTTGTTTTTGCAAATGTTTTGGAAAATGTTTTCAAATTCTTTTGCAAATAGTCAAAGGTATAAGATTATGATTGCTAGAAGCATTTTTAAGATTTGAAATTTCTCCCCCTATTTCAAATGCTTTTCCTTTAAGCTCCCCCTAAAGAAATTCTCCCTTTAGCTTTCAAGAGGGTTTTCCCTTTTTGAAACAGATACCAATTGAATTATACCAAATGAAATCCTTATGCTAAGTGAGATTTTGAAATCAAATGGGATGCCAATTTGAAAATTTTGAGACTCATTGATATACCAATTGAAAGATTTTGGGATACCAAATGACACTAACTGAAATATCAATTGAAATAATTTCTTCCTTTAGGTTTTGAAAATTTGAAATGGTGGTGCGGTCCTTTTGCTTTGGGCTTAATACTTTCTCCCCCTTTGGCATTAATCGCCAAAAACGGAGAACTTGAGAGCCCTTTTGACTTTCTCCCCATTGGTAAAAGAAATGTGAGTCAAGGGTCATACCAATTGAGAATTTCCTCGAGTAACGGCAAAGGATAAATGATACGGTCAGAGTTGTAGTGGAAGCCTTGTCTTTGCCGAATACTCCATTTTCCTTTCAATCTAAGACTAAGCATACAAGTATACTTGAAAGTATATTAGTCTTAGCCTTGGCACAAGAAGAATAAGAAATATGCATTTGTACCAAATGAAAGAGACATGATCAAAGGTATATAGCTATGTGTGCAATGATTCAAAGTTCCGAGGATCAAGTTGTAATACCTACTTTGTAATAAAAATAAAAAAAGAGAAATTTCATTTCTTTATATATTTGTGAGTCATCTATATTCATCATTACATGTGAACACCACCTTTAAAAACAATCAATAAAAAAATATGCCACCAAAATACGCATCATGCTGGGATTTTCTTTTGTGTGCACATTGTGACAAAATAAAATAATAAATGTGACAAGAAAAATAATAAAGTCCCAAGGTGGAATTTATAATATAAAGGAAATTATATAAGTAAGAAAAAAATATATATATGAAGATATAAAGATAAAAATAATACATATATAAAAATATCTTCAATTTGGTACTGTTTATGGCACAAAATAATCTGAGGATAAAAGTTTGACACAAGTTTGAATTTAAACTAGGATTGAAGTTTGAATTGGAAAGGGAGAAAAAAAAGAAAAAGGCAAAACCCCACTTGGGCTGCGTTTCCAGCAATTCGGCCCATTTGGCCAACTCCTCTGCGCGCGCTGGTTCCGAAAACACCTGCACTGACGTGCAGGCCCAGAACTCCAGAGACCTCCGGGTGTTCGCGGCCACTCTGTCACTCACGCGAGGGACCCACGTGGTCAGCACCATCGTCTTCACTGCCGCGTCGCGCGGAGGAATATCGCCGTGCGCGTGGATTCCGGCGGCTCGTGCGGACCTGCCCTGAGGAACCGGCCCTGCATGTGCGTGTGGGGATACCGTTGGCATGCAGGCCCCAATCGCAGACCCCACCATCTTATCCGAGCGCTTGGGGAGGAGGCTAACAGCTTCTCCGCCATGGCCGCGACATCTTCATGCATGCCGGAGCCACATGCCCACCTCTACGGCTTAAAACTCTTCCCTCCTCTCGTCTAGCCGTTAGTGGTTCCTCCTCTTTTCCACTATCACGAGCATCCCCGCGTGAGATAGAGGGCGAGCGCCGGCGCGGAGGTCAGGGACCGCCCCGCCGTGTGTTCAAGCTTCAAATCCCGGTCGTTGAGCTTTGTGACTGAAACCTGGGTGCTTATCCCGATCCCCGGAAGCTTGCGATGCCGTCAATCTCCCCCGGGCAATCTCCGGAGTGGAGGCAATTGCTCACCGGAGCTATATTGCGCCGTGGATCCGCCATCGCCGAGACTACCCGCGTGTGCCGCCCTAACTTCGGTAAGTGGCTACCCATGTAGTTCGCCGTGTTGTATACTTCGCATAGCACTAGTGGGAGTAGGAAATGGGCCTTCGTAGCGCTAGTTGACCGATCTCCGGTGAGAACGCCGTCGTTGGCTCGGGCGTCGCCGCCCAAGTCCGGCGGGTGTGTGCGCATGGCAGCAGCAGGGTCGCGGGAACCGTTGATTTCCGAGTGGGCGATTAAGATTAGGCACTGTGTACCCCTTCGCAGTAACCGGATCCTGACCGTTGGCCTTGATCGCACGGGTGATGTTAGAACACGCTTACGCGTGGCTTGTGTCGTTGATTGCAGATCCAACAGCCTGGTCAGCGTACCAGTTCATAATAAATTCAGATCTAATCCGTACCGTCTATCTCCAATCGTGCGGTCCAAGCGCAGCGGTACCCCTTCAGCCTATCTGTTTCACAAAAGAGCCCTTGGAATATCTGTAAATCAACCCGCCGTCCTAAGCGACTGTGCTCTGTGTCTGTGGTATTTTACCCCGAGGCCCCTGAGTTCTCTGTAAATAGTGCACCCAGTCCAGAGCTCAATTAAATGTTATAAATGAATTAGAAATTAAATATTTAATATGAAAATAAGTGCTAGAACTTATAAAATTCATAGAAATTCCATTTTTAATCCAAATTGATCCATTCCAATTTCTAAAATTTTGTAATATTATTCTCTATCACTTAGAGTCTCTGTTTTGTCATGACAACAGTAAGAAAATTAATTTCTCACTTAATCCTATTTCAACCACATAAAACCTTTGGAAATTCATATCTTAAAATCTATAACTCCAAAAATTATAATTCCTGTTCCTAGGATTTTATTTTAATGTGTAGAATATTACTGTGTGTTTTGTTTACATGTTTAGTGTGATGTTAATTTCTCTATATGCATTGTGCTTGTTTGTATTGTGGCGAGTAGAAGAGCCCGTTGCTGAGGATCTGGGCGAGCAGCAGATAGAAGTAGCTGAGAAGGAGCTCATTGAAGGCAAGTTGTGCCCTTGACCACTTTTTACCCAATAATGTTCTTTAATATCATTTCCATGCATAGGTTAATTTTGATGGGACCCGATAGGTCACCCTAGATTGTTTATCTCATTACCTTGTTTACCCCTGAATCACTTAGGTAGTTTGCTATTGCTTTACATGGTTTTGGGATAATCATTTATTACATCTATGTTCCAATTCTTTTTGTTATTCTATTTATGTTCATGTCAAGTTCATTAATGTTAATTGGAACATAGAGCTTAACTTGAGAAACACGTGCCACCGCAAGGGTTTAGTGGGACGCCCTTGGCTGACTAATTAGGAAAGCTAGTGGAAGACTACCTTACCCGAAAGGGGCAAGGGCAGTAGGGGAGTTGCATGCAAGGAGGTTCTCGGGTTGATTTAGCTGCGATGGCGGTCAGACGGGGGATTCTTGCAAGTGCTCTTCCCATAAACTGTAGCGGGTTTTCGGAAGCTAGTGGAACTGCTAATAAAAGTTTGACCAACTACTTAAAAGAATGCTCAGCTTTAACCCCTGCCATTGATTAGCCTTACACATCACATGAACTCCCACCTTTGTGAGTTCATGTCCACTGGTTCCCCAAAACTTGTTGAGCTATGATCATGCGTGAGCTCACCCTTGCTGTCTCACACCCCCCACAGGAGAAGAGCAGGTGGTTCAGGAGGAGCCACAAGGCGAGAAGTTTGATCTGATCTAGGTGGCGTTTCTCAGTTGACATTGGCGCCGACGATCCTTAGTTCGTTTTATATTTATTCTTTTATTTTGTAATAAGTCTTCCGCTATGTAATAAATACTCTGATGTTATTATGACATTTATCTCTATACACTCTGTTATTATATATGTTGTCTTCTTGGCGCATGTATGAGATGCACCTAGCTTTGTTCCTTAAAGCCCGGGTGTGACACAAGTATATTAGCTCATTCTTAAGTTTGCTAAAAGTCTTTTCATCTAGTGTCTTGGTAAAGATATCGGCTAATTGGTTATGGGTGCTAACTTAAGCAATTTCGATGTCCCCCTTTTGTTGTTGATCTCTCAGAAAGTGATTCCGGATGTCTATGTGCTTAGTGCGACTGTGTTCAATGGGATTATTCGCCATGCGGATTGCACTCTCATTATCACATAGGAGAGGGACTTTGCTCAACTTGTAGCCATATTCCCTGAGAGTTTGCCTCATCCAAAGTAATTGTGGACAACAATGACATGCGGTAATGTACTCGGCTTTGGCGGTAGAAAGAGCTACTGAATTTTGTTTCTTTGAAGCCCAAGACACTAGGGATCTCCCCAGAATATGACAAGTCCCTGATGTGCTCTTCCTATCAATTTTACATCCAACATAATCGAAATCAGAATACCCAATTAAATCAAAGGTACATCCCTTAGGGTACCAAAGCCCAAACTTAGGAGTGTAAACTAAATACCTCATGATTCTTTTCACGGCTCTAAGGTGAACTTCCTTAGGATTTGCCTGGAACCTTGCACACATGCATATAGAAAGCATTATATCTGGTCAAGATGCACATAAGTAGAGTAAAGAACCTATCATCGACCGGTATTACCTTTTGATCTACGGATTTACCTCCTGTGTCGAGGTCAAGATGCCCATTGGTTCCCATGGGTGTCTTGATGGGTTTGCCATTCTTCATTCCAAACTTTTTAAGTATGTCTTGAATGTACTTAGTTTGGATGATGAAGGTGCCCTCTTGGAGTTGCTTGATTTGAAATCCAAGGAAATACTTCAACTCCCCCATCATAGACATCTCGAATTTCTATATCATAATCTTACTAAACTCTTCATAAGATGACTTGTTAGTAGACCCAAATATAATATCATCAACATAAATTTGGCATATAAACAAGTCTTTTGCAATTGTTTTCATGAAAAGAGTAGGATCAACTTTTCCAACTTTGAAGTCGTTAGTGATAAGAAAGTCTCTCAGGCATTCATACCATGCTCTTGGGGCTTGCTTGAGCCCATAAAGTGCCTTTGAGAGCTTATAAACATGGTTAGGATACTCACTATCTTCAAAGCCAGGAGGTTGCTCAACATACACCTCTTCCTTGATAGGGCCATTGAGGAAGGCACTCTTCACGTCCATTTGATATAGCTTAAAGCCATGGTAAGTAGCATAGGCAAGTAATATATGAATTGACTCAAGCCTAGCTACGGGTGCATAGGTTTCATCAAAATCCAAACCTTCAACTTGTGAATAACCCTTTGCAACAAGTTGGGCTTTGTTCCTTGTCACTACACCATGCTCATCTTGTTTGTTGCGGAATACCCACTTGGTACCTACAACATTTTGGTTAGGATGTGGAACTAAATGCCATACCTCATTCCTCGTGAAGTTGTTGAGCTCCTCTTGCATAGCCACCACCCAATCTAGATCTCTTAGTGCATCCTCTATCCTATATGGCTCAATAGAGAACACAAAAGAGTAATGTTCACAAAAATGAGCAACTCGAGATCTAGTGGTTACCCCCTTATGAATGTCACCAAGTATAGAGTTGACAGGGTGATCTCTTTGAATTGCTTGGTGGACTCTTAGGTGTGGCGGTCTTTGATCCCGCACGTAGCCTCTTCATCATCTAATTCATCAAGATCAACTTGCTCCACTTGGGAGCCATTAGTCTCATCAAACACAATGTCACAAAAAACTTCAACTAATCCAGTGGACTTGTTGAAGACTCTATATGCCCTTGTGTTTGAGTCATAACCAAGTAAAAAGCCTTCTACTACTTTAGGAGCAAATTTGGAACTTCTTCCTCTTTTAATAAGAATAAAGCATTTGCTCCCAAATACTCTAAAATAAGAAACATTGGGCTTTTTACCAGTGAGGAGTTCATATGATGTTTTCTTGAGGATTCGGTGAAGATATAACCAGTTGATGGAGTAGCAGGCGGTGTTAATCGCCTCCGCCCAAAATCGGTCCGGTGTCTTGTATTCATCAAGCATAGTCCTTGCCATGTCCAATAGAGTCCTATTCTTCCTCTCCACTACATCATTTTGTTGAGGTGTGTAGGAAGAAGAGAACTCATGCTTGATACCCTCCTTCTCAAGAAATCCTTCGATTTGTGAATCTTGAACTCTGTTCCATTGTCGCTTCTAATCTTTTTGATTCTCAATCCGAACTCATTTTGAGCCTGTCTTAAGAATCTATTTAGGGTCTCTTGGGTTTGAGATTTTTCCTGCAAAAAGAATACCCAAGTGAAGCGAGAATAATCATCCACAATAACTAGACAGTACTTACTCCCATCGATGCTTATGTAAGCGATCAGGCCGAATAGGTCTATGTGTAGTAGCTTAAGCGGCATGTCGGTCATCATGATATTCTTATGTGGATGATGGACTCCAACTTGCTTTCCTGCTTGGCATGCGCTACAAATCCTGTCTTTCTCAAAATGAACATTTGTTAGTCCTAAAATGTGCTCTCCCTTTAGAAGCTTGTGAAGATTCTTCATTCTAATATGGGCAAGTCGACGATGCCAGAGCCAGCCCATATTAGTCTTAGCAATTAAGCAAGTGCCTAGTTCAGCCTTGTTATCATTAAAATCAACTAAATATAGCTGACCATCTAACACTCCCTTAAATGCTATTGAATCATCACTTCTTCTAAAGATAGTAACACCTATATTAGTAAAAAGACAGTTGTAGCCCATTTTACATAATTGATAAACAGAAAGCAAATTGTAATATAAAGAATCTACAAGAAAAACATTGGAAATAGAATGGTCAGGAGATATAGAAATTTTACCCAACCCTTTGACCAAACATTGATTTCCATCCCCGAATGTGATAGCTCTTTGGGGATCATCATTTTTCTCATATGAGGGGAACATCCTTTTCTCCCCGGTCATGTGGTTTGTGCACCCTCTATCGATTATCTAACTTGATCTACCGGATGCATAAACCTACAAAACAATTTTAGGCCTTGTTCTTAGGTACCCAAACTGTCTTGGATCCTTTCACATTAGAAACAAGCACCTTAGGTACCCAAACACAAGTCTTTGGACACTTGTGTTTGCCTCCAACATATTTGGCAACTACTTTGCCTGATTTGTTAGTAAGCACATAAGAAGCATCAAAAGTCTTAAAAGAAATGTTATGCTGATTTGATGCATTAGGAATTTTCTTTTTAGGCATTTTGATATTAGTGGTATGCCTAGAGCTAGATGCCTCATGACTATACAAATAAGCATGATGAGGTACAGGATGAGGTCTTCTAGCATGAATTTTCCTAATTTTGTGCTCAGAATAGTTCTTAGGATACAAAATGTAACCCTCTCTATCCTAAACCATGGGAGCCTTACCCTTAACAAAATTAGATAGCTTCTTAGGGGCATTAAGCTTGACATTGCTTTGGCTCCCTTGTAGAGCATGCTTCTAGCAAATTAAATTTTTTATTTTCTAGCTCATGCTCGGCAATTTAGTAGTTAATTTAGCTATGTGATCATTTTGTTGTTTAATCATGGCAAGGTGATCATCAATAGCTTCAACATTAACATCTCTACATCTAGTGCAAATAGTGACATGCTCAACAGTGGATGTAGAGGGTTTGCAAGCATTCAATTCTTCTATCTTAACATTTAAAATGACATTTTCATCTCTAAGACAGGAAATTGAATCATTGCAAGTGCTAAGCTCTTTAGATAAATTTTCACATTTTTCTATCTCTAGAGCATAAGCATTTTTCAATTTAACAATTTTTTTATTTTCTTTAACGAGCAAGTCCTCTTGGCATTCCAAGATATCATCCTTCTCGTTAATGGTTTCTATTAATTCATTTAATTTTTTCTTTTAGTAAATGGTAAGGTTGGCAAAGAGAGAAACTAAATCATCTTCATTATCACTAGAGCTACCCTCATCATCAGATGTAGTGTATTTAGGGGTAACTCTAGAGTGTACCTTCTTCTTCTTGCGTCCTTAGCCATGAGACACTTGTGGCCGACGTTGGGGAAGAGAAGACCTTTGTTAATGGCGATGTTGGCGACGTCCTCGTCGGTGGAGCTCTCTTCGGAGTCCCATTTCCGCCCCATGTGTGCCTCGCCACCCTTCTTCTTGTAATACTTCTTCTTTTCCATCTTTTTCTTTCCCTTCTTGTTGTCATCCCTGTCACTATCACTAGAATATGGATATTTTGCTATAAAGTGACCGGACTTACCACACCTCTAGCAAACCCTCTTGGAGCGGGGTTTATAGTCCTTCCCCTTCCTTTGCTTAAGGATTTGCCAGAAGCTCTTGATGATAAGAGTCATTTCCTCATTGTCAAGCTTGGAGGCGTCAATTGGGAGCCTACTTGGTGTAGGCTCGTCCTTCTCCTCCGTTGCTTTGAATGTAATGGGTTGCACCTCGGGTGTGGAGGTGGTGCCTTGCTCCAAGTTGACAATGTGTTTAGAGTCTTTGATCATAAGTTCAAAGCTCACAAACTTGCCAATTACTTCCTCGAGAGACATCTGTTTATATCTAGGGTCTCCACAGATTAGTTGCACTTGAGTGGGATTACGAAAAACAAGAGATCTAAGAATAACCTTGCCCATCTCATGGTCATCCCACTTGATGCTCCCGAGGTTGCGCACTTGGTTCACCATTGTTTTCAACCGATTGTACATCGCTTGCGGCTCTTCTCCTTTGTTGAGGATGAATCGACCGAGTTCTCCCTCGATCTTCTCGCGTTTGGTGATCTTGGTCACCTCGTCCCCTTCGTGCGCCGTTTTGTGGAGTGAGGTTAGATGGTGCCTCATTTTATCACTCCACATACAATAATCTTCACCATCAAAATATGGTGGTTTGCCTAGGGGTACCGAAAGTAGAGGAGCGTGCATTGGAATGCGAGGGTAGCAAAGAGGCATCTTACTATGCTTCTTACGCTCGTGGCACGTCGAAGTTGTAGACTCGGCGCCGAATGTGGAAGGTGATGAAGTGTCGGTCTCGTAGTAGACCATCTTCTTCATTTTCTTTTCCTTCTTGTCACCCTTCCTTAGTGACTTGATGGAGGAAGAGGATTCCTCCTTGTATTTGTTGCCGGACTCTCTTGATAGAGTCCTTCCTGAGCCCATGGCCTTGTCGCTCGTGACAATCTCCCTCTTGGCGTGATCTCCAAACATCACTTCGAGTTTGTTAGACTCTTAATGAAGCACTGGCTTTGATACCAATTGAAAGTAGCCTAGGGGGGTCAATAGGCGAAACCTAAAATTTATAAACTTAAGCTTGCACTAAGGCCGGGGTTAGTGTTAGAATTAAATCAGAGTTAGAAAGAATGTTCTCCTTGCTTGGAGTTGCTCAATCAATGCGGATAACATTTTGGAGCAAACTCAAATCAATATGAGCAAGGGAATTTTAGAGAGAGGAAAGGAGGAAAACAAATCAAATGGAAATCAACACAAGTGAACACGGTGATTTGATTTACCGAGGTTCGGTTCCAAAGAACCTAGTCCCCATTGAGGAGGCCACAAAGGCCAGGTCTATTTCTACCCTTTCCTTCTCTCAAACGGTTACTTAGACCGGATGAGCCTTCTCCTTAATCACTTGGGTCACTAAGACCTCGCAAGGATCACCACACACTTAGGTGTCTCTTGCTAGCTTTACAAAGCACTTATGATAATAAGAATGGGGAAGGAGAAAGCAATCCAAGCAACAAGAGCAACAAATGAACACAAGGCTCTCTCTCAAGTCACTAAGTGGTTGAGTTGATTTTGTGACTTGGAGAGGATTTGAACTTTGGAATGTGTCTTGGAGTGAATGCTATTGCTCTTGTATTGAATAGGAACCTCAGAAAACTTGGATGCCAATGAATGAGGTGGTTGGGGGTATTTATAGCCTCCAACCACTTCCAAGCCATTGGCTGATTTTGCTAGCGATGGACACACCGGACAGTCAGGTGGTGCACTGGACAGGCACTATTCACTATCCGGTGTGTGCCACGTTAGCAGGCCTGTTGGGGTTTGGAGCGACTTGACTGTTGGAACTCTTGTCCTGTAGCTGCACCAGACAGTCTGGTGCCACACCGGACATGTCCGGTGTGCTCTGACTTCTCTGCTCTGAGCTCTAACGCGCACTGTTCACTTTGCAGTCGACTGTTGGTTCCAGGTTACCATTGCTCCGTTGGCTCACCAGACATGTCTGGTGCACGCCAAACAATCTAGTGAATTATAGCAGAACGCGCCCAGAAGAAACCCAAGAGTGAGCTGTTCGAGTGGATCTCGGCCTGGTGCACCGGACAGTGTCCGGTGCGCCATTTGTCAACACACTCTCAAGTCTTGCTCCAAATATTGTTGAGTCCCCAACTCAATTTCTTTCTTGGTTTATGTTGAACCTTATGCACCTGAGATAAATGACATCTAGACAAACTTATTAGTCCACATGGTTTGTGATGGACATCAACTACCAAAATCGATTATAGGAAATGATTAAGCCCATTTCCCTTTCAAGCTGTCTGTGGGCCCCTTTGCCAGTTCCTTTGCCGAGTGCCATATCGACTAGCTCTCAGCAACGGGAGCACAAGTGGACACCTTTGCCAGTTCCTTTGTCAAGTGCATTAGGAGGCACTCGGCAAATGTTGCTTCTTTACCATATATCTCGGCCACATCACTCGACAAAGAAGCTTTATTGGTTCACAGGTGTGCCTTCTTTGCCGAGTGCTATGTCCATGACACTCAGCAAATTACCTCTTTGCCAAGTGTTACACTCGACAAAGTGACCAGAATACCACTTTTTTATTTGTTTTTGCTATTCCATCCAAACAAACAAAATATATATCACATAATCATCATATATACATCACAGAATCATCACATACATCAAACACACGACATAGCTCACGCAAATCACATGTTTCTTCGCAAAGACCACAAAGTTACAAGTACCACAAAATAGTTCACAACACTAATAAGTACTCACATAAATAAGTCCACAAACATCCAATATATGGCATAAACGTGTCTCACAACTAAGTTTAGAAGAACATCAGCGAGGCGGGCGGCTGGACTGGTTCGGCGATGGGGTGGGCGATCCATGAGGGTTGTTGGATGCTGCATATTGTCCCTGCATAGAGAAGAGATTACATGTGTTATACCAGATGAATATATATCATGCATGACTAGAATTTTGATACTCATAAAAGTATGGAACTGAGTAGGGTCAGCTGGAGGGAACAACGGAGGTGGTGGAGCAAAACCATGTGCGGCGCCAAGGCTTTGCGTGTACTAGAACATCTCTGCATTCTTCTGCTAATCTGCCAAGTGAGTCAGCCGCTCCGTCTCCCGCTCCGCCCTCATCCTCGCCTCCATCTCATATCGTTCCCTCCTCTCTTCTTCTAGCTATGCCTGTAATATTTCACCCTAATGTTATAATAACTCAAAGAGAAGGTATATAACTCAAGGAATGACGAGTAACAGAAGCACTAACCTAGAGTTATTGTATCCAATGATATGAGTTGTCATGTCTAAGTCATATGGTTGGGCTCTCGCTCATGCTCCTTGCTCGCACCTAAGACAGAGTGGGAATGGACGACAAGTCGATTGCCCCATCGACAATCCAGTACCGCCCATGCCTCTTGCCTCCTCCGACCCTCATGAGGACATCTCCGTCGATGTCCTCAGTCCTCGGATCGTAATTTGGCCCATGGACCTTCTGTGCCATGGCAGTGCACTCACTTAGGTGGATGTAGACGATAGGATTGCTATACGCCTCGGGCCCATCCTCCGGGTTGTAGGTGATGTCGGACGTCGCCTTGCCCTTGTGGGTCATAGCATACACCGAGAATATGGAGCAAGGCTGGCCACCATGTGACGCCGACTTCAAGAAAACCAACAAGATAGATTGAAATAATGCCTAATCGAATGTTTTATACCTAAATAAAAAGAGTGTGTACCCATGCTTCTGCATATTTGTCGAGGCTACGGCTGCCTTGGTGGTGGGAGGGACCTTGCATCATTAGACGTCGTTCCCGGCTAGTGTTGGCGCCTCGTCCCACTCAGGCGAGCAACACCTCTCCACCATCTGCTCCCAGCACTAAGGATGTGCAGTGCACCAATAAGGAATCATCTACAAAAAAACAAGTACACGACATATCAGAAGATAAATTTAAGCAAATTTAATAAGAATATTAAAGTTCTGTATTTACCTGCAAGTACGACTATTGAGTCAACAAAATGGTTCGGGCGTCCTGCTTGGTCACCTTCTCCCCAAGGACGGAGCCGTGGTAAGTGATGATGGCCTGGATTCGCACCTCGTAGTGCATGTCCACGACGAGCTTCTTACATCTCAGGGTAGCCAACACATCTGCCCTGGCCTCGTATCCAGCCTCGCATTTGAAGAAATCCTGCATACAAAGATGATGTATCTATACATTATTTCAAGAATGTGCAACAAATGTGACTATATTTAACAATATAGTGTGAGGAAGACTTACCCACAACTCTTGCTTCACCCGCTCCACCTTGTTGTTGAATTCCATACCGTCCCGATCTACTACATCGGGGGCGACGATGTAGTGGTCAAAGGTATAGGCTATGTCACACCCGGTTTTGAAGGTAAACCGAATGCGAACCATGTACGTGCTAGGATCAGAAATTCATGTACACAACGATTACATAAATGACTCATCATAGCACAATGCTTCGAATAACAATAAAGAATAAGTAATAATATTAAAGACTAGAGTGATTTACATAATATAAATCAAAGTACACAGAATCGAAACGTAGCCAACGTAAATAAACCCACCACAGGCAACTGACTAGGGGAGGTCGCTAGCCTAATCCTCGAACTCGTCGAAGTTCTGGAACTCCTAGAGATCCACCTCAATGCCTTCTTCTTTACCTGATCATAGATTACACCAAAGGCAACCTGGTGTTTTGTGAAAGCAAGGGTGAGTACACATCAACGTACTCAGCAAATGTCTCGTTTGGCTAAGGTGGACTAGCTTTATGTGGGGTTAAGCTCAAGCAGTTGCTTTTTGTTGGTCAGGTATTTATTATTAGTGGAAGCCAAGTTTTAGTAATAGCCAACCCGTGAACCATTTCCTCATCGAGGAACATCATTATCATCATCGAACCAAAACTATAAATAGAACCATTGTATCTCAGATCATCTGTATCTCTAATCAAAGAGGATCCCAAGGCTGCTCATAACCGTAAGCACGACTGATATATCAGTTTCTAATACTCTGCAGAGGTCGCACACTTTACCCATAAGTCATGATTCCCGTTCTGCTCGGAGATCATGACTCTCCATTGATCACTACCAAGGTGACCTAGCAGGGTCTCACTACGTAGCCTTTACAAAGATTTCCTAGAGGTCATAGCCGCCCGTTAGGTTTCTCCAATTTGATAAACACAGCACCTCTCCCCAAAGGAAGGGTGACTAATAAAATCAAATCAAGAACCTCTGCAACCAGCCTCGGCAGAGCAAGTACTATGCTCGGACCCCGTTGACGGCCCTACGGCGAAGCAAACTACTCCTCTGATTCCTCTAATTAATCAGCTAAGGGCGTCTTATTCCACCCTCATGGTTGCACTGTTATCCCGGGTGTCGTTCCCCAAACAGGTCCTTACGGAGAGGTAGTCAGGAAAATGGCCTGAGTCCCCTGAAGTATCACAAGAACATAATCGGGATAACATCATCATATCATAAATATTCACATCAAGTTCATTGATTAAAGTAAAGCAATAGCATGAAGCTAATCCATAGTAACCCAAAAGGTAAACAAGGATAAGTAAATACAGTCTAGTCAATCCTTAGGTTTCAATGATGTAATGCGGGACGATGAATTATAAGTATGTAGAACATAATAGGTCAGAGGACACTTGCCTTCACCAAAACAGATGCTAAGGGTCTTCAACTTTGTAGAACTCGAAGAATCTGAGCACTTGGTCGCCGAAGCTTGACCGTCGATTCCTCGAAGCTCAGGAAACAGATCGCAATCTATTCGCGACGCACAGCGAATACAAACAGGCACAAACAAACAAACATATATATATATATATATGCATAAGAACATTACACCATTTAAATAAAAATATAATAAAATATGCAAAATGAAATAGAGCGCATTACTACGGTCACGCGAGGAAAAAGAAACGCGACAGTCGGAATTACGATCAAGAAGTTATCACGTCTACACTAAACGAGTATTAATCATAACATTTAGTTTGATCTGATTATATTAATCGATATTTATTTAAAATGAAACTAGAGCTATCACACAGTTTTAATTAGCTGACCACACTAACAATTCTTAGTTAAATAAGTAATTTAAATAACATCAGTGACTCTAAGCGGGACGGATTAGCGGAGTGAGATGAAATACATAACGCGTGAAACAGCACGACCGTACGCGACCTAGCGCGCGCAAACAACATGACGACGACGAAACCAACACGACATCATGCAAACGACGCACGGACACGCGTGACATAGGACACTGACGACACACGAAACAGCGCGCGTGACCAGCGCGAACGAGAATGCCACCACGTGTGGAACAGCACATGCGACAGGTGATAAAACTAAATAGGTGACACATTTATACTAAACAAACGTTAAATATATAAAAAGCAGTTAAGTTAATATCTATCATGTTATTATTTATTATAAAAGCTCAAATGGAACACTACACATTTAATCTAGTTAGAATATTAATCAAATAAATATTAGTCGAGCGAACCTTAAATTGATTATCTAAAATATATGACCTGACGAATTAACCTTATTAACATGAGTGTTCATACGCGAAAACAATTTATTATCACGAGCAGACGCCGTGCGACCCACGTGATCGATACGCGAGACATGCGCCAACGTCGCGTGCAAGGCAAGCGACACGTGTAAATGGCACCCGCGACGCACGCACGCGACATGTGACGACACACGATACTGTACAAAACAGCACGTGGACGGCACGCGAAACAACACGCACGACGGTGCGCGACACGCGCGAGTCAACGCGACTACGCACGCGAACATCACGATGACGCGCAAATGATGCTACGCACGAACAATAACAAACAAATAATTAATTAAAAATATTTTAATCTGGTAGTAATCAAGTTAATTAACATTTTTATTTATAAACCACGAGTTAAAACTATAGACTCATTCTAATTAAATTGTTATTTTATTAACTCTCGAACAAACCAATAATTAATTATTTAACTAAAACATGCGACATGACGAGAACGAGCGCCACACATGGAAACAGCGTGCGTGTCACGTGCGAAGGAGCACACGAAAGCACGCACGACCACGTGTGACCATGAGCAAATGACGCGTGACGATGCGCGCGAACAGCACGCGACAATGCGTGCGCCAGGGACGCGGCGCGAACGAACAACGGCGACGCGCAAACAGCGCACGATTGACACGCAAAATAATGCGCGCGACAATGCGCGAACAGCGTGCGAATCAGCACGCTGCAATGCGCGAAACAACGCGACAGCGCGCGAACGCAGTGTGGATAGAACATGCAAGAATCACTAACTAAATGTTGTTTTTATAATAAACACTAAATAGATATTAAATACAATATCTAAGTTGTTAAAATCACATTACCATGTATTTACAATCGCATAATTAAAATCATAAATTCGATTGAGTTGTTAATTTTAATGACCGACAACTAAATAGGAATTTAATTATTTAGCATGAATGATGTGGCGAAACGATTTTATTGAAGCGCGTGAACGACGACGCGCATGGGAGTCACGAATGTTTAACGTTGCTGCGTAGGGGCTATTCGAGGGTGTGACGGGGTTGCTGCTATGCGAGATGCTGATTGCGAGGGCTACTGGCCGCTCCTATCATGGTGAGTGACGGTAGCGAGCGCGACGACATGGCTGAGCCAACCGGAACTCGCAGAGGGCGAGGCAAGGGCACGCGGGCCCAGGGACTGGCTCGGCCACACTGACCTGACCGCGACCGCGCACGGAGAAGACGTTCGGCATCGGTGACGACTCGGCCACGGTGGCCACGACCAATCGGGCTACGGGTGCATGGGGCAGCCGCGCTGGCATGGCTGGGCCACACCCGCGGTCGAGGAGAAAGGGGAGAGGGGCAGCTAGGCCCCAGCCATGGCAAGCGGTCGTCACGCTGAGTGCAATGAGGGGAGAGGAAGAGGGGATGGAGAGAGGAAGGGGAGGGGCTCACCATGGGCGGACGGAGACGAACGGCATGGGCTCGACGCGGCCTTCGGCAGACGGCGGTTTTGGGCGAGGGAGAGAGACGAGAGCGACGGAGTTGGGTAAGAACTGGCGAGAGGTGTGGGCATGGGGAAGAGGGAGAGGTCGAGCGGGGCTAGGCACGATTATGGGCGGCGTGGGGGGGGGTTGACAAGGTTTTCACGACGTGGGGCATCTCAGACGGGAGGGAGAGGTTGGGGAAGGCAAACAGTGGGCGCGGGTGCCACTGACAGGCGGGCCCGGCGGTTGGGTGGCAGCTAGGGCAGGGACAACATGCGACTAGAGTTTGGGGGAGGGGCGCGCTACGTCGGGTGGGCCAGGTGGGCCACGCGCGGCAATGGGCTGGGGGGAAGGGGCTTGCTGGGCCGGCCATGGGGAAAGGAGGGGGAATGGCCTGGTGGGCTGGGCCCCAAGGAAAGGGAGGGGGCTGAAGCTTCCTCTTTCGTCTATTTTTCCTTATTTATTTTGCTATTGGGTAATTAGGTTTTGGTTTATAAACTTCAAAATTCAAATGAGCTTCAAGAATTTTGAATGAGTGCCAAGACACAACAAATGAACATACCAAGGAGACTGCTATTCCGGCATGCTATGCAACAAACAAGGACCCTCTCAGGGTTTTATTTTACTAGGCTTATAGTTATACAAAACAAAATAATTCTCCACTATTTAGGAAAAAGAAAAGAAAATCAAGGAAAAGAGAGGGTAACACCTGAATTTGGTGGATATTAGAAAAGAAATTTTATACCCCCAAATTCAGGGTGTTACAGGCTGGGCCCGTCACTCCGGCGTACTCAACAAGTCTAGGGAGGTGTTCCCTGCACAGAAGACCGAGGATGCCATTGTGGTTGCGGCCATGACCCTCTGCATTCTTCACAACCTTCCAAGACCTATCCAAGTGATTAAGAAAAAGTATTAGTTTCTATTATGAATTTGAACACATAATATGAAAAAGCAGCGACAACTTCTAAAGTTACATGTCTCTCCCCATCGGGTCGAATCAGCGGCCGCCTATCATGAAGTATGGATCGCCGAGGGAGACTCGCGGGACCTCGCAAGTAGACGTTCCTCGAACTTGAGGCGACTGAACCTAAGGCATCCTGCTGAGCGTCGTCATCGTCCTGCTGCGCCGCATCGACCTGTTGCTCCACTTGCTGCTGAGCGTCGTAGTCCTGCTATGCCTCCTCCTCCATCCTACGAGTGCTCCTCCTCCCCCTCCTTATCCTCATCCCACCGCCCACCATCTTTGTCCAACAACCTGCAATTAAGATCAAGCAAATAAGCACAGATAAAAAAGATGTATTTAGAAATAGATGTGAAATAAATAAAATATAGCATTACATCGATTAAAAATAATCTTCATGTGCCCGAGTTAGCCGGATAATAAGTCTCATCATCACTATCAACCATTTCATGAAACATTTTCAATTTTTTATCTCAGTCTCTGCATATGATATTATGACATGTCGACAAGTTTCATGAGTTTTTTTGACTTTGCTTATGTTTTATACAATTTTAAAACAACTGATGGCAAGTTCATGGTCTTGTTCTGTGAGCATGGTGCTCGAAAATTCTGGTCTGCTCTTGAAACAGGCCGTAACTTGTGCTAAATAACATGAATATCATTTTTGCATTCATTGTTTTTCATCTTTCGAGTGACTTGCAGTTCAAATCTAAATTATCCGAAGAAATTCAATTAAATGAACTAAATCTAATAGTTATAGCAAACACTTTTATAATTGTGCCAAAATCGAACACGTAGGTCTACATAGTGTTGGAACACACCACAAAAAGTCTGGTGGGAAAAGGAAAAAAATGAAAATATATTTTGCCGAGTGTCAAGGGAAGACACTCGGCAAAGCATTCTTTGTCGAGTGTTTGCCGGGGGACACTCGACAAAGATTGTTTTATGCCGAGTGTTACTGTCACACCCGGTTTTAGAAGGTAAACCGAATGCGAACCATGTACGTGCCAGGATCAGTTATTCACGTACACAGCAGTTACATAACATGGACATCATCACACAGTGCTCAAAATAGCATTAAAAGGGAAATAATAGTCGATTACATCATACGTCTGAGACGTCCACATAGTCCTTACAATAAATCAAAGTGCGGAAAAGAAACGTAGACAACCGCGGCCTTCACAGGCAGCCGACTGGGGGTTGCCGCTAACCCACACCTAGAACTCGTCGTAGTCTTGGAACTCCTAGAAGTCTCCTTCCACAGCTTCATCTTCTCACGAGCAGTGGTTGTAATGCTGACAACCTGGGGGGGGTTGGTGTGTAGAGCAAGAGTGAGTACACATCAACATACTCAGCAAGTATCCTGTTTGGCTGTAGTGGACTAGCTTTATGTGGGGGTAAGTCAAGCAGTTGCTTTTAGTTGGTCAGATTATTATTTACTAATAGAAAGCCAGGTTTTAGCTTTAACCCAAGTTATTAGCCTGATGTACCCTTTCCAAACGGAAAGAATACCACTTACCAGCACCATAGTCATAACCAAAACCATCGATCTCATAGCCACCTGTACCAAAGTATCTCTGATCAAGTACCACTAATCACTGGAGCTCCCTTGGCCGCTCATAACCGCGAGCACGGCTGATATATCAGTTTTCAAACACTTTGCAGAGGTTGTGCACTTTACCCACAAGCCGTGATTCCCTCTTGCCTCGGGCCGATCAAACCCTTAAACACTACCAAGGTGAATAGGCAGGGTCTCACTACGTAGCCTTTACAAAGATTTCCCCGGGGCTGTAGCCGCCCGTTAGGTTTCCTAAATGTACCGCACTCCTCCCCAAGGTACAAATCAACCTTGGCAGAGCGAGCCGCATACACCGAGCCCCATTGACGGCACAACGGCTAAGCGAACTACACCCCGGTTCCTCTAATTATTCAGCTAAGGGCGTCCCACTCCACCCTCATGGTTGCACTGTTTTCCCGGGCGGTCATCCATAGAACAGGTCCTTACGGAGAGGCCCTCGAGAAACCGCTCGAGCCCCCTTGAAGACCACAAGTACAACATCATAATAAGAGAAGGGAAAACAGCGTATCATATATAATCTCATCATGTTCATTGATTAGAGTTTGAGCAATAGCATGAAGCTAAACAATAATAATCCGACCCAAATAGGTAAACAAGGACATGGATAACAAAAGCTAGTCAATCCTTAAGTATAAATGTGTATTGCGGGAGGTGAATTAAAGAATGATTAGGATAGAGATAGGTCAAGGGACACTTGCCTCCACCAACCGACTGCTGCTCAGGGGCTTCTCCTGCGAGTTCTTCAGGTTCTCCGACCGGATCGTCCTCTATGCGAGCGCAAACACACATATATCCACACATTTAATACAAAAGAACAGTACACCATACAATAGAATGCAGTAAGTAAACAGACGTTCCACGCGGGCTCGCGAGTACGGTTAAGAGAGAAAGAGGAAAAGACAGTCGAGAAACGATCACGTTACATGATTATAAATTAACCACTCGCCTAAGGGAAGGAAATTTAATGTAGACACTATGTTTAGCGTAAAGTAAAGTCATGTTTCATGTCTAATCATTATAAGCAGGTGGAGTTAAATAAAAAGGATGGTTGCGCGGCGAGACGCGCGACATAGCACTCTAAAACAAATTAAGAAGTTAACGACTCGTCGCGCGACCGAGCACGCAACGAGACACTTCGCCTTAGTTATGAGGAGACGTTAAGTGTCGCGCGACGAAACGCACGACGGCATACGTCGACTAAACTGAGTCCAAAGTGGAACGTCGCGTGAATACACACGCGGTGTTACACCTTAAACAACCTGAAATTAAAATGGATCGTCGCGCGACGAAGCGCACGACGCAACACACAGATAGAATCTGAAATTAGACAAATCCGTCGCGCGGCGAAGTGCGCGACGCAGCACGCTAATAAACAAATAATCACCGCGAGCGCGAGCGAGCGGGGACACGGTCGGGCGAGGCCGGGACGGGGGCGGGGCGACCGGGCCGGGGCCGGGGCGGTTGAACCGGCCAGGGGGGGCGGTTGAACCGGCCAGGGGCAGCCGAGCTCGCCGGGAGGCGGGCGGCCGAGCCGGGGGCGGGCGCGCGCGGGCGAGCGGGGCTCGCCGCGCCGCGGGAGGGCGCCGGGCCACCACGGCCGGCCGAGCCGAGGGGCAGGGGGCGGGGCCGCGCCGCCGCAAGGGGAGGTCGGGCGGGGGCCGAGCGCCGCCGGGGAGGCCGGGGCGGGGCCGAGCGCCGCCGGGGAGGGAGGCCGGGCGGGGGGCCGAGCGGGGGGGGGGGGGGGCGAGCGCCGCCGGGGAGGGAGGGGGAGGGGCGGGCAGGGGCGCCGCCGTGGGCCGGGGTGGGGGGCCGCGCCGCCGCGCCGAGGAGGCCGAGCGGGGGGGACGAGCGCCGCCGGGGAGGCTGGGGCGGGGCCGAGCGCCGCCGGGGAGGGAGGGGGAGGGGCGGGCAGGGGCGCCGCCGCGGGCCGGGGTGGGGGGCCGCGCCGCCGCGCCGAGGAGGCCGAGCGGGGGCCGCGCCGCCGCGCGCAAGGGGAAGGGCGGGGGCGCACGCGGGCAGGGGGAGAGGGAGGGCGCGCGCGGAGGGAAGAAGAGGAGGGAGAGGGAGAGGGAGAAGGGAAGGGGAGGGGAGGGGAGCTCACCTCGGGGGTCCAAAATCTGGTGATCGTCGTCTCCAAATCCTAGGGCACCACGGGGAGAGAGAGGTGGAAGAGGGAGAGGAGAGGTTGTTGCGCGGGAGATCCAAATGAGAGAGAGAGAGAAGGGGGCGCATGGGGGGTTTGGGTGCCAGGGGCGCGCAGGGCCGGGCCGGACTGGGCCGGGCAGGGCTGGGCTGGGCTGGGCTAGGCTGGGCCAGGCCACTTCGCGGATCGAAAACCCACGACGAGCGCGGACCACTAAATGGAATTAAATCGCGAATCGAAATCCGGAAAGGAACGAGACGAACACTCAACATCAGACAAAGAAATGTGCTTCGGCATGATGCAACACCCATGACACTTAGGTTTTGGTTTATACATGACACGGACACCTGTCGCTATATTGGTTTGAAATTGGGAAGGAGGAGCGAAACAAGAAAGAGAAAAGAGAGTAACGCCCGAATTTGGTGAGAGAAAAGAAGAAAAAATTCTACCCCCAAATTCAGGGCGTTACAGTTACGCCTGGCGCTCGACGAAGTTAACAGACGTCGGCTATAGACGACTACTGACGGCCCTTTGACGAGCGTCACGTTATGCAAAGAGTTTGACACTCGGTAAAGGTCGCTTTGTCGAGTGTCCTTCTATAACGAATGTCTCACTCTCGATAAACGTGGTCGTTGTCGATAGTCTTATTTTGGCGAGAGTGGCACTAGGAAAAGGGGGCTTTGCCGAGTGCCCGACAAAATGCACTCGGCAAAGCGTCGAACACTTGGCAAAGAGCCGGATTTCGGTAGTGGTCGACGACACGTCAGAGTACCTAATTAACATTGTTGAGGCAATCTCTACTATTTAAAGCACCAATTTTAATTGTCGTCCCACATGTGCACCAGTTTTAACCTTGGTTGTTGGATCCACATTTACATCCACATAAACAACAAAACACACATACTTTTTTGTTTTATTAAAACAAAACTTACTCATGTAATATATGGAAACCATAGCCATGCACGGGTACCTGACTAGTAACTAATAAGACATCAGATTGAACAAAAGATACATATACACACTATCGGATTCGCGTTCTGATGCGTCAAGATGCCCGATCTTCACGACATAGGATCAATCTTCAGATAACTAGCTTCGAAGGAGCCAAGATAACTTGCTACAAGTAGCGATAACTAGTGCAACCTGACAAATAAAACTCGAAGCCAACCACCGTCTTTAACCGGCAGCCTGAATCGAGGATTCGCCCAACCACACGCTCAAAGAACCAACCAACACAGCCTAAAATCAATTGAGGAGACCTCGAAGGGAGTAGGAGCACCAATTGGGAGCGGATGAAGCTGCCGCTTCTGCAATCCCGTGAAGGAATTCACAAGAGCAAAGGGGTAGAGATCACTCTCAATATTTGTTAGCACACAGCTGAACAAAAGGGTTCTGTTTTAGATTATCATAAGCTGCCTTACATCATAGACATAGGGGGGTATTTATGCTAGTAACAACCAGCCTTAGAGAGGTATAAACACGAAACAAAAGTATTTTCACGTGCTGATGTGAAGGAGCCTCTTCGCGAGATCTGCAGAGCTGAATCCCGTGTGGCTGTTTGACTTCTGCGCAGCCTTCAGTATTTTCACAATAACTTTTCCTAGGAATCTCCAAATGACGTGGGACTGGTTGTGTTGGAAAGATAACTTGATAAGATTTCTCACCATATATAGCATGCTTAATGAAACTTCGTAGAATGATGCAGTTTAATACGAAAACATGGTCATCAAGCTGACTGTTGACCTTCTGACCAGTCGGCACCAAAGTAAGTCGGCTGCCTTTCTGGTAGATTTGATTAAGTCGGCTTTAGAAGCATTCGAAACTAGACTTAAAGAGCTTTCCAAAAAGTACTTATGGGCCTTTATAGCTTTTGGGAATCAAAAGATATGACTGTTTCTTCGGGACGGTTCTATTGTGCTGGACTGACTCGGACATAGCTCTTCTTGCTGACTCGTCCTTGATATGTTTTGTCCTTCCTCTTTGGTGAACCTAAGTAATATCAACATACATGACTTAGGTAGCATAAAGTTCTCATTAGTGTTTAATTAAAATTCATAAAGTAGTGCGTGCACCTCTTGTTGTAGCTTCTTAGCTCGGCTACGTGTAATTGGTCCATCAAAGGCTTAGTTTGGTGATGATGTTGGTTGTACTTGAATTGATGTAGTGTGACTTGGGGTTGTAATGTGTTGCTTAATGGCGTGGTCGTATCGTCCTCCCCCCTTGAAAAGGAGTC
Organism: Zea luxurians; assembly: GCA_029449295.1. Lineage (NCBI taxonomy): Eukaryota > Viridiplantae > Streptophyta > Magnoliopsida > Poales > Poaceae > Zea > Zea luxurians. Next base: position 19,572,881 of record JAOPSE010000019.1, on the reverse strand, counting down.
GTCCTCGACTCTGAAGTGTCTTCACTTGTATATGTTAAGAGGTCAACAACATTGAACATGTTGCTCACGCTATAGCTTGGTGGAAGATCTATCTTGTATGCATTATCATTGTTCTTGGCAAGAACACGAAATGGACCATCCCCTCGTGGCATCAATTTGGATTTGCGCTGAACAGGAAAACGTTCCTTGCGCAAGTGAATCCAAACCAAGTCCCCTGGTTCAAATAACACTTTCTTCCTGTGCTTGTTCATGCTTGCAGCCTTGCGCACTGCTTTGAGCTCAATTGCCTCCTTGGTCTTCTCATGTATCTTTTTTATGTATGCAACACGCTTGGAAGCTTCCATATTAGTTCTTTCCTGCAATGGAAGGGGCAACAAATCTATCGGAGCAATAGGTTTGAACCCATATACAATTTCGAAGGGGCATAAATTAGTTGTAGAATGTACTGCCCTGTTATAAGCAAACTCCACGTGTGGCAAACATTCCTCCCAATCCTTCAAGTTCTTCTTTACCATTGTATGCAGCAGCATTGACAATGTACGATTCACCACTTCAGTTTGTCCAAAATGACCTGTTAGACCTCCTCCATGTGACTCATTCGTTGGAGCTGACCAATCCTTAATGGCTTTCACCTTGGATTCATCCACCTCTATTCTTTTTGCTGAAACGATAAAGCCAAGAAACACAACATGGTCTGTGCAAAAATTGCACTTCTCAAGATTAGCAAATAATTTCTCCTTTCTTAGCTCATCTAAAACTTGTCGAATGTGTTTCACATGTTCATCAAAAGACTTGCTATAAATTAGAATATCATCGAAGTAGACAACAACAAATTTTCCAATGAAAGTTCTTAAGACATGGTTCATTAATCTCATAAAGGTACTAGGAGCATTAGTTAACCCAAAGGGCATCACTAACCATTCATACAACCCAAATTTTGTTTTAAATGCAGTCTTCCATTCATCTCCAGTTTTCATTCTTATTTGATGGTATCCACTTCTCAAATCAATTTTAGTAAAAATTGTGAAACCACTTAATTCATCAAGCATATCAACTAGCCGTGGAATAGGATGGCGATAGCGAACGGTAATATTATTTATAGCTCTACAATCAACACACATCCTCCAAGATCCATCTTTCTTAGGTACTAAAATCACAGGAACAGCACAAGGGCTTAAGCTTTCACGAACAAAACCTTTATCAAGAAGTTCTTGCACTTGCCTTTGTATTTTCTTAGTTTCTTCAGGATTGGTTCGATATGGTGGTGTAATACCCAACTTGTAATTTGTGGAGGATATCCTAAAAGAAGAAATGGCATTCCTTTGTATATATGTGTGTTGTCCATGTTTATCGTTTCATGAGAACATCACATGAAAACAAATAAATACAAAATATATGCCACTAAAATTATGCATCATGCTGGATTTTATTTTGTGTGCATATTGTGACCATATAAAAATAATAATGTGAAAATAAATATATTAAGGTCACAAAGTGGAATATAAAATATAAAAGAAAATTCTATAATCTAGAAGTGGAAAAAGAAAAGAAAAGGTGTATACAAAATTATAAATAAAGGTAAGAATATTATGTGCAACATGATTCTCTTAAATTGAGGAGGATTTACCACAGAGCAAAATTGAATTTTGAACTTTGAATTTCAAACTCAAAGAAAAAGAAAAGTAGAAAATATAACTTAAAAGAAAAAGGAAAGGAGACCTTACCTGGGCCCTAACTTCATTTCGGCCCACTCTTCCTTTTCCTCAGATGCGCGTGCGGCCCATCATACCTCTGCTCCACTGGCAGCCTATTTTATTCCCTGCGCGATGTGTATCTGGCAGACCGGGCCCGCTTCTCATTCACACGTCGCTTACTGTCACCTACACGTGGGACCGAGATGTCGGACCGCGGGCCAATGGCTTCACCGAGCTCCACGCGGGCGCGAGCAACCATCCGCCCTGGCGTGCGGGCCCACGCGTCCGCCACTCATTTCCCTGATTCGCGCATGCATTGACTGGATGGGCAGTTGTGCAGAGTCGTTCTCTCCCCCGCGGCTGTCGCTCCACGGCTGCGCACTCGCCGGGTTGTTACAACTACCGCTCCGCTCTTCTCTCTAGCCCCGACCGGCTCGTTCCAGGCTACAAAAGGAACTGTGCCCCTCCTTCCTTCTTTGGTTTGCAACAGCTAGGACGCGCTGTAGATCACCGCCGGCGAGAACTAGAGACCGGGAGGAGAGAGATTGCGTGCTTGAGGATGACGCCGTCACCGCACTCCCCCCTCGCTCGGGTTCGGCTTGTCGCCGATTTGAGTCTTCGGGGCACGGCAAACCATCTACGGCGGTCAGCGCAGTGCACCATCTTCGGTGAGTCGCCCGCCCTTCGCCCTATACTTGCTTGCAGCTGGTACTTGGGAGCGGGCGATGATAGCAGGGTGGGGAGTAGACCTGGGGTCGGAGAACGGGCTGGGGTACCTCTGTTGGGTCCTGGGTGAGCGTCGGATGGCCAGTATCTGGCGGGAGAAGTAGGGTAGCGGTCGGCTGTGCGCTTGGTGTCGCGCCCGGGGAAGAAGAAGGTGGTCTGGCCGTTGGATCACTGGTAGATGGTCAGGATTAAAACGTGTCCAATGGTGATCCAGGTCGTAGGATGAGCGATCGGTGGTCAAGAGTAGATCGTGTCCTTATAAAGCTCTGATCGTAGGATGTTGATCCAACGATGGCGATTAGAGCAGGGAATACCTTTTCGGGTGTGCAGATTTGGGCAGTTGGATGTCGATCGGAGGGCTCAGGGTGGATCTCGGGTATTTAAAATATGAGCCGTAGATCTACCATCGGGTGGCTGTTAATGAATACCGGTTCAATTTAGACAACTTCTAATCTGCGCCACAGGTATAGGATCGGACGGCTCTAGTTACCCGATACCCCCTTCGGCCTGCAAATCTTTCTAAAGAGCCCCCGAAGTATTTAGATATCAACCCGCGGTCCGTGGTATAGAATTCTGAGTCTTAGAACCTTTTGCGCTGTGGACCCTATGTTTCTGTTTATTTAGCGCGCAGTCCAGATAACAAATAAAATCATAGAAATTCATTCTAAATTCATTTTAATACAAAAATAATGGTAGAAACTTGTATAAATCATAGAAAATTCATATTAAATCCTTTTTAGTCCATTCCAGTTCCTATAATTTTGTAATTTTATTGTTCATCATCTAGTACCACTGTTTTGATATGAAAACCATATTAAAATGTATATCTTAATCAATATTGTATCAAATACATAAAACCTTAGAAAATTCATAACTTGAAATCTATAACTCGAAATTTAATGATTCCAATTCTTGTGATCTCATTTTAATATATAGATTTTTACTGTATATTTTATTTGCATGTTTGATGTGATGTTAATTTATGCTATACTATGTATGTATTGTGTTGATGCGAGTAGACGAGCAAGCTACTATGGAATCTGAGGTTCAACAAGTAGAAGTAGCTGAGCAGGAGCTCATTGAAGGCAAGTTGTGCCCTTGATCACTTACTTTTTCCCAGCCATGTTCTTATTAATTTTAATGATCTGCATAGGTTAATTTTGATGGGATCCTTTAGGTTACCCCAGTTTTGGTTATCTTTATACCTTGTTCACCCCTGAAATATTTTTGGGTAGTATCTGCTATTGCTTTATGTGGATTTGGGTATGGAGATACACTATTCATAATTATTCTGTTATTATCTTGTTATTATTACTGTTCATGTTAAGATCATTAAATTAATGGGAACATGGAGCGACCACCCGGGAAAACAGTGCTACCACAAGGGTTTAGTGGGACGCCCTTGGCTGATTAACTAGGAAAGCTAATGGAGGTCTTCCTTACCCGAAAGGGGCAAGGGCAGTAGGGGAGTGGTCAGTGTAGGGAGGTCCTTGGTTGATTTTGCTGCGATGGCGGTCAGGCAAGAACCCTGCACTGGAGCTTCCTATAAACTGTAGCGGGATTTCTGAAGCTAGTGGAACTTTGTAAAGGCCTCGTAGTGTTACCCTGCCTTGCCTCCTCGGTAGAGGTGTATGGGATTGGTCGTCTCTTGGCAGATGGGTAACATGACTTGTGGGTAAAGATGTGCAACCTCTGCAGAGTGTAAAACTGGTATACTAGCCCTGCTCACGGTCATGAGCGGCTCGGACCCTCACATGATTAATTTATGGAACTTAAATTTAATTTGACATTTGCATCGCATTTGGGATTATTTTACTATTACTGTTCTTTATTATTATTAAGGTTTGGTATTTACTTACACCTAGTAATTGCTAATAAAAGTTTGACCAACTTATAAAAGCAATGCTCAGCCTCAGCCTTTATTTCATTGATCAGCCTTACACTTCATGAACTCCCACCTTTGGTGAGTTCATGCCACATTATTCCCCACGACTTGTTGAGCTATGAACGTATGTGAGCTCACCCTTGCTGTCTCACACCCCCCCCCCACAGGAGAAGAACAGGCGGTCGAAGAGGAGTCGCCTAACACTAAGGCATTCAACTTGATCTAGGTGACGTTTCTCAGTCGACATTGGCGCCGACGATCCTTAGTTCGTTTTATATTTATTCTTTTATTTTGTAATAAGTCTTCCGCTATGTAATAAGTACTCTGATGTTATTATGACATTTATCTCTATACACTCTGTTATTATATATGTTGTCTTCTTGGCGCATGTATGAGATGCACCCGGCTTTGTCCCTTAAAACCGGGTGTGACAGGTGGACGGTTAGGAAGTGCAGCCCCTGGAATAAGATCGATTTGATGCTCAATCCCTCGAATTGGAGGTAGTCTAGCCGGTGTTTCTTGTGGAAACACGTCTTCAAAGTCCTGCAAAAGATCAGCCACAACACTAGGAAGAGATGTTATGTCGTTAGGAGAAATCAAAACATCTTTGTTCACAAGTACGAAGAGCACTTGATATGGGTTGTTCCTCACTTCTCTCAGCTCAGATTTTGTGGCTAGCATAAATAGATGTTCTCCCTCTTCCTTCTTTTTATCTCTTGAATTTGGCTTGTAGAACTCGCTCACCGAATTGTGGATGGCACTCAATTTCTTTTGCTCTTCTCCTCCTCTACTTGCTGTACTAATTTCAGTTTTCTTTTGTAAATGTTCAGCCATGATTTGTTGAGGGGTCATAGGCTTGAGTACAAACTTCCTCCTTTTCAGATCTAGCGTGCACTGATTTGTTCTTCCACAATGCTGAGAATATGGGTCATATTGCCAAGGTCTTCCTAGTAGCATGTGACAAATAGACATGGGTGCAACATCGCACTCCATCGTGTCAACATACTCTCCAATCTTGAACGGAACTTTCACCTTATAACCAATCTTGATATCTCCCGATTCATTCAACCATTGGACATGATATGGATGAGGGTTTCGCTGCAACTTCAAACCAAGCTTTTCAACCATCTCACGACTTGCAAGATTATGGCAGCTCCCTCCATCAATGATCACCTTTACTACTTTGTCTTGCACTCTGGCTCGCGTTTGAAAAAGATTATGTCGTTGTCCAATTTTAGCTTCTTTCATTTGAACACTCAAGATTTGTGTAACCATAAGAGTAGTACCATGCTCAAATTCACATCCCGTATGTTCCTTAGATTTATCAATGTCATCTTCATTTCCTGCTTCAGCTTCCTCTTCACTAGCTGATGTATATTCTCCATCATCTGTCACAAGGATCACATGATTATTTGGACACTCCTTTATGATATGACCACAACCTCCACACTTGAAGCACTGAATACCACTACTCTTGGCTGTTGAACCCACTGATGTTGAAGTGGATGTTGCTGGTTTATAACTCATGTTTGGAGCAGCACCGTTCTTGCCACTAGAATTGCCTTGAATAATGGATCGCAAGCCCCCAGTTGAACCTTTTGTCGCTGAGGATGCAGCAGTAAACCTTGAGATTGATTTGCTTCCTCCAGTCATGGTTTGTGCACCATATGGCAAGGGCTTGCTGCTCTTAGCATCTTGTTGCAGCTGGCGTTCAGCTTTGGTGGCTTGATGTACCAAATCAATAAGACATTGGTACGGTTGAAACTCAACAATGCGCTGAATGCTGTGGTGTAACCCAGCCATGAAACATGCAATGGTTTGCTCTTCGTCTTCATACATGTTGGCTCTAATCATGGCCTTCTCCATCTCCTTATAATACTCCTCAACAGAGAAACTTCCTTGCCTTAAATTCTGCAATTTATCAAAAAGATCACGTCGATAATGCTTCGGCACAAAATGAATTCTCATTTCTCGCTTCATCTCTTACCAAGTAATAATAGGGTCCTCCCCATCTTCTTCACGATCACGAAGCAGTTGCTCCCACCAAATCAAAGCATATCCTTCAAACTCAAGAGATGCCATTGCAAGTTTCTTCTCCTCTGAATAATTATGTAGGCGGAAGATTTTCTCCACCTTCAATTCCCATGTGAAATAATCTTTAGGATCAGATCTACCATCAAATTTTGGCATGGTAAACTTAAGTTTCCCAAATCTCTCTTCTTGGTTGATGCCTCTATGATGACGACGACCATAGTGATGTTGGGACTGATCAGCATCCCCAAATTCAGATTCTTCATTGTCATCATTTCTTTGATTCTGTCCTCTTCCTCTACCACGCGCAACACCTTGATTCCTCCTCCCATGTTCACTTGCTCTTCTAGAATAATTTCCTTCACCTCTTTCCCCGTCTTCATCATGGGTTCTTGCACCATCAGGGAGTCGATGACGACCTCTGATTTCAGCCATAAATGTCTGAAGATCTTGTGCCAACCGATCTTGCTTGTCTTCTATGCTTTGTTTAAGCTCATTGAATTGTATCAAGGTGACACATTCTTCAATCTCAGTGTTGGGATCCATCTTCCTGCGAAATTAGTGGCAACAAGGCAACAAATATAGTTGGAATATGAAGCTATATAGAATCTCACAACCACACCACTCTTACCAACCAAAGCTCTTATGAGGTCCCTGCGGGTTGCAAGAAAAATGTGTGGTGGTAACAAGAAAGTGATGGTTAAGCGAATACAAGACCAGAGTACCGATTACGATGGCTTATTTGTGGAGCTTGGTGGGGAATAGTAAACAAGGAATGCAATCTAAATCCTAGTTGTTGTAAAGTTAAATAACAATCCAACTAGAAGTTCGCTGTGACGGAACCTCCCAAGTAATCAGGCCCACCTACAGTTGTCCTTGTCCAACAGACATCAGACACCCTGTAGATGTTCCTAAGTTACTTGACAAGCTCGGTATCTTTCCCGACCTTACCAGGAACGTTTCACCCGTCTTGCAGACATTACAGATCATCGGAGATAAAGATATGCGGAAGCGAATTACATAAACTTACATTTATTTCCAAAAGTAAGCTCGAGTTAATTTATTACAGACCAGTCTAAAAGCGAGTGCATAGAAGTATTAATTATACAAACCAGGGAGACACAAACTTCTCCCGAAAGACCATAAACAAAAGACTCTAGATGGAGGACCGAGTCCTCCCGCACTTCAGTCTTGTTTTTCATCCTTGGGAACCACCTTAGCACAGAAGCAGCAAAAGTCTGCTACTTCCCCACCTAAAAACAACAAAGGGATAAACCCTGAGTATGGAATTACTCAGCAAGTCTTACCCGACTAAGGAAAAGACTCTCAAGGGTATGCTGGTTATATGGGAGTCAAGGTAAGGCTTCTCAGTAATCAAAGACTCTGTTTTGCAGAAATGCTTACTAAAATGGATCCTTAAAAATCCAATTTTATTTGTCAAGTTAGGTAAAATTACCTGCACTAGAGTTCTTTCTACCCTAGTTCAATCACTGGTCCTGCACTAGCCAATTTCTTTAACAAAAACCCATCATCTTTAGTGGAAAGCTACGTGTAAGTCAGTGGCCAAGTCTCCATAACCGCGGAGGTACGGCGATCCGAATCGATTATACTCAGCTGAGGATCTCCAATCACACGACATATGTAGCACTTAACCCTTGCATATGTCAACCCGCCACCGGGGTTCTTAAGACCGGATCAGGTTCACGCAAACCGAGAGCACAGATACACCACCGTCCAGCCTCTTGCCATGGAGGGTACACGCTACTCTCGCCACCGCTCCACTCCCATTTCGTGTTATCTTATTCCAGCCTTAGTCTGCCCGAGGCAAGGCTTACCCATGACGAGGCATGTGACCAGCTAAAGGGTACTCGGTCAGCAGGCTTACATCGAGACGGCCCTTAATCGACTCAGACGGAGACACTACACCGAGACTCTCTTTCTCGTGCAAGTCACCCGCCCGGTCTCAGCTTAATTATTTCAAAACCCAAAGTCTGGTACCTGGCAGAGGTACATCTTTTCCGGATGTTGAATCCATCAAGGCCTTTGACAGATTCACCATCAAGTTTTATTTTTGAAAACATCCCTCCCACTTTGCCAAACATCTTTTGTAAAACAAATCCTTTTGTTTTTCTAAAGCAATACTAAGCATAGTAAAACCTTTTTGTAAAAAACAGGATTTCAAGGAGGGTAATCAAGATCAAGGAAGGTAATGCAGGAATTGTTTAATCAATCAACTCCTATCACCTAATGCAGCAAGCAAGTGAGAAAGATTTTAAAAACATCAAGGGAGGTGGCAAATGCACCGGGGCTTGCCTTTGTTATCAGAGGTGTCTTGCTCGGATCCACAGATATCAAAATAAAAGCAGTTATCCGCTTGAGGATCAGAGGTGGGTGGTATCCCTTCTTCAGAAATCTCTTCTTCTTCTTCGTGCTCTAATATAACCATATACATGCATAAGAATGGATGTCATGGAATGCTCATGAGGATGCAAAGATAGCATAAACTTGTTATTTATGTCTTGAGTACAACTTTCCTTTACGGTACTCCGAGAACCTAGGGTTTCCGGAGTCAGTAAAGGAGTTCATGGAGTAGGGGGGGTGGTTTTGGGTTTAGTGATCAAACAAGGCCCAAATCAGACCAAACTCTACCCATGGCTTCTAAATAATGTGAAAAGCTCACATAAAAAGTTTGGGGAATTTTGGACTTATTATTTATTTTCTAAAAATCCAGAACCATTGGTGTAGGCTGTTTTAAATATCCTAAAATTCCATATTCAAACTAAAAATCATAAAACTATTTTTATTAAATACTATGGAAAATAACAAGCCTAGGAAAATTGGTCTCATATTTTTAGGATTTTCCTACCATTTTCTATAGTTTTTCAAAGTCCTGCTGAAAAGAGAAAAAAAAATAGCAACAGTACTGGGCCGATTCAGGTCCAGCCGGCCCAAGCCCGAGCGGATTCACGCGCGCGCCCGCGCCCGCGAGGCGACTTTGCGCAGAGGCCCTCGGGTTTTTAGTTAACTGGAAATGAGTTCTTTTACTATTTCACAGAGTCGCTGACAGTTCACGAAAAGGTCCCTGGGTTCTTGTCAATTCACAACACGAGGTCCTCGACGGTGCTCAGCGCGGCCGCGCTCCGGCGAGCAAGCAGACCGGCCGATTGGGGCAGCGGCTGAGCTCTCCGAGCGGTGGACATGGAATTGGGGTTAGCCTAACTACTTCCCCTAACTTAATTGCGCTATTAGTGGATCATGGAGCTCCGGCCACGGTGACCGTAAGCACAACGGCAACATGAGCGTGTTCCCGGCGATAGGCGCCGGTCTAGTTCAATTAAAGGGCTCGGCAAGCATCACGGAGACATGAGCATGTTCAAACGAAGGCGCAGAGGGCAGGAACTGACCTGTGGAGGGCTGGCGACGGTAAGCTCGATTCCACGGCGGCGGAAAACAGATTTGGGGGCAACGAGAAATTCAAGCGCGTGAGTGGATGATTGTGGTCGATTAGCGGTGGCTGGATGCGCAAGGATATGGTGAAGCTCACGGCGGGGTCAATTTATAGAGCCCCGAAGCGGTGGCGCTTAATTTGATCGCGAGGTGTCGACGGCCGGAGAGGAGGAAGAAACACGGGCTTCGCGAGTACGTGGCCAACGACGTGGCGGTAACTCCGGCGAGCCACGGAGGGTTTAGAGGAGGTCACGACGACACGGTGAAAGTGTAGAGCCACGTGGCACCCGGCCGAAAGGCGGCGGTCGACGACGAGTTCTTACCGCGGGCGGTGAGCCAGGGGGGGGAAAACGTGCCGTGGCCGAGCGGGTGACGTCCAGCTCACCGGCGTTGAGGACACGTATCGACAGCGCTTATCCAAAGACCACCGAGCACGAATCGTGACGGACGACGATCGACGGTGACGGCTACCGGCGGTGAGGACGAAGGGATTCTTCTTCAGTTAAACCGGTCACTGTACCATGGTCGTGCGTTTATCAGACTTCTGACCGAGCAACTTTAGAGTCCGTTTTCTCCAGATTTCATGTGACAACAGGTCCAAGTTTCTGCACCAAAGTTGTAGTGCTACATACCAGCTACAACTCAACTGTAGGACTTGATCACATTTGAGCACTGGAGCATGCTTGAATCTGAGGTAGAAGTTGATGTCAGTTCACTGCTAAACAGAATTTCAGTTTAAAACAACCTGACAGTCGAACTTTGATGGGGTTTTTCTCTAAATTTCTCATAACAACTAATCTCACACTCTTTAGCAAAGTTGTTCCCCTATGATTAGGCTTCAACTTTGATGTGGTGACCTAGGGCAAAAACCCTATACTTTGTAAATTACAAAGCCCCAAAGTTGAGCCCATTCACTGCTTTTCAGACTTAGCACAAAACTCAAATGAGGTCCATTTTGCATTTAAGTCCAAAACTTAGGGTTTGGCTTTCAAGTCCACACATTTGTGATCCAATTGACTTGAAACACTTATTTGACTTGGTTTTTGCACTTTAGCCCAAAAGTGGACAAGTTTTGCACTTAGGTCCCTAGGGTTTGGTTTTAGGGTTTTCCAGGGTTCCAATTAGGGTTTTTGGTATTCCAGGGGTATAAATGTGATTCAACTTTATTGTTGGAGATATTTTATGACTTTTACCCTAAAGTCTTTAGGTTTTCTTAACTTGGGTTAAGCTTTACCCCTCTAACCACTATTTAGGGTTAAGTCCTTAAACCAGGGTCCTATTTGTAAAACAGTAAAACAATACAACTTGTTTGAAATTTTTGCCTAGTGAATGCACTCTAGGTGTATCAAACATATGCAATGCCAATGCGTATGATGTCATGCTCAAGTTTTAGTTATAGTAACACCAGGGGTGTTACATCCTTCCCCCCATAAAAGAATCTCGTCCCGAGATTTAAAGTCCTAGGGTGAGTAATGGAAAAGGAAATGTGTCACATTTTTATTTCCTTATTTTTGGTACAAGGCAGGGGTGGTGTGGGGGTTCATTCCTTTATTACGCAGTTATACAAACTTTATAACTTACAAGAGGCTAGAAAGCCTGGGAAATTCTTATCTAAGAAATCTTGGGTTTCCCATGTAGCCTCATCTTCCGAATGCTGGTTCCACTATATTTTATAAAACTTGAGAGTCTTTCTCCGGGTAACCCTATCCTTTTGATCCAGAACTCGAATAGGATGTTCCGAGTACGTTAAGTCCGGTTCCAGGACAACATCTGTCACTTCAACGGTTCGATCGGGGACCCGAAGACACTTCTTCAATTGTGACACGTGGAACACATTATGCACAGCAGACAATGTTTCGGGGAGCTGGAGTTGATACGCCACTGGCCCATATCTTTGAAGAATAGGGAATGGACCAATGTACCTGGGTGCAAGTTTTCCTTTAATCCCAAAACGCGATACACCTTTCATTGGTGAAACCTTTAAGTAGACGTAGTCTCCTTCCAAGAAGTATAAGGGCATTCGCCGTTTGTCTGCATAACTCTTCTGACGAGCCTGTGCCTTCTTCATATTATGAATAATTTTCTGAACCTTATCTTTGGCCTCTTTCACCATATCAGGCCTAAAGAACCATCTTTCACCAGGTTCAGACCAAATTAGCGGAGTTCGACACCGACGTCCGTATAGAGCTTCAAAAGGTGCCATTTGGATACTTTCCTGATAACTGTTATTATATGAAAACTCCGCCAAAGGTAAACATTCATCCCATTTCTGTGAGAAATCCAGGATACATGCCCGCAGCATATCTTCCAGTATTTGGTTCACTCTCTCAGTCTGCCCACTGGTTTGAGGATGATAGGCCGAACTGTGGAGTAACTTAGTACCCAAAGATTTGTGAAGTGCTTCCCAAAACTTGGCTACAAATTGAGGTCCACGATCCGACACTATGGTCTTTGGAACACCATGCAGACTAAGAATACGATCAATGTACAATTGGGCGTAGACAGTAACCGGGGAAGTTGTCTTGACCGGTAGAAAGTGAGCAATCTTTGTAAGCCGATCAATTATAACCCAAATAGAGTCATACCCTTTTATCGTCCTGGGCAGTCCCACAATAAAGTCCATACTGATATCTTCCCATTTCCATGTTGGGATTGGTAAAGGCTGTAATGGACCAGCAGTTTTCATGTGTATGGCCTTGACACGTCTGCAAGTGTCACACTTAGCCACATAGCGTGTAATTTCAATCTTCATCTTGGTCCACCAGTAATGTTGCTTTAAATCTTGGTACATCTTAGTGCTTCCCGGATGAATAGAATAGCGACTAAGATGCGCTTCATCTAAAATTTGCTGGCGGAGTTCTTCATTCTTCGGCACTACTATGCGGTTGTTGAACCATAACACACCTTGATCATCTTCCTTAAAACATTTCGCTGTTCCAGCATTTATCTTCTCTCGTATGTGCTTCATGCCCAGATTATCCTTTTGAGCCTCAATTATCCTTTGCAAAATGGTTGACTCAAGCTTTAGTTGATTCAGAGTCCCTTGATGGATTATCCCCAGGTTTAACTTCTCCATTTCTTGACACAACGTGTTTTCAGAGGTCTTTACCATAAGACAGTGGCAGGAAGTCTTGCGACTCAATGCATCTGCCACCACATTGGCCTTGCCTGGGTGATAATGGATTTCCAGTTCATAATCTTTAATGAGCTCAAGCCATCGTCTTTGCCTCATATTTAACTCTGACTGGGTAAATATATACTTCAAACTCTTATGATCTGTATATATGTGGCAGATATTTCCCAGCAGATAGTGACGCCATATTTTCAGGGCATGAACCACAGCAGCTAGCTCTAAATCATGTGTTGGATAATGCTCTTCATGTCGGCGTAACTGCCTTGAAGCATATGCAATTACTCGGCCTTCTTGCATCAGCACACAGCCGAGTCCACTGCCAGAGGCATCACAATATACATCAAAAGGCTTAGTGATGTCCGGTTGAGCCAATACCGGAGCAGTGGTCAATAATGTCTTCAGTTGCTCAAAGGCTTCGTTACACTTAGAAGACCAATTGAACTTAGTATCATTTTTCAATAAACTTGTGATTGGCTTCACGAGCTTAGAAAAATCAGGTATGAATCTGCGATAATATCCTGCTAGTCCAAGAAAACTCCGGACTTGGTGAACAGTCGTTGGAGGTTTCCACTCCAGAATATCCTTGACCTTGCTAGGATCTACCGCAATTCCTTTGGCTGATAACACGTGCCCCAGAAATTGAATTTCTTCCAGCCAGAACGCGCACTTACTGAACTTGGCATACAGCTGATGTTCCCTCAGGCGCGTCAATACAATCCGTAGATGCTGAGCATGCTCCTCTTCATTTTTAGAGTATATTAAAATATCGTCGATGAAGACCACCACGAACTTGTCTAACTCGGGCATGAACACCGAGTTCATCAAATAGGTGAAGTGGGCAGGAGCATTGGTGAGCCCGAAAGACATTACTAGATACTCAAACAATCCATATCGCGTAGTAAACGCGGTCTTCGGTATATCCTCGGGCCGTATACGGATTTGATGATAGCCCGACCTGAGATCAATTTTGGAAAATACCCTCGCCCCAGTCAGTTGATCAAATAAGATGTCGATTCTTGGAAGAGGGTACTTATTCTTGATGGTGACCTCATTCAGGGGCCGATAGTCCACGCACATGCGCAAGGTTTGATCCTTCTTCTTCACAAAGATGGCGGGACAACCCCACGGGGACGAGCTTGGCCGGATAAATCCCTTATTCAGCAGATCCTGTAATTGAATCTTCAATTCTACTAACTCATTAGGGGGCATACGGTACGACCTTCGGGAAATGGGAGCCGTACCGGGCTTTAGCTCAATTACGAATTCTACATCTCTTTCAGGGGGTAGTCCAGGCAAATCTTCCGGAAATACATCTGGAAACTCACATACTACCGGAATGTTCTTGATCTCCGGTACAATGACTTCAAAGATTCTACCAGAAGCTTTGACTGGATTGGTTTTGGGGAGAGACAAGAGAATTTCTTCTTGATTATAACTCAACCTGACGGTTCTGAGTTCAGTGTTGAGAATTGCCTTGTGTTGAGTTAACCAATTCATACCCAAAATCACATCTATATCCTGGCCTTTCAGAACGATCATGTTAGCAGGAAAGTTCCGTCCGGCCATAGTTACTGGCACTCCATAGGCCACTTCTTTAGTAAAAATATATCCCCCAGGTGAATGAATTTTAAATCCCTCTTTTGATTCATGACATGCAATATGATGTTGCTCCACAAATGTCTTGCTAATGAAGGTATGCGAAGCACCAGAATCAAAAAGAATAATTGCAGGGTGACTGGCCACAGGGAACGTACCCATCATTACCGGCTCTCCCTCCGGTGTGGTAGCCACTTGCGTGTAATATACTCGCCCCGTCTTCTTGACATTCTTGCCCGAAGTACTTCCCTTGCCTGGAGCTGAATTTCCCGATCCTTGTTGATTATTGCCCTGATTTTGCCGAGGATAGGGGCAATCTTTAATAAAATGTCCAGATTTGCCACAGTTAAAACATCCAGTTGAAGAACTTGGCAGAGCAGGGAATCGAGTGCCTGGGGCACTCGGCTGACTTTGGACAGTAGGAGCTTTGTTGGGACGAACAATTATGGGCTGCTTGAAAGGGAAAGATGGTGCACTTGAACGGTTCTGGTTAGAGGGCCGGAGAATAAACCGTTGCCTCTTTGCCGGGCCCTGACTAGGCCTATCACCACTGAATCCCTTACTTTTCCCAGAATTTGCATATTTGGCCTCCACAGATAGGGCTGTGCTGACAGCCTTCCCGTAAGTAAGATCAATACATGCAGCCATCTTCCGCTGCATCCGGTCGTTCAGACCTCTCATAAAACAATTCCTTTTCTTCAGATCTGTATTCACCTGATCAATTGCGTATTGTGACAGGTGATTGAATTTGTTGAGATACTGAGTAACAGTATCTCCCCCTTGCTTCAATTTCATAAACTCTTCTTGTTTCATGTGCAGCACTCCCTCAGGAATGTAATGCTCGCGAAATGCTGCTTTAAACTCGTTCCATGTAATTTGATGGTTGTCCGGTTGGATGGCCACAAAGTTCCCCCACCAAGTACTGGCAGGGCCTCGGAGTTGCTGGGCCGCAAACAATGGCTTCTGGGTTTCCGAACAACGAATAAGGCCAAACTTCTGTTCGATGACTCGTATCCATTCGTCGGCTTCGAGTGGGTCTTCTGCTTTGATGAAGAGAGGGGGACGAGTCTCGGAGAAATCCAGATACGTAGTCTCCCGGGGACCTTGTTGAAATCCTCTTCCGGCTTGTTGCTGAAGCTGTTGCTGACCCGCCATCTCCCTCAGGAAGCGGGTGTTGTCGGCTGTAGCGTTCACCAAGGCAGCGATTGCCTCGGCAAGCGTGGGTGGAACGGGAGGTGGATTCGGTGTAACATCCCGACCCTCGGATGTTCCGGCAGCATCCTGTCCGCGAGTCCGGATCGGCATCTGAGGCAAAAACATTTGAATAAACATAATGTGCCAAAGAAAACCTTCTGTTTTACATTACCATAAGAGTAATGATACAGACTCGACATTACACAACAGGATACATTACCTATTTTACAAAAGTTTAAACTATTATACAACCGTACACTCTACAATACATTATTCTACTCTTATTACACCATTAGTCCTGCTTTCCGTTGCTTTTGGCGGCTTCATCATCAGGTGTGGGAGTCCAGATGTCAACCAACCTCAGAGAAGGAGGGGGTTCAAAAAGATCTAACTCCCCACCCAACGCGCGTCCTGCAACGTGAGAGGGTCCGGCTTCCGCCTCAGCAGCGTGTGCAGGCTCACTAGGGTGTAGCTGTGAGTATAGCACATGGACTTCCTCATGCAATGTATTGCAGTAGACCTGCAGGTTGTCGACAGCTGAGCTAAGTTCTGTTATTCGGGCCTGAGCCCTTGCTTCCTTAGCATATGCCAGCATACGAGACTGTTCTGCCCAGTCAAGTGCTAAGTCCCGATCAGCCAGCTGATCCTGCAAGTGACGGATGTCCCTTCTTAGTTCATTAATTCTGTCTCCGTCTGCGATCCAAGTATGGTTCCTGTGTCGCAGCGTTGCTTGAAGTCGACTCACTTCGGCTTCCAAGTCTCCTATCGGGTCATTACTCCCGCTGCTACTGCTTTCGTGTCGAGGGGCCAGTTGATGCCGGGGTACTCCAATTGGTCCCGTTGACTTACGTGCAGTGAGCCTGGTACGTGGCGGCATCTTTCTAAGGGGAAAAATTTATTAGTATTATTCTTAGCATGATGCATGAGTAAGTACAGAATCAACCTTGGTTGATTCAACCTTCTATATGTTGCACTCTTCCTAACTGGTCTTTAATATAAACTCTTCAGAATACTTAGGTAAGAAGAGAAAAGAATCTTTAGGTAAGACTTTTGAAAATCTTTTTTGAAGATGCCTTATAATATCTGCAAAGAAGGGCTACGCTCCGATACCAGCTGTGACGGAACCTCCCAAGTAATCAGGCCCACCTACAGTTGTCCTTGTCCAACAGACATCAGACACCCTGTAGATGTTCCTAAGTTACTTGACAAGCTCGGTATCTTTCCCGACCTTACCAGGAACGTTTCACCCGTCTTGCAGACATTACAGATCATCGGAGATAAAGATATGCGGAAGCGAATTACATAAACTTACATTTATTTCCAAAAGTAAGCTCGAGTTAATTTATTACAGACCAGTCTAAAAGCGAGTGCATAGAAGTATTAATTATACAAACCAGGGAGACACAAACTTCTCCCGAAAGACCATAAACAAAAGACTCTAGATGGAGGACCGAGTCCTCCCGCACTT
Source organism: Zea luxurians (assembly GCA_029449295.1). Taxonomy (NCBI): domain Eukaryota; kingdom Viridiplantae; phylum Streptophyta; class Magnoliopsida; order Poales; family Poaceae; genus Zea; species Zea luxurians. The sequence goes on along the minus strand of JAOPSE010000019.1, from coordinate 19,555,707 downwards.
CAGTCTTGTTTTTCATCCTTGGGAACCACCTTAGCACAGAAGCAGCAAAAGTCTGCTACTTCCCCACCTAAAAACAACAAAGGGATAAACCCTGAGTATGGAATTACTCAGCAAGTCTTACCCGACTAAGGAAAAGACTCTCAAGGGTATGCTGGTTATATGGGAGTCAAGGTAAGGCTTCTCAGTAATCAAAGACTCTGTTTTGCAGAAATGCTTACTAAAATGGATCCTTAAAAATCCAATTTTATTTGTCAAGTTAGGTAAAATTACCTGCACTAGAGTTCTTTCTACCCTAGTTCAATCACTGGTCCTGCACTAGCCAATTTCTTTAACAAAAACCCATCATCTTTAGTGGAAAGCTACGTGTAAGTCAGTGGCCAAGTCTCCATAACCGCGGAGGTACGGCGATCCGAATCGATTATACTCAGCTGAGGATCTCCAATCACACGACATATGTAGCACTTAACCCTTGCATATGTCAACCCGCCACCGGGGTTCTTAAGACCGGATCAGGTTCACGCAAACCGAGAGCACAGATACACCACCGTCCAGCCTCTTGCCACGGAGGGTACACGCTACTCTCGCCACCGCTCCACTCCCATTTCGTGTTATCTTATTCCGGCCTTAGTCTGCCCGAGGCAAGGCTTACCCATGACGAGGCATGTGACCAGCTAAAGGGTACTCGGTCAGCAGGCTTACATCGAGACGGCCCTTAATCGACTCAGACGGAGACACTACACCGAGACTCTCTTTCTCGTGCAAGTCACCCGCCCGGTCTCAGCTTAATTATTTCAAAACCCAAAGTCTGGTACCTGGCAGAGGTACATCTTTTCCGGATGTTGAATCCATCAAGGCCTTTGACAGATTCACCATCAAGTTTTATTTTTGAAAACATCCCTCCCACTTTGCCAAACATCTTTTGTAAAACAAATCCTTTTGTTTTTCTAAAGCAATACTAAGCATAGTAAAACCTTTTTGTAAAAAACAGGATTTCAAGGAGGGTAATCAAGATCAAGGAAGGTAATGCAGGAATTGTTTAATCAATCAACTCCTATCACCTAATGCAGCAAGCAAGTGAGAAAGATTTTAAAAACATCAAGGGAGGTGGCAAATGCACCGGGGCTTGCCTTTGTTATCAGAGGTGTCTTGCTCGGATCCACAGATATCAAAATAAAAGCAGTTATCCGCTTGAGGATCAGAGGTGGGTGGTATCCCTTCTTCAGAAATCTCTTCTTCTTCTTCGTGCTCTAATATAACCATATACATGCATAAGAATGGATGTCATGGAATGCTCATGAGGATGCAAAGATAGCATAAACTTGTTATTTATGTCTTGAGTACAACTTTCCTTTACGGTACTCCGAGAACCTAGGGTTTCCGGAGTCAGTAAAGGAGTTCATGGAGTAGGGGGGGTGGTTTTGGGTTTAGTGATCAAACAAGGCCCAAATCAGACCAAACTCTACCCATGGCTTCTAAATAATGTGAAAAGCTCACATAAAAAGTTTGGGGAATTTTGGACTTATTATTTATTTTCTAAAAATCCAGAACCATTGGTGTAGGCTGTTTTAAATATCCTAAAATTCCATATTCAAACTAAAAATCATAAAACTATTTTTATTAAATACTATGGAAAATAACAAGCCTAGGAAAATTGGTCCCATATTTTTAGGATTTTCCTACCATTTTCTATAGTTTTTCAAAGTCCTGCTGAAAAGAGAAAAAAAAATAGCAACAATACTGGGCCGATTCAGGTCCAGCCGGCCCAAGCCCGAGCGGATTCACGCGCGCGCCCGCGCCCGCGAGGCGACTTTGCGCAGAGGCCCTCGGGTTTTTAGTTAACTGGAAATGAGTTCTTTTACTATTTCACAGAGTCGCTGACAGTTCACGAAAAGGTCCCTGGGTTCTTGTCAATTCACAACACGAGGTCCTCGACGGTGCTCAGCGCGGCCGCGCTCCGGCGAGCAAGCAGACCGGCCGATTGGGGCAGTGGCTGAGCTCTCCGAGCGGTGGACATGGAATTGGGGTTAGCCTAACTACTTCCCCTAACTTAATTGCGCTATTAGTGGATCATGGAGCTCCGGCCACGGTGACCGTAAGCACAACGGCAACATGAGCGTGTTCCCGGCGATAGGCGCCGGTCTAGTTCAATTAAAGGGCTCGGCAAGCATCACGGAGACATGAGCATGTTCAAACGAAGGCGCAGAGGGCAGGAACTGACCTGTGGAGGGCTGGCGACGGTAAACTCGATTCCACGGCGGCGGAAAACAGATTTGGGGGCAACGAGAAATTCAAGCGCGTGAGTGGACGATTGTGGTCGATTAGCGGTGGCTGGATGCGCAAGGATATGGTGAAGCTCACGGCGGGGTCAATTTATAGAGCCCCGAAGCGGTGGCGCTTAATTTGATCGCGAGGTGTCGACGGCCGGAGAGGAGGAAGAAACACGGGCTTCGCGAGTACGTGGCCAACGACGTGGCGGTAACTCCGGCGAGCCACGGAGGGTTCAGAGGAGGTCACGGCGACACGGTGAAAGTGTAGAGCCACGCGGCACCCGGCCGAAAGGCGGCGGTCGACGACGAGTTCTTACCGCGGGCGGTGAGCCAGGGGGGGGGAAACGTGCCGTGGCCGAGCGGGTGACGTCCAGCTCACCGACGTTGAGGACACGTATCGACAGCGCTTATCCAAAGACCACCGAGCACGAATCGTGACGGACGACGATCGACGGTGACGGCTACCGGCGGTGAGGACGAAGGGATTCTTCTTTAGTTAAACCGGTCACTGTACCATGGTCGTGCGTTTATCAGACTTCTGACCGAGCAACTTTAGAGTCCGTTTTCTCCAGATTTCATGTGACAACAGGTCCAAGTTTCTGCACCAAAGTTGTAGTGCTACATACCAGCTACAACTCAACTATAGGACTTGATCACATTTGAGCACTGGAGCATGCTTGAATCTGAGGTAGAAGTTGATGTCAGTTCACTGCTAAACAGAATTTCAGTTTAAAACAACCTGACAGTCGAACTTTGATGGGGTTTTTCTCTAAATTTCTCATAACAACTAATCTCACACTCTTTAGCAAAGTTGTTCCCCTATGATTAGGCTTCAACTTTGATGTGGTGACCTAGGGCAAAAACCCTATACTTTGTGAATTACAAAGCCCCAAAGTTGAGCCCATTCACTGCTTTTCAGACTTAGCACAAAACTCAAATGAGGTCCATTTTGCATTTAAGTCCAAAACTTAGGGTTTGGCTTTCAAGTCCACACATTTGTGATCCAATTGACTTGAAACACTTATTTGACTTGGTTTTTGCACTTTAGCCCAAAAGTGGACAAGTTTTGCACTTAGGTCCCTAGGGTTTGGTTTTAGGGTTTTCCAGGGTTCCAATTAGGGTTTTTGGTATTCCAGGGGTATAAATGTGATTCAACTTTATTGTTGGAGATATTTTATGACTTTTACCCTAAAGTCTTTAGGTTTTCTTAACTTGGGTTAAGCTTTACCCCTCTAACCACTATTTAGGGTTAAGTCCTTAAACCAGGGTCCTATTTGTAAAACAGTAAAACAATACAACTTGTTTGAAATTTTTGCCTAGTGAATGCACTCTAGGTGTATCAAACATATGCAATGCCAATGCGTATGATGTCATGCTCAAGTTTTAGTTATAGTAACACCAGGGGTGTTACATCCACTGCCTAGTGCTGACCACAAGATTCGAGTGATGTAAGTAGATCAAACACACGCACAAAGAAATTTCAGATTTGAAGCAAATCAAGGAGTATGATTGGAATGCAAGTGTTGCAATCAGACCCAACCAAAGTTTTGTACCAAATGACAATAGCAAACTGGTTGAACAACTTGATGAACTTTCAGCACTTGTGCACATAAACAAACCGATCGTTCTACTTTTCTTTCACAATTTTGCTCAACACTTTTTTTGGTACTTTTCTTTCTTCTCTTTTTTTAATACTCTTTTTTATAGAACTAAACACAGAGATCTGATATGATATTGCACACTTTATAATAATTAACAAAGAACTCAACCAGCAGCTATAACTTAAATAGGATCAAAGTTAACGCGAAGGAAATGATGAGGGTTTTTAGATTTTTTTGTGGATATTTTTAGATATATATAAGAGGCTCCAAGGGAACACAAAGGATAGAGTGACCAGCAACTAAACAAAGACTCTAAGGACTGAAACTTAACAAAACTCACTAGAATAGCAGATTGAAACAAAGGGCTATGACAAAATATTTTATGGCTTTTTGGTGGATATGACGAACACAAAATATATGTAGCTAAGGGTAAAGAATCCTACCGTGGCAACTGAGGCTTTGATACCAGATGATGCGTCACGATGCCCGATCTTCACGACGTAGGATCAATCTTCAGACAACTAGCTTCGAAGAAGCCAAGATAACTTGCTGCAAGCAGCGATAACTAGTGCAACCTGACAAATAAAACTCGAAGCCAACCACCGTCTTTAACCGGCAGCCTGAATCGAGGATTAGCCCAACCACACTCTCAAAGAACCAACCAACATAGCCTACAATCAATCGAGGAGACCTCGAAGGGAGTAGGAGCACCAATTGGGAGCGGATGAAGCCGCCGCTTCTGCAATCCCGCGAAGGAATTCACAAGAGCAAAGGGGTAGAGTTCACTCTCAATATTTGTTAGCACACAGCTGAACAAAAGGGTTCTGTTTTAGATTATCACTAGTACTGTGCCCGTGCGTTGCGACGGATGGCGACGAGCGTGAGAAACATGGGCGGAGAGGCGGCGAGCGTGAGAAGAGGGGACGAGGAGAGGTAGCAAGTGGGGGCATGGTGTAACACCCCGTCCACTCCTAGACAGGCGGTACTTCGACAAAATAGAATGTTAGCCAATGGATTAGTATGTTGTATGGTACTGTAACATGAGTCTTTTGTGCGCACTTTGCCCTCACTCGTGCACACTCGAGAAAACTTCTCGGTCGGTCACCTATCCCAAGATTTAAAACCAATGGATTAGTATGTTGTATGGTCAGGCTTAACAAAATAGAATGTTAGCCAATGATGGTTGTACATGCCTTAAAATCCATGCTATCTTACTCATCATTGACTTAAACGAAAGACACGTCACCACCAGCAGCAGTCCTCGAGATCACTTTCCTGACTCTCATGTCCATACTAAGATCCACGACCCCAGTTCTCATCCCCAGCGCACAAGTTCGACGCCATGTAGTAGTTCCCTGCATAGGTGGCCTCGCTGACCTTAGCACGGCGAGCCACATCTAATCTAGTACAGGTACATGCCCTTGCGATGCCACAAAACACAAATTGATGCCACAAAATATGGAGAGATAGATTCATAAATGAAGATAGGTACGTGCGGCATATAAAATATTCGACAAAATGTTAGTCTTATCATAAGCTCTATAATCTCGCTAAGGCTATGGTAAATCAAAATGAAGTGAATATATATTAAGAATAATAAGTTTATGGAAAAGTGGTATATAGATGCGTGTGTGTTGCTATGGTGACTATATATCACAGTTAGGTATCTATATGTCGCTACAACTTCTATATACAGGTTTAGCTATAGAAGCTCTTGCTTCCATAAAACTGATCAAATAACCCCTACATTGTTTTGACTAATACAAAAGGTGACATGCTCATTTCTTGCCGTAGACTCGTATAGCAAGACGAAGTGACATGGTGGTGACGTCCAACATCCAGTTACAGCTCTGTATTTTAACAGCAAGACTCACGGTTTTGCAAAAGAGATTATTACATTATACAATGCCACTGGCCATGAACTGTGCGGCTACCCCTCCAAAACTCACAGCTGGTTTCCAGAGTATAATTGTTTTTACCAGTTCTTTTACCCCCTTTTTAAATTCATTAAATATGGAAATCGCACAATAGCAGGACTCTAATTGTAGTGGCAAGTCAAAGTCCAGGTTCCTAACCGAAGAAGGATTGTCATACAAGTCTTCTTCCCATGCTACTTTCTATCGTCTTCAGGTTTGTCTGTGTTCGCCAAACAAAACAGAAAATCTCAAGAGTGATTACTCCGAGTTTCTAATGGCCCGTATTCTGTTATTTTGATTCTAGGGTTGAGGAGATGTGGCAAGAGCTGCAGACTTAGATGGTTAAACTACCTGAGGCCTAACATTAAGCACGGGGAGTTCACTGAGACCGAAGACAGGGTCATCTGCAGCATGTATGCAAGTATAGGAAGCAGGTGGGTGAAAAAAAACTGGATATATATGTAGTCCTTTCTCTTATGGATTAACTCCTTTTTACCATTATAAGGACCCAAAAGTCCACACACATTAATCGTCCTTAGTTTGTTCTTACATATACAAGTACCTTAATGTAGAAATATATGCAAACTAATCAAGAGGGAATTCAGAATTCACACTTCAGAAGAAAGAAGATTAACTTCCATTACATAGCTAGCTAGATAGTTTTTTTTTCTTCTAAAAGTGATTCTCTAGCTATAGTTACAAAAGACCAAGAACCAATATTCTTGATGGCTAATTTCTTTTTCTGGTGGTAGATACATATCGACGATCGCGTTGTGCAATGCCTGTCAGTCCAATATAGGCTGGTTATTCAGAGTCGATAACAAGAGCCTGCATCCGACATCCTTCTAGGCGATTCGCAGTTCCCTAATTTCGGACAATACACAATCAAGATAGAACTGATCAAAGCATCCAAGTGTAAGATGTGTGCCCATTTGTTGAAGCTGCAACAATCCAATGGTTTTAACATTGTCAGAGCATCCAAGTTTGTATGAATTTGAAGGAGATAGTCAGTTAGCTAGCTCTTTCAGAAGAATCAATGGTGATAGGAGTGTCGATGGAGAAAGGGAGGGTTCCCCCAACTCAAAGTTTCAACATTCAAATGTGTTCAAACCACCTTATTTTGAGCCCATCTAAGGGGCGGCCTAAGTTGTATGAAAATTCAGCGGAGCAAATGATGTTACAAACATAGCATAAAAAGAGGAGTAACCTTGTTAGAAACATAGCAAATGATGTTCAAATGCAGGTTTGTTTCACCGGAAAAAGTATTAGATCAATAATAACCCAAAATTGTTTTTTAGTACCTCAAACCAGGAAATAAACATACTAATATAGTTAAGACAGATAAAAGCTACATACCTAGAAATATCTTTAGGCGCACAACAAAAGATACATACCTAGAAAGGCAAAACAGATTACAGTTTTGGATGGAGGGAGTAGGAATATTAGAAAAATGGAATCAGGGAAAATAGTCGGTAATAGCTTAAAATTCACAACATAGATATCAATCATGGCTAGCCAATACTATTATTTGTAGTTTGTGCTAACCTTAATGATCATGCATGAATGATCAGACACTCTGCACTGATTTAAATATGACCAAGCATCTCCAAAGTACAGTTTTTACTACCTCCTCTTTCTTCACAATGATCAGACACTCTTTCTTCATTGTCTGTTTTGTATGGAGCGTTTTCAGCTGTAGCAGCTTCAAGGGGCTCATCACGAGCACAAGTCAATCCCTAAAGTATTTGCTGTTTGTTTGCCTTTTTGTGAGTCTGCAAACAGAATGAAGTATCAATGTATTGCTATGCCAGATAATCTCCAGTTCTGCACTAAAAGTAGGTACCAGAGAAGAAACATATGCTCACTTGCATTCGTGTAACAACAACCCAAATTGGGTTTGTGAGCAGTGCATTGACACAGCTACAAAAAAATGCGAGATAAATGAGGCAGCAAGATCACATAAAATCGATAAGATCAAGAGTGATAGCAACTATCTCTAGGAACAGACAATGACAATCCACTGCTTCCTAGTAGTCAAAAGAAAAGTGCCGAGATACATTCCAATTACCCAGACAGGGCAGCGACAGTGAGAGACTAGAGCATCCCGACAGACCCATCGCCAAGCCCTCTCCTGGATCGCTCAAGGGCCCTTGCCTCGGCCCTGTTCTGGAATATTTGGTAGAAGTAGTAGTAGACAGTTAGACACCCTGACAGTAACACAACAAGCAAATATTTAGAAGCGTCTCAACCTTCACAAAGTGGGGAACGAAGCTGGCGAATGAACCAACCTGGGAGGCAGCGGTGCCGACGAGAGAGGGCATAAGCCTGCCATACAGGCGCTCCCACCCCTCATTCTTCACAACCTACCACGGCAGAGGAAAATTCAGGAAGGGCGGGCAGCATTAGACCCGGATCAGGCTAGATCACTAAAAAATCAGGGAGGGGGACGGGGAGGGGAAGGAGGCGGACCAGATACAACTGGCGAGCGGTGTCGTCCTTGAACGCCGGTTTGGAAGGGTCGCACCTCGGCTCCGCGGAGCCGCTCCCGTTCATCCGCGTGCGTCAGCATCTCGGCGGGATTCGGGGAGGTCAACGAGGTGGGACTCGAACCCCGGGAAGGTCGATGAGGTGGGACTCAAACCCCGTCCGGAGCGAGTCCGTGCCGCAGAATGCCGCCAGTGTCGCCACCAGCAGCGCCGCGGCCATTACAACCGACCATTATTTTAGAACACAACAGAATCACAATGACTTCATGATCATCAAACTGTATATGCAAAAAAAAGTTTATTTTTTTAAAAATATATGGTATAAAAGAAAATGAATGAATTTCAAGCCTTCAACAACACTGTTCAACTCTTCAAATGATCATTATTGCTTATATAGAATCCATAGGACTTGAAATCCCAATCAGATTATTTAATCAGTAAGACTGGAATATTATAGACAAAATCTAAATTGATAACTTGCACACCTCCCACCACTCCAAATAGAAATACATAGCCCTTCTTAGTTGTCTCTTACCTTCACAAAAACACCGATCACACCCATGCTAGTAAGCCTCAAGATCTCATATTCTCTTGTTTTGTAGTCAGTGTTCAAGAAAGAGTAAAAGTACAGTGGAACCAGTGCTGCTAGAGGAGATCAGGAGACAATTACTGAAAAGTGTATGTTATAAAGCAGAAGGCTGAAAAGTAAAATCAGTACAAGTGAAATTTTCTACAGGAAACAATATTTAAATGTGATGAATACCTTCTACTTCTTATAATCCAGTGAATGCTTAAAACAAAAAGAAATTTGGGACGATAGGGACATATTATTAAAGTACACCAACATAAGGACATCACATTTTTGTAATAAACATGGTAGCAGTCATGACCATTTACAAATGTCATCCTAAAATCAGGGTGCAACACCACACACTACAGAACATGTGATAAAAAAAAGGAAGTTAAGGAAACAGAATGGCGGACAAAATTTAATATCAAAATGAAATGATAGTAGTGGAGACTAAACACAATTTATAGTTAGGGTAATGCTACAAGTCCACAATAGAAAGTTTCATATATACATTATTTTGGTTAATATTAGATACTTATCACCTAAAAGGCTAGAAGTCATATGATTCATCATGTGGTTCCCTGATAATATGTCTCAGCATCTTGAATAACATCATCCAAATCCTTAATTGTAGAGTCCTCAGTAAGCATAAGCCCCCCTTTGAGAGCTGATGAAGAGAATGTGTTTGATAGGAACTACTCTAGCATGAAATTCATGGGAATGCTACAAGTCATAACAGAGAGGACAAAATCTCATAGCAGTTCACAACTAAAACAGAAAGAGGTGTTGGTGGAAATTAAGCAAGTGAATCATCACATTTGTTATCAATCCACGAGCGCAATAGTTTATGTCCAGAGTCTAGCTTCAGGATGAAAATATCAGCAACCTTTTCATGTTATAGCATCTAGCACAATGTTAGTCCATCCTCTTCTTGCGTAGTTAACGAGACATATAACCTGAAGACAACAAATAGTTATCAACCACCACTAAAAACCGCAGATACTTCACCTAGACACACAATCACCAGTTCTCAATTAAACCATATGCATAAATAGTTAAATCTTCCTTCGGTTTAATTGAATCAAAGACAGTCTCTGAGACAAATTTCTGATGGAAGGACACTGAGAGCATGACCCTGATCCTATTAGCAGTAGAGCCTACACACGGTACACATCCCGTGATAGAAAAATGCAGTAGAAGTAGCCCCTACTACCTAAAGCTTAGCAGTCTTAGACTGGTCTTCCACGTCCGCCACCAAATCCTAAGCGAGAAACCCCTGCCCAGACCAAGAATCCTTGGACCCCAGACTGAACAGGCCATAGGAAGGCCATAGATTAGGGAGTAGAGAATTAGGAGTTGTTGAGACGACGCACTCACCATAGCCGGCCACACCTGGAAGCCCTTCATCTTGGTAAGCACGAGGTCGCCCACCTTCCACTTGGCCGCGACCATGGCGGCACCTGCTGTGCGCTTCCTCTTCGCCAGTGCCTGGAAGCCCTTCATCTTGGTAAGCGCGCTGTGCAGGATGCCTGCAGCTGTGCATTGAACAGCCCATGGTGGTGGTCCTCAGGGAGGAGGCAGAGAGGTGCGCGAGGCGATTGTGTATGTCGTACTGATGGGGATCGATGGGATGGGTCGGGTGGCGGTGGCCCCGACGCTCGCTCGTCTCCGGATCTCTTCTTCCTCTCCGCCTCGCCCTTCCCCATCAGTACTGCCTCTGCGAGATTGGGGGATGGAACGGGGGCAGGGGCAGGGGTCACGAAGCGACATTGCCGGGGGAGAGGGGCGCCTCCACCGCGAGAGCGTGCCGAGACCGGGCGAGCGGGCGGGATCCATGCGCGGACACGGCGAGATCCAGGCGAGCGGGCGTGCATCGTGGGCGAGATCCGCGGGTGGTTTCCATGCGCGGACACGGCGAGGTGGAGCATAGGCGGAGGGAGAGGCGGTGTGGGGAGGGCCGGGATCCGCGGCACCTTCCATCGGCGGCGCGGTGGAGGCGTGCATCGTGGGCGAGATCCACCTCGCTGTGTCCGACGCGGCGACGCGGGATCCGGCGGCGATGGCGCGGAGGGGCGCAGAGAGCGCCGCCATGGGTGGGGGTGGGGAATGGGAGCGGGCGGGCGGGCCTGCGCGCATGGTGTGCTAGGGTTTGACCGATGCCGCGAGGAGGGGGCAGGAGCGAGGAGGTTTTGCCTTCCGGGCTCGGAGGCGAGCGGGCAACGGAGGGCGGAAGGTGTTGACGCCGCGGAAGCGTTCAACGTGTCTGCGTGTGATCGTTCCTCGAGCGGGCAGCGGGGGCTGCGGCAGGAACGCCATGCGTGGGAAGGGGATCACGGGGGCTGCGGCAGGGACGAGTGCGGGAGGGACGCGGGATGCGGCAGGGGCGTTGGATGCGGGTTGGACGGTCTGGATGCGGCAGAACCGTGCACCACGGTTGGCTGTGAACGTCTACAATAGGTACTTAATTAGTAGTAGAGATAAGCTGCCTTACATCATAGACATAGGGGGGTATTAATACTAGTAACAACCAGCCTTAGAGAGGTATAAACACGAAACAAAAGTATTTTCACGTGCTGATGTGAAGGAGCCTCTTCGGGAGATCTGCAGAGCTGAATCTCGTGTGGATGTTTGACTTCTGCGCAGCCTTCAGTATTTTGACAATAACTTTTTCTAGGTATCTCCAAATGATGTGGGACTAGTTGCGTTGGAAAGCTAACTTGATAAGCTTTCTCAACATATATAGCATGCTTAATAAAACTTCATAGAATGATGCAGTTTAATACGAAAACTTGGTCATCAAGCTGACTGTTGACCTTCTGACCAGTCGGCACCAAAGTAAGTCGGCTGCCTTTCTGGTAGATTTGATTAAGTCGGCTTTAGAAGCATTCGAAACTAGACTTCAAGAGCTTTCCAAAAAGTACTTATGGGGCTTCATAGCTTTTGGGAATCAAAAGATATGACTGTTTCTTCTGGATGGTTCTATTGTGCTGGGAATCAAAACATAGCTCTTCTTGCTGACTCGTCTTTGATATGTTTTGTCCTTCGTCTTTTGTGAACCTAAGTAATATCGACATACATGACTTAGATAGCATAAAGTTCTCATTAGTGTTTAATTGAAATTCATAAAGTAGTGCGTGCACCTCTTGCTGTAGCTTCTTAGCTCGGCTACGTGTAATTGGTCCATCAAAGGTTTAGTTTAGTGATGATGTTGGTTGTACTTGAGTTGATGTAATATGACTTGGGTGAACCTAGGTTATCCTAGTTTTGCTTAATGGCGTGGTCGTATCACATTCTTTGCCGAGTGTAGACACTCGGCAAAGCCTTTGCCGAGTGTTACACTCGGCAAAGAATACTCAGCAAAAGCTTCATTGCCGAGTACTTTTTCTCGGACACTCGCCAAAAAAAGAACTTGGCAAATTAAAAATCGCAAAAAACCCGAAAAAACAGCAAAACATTTTTTAAATTATGGGAAACAACTCTCCAACCATTACCATACCAATTGCCCTATCATTTTCATTATTTTTTGAATCAAATTTACATGTTTTGTGAATGGTGAGATTCGAACTCGCAACCTATCTCTCGCGCATACCCTCCTCTACCACTACACTACTATATTAATTATGTATATATTATGTTTTCATTTCTCATGTACTATAACAAACCAAGAGTAATTTGATTATTTGAGATACTAAATGAATTCATTTGAAAATGTGACCAACTATAAAGTTGCATAACTTTTCATGATCTACAAGCTATATTTTTATAGTTTCTACATCCGAGGCCGTTAACAAAATTTAAAACTTCACATGATTTTTTCAATGATAAGATGATTTCAAATCAAAAAATTGTCAACTACAAAGTTTCGTTGCAGTTCAAGACCTGCAATTTTTATTTTGGTGGTTTTTTATCTGAGGTAGTTTGAAAAATTCAAAATTTAAAATTCAAATATAGATTTGCATGACAAGATGATTTCAAACCAAAACATTGTCAACTACAAAGTTTCATAACTCTTCAATATCTACAACTTTTGATGTTTGTGTTTTTTCTTTCAAGGTCGTTTTCAAAATTCAAATATTAAAATTTTTAAATTCAGACGTAGTTTTAGTGGACAAGATGACTTAAAATGAAAAAGTTGCCAACTACAAAATTTTATAACTTCTCAAGATCTACAAAGTTTATTTTGGTTGTTTGGTCGTTTATTCATCTCATATGATGGTTCTAACAGTATTAGGGATGGCAACGGGTTGGGTTCGGATCGTGTAGAGTAAATACCCACCCGCGACCATACCCGTGTGGATTATCCATATCCGCCCATGACTATACCCATGGGTAAAATTTTGTACCCGTGCCCGTACCCATCGGGTATCGGGCGGATATCGGGTACCCGTCGGGTATAGCAGCTTGGTGCATTCTCCCTAAATGAAGTCTAGTGCAGTTCTGAACGTCGCACATCGCCATGATCACCAGAGGCACATAATGTTGTTGCACAGTGCAGTCGTGCAGATGTAGCCATGGACATGTGTTGCTAATGTTTTTTTGTTATAAACTTCCTGCTCGTCAAGATCGGAGAGTAGCTAGCACAGTCGTCTGGTGTATTAACACTCTCCTAGCTCAAGTACTTATACTAGATAGCACTGGTACTATGTACTGGCACTTTATCAAACGTACTGGCACTAGTACTAGAACCAGATCAGAAGCATCAGCAGACAGGGAGGGATGGCAGTAGGATGAGCTATCGAGGATGGACGACTAGCTAGCGTACTGGTAGGTTGAAAATCTAAAATCACTATTTTCGAATATCCGTCGGGTACATGCGGGTAAGAAATCAAATCCGTACTCGACCCGTAATAAAAATCGGGTCGGGTACGGGTAAGACCCGCGGGTCAAATTTCGTGCCTGAACCCGTACCCATCGGGTCGGATATCCAACGGATATCCGAACCCGCGTGTAAAATTGCCATCCCTAAACAATATGCACAAATCTAATACATCTCTCTCGTAGTTTTATAAACTACGAGAGAGATATAGGTTTTATAAACAAATTTACTTTTATTTTTTCATATGAAGAAATGTTCAAAATATAAATTGTACATCATGATGAGTTATACAAATTTGTAGTTGAAAAACTTTTTCATTTGAATTGTTACTGCTTTAAAATGTGATTTTTAAATTGTCTTTGCCTAGTGTTGAAAAAAGCACTCGACAAAGAAGCACTTTGCCGAGTGTTATATTTTTGACACTCGGCAAAGAACCTCTTTGCCGAGTGTCAAAAATAAAATGCTCGGCAAAGAGCTTATTTGGCGAGTGTTTTCTTTTATCGAGGGTTTTTTGCTTGGCACTCGGCAAAGAGCTTCTTTGCCGAGTGCCCGAAAAAACACTCGGCAAAACATTTGGCACTCGATAAAGAGCCGAATTCCGGTAGTGATACAGTTGGTGTACGTATCATGACCAACGACCATTTCTATATCCTATTTGATAATGAATAGGCCGGTGGCTACCGTGGTAGTTAGTCAACTTCATTAGACAACTAGGTAATCAATGGATGCTGTTGTGTTGCTGTTACACCCAGATTTAAGGGTAAACCCGGACATGGATCAAATGTGTATTATGATCAAGTCTCATACATATGATGACTCATGGTATAGAAATCAATGTCACATCTATATTATATAGTAGGGGTCTATATAAAATAGCTAAATAATTACATCATATAAAGACAATGATCCTCCGCAACCATAGTTGAATGGGAGACGATGACCTAGACCTCTCACGAACTCATCGCGGCATCCTTCCTGCTCCTTATCTTGCGGTACATGTCCTTGACCTGGGGGTGGGTACAACAAGAGTGAGCTCACATACGCTCATCGCTTAACAAGTTGTTGGGAATAATGTGCATGAGCTCACTTACGGTGGGGGATCATGTGAAGTGTAAGGCTTGCCAAAGAAGATGGTTAAAGCTAAGCATTGCTTTTAATAAGTTGGTCAAAAATTTATTAGTAGTTACTAAGTATAAAATAAGAGATCGTGATTAATAATATATCCAACGATGCAATGTAAATAATAGTTTAAGTTTAATTCCATAAGTTACTCATGTGAGAGCCTGAGCCACTCTTGACCGTGAGCACAACTGATATACCGGTTTTACACTCTACAGAGGTTGCACATCTTTACCCACAAGACATGTTTCCCATTTAGCTAGGCTTTAAAAGACCCTTAGACACTCCCAAGGTGAATGGCTAGGAATCCACTGCGAGCCCTTAACAAAGTTCCATTAGAGGAGAGAACCCGCTACGGATTCTAGGCCAAAGGCAATATAAGAATCACTCGTCTGAAAAGATAAAAAGACAGTCCAACCTGAGGACCTCCCTACACCTGCACTCCTCCACCTCGCTTGCCCCTTCCAGGAAAGGGTTAACTCACACTAGCTTTTCTAATTATTCAGCCAAGGGCGTCCCATTCGAGCCTTGTGGTAGCATTGTTTTTCCGGATGGTTCTCTATGTTCCAATTAACATAATAATCTTATCATGAACAATAATTAAACCAACAATATTAATGGAACATGTTCATAGTTCATATATAATATTAATCCCAAAATCTGGTACAGCAATAGCAAGCCTACCCAATAGTTTATTTGTTTGTAGGGTGTAGGATGAACAAAACTAGGATAACCTATTAGGTCCCATCAAATTAACCTTAACATGTCACAGTGACACATCTTGTCTGATACTTGTGATAACCTTGTAGTTCAGATATTGACCCAAAAGTTGGGTGTCAGGTTCCTCGTCACCTCGCTTCTACTCGTAGCAATACATACAATCAAACAAATAATAGATATGATACCATTACACCAAAGCATAAGAATAAACTACGCAAGATGATTCTACGCGTTGCTACGAGATCGTAGGTTCGAGAACCACTAAAATCGTAGTTTGATTAAAAGATATGAGTTTCTGAACTTTTAGGTGATTAAATAGTATAAATATATTCTATATAAATCATGTGAGAAAAATATTACCATGAATTAACTAATTCAATTTTAATCTAAGTTATAACTTGGTTATAGATTATACCATAGTCAGTTTATAATTATGTATAGATTAAGCAAGATTAATCTACTAAACATAGGTTAAATAATATCTAACTATAAAATTATGTGATATAACAAAATAATGTTCATTACTGCGTAGAAAGTTTTATCATGAAACTAACACAACTTGAACGGGTTAAATTGGAGTTGAAATGTGAAAGTTATAGCAAGAACAAGTTCCTAGATCATTTTTTAATTTACACTGATAAGTACTTCCAGGTGGTGTTTCTGCAATTACTCGATTTATTTTTATACCTAAAATCATTTTCAGAGTTTATTTTATCATTTCCTAGAATTTCTGTATTGCGCTTTCTATTCGTAGAAAGGACAGGGTTCTCAGTATAAATTCCTGGACCTATTCGCTAGACTTTCTCAACGGCTGAGGATGGTAGGTTTATATATTCCTAAATTAGAAGGGCTCTTATGCAAACTACCTTGGCTACTATACCAGCGTGCGCAGCAGATCCGTTCGATCAACGATGAACGACTCCGATTAAAAGAAGACTCATCTGAACCGGTTTGTTGTTGTAGCCACCGGATCCAAAATCCATGGCTCCCACTTAAACCCACGAATTGGTATGAACTGCCTCTAATCTAGGCCACCCACTTCTAGATCGATGGCTTGGATCCTTTCCTGCCTTGCTTCGCATGAATGCGCGACATTGCAGACCAACGACCATGCGACACGTGGGCACGATGTCTCAACGTGGACAGAGACATGGGATCTAGTTGGCCCACCATTGAACAGCGCATCCGATTTATTTCGAACCGCAGGATGGGAATCCATTGACACACGAGTGTCTTCATCCTTATGCTCTCGCTCTTTCCTCACTTCTTGCTAGCTAGCCATGGTGCACTAGACCGATCACAGTCTTGCCTATAAGGAAATCAGAGAAGGTGACAACATAGGGAAAGACACTCACCATCACCTGTGACTAACTCGTGAAGATGGCCAAGGAGATGGAAGGTATGGAATCGGAAACTGAGAGGGAGAACCGTGAGCGTAGGACTATCGAGGAAGAGAATCGTAGGAGAGAGGAAGAGGATCGGAGGCAGGGGAGTTCCATGAGCAGCGAGGGAGGAACAGGGAGATTCGTGAGGGGGAATTCCGTAAACAACAAGGAGGAAATCGAGAGTATAGAGCATCGGATTTGCCAAAAATGTCATTCCCAAAATTTTAGGGAACTGAAATAGGGATATGGATTGATAAATGTATGGAGTATTTTTTGATTTACCAAGTACCTGAGTTCATGTGGTCTTCATCAGCATCTCTGCATATGGAGGGAAATGTTGCTCGTTAAATGCAGGTGTATAAAAGGCAACATGGGTTGGGAAGCTGGGCATAGTTCACCCAAGCTATGCAGGAGAAATTTGGTTCTGAAGAATTTCCTCAGGCGATGAGAGGATTGCTCCATCTGACATAGAAGGCTGGGTTGGATGAGTATATTCAGGCGTTTGATGAAGCTAGATATGCCAACTCAGTGCATAATCCAAATTTGGGTGAAACCTTCTTTGTCTCTCAATTCATTAAGGGGTTCAAGGGGGAGTTATAAGGGCATGTGATGGCCCAACTACCATGAACGGTAGATTGTGCCATTCTTTTGCACAGATACAGCAGGAGGTACTGGAGATGAATTGTAACACCCGGGCTTTAAGGGACAAAGCTGGGTGCATCTCATACATGCGCCAAAGAATACAACATATATAATAACACAGTGTATAGATATAAATGTCAACAATATAATCAGAGTATTTATTACATAGCGGAAGTATTACAAAATAAAGGATAAATATAGAACGAACTAAGGATCATCCTTGGCGCAAGTCAACTGGGAGACACCACCTAGATCGAATCGAACTCCTCGTTGTGTGGCTCCTCTTGAACCACCTGTTCTTCTCCTGTGGGGGGTGTGAGACAGCAAGGGTGAGCTCACACATGTTCATCGCTCAACAAGTTGTGGGGAATAATGTGGCATGAACTCACCAAAGGTGGGAGTTCATGTGATGTGTAAAGCTGATCATTAATAGGGGTTAAAGCTGAGCATTGCTTTTAATAAGTTGGTCAAATTTTATCAGTAGTTACTAAATGTAAGTAAATACCAAACCATAATAAATAATAATATAACAAAATTAATAATAAACCCATGCAAATGCATATGACAAATTGAGTTTAAGTTCCATAAATTAATCATGCGAGAGTCCTGAGCTGCTCATGATCATGAGCTCGGCTAGTATACCAGTTTTACACTCTGCAGAGGTTGTACCCTGTACCCACAAGTCGTGTATCCCATGTCGCCAGGGTTAGCTAGACCCTTAGACACTATCGAGGTGAATGGCTAGGGATCCACTACGAGGCCTTTACAAAGTTCCACTAGCTTTCGAAAACTAGCTATAGTTTATGGGAAGAGCACTTGCAAGAATCCCTCATCTGACCGCCATCGTAGCAAAACAAACCCGAGAACCTCCTTGCATGCAACTCCCCTGCTGCCCTTGCCCCTTTCAGGTAAGGTAGTCTTCCACTAGCTTTCCTAATTAGTCAGCTAAGGGCGTCTCATTCCACTCTTGTGGTGGCACGTGTTTCTCAAGTCAAGCTCCATGTTCCAATTAAAAATATAATGATCTTGACATGAACATAAATAAAATAACAGAATAATTGGAACATGGACATAATGTAGTATTAATCCCAAAACCATATAGACCAATAGCAAAACTATCCAAATGATTCAGGGGTAAACAAGGTAACAAGATAAGCAGACTAGGGCAACCTATTAGGTCCCATCAAAATTAAACCTATGCATGAATAAATGATTATAAGGAATATTATTAGGTAACAAAAGTGGATCAAGGGCACAACTTGCTTGGCACTTGAGATTCCAGTTACCAGGGTGATTCTTCAGATCCTCGTGACCTCACTACTAGTCGTAGCAATACAAACAAACATGGTATGGATAAAATTTATATCACACCAAACATAAGTACAAACTAAATAATAATATTCTACGTGGAGCTACGAAATCGTGGGATCGAGAACTACTAAGATCGGAGTCATGGTCATCAAGTTATGATGTGATTAAATGATTAAAACTAGGTTTTATTTTTATAATTTCAGAGAAAAGATAAGCAAAAATAGTAATTAATTCAACTTTAATATAAATTATAAATTGTCCATAGATCATATTCTAGTAGTTTATAAGTAGTTTAACTAGACTAACGAACATCAGTTAAATACATATATAATTATAAAATAATGAGACATGGTATAATAAATGTTGTTATTGCATAGTGAATATTTATACGAGACTAATGCAACTTGAACGGATCAAATCAGAGTGATAGATTTTAAGTTATGAATTTCCAGAGATTCTATGTGTTTTGTACAATATTAAAAAGGATATAAATTTTATTGTGACATTCATGTCAAAACAGTGGTAATAAATGATAAATAATAATATTAAAAATTATAGGAATTCGAATGGATCAATTTAGAGTTCATATAAATTTTCTATAAATTAATAAAGTTTCTGAATTTATTTTTGCACTAAAACTCAATTCTATAATTAATTATATGATTTTCTCTACCCTCTGGACTGTGCCTCAATTAAATAGAAATGCAGGGGCTTCTACATATATTTTCCTAAGACACAGAGCCATGCCGGATGAACGGCGGGTTCATTTGCAAAGTTTATAGGGATCCTTTAATAATATTGCCAGGGCCGAAAGGGTACGGGGCTATTTGGGACGCTCGATCTGAATTCTACGGTCAAGAACTCAAGATTAGATCTACATTAATTCAAACGGGTACGTGATTTCCGCCAATGGATTCGTGACCAATGGCTCAGATTCAATTTACGCGAGATGATATCATAGCCGCCAATCAGTGAATCGACGATACAGATCTATTATGTTGAAGGGGGGTGCCCGATCCAATCTCCGTCGTTTACTCGAAATCAGACGGTCGATCGGGCGTCACCAACCCCGGACTGACCATGAGTGGTGGCGCAGCACCAGGCGGCAACGCGACCCGCCGGAGCTGACCCAGGGCGGCAGATGAAATTCCAATTACCCTGCGCATTATACTCTAATCTGGAGAGTACTAATCGTAGTGCTGATAAAGCCAAATTTAGGGAGTGAGCCATACCGAGCATCGATCAGAAACTATCATGGAGACGATGTCCCACGACTCCGCGTGGACGCAACGCAATCAACGAGAACCTGTCGTTCGCCCCTGGCCTCCCGAGCTCGCTCTGGTTCGCGACACAGCCGGACGACGGCGCCTGCACAGTCGATGCGGCGCCGATGAGAGGTTTCACAGCGCCCAGGTTGCCGCCTAGACCGCAGAAGAGGCTTGGGGAACGGCGAATCGAAGTCCCCCGGCGGCGGTTCCCTCCTGCCTCCTCGATTGGCAAGCACCACCGTGACCCTAGGGACAGAGAGTGGTACCACAACGAGGGCCTGGGGGAAGTAGGCGGAGATCGACGCAAGGAGCGCGGGATCGAGCGCCATGGGAGACGGTCGCGCGGCCTGGAGGGAGGTGGCCGGTGTGGGTTGCTATGCGTCCACTGCAGAATTGGAGACGGCGACTCGACTAGGGATGAGGCCGAGCATGGTCCAAGCACAGGGATGCGAGTATGTGACCCCATGGATGGGGCTATTGAGAGCACCTAGAGGGGGGGTGAATAGGTGATCCTGTAACACTTCAAAAACTTAAGCCACAAAACTTGGTTACTTGTTAGCACAGTAATTTGCCAAGTGGCTAGAGAAGGATCTCAACACAACACAATAACCAAGAGATATCAATCACAGAGATGGCACAGTGGTTATCCCGTGGTTCGGCCAAGACCAACGCTTGCCTACTCCACGTTGTGGCGTCCCAACGGACGAGGGTTGCAATCAACCCCTCTCAAGTGGTCCAAAGACCAACTTGAATACCACGGTGTTGCTTTGCTTCTCTTAATCCTGTTTGCGAGGAATCTCCACAGCTTGGAGCCTCTCGCCCTTACACAAGATGTTCACGAAGAATCACAGAGCAAGGGAGGGATTAGCAACTCACACACGACACAAAGATCACAGCGAATACGCACACGCAAAACCCAGACTTGAGCTCAAGAGACTAGCACACTAGAACGGAGCTCAAATCACTAAAATGTCGAACAAGTGCGTGAGAATGAAGTGTGAGTGATCAATGATGCTCAAAGGATGCTTGGTTTTCTCCTCCATGCGCCTAGGGGTCCCTTTTATAGCCCCAAGGCAGCTAGGAGCCGTTGAGCACAAACTTGGAAAGCCATTCTTGCCTTCTGTCATCGGGGGCACCGGACAGTCCGGTGCACACCGGACACTGTCCGGTGCCCGATTTCCTTCCTTAAATAGCGAAGCCGACCGTTGGCAGCCTGAGAGCCGTTGGCGCACCGAACATGTCCGGTGCACACCGGACAGTCCGGTGCCGTCTTCTAGCCGTTGGCTCAGCCACGTGTCCCGCGCAGATTGCGCGGCCGACCGTTGGCCCGGCCGACCGTTGGCTCACCGGACAGTCCGGTGCACACCGGACAGTCCGGTGAATTTTAGCCGTACGTCGCCGGTGAATTCCCGAGAGCAGCCACTTCGCTCGAGCCAGCCTGGCGCACCGGACACTGTCCGGTGCACCACCGGACAGTCCGGTGCTTGCAGACTCAGCAGATTCTTGGCTGCTCGAGCCAAGACATTTCCAATTGGATTTTTCCTGTTTCCAGCACTTAGACACAATACATTAGTCCATAAAACAATGTACTAAGTCTGAGAAACATACCTTAATTCTTGATTTGTACTTTGTCCACCTTTTTACACTTAGGCACTTGTGTTGGACACTAAATCACCAAAATACTTAGAAATGGCCCAAGGGCATATTTCCCTTTCAATCTCCCCCTTTTTGGTGATTTATGCCAACACAACATAAAGCAAGTAGAACAAGTACAAAATCAAATCAAATAAGAACTCAAAATTGTTTTGATTCAATTTTGACATATATGGATCACTCTCTGCCACCACTTGGTTTGTTTTTGCAAATCAAACTCAAATTTCTATCTCTAAGTCAAACACACATGTTAAGACATAAAGAGAGTCATTCTAAGAGAAATTGATTTAAGATTTCAAAAACTCCCCCTTTTTCCCATAATCAATACTTCTCCCCACAAGAAGCCAACTTTTGACAAGAGAGACAACAAAAGAGTTTTGACAAACCAAAAGCTCTATTCTACTATTTTCAAAATCTCTCAAGTGGTAGCTAATCCATTTATCGCTTTGGCCTTTATTTTCTCCCCCTTTGGCATCAAGCACCAAAACGGAATCAATCTTGGCCCTTTAACCCCATTGCCTCACCAAAATCTTCAACTAAGAGCAAATAGGCAATAAGAGTATAACGATGAACTTGGAAGAGTTACTCTTTTCATCGGAGTGCAGTGGAAGTCTCGCATGGTCCAAGTCCACCTTTTCCCTTTCAATTTTCCTTGGGGACTAAAACAACCAAACTCAAGTACATGGTTAGCCACAAAGGGTCAAGTTGTAGCACAGCTCCCCCTAAATATGTGCATCACTTGCAAAAAGGACTTGTGAGGTCCAGGGAGTGTTTGTACAACTTGAGCACCACAATAAGCAACAATATGCAGAATGAACATAATCAAAAGCATAAACACATGTATGCTACATTTCAATCCAAGTTCCGCGAATCTAAGATATTGAGCTCACTACGCAGCCTGCAAAAGGTCTTCTCATCTAGAGGCTTGGTAAAGATATCGGCTAGCTGGTTCTCGGTGCTAACATGAAACACTTCGATATCCCCCTTTTGCTGGTGGTCTCTCAAAAAGTGATGCCGGATGTCAATGTGCTTTGTGCGGTTGTGCTCAACAGGATTTTCCGCTATTCGAATAGCACTCTCATTATCACATAGGAGTGGGACTTTGCTCAGATTGTAGCCAAAGTCCCTGAGGGTTTGCCTCATCCAAAGTAGTTGCGCGCAACACTGTCCTGCGGCAACGTACTCGGCCTCAGCGGTGGATAGGGCAACGGAGGTTTGTTTCTTAGAGTTCCATGACACCAGGGACCTTCCTAAGAATTGGCACGTTCCCGATGTACTCCTCCTATCGACCTTACATCCAGCATAGTCGGAATCTGAGTACCCAATCAAGTCAAAGTTAGACCCCTTTGGATACCAGATCCCGAAGCAAGGCGTAGCGACTAAATATCGAAGAATTCGCTTCACAGCCACTAAGTGACACTCCTTCGGATCGGATTGAAATCTAGCACACATGCATACGCTAAGCATAATATCCGGTCTACTAGCACATAAATAAAGCAAAGAACCTATCATGGATCGGTATGCTTTTTGATCAACGGACTTACCTCCTTTGTTGAGGTCGGTGTGTCCGTCGGTTCCCATCGGTGTCTTTGCGGGCTTGGCGTCCTTCATCCCAAACCTCTTTAGCAAATCTTGTGTGTACTTCGTTTGGGAGATGAAGGTGTCGTCCTTGAGTTGCTTCACTTGGAACCCAAGGAAGTAGGTCAACTCGCCCATCATCGACATCTCGAATTTCTGCGTCATTACCCTGCTAAACTCTTCACAAGACTTTTGGTTAGTAGAACCAAATATTATGTCGTCGACATAAATTTGGCACACAAAAAGATCACCATCGCAAGTCTTAGTAAAAAGAGTTGGATCGGCTTTCCCAACCTTGAAAGCATTAGCAATTAAAAAGTCTCTAAGGCATTCATACCATGCTCTTGGGGCTTGCTTAAGTCCATAGAGCGCCTTAGAGAGCTTACACACGTGGTCGGGGTACCGTTCATCCTCGAAGCCAGGGGGCTGCTCCACGTACACCTCCTCCTTGATCGGCCCGTTGAGGAAAGCGCTCTTCACATCCATTTGGTACAACCTGAAAGAATGGTGAGCGGCATATGCTAGCAAGATACGAATTGATTCTAGCCTAGCCACAGGAGCAAAAGTCTCCTCAAAGTCCAAACCTGCGACTTGGGCATAACCTTTTGCCACAAGTCGAGCCTTGTTCCTCGTCACCACCGTGCGCGTCCTGTTTGTTGTGGAACACCCACTTGGTTCCCACAACATTTTGCTTGGGACGAGGCACCAGTGTCCAAACTTCGTTGCGCTTGAAGTTGTTGAGTTCCTCCTGCATGGCCAACACCCAGTCCGGATCTAGCAAGGCCTCTTCTACCCTGAAAGGCTCAATAGAAGAGACAAAAGAGTAATGCTCACAAAAATTAACTAATCTCGAGCGAGTATTACTCCCTTGCTAATATCACCCAATATCTGGTCGATGGGATGATCCCTTTGAATTGTCGCTCGAACTTAGGTTGGAGGAGCCTGAGGTGCTTCTTCCTCTTGAACATCCTGTGCTCCCCCTTGATCATGTGCCTCCACTTGAGGTACCTGTTCGTCATCTTGGGTTGGGGGATGCACCATAGTTGAGGAAGACGGTTGATCTTGCTCCAAATGTTCCTGAGGTCGTACATCTCCAATTGCCATGGTACGTATCACGGCCGTTGGAACGTCTTCTTCATCTACATCATCAAGATCAACAACTTGCTCTCTTGGAGAGCCATTAGTCTCATCAAATACAACGTCGCTAGAGACTTCAACCAAACCCGATGATTTGTTGAAGACCCTATACGCCTTTGTATTTGAATCATAACCTAATAAAAATCCTTCTACGGCTTTGGGAGCAAATTTGGAATTCCTACCTTTCTTCAATAGAATGTAGCATTTACTCCCAAAAACACGAAAATACGATACATTAGGTTTGTTACCGGTTAGCAGCTCATACGACGTCTTCTTGAGGAGGCGGTGAAGGTAGACCCTGTTGATGGCGTGGCAAGCCGTGTTCACGGCTTCCGACCAAAAGCACTCGGGGGTCTTGAATTCTCCAAGCATAGTCCTCGCCATATCTATGAGCGTTCTGTTCTTCCTCTCTACCACACCATTTTGCTGAGGTGTGTAGGGAGCGGAGAACTCGTGCTTGATCCCCTCCTCCTCAAGAAACTCTTATACTTGAAGGTTCTTGAATTCGGACCCATTGTCGCTTCTTATCTTCTTCACCTTGAGCTCAAACTCATTTTGAGCTCTCCTTAGGAATCGCTTGAGGGTCCCTTGGGTTTCAGACTTATCCTGCAAAAAGAACACCCAAGTGAAGCGGGAAAAGTCATCAACGATAACTAGACCATACTTACTTTCTCCTATGCTCAGATAGGCGACGGGTCCGAAGAGGTCCATATGTAGCAGCTCCAGGGGTCTTGATGTTGTCATCACATTTTTGGTTTGATGAGAGCCTCCCACCTGTTTCCCTGCTTGACAAGCTGCACAAGGTCTATCTTTTTCGAAATGAACATTGGTTAGACCTATCACGTGTTCTCCCTTTAGAAGCTTGTGGAGGTTCTTCATCCCCACATGTGCTAAGCGGCGATGCCACAGCCAGCCCATGCAAGTCTTAGCCATTAAGCATGCATCTAGACCGGCCTCTTCTTTTGCAAAATCAACTAAGTAAAGCTTGCCGTCTAGTACACCCTTAAAAGCTAGTGAACCATCACATCTTCTAAAGACAGACACATCTACATTTGTAAACAAACAGTTATATCCCATATTGCATAATTGACTAACAGATAGCAAATTATATCCAAGAGACTCTACTAAAAACACATTAGAGATAGAGTGCTCATTTGAGATTGCAATTTTACCTAACCATTTTACCTTGCCTTGATTCCCATCACCGAATATTATTGAATCTTGGGAATCTTTATTCTTGACGTAGGAGGTGAACATCTTCTTCTCCCCCGTCATATGGTTTGTGCATCCGCTGTCAATAATCCAGCTTGAACCCCCGGATGCATAAACCTGCAAGGCAAATTTAGGATTGGGTCTTAGGTACCCAACTCATGTTGGGTCCTGCAAGGTTAGCACAAATATCCTTAGGGACCCAAATGCAAGTTTTGTCTCCCTTGCATCTTGCCCCTAATTTTCTAGCAACTATCTTCCTATCCTTTCTACAAATAGCAAAAAAAGCATTTAAAGCATGATATATTGTA
The DNA here is from genome assembly GCA_029449295.1 of Zea luxurians. Taxonomy (NCBI): domain Eukaryota; kingdom Viridiplantae; phylum Streptophyta; class Magnoliopsida; order Poales; family Poaceae; genus Zea; species Zea luxurians. The sequence continues at coordinate 19,529,717 of JAOPSE010000019.1, read as the reverse complement.
GAAGGTTCATTAACTTTCCTAGGAACATTTACGACATTTCTCCTAGGCATATTATGAATAACATTTCTCCTACCAACATTTCTATCATGCACATAAGAAGAACTAGAAGCAACCATGGCATGAGAATCAAAGGCATTATAAACATTACAACTCCTATAAGCATTTCTAGGTTGTCTTCTATCATAGTACATAAAGGCATGGTTCTTTTGCACACTACTAGCCATAGGGGCCTTCCCTTTCTCCTTGGCGGAGATGGGAGCCTTATGGCTTGTCAAGTTCTTGGCTTCCCTCTTGTAGCCAAGTCCATCCTTAATTGAGGGGTGTCTACCAATCGTGTAGGCATCCCTTGCAAATTTTAGCTTGTCAAATTCATTCTTTCTAGTCTTAAGTTGGGCATTAAGACTAGCTAATTCATCATTTAATTTGGAAATTAAAACTAAATGATCACTACAAGCATCAATGTCAAAATCTTTACACCTATTACAAGTTTCAACAATTTCTACACAAGAATTAGATTTACTAGCTACTTCTAGTTTAGCATTTAAATCATCATTAAAACTTTTTAACTTAGCAATAGTTTCATGACAAGAAGATAATTCACTAGAGAGCATTTCATTCCTCTTAATTTCTAGAGCAAGAGATTTCTGTGCTTCTACAAATTTGTCATGTTCTTCATACAACAAATCCTCTTGTTTTTCTAAAAGCATATTCTTGTCATTCAAGGCATCAATTAATTCATTAATTTTGTCTACCTTGATTCTATCTAATCCCTTGAATAAGCATGAGTAATCTATCTCATCATCATCACTAGACTCATCTTCACTCGAAGAAGCATAAGTACTAGTATGAGTGCTTACTTTCTTCTCTCTTGCCATGAGGCAAGTGTGACGCTCGTTGGGGAAGAGGAATGACTTGTTGAAGGCGGTGGCGGCGAGTCCTTCATTGTCAGAGTCGGAGGAGGAACAATCCGAATCCCACTCCTTTCCGATATGTGCCTCGCCCTTGGCCTTCTTGTAATGCTTCTTTTTCTCCCTCTTGTTCCCTTGGTCCTGATCACTATCATTATCGGGACAGTTAGCAATAAAATGACCAAGCTTACCGCATTTGAAGCATGAGCGCTTCCCCTTGGCTTTGGTCTTGCTTGGCTGCCCCTTGCGACCTTTAAGCGCCGTCTTGAAGCGCTTAATGATGAGGGCCATCTCCTCATCATTGAGTCCGGCCGCCTCAACTTGCGCCACCTTGCTTGGTAGCGCCTCCTTGCTCCTTGTTGCCTTGAGAGCAATGGGTTGAGGCTCATGACTAGGACCGTTCAACGCGTCGTGAGCACCTAGAGGGGGGGTGAATAGGTGATCCTGTAACACTTCAAAAACTTAAGCCACAAAACTTGGTTACTTGTTAGCACAGTAATTTGCCAAGTGGCTAGAGAAGGATCTCAACACAACACAATAACCAAGAGATATCAATCACAGAGATGGCACAGTGGTTATCCCGTGGTTCGGCCAAGACCAACGCTTGCCTACTCCACGTTGTGGCGTCCCAACGGACGAGGGTTGCAATCAACCCCTCTCAAGTGGTCCAAAGACCAACTTGAATACCACGGTGTTGCTTTGCTTCTCTTAATCCCGTTTGCGAGGAATCTCCACAGCTTGGAGCCTCTCGCCCTTACACAAGATGTTCACGAAGAATCACAGAGCAAGGGAGGGATTAGAAACTCACACACGACACAAAGATCACAGCGAATACGCACACGCAAAACCCAGACTTGAGCTCAAGAGACTAGCACACTAGAACGGAGCTCAAATCACTAAAATGTCGAACAAGTGCGCGAGAATGAAGTGTGAGTGATCAATGATGCTCAAAGGATGCTTGGTTTTCTCCTCCATGCGCCTAGGGGTCCCTTTTATAGCCCCAAGGTAGCTAGGAGCCGTTGAGCACAAACTTGGAAAGCCATTCTTGCCTTCTGTCATCGGGGACACCGGACAGTCCGGTGCACACAGGACACTGTCCGGTGCCCGATTTCCTTCCTTAAATAGCGAAGCCGACCGTTGGCAGCCTGAGAGCCGTTGGCGCACCGGACATGTCCGGTGCACACCGGACAGTCCGGTGCCGTCTTCTAGCCGTTGGCTCGGCCACGTGTCCCGCGCAGATTGTGCGGCCGACCGTTGGCCCGGCCGACCGTTGGCTCACCGGACAGTCCGGTGCACACCGGACAGTCCGGTGAATTTTAGCCGTACGTCGCCGGTGAATTCCCGAGAGCAGCCACTTCGCTCGAGCCAGCCTGGCGCACCGGACACTGTCCGGTGCACCACCGGACAGTCCGGTGCTTGCAGACTCAGCAGATTCTTGGCTGCTCGAGCCAAAACATTTCTAATTGGATTTTTCCTGTTTCCAGCACTTAGACACAATACATTAGTCCATAAAACAATGTACTAAGTCTGAGAAACATACCTTAATTCTTGATTTGTACTTTGTCCACCTTTTTACACTTAGGCACTTGTGTTGGACACTAAATCACCAAAATACTTAGAAATGGCCCAAGGGCATATTTCCCTTTCAGCTATGCGCAGGAGGCCATGGCACCACTGCTATCTTTCTCACGAGCTTGCATAGATCCCTGCCGACCACCAAGGAGGAGGAGATGATTGTGTGCCACTGGACGCAGATGCTGCTCGCGGATGGGTGCATGGATAAGCAAGGAATAAGGAGCAGGGACTACGTGTGAATTGCCGAGTAAGATGGCGGCCATCCTGGCTAGGAGCTAGGGCAGACTTATGTGCAGAGAGCCTTGGCGGCCGTGCGTGTAATGGCGATTGAGGCTGGCGGTCGTGCGTGTAATGGCGATTGAGGCTGGGAGGCTGTGGAGAAAAGGTTTAGCTGAGATCCACTGCACGTGGGTGGTTGCAACTTGCAACAACTTCAGGAAGAAGTCTCCGCCAACTGGGTCCCATGCGTCAAGGAAGCAGTGGCACGGAACATGTGTTCTTGGGGAGCAAGGCGCTGGCACCAAGGATTTTTTTACGCGAGCTATTTTGTTGCTGCACGCGGCCATGAAGGGGAGTTCGCGGCTGGCAGTTGGCCAGATGCTGCATGCGCCCAAGCTCAGGGAGTTGACGCGCTCAAATACGCGGGGGATCCACATGGCCCAGGTAACGTGTTTCCTTTTTTTCTTTTGTTATTTTCCTTTTTACTTTTATAATTATGTTTTCTATTGGTTTTAAATATTTTGAACTTAAATGAGCTACGAATTCAAATGTGGATGCAACAACAAGGAAATCCAGCATGTAACTCAACTTATTCATATTATTACTATCCCATTAGGCAGGTATTAAATATGTAATGCACACACATACACAATATTCGTGTTAATAGTTCATTAAAAATTTAGTATTTACTATGTATTTTCCTCAATATAAAATAATTTTACCCCTTTTTAGAACTTTAATTCCTAAGGAATAGTCTTATCCCTTAGTTAGTTTTGAGAACATTTGTAATTATATAATTAGGTTTCAAATTAAGTCCCGATCTTTGGTGGGAAACATATCCATTCTTTGAGATGTGATTTCGAAGATGAGAAAGTTAGTATTATTTTATTAAAATTCTTTGGGAAATTTTCCTAAATTCTAAAAATAGAATTTTGGGTCTTACATGAATAGATTGAAATTTCAGAAGGGGTTAGTACCTAATAGAGTTCAGGGAAATGCAGTAAGAGGTGTAGATTTGACAAAGGAAAGACAACTTAGAGATTTTCGAAGGTTGAATGGGTTGTGTTTTGGATGTGGGGAAAATATGAACCGAGATATCAAGCAAAATGTCCAAAAAGGGGCGGAGCACTGCTGCATAACCTGTCTGTGGAGGATATGGGAAGATTGTTGACATATGAGGTGCTGTTGTAGCTATACTAGGAAGATAAGGAGAGGGAGGATTCCTATAATCTTTCTTTGAATGCCATCAGTGGAACTGATCGAGAAGTGTGTATGAGGATTCGATCAATTGTTCAGAACCAAGTGTTGGTGATGTTGGTGGATTCTAGGAGCTCCTCTAGTTTTGAAAGTCAGAGAATACTAGATAAGCTGAATTTGGATACTAAGACCGTTTCACCAGTCAGAGTGAAGGTGGCAAATGGTCAGTTTCTGCTGAGTAACAGAAGGGTGCCTAACCTAGAATAGTGGGCTAGAGGTCATCTTTACAGCAGTAATATGAGAGTGCTAGATTTGGAGGCCTATGATGCTATTTTGGCGTATGACTGGCTGAGAGGGCATAGTCCAATGTAGTGTGATTGGGATAACGAGGTGTTAGAGTTCAAAGATAGAGGAGTGGAGGTGTAGTTGAAAGGAGATGGTATAGGAAGTAAGGAGGTTCAACAAGTGTCTGATGTATAGTTAGAGAGGTGGATGAAGGGTATGAAGTCTGGGTGTTTGTGATGTTGGAGACAGTTCAGGAGACACCGTCTGAGGATGGAGAGAAACCACTGAAACTGATATTAGAGGAGTTTAAAGATGCGTTTGCTGCACCCACTGAGTTACCTCCAACCAGGGTGTACTGCCATCACATACCATTGCTGCCAGGTTCTATTCCAGTTAACTCAAGGCCATACAGATACTCACCTTTCCACAAAACTGAGATAGAGAGACAGGTGACTGAATTTCTTGCTGCATGTTTAATAGTTCCAAGTGCTAGTCCATTTACATCTCAAGTGCTACTAGTGCAGAAAAAGGATGGGAGTTGGAGGTTTTTCATTGATTATAGGAGGTTGAATTCTATGACCATTAAGAATCCATTTCCAATGCCCCTAGTGGATGAAATCCTAGATGAGCTAGCTAGAACTCAGTTTTTCTCAAGTATGGATAGGATAGCAGGGTATCATCAGATACGGATGGAAAAAGAAGATGAGTTCAAAACTGCCTTCAAGACTCACCATGGCTACTACCAATTCAGAGCTCTTTATGGCTATGATGCTCCCATGTTGGCTTTACCTCAGTCCAAGGTGCTCAATTTAGACTCAATGCATAGAACTACCTTTTCAGCATTACTCAGAGAACATCTAGCTCAAGCACAGAATCGAATGAAGCAACTGGCTGCTTGTGGCAGAACTCCTAGAGAGTTTCAGATTGGAGAAATGGTGTTGTTGAAATTACAGCCTTATGCTCAGAAAAATGTGGTGAATCGTCCTTGTCCGAAGCTTGCTTTTAAGTTCATTGGGCCCTTTAAGGTGCTTGCCAAGATTGGACCAGCTGCATATAAACTGGATCTTCCTCCCAGTGCACAGGTCGATCTAGTATTCCATGTATCCCAGCTCAAACCGTTTCATCCTTGCTACACTCCAGTGTTCACCACTCTGCCGCCACTAGTGGATCTGTCAAAGACTAGAATCTTTCCAGAAGAAGTGCTAGACAGGCATATGGTTCAAAAGGGCAGTCAGCCTGTACCTCAAGTGCTGATTAAATGGTTAGGTGTCCCATTGCAAGATGCTACTTGGGAAGACTACTATGTGGTGAAGAATCGTTTTCCCAGTGCCCTCGCTTGGGGTCAAGCGGATTCTGAGGCTCGGGAAACTATGATGACTGACGAAGTGGAGGGTGGAGCAACAGACATCGCTGGTGGGAACTAGGTGAGATGAGTTGGTGTGCTGGTGTGGGCCGTGGGCCAAGTTATGGTTGTAAGCGTGAGTGTGAGTTGTAATGGGTTGGCATGTTGGCTTAAGCATTAAATACCGTCACAGCCAATTGGCAAAGGGAGAAAATAACAGATAGCAAACAGAATCACACAACTCTTCACGAGTCAGTTGTGCTCTCGTCATACCTCTGACGAACTCACGTCGCGGTGGTGACGCGCCGACGGCCAAGGGGCATCTTAGGATGCGTTTGGTTGCGAGACAGCTGAGGACAGGGAGGACATGGATGTTCCCTGGTGTCATCTCTCGTCCCTCAAATTTTAAGGGACAATTGGGGACAACACTTGGATAGTCCTGTTCCAACCCTTAACCTTGAACTAAACAACCTTATCTAAGGGATCGTCCTATCCCATCCTGTTCTGTCATTACAACCAAACACACCCTAACATTACGCTAACGCTGACCTGGCTTACCGTGGCATGGAAACATCCTCTAGGCTCTAGAGGAAACACGCCACGGCCCTGGGGCATCTCAACGCTTTTAGACGAACCCCAAGCACCACACCGAGCATCTGGCAGCACACCCCCTCGATATCAATGGCATCAGCTCCCTCTCCATCTCTCATGCCCTTCGGCTCTCGTCAATTACTTGGCTATTGGTGGCAGCCCTGTTCTTCGATGGAATCGAGAGAGGGGTGAGTATATATAATCGGCACAACAACAGACCCAAGGATGAAGTGGGGAGTCAGTTACACGAGCTTGGCCAAGAACCTCGAGGAAGAAGAACATCCTAGCATGTCGGCCCCGCATGTCATACAGAGTGAAAAGAAGAAGCGTGTTTGGCCGGCGGGGTGCAAATTCCTTCCTGGGCCGCGAGATGGTGAGAAAAGACTACTGGACCGGCTTTGAAATAAGCCTGAGAGTAGGTTTCCTTTTCTTTTTTTTATTTTCTTCATTTTCAAAGCTTCAATTTAAATTCAAATTCGGTTTTGAATTCCCACTCAAGCTTAAATTCACAAGCAATTACAATTCCAGCATGGTAATGTCAACATTGTGTTATATTTATTATTTTTACTATTCTTATCATTTAGATGAATGCTTGTAGACATATAAAAGATATATATCTCAAATAATCAAATAATATGAGTTTAAGTTAAGATTTAGTTCCAAGGAAATTTAATTTAAAATTTCAAAAGTCAAATTTAAATTTGATACCATTTGTTTAAAATGACTTCAAAGGTAAAAAAATATTAAAGGATATTTTAATTCAAATATTTTGAAGAGGTTTCCTAAATCCCAAAACTCGAATTCTAGGGTGTTACAGTTGCACACAATGCAAACCGAATGAATATATCCAATCAACAGGTATAAAGCGCAGGCACACACATATAAATATAACCCATCTCGCTTCCAAGTCTCTTTCAGACGACTTTTGGTTAATTTTGGTTTATATATATGAATCTTTCTGCCAGGTTTGAGAACTTTTTTCCCTGTCACTCTGAAATTGTCAAAGAAAATGCAAATTTTGACGTTGTCTTAACAAAGCTTATAAAAAAGTAAATAAAACAGCATGCGGAGTCTACGATAATTTTTTTTCCAAAAATCTATTTGCACAATTGATCATAATTTTTTAAGATAATGGAACCAAAATTTCCGGCTTTCATCTCATAGCGAGGATAGGGCCAAACTTACTTATTACAGAACTAGCGGCTCATCCGTCTCTCTGGTGGACAAACCTCCAAACTAAAACAATAAGAAAAAAAGGGATAGATAATTTGGATACAACATAATTCATTAAATCTATTTGTAAACCTCCATCTATGATGAGTAAAAATCTCTACTGACACTATCTCTAACTATCAACAAACGGTCTTTATTTGGTCACCTTCCTCTTCACTTTTCTGTAGCTTGGCCTAAAACCTAAACCAATATATTCCCCTAAAGATCACATGTAAAAACTTCAGCATTGGAACTTTGTCAAAAACTAAATCATTCTTGCTTATCCATATAACCCAGCACAAAACTGAAACACTTATTTATCATAATTCCCTATTCTGTACTAACATAAAGAGGGATTTCTCCCTTCGTACGTCACAGCAAGGGTCGCTAAAGTCCCTATAGTTTTTTAACGCGTTCAACGAAATATATATAAAAAAGACACGCCATCTAAAATTCAAACCATGGACTCTGCACTCATCTGTAAGACTCTAACCTCCACGGTTTATGTTTGTTTGTGTTAAAAAAAACCGTATATGATATATGATATATATAAACCATAGTGATACACAGGCAACTAACTAGTCAACGTTCTAAAATTAAGCTAGCTTGGTTGATTAGATATGTCAAACGCTAACAAGCAGGTTAAATATAGCAGCGGCACAATCGAAGCGCGCACAATCCCTCTATTGTGGATTTGCTTTTATCAACAGTAGCCTTCATCGACAAAAAATAAGATATTTCAATCACTAGTGGTTCTCTATAGGTAGGACCGTAGGAGTAAAATATTGTTGATATTAACAAAGACCTACTTGGCTGAAAAAACTAATGAGATGTTTAATTTGAGAAATCAATCCATCTAAAATAAGATAGTGCATCATTGGTCCATTTCGTGGGATGACCGTATTCCTCATATTAGTACTAACTAACTATGAGGAATAAGGTGATGATGAATAAATTCATTTTATTTCACAAATCAAATAAAAAAATAAGGAGTGAGAAGATGATAGACTAGCTCATTTCTCAAAGCAAACACGCCATAAGTTTCAGTGTCGAAGTCCTATCGTTGATTCGAAGGATATGAGACAAGTAACATGAGTGGACAATACATGATGCAGGAAGTTGTCGTTGAATATTCATCGCTACTTCACTAGTTCACCACCCACAAAGTCCGGACAAAAAGTCTTACGGATTACTCCCTCTGTTTTTTTTTTGTTAAAAATAAGTGTGCAAGCAACAAATATTTGAGAACCAAAGTAGTACATTGATAGCAAATAAAGTAGTAAAAACATATATTTGCCTGGTAGAGCCATATAGTTCCATTAATTTTAAATATACCTAGCTGGCGTAGACAGGGAGGGGACCCATCGAGCCACCCCAAAACCAAAATGAAAAAAGAAGCTTGTATATTTACGGTTAAATTAAAAGGGTTAGTTTGTAATAAGTTAAAATTTATTATATATGTATTACATACATGTGTTAATTACCATGACTAGCAACTATCATGCATTATATACACAAATATTTTATTTATTGACATTATAAGTATAGTTATATATCAAGTTGGTCTTCCCCTAAAGAAAAATCCTAGCTACGTCTCTGCCTATGGTATTGATAAAACTTATCTTGTAAGTGGCCAACAATTCATTAGATCTTTGTTGGATAAATATTATTTTTCTATATCACTATACAAGAATATCTCTGCTAAAAAGAACGCAATTTCGAGATTAAAATCAGAACATAAACTATAATGATATTACATATTAGTAACTAGTATGTAAAGCACTATATTGACAACATGAACAATGACATGATAACAACAACGAGATCACAAGAGAATAGGCGTACGATAACAATGGATTGAATCACAATCTATACTATTCATCTACAAAGAGATGTTATTACTAGTGGTGGTATGAAGTCATCAATAAGTGATGAGAAAGAGCTCGAAGTAGTTGACGATGGACACAATAGGATATAGGTTGCGTGACTTGATGAAAGACGACCCATCATGGTGGTTAGAAAAAGTTGGGAAGTACACTTCCTAAAAACTTTATCCGTCATCTCCTGGAGCAAGATCGTAAGGAGAAAAGTTCTGAAGGCCCTGTTCTCTTGATTGCCAATGCATATAGATGCTCGAGATGGAGAAGATATACGATAGCAGCACAACAACTTGAAGAGGGAAAAACCCTTGCTCAACTAACTACGCTTTAGCATTGGCTAATAGGTTGTTTATATAGTCGCATCCAAAATGATCTCGTGTCACGATCACTATCTAAAACATTTTGAACTTCTCCAAAAGCAATTCCATTTTTAATGTATTTTTGAAAGCATCCTAGATCCTGCTTAGCTATTTAGCATGGGTGGAATAAATAACTCTTTCATGGTTGTTTCAAGAGAGATAAAGATATGAGATATATTTTGTACTAAATTTAACCAAATAGTTTTTAGCTTTCTATAGCTAACATCTCACAACAACCTTTTCATAGTCCATATTCCGATCCATAGAACCTTTTCTCCATAGCCACAACTCAGTCAAAAAGACCCCAAAGGTCTCCTACTTTCATTTTTGTTCACATGAATAGGCCTTTGGTATTTTCTGAATGTTTCTGGATTTTTTTATTAGGCCAAGCCACATATTACAATAATATGTTTAAAAAGTTACCTAATTATCTTTAATTTACTCAATAAATAAATTGTATCTCATACATATATAGTGGTTTGTCTCTAGAGAGATTGTGCTAGACATGGTTTCGTTAGCCTGTTTGTTAGTGTAAGTTGATAATAGAGCAATGGTGTGTGAGAGCATCTAGAGGGGGTGAATAGGTGATACCTGCAAAACACAACTTCAAAACACAAACTTGGCCCAAATAAATGGTTAGATCAAAACTAAGCCAAGTTGGCGTGGGAAGAAGAGAGAAGTTCTCTTCACTTGATTGCTCTTTCAAATATGAAATAGACTAAGAGCAATATTGCAAGTGAATTTGGAGAACTTAGACAGAGGAAGAAAAATCACAAAGAAATAAGCACAGAAGACATGGAGATTTTTCCCATGGTTTGGCCAAGCCTCAAATGCTTGTCTACTCTACGTTGTGGTGTCCCAATGTACAAGGGTTGGACTCAACCTCTCCCAAGTGATCTAATGATCAACTTTGAGTGCCATCATCTTCCTTATATCAATTATGTCCCTCTCGCAAATTGGAGTTTCTTGCAACCGTACACAGAAATTAGAGATCACACTTCAAAGCATAGAATAAGAGAGAGGAGACAGTACGCAGACAAGAGCCAAAACCAGCCACACAGCAGAAGAAACAAGACACAAGAGTGCAATCACACATAATAGCAAGAACACCTCAAAACTGCGCTTGGGTTCACTAGAATCGCTAGAACGTGTTGTGACAGAGTGTCGGAATGAACTTGAGCTCTTGGTATGCTTGGTGTACTGAAGGAAGTCGCATAGGGGGTCCTTTTATAGCCCAAAAGCCCTCATAGCCTTTGCTCCTTCCATCAAAAACTTGCTGGAGTTTTGTACTTCTCGGGGGCCGCCATACATGACATCCAACTAAGGAAATAATCTCAACTAAGAAAATGCATGACATCTAACTAGAAGCTAGCTAGAAACATGGGGAGAAAACATAAGATACCAACTAACACTACGCATTTCCTAGGTTTTTCGATCGGAGGTACTCGCCTGATTCAGGCAAACCGTCGAAAAGAAACCACCACCAGCAAACAAGGTTTCCACCAAAAGCACAAAACAACTATCTAGTTGAAGGCACTACACCCACATGAACCACAACTACATAATAGCATGTAATATATCACAACGCTTAAACCATAAGGCACCCCCAAGAAGTAGGTCTTGAACATTAGTCACCTTGAGGAGGGTTCTCTTCTTCTTTAGCAGCCTCGTCCTCAATTTGATCATTCATTTTGGCATTAGCCACACAGACAAGGAGCTGGAACCCTCTTGAAGAAAATCTTGGAGCTCCTTTTTACTCAGACATACCCAATGACAGATATAAGCACCGACATGGCAAGTGATGTCATTAGGTGAATTAATCAAAATATTGTCAAAACATACTATATTTCTCGCCATCCAAAATGGCCCATCAAATAGCTGAGATACAAACCACATGAATGCTTTTAAGGTCTGCTAAGGAGCTATTGAGCCAAATCCAACACTACTCAACATTAAGGGGGACAAATTGTGAATTAACACATCTAACCACAGTCCCCGACACCACTCTAGCGATGGGGCAACAGAAGAATAAGTGATCAACAATTTTGTTGCAATTACAAAAGCTACAAGATGGATCTCCCACCCATTTCTTCCTGATCAAGGAGTCTTTGGTCAGTAATATTTTGTTCTCTAAGAACCACATAACGATTTTAATTTTGGGAGGGGGTTTTTCTTTCCAAATATGTCTTGGGAAGGGACCATGAGTAGTGTTGTTCAAATTATTGCACATAGATTTAACATTGAATTTTTTGTTGGGTTCCCACTTCCAAGGCACAACCTGAGGGGAGGAATGGAAATCAAATTCATCAGCTCTTCTATACCATTTCCCCTCTTCTCCACCATTTCCCCATTTTGACACATCATCTAGATTTAGACAACGTGTAAAAAGCATATTGTCGGCGTTTCGAGACTGGGGGGTCCCTGAGCCGACGAGTGAAGTGTTGCCGCGTGCCCCAGCCCAGATGGGTCGACGCGAGGCCGAGCGCGAAGGGGGGAAGTGAGGTGGCCGGAGATGGGTGTGAGAGAGGTGGAAATCCCTCGGCCTTCGTGTTCGTCCCGCGCCCAGGTCGGGTGCGCTTGCAGTAGGGGGTTACAAGCGTCCACACGGGGGAAGGAGCGAGCAGCCATACGCGAGCGCCCGTCCCGTCCTCGTCCCCGTGCGGCCAACCTCCTCTAAGAGGGCCCTGGCCGTTCCTTTTATAGGCGTAAGGAGAGGGTCCAGGTGTACAATGGGGGTGTAGCAGAGTGCTATGTGTCTAGCGGAGGAGAGCTAGTGCCCTAAGTACATGCCATTGTGGTGGCCGGAGAGATTTTGGCGCCCGGTTTGTGTGATGTCGTGGCCGTCGGAGGAGTGCTGGAGCCTGGCGGAGGGACAGCTGTCGGGGCTGTCGAGTCCTTGCTGACGTCCTCTTGCTTTCGTAAGGGGGCCGAGAGCCGCCATCGTCAGGGAACGTGCGGGGCACCATCATCGCCTATCTGGCGGAGCGAGCCAGATGGGACGTCGGTCTTGTTCCCCGTAGCCTGAGTCAGCTTGGAGTAGGGTAATGATGGCGCCTCCTATTGACGTGGCCGGTCCATGCCCTAGGTTGGGCGATGTGGAGGCTCCTCCGAGGTCGAGGTCAAGTCCATCTTCCATGGCCGAGGCCGAGTCCGAGCCTCTAGGTCGGGCGAGGCGGAGGCCGTTGGCTGAGGCTAGGGCAGAATTTGAGTCCTGGGGTCGGGCAAAGCGGAGCTCGTCGTCTTCTGGGGCTGAGCCCAAGTCCGAGCCCTGGGTCGGGCGGAGCGGAGTTCGCCGTCTTCCGGGGCTTTGCCCAAGTCCGAGCCCTGGGTTGGGCGGAGCGGAGTTCGCCGTCTTCCGGGGCTTTGCCCGAGTCCGAGCCCTGGGTCGGGCGGAGCGGAGTTCACCGTCTTCCGAGGCTTAGCCCGAGTCCGAGCCCTGGTCGGGCGGAGCGGAGTTTCCTATGGTGTGCGGCCGGGCCTGACTGCCTGTCAGCCTCACTCTGTCAAGTGGCACCGCAGTCGGAGCGGCGCAGGCGGCGCTGTCTTTCTGTCAGACCAGCCAGTGGAGCGGCGAAGTGACAGCGGTCACTTCGGCTCTGTCAGCTGAGGGGCGCGCGTCAGGATAAAGGTGTCAGGCCACCTTTGCATTAAATGCTCCTGCGATTTGGTCGGGGTTGCTTCTTGGCGAAGACAGGGCCTCGGGCGAGCCGGGAACGTGTTCGCCGCTGGAGGGGGGCCTCGGGCGAGGCGGAGATCCTCCGGGGTCGGCTACCCTTGTCCGAGGCTAGGCTCGGGCGAGGCATGATCGAGTCCCTCGAATGGACTGATCCCTGGCTTGATCGCACCCATCAGGCCTTTGCAACTTTATGCTGATGGAGGTTACGAGCTAAGAATTAGGAGCCTTGAGGGTACCCCTAATTATGGTCCCCGACAGTAGCCCCCGAGCCTCGAAGGGAGTGTTAGCACTCGCTTGGAGGCTTTCGTCGCACTTTTTTGCAAGGGGACCAGCCTTTCTCGGTTGCGTTTTGTTCCGGTGGGTGCGCGCGAGCGCACCCGCCGGGTGTAGCCCCCGAGGCCTCGGAGGAGTGGTTTGACTCCTCCGAGGTCTTAATGCCTCGCGCAATGCTTCGGCTGGTTTGGTCGTTCCCTCATGCGAGCTGGCCGTAGCCCGGGCGTACGGTCGGGTTCCAAGTTCTCGGGCTGGTATGTTGACGCTGTCAACGGTTTGGCCGGAGCCGGGTTTGCGAGAGCAGCCCCCGAGCCTCTGCACAGGGCGAGAGGGCGATCAGGGATAGACTCGACTTTTTTACATACGCCCCTGTGTCGCCTTTCCGCAAGGAGGAGGGGGGGAGAGCGCCATGTTGCCCTCGGTGGGCGCCGAACATGGTGTCTCCGGTGAGCTGCAGGCGGGTGATCCGAGCGGACGCCCGTGCCCTATTCGTTAGGGGTCGGCTAGGGGCCCAGAGGCTCGCCCAAAAGTACCTGCGGGTGATCTGCCGGACCCGGTCCCCTGGTGACGGGGTCCGAGGGCTCGATGCCTCCGTCCGATGGGATTCCGTTACAAGATCGTTCCCGCTGGTCTCGGAAATGTCCTAGGGTACCTCGGGAGCATAGCCCGAGCCTTGGATATGTATCGAATGTACCCATGGTCATCCCTCGCTCTATGTCTGAGGCGGTTGTGAACCCTTCGGGGGCCAGCCTTCGAACCCCTGATCAGTAGTGGGCGCGGAGCCCGAGTAGCCTGAGGCGGCCGTTGAACCCTTCCGAGGGGCCGGCCTTTGAACCTCTAACCAGTAGTGGGTGTGGAGCCCACGTGCTCTGAGTCGGCTGTTGAACCCTTCCGAGGGGCCAGCCTTCGAACCTCTGATCAGTAGGGAGGCTCGGAGCCTGGTTCCATCACAGGGAAGGATCCCTTTCGGAGTATCCCCCTTTCCCGGTCCCTGTTGCAAGAGAGAGAAAGAGGAAAAAGGAAAAGGATACGAAATCGAACGACGCGGCGTACCTTTTTTGACGCGATCATTATGGCGAAGGCGAAGCGTCGCTCGCTTCTCCTGCCAGAGGCGCCGCCTGTCCCGCCGTAGAGTTAATGCGACGAGGCGAGTGGTTCGCAGGGCAGCCATTGCGCGTGCGCGAGCCGTTCAAGGAGCGGAACACGGGCGCGTTGTCTTCACACCGAGAGAGGGTTCTCTCGCTGCCCCCGGATGGGACGTAAGCTTGGCTGATGACGTGACCGCTGCTCCTGCCCGCCTGCCACCGCCATTACTGCCGGCCCATTTTTGGCCGCATTGACCGTCGCGCCAGGCTGGCGCCGCTGGGTCGTGCGCTGGGTCGCCTCGAGTCGCGGTATTGGTTCCGCAGTCGAGGAGGCGCGGTGGTGGCGCAAGTGGCGGTGCAGTTGCATGCACGAAGCATTCGGCGCGCCGGTTGCATGACGCGTGGGCCCCAGCCCCCGCGCCGTGGAGGAGGACCTTGGAGCGTGTTGGAGAAGACTCAGCCCACGACGGCTGGGGACGCAAGTAGGGAGAGTCGGCCTTTAAAAGGAGGGTGACCCTCTTGGAAGGCGACCGTGTCTTCGCGCTCCCTTATGCATCGTGTCTTTCCACCTTCCAAGCCCCCGGATGGGGGATATCCGCCGTCTTTCCGCTTCGTCGTTGGAGGAACGCAACTCTGCGGGAGTTGGTACCTTTCAGCCGTCGTTCGGCTTCAAGGATTTTCATCAGGTAGCCCGGTCGCACCCCTCCGCTGGCAGTCACCCAAGACGGTGACCACCAGCTTGATGGTGGGGAGAAGCGGACCGGGCTGCTGCCCCCGTCCCGCCCCTCATCTTCAAGGATCTTCATCACCCTTGCCGGGGCGGAGGGTGAGGCGAGTCGGGAAGCCGCCTCCGCGTGGGTCGGTAACCCTTTTCTTCCCCCGGCGTCTCGAGGAGAAAGGCATCTCCTAGCTCCGCGGAGGCTTCCCCCAGGCATGCCGGGGTAGGCGGACCGCCACTGCTCAGCCTGGGTGCAGCATTCCGTCCTCCGCCCGGACGATAGTTGCGCCGCATGCGGGTCGGCCATGTCCAGGCCTTCCTCACGCCGACAGCCGCATCAGTGGTTCGCCCAGCACTCCGTGTGCCGCAAGGGCGGTGCTCATGTTCTGGGCGGCTCCGGCGAGGGCGAGGACCTGCCGGTGCGCTTTGAGGCGTCTAGCGCCCGCTGGCGTGGTGCTGAGGTGGTGGCAGCCGGAGAAGGCTTCTCTGTCAATGAGATTGCCGACTCCGCCCGCACCCCTGGGCCTCCATCTTCCGACCTGAATGGCTGGTTCTCGTCCTCGGTGAACGAGAGCCCCCGTGCCGCAGCGCCCGCCCGGAAGCCGCTGCTGAAGCTGCTTCGCCGCCCGGGGCGGAGGTCATTGTTGCTGCTGCCGAAACGGGTGACGGCGAGCCACCCGTCAGCCTTCTGTTGCTCCGCAGGCCCCCCAATCGCGTGGGGTTGCTCGTACCCGCGGAGGTGGAACCAGAGTTCCGTTTGTAATGGCACTTCGAATGCCAGTGTTTTTGTTCATTGTGGCTGTCGAGGCCTGAACGTGTATGTAAATTCGGCACGGAGCCGTGTCTTTTCCCCATTTTTGAGCACTAAGACTCGCCTGTTGGTTGTCTGAACCGCTTCACCAAGCGTGAGTCGCCCCATGTAAAGGTGACGAGTGAGGTATCCGTATCCCGGAGGCATAGGAGTCCCTCGGCTCGGTCAGCCTCGTTGTCTGAGGCTTCCCTTGCTTAGTTAGAGGAAAACCCTCAGCCGCTCTTCGATGAGCCGAGGCCATGGGTAGCGGTGCCAGCGCGAACAGAGGCAGAGTTGGCTCGAAAAGAAGACCAGGTCGGCCGGAGCCTGGCCGGGTCGTCCGTTAGCGGGACCGACGTCGGAATTGACCTGCCGAGGCCTCGGGGTGACCGGCCGAGCCACCTGCTCGGGCCGGATTCTTGGAGAAGACCCTGGTGGCGATGGCTCGGGCCTGGTGATGACGTTGTCCTTCCGAGCGGAGACCCTTGGACCGCGTCGCCGTCCGAGGCTAGGTCGGACCTTGCCAGAGGTGTTGTCGACGCCGAGGGTGCTGCTGCTCCCTTTAGCCGTCAAGATCCAAGCCTGCAGGATCGGATTATCTTGTAGTGTGTGTTTTCTGCGGCCGCCGAGGCCGAAACACACCCTCGCCGTATTGTAAAGCCGCGTCTCCTTTCCTCTTGTTTCGAGTATCTGGACTTTTTTGTCGGTAACAGAACTGTTTGTGCGAGCGAGAGTTGCTTCTCACAGAAGGTGATGAGTGAGGTATCCGTATCCTGGAGGCGTAGGAGTCCCTCGGCTCGGTCGGCCTTGCTGCTTACACGCGCTCTTACCCGTCCATGGGGTTCTGTCACCGACGTAGTCGAGAAGGCTCGAAGAATCGCTCCGGCAGAAGAGCTTCCGAGCGTGAAGACTTGTTCGGTCCGTGGAATCACTTATCCGAACGTGAGTTACTTATGGCAGAAGGTGATGAGTGAGGTATCTGTATCCCGAAGGCATAGGAGTCCCTCGGCTCAGTCAGCCTTGGCTGCTTATGTGTACTCCGTCGTTTTCAGGATCCACTTTCGAAGTAGTCGAAAAGCACGAAAGACATTCTGGCAGAAAAGATCTTTTTTCGAGGAAAATTTCGACGCAGAGGGGGTTCCCCCTTTTAGCCCCCGAGGGAGGGTCGGGCTTTGCCGAGGCAAGGCTGACCCTTCCTTGATGACTAAACTTTGCGTGGGAGCGAGGTATATGAACAACTTGAAAACATCTTAAGGGTAGAAGCGACGTAGCTGTTGGATGTTCCAAGCGTTGCTGTAGACCTCGCCTTGACTGTTGGCCAGCTTGTATGTTCCGGGTTTTAGAACTTTGGCGATGACGAACGGTCCCTCCCAGGGGGGGCGTGAGCTTGTGTCGACCTCGGGCGTCTTGTCGCAGCCGAAGCACCAGGTCGTCCACCTAGAGGTCTCGGGACCAGACCCCTCGGGCGTGGTAGCGTCGCATGGACTGCTGGTACTGCGCCGAGTGTAGTAAAGCCTTGTCCCGAGCCTCTTCTAGCTGGTCCAGTGAGTCTTCTCGACTAGCTTGGTTGCTTTGGTCGTCATAGGCCCTCGTCCTCGGGGAGCCATATTCCAGATCTGTGGGCAAAATGGCCTCGGCCCCATAGACTTGAAAGAACGGCGTGAAGCCCGTGGCTCGGCTCGGTGTCGTTCTCAGGCTCCAGACCACCGAGGGGAGTTCCTTCATCCATCGCTTGCCGAACTTGTTGAGGTCGCTGCAAATCCGAGGCTTGAGTCCTTGTAGAATCATGCCGTTGGCACACTCTACTTGCCCATTCATCATGGGATGAGCCACGGCGGCCCAGTCCACCCGGATGTGGTGATCCTCGCAGAAGTCCAGGAACTTTCTGCCGGTGAACTGGGTGCCGTTGTCGATGATGATGGAGTTCGGGACCCCGAAACGATGGATGATGTTGGTGAAGAACGCCACCGCCTGCTCGGACCTGATGCTGTTCAGGGGTCGGACCTCGATCCACTTGGAAAATTTGTCGATGGCGAGCAACAGGTGCGTGTAGCCCCCGGGTGCCTTCTGCAAGGGGCCGACGAGGTCCAGACCCCACACAGCAAAAGGCCATGTGATGGGTATCGTCTGCAGAGCCTGAGCGGGCAGGTGGGTCTGCCTTGCATAGAACTGACACCTTTCGCAGGCGCGGACAATTCTAGTGGCGTCGGCCACCGCCGTTGGCCAGTAGAAACCTTGTCAGAAAGCATTTCCGACAAGGGCTCGAGGTGCTGCGTGGTGGCCGCAAGCCCCCGAGTGTATTTCTCGGAGGAGTTCCTGACCTTCGGTGGTGGAGATGCATCGCTGGAGGATGCCTGAAGGGCTGCGGTGGTAGAGCTCCTTCCCTTCTCCCAGCAAGACGAACGACTTGGCGCGCCGCGCCAACCGCCGAGCTTCGGCTCGGTCAAGGGGTAGCTCTCCTTGGTGGAGATATTGCACGTACGGGGTCTGCCAGTTTTGATCAGGAGTGACCCCGCTTTGCTCCCCCTCGACGCGCAGCGTTTCGCCCTCGAGGGCCAAGGGTACCTCGGGCCGAACCGAGGGTGCCTCGGACCGAGCCGAGGGTGCCTCGGATTGTGCCGAGGGTACCTCGGGCTGGGCCGAGGGTGCCTCAGGCTCGGGCGCGTCGTCGATCTTGACGGAGGGTTGATGCAGATCTCGGGAGAAGACGTCCGGGGGAACCGTCGTTCGCCCCGAGGCTATTTTAGCCAGCTCGTCCGCAGTCTCGTTGTAGCGCCGAGCGATGTGGTTGAGCTCGAGCCCGTAGAACTTGTCTTCCAGGCGCCGAACCTCATCGCAGTAGGCCTCCATCTTCGGGTCGCGGCAGTGGGAGTTCTTCATGACTTGGTCGATGACGAGCTGCGAGTCACCGCGAGCGTCGAGGCGTCAGACCCCTAGCTCGACGGCAATCTGCAACCCGTTGATCAGAGCCTCGTACTCAGCTACATTGATGGACGCCGGGAAGTGGAGGCGTAGCACGTAGCGTAGGTGCTTCCCGAGGGGCGAGATGAAGAGTAGGCCTGCGCCGGCTCCTGTCTTCATCAGCGACCCATCGAAGAACATGGTCCAGAGCTCCGGTTGGATCGGAGCTGTTGGTAGTTGGGTGTCGACCCATTCAGCCACGAAGTCCGCCAAGACCTGGGATTTGATGGCCTTCTGAGGGGCGAACGAGATTGTTTCGCCCATGATTTCCACCGCCCACTTTGCAATCCTACCCGAGGCCTCTCGGCAATGGATGATCTCCCCCAGGGGGAAGGATGACACCACAGTTACTGGATGAGACTCGAAGTAGTGTCGCAACTTTCGCCATGTCAGGATCACCGCGTACAGCAGCTTCTGAACTTGTGGGTAGCGGATTTTGGTTTCGGACAGTACCTCGCTGACGAAGTAGACTGGCCTTTGAACGGGCAATGCATGTCCCTCTTCTTGCCTCTCAACCACAATCGCGGCGCTAACCACTTGAGTGGTCGCGGCGACGTAGACCAAGAGGGCTTCTCCGGCAGCAGGGGGCACCAGGATAGGCGCCTTCGTGAGGAGCGCCTTTAGGTCCCTGAGGGCTTCCTCGGCCTCAGGGGTCCAAGTGAAGCACTCGGCCTTCCTTAAGAGGCGGTACAGAGGTAGACCTCTTTCGCCGAGGCGTGAGATGAAGCGGCTCAGAGCCGCGAGACATCCCATGACCCTCTATACGCCTTTCAAGTCCTTGATGGGCCCCATGCTGGTGATGGCTGCGAGCTTCTCCGGGTTGGCTTTGATGCCCCGCTCGGAGACGATGAAACCCAAGAGCATGCCTCGGGGCACCCCGAAGACACACTTTTCGGGATTGAGCTTGACGCCTTTCGCCTTGAGATATCGGAATGTCACTTCAAGGTCGGAAAGGAGGTCGGAGGCTTTCCTCGTCTTGACTACGATGTCATCGACGTAGGCCTCGACCGTGCGGCCAATGTGTTCGCCGAACACATGGTTCATGCACAGCTGGTACGTCGCGCCCGCATTCCTCAAGCCGAACGGCATGGTGACATAGCAGTACATGCCGAAGGGTGTGATGAAAGAAGTCGCGAGCTGGTCGGACTCTTTCATCCGGATTTGGTGATACCCTGAGTAGGCATCGAGGAAAGACAGGGTTTCGCACCCAGCAGTGGAATCCACGATCTGATCGATGCGAGGCAGAGGGTAGGGAACCTTCGGACATGCTTTGTTCAGACCAGTGTAGTCTACACACATCCGCCATTTCCCCCCTTTCTTTCTCACAAGCATAGGGTTGGCAAGCCATTCGGGATGGAATACCTCTTTGATGAACCCTGCCTCCATTAGCTTGTGGATCTCCTCGCCTATGGCTCTGCGCTTGTCCTCGTCGAATCGGCACAGAGGCTGCTTGACGGGTTGGGCTCTGGCTCGGATGTCTAGCGAGTGCTCGGCGACATCCCTCGGTATGCCGGGCATGTCCGAGGGACTCCACGCGAAGACGTCGACGTTCGCGCGGAGAAAGTCGACGAGCACTGCTTCCTATTTGGGATCGAGCCTAGAGCCGATCCGGACTTGCTTGGAGGCGTCGCTGCTGGGGTCGAGGGGGACGGACTTGACCGTCTCTGCTGGCTCGAAGTTGCCGGCATGACGCTTCACGTCTGGCACCTCCTTAGAGAGGCTCTCCAGATCGGCGACGAGGGCCTCGGACTCGGCGAGGGCCTCGGCGTACTCCACGTACTGCATGTCGCATTCAAACGCGTGTTTGTACGTGGGGCCGACGGTGATGACCCCGTTGGGGCCCAACATCTTGAGCTTGAGGTAGGTGTAGTTGGGGACGGCCATGAACTTCGCGTAGCAGGGCCTCCCCAACACCGCGTGGTAGGTTCCTCGGAACCTGACCACCTCGAACGTCAGGGTCTCCCTTCGGAAGTTGGAGGGTGTTCCGAAGCAGACGGGAAGATTGAGTTGTCCGAGGGGCTGGACGCGCTTCCCGGGGATGATCCCATGGAAAGGCGCAGCGCCCACCCGGACCGAGGACAGATCGATACGCAGAAGCCCGAGGGTCTCGGCGTAGATGATGTTGAGGCTGCTGCCTCCGTCCATGAGGACCTTGGTGAGCCTGACGTCGCCGATGACGGGGTCGACGACGAGCGGGTATTTCCCCGGGCTCGGCACATGGTCGGGGTGGTCGGCTTGGTCGAAGGTGATGGGCTTGTCGGACCAGTCTAGGTAGACTGGCGCCGCCACCTTCACCGAACAGACTTCTCGGCGCTCTTGCTTGCGGTGCTGAGCCGAGGCGTTCGCCGCTTGCCCGCCATAGATCATGAAGCAGTCGCGGACCTCGGGGAACTCTCCTGCCTGGTGATCTTCCTTCTTGTCGTCGTCGCAGGCCCTGCCACCCTCCGCGGGTGGCCCGGCCCTGTGGAAGTGGCGCCGAAGCATGACGCACTCCTCAAGGGTGTGCTTGACGGGCCCCTGGTGATAGGGGCATGGCTCCTTGAGCATCTTGTCGAAGAGGTTGGGACCTCCGGGGGGTTTCCGAGGGTTCTTGTACTCGGTGGCGGCGACAAGGTCCGCGTCGGCGGTGTCGCGTTTCGCTTGCGACTTCTTCTTGCCCTTCTTCTTGGCGCCACGCTGAGTTGATGCCTCGAGGGCATCTTCGGATGGGCGGCCCTGGGGCTGCTTGTCCTTCCGAAAGATAGCATCGACCGCCTCCTGGCCAGAGGCGAACTTGGTGGCGATGTCCATCAGCTCGCTCGCCCTGGTGGGGGTCTTGCGACCCAGCTTGCTAACCAGGTCGCGACAGGTGGTGCCGGCGAGGAACGCGCCGATGACATCCGAGTCGGTGATGTTGGGCAGCTCGGTGCGCTGCTTCGAGAATCGCCGGATGTAGTCCCGGAGAGACTCTCCCGGCTGTTGTCGGTAGCTTCGGAGGTCCCAGGAATTCCCGGGGCGCACGTACGTGCCCTGGAAGTTGCCGGCGAAAGCTTGGACTAGGTCGTCCCAGTCGGAGATCTGCCCCGGAGGCAGGTGCTCCAACCAAGCGCGAGCAGTGTCGGAGAGGAACAGGGGGAGGTTGCGGATGATGAGGTTGTCATCGTCCGTTCCACCCAGTTGGCAGGCCAGACGGTAGTCCGCGAGCCACAGTTCCGGTCTCGTCTCCCCCGAGTACTTTGTGATAGTAGTCGGAGGTCGGAATCGGGTCGGGAACAGCGCCCGTCATATGGCCCGGCTGAAGGCCTGTGGACCGGGTGGTTCGGGCGAGGGACTCCGATCCTCCCTGCTGTCGTAGCGTGCCCCACGCCTAGGGTGGTAGCCTCGGCGCACCCTCTCGTCAAGGTGGGACCAACGATCGCGGTGATGTTGCTCGTTGCCGAGGCGACCCAGGGCCGCAGGCGCTGTGTTGCGCGTGCGCCCGGTGCAGACCGAGGCTTCCCGCATGAATCGGGAAGTCGCGGCATGATGTTCCGAAGGGTACCCCTGCCTTTGGGAGGCGGAGCTCTCGGCCCGCCGGACCGCGGTGCCTTCCAGGAGATCCTTGAGCTCTCCCTGGATTCGCCGCCCCTCGGTGGTTGATGGCTCCGGCTTCGCGCGGAGGAGCATCGCTGCTGCAGCCAGGTTCTGGCCGACCCCACTGGATGCGAGTGGCGGCCTGACCCTGACATCGTCGGCGATGCGGTGCTGGAAGCCCTGGGGTAGATGACGCATTTCTCCGGCCGGAGGTTGGCCCGCCCATGCCTGCCCGACGTCCCGGCGGACTGGCTCAAGCGCTCCTGCTCCCTCGTCGAGCCTGGCCTGCACCCCGCGGATTTGCTCAAGTTGTGGGTCGTGACCCCCCGCCGGAATGGGGACCACAGCTAGCTCCCGCGGGATGTCAACGCGAGGCACCGGTCTAGGGAGATCACCGTCCTCCGGCAAGCCGAGATGGTTGCCTTCGGAGGGACCCCCTAGATCGACGTGGAAACATTCGCGGCTCGGGCCGCAGTCCTCGTCGCCGAGGCTACGGCTACCGTCGGAACAGTCGGAAAGGCAGGGGTCGCATGCGGTCATGAGGCCCTGCATGGCACTGGGGTTGCCAAGTCCGGAGAAATCCCAACAGACGC
The DNA here is from genome assembly GCA_029449295.1 of Zea luxurians. NCBI lineage: Eukaryota > Viridiplantae > Streptophyta > Magnoliopsida > Poales > Poaceae > Zea > Zea luxurians. Next base: position 19,506,501 of record JAOPSE010000019.1, on the reverse strand, counting down.
TGGGCTCATCGTCTCCCTCGGACCCAGAGGGCCCGTAGGTCGAGACGTCCGTCAGCCGGTCCCAAGGTGACCGCATACGAAACCCCAGGGGGTTCGGATTCACCTCTACAAGGGCGTCCGCCAAAGCAGAGCCGCTAGGCGGGTCGAAGCTAAATCCGAGAGGCGTGGGACGGGAATCGGTCGGTACCTCTTGGTCGACGGGCGGTGATGAGGTCACGTCGGGGACTGACCGCACCGTTGTCTCAGGTTCGAGGGCGACACCCAGCAAGCCTTTCGCGAGCGTGCTGGCGTTGTCCGTTTGCTCGGGATTGATGCGTCGCGGGGAGACAGCGCTCGTCTTCGTCTCAAGCGCGAGGTTGATGCCTGGCGCACCCCCCGTTGGAGTGCTGGCGTTGTCGACTTGCTCGACGGCCGACGAGGCGCCGCCTCCTACTAGGCCTTGGTTTCCCCGCCTCCTCCTCCTCCGTCGATGGGGAAGAGGACGGGGCGAGCTCGAAGGTTGTTCTTCCACCACGCGGGGAAGATGTTGTCGATCCCGCCGCCGGCGGGCGGACTGTCGGCTGCCACTATTGCTGTCGCCCGGCGGTGGAAAGAGTACTATGTCGTAGCCGCCATCGAGGGACATGAACTCAAGGCTCCCAAAACGGAGCACCGTCCCGGGCCGGAGAGGTTGCTGGAGACTACCCATGTGGAGCTTGACGGGAAGCTGTTCGTCAACACGCAGCAGGCCCCTACCTGGCACGCCAACTGTCGGCGTTTCGAGACCTGGGGTCCCTGAGCCGACGAGTGAAGTGTTGCCGCGTGCCCCAGCCCAGATGGGTCGACGCGAGGCCGAGCGCGAAGGGGGGAAGTGAGGTGGCCGGAGATGGGCGTGAGAGAGGTGGAAATCCCGCGGCCTTCGTGTTCGTCCCGCGCCCAGGTCGGGTGCGCTTGCAGTAGGGGGTTACAAGCGTCCACACGGGGGAAGGAGCGAGCGGCCTTATGCGAGCGCCCGTCCCGTCCTCGTCCCCGTGCGGCCAACCTCCTCTAAGAGGGCCCTGGCCCTTCCTTTTATAGGCGTAAGGAGAGGGTCCAGGTGTACAATGGGGGGTGTAGCAGAGTGCTACGTGTCTAGCGGAGGAGAGCTAGTGCCCTAAGTACACGCCATTGTGGCGGCCGGAGAGATTTTGGTGCCCGGTTTGTGTGATGTCGTGGCCGTCGGAGGAGTGCTGGAGCCTGGCGGAGGGACAGCTGTCGGGGCCGTCGAGTCCTTGCTGACGTCCTCTTGCTTTCGTAAGGGGGCCAAGAGCCGCCATCGTCAGGGAACGTGCGGGGCGCCATCATCGCCTATCTGGCGGAGCGAGCCAGATGGGACGCCGGTCTTGTTCCCCGTAGCCTGAGTCAGCTTGGAGTAGGGTAATGATGGCGCCTCCTGTTGACGTGGCCGGTCCGCGCCCTAGGTTGGGCGATGTGGAGGCTCCTCCGAGGTCAAGGTCGAGTCCGTCTTCCGTGGCCGAGGCCGAGTCCGAGCCTCTAGGTCGGGCGAGGCGGAGGCCGTTGGCTGAGGCCAGGGCGGAATTTGAGTCCTAGGGTCGGGCGAAGCGGAGTTCGTCGTCTTCTGGTGCTGAGCCCAAGTCCGAGCCCTGGGTTGGGCGGAGCGGAGTTCGCCGTCTTCCGGGGCTTTGCCCGAGTCCGAGCCCTGGGTCGGGCGGAGCGGAGTTCGCCGTCTTCCGGGGCTTAGTCCGAGTCCGAGCCCTGGTCAGGCGGAGCGGAGTTTCCTATGGTGTGCGGCCGGGCCTGACTGCCTGTCAGCCTCACTCTGTCAAGTGGCACCGCAGTCGGAGCGGCGCAGGGGGCGCTGTCTTTCTGTCAGACCGGCCAGTGGAGCGGCGAAGTGACGGCAGTCACTTCGGCTCTATCAGCTGAGGGGCGCGCGTCAGGATAAAGGTGTCAGGCCACCTTTGCATTAAATGCTCCTGCGATTTGGTCGGGGTTGCTTCTTGGCGAAGACAGGGCCTCGGGCGAGCCGGGAACGTGTTCGCCGCTGGAGGGGGGCCTCGGGCGAGGCGGAGATCCTCCGGGGTCGGCTGCCCTTGTCCGATGCTAGGCTTGGGCGAGGCGTGATCGAGTCCCTCGAATGGACTGATCCCTGGCTTGATCGCACCCATCAGGCCTTTGCAGCTTTATGCTGATGGGGGTTACCAGCTGAGAATTAGGAGCCTTGAGGGTACCCCTAATTATGGTCCCCGACACATATATATTCCAATTCTTCCTCCTTGCATCTTTAACCATAATATCTTTCTCTTCACAGATGTCTTATAAGTCTAGTTCAGTCAAGCATAGAGGGACATTAGAAAGCCAGACATCCTCCCAGAATTTTTTTTATCACCAACTTTTGTAATAATTTGCCTTCCTCTCAAATAGCATGGTTTTACTTTTAGCAAGTCCTTCCAAACAGGGGAATCTGAGATCCTATTTGATATAGATTGGATATTTTCCCTTGAATATATTTCTTCCAAATATTTTTTTGCCAAACTCCATCATCGCTTTCCAATTTCCACCACCATTTGCATAACAAACTTATATTCAGAATTTCCAATTTGTTTAATATGCATTCCTCCTTTTCTCTTCTTAGAGAAAATTTTCACCCATTTCACCAAAATGATATTTCTTTTTGTTACTTCCACCTTGCCATAAAAGGCCCTTCTCCTCCGTCAAGATTCTTGATGATGATTTTAGGAAGTACATGGACAGATGGTATATAGGAGAGTTGGAAAGACAAGAGTTTATTAAAGCACTATGCTAGCAATAGAAAGAGCGCTCCCCTTCCATGCTTCATCTAGTAATCTAATATGTTAGCTAGAGATATATGTATGGCTGAAGATTTAGATTGTTTGTCTTGTCATTCTGATAATTTGACTTCTCATCGTCCATCGATGATGTTGAATGTGCATCATGTCAGTTAAATATAGTCCTCAACTAACTGTATACATATCCAATTCGAACATGTTCAAACTAGATATGTATACAACTAGTTGAGGACTGTACCGTGACCCGTGGATGCGCACGATTGGCATATGTGCGCATTTTAGTCGCATTAGGCTATCTTGAGCAGCGTTACTCATCATATACCCTATTTCAAACTCCACTCTGTACACAATGAACTCTACAATGCAAAATAACATTTTGCACGACTATATACATGGTCTGTTGGCCATAGCCTTAGAGCAACTCCAACAACTCCTCAAATTATAGCTCCCAAATACGGGAATTGGGATCTCTTTAAAATAATAAATTTAATTAAAAAGATAATGTTCCAACATCTTATAATTTTCCCAAAAATCCTTTGAAATCTGTTGTTGTGGGCCTCACCAGATTTCCGCGGGCATGTCGACCGGTAGCGACAGCGTGGCGGTGGGCTGGGGCCACGTCTGGTTCAATTTTATGGCCGACGAAGGCCCCAAGCCTGACCTGGACGAGCCCATGCACCACCTCATGAAGGATAGTCCGCTAGCGTTTGCTGAACTGCTGGGGCGGCAGGCGGGGGTCGGGTGGCCCGTGGTATGGGTGTAGGGATGACAACGGGTACATACTCATCGAGTAGTACCATTTCATACCGTATCCATCAAAAAAATTCTACCCGTCGGGTTACCCATATATACTCGCGGGTATAAAATCTTACTTATACCCGTACCCGCGCGGGTATTTTTACTCGTCGGGTAACCAATACCCGCTAGGAAAGTCTTAAATTTCAATATTACCAATCACTCAAAATATTAAATAAACATAAAAAACTTCAACTTCATATATAACAAATCATATGATCATATAACTTGGTATCTAGACAAATGATAGCTTGAGAAAGGTTTTATTTTAGCTAAGATGAGCTCTATTAGATGGTTATAATGGTATTGATGCGGGTATATTTTACCCACGGGTAGACGGATATGGGTAGTACCAATCCGTACCCGTCTATCCAACGGGTAGAGATTCTTACCCATTAACATACCCACGGGTAGAGAAACCATCCCATACCCGCCTTCATATCGGGTAAAACCCATCGGGTATTCAAGTTTTGGGTACCCCTTGCCATCTTTACATGCGTGGTGGCGAACCCGTACAAGCTGCTTCTGGAGTCCCATCCATCTCATCGGGTGTCCGAAAGAGGGAGCTTGTGGCCCCGAATTTTTTGTATTTTGGCTATTTTTTCGGAAAAAAGAACACGTTTGGACTTTAGAAAATTTTAATAGCATTTTTGGACCCTTTGCTCGGCGCCATAGCCTATGGCACCGAGGTAACACAGCTCGGCGCCATAGGTTATGGCGCCGAGGTACGTGCTGCGTTGGCACAACCCAGACGTCGTGGCGTTGACGTGGCACCGAGCTCGGCGCCACAGATCTTGGTGCCGAGCTCGGTTGTGTTATCAACAATTTTGTTGCAAAGAAATAGTATAAAGTCATCTAGCTCAGTTGGTGGAGCACAAGGTTTTAAACCTTGAGGTTGGGATTCAAGCCCTACAATTCACCTAGATTTTTTATCTTTTAAATAACTCATTAGGTATACCACATGTTTTTTTGTATAAAATTAAACTGGTGAGACTACAAAATTCATGTATTGATTTATATAATACTCCTGCATTCCAAATAATATACCTAATGAGTTATTTAAAAGATAAAAAATCTGGGTGAGTTGTAGGGCTCAAAACCCAAACCTCAATGTTTAAAACCTTGTGCTCCACCAACTGAGCTAGATGGCTTTATACTATTTCTTTGCAACAAAACTGTTGATAACACAATCGAGCTCGGCGCCAAGATCTGTGGCGCCGAGCTCGGTGCCACATCAACGCCACGGTGTCCGGGTTGTGCCAACGCAGCACGTACCTCGGCGCCATAACCTATGGCGTCGAGCTGTGTTACCTTGGTGCCATAGGCTATGGCGCCGAGCAAAGGGTCAAAAAATGCTATTAAAATTTTCTAGGATCCAAACGTGTTTTTTTCCCGAAAAATGGCCAAAATACAAAAAAAAAAAATCGGCTTGTGGCCAATGCCATTGTCGTTCTGGTGTGGGAAGGAAGGTTGTGAGGTGAAACGGCTGCCAAGAATTACGCAGGCGACTAGTGGCTTCTTTTTGTGTGCGTGAGAAATGGGATGATTGATAGGGTTCTGTTGGAGAGTAATTTTTTAATTTTCTCTAAATTAAGAATTGAGATTAGAACGCCATGTTTGGATCATTGGAATTGAATTCCATTCTAATAATATTAATTTAGGCATATATTGTCATGTGCGGGCGCACAGGCGGGCGCGCGATGTGCGTAGGGGAGGAGAGCGCGCAGCCAGGACACAGGAAGGGCAGGCAAGTGGCTAGAAGAAAAGTTAGCCACCTAATTAGTTGTTTTCTGTGTTAGTTATTTTCTTATTAGTTGTTTCCTTGTTAGTTATTTCCTTGTTAGTTGTTACCTTGTTAGTTATTTTCTTATTGGTTGTTTTCTTGTTAGTTATTTCCTTATTAAGGTTAGTCTACAATGGAGGACAGATGCCCCCTCTGTGACTATATAAGCATGTACGTGAGATCATTTGGAATAAGCAATAAGTCAGTCCTAATCTCCCTCTCTTCTCTACAAACCGACGGCTGATGGGTATAACCTCGCCGGCGTGACGGACAGCGGCTACGAGTTACGTAGCCGGGGTCCGGCCAGTCGGGAATTTGGTGTCCTTGACATATATCAATTAAGCTAATTTGATTTTATGCAAAATATATTTGTATACTATTATTAGCAAGATGTGAGAGATATTTATGTGCTACATTTTTACTATAGAGGAGTGAGACGAAGAGTGTCATGTAAGTTACAGAGTAGAAACAAATTCTACTAATGAATAAAATCATTTCCCACCCTCCACCTCATGAATTTGAGATAGGCTTATATCTATAAACTTTGAAAAGTCGTGGAATGTCAAATTCCATACTAAATAAGTTATTTTATTGAGTGAATTCCAATTCTCTAAAATAAAGTGATCCAAACGCCCCGTTATTAGAATCTGTTGGAGATCCTATTATATATATATAGGCGGGTGCTGCAGTCACACTATACTGTGCTGGTCAAAGTGCACGTATCGTTTGCTTGGCCGCACATCCTGAAATAACCAGCAAGAAAACAGCCATGCATGTATATGGATATGACCTACATATCTCGGCAACTCTAACCCTAACTTAATGGTCTATTCTAATTGGCACCAAATCAATGAATCATGGAGGGGTAGCCCAAGACCGTACCAGACCAGCCCTATTCCAAGCTGGATCTAGCCATGGAGTGCCACTTTGGAATGCATGTATACATGTACCGCCTGTGTGCTGTGAAGGCAGGCATTGAGTAGTCCCACTCCCACATGCCTCCCACTTAAACCCAAGATTTGTCTCAATGTCTCAGCTCGCACGCGACTTTGGTCTGGAGCTCTAATATAATAATCCCCAACTTGCCACCACTAATACAATAAACTAATCCCCCACTTGCGTGCATAAGCATCAACGTTAGGTGCTAATTGATTCACATAATTATAACAACAGATAACATTAAACTATGCTTATTTAAATCTAACTGTAATAACATATCATACTAAATATGAATAATTACCGTTATCATTTACGTTATATTTTATTTACCAAACGACACTAAGCTTTATGATTCTTCCTCTCGAATGACCCACACGAGTGAAGCCCAGAGATGGCTATATGCCCCCACATGATTGCCCATCCCATCGCCCTCCTCCTCTTCCTCTCTCCCCGTCTCTCTCTACTCTAGCTCCTGTATTATATTTCTTCCTTCCATCAACTCCAATGACCAGCACTAACCTATCCCTTTCTCGCCTTCTTTTGCCATCACTTCCTCTCTCCTTCGCCCATCACCTGTCGTCTCTCTCTCTCTTGCTACCATTGGGTTGGGTTCTATCCCCGTCCAGCATCCTCGCTCCAGCGTCCTGCGCACCTCCATCTCTGGCCTGCCTGCCTTTTCTCCTCTCCGACCCACTCCATCAGCAAGCTGCTTTCCCCTCCCAAAAATATACAATAAGCACCACCATAACCAAGCTAGCAGCAGGATAAACTACAAAGGAGAGAGAGAAAATAATAAAGGAAACATCAAACAGAGAGCTTCAGCTACAGCTCCCCTTTTCGTCTCTCCCCACATCGATTCCAGAAACCATTCTTTACTCTCCAAGAAAACAAGCACCACACACAAACCCTAAACAAATTCAGCAGTCGGAGCTAGCGCGCCTCCCATCCTCTCCTTCCTCGCCGACTACTATTTCCGTCACCACCGCCGCCGCTTCTTCTCCAATTGTTAATATTATCGGTACTGTTATGTAGCCATTATTTTTACTTGCGCTTATTTGCTACTATGCTCTCCTTACTCACTTATAATTAGCTCTTCTACCCTAGAAAGATGGCAGACCTGGATTTGGGCGCCAGCTCCTACCTGCACCAGCAGCACCACCACCAGCAGCTACTGCCCCTCCACCTCCACCACGAAGACGGCGGCGGCGCCGCGGGGGGCTCCGACGACGGCCAGGACTCGCTGTCGCCGGGATCGGGCGGCGGTGGGGGTCCGCCCAGCACCGCCGGAGGCGCGGGCATCGGCGGCGGGGACGTCGTCGCGCGCCGCCCGCGCGGCCGCCCGCCGGGGTCCAAGAACAAGCCCAAGCCGCCCGTGATCATCACCAGGGAGAGCGCCAACTCGCTCCGCGCGCACATCCTCGAGGTCGCCGCCGGCTGCGACGTCTTCGAGGCGCTCACCGCCTACGCGCGCCGCAGGCAGCGCGGCGTCTGCGTTCTCTCGGCGGCCGGGACCGTGGCCAACGTCACGCTGCGCCAGCCGCAGTCGGCCCAGACGGGCCCGGCGGCCTCGGCGCCGGCGGTCGCCACGCTCCAGGGCCGGTTCGAGATCCTCTCCCTCGCCGGCTCCTTCCTGCCGCCGCCCGCGCCCCCGGGGGCCACCAGCCTCGCCGCCTTCCTGGCCGCGGGGCAGGGCCAGGTTGTCGGTGGCAGCGTGGCCGGCGCGCTCATCGCTGCGGGGCCGGTCGTCGTCGTCGCCGCGTCGTTCAGCAACGTCGCCTACGAGAGGCTGCCGCTCGAGGAGGGCGACGAGGTGGCTCCTCCTCCGCCGCCTGCGGGGACCGACCAGCAGCCTGCCGGTATGCCGTTTGACCCCGCGGCCGCGGCTGCCGCTGGCGGGCTTCCCTTCTTCAACCTGCCTTTGGGGATGCCGCCAATGCCGATGGACGACCACGCCGGCTGGCCTGCTGGCGCCCCTGGAGGTGGTGTCGGGAGGTCGCCCTTCTCGTGACGGATCCCCCTTCCTTCTCGTGACGGATCCCATCGATCTACCGGCGAAGTGCACGTACGCGCGCGAGGACGTGGACTACTACGTGTACAACAACCAAGTAGCATCTCTTTCTCTCGATCTGTCCTGCGCTTCATTCCTTCTCGATCTCTCTTTTCTGGCGCCATTGTTGTGATCCTCTCTATTTCTCTCTGATGTTTTTTATGTTAGCCTGTATGGGACTTGATTGTGGTAATTCTTGATCAGTTGAGTGTCTCGGTTAATTTGAACTATGTGTTGTGAGGACATGCACTCATAAATTGATCAAAATTTGTTCTTCTTTATGTCCCGGAGAGTCAAATGTGTTCAAGCTAACTTTATTACCATAACAATGCTATAGGGTACATAAATTCTTATGGTGGTGGGAAACCAAAGCTTCGTTGTGCTGTCTGTCGCTTGCACACCTCTTTTCTTTGCAAAGATTAGGTGCTGATCTCTTTGCTTGCTTGCTTGTTTGTTTCTTTTGATTTTCTTTTCATATATCAAAAGTTCAATACTACCTTATTGGTTCATATGTCGATTAATTTGATGGTTTCATGCTTACATATCTTTAATTTATATTGATGTTTGCAATTGGTACGTTTGCACATGTTTTTTTTTCTTGCAAAAGATCCAAATAACTCTTCATATATGTACTGGACATTTACTTTGTTTATTTATTTTGCTTGTGTGTAGAATTTTATTGTATCTTATATAGCTACCAGCTTTCTGCAATTCTACAAGTACGGCATTTCTCACACGCATTACGCAAATTAAAGCACAAGTTATATGTATCCTTCTCATTTGTTCTCTTTGTCAACTTTCCACACATTAATTATGTTAACTCTGGATACATCATTGGAGGAAGGGATAGGTTGATCTTTTTTTAGAGATCAGGAATCCCCCTAAATTCTATTGAGAGAATAATATATGAAATAAAGTACATGCAAGCGTTATGTTGAATTGACTCAATCTTTTAGTTTTCGGTGGATTGGGTGAGACCATTGCTTATTTTCCTTGCTCAAAAGGGAAAGGTAGGGTACATCGGCTAGATTATTAACTAAAGAAAAATGATTTAACACTACATATATACAGTAAAAACAATATTGTTGAAGAATGTGTCGAAGTAATAATTGTTTATCAACCAAATTGTAGCTTAGGGAACAACACCATAAACTAACTATTCACTTTAGTTGTATATAGTACATATAGCTTCAAAAATGGTGATCCACTCTAACACATATGAATTTAGATGAATACAAATGTATCCAAACAAACACTAGGGGTTGGAGTATATTGGAAATCACTGAAAAAAATACACTGCAATCCAGACTCCTCCTTCGCCCGTGTTGTTATTTTTGTTGAATTTCCATCAAATTCAAGGGTTCCCAAATTGGCCTTTTTTCTTGCTATCTTACATGCATGCATGAGACAGGATTCCGGCTCAGAAATCTGTTAGTGCATCTAGTTCGTGATTTGTGAAGAGCTAGCTAGATTTCTCCGTTCAGTTCGTTGCCGTTGTTCTTCCCTGTGCGGAATGATTAATGAATATATATAATGGCATTATTAGGGCCCATGCATGAGAAAATATATATATGTAGAATGTATATGTGGCACACGGTAGTATATATACTCCGTACTATATAACGTTTGTACGTGTGTATATTATGATTTTTTTTTGTGGATTCACGTGTGCCAGCCTATCTTTTAATCTGAACCCCATCTCACTTCACATAGCACAAATACCTGATAGATGGTTGCCAGAGGCATCGACGAAAGTCTACCGACGGATTCTTTTGAAAAACCATGAAATGACCGTTTTGGAATCTTGCCCTATCCCAAATGGGGTACATGACTAGTTGACCACTGTGATCTCTCTCTCTCTCCTTCTCCCTCAGCGATCTCTTTCTCTCTCATCGCTTCACTTTCACTTGACTCATGTCATTTCATGACCGACATCTGTCCTTCATTCCATGGCCTCCTTTCTATCTGTGCGTGTCTGATCAGGTTTGTTACTACAGAGAGCTGGCCTTTCCTCCTGTGCCCTTGGGAAATGCACGATGCGTGCTACTGCTACTATATAGTATGAATTTGACGCATTGGTTTTTATGCTAGGTCGGTGTTCCCCCTCGAAGGATAAAATAGTATCGCCTCGAGTTTGATCGAATTGTGTACACCAGCTTTTCATTTAGTTCTCAACGCAACATTATTTTGCAACAGGATTGCAATATGATATATGTCCTTTTCACTTGTCATTTCATGCACATATACTTAATTGGCCTTTTATCTAGCTAGCTAGTATCTCTGCTGCATAATTAGCTAGATTAGCTGCACATGTAGATGTAGTGCACAGGTTCTGTTACGTCTGGTCAAAAGGGTTATGCAAAGAACTGTTATATGATTCCAGCTAGCTGGTGCAGGTTCAGCGTACCGAAAGCTAACAAAAAAACAATAAAAATTGAGTAAATTGTCCCGTCAGTTCTTGATCATTTTGGGAACTAATCGAGATAATCCCGCTGTTCTATATATGTGCGCATGCAGTGTGTCCGGTGCCTACGAATTAGTGGACAGGCATTGCTGTGCTAGATTAGCTAGTGAAAGCAAGTGCTTACAGTGTGCTATGACATGTGGTGTGCCTACAATATAATTAGGTTGACAGTTCATCCACAGAGCATGTGTATATATTGTTAGATTCTCTGGTGCTTATGATCGTTTCCTAAGTCCCTAGAATATCAATCCGTAACTGAAAGTAAAACATTGATAACGAGTAGATCTGATCTACTGAGAGGAATGGGTAAACACACCTTATTGTTGATGTTGCTATCTTCATACCGTTGCCCCGCAGAGAAGCAGCAGGCATCGGGATCCGAGCCGCTGTAGGTTGTTGTGTTTCCAGACACTCCGACGTCTAGGCAATGGGGGCCCCTGGGGACTAGGGTTTTAGGGCGAGGTACTAGCGTTAGTTTTTCCTGCGACCCCTTAGTCTTATATTTATAGCGTCGTGTGCCTGGACTCCAATCGAGGTTAGCGTGGGCCCTCCTAATCAAGTATCCATTTAAAGAGATAGGTAGTTGGATTTAGATCAATCCGGTCACTGATGACCACCTGTAGAGGACACACCCAACATATATCTTCTTTCCCGCATTGTCGTCACTACTAGATATATATGCTTCGACTTGCATTGATTTCTCGTTCGTTCCAACAAGTAGGTTATTGGGGAGTTACATTGCAACGTTTGCATGATGCCCAAAATTTATTTTCACAATCATATATATATATATATATATATATATATATATATATATATATATATATATACTGTTTTTATATATTACACCTAGGTGCATTCAATATAGAGAATGCACCCAGGCCGAACCTACGCGCCCAGGTGCATATGGTCCGAGCCAACCGCTCCACCCAGCCGAACCGACGACTGCCCCCCTCTACTGCGCCTTTTCACTTCCCCGCTCCGACTACGCCTTTTCACTTCCCCGCTCCGACTACGCCTTTTCACTTCCCCGCCCCGACTGTGCCTTTTCACTTCCCCGGCCCTCCGCGAACGACTCAACTTCTTCTCTTCCCTGGCGACGTAGCCCTCGCCGTAGCCGTTGTGCGCTCGCCCGCTCTCGTCTTCGTCCATCCCGCACGCTCCCGCTCCCGCCCCCTCCACACTTCTCCGCGAACGGATCCTCCGCGAATGGCTCCCGTCAGAATCGTTTGCGTGCCGGAGTCGTAGACCGCGAACGACGACGTAGCCCGCGCAGGAGTCGTCTGCGCGCGTGCCCGCCATGTAAGCGCATTCGCTCCCTCTCCCGTTTCTCTGTCCCCATTTTTTGAATTTGTTTTGTTATGTTCAGTAATAGACTGGTAAACCCCATTTTTCCCCAAGTGTTGCAACTAGTATTATTCGTTGATTGGAATTATTAATTGTTGTATTTTATGCGGATACATTTCATTTTGAATAAGCAGTGTGTTCTAGATTATCAACTCAGATGTTTCCACTTTTTTTGCAACTGCAGTGTACCTTTTGTTGCAACTGGTCCATCACATAAGTTGCAACTGTATAATTTTTACTTTCAACCCACATACATCATTCCTATTTTTTATAACTGTGCTCGTATACAACTAGTTATTTGTTTAAATTCACTGTTGCAACTGTCCCAGTAGTAATTATTTTAGCAGTCTTGTTGCAACTGGCTTATGGCGCATGTGGCAATTCTGTCAGTTGGAGACTCGTTCTCAAATGCTATGAATTAAGAACAAGGCAACATAAAATGTTAAATGTTAATGCCCTTCGTCCGCTGAAGCATTATTTCCTTAAGGATTTAATGAACTTCGGACGAGGGTTAAAGACGGTACAATTACGAAGGTTGAATCTTCGTAATTGAACTCTCAGAGATTGTATAAAATAATTCGAGATATGAAGCATTAACGACAAGTAAATTATAAATAAACAACATCATTTTCATATTATACAAACTTGATGTATTCAAATGTTAGATACATTTATACCTCTGCCTTGGCAAAGAATAATTTCCGAGTGATGCGATTGCAATTGCAGGAATGCGTGAACAGTAAAGGAATACTGTTCACTATTTATAGGCACAGGACACAGCCTGTGAGGAATTACAATCATGCCCCTCATAAAAGTTTACAACATTGACTCAGACCTTTATGGACTAAAATGTCATTCTATCTTTAAGTCGGTTCGTCCCTTCACCTTCGGATATGTCGTATTATCAAAGCTTCATGAATGATACCTTCGGCGTCACGTACGGGCAGCTTCAGCCGAAGCTGTCTCTTTCTGCAGGACCTTCGGCGATGAAGCATGGTCCCAACAGTAGCCCCTTCGCGGTGCTAGATCGTTTTTCGTAACGAGCTTGATCCGTGAAAAAAGTCTCTTAGGCTTCAGGAAGCCGAAGGTCCGAAAAACACCTTCTCTGAGCTCGTTGTCGAGAAACGATAGCGGTCCCACCCTGCAGGGTTACTATTTGGTCTCTGCGGTCCACCGCGCAGTGGGTGTGAGCAGCTGTTTGCCTGGTGTAAAAATCCTGACGATTCACCTTCTTACCTGCAGTACTATATAAACAGACGGGTAGATGTGAAGTTACCACAGCATTCATTGCTATTGCACTGTTTTGCTGCCAAAATTTTTAACCATAGCCGAAGCTTGACTCTTGCAATCAGACGAAGCTCCAGTTTAAAGCCTACTTCGTCAGAAGAAAAAGCTTCGGGAGAGAAAGTTTTTTAGTTCCCAAGAAATTCAGAATTAAATGGCCAGAGTGCGCTCTACCGCTAGAGTTGAGTGTGAGGGAGGCGAAGCCGAAGGAGCGGAGACTGTTCCTATCTCCGAAGCGATGCAACGATCCGGACTGGTGACCTCGGAAGGAATCCGCACTGCCGAGACAGAGCACACTGCTGCCGATACAGAACAAGTTGCTGCCGAAGCGAAAGAAGGAGATATTGAGGAAGCTGATTCCGATGATGATTACCATATTGCCGTACCAAGCAAGCCCAGCCATTTGGACTTTGGAAAGTCGACTGTCTCCAAGGCTGATTTCTCCAAAATGGTGAAGTCGGGCTATTTAAGTGAGAATGAGAAGAAGCTGCTTTGCTTCGGGGGGGAAGAAACTACCCCGAAGCCAGAAAAGGATGAAATAGTTATTTTCAAGAGCTTTCTAAAAGCTGGGTTGAGATTCCCCTTAAATAGGATGATCTCTGATGTGCTGCAAAGATTTGGTATCTATTTTCACCAACTGACTCCCAACGCGATTGTCAGGCTCAGCGTCTATATCTGGGCTCTCCGAAGCCAGGCGGTGGAGCCGTTTGCCGACGGCTTCTGTCGAGTTCATGAGCTGCATTACCAAACTAAGGCCAGAAAAGATGGATTGCATGAAAATTTTGGTTGCTATAATTTTGCTTATCGGAAAACCACGAAGTTTCCCGTGATCAGCTACCGAAGCAAATGGCCGGTAGGCTGGAAATCAGAATGGTTTTATGTCAAAGTTGACGAAGACAAAGAGAAGCTGGTTCAGAGCCCTCTTGAACTATTCTTCGGAGAAACAAGACCTCGATGCAAAATGGCAGTAGAAGGTCCAACTTGGGCTGCACTGGGCGAATTCAAAATTATTGCAGAACATATTGGCACTAGAGATTTAGTGCAGGAATTCCTGGCCTTCAGTGTTTTTCCAACTATGAAAGAGTGGACAATGTCGAAGCTTAAAGGGGAAAAGAAAGAGGGGGGAACTCGTCCGACTGCCCTACTATTATAAGTTCAAGAAATATTTTAAAGTACCCTGCCAAGAATGGCTTGATACAATTGAAATAATGAGTAATGAAATTCTTGGGAATTACTCTAAAAAAGAGGACCAACTGATGACAGCGGCCTTCGGCACTCGGCCGAAACGAAGGCTGAACAGGGTGCTTGATGCCATAGGATTTGAATATGCTGACTACGGCCGACTGGGCGGAGATGCTGGAGGCCCGAAGCGAAAAAGGATTGCCAGCGCTACTGACGAAGAAGTCGTCAAGGTAGCCAAAAAGAAAAAGAAAGATTCTGAAAATCTTAGCGCTGAAGAGTTAAATCCTGAGCCGAAGGTGGCCACTACAATAAAGAGAAAAAGTGCATCCCCAGAGCCGGAAACGCCGGTCTGAGAAGAAGATACTCCTGCTTCTCCTTCTGCTGTTGAAGTAGAAGAGATTATGAAGGTAATGACTGAACCCTTGCCTATCAGGCTAAGTCCGCTGGCACTGGAACTGACGAAGTTTTTTCAGAGGGACAAGGCAGCTTCGGCAGCAAAAAGTCCTGTGAAGCCGAAAAAACGGAGAATTATTCAAGTGACAGATGTGATCCATCAGACACCGCCACCGGCGACGGTGTCAAAAATTGTCTTTGCCGAGACTGCCGAAGCCGAAGGCGCCGCAGCCAAAGCTACTGGAATGGAAACCACTGAAGCTGAGACCGGCGAAGCCAAAGCTACCGGGGCCGAAGCTGGGACCACCGAAGAGTCGAACCTGGAAACCACACTTGAGGTTATTGACAATATACTCCTGAAAATGGCTGAAGAAGAAACTACTGCAGCTGCGGTGAGCACGGCAACTGATAAGGGGAAAGAGCAAATTGATGAAATTTCGGAAGAAGAAGATTTTAACTTTCAAGATTTGCTTGGACAAGAGTTAACAGACGCTGAGAAAGAGGAGTTGAAAAAATATGCCATATCTTGCGGATATAAATCAGGGGCTATGCTATTTGGTGGGGTGAACGAAGGGAAACTAAGATGCCTTCGGAACCGTACCGAGGCCAAAATTGTTAGAACCCTCTCCAAAAGCATTAGCTTGCCGAAGCTGGAAACTGACTTGTGCCGTTATCAACGACACCACATCGCCGGAAGCTTGCTTTATGCTAACTTCAAGGTAACAAATATTTTTGTTATTTTATTACTATTATTACTATCTTTTAGGTCGCGTTCTAACGAAGATCGTTTCGACAGAGCATATTATTAAGCAAGGTTCTAAAAATGCAACAAGATTTGGAAGAAGAGAAAAACAAAGCCATCATTCAAGATTTGGCTGAAAAAGTTGAAAATCACGAAGCCAATCTGAAAAAGAAAGACTTCATAATCCAAGACCTTGAAATCATGGTCAAAGAGCACGAAGGTGCATTAGAAAAGAAGGATTTTGTTATTCAGACCATGGAGGGCTCTTTGGCTGAAGTCCAAACTGAGAATGACAAATTAAAGAATGAATTGCTCCGACAATCAGAAAAATTCGAGCAAGAAAAGAAATATCTTGAAGCAAGCCTGAAAACTGAAGTGGATAAATACTCAAATTTGCAGAAATCCTTTAAAGAACTTCAGGAGAAATGCTTAAGCTTCGGCAGCCGATGTGTGCAGCGGCTGAAGGACGTGTTTCACTCTGTCGGAGCTAGCTCTTCGAAATTTACACCTTCAGCTGAAAATCTGCTAAGAACATTAGAATATATTGAAGGCGAAGTTGATGCCCTTGACGAAGTTATTGGTGGGCACGCCGACTTCTGCGCCCTGGTAGCTTCTCGGGGCACAGCTACTGCTTTTTTGAAGGCTGGCTGCACGCATGGAAACATTGTGAACAGACCAAACTTCAGCTTGTCAGCTTCAGATTTGATAGATATCCCAAGCTTAGCCAGAAGCATTGGAAATAGATTCATGACCCAGATCTGGGTAAGTGGCGGGCGGAAAATGGCAGGCGACGAAGCTCGAAGCCATCTTAAGCCGGTAAGAAACTTATGTTTGTTACTTTTACCTTCTTCTTTGAAATTTGTACCTTTCTTACTCTGTTGTTTGGTATATACAGGATGACGAAGCTGAAGATTGACAATGCTGATGTTTAACAAAACTGAAAACGAAGCCTTAGCTGAAGCTTAAAGTTGCTTATATTGTGCTTTCCTGCAAAAATTCTTGGAGAAACTCTTGTAATATAGATATGGAACAACTCATGTAAATTTGTACATACCTTGTAATATATCCTGTCTCCCTTATCCGTATTCAGTCTGCTTTGTTGTGGACAAAACTTCTCTTTTGAGCCGAAGGCGAAAAACACCTTCCCTTCTTTTCGTACACACCGAAGCATAAAAAATTTTCTGAAGCACCTGTCTTCTTTGTGTAGCATGATGATGATTCTATATATGTCTAAATGGATGTTTATGAATGCAAATGACATGATGACATGTAATGTGCAAATGAATATTAGGACACATGTTCAAAAACCATAAGCACGGCCCTTCATCCCCTCAAGAATGATACAAATCTTTTTGCCGTTTACTTTTCGGCTTCACCGTTTACTTTTCGGTGTATCAGCGTTGACTTTTCGCTGTAAGCCTCCCTTAGGAGCTTCTTCGCCTTTTACTTTCGGCGGAATCAGCGTTTATTTTTCGCTGTAAGCCTCCCTTAGGAGCTTCTTCGCCTTTTACTTTCGGCGGAATCAACGTTTATTTTTCGCTGTAAGCTCTGCATTCCCTTAGGAACGACTTTTGAGCTTCTCCCTGTTTTCTTTTCTTTTTCCTTTGCACTCGAAGGTGCGTTTTCAGCTTTTACATTTACATTTTTGGGGGATATCGCTCTTATAGAATTGAAATAAGAAAAGAAAAATTACATGTTGTGGCCCCATTAAAAACCTTTCTCCCCCTTTGGAAAGGAAAAGAGTGCCACAAAAAAGAATATAAAAAATTACATCGAACTAAACATAATATCGCCGAAGCTCATCCGCATTCCACGATCTAGGAATGTCATTGCCGTCCATATCCTTCAATCTGTAAGAACCGGGTCTTGACGAAGATACTACCAAAAAGGGGCCCTCCCACTTCAGCTGTAATTTGCCTACTGTTTCAGGGTTAGCTACTCTTCGAAGTACCAAGTGTCCTGGTTCAATGTTCTTCAGCTTGACCTTTCTATCATGCCATTTTATTGTTTTAGCTTGATATTTATTGATGTTTTCCACAGCTTGAAGTCTGATCCCTTCAATAGCATCTTTTTCTACAGAGCAATCAGCTTCGTTTTCGCCCTCTGCCGAAGCTACTGTCCTTATTGATCCTGTTTTGGCCTCTTCTGGGGTTATTGCTTCGTCACCAAACAATAGTTTAAAGGGTGTAAAGCCTGTTGATCTTGACATGGTTGTGTTATGACTCCACACCACTTTGATTAACTCATCTGGTCACTTTCCCCTGGGCTGATTGAAGATTGACTTCATTATTCCTGTCATTATGATCACATTGGCTCTTTCGACAAGTCCATTTGACTCTGGGTGTCGGACTGATGCAAAATGGATCTTCGTGCCAATTTGATTACAAAATTCTCTGAAGGCTTCAGAATCAAACTGTGTCCCATTATCCACAGTGATAGCCTTCGGCACTCCGAAGCGACAAACAATGTTTTGCCAGAAAAACTTTTGAATAGTAAATGAAGTTATTGTGGCTAAGGGCTTCGCTTCAATCCATTTGGAAAAATAGTCCACTGCCACCACCACATATCTTAAGTTCCCCTGTGCTGGTGGTAATGGACCTAGCAAATCCAGACCCCACCTTTGCAACGGCCAAGTGGGTTGTATTAATTGAGTTAAAGACGAAGGTTGTTTTTGATCTCTTGCACATTTCTGACAACCTTCGCACCTTTGAACTAAATCCGCTGCATCCGAAGCTGTCTTTGGCCAATAAAATCCTTGTCGAAAAACTTTCCCAAGCAAGGGCCTAGATCCAATGTGAGATCCACACAGACCTGCATGTATGTCCTTCATTAATTCTATACCTTCGGATCTAGATAAGCACTTGAGCAATGGGGAACAGACCCCGCGCTTGTATAACTCCCCTTCTATTATGACATATGGTCGAGCTCTTGCTTCTATTCTCCTGTTATAAGCTTCGTCGTCTGAAAGAAAATTACCCTGAAGGAAAGAGATGATCTCAGTTCTCCAATCTTCACTATAAACAGGGGATATGTTAAGGATTGCTCTTTCAAGAAGCTCGACCGAAGGTGCTTTTATTGTTTCAAAAAATACTTCCGAAGGTATAGGCAACCCCTAGGCTGCTGACTTAGCCAATAGATCAGCGTATTCATTTTCTCCACGAGGAATATTTTTGACAGAGAAACCTTCGAAGGAAGCCTCAATCCTTCGGACTGTATCTAGATACTTTTCAAGCTTCGGGTCTCTTGCTTTGTAACTTTTATCAATATGACCAGAAATAACTTGAGAATCAGTTTTAAGAATGGCCCTTCTGATTCCCATTGCCTTTAATTTCCGAAGACCCAAAAGCAGAGCTTCATACTCGGCGATGTTATTTGTGCAACTAAAATCAAGTCTTGCCGCATAACAAGTTTTAACTTTGGAAGGTGAAACCAACACAGCAGCCGCTCCTGCTCCGAAGGTTCCCCAAGACCCATCGCAAAACACTGTCCATGCTTCGGCGTCTTTATTTGTTTCTTCCTCCTGAGCCCCTGGCGTCCAGTCAGCAATGAAGTCTGCTAACGCCTGGGACTGAATCGAAGATCTATGAACATAATCAATACAAAATTCATTGAGCTCTGCAGCCCATTTTCCAATCCTTCCAGTAGCTTCTCGGTTCCTCATAATATTCTTTAGAGGTTGTGAAGAAGGAACAATTATGTTGTAAGCTTGAAAATAGTGCCGAAGCTTCCTGGAGGCCATCAAGACAGCATACAGTACCTTCTCCAACTCTGTATAATTTTTCTTTGATAAACTAAGAACCTCGGATACAAAATATATTGGGGCTTGCCTCTTAACTTGGCCTTCAAGCTTCTCCTGAACAAGTGCTGCACTTACCGCTGAGTGCGAAGCTGCCACATATAATAACAAAGGAGCCCCTGGCGTAGGTGGAGTTAATGTTGTTAGATCTATCAAATACTGCTTCAGCTCTTCGAAGGCCTTCTGCTGGATTGGTCCCCATTGAAAGACTTCGGCTGTCTTCAGCACTTCGAAGAATGGTAAGTTTCTCTCTGCTGATCTAGATATGAATCTGTTGAGAGACGCCAGCCTTCCTGTCAATCTTTGAGCCCCCTTTTTTGTACTTGGTGGTTCCATTCGAAGTATTGCTTCGATTTTGCTTGGATTAGCCTCGATTCCCTTTGTTGAGACTAGGCAACCGAGAAATTTCCCCTTCTTTACTCCGAAGACACATTTTTCTGGATTCAATTTTAGACCAGCCTGTCTGAAATTAGCGAAGGTCTCCTGCAAATCAGCAATGTGGTTATCTTGCTTCGTGCTTTTTACAATGATATCATCAACATAAGTTAGCACATTCCTTCCTATCTGAGAGTGAAGGACCTTCGCTGTCATTCTGCTGAAACTTCCTCCAGCATTTTTAAGCCCCTCAGGCATCCGAAGGTAGCAATATGTCCCACTAGGGGTTATGAAGCTGGTTTTTGGTTCATCTTCCTTCTTCATCCATATTTGATGATAGCCTGAATAGCAATCCAGCAAACTCATAAGCTCTGATGAAGCTGCTGCATCAACTAAGGAATCTATCCTTGGCAATGGAAACTCGTCCTTCGGACAGGCTTTATTGAGGTCAGTAAAATCGATACACATTCTCCATTTACCATTGGCCTTCTTCACCATAACAGTGTTAGCCAACCATTTTGGGTATTTTACCTCTCTAATAACTCCGACACTGAGGAGTCTTTTTACTTCATTCCGAGCACCTTCGGCCTTGTCTTCAGACATTTTCCGAAGCCTCTGCTTTCTGGGCCTGAAGGATGGATCAACATTGAGCGAATGCTCAATAACATCCCTGTTAACTCCACAAAGATCATTAGGTGACCAAACAAAAACATCTTTATTGTTGAACAGAAACCTTATCAAGGTTTTCTCCTGCTCTTCGGACAATTGAGATCCCAATAGCACCTTCTGCTCTGCTATATCCTCACATAGGAGCATGGGTTTTGGCTGGTCAGTCGAAGCAGCTTTTTCCCTTCTGAACTTATATTGCTCACAAACTTCAGTTCCCTCTATATTATGGATTGCTTTTGAGTCTGTCCAATTTCCTTCGGCCCTTCTGGCAGCTTCTTGACTTCCATGAATAGCAATGGGCCCTTGGTCCGAAGGTATCTTTATGCAAAGATAAGCTGGATGCAGAATTGCTTCGAAGGCATTAAGAGTACCACGACCAATGATTGCATTGTAAGGGTACTCCATGTCAACAATATCAAACATAACTTGTTCAGTCCTTGTGTTGTTGATGAATCCGAAGGCCACTGACATTGAGATTTTGTCGAGTGCTACAATCTGCCTTCCTCCGAAGCCGCAGAGGGGATGTGTGGCATCAAGAATTTTATCTTCGGGCTCTTGCATCTGTTTGAAGGCCTTAGCAAATATGATATCAGCTGCACTGCCTATATCAACCAAAACATTGTGGACCAGAAATCCTTTGATAACACAAGAGATAACCATAGCATCATTGTGTGGGTAATCCTTGAGTTGAAGGTCCTCTTGGGAGAAGGTAATAGGAATGTGAGACCATCTTGACTTGATGAAGGGTCCTTGCACCCCGACATGCTGTACCCTTCTCTATGCTTCCTTCTTCTGCTTCTTGTTGGCTGGTTCTGAACATGAACCGCCTGTTATCGGGAGTACCAGCTTTGGAACTGAAGCAGCTCCAGCTTGAATATTGAACGAAGCCATCAGCTCAGAAAAGTGGAAGTGAGTTCACCGGAGGTGGGCGCCAATGTTGGAGACTCATTCTCAAATGCTATGAATTAAGAACAAGGCAACATAAAATGTTAAATGTTAATGCCCTTCGTCCGCTGAAGCATTATTTCCTTAAGGATTTAATGAACTTCGGACGAGGGTTAAAGACGGTACAATTACGAAGGTTGAATCTTCGTAATTGAACTCTCAGAGATTGTATAAAATAATTCGAGATATGAAGCATTAACGACAAGTAAATTATAAATAAACAACATCATTTTCATATTATACAAACTTGATGTATTCAAATGTTAGATACATTTATACCTCTGCCTTGGCAAAGAATAATTTCCGAGTGATGCGATTGCAATTGCAGGAATGCGTGAACAGTAAAGGAATACTGTTCACTATTTATAGGCACAGGACATAGCCTGTGAGGAATTACAATCATGCCCCTCATAAAAGTTTACAACATTGACTCAGACCTTTATGGACTAAAAGGTCATTCTATCTTTAAGTCGGTTCGTCCCTTCACCTTCGGATATGTCGTATTATCAAAGCTTCATGAATGATACCTTCGGCGTCACGTACGGGCAGCTTCAGCCGAAGCTGTCTCTTTCTGCAGGACCTTCAGCGACGAAGCATGGTCCCAACACTGTCCTAGTACTAATGTGTGTGTGCAGCATTAGTGTGTATTGCAACTATTTTTTGTTCCTATTTGTACTGTGTGTTTTAGTTTGTTGATTAGCAATTTTTGGTTATGAGATATGTACCATGTGTTTGTGCCCTCATGTTTTTTTCATTCCCATTTTTTCAGTGTTTTTTATAATGGATCAAGAACAGGATGTCACAGGCCAGCAAGGCGCTCATACTGTCCGTCGCTCTCCTCGTGTACAAAACAAGAGAAAGCAATTAGATAAAAATGAATTGAAGGAAAGGAGGAAGATGTTAAGGTTGAAAGTCCCTCCTATACAAGATGCCGAAAGTGATGATGAACAAGACCCAGAGTTTGTTCCTGCTGGTGATGGTTCTGGCGACAACAATGTTGGTATTGTTGGTGGCGATGAGAATAAGGGTATAACTAAGTAGGGCTGGACAAAATACTCGTGGCTCGTGAGCTCACTCGACTCGTGGTCAGCTCGGCTTGGCTCAACTCGACTCGTTTCAATTTTGTCACAAGCTGAGCTAACATCTCAGCTCGGTTCGTTAACGAGCCAACTCGACACGAGCTCGAGCCAGCTCGTTAGCTCGAATGAGCTAGCATTTATCTGCAAAACAAAGCCTATATATGTATTCGATGAATTAATAAGTGATGAACTATGTTAATTTAGGGTTTAAATGATGTGATGTATAAAATTATGAGTATTATTAGTCTTTTCTAGTGTTAAATTAGTATGAAATTAACTAGCAATTGATTATATTGTTGTATATACACATGTATACTATTTTTTGTTGTGGCTCGCGAGCTAAACGAGCCAGCTCGAGCTCGCAAATGAGCCGAGCCGAGCTGGTTATCTGGCTCGGTTGCTTAACGAGTCGAGCTGAGCCAGCTCGTTCCCTTAACGAGCCAGCTCGAGCTCGGTCGAGCCGAGCCGAGCTGGCTCGATATCCACCCATATAACTAAGACACGAGCTATACGATGCTCACCTGTGAAGTTTATAAAGCTTGTGAATGCTCTATGTTGGAACTTGCTCTCTGGTGCAAGGGGATCCAACGGGGGTGTGTAGTGACGTAAACAGGGTTCTCGCACGAGATGGCAATAGCTCTGTTAATCTGGCCTCTCAAGGGCACTATGCGGGGGTATTTATAGGTATCTGAGTGCCCAGCGTCCTGTGTTAAGGACGCATGTGCCCTCAGACACCTAGGTTATCCCCGGAATATTCCCATAAAGCGGGGTTACAGACCGTAATTACAGAGATGCCTTTAGAAATTAGGCCCGTAACACGCAGCGGCCACGTAGGGCCTGTTACAATGGACCGGATCACACGTGGGCCTCCATGCTGGACGAGGTCGCAAGATGGGATGACCTCGTCACAGGTCTTCGTCCGATGATGTATGGGACGAAGGGTGAGCCTGTCCGTTGTCTTGTCTCCATTGGTCCAACGATTGCGGCGAAGGCATCCAGCGAAGGGTGGCGTCTTCGCCTTCGCCCCAACATTTGCCCTCCGAGGGACCAGTTCGACTAAGTCATCTGGTGCCGAAGACGTCGCTAGATGGCGGAGACGCTGCCCTCGCTCGAAGTGGTTCCGCGGGGGTTTTTGACATGACCGTTGATTGACACCGTACTGTTGGACTGCGGGTTTCCCGAAGCGCCATGCCCTGTGTATAAAAGGGGGCGGGGAGCGGCGCGTTTTGAACTTTATCTTTCCGCGCTCCGTAAAAACCCTAGCCGCCTTTTCCACCTTCTCGCTGCTCGTCTGCCCTCCTTGCTCCTGTTCGCCGGAGATCTGGCCCGAGTGAAGCAGACCGCCCGCCGCCGCCGACGGTACGTAGCGATGCCGACCTTTTCTTCTTCTGCTGCCGCTACGCCGCCGGCCGACGCGTCGTGTGAGGAGACGCTGAGCACTGTGGCGGCGGAGGAGTTGCGCGCCGGCGATACGGTGGATTTCGGTGTGTCGCGGATGTCCTCGGTCCGCGTGCAAGATATGCAGCAGCTTGGTTACTTTGGCGGCGGAGTTGCTCGTGTCTCGGGGACGGAGGAGGTCCCCGAGCCGGAAGGCGAGTTGGTTGTGTTCGAGGTGTTCTTTGCCGCTGGTCTTCGCCTGCCTGCGCACTGATTTGTGGGAGAAGTCCTGCGTAGATTTAACGTTCAGATCCATCAGCTGACTCCGAATGTCGTGGTGGCTCTGTCGAAGTATGTCTGGGCGACGACTTCGTACGGCGGACAGCCATCAGTTGAAGTCTTCACGAAGTACTATTGCCTGCACTGGCAGAAGAGGATGATCGGAAATGAAGTTGCCCAGTTTGGGTCCTGTACATTTACGCCGAAGACCGGCGAGACCTCGATGGAGGTAGTTTAGTTGGTTCCTTGCGCCCGCAACAAGTGGGGCAACTGGCATGAGTTTTGGTTCTACGTCGCGGAGGGCACAGTCGAAGAACATACGTGGCTCCCCGTGTCCGAGATGTGCTCGCATTATTACTCAGCATACCCGTCGTTTGAAGTGACAGAGGAGGATGCGGACGAAGGGGCCCTTCGGTGCGCCGCCGGCCTGAGCAGTGGGCGCGATTTGGTTAAGGAGTTTGTGGCATACGGGGTATGGCCTTTGGCGCATGGCTGGGCGTTGGGCGAAGTATGCCCTCGCCAGATGCCTTCCCATGGTGGGAAGCTGGTGCGAAGTCCCGCCTTCGCGCTGGATCTGCATAGCCGCGATCCGGCCGCCTTTGTGTGTGAGGCGGAGGATGGGGCGGTGCAGATCGTCGGTCGGTACGTGCCGAAGACAGAGGGTCAGCGTAGCTGGGATATTCGCGGGTCTAATGACCGCTTGAACAGGGTTTTCGAGTTGAACCGTCTGCCGTATGGCGGTTATCCCGGCCAAGACGATGTGGATCGTCGCGGGAAGAAACCGGTGGTAGAGACTGGAGACGACCCCGCGTCGGCGGCCGCCCCGTCCTCTAAGAAGAGGAAACTAGGTATTGCTATGGGAGGACTAGGGGTTTCTGATGGTTGTGCTAGGGAATTGATGAGGACATGCGCGGCCCCGGGGGGGGAGGATGTCTTCGCCCGAGCTCCGGGAGTCTTCGGCGCGGATGCTGAGGGTTACCGGGGGTTGGTGGCCTAGGAATGTTCCTATCCCCCGCGCGGCCGGCGAAGACTTTTTTACATCTCGCATGGTTCGTGATTGGAAAGTGTTTCCTTACGGGCAGAATATTGCTGCTGTTGTGTCGGCAGTGATGGACAAGGATCGTCAGGGAGCTGCGCAGAAGCGCCAGGCGGTCGTCAGGCTTCATGAGGCCAGGCCGAAGAGGCCGCGTGGGGCTGCGAAGGCTGCTGCCCCTGGCGGAAGCCAGCCGCCGCTGGCGGCAAAGTCGGCCGCCCCTGCATCCAGCAGGGCGCCGGAGGCTACGAAGGCTGCTGCCGCCGGTGGCTCCAAGTCTGCGAAGGCCGCCCCTGCATCCAGCAAGGTGCCGGAGGCTGCGAAGGCGGCCCGAGAGTTGCCGCCGCCGGGCAAGCGCGTCACCGACTTCGCCACCAACATTAGTGTGGAAGATTATCTTGTTGGTAAGTCATTGGCTCGAGTTTTTTTAATCTGTTGATACGTTGCAGGGTCGGACGAAGGTCAACTTGTTGTTGTCCCGCCTGCCATGGCGACCGCGGCGGCTGCCGTGGTGCCCAGGGCGAAGGGCAGTGCTCTTAGTGTCGGCGGCGAGATACCGGCACTCACTGCCGTCAGGGACGAGGCGGGTGCTGTGTCCCGCCGGCTGAAGGAGATGAAGGAGGCACTAAGTCAGGTACGTTGAGCTAGACTTCGGTTTTTTACCAGCTTCGTTGGGGCTGCGGCCTTATGTGTGTCTTGTAGGCGGCTGACTTCGCAGACCACGCGGCGTCGGGGGCCCTCACGGCAGTTGTGTCTGTCGAAGTCGAGAGACTTCGGACGCAACATGCTGACGCCGTCCGGGAAAAGTCGGCCGCCGACAGTAAATGCCGCAAGCTGGCGGATAAGGTGGCCGTGCTGGAGGGTGAGAAGACTGACCTCCGGCGCCAACTGGCGGAGGAGAGGAAGGAGGCTAATGAGGCCCTCGCCAAGGCATAGTCTGCGCAGGCGGAGGCCAATTTGGCGAGGGCGGAGGGCAGTCTTGCCAGGCAGCGCGCCGAGCAGTTGGAGGAGCAGCTCAGCGCTCTGCAGGCCCGTGTGGAGAGGGCCGAGGCCTCGACGCGCTCGGAGGCTGAGCGGACGCGCAAACAGCTTATGGATTCATACCATGAGCTGGGTGCGTGGACCGCTGACTTCGAAGTGCCGGACCGAGAGCCCGGACTTCACTGCCTCGAGTGGATACAGGAGGAGTTGCTGGCGCTTCCTGCCATCGTGGAGGGGTTTATGTCCTATGCCTCCCTGGTCACCTGTGAGGGGGCGATGAACGCGCTCTCTCACGAAGGGTGCCGACACTATGAGGTCTTCGACCAAGCTGATGAGGATTTCGAGCGCGATATTTACAAGGTTGAAGACCCTGTGGTGAAGGAATCCGCGGGAGCCCTCTACGACCGGATGTGGGGCCCCCACGGTCGGGAGGTGGTCAGGGAGTGGGCCGAGACGGCGAGGGGTCAGGTAATGTTTGGCTTTTGTTTGGTGTTAGTTGAATGTGGGCTATATGTGGGTTTGCTGAATCTGTGTGCTGTGTCTCAGGCGGCGCGTGGTGAGAGGGTGGATGACTTCGGGGCTTTGAACAGCGTGCTGCCTGACCCGGAGCTGAACCCGGCGGTGGCTGTGTCTGAGGCCGCCCTGCAGCCGCCCCCGGAAACCGCCGAAGGCGTTTGTGATGCCCCCGCAGCCACTGCGGCCGGCGGAGGCCCGTCGCCAACTGCCGCACCGAGGGCTGAGGATCCTGTGAAGGTGGCGGCGGAGCCGACAGCGGAGGATCCCGCGACAGCTGGGTCTTCGCAGGTGGCTTAGTGGGTGTGGGTAGTTAGGGAATTTTGGATATGTTGCTGAATCTTGGTTGCTGCGCAGGTTCAAGATTTTGGGCCTGTGCACGCAACCGCTACTACTAATTTTTTGGCGGCTTCGACCGTGGATGATGGTAATAAATCGGATGGGTCTGCATCTAAGTTTTCTGATTTTGGTGACTCTGGGAGCTCGGTTGAGTGGACTGAGGAGTCGTCGGATGAGGACTTGGACTACTTTGCGGCCTTGGATGTGGCAGCGGCGGAGGCTTCGCCGCATGCTGCGGATGCTGAAGTTGCGCCTGGTCCGAGTACTGGGCGTATGCGGCGAAGGGCGGTTGTGAAGCGTAGAGTGAGTGGGGCGGACAGCGGTCGGCTTCGTGTGAGTAGGGCTGTCAGGCAGGAACTGTTGTCCCTGCCGGCCGCTGTGAGTGCAGGTGAGGGGGAGTTGCGAAGTCTTTTTTGCGGGTGAGGAGCTTAGGATAATGTTGTTTAACTATAGGGAGATGGGAATTATTTCGAAGGTTGAGCCCATGTAGAGTGTGATGCCCTCGCTTGTACATGTGTGATGGCTTGTATGATGAGGTTGTGTGCCTTCACACATTCGGCTATGCTCGCGAAGGTGTTACATACTTGGTCTGGTGTATTTGTTATGTTGGTCTGGTGCGCATGTAGTCGGTCTTTGCGCGGACAGTTTGGTGTAGTCGTTTTCGCACTTGTTAAGCTTCGTCCGGCTGCACCCTTAGGCAACTGTTGCACGGGTAGTCTTCGCGGAAGACTTCGATTTTTCGCACATGTTGTGCTAGCCCGGCTGCACCCTTAGGCGACTTCTGCACGGATAGTCTTCGCGGAAGACTTCGATTTTTTGCACTTGTTGTGCTAGTCCGGCTGCACCCTTGGGCGACTTCTGCACGGATAGTCTTCGCAGAAGACTTTGATTTTTTGCACTTGTTGTGCTAGTCCGGCTGCACCCTTGGGCGACTTCTGCACGGATAGTCTTCGCGGAAGACTTCGATTTTTTGCACTTGTTGTGCTAGCCCGGCTGCACCCTTAGGCGACTTCTGCACGGATAGTCTTCGCGGGGGATTACGATTTTTCGCACTTGTTGTGCTAGTACGGCTGCACCCTTAGGCGACTTCTGCACGGATAGTCTTCGCGGAAGACTTCGATTTTTCGCACTTGTTGTGCTAGCCCGGCTGCACCCTTAGGCGACTTCTGCATGGATAGTCTTCGCGGGGGATTACGATTTTTCGCACTTGTTGGGCTAGTCCGGCTGCACCCTTAGGCGGCTTTTGCGCGGAGTTGTCGCACGCGAGGGTGGCTAGCGCTGAGCCTCGCGGTGACTTTGTATTGGTCGAATGTCGAAGACCGTCGGCGCGGTCTTTTTTCGACGCAGGTTTTTGCGGGGGATTTTTCACTTGTATATTACATGACTCCGCCTCGTTAAAAACCTCACCCCCCGGGAGGAAAAGAGTGCGGGCCAGAATAAAATTGTTTTTGCGAATTACAAGGGCGAATCGGCCCTGATGAATCAAACAAAAAATTTGCGAAGATTGTCGATGTTCTAGGAGTGCTCCAGGTCTTCGCCGTTTGGCGTTGCGAGCCTGTAAGCGCTGGGGGAAGCCTTCGTCTTGACAATGAAAGGGCCCTCCCAGTTGGGCTCCAGCTTGCCCCTGGACTCTGTCTGAGCTGTTCGGACGAGTACGAGGTCCCCTTCGCTGAATTCCCTCGGGATGACTGCGTGGTCGCGCCATGCTTTTGTCTGGGCTTGGTATTTATTTAGAGCCTGTAGGGCGAAGACTCGGTCTCCATCGATGAGATCCTTCGAAGTGGGCTCGTCCACGTCGGGGACGGCTGACGGAACTGTTCGCGGGGACCCATGTTTTATTTCTTGTGGGGTCATGGCCTCCGATCCATATAGAAGGCGGAAAGGGGTGAACCCGGTCGCCCTGCACTCAGTCGTGTTTAGCGCCCAGACCGCCTCGGGTAACAAATCGGCCCACCTACCCTTTTTTGTCGAGGAGCATCTTTTTGACAGCTGTAAAAAATTTTCCATTGGCGCGTTCCACAACTTCGTTGGACTGCGGGTGATATACTGAGGCGAAGGCAAGCTTGGTGCCAATGGAGAAGCAAAAATCCTTGAAGTCTTGGCTGTCAAACTGCTTGCCGTTGTCAACTGTTAGTTCGGACGGTACTCCGAAGCGGCAAACAATGTTTTGCCAAAATAATTTCTGTGCAGTCTTTGATGTTATTATGGAAACAGCCCTCGCCTCGATCCATTTGGTAAAGTATTCGACAGCGACGAAGGCGAACTTAAGGTTCCCCTGAGCCGTGGGCAGGGGCCCGACGATGTCCAGGCCCCAGCGCTGGAGAGGCCATGTGTGGGCGATCAGTTTTGTGAATTGCGAGGGGCTGCCTGGTCGAGGAGAAAACTTCTGGCAGGCTTCGCAGGACCTTGCAACCCGATTGGCGGCGCAGATCATTGCGGGCCAGTAGAAACCTTGGCGGATCACCTTTGCGGCTAGGGCCCTTGGCCCTGCGTGAGAGCCGCAAGTACCACTGTGGACTTTGCGCAGGATTTGGACGCCTTCGGTCTCGGTGACACATTTAAGCATTAGCTGACTGACCCCTTTCTTGTAGAGTTGGCCCTCGATCAGTGTGAAGTCCCGGCTTCGATGTTTGAGGCGCTTGGCCTCGTTGATGTCGGTTGGGTGGTAGTAGCCCTGTAGGAACAGGGTTATTGGTGCCCGCCAGTCTTCGGTCATAATAAGGTTGACTATGTGGTGGCCCTCGCTGTCATTGGTTATTTGGAGCCCTTCGGGGCTCCGGACGGCTGGCGTGTCGATGACGTGGTAGAACACGTCGGAGGGCAGGGACTCGCCTCTGGCGGCAGCCTTGGCCAATGCGTCGGCCTCTTCATTCTTGGCCCGGTCCACATGCTGCAAGGTGAATCCCTTGAATTGTCTCTCGAGACTTCGGATGGCCGCGAGGTATTGCATAAGTGCGGGGTCTTTTGCTGCATAGTCTTTTTCGACTTGGCCGGCAACTACCTTGGAGTCTGTTCTGATAATGCAGGTGGTGACACCAAGGGCCCGCAGCTTGCGGAGGCCGAGGATGACTGCTTCGTATTCTGCTATGTTGTTTGTGCATCTATCAGACTCCAGAGCAAAGCTGAGGCGTGCCGCGTATCTGTGCTTGACCCCAGCGGGTGAGGTGATGACTGCAGCGGCGCCTGCCCCCGTGTGGCACCATGCGCCGTCGCAGTGAATCGTCCAAACCTTCTCTGCGGACGGGTCCGGCTGTGTTATTGGCCCAGTCCAGTCGACGACGAAGTCTGCCAGGACTTGTGACTTGATGGCTGTCCTGGGCTCGAAATTGATGTGGTAGTCGGATAGCTCGGCCGCCCACTTGGCAATCCTGACCGATGCCTCCGGGTTTCGGAACAATTCACCTAGTCCCCTGTTTGAGGTGACTCGGACCTTGAATGCTTCAAAATAATGGCGCAATTTGCGCGAAGACATAACAACTGCATAGGCAATCTTCTCCAGTTCTGTCATGTTACATTTGGATGGTGTTAGCACTTCGAAGACATAATAGACTGGGCACTGCCTGATCACGCCGTCAACTGTCTGCTCCTGCACCAGTGCCACGCTGACCGCATGTGGCGAAGCCGTAACATAGAGCAACAGGGGTAGCGAAGAGTCAGGGCTTGTAAGGACTGCCAACTCCGACAGGTACTCTTTTAATGAGGCGAAGGCCGCTGCCTGCTCTGGTCCCCAAGCGAAGTCTTTTGTGCCATGGAGAGTTTTGAGGAAAGGGAGACTTCGCTCAGCAAATTTGGAGATGAATCTGTTGAGGGCGGCCAACCTGCCCGTCAGGCGCTGGACGTCTCTGGCGGACTGCGGAGGCGTCATGTTGATGATGGCCTAAATTTTGGTTGGGTTGGCCTCGATGCTGCGGTGTGATACCAGGTAGCCCAATATTTTCCCTTGGCGAACGCCGAAGATGCACTTTTCCGGGTTTAAGCGAAGTCGTGCGTCTCGCATGTTCGCGAATGTCTCGGCGAGGTCAGAGAGATGGTCCTCCTTGCTCCTGCTGGCGACGACGATGTTGTCCACATATGTGAATATATTTCTACCAACTTGCCCCTCGAGCACTGTTTTGGTAAGCCGGGAGAAAGTGGATCCGGCGTTCTTGAGTCCCTCCGGCATTCTGATGAAGCAATATGTGCCGAAGGGTGTTATAAAGCTGGTGCTAGCCTTGTCTTCCTCCTTCATGTATATTTGGTGGTATCCGGAGAAGTAGTCGAGGAGTGACATGACTTCGCATCCAGCCGCGCTATCGACTATTTTGTCGATCCGTGGCAACGGGAAGTTGTCCTTTGGGCAGGCCTTGTTGAGACTGGTGAAGTCGATGCACATTCGCCACTTGCCGCTCTTTTTCTGCACCATCACAACGTTGGAGAGCCACGTGGGGTAAGCCACTGGCTCGATAAATTTGGCTTCCAGGAGGCGGTGTACCTCTGCCTTGGCGGCCTCTGTCTTCTCGTCGGACATTTTGCGAAGACGCTGTTTTTTTGGTCTCGCCGAAGGGTCGATTCCCATGCTGTGCTCGATTATGGATCGGCTGACCCCGACCAGGTCGAGGGCTGACCAGGCGAAGACGTCTTTGTTCTTGGACAAGCAGCAGAGGAGTTTCTCCTCTTCATGCGAAGTGAGGTCTTCGCTGATAGTGACTGTCTACTTGGGCGTGGCCTGGTCGAGGGGAACAGTCTTGGTCCCGTCGTTGCTCTGCAGCTGTGCCTTGCCGTGCTCTTTGCCGGTTGGGCTGACGGACGCAGGGACCTCGCGCTGGGCCGTGAGGCAGTGCACATTTCTTTGTCCGGGGACGAAGTCCCGCTCTATGTTGCGCGCAGTCTGTTGATTGCCGTAGACCGCAATGGCGCCTAACGGACCTGGTATCTTCATGCACAGGTACAGTCCGTGAATGGCTGCCTCAAACTTGTTGATAGAGCCCCGGCCCATGATGGCGTTGTACGGATACACCATATCGACGATATCAAAGGTTATTTGCTCACTTCGGGCATTGGGTGCTACACCGAAGGAGAGAGGCGGCTCTATTTTACCGACAGGAAAAGTGCCCTTGCCGCCGAAACCATACAATGGGTTATCCGAAGGCTTGAGCAGGCTATGGCTTATGCCCATGCGGTCGAAGGCATGGAGGAAAATGATGTCTGCTTGACTGCCATTGTCGACTAGGACTTTGTGTAGGTCCCAGCCAGCCACACTGCAGTTAATAACCATGGTGTCGATGTGGGGGGCGCTGCGCAGGTCGACGTCTCGTGCGTCGAAGGTTAGCGGTACGTGGGACCACTTTGTCTGCACGACTGGACCGGTGATGGCGACGTGGTTGATGCTGCGGTAGTGGTCCCGCTTCTGCCGCTTTGTGTCGAAGTCAGTGCTGGACCCCCCAGTGATCATATGAATGACTCCGCGATACGGCTGATTGGCGAAGTCTTCTTGTTTCGGGGCGTGGGGGTGGGGGATGTTCTGATGTTGCTGGTGTGGAGGTGGGGGTGGGGGAGGTACGATTTGTACTTCCTGGTGGTGTTGGTATGCGTGGTGCGGTGGATGCGGGGCGGGGGCGTGGATGTATGGTGGAGGGGGTTGCTGATAAGTGTGCGCGACAACTCTGGGGTTGTCAGCTGGCTGCGCCCGTGCCATCCTGTCTTTGGTGGCCTTCGTTTCTGGGCAGTCTCTGGTTTGGTGGGCGCAGTCTTCGCCATGAAAAAGACAGTAGAATCGGCGCGGCGGCTGCGCACGCCCCCGACCCCTACCGCGAGTTCCGTTTCCGTGGCCCTGGGGGGGATACTCCTGGCGGCGAGGGGCGTCAGCAGCGGGGTGCTGGTTAGCGATGTTGTGCACTTGCTGTTGATTGCAGCCGTCTCGACCGGACTCTGGCTGCGGAGTCCTCGTCCACGTGCGGCTAGACTGTGGAGCATCTTTGGGTTTCCGCTGAGACTCAACCTTGCGCTGGTGGAGCTCTTCGGATTTGGCATATTTTTCAAAGAGCTGATATAATTCCTGGAGGTTCTTGGGCGGGTCCCTAATGCAGTGGCTGTAAAGGACGCCGGTGCGAAGGCCACTGATGGCATAGTGGATGGCGATCTGGTCATCAACTGAGGGCAGCTGTGACTTGAGTGTTAGAAACTTGCGGTAATACTCCCGTAGAGTCTCTTTTTCCAGCTGCTTGCAGAGTGAGAGTTCGGCCAAGGCGTCGGTGTCTGGGCGGTACCCTTGGAAGTTGAGCAGAAATTTGTCCCGGAGGCTTCTCCAGGAGTCAATGGACAGCGGGGGCAACCTGGTGAATCAGGTGAGAGCTGGGCCTTCGAGGGCGATGATGAAAGACTTGGCCATCGTGGCGTCGTTCCCTCCGATAGATGCAACGGCGACCTGATTATTCATGATGTACTGTGCTGGGTCCGTTCTGCCGTTGTACTTGGGATAGGTCCCTGCCCGGAAGTTGGCAGGCCAGGGTGTCACTTGCAGGTGTGGCGCCAGGGGACTTCGCTCATCGAGGTAGTTGACCCCTTGGAAAGGCGCGGCGTGTGGGAAGGCGTGGTCGCGCTGGGGGAAGTGCAGGTCTTCCATTTGCGCGCGCTATTGCAGGGGTGGCCCGTGCTGCAGGCCGAGGTGGCCTTCGCGTATGTCTTCCAGTTGTGCGCGCTGTTGCAGGGGTGGCCCATGCTGCAGGCCGAGGTGGCCTTCGCGCTGCATCAGCGTGATCTCCCGCTCGAGGTCCTGGGCCTTCTGCTCTTCGTCGCGTATCATTTGTCGCACCTTGGCTAGTGCGGACACGCGCTGGCGCTTGGCCTCCAGTATCTCCTTTTGCCTCTGGAGATTGCGGTTCTTGATGCGCAAAGCACGCAACTGTAATTGTTCTTCCGCTGAGACGCCGAGGACCTCGCCGTCCTCGGTGAGGTCCGCGCCCTCCGGTGGGGCGAAGTCTGGGGGAGGTTGTAGTTGTTCTTCGGGGCCGCAGGTGCGGAGAGTGTCGTCTTCGCAGGTGCGGAGAACGTTGTCTTCAGTAGCCTCTTGGTGGGTGGAGTGGGTGAGGGCGAGGGCCTTGCCCTTTTTTGCGGCAAGCAGTGCTGCCTTCGCAGCCTCGTCAGCCTTCGAGTTAGCTTTCTTGGGTGCCATCGCGAGTGGTTTTTTCGTAGCACGAACGGTGGGCGCCAAATGTTGGAACTTGCTCTCTAGTGCTAGGGGATCCAACGGGGGTGTGTAGTGACGTAAACAGGGTTCTCGCACGAGATGGCAATAGCTCTGTTAATCTGGCCTCTCAAGGGCACTGTGCGGGGATATTTATAGGTATCTGAGTGCCCAGCGTCCTGTGTTAAGGACGCATGTGCCCTCAGACACCTAGGTTATCCCCGGAATATTCCCATAAAGCGGGGTTACAGACCGTAATTACAGGGATGCCTTTAGAAATTAGGCCCGTAACGCGCAGCGGCCACGTAGGGCCTGTTACAATGGGCCGGATCACACGTGGGCCTCCATGCTGGACGAGGTCGCAAGATGGGACGACCTCGTCACAGGTCTTCGTCCGATGATGTATGGGACGAAGGGTGAGCCTGTCCGTTGTCTTGTCTCCGTTGGTCCAACGATTGCGGCGAAGGCATCGAGCGAAGGGTGGCGTCTTCGCCTTCGCCCCAACACTCTATCTGATGAATTGAAAAGTGAAGTAGTTGCCAAGGGGTTTGGCGGCCTGCTGAGATTCAAGCCACACTTATTGTCCAGAAAGTTGCTCAGCTGGCTGATGCGGAAGCTTAACCCGGAAACGATGAAATTAGAGATTGGTGGTGGAAAAGAGATTCCAATCACTGAGCACAGTGTTTGGTGTGTTTTGCAGTTACCAAACGTTGGCAGTGATCCGCCCCCCATGTCTGATGCAGATGCTCGTGCCTTGTGGGACGAGTTGGGGGAGCAAATTTGTGGCAAATCTTATAGACGCATATCTGGTATCAATATATCTGTTATCACTGATAGACTGCAGAAGAGGATTCTCACTGGGGAGCTGGGCCTAAGAGCCTTTTTCATGGCAGCATTTCAGTGTCTGCTATTCTCCAACACTGACACTCGCATCAGGATTGATGATGTAAAGTATACTCAGGACATCCAGAACATGGGCAACAAGAACTGGTGCAAAGCGGTAGTTGACAGGCTCAGCATAGCTGCTCGTCTTTATAGAAAGGATTTTGCGGAGAAAGGCATTAACGCACCCATCAGTGGATGCGGGATCTTCGTAGCTGTAAGCTCAACACACACATTCAATTTTTGCCCTTGCAACTTACTCTTCCAATTACACAAGTAGTAATTGTTTTATGTTTACTGTTACAACTGTCATATGTTACAAGTTGCAATTTGATTTATTTTTTTGATTTTTTTATGATAGCTTAGTTCACACATTCACATGTATTTTGTAATTTATGTTGTTCATAAAGTTGAATAGTTTTAGTATTTTCTATTGCAACTGGCTTATTGCATCTGTGCCAATTTGGTTTACTTTTTTTCATTATATGAATTCAACCTAAAATACCCATGTGTCTTTTACCTAATGTTAAAAATATGCAGATGCTTTATGTCGACAACCTGCAGCATGGATTTGACACAAGTCCCTTTTCGATCCCTCAATGTGCTTTCTTAGACTCGAAGATGATTGATGCGATAGCAAATAAGGATCTCATGGGAGATGTTCCTCCTGGCACCACCGAGTTTGGACACCTCAGGGTAAGTTGCAACTATGTTGTGTTTAAGTATTGCAAATGCTACTCCACAATAGTTGCAATTTGTTATTCATTTATCATTTTATCATTGTTTTTTTACTTTCAGCTGAGAAGTATCACTGACACGTGCTACGGCGTCCCCATTGGTGCTCTAGCAATATTACATGCTCCAGTACCAGCACCTGCCCCAGTAGCAGACCCTAACCCAACAGCAGCACCTAACCCAGGAGCAGCAGCATCAGCCCTAGTAGCAGCAGCACCCACTGCTACTGGCACATCTGCTGATGTGCTTGGCACATCCCATGATCCCGCCTGTCATGCTTCCTTTAATATCCAACCCCTAGTCTTTTACCAGTACCTTAGCTTCAGATCTTCTTTTGGTCAGAGCATTATCGATTTAGTTGGAAGGAGTAGGAAGTCAGATGCGCTGAACATCTTGAAGGCTTTTGATGAAAGCACTAGTGAAGCCCAGTCGTAAGCACAAAAGGCTGCGAAGTATTCAACAATATCTCGCGACCTTATGGCAAAAGCTCACCACGACTGCTACACTGGCATTCAGAAGCTTATCGCTGACGCTATCGTTGAGAAGCGAGCTGCCAAAGAGCGCAGGAGGAAGGTGAAGAATGACACTAGAGCAGGAGCAGGTATTTTTTGTTGCATATAGCATAATATTATTGTTTGCAAGCATCCACCATACAAGTTGCAATTTGCCCAGACACATCAATCTGTGTTTACAATCATTTTTTAAATTTGTGTGTAGGATCAGGAACTAGTCCAATTGCACCGGAGGACCAATCTGGAGGAGGTGATGGTGAAGAAATTATACGGAGTCCCGTTGCAATTGACACTAGAGCAGGAGCAGGTATTTTTTTGCATACAGAATAATATTATTGTTGCAACTACCCACCATACAAGTTGCAATTTTGCCCATACACATCACTCTGTGCTTTCAATCACTTTTTTAAATTTGTATGGAGGATCAGGAACTACTTCAAATGTACCGGAAGACCAATCTAGA
The DNA here is from genome assembly GCA_029449295.1 of Zea luxurians. Taxonomy (NCBI): domain Eukaryota; kingdom Viridiplantae; phylum Streptophyta; class Magnoliopsida; order Poales; family Poaceae; genus Zea; species Zea luxurians. Next base: position 19,469,596 of record JAOPSE010000019.1, on the reverse strand, counting down.
GGAGGTGATAGTGAAGAAATCCAGTTGGATTGCAGTGGTGGAGATCTTGATGACAGCTTAGATTTTATGAGAACCCCATCGTGTGGTCATGACATTGATCTGCAAGAGGGAAATTTCAATAGAAGTAAGCCTACCTATGTCTTCCATGCTTAAAAAATATTTTCTCTCATCTTGATTATTCCCATTTTTTCATTTATATTTTTTATTCTTCCCCCTGGCAGCACCTCCTGATTTACGTGGGGTGTTCCGAAGTGTTGATGATATCTTGCAAATGATGGATTCCCCACAGCACTCTACAAGCATTGATGGCGAGGTTAGTTTATTGTGTTTTTTTATTACCATCAACTCCTTTTTCTGATTAATATTATGCTTTTTTTCCTATTTCTACAATTCCAGTCCCCTCCCAATAGCCAGCCGACTCGTGCACCACGAATTACTATTCGCAAGAGGAAGGCTTTCTCAAACCCCTCTGGTAATGATCAACGGCCTGTGGTAAGATCCTCTGATACCCAAGTGAAAGCAGACCCTAGTTGCAATCGGCCCCCACCCACTGTAGTAATCATAGCCTATGCCAACTTGCAATTAATCATATATTCTGAATAGGGAGCACCTGAGACAGAAGAGGAGCCTCTGAGCAGGGACATTGGGATGCAGCATCCTACTGCCCAGGTATGTTCATGCAATTCGTGTCTTTTTTTATAATATAAATGATTCACTTTCATAATACAAATATGTTAATTTGGCTATTCTACTCAACTGCACCAGTATCATATAATTTACTCAAGGAGGAGCGATAGGGCCATTCAAGTTGCCAACACACAGAAGGCAGAGGCTGAGAAGAAGAAGGCTGAGATTGAGATGAAGAATGCTGAGATGGAGAAGAAAAATGCTGAAGCTGAGGAGGCTGAGAAGAGAAAGGCTAAAGCCGAACAAGCTGATAAGAAGAAGGCAGAAGAAGCTGAGAATAAGAGAAAGGCTGAGGCCGAAGTAGCTGAGATCAAGAGAAAGGCTGCAGCTGAAGAAGATGAGAAGAAGAAGGAAGAAGAAGCTAAGGATAAGAGAAAGGCTGAGGCCAAAGAAGATGAGATTAAGAGAAAGGCTGCAGCTGAAGAAGCTGAAAATAAGAGAAAGGCTGAGGCCGAAGAAGCTGAGATTAAGAGAAAGGCTGCGGCTGAAGAAGCTGTGAAGAAGAAGGCTGATGCCGAGAAGAAGGTTGAAGTGGAGGAGAAAAGGATACAGGTTGCAATCCAGAAACAGCTGAAGGACAACATCAAAGCTTTGAAAAAGCCGGTGCCCGCTTCCAAGTTAAAGAAGATGTTCCAGTTACAAATGTCAAAAGAATATGCTGAGCAGCGCCAACAGTACGAGGATAGGTTGAACATGCTTCGTCAGGAGGCCAAAGCTGAGATTGACAGTTTGGAGAAGAGCATTGATGGCCAGGCAGGACCCAGCTCATCATTTGATGATATCCAGTTCCCGGCGGAGTCTGATGATGATATCAACAATTTGACCCAACCAATCCGACTTTCTCAAGACGAAGTCTCAGTAGGCCAGGCTGATTTCAGTGAGTTTCAAAGGATGATATTCAAGCACCTAGGTGATAGAGTGCTGAAGAAGCTTAGGGAGTACATATCCCCGTTCAAGATCCCACGTAATCGACCTGAGATACCCCTGGCCAAGGCTGTTGCACTTAGGCGGAAGATCGCCTCTGATCCTGAGCTGAAAATGTTTTTTTTTTGTTTTCCCAAGTTGCAACTGCTATTTACTTTTTATTTTGCAATTCGAACCAAGTAGCAATCATTTTTCTTGAATAGTTAGTTACTTATATATAGCAGTAGCAATCTCACCTAATGCGTGGTTGCAATCACACCATAACAGAAGTCGCAATCATTTTTATTTAACAGAATTTCCCAGAGTTATATAGTACATGCAATCACAACACACTAGTTGCAATTATACCACACCAGTAGTTTGCAATCATATTTGTGTAACAGAATTTCCTAGAGTTATTCAGTACTTTGCAATCACACTAGACTAGCAGTTGCAATTACAGCACACCAGCAGTTGCACATCCTCCTGTTCTTCTCACTAATCCATCTGTTTTTTTCTTTTTTTTGTTGCTGCAGGAGAATTTTGTTGGAGTTTGGCCTTCTTGTTGGACTCACTGGCGAGGAAATTTTAACATCTTTTTCTAATGACACCCTTGGTGAGTCAGGAATCATAGACTTTTTCGTGCACTGCATGCGACATGATGATATTGTGCACAAGGTTGATTCTTGTGGATACAGAGTGTTTCTGACCACTGGTTTTATGTAAGTTTCTTCTCCAAAACCATGTATTTTTTGTATACTTTCTTGCATTTATGTGTTTAAACTAATTTAATTATTTATCATTTCTCTTTTTTCTTTATTCTCCAAACTAGAAAACACATACAGTTCAATGTATCAACGTGTGAAGCAGTACTCAACGCTGATAAATCTGAGACAGAAGACTTCATATATGTATGGAATCATCTGATGTCTGAGTGCGAAAACTATGATTTGTCAAGAGCAAAATTGGTTAGCAGACCTTTTCCCCAACCCACTTTTTCATACCTACAATTTTTAACTTTCCATCATTTGCAGTTGCAATCACCAGGACACATACTTTGCAACTGTCTATACTTTTTTCTTGCAACTTCTTTTTCATATATGTTTTCCATTTTTAGTAATTAGTTTTCTACTCCTTCCTTGCACCAGGTTTTTGTCCCTATCAAAGATGGTGCTCACTATTTTGTATATTGCTTCAATTTTATCCATAAGCGTATTGATGTGCTGGACTCGAACGACTACTTCTTGAATTGTTCTAATCAGGAAGAACGGCACAAGGCTGTCTTTGCCAAAATCCCAATCATTGATGCAGCCTTCCAGAAAGTTTCCAACCACAAGTTACCCAGAGTTAGCAAGTGGAGGCGGCCTTTTATTGATGTGCCAAAGCAAGCAGGTCAAAGCTGGTTAGCCATGCTGTATGGAAGTACATGGAATATTATGATGGGGACAAAATGACCAAGGAAATCAATCTGGTTAGCCATGCTGTCAACTGATTTTCTATCTGTTTTGGTGTTTTTTTGCGTGTTTTCTATGTGTGCATCATAATATAGTCACTGACCATTATGTTTTTTATGTCATTGCAGTTCAAGGGCCCGATATACAGATGTGAGTTGTTGCATTACCAGATCTTCCACCCTTTGAACCAAGCTGAAATTCCTGGATCGCTTGATAAGTTTAGAATTGGTGGTCGTCCGTTGCCAATTGAATGGGATAGTAGTCAGTCGAACAATTAGATTCATGCAAAAACAATCAGTTGTGTTATGCAGTAGGTAGAAACAATCCATTGTGTTATTCTCTCCACTAATGTTGTTTAGGTTGCAACCAGCGCACTGGTTCCATTTGCAACTGGTCTATTCATCTAGTTGTTATCGTACTCTAAACTACAGTTTCCAATATTGTTTGAAAAATCCCAGTCATTGCAGTTGCAACCAGTGTATGTTTTAGAGTTCCAACTGGATTATAATCGTAGTTGCAAAACAGTGTATGGTTTTGCAGTTGCAACCAGTGTATATGTTGGTGTTCTGTACCCACCGGCGAGGTGGAGCCCTTCCATGTGAGGCAGTTGCAACCAGCATATATGTTACAATTGCAACTGAAATTGTAATCGTAGTTGCAACTGACCATGACCACTCCTTTTTATTTCTATGTTTGTAACCAGCATGATGGCAAACTTTGCAAACCTGTTTATGAGTAGTAACAACTGTTATATGATAATAAAACAAGATATATTTTAATTATATGTCGAGACGTAAACAGATAACACAGATTCATGTATTATCCAGTGTATACATACAGTTGCAACTAGCGCAACTACGATGTTGCAATTGGTTGGTCATGTGTGTCCAGTGTTTTCAGAACAGTCACACAGTCATTAATGAGTTTAACTTACACAGAGTTATAAAATAAGATAAAATTGAAATATTACATTGGAGATTCAGTCAGATTCATAGTCATTCTTAATCACTTTCCACAACAGCAATCCAGGATATTCCCGTCGGCCGGGTACCGACGGGATTTACTCTAAAACCGACGGGATTTAGCTATTCCCGTCGGTTTTAGAGTAAATCCCGTCGGTACCCGGCCGACAGGAGCTACCCGACGGGGATTACATTAACTCCCGTCGGGGCCGACGGGAGATAATTATCTCCCGTCGGCCCTAGGTAGCCGACAGCGGTTGTCGCTCCCCGGCCCAGGGCTGACGTGGCGGGCAATTAACTCCCGTCGGCCTTAGGTAGCCGACGGGAGTTATGTGTCCGCCACGTCAGCCCTGATTGCCGGGACGGGGGAGCGACAACTGCCGTCGGCTTGGCTAAGCCGACGGAAGTTATCCTGGACAGTACCAGGATAACTCCCGTCGGCTTTGCAAAGCCGACGGGAGTTAAACTGTCACCCCCCCCAAAAACCCCATATTTATGATCAATGGCACAGAAAATATACACAATATCATCATGCACATTCACACATCAATCACATCCATCCACACACATCAATCACATCCATCCACACACATATATATAAGAACATTCATACACATAAGAAGTGTTCATCCACATAAGAAGTGTTCATCCACAAAAGAAGTGTCCATTACTGAAAAGGTAGAGATCGAAGTGTTCATTACTGAAAAGGTATCGACGGAAGCACATTCACGAACCGCGGCGGCTAGGGTTGTTGGAGCTTTGGCCGCTGCCTCCGTCCGGAGTTGGGTACGCGAATAGGGAGTTGACGAAGCCATCCATCGTTCCACTTCCTTCCTGATTGTCCTATGGAGCGAGAATGCAATTTGTCAGAAATCGTACATATTAACTGCTGAACTGTCGGCGATAGCTATAGAGTTAGAATACAAACCTGTGCTCCAGGGGCAGGTAGCTGAGCCGGCGGTGTGCTAAACTGAGGCTGCTGCGGCACAAGTCCCTGTTGAATACAAGAATAATACATATTCATGTGAGTGCAGTGCGGCACAAGTCGTCGTTTTTACTATGTAACTAGAGAATGGACATAGAATTGCTTACCGGAGGTGGAGGAGGGCCCATAGGGACGAACGTCCATTGCGGCGGAGGCGGAGGGGCCACGTACGGAATGCCCTGCTGCTGAGCTAGTAACTATTGACCAAGCATATTAGTAGTACGCATTGGATGTGTAAAGCAATGAATAAACAGTAATAATGCAATGGGCTTACTTGAATCATCTGCTGTTGCTGCGCGTGGACTGAGGCATAGTACTCACTTTGAGCCCTCAACTGCTCAGTTTGAGCCCTCAACTGCTCATCGCGCTGACGGTTCTCCTCACGCAGCCTCACGATCTCAAGCTCTTGCTCAGTGAGCCGACGAGAGCTACGACCGGAGCTTCCGGACCCAGATGCCGACCGCCGAGACGCTCTAAAATCCGTCGTGTTGATCATTCCATCAAAGAGAGAGAATCTACAATTGTTGTCAAAGAAAGATTAATTAAGGCATATGCTCATGTCACTATATAAATGGCATGTAATGTAACATCTCACCGTCCATGTGCCTTTCCTCCACCGGATTTATGCACGGCTTGAGCATCGATCGGCATGGTCCTCCAATCGCAGTCTTCTCCGTGACGGTCCTTCATCTCTTCCGCATATGCCGCCTGTATCGATTATATAACCTTAGTTAGTATGTTGCGAGCATTAACCGAATATTGAGGACAACAGCTCACCAGACGCTCCCTTTGTGTCTGGCTGCACAAAGGGTTGGAAGGGTCGCTTCCCCTATGGCCAGCTTCCCACACCTCGATGGGAGTCGGCTCGCGACCTAATTGAGCTTCCTACAACACAGAGTTAGTACAATAAAAGAATATATGACATCTCAACATATTTGTTAGTTTTCTTACCAGGCGTTTCGCCTTTCGCGTGAAGTTGTCGCCACCGAAGGTGTGGTTCGGCATGGTGCCTCGATTGTCCCTGTGACTTTTTGACTTCTGTTGGAAGGCTTCAGAAGCCCATACCCCACACCAAGCTGCGTAGGCCTCTGGCCGGTTAGACATCCACGGAACCACCACCTTCATAAAAACAAACATATATCAGTACCTATTCAAATGAAACAAACACAAAGGAAAGGATTGAAATATAACCTTACGATACTCTTCCTCGCGAAGGTATATACTCGAGGCCCCTGTCTTCTTGTTCATCTTTTGCCCTAAAATTTGTTGATAATACATGCACGTGGCCTGAATCCTTGCCTCGTACAGGGCCTCCTTCACCAACCGATAGGCATTTACTTGAAACACCTTCTCGGCATGGTTCGCGTCATCCCCGTCGGCCAACCGAAAACGTGCCTACAAAAAGAATGCAATGTTATCTAACTTTTTAATGATTGCTTCCATATAACACACACAAGATTACGTACCCAGAAGTCAGCGCGAACAAGCCCCTGGGCATCGCCATAAGTGACATCGACCTTCAGCTTGTAATCGTCCCAACATGAGACGAGGACTGGCGCAGCGTCTGCATCGTCGGACGTCTTGACCAGTCCAGGGTAGTGAAACTTCAGGAGCGAACTCAACACAGAGTTCACCTGCTTTTGACGACCCTGGCCGGTGAAAGAGTAGTCCAACCACTCCCTACAAAAAGACGGGCAAGCATCAAACATGCTTACATTTGATGAATACTGCTGATTCAAATCACAAGATACAACACTTACCTATCTCCGACGGGGGAGATCACTGTCTTCCCCGTCTCGGAGCTCGGAACAGGTGGAGGTTGTACGGCATGGGGCCTTCTAAACTTACGTGGACGCCTTGCTGGAGCTGCCTCAGCCTCATCTCCACCCGCAGCCGCACCTCCTGCCTCAGCCTCAGTCTCATCTCCACCTCCACCCTCTCCCTGCTCACCTCCTGCCTCAGCCTCCTCACCTCCACCCTCAACCTCATCCTCATCCTCATCCTCATCCTCATCCTGATCCTCATCCTCATCCTGATCCTGATCCTGATCCTGATCCTGATCCTCATCCTCATCCTCATCCTGATCCTCATCCTCATCCTCATCCTGCAAATAAGTAACTCAAGTGTCACATTCACGCGTTAAAGTCTTACACAAATTAAAAGCAACAATACAATGATTCTTACATCGCCTCTCTGAAACCCCAAGGGCTGGCCCTGTAACTCTGGGTGTAGGCTTCTGTAGAGCTGCTCCTTCTTACTAGCGCTCAAGGAACTCCCTCGGAAAAGGGAGTCCCTGAACCCCTTCACCACCTGCTTAAACTTTTTAGGCATCCTGCAGCAATTGAAAGTTTTTATTAGTACTGAGTAATGTAAATAAATAAACAAACGGTGCAAAATAAACCAACATTAAACAAATAAACATTCATATGGAAATAAACTTAACTTGTTACTTATCGTTTCGTTTCCTTTTCTGTGGCAATGATATATCATTGAGGTCTCCAACTAAACAATCCAATGTAGGAGCAGGGTCTATATCAAATGAGGATGGCAACTCATCTTCTTGGAATACCGTGTCAGCTTGTTGAGCCTCACGATTGTAATCATCGGGAACAGGAGTGGACAACCGATCACGGGGGTAGGTTTTGTATACGACCCACCAAGCGCTCAACTTAGGGCATGGATATGACGAGTAATATACCTGCTCCACCTGATGAGCAAGGACATATCTATCGGCCCCTTGAAGTATTTGCTTGCGTTTAACCTGCGCCATTCCAAATTCGGTTCTATAATGCTTCGGGTCAAACCATGTACAGTCAAAAAACACCACCCTCAGATCCTTGTTCCCTACAAATTGGCACTCGAGTATATTGTTTATGATTCCGTAATACTCGGATTCGTGCCTTTCCATATCTTCAGCCCGGATTACGACTCCGTTATTTTTCGTAGCTGCTAAAGGACGGGAAGCTTCAAATTTGGTTGTACGGAAGCGAAACCCGTTTACGTCGTAACGGCCATAACTCTTCACTATCACACTACCAATAGAAAGCTGACGCAGGTCCTTATGGACACTACGCCGACGTGTGGGAGAATCAATGCCCTCATGTGAAGGAGATCCCATAGGACACATTTGTGAGTCATCCGGTACATTCCCGAACTGACAGTCAATAAATGAAAAAGTGTTACAATTGTCATACCTATACACGATGTATGAGGACAAAGAATACAAGGCTTACATGGTCTCGGATCCAGGAGATAAAATTAGGTCCCCCGTGCAATCCATTTAGACGCAAGTTGTCTAGCTGTTTCGCCGTTGGTTGACGGTTACGAGAAGACCTCCAGTTTTCTTTATCGAACTCGCTAAAAAAGAACGAGAGTAAGAAAACATTGTGTTTCCTAAACATTGAATATACAATTCCTTTAAGCCTAGTAAACTATTACCTGAAGAATTTCTCAGCCTCTTCTATATTTGACCACATGTAGAGCAAAGCAGATTTCCGTTCGTTCTCACTGAATTCATATGCCACTGGTGGACCAACAGCCTTGCCGTTCCATTGAAATATGCCAATGTGACTGCACGGATGCACCGTTTCATCTTCATGGTACCTCTTCGTATGGGAAATCCATGACGGTGTTAAATAGTGCTTCACACATGTTACGCTCTTGGTGCATTACATCGATGTTGTGCGGGAGCTGCAATGCCCTCATGTAAGGGAGCTCCCAAAGGCCACATTTGTGAGTCCAGTTATGGGTCTTCCCGAAACCTACAAACCCATCCCCATCCTCATTTCTCACTAGATTACTCAGCTCCTCAGCGATTTCCCACCCGGTGCGACGCTTCGGGGGTTCCTTCGTGACAATGGTGTCCTTCCTGAACTCGTGTGCCTGGAGCCTGAAGGGGTGCTTCAAAGGAAGAAAAGACCTATGACAATCGAAGTAACAGAACTTCCCACCCTTATCGAGCCAGAAACAATCTGTTTCTTTTCCACAAATAGGACAACCTAGCCTTCCACTGACTCTCCACCCAGCAAAGATCCCATACGCTAGATAATCATGTATGGACCACAAATATGCTGCCCGAAGTTTGAATTTTTGCTTCATGAAGCTGTCATACGCCTCCACTCCTTCCCAAAGCTCTTTCAACTCCTCAATCAATGGCTCAAGCATAACATTGAGGTTTACGCCGGGATGATCCTTCCCAGGTATGATGAGAGTTAAGAACATAAACTCATCTTTCATGCAATCTTCAGGTGGAAGGTTGTACGGTATGGCAAAGACAGGCCAACATGAGTAAGACGCTGCGGTCATACTGAAAGGCGTGAAACCATCTGTCGCCAGCCCAATACGAACATTCCTGTCTTCACTAGCAAATTCTATATCGAAGCTGTCTAGGGCCTTCCATGCGTCGCTATCACACGGATGCTGCATTACCCCATCCTTCGGGGGCTTACGATTCTTGCGCCAGCTCATGCGGCTCGCAATTCTACTAGCCAAGAACAGACGTTTCAGTCTTGGAGTGAGACGCATCCAGCGAAGCTGCTTATGTGCCCTCTTTGTTGTCACCTTCTCCCCTTCTTCGTTTACCACCTCTATGTACCTCGACAGGCCACATTTCAAGCATTTCTCTAGTTTCGCACGATCGCGCCAATATATCATGCAGTTGGACGGGCATATATCGATCTTCTCATATGGCATTCCCAAAGCCTTTAGCAGCTTCTTTGACCGGTAAATGTCTTTAGGCACCTTATGATCGGCAGGAAGGACATCACTAAACAAGTCCAAAATCGCCTTATAACATTTGGCTGAGCAACCAAACTTTGACTTTATGCTCATTAGACGGGTCACGAACTGGAGGATGGTAACCGTTGTGTGTCCATGCAGAGGCATTTCTAAGTCTTGGAGGAGTTTGAACAACTCTTCAACCTCTTTTGTAGGTGGATCTTCAGGATTGTTGACAAACTCTGCCTGCATATCTTCTAACATATGATCCAATCGATCAACGTTTTCACCGTCATCCACCTCCATCCGTGCTGATACTATACTCCGTGACTCGCCGTGGTTATCCCAAACCTTATAACCTTGAACATACCCATGACTGCAAAGGTGTAGTGCCACAGTTCTCTTGTCATGTGACTGGATGTTCCCACATTTGGTGCATGGGCACCTAATCACAGCGTGGGTTGACTCTCCACGAGCGTTCTCTAAAAACTTTTCTGTCTTCTGAAACCATTCCTTTGTGTGACATCCGCCCTTCTTCCAACCAGCATACATCCACTCACGGTCATCTTCCATGTTTGTGGACTAGGATGGCTCAGTTTTGCTGTTGTGTAAACCACCAACCAAAAATTCAGCATATAAGAGCAATGCACGTGGCTTAGGTGATAACCCTACTATAGGAAAGGACATAAACCCACCCGAGAATGGAGGCGGCCGCATGCGACTCGTGACGTGCCCGATGGTCCAAACGAAATTTCGGCAGCATAACCCCGCTGTTCTCCGAACACACGCCTATCATGGTGCGACGGAGAACAACTGGGTTATGCTGCTGAAATCTCGTTCGGACCAACGGACACGTGCACGAATCACATGCGGCCACACCCATTCTCCGGCTGTCCAAATACGTGGACAATCCCGGAACCACGCACATCACAAGTAATCTTGTGTTTGGACCGAATGAAACTATACAATCTATGCATCCATAGATTGTCTAGGTGCATTAGGCCCAAACATATGAATAAATGTGATGCATGTGCATGCTTCCGGAACGGGTGACGCCTAGGGTTAACTACTGGTCTGCGCACTTAACCCTAAAACTCTAGGAAAATAAACAGTGTATCATACTAATCAAACTACCACAACGTAGTTAACTCCCGTCGGCTTAATCAATACAATCAACCAACCGACGGGAATAAACATATTTTCGATATAAATATAAATATATATCGCAATTATATAATTTTAAATAATTTCAATCTTACTGTCTCAGTGGAGGTTGCAGCGGCGTCGGTGGAGGGGACGGGCGGGGGCAGCGGCGTCGGCAAGCCGCGGCGGAGGACGGGACGGGCGCGGCGGGGTCGGCGTCGGCGGCGTAGGCGCTGGCGGCGCTCGGGCGGGGAGGAGAACGGCGGCGGCGGCGCAGGCTCGGGCGGAGGACGGGCGCGGCGGCGGCGGCAGCGCAGGCTCGACGGCGGCGGCGCAGGCACGACGGCGGCGGCGCACGGCGATCGGCGATCGGCGGCGGATGCGTAACCGCGCGCGCGACGAATAAGACTGGGCGAGTCGGCGCGCGCGTTTTAGCCGGGCCCGCCCTAAACCCCGTCGGCCGTAACGAAGCCGACGGGAGCTACTGCATCTCCCGTCGGCCTCCGGACTAACCGACGGGAGTTATTTTTATCTCCCGTCGGCTTCGTTACGGCCGACGGTAGTAAAATAACTCCCGTCGGCAGCCCTAAAAACCGACGGGAGTTATTTTATCTCCCGTCGGCTTCGTTATGGCCGACGGTAGTTAATTAACTCCCGTCGGCAACCCTAAAAACCGACGGGAATTATTATGGCCGACGGGAGTATTCGGTTTTGCTGTTGTGTTCGTCCTGGTAATTAACATGGCAAGTTGTCGCCCTCCTAATTCTTGCAATCACCGCGTGTGCTGCTGACTCCTCCACGGCCATAGTGCACCCAGATTGCTGTGTCTCATCCCCCTCACTCTGCGCCTCGTCTTGATTCCCATCTAGTCCTTTGTTATTGTTGGGCGACCTCTTTTTCTTGGAGTCCAACCTACAGTTTTCGCACTTCTCTTTTTGTCCTTGTTCTCGGCCGCTCTGCTTCTGTTTGGGTTCTGAGGGCATGTTGTGCTATAGTGCCCCCTAACATGGCAAGTTTGGCACTCTCTTATGCCCTGACCCCCACTATATGTGCTGTATGGATTAGCAGGTTCCACACTATTTTTAGCACATTTAGCCCCACTGGCAGACTTCCTACCCTTCGTGTGCGACACTGGCGGTTCAGTCAATCTTAGATCAGTGAGGCAGTTTGCAGAATCTGGATTGAGGCCCTATTTTGGTGGTGGTGTAGGTCCAGTGGGCATCACAACAGGTTCCATATTGTTGTCAGAACTTTGTTGTGTTGGTGCAATGGGACCAATATTCCGCTGTCCTTCTGCATCTTGCTGCAACTCAGTATTTGTTGCTTCGTCCGGACCAATCTCCACTGTTCGTAGAAGCTCAACCCCAGGAGTTATCATGTCGATGTGCCTGATAGTTTTAGTGTATGCTCTATCAGATTTGCTTCCCGCTCTTCCCAGGCGCATTAACTTTGGCAACAACTTCGATAACCTTGACTGCTCCGTCTCATTTTGACCACCAACACTCACATCGTGCCGGTCCCACGGAACCACAGATCTTGCATTACGTGTATATCACTTCAGAATGTACTTTTCAGGTATGTTTTGGACTTGGAGGTGGGTGAATGCCTTTATTATGTGCATGCAGAATAGACCTGCATTTTTTGTTGCAATTTGGACGTAAATATGCAGGAACATCAATGTTTAATTTTTTTAATGTAACGAGGTTGCAATTCATCTCACATGTATGCTCCCACTGCATGCATTCGCATTTATACACGCCTGCTGCTTTGTCAGCCACCACCTTGAATGCGTGTTGTGCCCAGCAAAATGTCCCATCGCCTTTCTCATGTTTCACCAAGTAACCGCATTCCACTCCCGGATCAGGCTCTATCACAAAAGTTGTGCTGTTAATATATTCCCTCTTGTATTCATTGTACACAGCCCTGGTGTACACCCTGCTGAGTTACTCATCAAATCATGATTTGCAGGCTCTGACAACTTCAGTCTACATCAAGACCAGCAGTTGCAATCACACCAGACAGCAGTTGCAATTACACCAGACAACAGTTTTAATCATTGTTTGTTTAACAGATTTTTGGACATAGTTATATAGAAGTTGCAATCACACCAGACCAGCAGTTGCAAATACACCAGCCTAGCAGTTGCAATCATATTTTTTTAACAAAATTTCCCAGAGTTATTCAGTGCTTGCATCCACACCACACCAGCAGTTGCAATCATTTTGTTTACATTTTTTAACAGATATTTGGGTAGAATTATACAACAATTGCAATCACACCTAATGTGGGGTTGCAATCACACCACACCAGCAGTTGGAATTATTTTTGTTTAACAGGTTTTTTACAATCAGGCCAAAAAATTCAGGGGTGTGGGCAAATACCTGTGAGTAGTGTGACTCCCCAGCATCCATGTGGTCTATGTGCTGAATCGAGTCAAGCACCCTCTTTGCAAATATATGCAGGCTTGTCACATTGTTAACATAACCATCTTTCAAAACCCTGTTTTGGCTCTCAGATCTCTGGGTGGAAGTCATTCGGCTACAGTACATGCCTTTGAAATATGTTGCTATCCATCTCTTTCTTTTCTGCCACAATGCAACAATTGCAGGGTGTTCTCTTATGCCACATTCATCCACCAGCTTATTCCACTCCACCTAAAACTGTGTGGGCCCCAGAGGATAGTTTATCAGGGACTGCAACTTCTCCTTTAGATTATTATCATTATGCAATTTGTACAGCTCCTCGAGCTCGTAATCCCATGTTCTGGTTATATGCCATCGACAATTTCGGTGTTGTGTCTTGTTAAACACAATCCTTATTGCTTCCTTCATCGCTGCATCTTCATTTGTGTGTCAAAAATAAAAATCAGCAAAAAAACCCCAATAGGTTTGCAACCAAGCAGTTTAAAATATTGCAATCATCTTCAAAGATACAGTTGCAACAACACAGCAGTAATTATGTGGCAAGCATTTTTTGCAGCCAAAGCATACCTGTAAGAATCAAAAAAGGCTGCTGACCACCCATGCAACTTTTAAAGGTCTCAAAAAGCCACCTGAATGTGTCTATTGTTTCATCCTGAAGAAGTGCTTGGCCAAAGGACACATTCTTCAAATTATTGCTGCAACCCACAAACATGGCCAACGACATATGCTTGTTGTTAGTCTTGTGTGTTGTGTCAAATGTGACTACATCCCCAAAATCCTTGTATTCTGCACGCTGACTTGCATGACACCAAAGAATGCTCCGAAGCACCTTTGTTTTTGGGTCAAAATCCACATCCCAGTAAAAGTATTCATTGTGTTCTTTGCACTCCCTGAAAAATTGGAACAGTTTATCCATGTCCCCATCCCTCTCCTCCCTTGCTTGCTCAGCTTTCCTGTACCATAAAAGAAAAAACAAGTAAATCTGCTGGTCTCAATATATCGCACAAAGATATGATGTCAGTGTTTTTTTATGACCTACTTGTTATGGACATCTTTCTCTGTGAACGGTCAGTTTTGATGGCCTCCAAATAATTCTGACATTACATTCATTGATGCCTGTGTTGGCACACCACTCTTTGACATGATTGCAAACAGGTCATCAAACGCTGCCTCCCTCTGCTTATGAGAATGCATATATCTCACCATCCTTGGCGAGGGTTCAAGCTTGTGATTGTGTGCTTCCTGAACATGATGAAAATACCAAATATTGCGCTTCTTGTCCTCCTTCACCTCCACATAAGCAGGGCAACCAATTCTCATCGATGTCTTATTTGTCATAGGCTCCTCATTCTCTTGACCTGGCTTCAGAAACCCCTCACGGTTGCAAACCCAGTGTCTGGTTTCTTTACTAGTCCTTTTTGTCCTGACACTAAAACCAACCAACTTTGCATAGTCAAGGTAAAAGAGGTAGGCTTCTTCCTTTGTATCAAATGTTTGCTGCACCCTAGGGACAAACACATCAAGTATGTTTGCATCCTGCAGAACAACACGTAATCATGAGTTTGCAATTAGAGGATACCCCTAGTTGCAATCAACAAGCAACAAACGTTGCAACTGGAGCACAAACACACCATGCAATGGTAATCAATGAGTAAAAACAGAGACTCAAATTTGCAATTAGAGGATACACCTAGTTGCAATCAACAAGCAACAAACATTGCAACTGGAGCACAAACACACCATGCAATGGTGATCAATGAGTAAAAACAGAAACTCAAGTTTCAATTAGAGGATACCCCTAGTTGCAATCAACAAGCAACAAACGTTGCAATTGGAGCACAAACACACCATGCAATGGTAATCAATGAGTAAAAACAGAGACTCAAATTTCAATTAGAGGATACACCTAGTTGCAATCAACAAGCAACAAACATTGCAATTGGAGCACAAACACACCATGCAATGGTAATCAATAAGTAAAAATAGAGACTGAAGTTTGCAATTAGAGGATACACCTAGTTGCAATCAACAAGCAACAAACGTTGCAACAGAAAATCAACAAACCACACAGTTGCAATCATTAATTGCAACCAATATTGAACAAACGATGGTGGAACAACAATTTTTGCTTGTCTTTTTCTTACCGGATGGAACGGCTGGGCTGCATCAGGAGTGACCAGCGATACAGGTGGAATTGAAGGCGGTGGCGTCAGCAACGTCTTGTGATGCAAGGGATCACCTGATCCGCCGCGTACACCCGCTCCCGTTGTCGCAATCGGAGACGGCAATATCGGATCAGCCCCTCGAGCCACAACAATCGCCAAGGATTTAGGGGAGGAGCATCGAGGCGATTGAAGGTGCGGCAGCGACGGTGGGGCCATGGATCTAGGGTTAGAGGATCGAAGGAAGGAGGAGACGGCGGCGGCACGGGGACAGCGAGGCGCTCGGCGGCTGCGGGGGAGAGGGTGGCGCGGGGTCAGGGAGGCGCGCGGCGGCGGCGGGGGGCAGGGAGGCGCGGGAACAGGACGGCGTGCTGAGGCGTGATCGGGGTGTATTTATATATTACGCCTGGGTGCATTCAATATATAGAATGCACCCAGGTGCATTTTAGTGCTGCCGTGTATATATATATATATAATACTATAAAACAATAATTTTAGACATTCTTTTATTTGTAGATACGGTCCATAAAACTCACCACGCACCCTGAACGTAGTGCCAAAGATTTATAGTTAAATCTCACTTCTAAAAGTTTAGCGGGGTCAACATAATCTATAGCCTCTAGGAATCCTACTTTTAGAGATATATTTTTAAAGATAGATATTTACGAGCCTCATCAAAACATGCTAAATCACTAACGGAATCGAGCGCTTTGTCAAGTTTCTAAAGCACTCGGCAAAGCCTGAAAAACACTCGGCAAAGCCGAATTTCTAAAGCACTAGGCAAAGACTTTCCCGAGTGTGACACTCGGCAAAAAGAGCTCGGCGAATAACACATCGGCAATAACTTCTTTGCCGAGTACTTTTTATCGGGCACTCGACAAATACTTTGTCGAGTGCCAGTCGGTACTCGGTAAAGAAAATCGTTCGTCATAGAGCCGGGTGACGGAAACAGCGCCTTTGCCGAGTGTTCTAAGTGACACTCGGCAAAGAAGTTACATCTTTGTTAAGTGTCTACCGTCTACCGACCAACACTCGACAAAGGATCCACCAGCGGGTCCCTTTGTTAGGTTCTTTGCTGAGTGCTCTAGGTGGCACTCGGCAAAGCTTGCCTCTTTGCCAAGTGTTAGGGCCACAACACTCGGTAAAGAAGCTTTACCGGTGCCCAGGTATTGGTTCTCTTCCGAGTGCTATGGCCGTGACACTTGGCAAAGCACCTCTGTGCCGAGTGTAACACTCAGCATAGTGACCAGTATACACCTTTTTATTTGTTTTTCTATTCTATCCAGACAAACAAAAGATACCATATATACATCACAGATATCACATATACATCACAGATATCATCACAGACATAAGTATACAACACAAACATAAGTATCCAAGTTTTCAACACAAACATAAGTATCAAGAACATAAGTCTCATAAGTCTCAAGCTCTCACATAAGTATCTAACACAAACATAAGTATCCAATACAGCATTACCAACAACTTCTGAAGTCTCAACACTAAGAACATAAGTCTCATCGAGGTGGGCGGCTGGACTGGTGCGGCGATGGGCCGGGCGATCCATGAGGGTTGTTGGATGCCGCCCTAGATTGTCCCAGCACAAAGAAGAGATTGCATGTGTTATACTAGATGCATTACCAACATTTAACTACAATTTTGATACTCACAGGAATATGGAACAGAAAAGGGTCAATTGTAGGGAAAAATGGAGGTGGCGGAGCGAAACCCTGTGCGGCGCCAAGGCTATGCATGTATTGGAACATCACTGCCATCCTCTGCTGATCTGCCAGACGGGCCTCCCGCTCCACCTCCTGCTCCGTTATCATCCTCACCTCCATCTCTTGACGTTCCCTCCTCTCTTCTAGCTGGGTCTGTAATTCCTGAAGCCAATTTTATAGTAACTCAAAAAGAAGGTATATAACTCAAGGAATGACGAGTTACAGAAGCACTAACCTCGAGTTGTTGTATGCGATGTTGTGAGCTGTCGTGATGAGGTCGTATGGCTGGACTCGAGCTCGTGCTCCTTGCCCGCACCTAAGACAAAGTGGGAGTGGACGACGAGTCAATTGCCTCATCGGCAATCTAGTACCGCCCATGTCTCTTTCCTCCTCCGACCCTCATGAGGACACTGGGGTCGATCTGCTCGGTCCTCGGATCGTATTCTAGGCCATGGACCTCCTGCACCATGGCGGTGTAGTCATGAAGGCAGTTGTAGACGGTGGGGTTGCTGTACGCCTCGGGCCGTCATTCGGGTTGTAGGTGACGTCAGACGTCGCCTTGCCCTTATGGGCCATAGCATAGGCCGAGAAGATAGAGCAAGGCTGGCCACCATGTCACGCCGACTGCAAGAAAACCAATGAGATAGTTAGAAATAATATCTAATCCAGTGTTATATACCTAAATAAAAAAGAGGGCGTACCCATGCTTCTACATATTAGCCTAGGCTGCGGCTGCCTTGGTGGTGGGAGGGACCTTACATCATCAAACGCCGTTCCCGGCTAGCGTTGTGTGCATCGTCCCACTCAGGCGAGCATCACCTATCCACCATCTGCTCCCAGCACAGAGGATGTGCGGCGCACTAATATGGAATCATCTACAAAGTAAACACATACACTGCATATCAGAAGATAAAATTTAATTCATGCATGGAGTACTGATACCAAACATGCATGACTTTACCTGCAGGTATTGGTCGCTGGTCAACAACATGGTTCGAGCTTGCTGCTTGCTCACCTTTTCCCCAACAATGGAGCCTGTGGAATTGGGTCCCTTGATCGACGCCAGAATTCATGAAGAAGTTGTTCCATGTATGGCGTCACCTCTTCAAGTTTGGTCAATACATATAGCATGATGTGCTGCCACTCTTCATGTGTCAGGGTTTTGGTGGTCGAGCCACTTGCGCTTCCGAGTTGGCCTCGAAATATGCTGAGGTTCGATTCATTGCTGCCATCATTGTAACGAGGGGTGGATTATGCACGCTCAGCAGTTTGTCACCATAGTAAGTTGTTGTGAAGTTTGACACCTCTTGTAGAATATATGCCTCTACAATGGAAGCCTCGATTTTCCATTTATTTCTACATTTCTTTAGAATAGTCTTTAGACATCTCTCAATTGGATAGCACCAATGTCCCTGCACGGGCCCCCCATTCGTGCCTCATAGGGGAGATGAAGAATCAAGTGCTGCATTGGATTGAAGAAACCGGGTGGAAATATCTTCTCAATCTTACATAGTAACATGGGTGCCAATCTTTCCAAGTCTACAACCACGGTCCGAGATAACTCTTTTGCACAAATCTGACAGAAGAAATAGCTTAACTCTGAAAGCACTAGCCAGACATGCTCAGGGACATAGCCTCGAACCATCGCAGGAAGAATCCATTCAATCCATATGTGGAAGTCATGACTCTTCATCCCTAAGACTCGCAGAGTAGATAAGTTCAAACTCAGGTTAGCTGCATACTCATCAGGGAACATTAACATATTGATCCACTGAAGTACTTCCTTCTTTTGGGCCCTGCTTAGGATGAAATTGGCCTTAGGCCTTCTCCATATCTTTCCACCACTTGGCGGCTTCATCTCTTGGTTTGGTCTATCACATAATGCTGCCAGATCCACTCTTGCCTTTACGTTATCCTTTGACTTATCAGGAATGTCCATAATTGTTGCCCAAACTGTCTTAGTAACATTTTTTAGTGTGCATCACGTCAATGTTGTGTGGAAGGAACATGTCGTCATAATAGGGGAGCCGAGTCAAGACCGACTTATGTGTCCACATATGCTGCTCACCATATCCCACAAAACCACCTTCTGTATTGGCCATGAGCCCATCTATCTATTGATGAATTTCGGCACCAGTCATCGTTGCAGGTGGGCGGTCTGTCACTATGACACCTTTCGTAAAGTTCTTGATGTCTAGGCGGAATGGATGGTTAGGAGGGAGAAATTGTCGATGTTTATCGAAGGATGAATATTTGCTACCCCTTTTCAACCAAATGAACCTAAGAGCTTCCTTGCAAACTGGGCATGGGAACTTACCGTGAACACACCAGGTGCAGAATAGCCCATATGCCGGTAAGTCATGCATGGAGTACTGGTACCAAACATGCATTTTGAAGTTTGTCTTTGTAGCTTGGTCATACGTCCATACCACTTCCTCCCAAGCTGTAACACCCTGAATTTGGGGGGTATAAAATTTCTTTCTTATGATCATCCAAATTCAGGTGTTACTCTCCTCTATCTCACTCTAGTTTCTCTCTCTCTCTAGCTTTCCCCCTCTCTTCTTCTTTTAATTAGAGTTAGTTCTATTAGTGAAGGATTATTTATTTTATTTTGCCCAAAACATATGAGTCATGGAATGTTGCATCATATTGAGCCTAAATATTCTTTGAGTTGTGGCATATATTTGATTTGGTTTGAATTTGAAACTTGATTTGAATTTGAATTGAAAACCCTAGAGAAAATAAATAGAAAAGCAATTAGAAAATCCCTGGAAAAAGAAAAACCAATTTCAGCCCAAACCGGCCAACTAAGCCCAGCTCGCGCGCGCGCCCTTGGTGCCTGACAGGCGGGCCCTGCATGTCAGCGCTAACCCGAGCGCGCTCACTCCCTCGCTCTCTCGCTGCTTTGTGGGGCCGAGCTGTCGGTGCCGTTCTTTTCCCCGTGCCCTCTCTCTCTGTTCCGTCATCCCCACATGTCAGTCGTCCCTAACCTCTCGACCACGATCTCCCCGCCGTGGACGCGCCCACGTCCGTGCGTTCTCCAGCCACGTCCCTGCGCCCGCGCCCCTTTTGAGCCTCGCGTCCTGCTCGCCCACCTCCCCTCTATCATTTGCGCCCTCTGCCAGACTCTCTCGCCCTCTCTCGCTCTGCCCACACGTGCAGGGAGCTCTGCCACCGCCCGCTGTCGACCGCTGCCTGTTCTGTGGCCGCCGTCGCATCCGCGCCCCGTCCAGTGCCATGGTGAGCTCCGCCTCGCTGTCAGCTGCTCGAGACACCCTTCGGTGTGCCCTCTCCCTCTCTGTTTTGTCCGGTCCGCGCTCACCGGAGCAACCTTCGCGCAGCCGGAGTCCCATCGCCGTCGCCCTGTTGAGTCCCTGCGCCTCCGCTGTTGCTTCGCGACTCCAGCACTTCCTCTCAAGGTGAGCAACCCTCCTGTCCCCTTAATTTGGCCATCCCTTCTCTCTTGTTCGCGCGGTTGCTCGCCGGAGCTATCCCGCTCCGCCGTGGTATGCGCTTTCTGGTGCCCCTGCGCCAGCGTGAAGGCCATGGCTGAACCCGCCAGACCGCCCTGATCGCGCCCAAGCTAGTCCCCAAGCCGAGCCCCGCCGTGGCCAGCCTCCTTGTCTCTGGTGAGCTCTCGCCGCGGGACCGAGCGGCGCCACCGCGCCCATGTTCGCCCCTGGCCATTAGATCTCGGGCATCCGTTCGAGATCGGACGGTTTAGACTTAACCCGAGCGGATCTAATGCCAGCCCTCCGATCTAGATCGGACCGCCCCTCTCTCTTCCCCCTCCCCCGCGTCTCTGCCTCTGGGCCCGGCTGGTCAGCCCGCCCTGGCCCGCTGACGCCTTGGCCTCGCTTGTCTGCCGCATCCGCACGCGCGCCCGTGCGATCTAATCTGGGCCGCTGATCTCTGATCCGACGGTCGAGATTACCCCGTACCCCTTCGCGTGTGTGTTTTGTTTTAGAGCCCCCCTGGTTTTAGGAATTCAACCCGCCGTCCTCTATTTTAGCGTGTAGGCCCCTGGTTTGTTTTAATTAACCCCCTGTACTTTTATTTAATCACAAATTTAGCCCTAATTTCATATTTCAAACTTCAAAACTTGTTTATTTCATATCTTTTTTCATATGAACTCCAAATTTAGTGGTTCAAATTGCAAAATGTTCATAAAATTATACTCTGTTCAAATAAAATATGACCAACTGTAATCTGTATACTTTATTTTTACACTTAGAATATAGGATTAATGTATATGTTAATTTATTTATTTAATGAAAAAAATAGAATGAAAGCCATAGGAGTTAAAATATATTTAATCTTGTGAGATTAGTGACATGCATTACATGAATTCATTTTTGGTTTAACTTTTAGGTCTTAATGAAATAAATAGAATTAGGTATGTAATTATGGATAACACTTAAAGGATAATCAAATTCCTAAATGAGAGTAGTTCACCTTATAATTTAATCTTTTCTTTGTTTAATTATTACTTTACCTTTTTGAGTTATGTTTCAACACTTAGAGAGTAATCAATCCCCAATTAAGATTAGTCCATTTTACAACTTGATCTTATTCTCCTTTATTTTAGTGTTACCTCTTTTTGAGTTGTATTCCAATGTTTGTACATGTTTGATGTGATGTTCATTTTTACCTTCCAAATGTATTGAATGTATGCTCGCTTTACTTAGACAATGAGCACCTCGTGGTTCCTGAGTGTGTTGCCGAAGATCCCTCTGAGCAACAACCTGGTGAAGGCAAGTGTCCTCAGACCTATCATGTCCTACTTTACTTTATAATTCATTGTCCCGCATTACATTATTGAAACTTAAGGATTGACTAGTCTGTATTTACCTTACCCTTGTTTACCTTTTTGGGTTAATCATGGTTAGCTTATGCTATTGATTTAACTTAATCAATGAACATGATGTGATCTTTTATGATACGATGACATTATCCTGATGAGGTTCTTGTGATTACTTTAGGGGGCTCAGGATGTTTCCTGAGTGCCTCTCCGTAAGGACCTGTTTGGGGAGTGACAACCCAGGATAACAGTGCAACCATGAGGGTGGAATGAGATGCCCTTAGCTGATTAATTAGAGGAACCGGAGGAGTAGTTGGCTTCGCCGCAGGGCGGTCAATGGGGTCCGGGCACAGTACTTGCTCTGCCGGGGTTGGTTGCAGAGGTTCTCGATTTGGTTTTGTTAGTCACCCTTCCTCTAGGGAGATGTACTGTGTTTATTAAACTAGAGAAACCTAACGGGCGACTATGACCTCTGGGAAATCTTTGTAAAGGCTATGTAGTGAGACCCTGCTAGGTCACCTTGGTAGTGATCAATGGGGAGGCTAGAACCCCGGGCAGAATAGGAATCACGGCTTGTGGGTAAAGTGTGCAACCTCTGCAGAATGTTAGAAACTGGTATATCAGTCATGCTCACAGTTAAGAGCAGCCTTGGGATCCTCTTTGATTAGAAGAACTTTGGTCACTTTTATGATGATGATTAGCAATGATGATTATAATTCTGATCTCTCGTATTTCCTCTTGGAGGGAGTACTGCTGGGTAATAACTGAGTTTATTACTAATACTTGGCTCTACTTTTAGTAATAAAATTTGACCAACTAAAAGCAACTGCTTAACCTTAACTCCACATACAGCTAGTCCACTTTAGCCAAATGGGACATTTGCTGAGTACGTTGATGTGTACTCACCCTTGCTTTACAAACCACCCCACCCAGGTTGTCCCCACTGTACTCAGTGCTCAGGAGGAGATGTTGGTAACATGGAGGACTTTGAGGAGTTCCAGGACTACGACGAGTTCTAGTTTACTTTAGTGGCAACCCCTAGTCAGCTGCCTGTGTAGGCTTATCTTCTACGTTTCGTTCTCCACACTTTGATATTAATGTTGAACACTATGGTTATGTATTAGACTTTGTGGATGTCTCAGACATCTTGATGTAATTAAGTACCCTTCCGTTATTTAATTCGAGCATTGTGTGATGATGTCCAATAATGTAATCGCTGTGTACGTGAGTTCTGATCCTGGCACGTACGTGGTTCGCATTCGGTTTACCTTCCAAAACTGGGTGTGACATAAGTGGTATCAAAGCCTTGCTGACTGTAGGACAGCTAACCTAGACTAGAATGGTCGACCTAAGGACTATAAACTCTTATTCTTACCTTGACCTTAGAGTCTTTTCAAAAGTTGGTTATCTTGACCAACTCTATGTTATTTACTTATCTAAAAAAGTTTTATCTCACTTTCCTATCTATTTACTTTCTGGTCTCATGGTTCTACTCTTACTCTTGTGCTTACGATGTCTTTTGTAGATGGCCCGTATCAGGTGCACTGCACGTAAGTCTGTGATCCCCTTTTTGCCTTCTCGCCTAGCGGAGCATCCACTGCGTCACACGGTGTCAGGTTAGTCCAGTCACCTAGAGAGACTGCATCGTTGCCTGCACGAGGAGCAGGAGCAGGAGTAGGAGCAGGAGCAGTAGGACACTTCCCCCTCGCCTTAGCGGGAGGTGGAGTCTGAGATGCCGCCTTCCCCTGCACCTCAGCCAGAGATGCCCCCTGCACCACCACAGGGCATCCCGACTGCTGGAGGAGACCCTGATGGAGACGGAGACGACTACGACGTCGGTAGCAGTTCAAAGGCTCGGAGCGCTCGGAGGAGCCGGAGCCGGAGGGGTGGATTGCTAGACCCATCACTCGTGACGCTGCTCGCGGGTGTCACTTCCACAACGCTCTCGATACCCTGTTGCGTCGGGCCTTCGACCGATACACTTGGTCCATCGAGTACCATTGTGTAGTCTACCAGCATTGTCGCGGGTTATACCCGGACCAGTGGGAGGCGACTCGCTTGGTGCGCCGTCCGGACGATGATCTCCGGGGTGCAGAGGCCTTCTCAGAGCACTATTCTATCACTGAGAGGGACACTGCCGAGGCAGCCATGCAGGATGCAGCACGACATGCACTTTCTCAGTATTGCTCGTTGTTCAGCGGGGTAGCTGACGGCCTTGACCTGAAGTACTACCTTCGCCGTTCGACCGACAGTGCTGGAGGTGTGATTGTCTCGCTAGTAGGTGAGGGCAATCCCAGGCTGAGCAGCATGGTCAACCTGGCCACCATGCTCAACACAGAGTTGGACCACGCTCTTGACGAGTTGGGCAAGGTTCGGGTGGAGGTTGCGGAATTGCATGCTGAATGCGTGGCACACCACTATCTTGATGGTGGTTCTCTCGCCCCTGTAGGAATTCAGCACCCTTACCGTTCACCACCCCGTGGTCGCTTCGACTATGGTACCCCAGACTATAGGACCCAGATAGATTTAGATCCATAGATCAATGGAGTCGGAGTCTGTAATAATGCTTAATTTAGTGTCATAGTTTAGTCAGTCTTAGTTAGAGTTAGTTTGCTTATCGTATGTTGGAATGCTTCTCATGATGAACATGTAATGAAGTTGGATCTTTGTAATGATTGTCATCAAGGTGTGGGTATCCCCTGCAACTTGGTGTAGTTATTAAGAAAGTCAGTCATTTAGTTGGGTAACCCTTTTGTTTCCACTTTCCTCTTTATCTGAGAAGCTGTCAGTGAAGATGATCAATTGTTCAGTGCTATGAAGATTTTCGTATATCTTTTCTTATGCTGAAAGACTGCAGAGTCAGATTTGATATGTGTGTGGTTTCTACAGATGTCTGAGAACAGGCGTAGAGGTGCGAAGCGTGCTCAGCCAGAACAGCAGGCACCCTAGGAGGATGCAGCCCAGCAGCAGCAGTTGCCACCGCCACCCCCGATGATAGTTGAACAGATGTACATGATGCAAACTCAGGCAGTTCAAGCAATTGGTCAAACCTTAGCAGCGATGCAACAAGTGCAGCAACAGGCACCCCCACCACAGCCTCCAATGCAAGTTCAGATGCCACAAGTGCCCAGAGACAAGCAGGCAGAGTTCATGAGGGGCCATCCCTCTGCTGATCCCATCGACGCGGAAGATTGGCTGTGTACCGTGGAGCGTGAGTTGCACACTGCCCAGTGCAACGACCATGAAAAGGTATTGTATGGTCCCCGGCAGCTGAGGGGAGCAGCACAGTCTTGGTGGGAATCTTACCTCGCCACCCATGCCAACCCTGAAGCCATTACTTGGGAGGAGTTCAGGGACAACTTTCGTCGCTACCATGTGCCCGAGGGGCTGATGATAGTAAGGAAGGAGGAGTTTCTCGCCCTGAAGCAAGGTCCCTTGTCCGTCAGTGAGTACAGGGATAAGTTTCTGCAGTTGTCACGCTATGCCCCAGAAGACGTTAACACGGATGCTAAGAGGTAGTACCGCTTTCTGAGAGGATTGCTTGATCCTCTCCACTATCAGCTAATGAATCACACTTTCCCCACCTTCCAGCATTTGATTGACAGAGCAATCATGACTGAAAGGAAGTGCCAAGAGATGGAGGATAGGAAGCGCAAGATTGGTGGACCTCAGGCCGTGAGTAGCAGTTGTCCCCACTACTCAGGCAACTCACCACAACAATTCAAGCAAGGTCACCAGCACCAGCATCAGCATCAGCACCAGCACCAGTACCAGAGGAAGTTTCCTCAGCAGCAGCAGCAGCAACAGTACCGTCAGAACACCCAGCTGGGAGGAAATCAGTACCAGCGTCAGAACAATCAGGCAACTCATCTTCCGGCCCCAACAACCAACCAGAATGGCCAAGCAGCCCCAACACAAGTAGGAGGTTGTGCATGCTTCTACTATGGAGAACAAAATCATTGGGCAAAGAACTGTCCAAAGAAAGCATCCCAATAGCCGCCAGCAGTCAATGCCCTAGCTAGACAAGGAGCACCACAGCAAGCACCAGGAGTCCATGGTCAGGCCTACAACTGTGGAAAGGTGAACCACCTAGAGGCCGAAGCAATCCAGGATGCTTAGGACATGGCAGTAGGTATGTTTCCAGTCGAATCCTACCCAGCAAAAGTATTATTTGATACTGGTGCCACACATTCTTTTGTTTCTGCATCTTGGGTAGAATCACATAACATCCCCATAGAACCAATGATCCCGCCTTTAAGAGTTAATTTAGTTGGGGGAAAAGTTCAGTCTGATAGGATTTGTTCGAATCTAAGGATTGAAATAAGGGGGATAGATTTCCCCGCTAGCCTAGTAGTAATGGGAACTCAAGGGTTAGATGTCATCCTAGGGATGAATTGGCTACACAGAAATCAAGCCACTGTCAGTTGCGACAAGAGAACAGTTAAGTTGGTGTCCCCATCCAGAAAGGAAGTAGTAACCAAGTTGTACTTACCTGAACTAGAAGAAGGAGCCTGACACCATTTATCAGTAGATGACAAGGAGTCCAATCCAATTGAGGCAATTAGGATTGTGTCAGAATTCCCCGATGTATTCCCTGAGGAGTTACCAGGCATGCCACCTGAAAGGAAAGTTGAGTTTGCCATAGAGCTTATCCTAGGCATCGTCCCTATTTCTAAGAGAGCTTATCGAGTGTTCGGACCAGAGTTGGTGGAACTCAAGAAGCAAATTGATGAGTTGTTGGAGAAAGGCTACATCAGACCAAGTACCTCACCTTGGGTAGCTCCAGTACTATTTGTGGAAAAGAAGGATGGTACGAAGAGGATGTGCATCGATTATAAAGCTTTGAATGAAGTCACTGTTAAGAACAAGTACCCTCTGCCTCGAATTGAAGACCTATTTGATCGGTTGAGGGGAGCCAGTGTGTTCTCAAAGATAGATCTGAGGTCCGGTTACCATCAGCTTAGAATCCGACCTTCAAATATACCGAAGAAAGCATTCATCACCAAGTATGGACTATATGAGTTCATGGTTATGTCATTTGGATTGACGAATGCACCAGCTTACTTCATGTATCTGATGAACAGTGTGTTCATGGACTACCTCGCCAAATTCATAGTGGTGTTCATTGATGATATTCCCGTATATTCCCAGAATGAGTAAGAGCATGAAGAGCATTTGAGGAAAGTACTTCAGAGGCTACGAGATTGCCAGTTGTATGCCAAGCTTAGCAAGTGCGAGTTCTGGATCAGCGAAGTTCTATTCTTGGGTCATATTATAAACCGAGATGAACTAGTTGTAGATCCAAAGAAGGTAGCAGTGATTCTGGACTGGAAAGCACCAAAAGATATCTGAGGAATCAAGAGTTTTATTGGAATGACCGGTTACTATCGGTGTTTCATTGAAGGTTTCTCCAAGATTGCCAGGCCAATGACAACCTTACTAGCAAAGAAGGTTGAGTTCAAGTGGACCCCGGCATGCCAAGAATCATTTGAGATGTTGAACAGAAGTTGACAACAGCACCGATGTTGGTTCTGCCAGATGTTCACAAGACATTCTCGGTATATTGTGATGCTTCGTACACCGGACTGGGATGTGTGTTAATGCAGGAAGGGAAAGTAGTGGCATACTCGTCCCGACAATTGAAAGTTCATGAGAAGAATTACTCCACTCATGATTTGGAGCTAGCAGCGGTGGTTCATGCATTGAAAATCTAGAGACATTATCTTTATGGTCAGAAGTGTGATATCTACACAGATCACAAGAGCCTCAAGTACATATTCACTCAGTCATAGTTAAACATGAGGCAACGAAGATGGCTGGAATTGATCAAAGACTATGAGCTAGAGATTCATTATCACCTAGGCAAAGCAAATGTGGTTGTAGATGCTCTTAGCAGGAAAAGTCAAGTCAATATGTTGGCCACTCACCCGATGCCGTTTGAACTAGGGAAGGAATTCGACAGGCTGAGTCTCGGATTTCTGAACAACACTCAAGG
Organism: Zea luxurians; assembly: GCA_029449295.1. Classification (NCBI taxonomy): domain Eukaryota; kingdom Viridiplantae; phylum Streptophyta; class Magnoliopsida; order Poales; family Poaceae; genus Zea; species Zea luxurians. The sequence goes on along the minus strand of JAOPSE010000019.1, from coordinate 19,441,641 downwards.
AGTGACAATTGAGCTAGAGCCCACTCTAGAGCAATACATCAGGAAAGGTCATAAGGATGATGAGAAGATCAACGAGATCCGGCAGCTAATCATAGATGGGAAAGGTCCAGATTTCCGTGAAGATGCAGGAGTGGTATGGTTCAAGGATAGGCTCATGAGAAAGCGTATTCTATACATCCTGGTAGCGAGAAAATGTACCAAGACTTGAAGAAGAGATTCTGGTGGTACGGTATGAAAAGAGAGATAGCAGAGTATGTGGCCAGATGCGACAGTTGTCAGAGGATCAAGGCCGAACATCAGAGACCCGCACGGTTGTTGCAGCCATTGCAGATTCCACAGTGGAAATGGGATGAGATTGGGATGGACTTTATAGTCGATCTGCCCCGCACTCGAGCTGGTTACGACTCCATCTGGGTAGTAGTGGACCGTTTAACAAAGGTGGCCCATTTCATACCAGTCAAGACCACCTATAACAGTGTAGTGTTGTCAGAATTATACATGTCTCGGATTGTGTGCTTGCATGGTATTCCAAAGAAGATAATATCGGATAGAGGCACCCAGTTTACTTCCCACTTTTGGCAGCAGCTACATGAAGCTTTGGGTACTCACTTGAAATTTAGTTCAGCTTATCACCAGCAAACAGATGGTCAGACTGAGAGAACCAACCAGATTCTTGAGGATATGTTGAGAGCTTGTGCTTTGCAAGACAAGTTAGGTTGGGACAACAGGCTACCGTATGCAGAATTCTCCTACAACAATAGTTATCGGGCCAGTCTGAAGATGTCACCGTTCGAAGCGCTTTATGGGAGAAATTGCAGAACTTCATTGCATTTGGATAAACCCGGTGAAAGGCAGGTATTCGGTCTAGAGATTTTGCTTGAAGCTGAAGAGAATATTAGAATGGTCCAGAAAAATCTGAAGGCAGTGCAGCCCAGGCAGCGAAGCTATGCTAACACCAAGAGAAGGGAACTTAGTTTTGAAGTGGGAGACTATGTTTACTTGAAAGTTTCACCCATTAGAGGAACCAAAAGGTTTGGAGTCAAAGGTAAGCTAGCACCTCGCTATATTGGGTCGTATCGGATTCAAGCAAGACATGGAGAAGTGGCTTACCAACTCAGCTTACTGGAGAATCTATCTGCAGTGTATGATGTGTTTCACGTGTCTAAGTTGAAGAAATGCTTGCGAATACCAGAAGAGCAGTTGCCAATGGAAGACCTTGAAGTTCAAGAGGATCTGACATACATTGAGAAGCCAACGCAAATTCTGGAGACAGCAGATCGGGTGACTCAAAGGAACACCATCAGGATGTGCAAAGTCAAATGGGGCCATCACTCAAAAGAAGAAGCAACCTAGGAAAGAGAAGATGATCTGAGAGCCAAGTACCCTAAACTCTTTGCTAGCCAGCCCTGAATCTTGAGGGCGAGATTCTATTAAGGGGGATAGGTCTGTAACACCCTGAATTTGAGGGTATAAAATTTCTTTCTTATGATCATCCAAATTCAGGTATTACTCTTCTCTATCACTCTAGTTTCTCTCTCTAGCTTTCCCCCTCTGTTCTTCTTTTAATTAGAGTTAGTTGTATTAGTGAAGGATTATTTATTTTATTTTGCCCAAAACATATGAGTCATGGAATGTTGCATCATATTGAGCCTAAATATTCTTTGAATTGTTGCATATATTTGATTTGGTTTGAATTTGAAACTTGATTTGAATTTGAATTGAAAACCCTAGATAAAATAAATAGAAAAGCAATTAGAAAATCCCTCGAAAAAGAAGAACCAATTTCAGCCCAAACCGGCCCACTAAGCCTAGCCCGCGCGCCCTCGGTGCCTGAAAGGCGGGCTCCGCCTGTCGGTGGCTCGGTGCCAACCCGAGCGCGCTCACTCCCCGCTGTCGACGCCGTTCTTTTCCCCGCTCCCTCTCTCTCTCTCTGTCCCGCCGTCCCCACCTGTCAGCCATCCCTAACACTACAGGAAACACCTAAATTTTCGTGGGCCAAAAGCCCACGAAAATAAGCCTAAACCGACGAAAATATAGTATTTTCGTCGGCAGGCCGACGAAAATAGCCGCCGAAAATAAGTTCGACGAAAATAGGCGTCTATTTTCGTCGGTACCGACGAAACTAAACTATTTTCGTCGGCCTTGCTAAAACCGACGAAAATAGTGCGTCGACCATTTATTTTCGTCGGCCGGTTGTGGCCGACGAAAATACGCCAGGTTATTTTCGTCGGCCACCACCTAGGCCGACGAAAATAGCCTAGGAACATATTTTCGTCGGCCACCACCGAGGCCGACGAAAATTGATGGTTCCCCCCCAAAACAGATTATTCTGCACCTATTAATAATTCACAGCAAAATACACAATATCACAATTCACATATATACAGATTCACAATCAAAATACATAATTCACAAAACACATTGACATATACATATCACAAAACACATTCACATATACATAAATAGTCCATAGTCCATAGTCCATAAGTCCATAGTCCATAAGTCCATAGTCCATACATAGTTTCAATACCATAAGTCCATAGTTTCAAACAAACTCACTACTACTAATCACTCCTACGGGCTGTGGGAGTTTTGGCCACTCCCTCCTCCACCACCAGGAAGGTGGCCACTCCCTCGAGAACCATGGACGAGGAAGTCGTGGACGTTGACAGCACCCTCCTGAGCATGTGACGCTGATCCCTGCAATTCATCAATCATTCAAATAAGGCTGTGTTTTGCTATCCCTATACCTATACTGGCTATGTTTGGTCACTATTTGCATAAAACTAAACATGGAACGTCACCTGTGATCCATGGTGATAAGGAGGCTGTGCATGCATCCACGGGTACTGTTGTGCTGGCCACCCCTGAGGTGGTGGCACCCACCCCGTCGGTGGCGGTGCCATCCACGCTTGAAATGGCTGCGATCCTTGGGGTGGTGGAGGCGTCCAAGTGCCTGGAGGTGCCTGCGTCCACCCAACACCGGTCCACTGTGGCTGCGACGCTGGAGCTTGTCCTGGCCATTGTCCCCATCCTTGTGCCTGCGATCCATTTTTGATAATAAAAAAAGAGTTGCTATGGAATTGAAGTGTTCAGATAGTGTTACCTGGGGAGGGCGAAAAGCGGGCAAGTTCATATCAGGGCCGAGTCGAGTAGTCATTTCCTGCAAATGGATGAAACGTTAGAATCGCAACACTATACTTTGAATTCAATGACACGTGATGAGATAGACGAATTACCTGAAAATAAGAAGTCATATACTGCGTCAGCTGTCCGACCTGCTCCTGCGCTGCTCGAGCCTGCTCCTGTGCGAGTCGAGCCTGCTCCTATGCTGCCCGAGTCTCCTCCTCCAGCTGAGCCTCTCGAGCAGACTTGGAGCGAGAACTCCCTGCCGAAGACGATGCCTTCCCTTGACCTATGGTCCTGTTGTACTCCACAACGCCGGTGCCAAAGGCAAACCTGCATGATACACATAGTTGAGCCATTAAGTGGACACATTCTTGTTAATGAAATTGTCGAATCAAAGACAACCACCTCACCTGCCATGCTTTCTACCCCCACCACTGTGGTACAACGCCGAGGCATCTAAGTCTGAATGCATCCAGTCGAAATCAGGCCCATGGCGTTGAGTCATTTCCTCCCCATATGCATTCTGCAAAGAAAGTTAGAGTTGGAGTTAGACACAAATCATGCAATTTAATTCGTAAATACAAACTTGTTTACCATTTTCTCCCTTGCCGCCTCGCTGCATAGCTCATCAGGGTTCGCTGGATCAGGGCCACGGTGACCACGGACGTAAACCTCCATAAAACTTGGAGCAACTCCACTTTCAGCTTCCTGCATGAAAAAGAAGAGTTAAACCATAGAATTGTAATAGATGTAACATACAAGTTTGATTTATACACTTACCATGCGGCGTGCGGTACCAAGGTGTCCATCGGCGCCGTACCTATGCCCCGGTCCTTCAGTGCCACGGTTGGCACGGTGCTTGTTGGACTCTGCAATCCACTCAGGCGACGCCCATCTCTTAGCCAACCACCTCCAGGCTTCCATGTCCTTGCCAGCCAATCCACAACGCTCTCCAAGTACTGCTCCTCTGTGAGGTAGATCTCATTGGCCCCTAATGCTTTGCTCATTTTCTGCCCCTTTATCTTCTTGTAGTAGTAGTTGACGGCCGCGATGCGAGCATTGTACATGGCATCCTTGATGACCTTATCAGCGCACTTCCGAAAGTGTCTCTTCACACGTGCCCACTGAGCCTGATCCGCCTCGATGTCATCCGGCAATTGGAACCTCCCCTACATATCAATGGAGAAGTTAAGTTAAAGTAAGATTAGGAGAAGCAATAATGCAGTGAATTGCTTATATACGAAAGTAAACTCACCCAGAACTCGTCCCACACAGCCACCTGACAAGTCCTTGGTTTTTGTTCTGAACTTCCCCCTCCGCTACTGCTTTCCCCTGGCTGGACATAGTCCTTCAGACCCCAGTCGGCCCACTGCATAGCCGCGAATCTCTCGCCATTGAGCTCCACCATGCCAGGGTAGTAGAAGCGACAGAGGCTACCCAACACCGCGTTCACCTTGGGACGTCTGCCTGTACCGTCCCAAGTCAAGTCTTCCCATGACCTACAAACATTAATAAAACAAGTAAACCAGTGCAATCACGTTCATATTAAAAAATTAACACAACAGAAATAAGCCCCACCATTCTCCATGCGGCCGGATGAGCCTCCTCTCAGCAGGCCTCGGACCAAGCGCATTGCTCTTCTTATACCTAAGTATACAAGTAAATTAAATATGATGAAATGATTTAAAACTAATATCAATTAAACTAATATGCATAATAATACCTGAAGGATGTAGAACCATCTGACGCGTCGCCCGCGCTGCCTGCCCCCATAGGGTCAACCTCCTCATCCTGCTCACCCTCCTCATCTTGCTCACCCTCCTCACCCTGCACATGAGCATCCTGCTGAGGAGCCTCCTGCTCACCCTCCTCACCATGCACTTCATCTAGACAGTCGAGAAGTTGCTGCTGCCTCTGTCGGCTCTGTGAGGTGCCCTGAAAAAGCCCACTGCCCGAGCTGTCCTCGCTGGCCGCGCTGCCCCCACTCCTCCTCGATCTCCTATGCTTGAACATGTTCAACTGTAGATAAATTAATGTCAAACCACAGTATATGAAACAAATAATATGAAAATTAATAATGTGAAAATTGGAATACATAGCTTAATTGATTAAATAAAAGAAACATACTAATCAAAAGTCATCCGCATCCGATGATGCTTCTTCGGCTCATTGTTTATTCATACGCTCTTGATTTCGTTGGATCCTTACTGATCTTCTAACGACGACAGGTCGTTTGCGCTTTGACCTAGGTTCTTCAATTAAGTCGCTTGAATTGTAATAGAGATTTTCAAGGCCTTCTCCATTGGTCACATGGAATCGGTGAGCTATGTCTTGATTCGACACCGCTTCTGGTTGAAAAACAGCGTCATCGTTGTCCCTACTCGTATTCACGTAGTCAGCACTCTCTGGAGCGACGACTTGTGGGTTGACTTTGATTGCAACCCACCAAGCCCTAAGGCTTGGGTGAGGATATGGCAGGTAGTACACTTGTTTTGCCTGATTTGCAAGGACAACATCGCTCATACTGCTCGGAATCCTAGAGCTATGCTTCACCTCGACATTACCATACTTGTCGACACGAGTCCCACTTTTGCAAAGGTGTTTCTCCATTTCTTCCTTCTTCTGAGGCCACTTGTTCTCGCAGCGATTGCAAGGACACTTCACTAGACGACCAGTTGCATCTTTGAAAGCGTGCTCAAGAAAAGCCTTTGTTACAACCATCCATTCATTCGAATGTGCCCCATCTTTTCTCCACCCGTCATACATCACCATCCGATCACCGTCCATTTCAAAGGCTAAACAAAAGACAAAGAACATCAACGATCGTCTGTGGCTTAGGTGAACTCCCTATTAGGTAAAGGCCCTAAACCCACCCAAGAGTGTAGACCGATGCTTGTGATTTATGACGTGTAGCCTACGATTGTCACGAAATTTCGGCAGCATAACCCCGCTGCTCTCCAAGCACACGCCCGAACATGGTGTGTTGGAGAACAACTGGGTTACACAACCGAAATTCCGCGTCAATCATAAGGCACATGTCATAAATCACAAGCATCGACCTACACTCTCAGGCTGTCCAAAATACGTGGACAATTCCGGAACGACGAACCTCACAATCCAATGTGACGTTCGCCGTTCCCGAACGGGTGACGCATACGGTTCGCTACGGTTAACGATTAAAACTAAACTCTAAACATTAAACTAAACTCTAAAATTAAGATAATAGAATGAGACATTGAGGATAATGAGGCACTGATCACTGATGATCACTGATCACCACTGATCTAGCATGCACTCTTCACTATACAAAACCAATTAAGCAACTGTATCACAATGAGATTACTAATGAAGAATGATGCACACTGCAATCAGAAAAACAAAACCAAGAAAAATATAATAATTGTTAGCTAGCTGTAAATCAAGCGATACATTGGATAAGAAAAGCTAGCTGTAAATCACCAGTTCACCACCGCCTTAACAATCTGTATAACGGTTAACGACCGCCACGGCACGCGCACGGCACGCCATGGCCGCCATGTGCATCAAATGAAGAAGGGAGACGTGGAGGCTCACTGCGAGGAACGAGGGCGGCGTCGACGGATGTCGGGCGCGGCGTGGATGGACGGCAGGCTCCCTTCTTCGCGACGACGGCCACAGTCTCCCTTCTTCGCGGGCGGGCGTGTTGCTGGCGGCGCGGGGAAGGCGCGTGGGCTGCATGCGGCGGAGCGCTAACTTCTTCGCTTGCGGGCGGGCGCGGGCGGAGCGCGTCAAGGGCGTGAGGGCCGTAGGCGGCGTGGCTAGCGCGGGGCGAGGGCAGGCGGGCGCGGCGCGGCGAGCTCGGGCGGGCGGGCGCGGCGAGCTCGGGCGGGCGGGCGGGCGCGGCGCGGCGAGCTCGGCGACGGCGGCCGGGCGGCGGCGCTACTAGAGATGGATGAGCGAGAGAGAGCGAGAAGATGCGCGCGGAGGCCGGATGGACGATTAACGTACTCTATTTTCGTCGGCCTCAGTAAGGCCGACGAAAATAGAGGTCGGTTACTGACATATTTTCGTCGGCCTGGCTGAGGCCGACGAAAATAATCCACGTATTTTCGTCGGTCTGGCTAAGGCCGACGAACATATGTCACATTTTCGTCGGTCTTGAGGCCGACGAAAATATCTTTCGTATTCCCGTGGGCCTACCGACGAAAATATTCACTGGCCCACGAAAATAGACAACATATTCGTCGGTCACGCTGGCCCACGAAAATACAATGTTATTTTCGTGGGTCGGCCGACGAAAATAGCACGGCCCACGAAAATTTAGTCGTTTCCTGTAGTGTAACCTCTCGCCCACGATCTCCCTGCCGTGGACGCGCCCACGTCCGCGCGTTCTCTGGCCACGTCCCTGTGCCCGCGCCTCTTTTGAGCCCCGCGCCTTCCTCGCCCACCTCCCCTCTCTCATTTGCGCCTTCTGCTAGAGTCTCTCGCCCTCTCTCTCGCTCTACCCAAGCGTGCAGGGAGCTCCGCCATCGCCCGCCGTCGACCATTGCCTGTTCTGTGGCTGCCGTCGCGTCCGCTGCCCTGTCCAGTGCCACGGTGAGCTCAGCCTCGCTGTCAGCTGCTCGGGACACCCTTCGGTGTGCCATCTCCCTCTCTGTTTCATCCGGTCTGCGCTCACCAGAGCAACCATCGCGCAGCCGGAGTCCCACCGCCGTTTCCCCGTCGAGTCCTTGTGCCTCCGCCGTTGCTTCGCGACTCCAGCTCTTCCTCTCAAGGTGAGCAACCCGCTTGTCCCCTTAATTTGGCCATCCTTCCTCTATTGTTCGTGCGATTGCTCGCTGGAGCTATCCCGCGCCGTCGTTAGCCTGCTCCGCCATGGTCTGTGCCCTCTGGTGCCCCTGCGCCAGTGTGAAGGCCATGGCTAAACCCGCCAGACCGCCCTGACCACGCACAGGCTAGTCCCCAAGCCTCGGGAGCCCCACCGCGGCCAGCCTCCTCGTCACCGGTGAGCTCTCGCCGTGGGACCGAGCGGCGCTACTGCGCCCATGTCCGTCCCTGGCCGTTAGATCTCGGGCGTCCGTTCGAGATCGGACGGTTTAGACTTAACCCGAGCGGATCTAATCCCAGCCCTTCGAACTAATCTGGGCCGCTGATCTGACGACTAAGATTACCCCGTAACCCTTCGCGTGTGAGTTTTGCTTAAGAGCCCCCCTGGTTTTAGGAAATCAACCTGTCGTCCTCTGTTTTAGCGCGTAGGCCCCTGGTTTGTTTTAATTAACCCCCTGTACTTTTATTTAATCACAGATTTAGCCCTAATTTCATATTTCAAACTTCAAAACTTGTTTAATTCATATCTTTTTCATATGAACTCCAAATTTAGTGGTTCAAATTGCAAAATGTTCATAAAATTAATATCTGTTCAAATAAAATATGACCAACTATAATATGTATACTTTATTTTTACACTTAGAATATAGGATTAATGTATATGTTAATTTATTTATTTAATCATGGTTAGCTTATGCTATTGCTTTAACTTAATCAATGAACATGATGTGATCTTTTATGATACGATGATGTTATCCCGATGAGGTTCTTGTGATTACTTTAGAGGGCTCAGGCTGTTTCCTGAGTGCCTCTCCGTAAGGACCTGTTTGGGGAGTGACAACCCAGGATAACAGTGCAACCATGAGGGTGGAATGGGACACCCTTAGCTGATTAATTAGAGGAACCAGAGGAGTAGTTGGCTTCGCCGCAGGGCCGTCAATGGGGTCCGGGCACAGTACTTGCTCTACCGGGGTTGGTTGCAGAGGTTCTCGATTTGGTTTTGTTAGTAACCCTTCCTCTGGGAGATGTATTGTGTTTATTAAACTGGAGAAACCTAACGGGTGACTATGACCTCTGGGAAATCTTTGTAAAGGCTACGTAGTGAGACCCTGCTAGGTCACCATGGTAGTGATCGATGGGGAGGCTAGAACCCCAGGCAGAATGGGAATCACGGCTTGTGGGTAAAGTGTGCAACCTCTGCAAAGTGTTAGAAACTGGTATATCAGACGTGCTCATGGTTAAGAGCAGCCTTGGGATCCTCTTTGATTAGAAGAACTTTGGTCACTTTTATAATGATGATTAGCAATGATGATTATAATTCTGATCTCTGGTATTTCCTCTTGGAGGGAGTACTTCTAGGTAATAACTGAGTTCATTACTAAAACTTGGCTCTCCTTTTAGTAATAAAATTTGACCAACTAAAAGCAACTGCTTAACCTTAACTCCACATACAGCTAGTCCACTTTAGCCAAACGGGACATTTGCTGAGTATGTTGATGTGTACTCACCCTTGCTTTACAAACCACCCCACCCAGGTTGTCCCCACTGTACTCAGTGCTCAGGAGGAGATGTTGGTAACATGGAGGACTTTGAGGAGTTCCAGGACTACGACGAGTTCTAGTTTACTTTAGTGGCAACCCCCAGTCAGCTGCCTGTGTAGGCTTATCTTCTACGTTTCGTTCTCCGCACTTTGATACTAAAATTGAACACTATGGTTATGTATTAGACTCTGTGGATGTCTCAGACATCTTGATTTAATTAAGTACCCTTCCGTTATTTAATTCGAGCATTGTGTGATGATGTCCAATTATGTAATTGCTATGTACGTGAGTTCTGATCCTGGCATGTACATGGTTCACATTCGGTTTACCTTCCAAAACTGGGTGTGACACAAGCACGTACCAATTCATTGATCAAAGGCTCCATGTACACGCCCATTTTATTCCTCGGGTGTCTGGGAATTATCAACGACACAAATATATTCTGCCTTTGAAAGCACACACCGGGGGGAGATTGATTGGGATAACAAACATGGGCCAACATGTGTATGGGGCAGCGCTCATTCCATAGCGATTGAACCCATCTGTGGCCAGCGCAACACGTACATTACGATCCTCTTCAGCTTTCTCACGGTGAATGGCATCAAAGTGTTTCCATGCTTCGCCATCAGATGCGTGTACCATCTTGTCAGGATTGTATCGTTTTCCATTTTTGTGCCATGTCATCTGTTTCACGGATTCCTCAGTCATGTATAGACGCTGGATCCTCGGTATGAACGGAAGGTGTCGTAGGATTATCAATGGGATGTCGAGCTGCCTCTTATGTCCATCACCAGAGTCTATCTCCATGAACCTAGACGATTTACACTTCGGACACTACTTTGCCTCCGCGTATTCTTTCCTAAATAGCATACAGCCCTTCGGACAAGCATGTATCTGCTCATACGTCATCTTGAGTGCATGAAGGAGTTTATGTGCCCCGTACATGCTCTTTGGCATAATGTGATCCTCCGGAAGCAGGCTGCCAATAACCGTCAACAAGCCATCGAATGCGTCTCAACTCATGATGTACTGCGACTTGAACGCCATTACACGCCCAATGGCATCTAGTTGAGAAACCTTAGTCTGGCCGTGAAGGGGCTTCAGTGCCGCGTCAAACATATCGTAGAACGCCTTTGCAGTCGACTCTGGCTCGTCATTCGTACATCCTCTGGCGTACTGTGCCTCGTGATAGTCGTTCAACATATCTGCTACCCCCGCATCAACATCATAATCCTCGACATGTTGTCTCAGCATCTCCTCTCTCGTACGATGCGCTTCACCATGGAAGATCCACCAAGTATAGTCCGACGTAAATCCATTCTTCCAAATATGTTCTACCATGGCCTTCTTTGATTTTATTTTCCGGTTGGCACATTTGCTGCACAGGCATGGGACTATACTCGCTCCTTTAGCAGCTTCGCCATATGCCTGTTCCACGAAATCATCAGTATTTCTAATCCATTCAGGGGTGACATCTGTTGGGGACTTGTTCTCAAATGCTATGAGTTAAGAACAAGGCAACACAAAATATTAAATGTTAATGTCCTTCGTCCTCTGAAGATCATTATATCCCTTATGTTGGGGACTTGTTCTCAAATGCTATGAGTTAAGAACAAGGCAACACAAAATATTAAATGTTAATTTCCTTCATCCTTCGAAGCATTATTTCCCTTAGGATATAATGATCCTCAGACGAAGGTTATGAAGACCATGCCTTCATCAATGCGATACAAGTTAATATAAGTAAATAAAAGTATACGAAATATAAGAAACAACATATTCAATCATATAACATTATTGATTCATTATCATTATATTATTCTGAAAAGATAGAGACAATATTGTATTACAAAAGGTACCTTCGGTTTGATGGAAGATAAAAGTACAAACGTGACGCAAAAGTGAATACCAGTGAGAAATTACATTCATGCCCTTCACATTTATTATTGACTTATAGACAATTCTATGAGGACTAGATAGCCTTTTCCCCTTTATGTCGGTTCCTTTTTCCGCCATTTAGCCGAAGCTCCCCTGCGCGTAGCTTCGGAGCAACTTCCACCTTCGTCACGATCATGTTTTTTTACATCATGCATGCTTTTAGCCTGAGTCTGAAGGTACCTGTTCATATGTTACACTCGGAGGACAAAGGCCCCCAACAACATCGTTCCTTCCTCTACGACCCGTGTACATCCACTCATGGTCCTCCATCCTCTAGCATAAACCTAGCAATAGAAAATTTCGGTAGCACCTCCCCTGCACGGGGAGGTTTCTAAAACCTGCAAATTAAAGTATCAGCACGATGGCCGACACACAGATATACAAATGACACGATGGTCGTGAATCACATCTAATCGGCATTCAATCATCATTACCACTATATTTTACTAAACGTATCCACCATCACATAACAAATTTAGAGAACATATATTTACGCATTAGAACAAATTTAAAGAACATATATTTACTAAACACATCCACCCTCACATTACCACTATAATCATTCCAATCCAAATTTAATATAAAACAACTATTTACCGCGGTCGGGGCGACGGTGGTGACGGCTGGGGCGCCGGTGGTGGGCGCGTGTTGGTGGCGAGCGACGGTGGCAGGCGAAGGGAGGTGGAGCGCAGCGGCGGTTGAGTGAAATGAGAGAGATAGAGTGAGAGAGGAGCGATGGCGGGGGAGATGGCCAGTGAGGCGGGTGCGTGGGTGGGTGAGGGCGAGGGAGGCGACGACGACGGGTGAGCGGCGGGAGTGAGAGAGAGTGAGAGGAGAAGGAGAACCCACGGTTAGCCAGTATATTTCACTTCTTTGCTGAGTGCCCGCGATCTGGCACTCGGCAAAGATTTTTTTAAATTTAAAAATATTCTTTGTCGAGTGCCCTGTACCCAGCACTCGACAAAGACGTCTTTGCCGAGTGCCCACTGACAAGCATTCGACAAAGGTCTGTTTTAGGGTTTTTGAAAATTCTTTGCCGAGTGCCCCCCGTCTGACACTCGGTAAAGATTACTTTGCCGAGTGTCATCCTCTAGGCACTCGACAAAGTATATATTTTTTTATTTTGCCAACCAAACTTTTTGTGGTATGTTCCTACACTATATAGACCTACATGTACCATTTTGGGACAATTATAAAAGTTTTTTATAACTATTAGATTTAGTTCGTTTATTTGAATTTCTTTGGAAAATTCACATTTGAACTGCAAGTCACTCGAAACTTGGAAAACCGTGCATGCAAAAATGATATTCATGCTATTTAGCACAAGTTACGACCGATTTAAGGAGCGTACCGGAAACTTCGAGCACGATGCTTACTAAGCATGGTCATGAACTTGCCATCGAGCTGTTTAAAATTATATAAAACACAAACAAAGTAAGAAAATCATAAAACTTGTCCACATGTCATGATATCATATATAGAGGCTGTGATAAAAATTTGAGAACGTTTCGAGAAAGCTGTGAGGCATTATGTGTAGAAACTTAAGGGAACTACATTGAAACTCTATGATTTCATGTGTAGATCATGAAGGTTTCTACACATAGTGCCTCACAACTTTATCGAAACATTCTCAAATTTTTATCACAGCCTCTATATATGATATCATGATATGTGGACAAGTTTCATGATTTTCTGACTTTGTTTGTGTTTTATACAATTTTTAAACACCTGGATAGCAAGTTCACGACCATGTTTAGTGAGCATGGTGCTCGAAGTTTCTGGTCCGCTCCTAAAATCGGTCATAACTTGTGCTAATTAGCATGGATATCATTTTTGCATGCATGGTTTTCCAAGTTTCGAGTGACTTGCAGTTCAAATGTGAATTTTCCGAAGAAATTCAAATAAACAAACTAAATCTAATAGTTATAGAAAACACTTTTATAATTGTGCCAAAATGGTACATGTAGGTCTACATAGTATAGGAATATACCACAAAAAGTTTGGATGGCAAAATAAAAAATAAAAATATACCTTGCCGAGTATCCAACTAGGGCACTCGGCAAAGCTTGCTCTACCGAGTGTCAAACGGGGGCACTCGGCAAAGAAGATTCTTTGCCGAGTGCAAGAACTCGGCTCTCGGCAAAGGTAACGACCGTTAGCTTTAGACGGCGGCTGACGACCCTTTGCCGAGAGCCTCCCTTCGGCGAGTGTTTGGCACTTGGCAAAGAAATCTTTGCCGAGTGTATTCTTGCGCCGATAGTCCTGCTCTCGGCAAACACCGTCGTTACCGAGAGCAGGATTTTGCCGAGTACGGCACTCGGCAAAGGCTTCTTTGCTGAGTGCCAGACAAAAAGCACTCGGCAAAGCGCCAAGCACTCGGCAAAGACCCAGATTCTGGTAGTGAATCTATATAATCAACTAGCAAAATATAAATTAGTCATAAATACTTACCTCACTTTCGGAAATAGCTTCTTTGCCAAGTGTCTTAAATACTCGACAAAGCCTAGAAAACACTCAACAAAGACTTTGTCGAGTGTGACACTCGACAAAGAAGGCTCGGTGAACTGTACATCGGTAATGATTTATTTGTCCAGTACTTTTTATCGGGCACTCGGCAAAGACTTTGCTAAGTGCCACTCAAAACTCGGCAAAGAAATGTCATCGTCACGGCGCCAGGTGACGGCGACAGTGAAAGTCGCTTAGAGGGGGGTGGATAGGCGGAAACTGAAATTTACAAACTTTAAGCACACTTCAAGCCGGGGTTAGTGTTAGAATAAAAGTTAAGTCCGGGAGAGAGGGAAAAATCAAATCAACCAAGAAAATAAAGCGGATGACACGGTGATTTGTTTTACCGAGGTTCGGTTCCAAAGAACCTAGTCCCCGTTGAGGTGGTCACAAAGACCGGGTCTCTTTCAACCCTTTCCCTCTCTCAAACGGTCACCTAGACCGAGTGAGCTTTCTCCTTAATCAAATGGGTCACTTAGACCCCGCAAGGACCACTACAAACTTAGTGTCTCTTGCTTTGATTACAAGTCACTTAGAGAACAAGAATGAGGAAGAAGAAAGCGATCCAAGAACAAGAGCTCAAAGAACACGAGCAAAAACTCTCTCTCTAGTCGCTAGGAGTTTGGAGTGAATTTGGGACTTGGAGAGACTTTGACTCTTTTGAATTGTGTCTTGTGTTGATTGCACTACCTCTTGTATTGAATGAGATGTCTGAAAAACTTGGATGCTTGGAGTGGTGGTGGTTGGGGGGTATTTATAGCCCTCAACCACCACATAGCCGTTCGGGAGGCTGTCTGTCGATGGGCGCACCGGATAGTCCAGTGCGCCACCGGACACTGTCCGGTGCGCCAGCCACGTCACCCAACCGTTAGGGTTCTGAAGCTTCTGACCGTTGGAGCATTGACTTCATGTCGCACCGGACAGTCCGGTGCGGCACCGGACAGGTGCTATTCACTGTCCGGTGCGCCTCTGACTCCTGCTCTGACTTCTGCGCGCACTATTCACGCACTGTTCACGCTTTTGCAGACGACCGTTGCATTGGATAGTCGTTGCTCCGCTGGTACACTGAACAGTCCGGTGGCACACCGGACGGTCCAGTGAATTATAGCAGAGCGACGCCTGAGAAACCCGAAGGTGAAGAGTTCAGACTGTACGGCCCCTGGTGCACCGGACACTGTCCGGTGGCACACTAGACAGTCCGGTGCGCCAGACCAGGGTTCTCTTCGGTTTCTTTTGCTCCTTTCTTTTTGAACCCTTTCTTGATCTTTTTATTGGCTTGTGTTGAACCTTTAGCACCTGTAGAGTATATAATCTAGAGCAAACTAGTTAGTCCAATTATTTGTGATGGGCATTCAACCAACACTATCATATATAGGAAAAGGTTAAACCCTATTTCCCTTTTAGACGGAACCTGTGCCGAGAGCCCACTGAGTGACACTCGGCAAAGGCTCCCTCTTTACCGAGTGTCCACTGTGCTAGCACTTGGCAAAGGAGCTCTCCATGGGCCCCTTTTCTAGTTCCTTTGCCGAGCATATTAGGTAGCACTCGCCGGTGCCCAATATGCTAGCACTCGGCAAAGGCATCACCGATGGGTCCCTTTGTCAGTTCCTTTGTCGAGTGCACTACGAGGCACTCGACAAAGCTTGCTTATTTGCCGAGCGCCAAGGCCACTACACTCGACAAAGAAGCTTTACCGGTGCACATGTGTGCCTTCTTTGTTGAGTGCTATGACCTTGACACTCGGCAAAAAACCTATTTGCCGAGTGTTACACTCGTCAAAGTGACCAGAATACCCCTTATTTATTTGTTTTTGCTAGTCCATCCAAACAAACAAAAGATATATCACATAATCATCACATATACATCACAGATACCACAGAATCATCATATACATCAAATACACGACCTAGCTCACAAAGATCACATGTTTCTTCACATACATTACAAAGTCACAAGTACCACAAAATAGTTCACCACACTAACAAGTACTGACATAAATAAGTCCACAAACATCCAATATATGGCATAAACATGTCCCACAACTAAGTTTATAAGAACATCGGCTAGGTGGGCAGCTGGACTGGTGCGACCGTGGGATGGGCGATCCATGAGGGTTGTTGGATGCCGCCCCAAATTGTCCCTACACAGAGAAGATATTACATGTGTTATACCAGATGAATATATAATGTAGAACTAGAATTTTGATACTCACAGGAGTATGGAACTGAGGAGGATCAACTGGAGGGAACAACGGAGGTGGTGGAGCAAAACCGTGTGTGGTGCCAAGGCTCTGCATGTACTAGAACATCTCTGTCATCCTCTGTTGATCTGCGAAGCGGGCCTCCCGCTCCACCTCCTGCTCTGCCATCATCCTCGCCTCCATATTCTATCGTTCCCTCCTCTCTTCTTCTAGTTGGGCCACTAATTTTTCACCCCAATCTTATAATAACTCAAAGATAAGGTATATAACTCAAGGAATGACGAGTTACAAAAGCACTAACCTGAAGTTGTTGTATCCGATGATGTGAGCTATCTTGCCGAGGTCGTATGGCTAGGCTCGAGCTTGTGGTCCTTGCTCGCACCTGAGATAGAGTGGGAGTGGATGACGAGTCGATTGCCCCATCGGCAATCCAGTACCGCCCATGTCTCTTGCCTCCTCCGACCCTCATGAGGACATCTCTATCGATGTCCTCGGTCCTTAGATCGTAATCTGGCCCATGGACCTCCTATGCCATGGAAGTGTACTCACTTAGGCGGCTATAGACGGCGATGTTGCTATACGACTCGGGCCCATCATTCGGGTTGTAGGTGACGTCGGACGTCGCCTTGCCCTTGTGGCCCATAGCATACGCCTAGAAGATGGAGCAAGGCTAGCCACCTTGTGACGCCGACTGCAACAAAACCAACGAGATAGTTAGAAATCATGTATAATCCAGTGTTATATACCTAAATAAAAAGACGGTGTACCCATGCTTCTGCATATTTGCCGAGGTTGTGGCTGCCTTGGTGGTGGGAGGGACCTTGCATCATCAGACACCGTTCCCGGCTAGCGTTGTGTGCCTCGTCCCACTCAAGCGAGCACCACCTATCCATCATCTGCTCCTAGCACTGAGGATCCGTGGCGCACCAATAAGGAATCATCTACAAAGTAAAACAAGTACACTGCATATCAAAAGATAAAATTAAGCAAATTTGGTCACGAATATTAAAGTTTTGTATTTACCTGCAAGTACTAGTCCGTAGTCAATGACATGGTTCGAGCGTCTTGCTTGGTCACCTTTTCCCCAAGGACAGCGTCGTGGTAGCAGACGATGGCCTAGATTCGTGCCTCGTAGTGCATGTCCACAACGAGCTTTTTACAGCTCATGGTGGCCACCACATCCCTGGCCTCGTATCCAGTCTCACATCTAAAGAAATCTTGCATACAAAGACGATGTATCCATACATTATTTCAAGAATGTGCAACGAATGCGACATATTTTACAATATAGGAAGACTTACCCACAGCTTTTGCTTCACCCGCTCTGCCTTGTTGAATTCCCTGTCATCCCGATCTATGGCATCGGGGGCGATGGTGTAGTGGTCAAAGGTGTAGGCTGGGCCCGTCACTCCTACATACTCAACCAGTCCAGGAAAGTGTTCCCTACACAGAAGGCTGAGGATGCCATTAGGGTTGCGGTCGTGGCCCCTGCATTCTCCACAACCTTCCAAGACCTGTCCAAGTGATAAATAAAAGGTATTAGTTTATATTATGAATTTGAACACTTATTATGAACAAGCAGCGAGAACATCTAAAGTTACATGCCTCTCCCCATCAGGCCGAATCAGCGGCTGCCTGTCACGAAGTATGGGACGTTGAGGGAGACTCGTGGGACCTCGCAAGTAGACGTTCCTCGAACCTGAGGCGCCAGAACCTGAGGCGCCAAAACCTGAGGTGTCCTGCTAAGCATCGTCGTCGTCCTGCCGCACTGCATCGACAGCGGCCTGCTGCTCCACCTGTTGGTGTACGTCATCATCCTGTTGTGCCTCCTCCACCGTCCTACGGGTGCTCCTCCTCCCCCTCCTCGTCCTCATCCCACCGCCCACCATATTTGCCCAACAACCTGCAATTAAGAGTAAGTAAATAAGCACATATAAAAGAGATGTATTTAGAAACAGGTGCGAAACAAATATAGCATTACATCGATTAAAAATAATCTTCATATGTGTCGGAAGTTCGTCATTAATGTCATTGCCTTCAAGTATTTCTAAGTCATTCTCATTTTGCACTTCATCATCCTCCTCATCAAGAACCATTTTAATATCTACTTCCATTCTGATAGCTTCGGTTAAGTCTATCTCAAATCACCCTTCTAGCCATCTTCTTGGAAGAACTCTCTGTCATATGTGTCCGAGTCCAAGTTATAATCTTCATCATTTGGAACAGGTAATTTATCGTGCGGTGATACCTTATGCACAACATCCCAACCATTAAGATGTTCTTTTGATTGGTACGTATATGGGAGATAATACACTTGTGTGGCTTGTTGGGCCACGATATAGACATCGTTCCTGGTAAGGTGGGATCCTATTGAATTTCGACTATCCCAAGATTAGAATGTGTCTGTCTCGTCACTTCAGGGTAAAACCAATGACATTTGAATATCACTAAAGTAAGAGGTTTGGAACCATGAAAATTGAGTTCATATGTTTCTTCGATCGTCCAAAATACTCGACCTCGTCAAGCCTGGGCGTAAAGACTATAGACCACGTGGCTTTTCGATTGGGCCAACTTTGGTCGTAGCTTGTTGTGCGAAAATGATATCCATTGACATCATACCCAAAATATTTCTTGACCTTATAAGGAAAGCCATTGGCTTCTTGTCTCAACTCGGCACTCATAGATGGATCTCTTTGGCCCTGCAAGCATTCACAATTTCAAAGACACAAAATTGAGTTAATAGATGGATCTCTTTAACAAACTAAGCATGTACCTTATGGCATCCAGTTGAGAAACCTTTGCTTGGCCGTGAAGGGGCTTTTGTGCCGCGTCAAACATGTCGTAGAATGCCTTTGCGGTCGGCTCTGGCTCGTCCTCCGTACATACTCCGGTGAACTATGCCTCGTGATAGTCGTTCAACATATCCGCTACCACGACATCAGCATCATAATCCTCGACGCGTTGTCTCACCACCTCCTCTCTCGTACGATGCGCTTCACCGTGGAAGATCCATCGAGTATAGTCTGGCGTAAATCCATTCTTCCAAATATGTTCTACCATGGCCTTCTTTGATTTTACTTTCTGGTTGACACATTTGCTGCACAGGCATGGGACTAGACTCGCTCCTTTAGCAGCTTCGCCATATGCTCGTTCCACAAAAGCATCGGTCTTTCTAATTGAAAGATGCCTAGAGGGGTGGGTGAATAGGCAAAACCTGAATTTTACAAACTTTAAACACGCACTATGCTCGGGGTTAGTGTTAGAAATAATTTGGAGTGCGGAAGATAGTTCTCCTTGCCAAGAGTTGCTCAATCAATGCGGATAACTTTGGGAGCCAACTCTAATCAATATGTGCAAGGGAACTTTTAGAGAGAGAGGAGAAGGGATAAACAAATCAAATGGATATCAACACAAATGAACATGGTGATTTGTTTACCGAGGTTCGGTTCCAAAGAACCTAGTCCCCGTTGAGGAGGCCACAAAGGTCGGGTCTATTCTAACCCTTTCCCTCTCTCAATCGGTCACTTAGACCGGTTGAGTGCTTCTTCTTAATCTCACGGGTCACTAAGACCCCACAAGGATCACCACACAATTAGATGTCTCTTGCTTGCTTTACAATTCACTTAGAAGGTCGAGAAATAGATGAAGAAAGCACGATTGCGAACACCAAGCAACAAGAGCGACAAATAACACACGGATCACACTCTCTCAAGTCACTAATGATCACTTGTCTAAATTGTGGAACTTTAAGAGGCTGAAAGCTTTGAGTGTGTCTTGGAGTGGATTGCTAGCTCTTGTATTGAATGTGAACAAGTGGAGTGCTTGGATGTGTTGAATGGAGGTGGTTGGGGTTGTATTTGTAGCCTCCAATCACTTCCTAGCCGTTGCTTCAATTCTGTCGAACGTGGACGGTCCGTGCCCCTAGTCCGGACGGTCCGCCCCTGCACATCAATGGCTGAAATCGCAACGGTCAACAGTAACAGCTATATCAACGACTATAGAGCATTTAATGCATCGTCAGATGTTAGATAAAGCACTCGCGAACGGTCTGGTTGTGCACCCCGGACGGTTCGCGAGGACGCTAAGAATTAATTATACTGAACACGTCACCTTCGGGTTTTTCTGGTTTTACAACGACCGGATGGTCCACGCCTGAGGCTGGACGATCCATGCTTGGTCTCGGACGGTGCTCGCTTCTCCATCGGACGGTCCATAGTGTTAACTTGTGTTTTTGCAGTGTTTCGGTCCGAGGCACACCCTGGTGTCGCGGACGGTCCGCTGCAAGGGCCCGGACGGTCCGCGCATAGGTGTTTTTCCAAAAATCTTCTCCTGTCCAGAATAATCTACGGTATTCCAGACAGTCTACTTAGAATAGTTGTAGATGAACTTATCCACCTGACAAATGATCAACTAGGTAAACTAGTTAGTCCATAAGGTTTGTGATGGTCGTCAAACACCAAAATCAATTATAGGAAATGTTGAGGCCATTTCTCTTTCAATCTCCCCCTTTTTGGTGATTGATGCCAACACAAACCAAAGCAAATACAAAGTGTAGAAATGTAACTAGTTTGCACTTTGATAGAATTGCATAAGTTACTTTGAAATGAAAGCATTTCTAAGCATATATGTTTGCTTTCTTTTAGTTTAACATTTTGGACCACATTTGCACCACTTGCTTGTTTTTGCAAATCTTTTGGAAAAATCTTTTCAAATTCTTTTGCAAATAGCCAAAGGTATAGGAATATGATTTCAAGAAGCATTTTTAAGATTTGAAATTTCTCTCCCTGTTTCAAATGCTTTTCCTTCGACTAAATAATTGCTCCCCCTTAATAAATTCTCCCCTTAGCTTTTAACAGGGTTTTTGAAATGATTTTCCTTTCTAAAACAGATACCAAATGAAATGATACCAATTGAAATTATGAGACTAACTAAAATACCAATTGAAATAATTTCTTCCTTTAGTTTTGAAAATTTTAAAATAATGGTGGTGTGGTCCTTTTGCTTTGGGCCTAATACTTTCTCCCCCTTTGGTATTAATCGCCAAAAACGAAGAATCTTGAGGACCCTATACAATTCTCCCCCTTTGGGGCCTATTTTATCCCCCTTTGGTAAAAGAAATACGAGTGAAGGTTTATACCAATTGAGATTTTCTAGAGTAAAGGCAAAGGATAAATGATACCGTAAGAGTTGGAGAGGGAGCCATGCCTTTGCCGAATACTCCATTTCCCTTTAAATTTAAGACTAAACATAGAAGTACACTTGAAAGCACATTACTCTTAGTCTTGGCATAAGAAGAATAAGAAATATGCATTTGTACCAAATAAAAGAGACATGATCAGGGTATATAAATTAGCTATGTGTGCAATGTTTCAATCAAAGTTCCGAGAATCAAGTATATTTAGCTCATTCCTAAGTTTGCTAAAGGTCATTTCATCTAGTGGCTTGGTAAAGATATCGGCTAATTGGTTGTGGGTACTAACATAAGCAATTTCGATATCCCTTTTTTGTTGATGATCTCTCAGAAAATGATACCGGATGTCTATGTGCTTAGTACGGTTGTGTTCAACGGGATTATCCGCCATGCGGATTGCACTCTCATTATCACATAGGAGAGGGACTTTGCTCAACTTGTAGCCATAGTCCCTAATGGTTTGCCTCATCTGTGATGGAACCTCCCAAGTCATTAGGCCCACCTACAGTTGTCCTTGTCCAACGAACCTCGGACAACCCCGTAGATGCACCTGATCGCTTGACAAGTCCGGTATCTGTATTCTTTACTTCTCCCAAGAGCGTTTCACCCGTCATGCAGATATTACAATACATCGGAGGAACGAATAAGCGGAAGCAATTACAGTAACTTAAGTTACATTAAAATATAGGAAGAGTGTTGTTATTACAGACCAGTAATATAAGAGTGTAGAAATAATATTATTACAAACCCGGGAGGCAAAAACCCCTCCCGCATAACAGTAAAGTGTTTTTAAAAGGAGGACAACATCCTCTCGAGGCTTCATTCTTGAGTTTCTTCCTTTGGCACCACCTTAGAACAAAAGCAACAAAAGTTTGCTGCTTCCTCACCTACAACAACATGGGTTCGAAAACCCTGAGTACGAAGTGTACTTTCGCAAGTCTTACCCGTCAAAATAAAAGACTCTCAAGGATATGCTGGCTTGAGGGAGTCAAGGTAAGGCTTAATTAAGAATCAAGACTATGTTTGCCAAAAATGCTTACTAATAGTGGATCCTTAAAAATCCAGTTTTATTGTCAGGTTAAGTGAAGTTACCTGCATCTAGAGTTCTTTCTACCCTAGTTCAAGCACTTGGCCTATACTAGCCATTTTCTTATCAACCCTTCTTGTTTACTGGAATGCTACGTGTAGGGCAGTGACCAAGTCTTCATGTCCGAGAAGTAACAGCGATCCGAATCAATTAATACTCAGCTGAGGATCTCCAATCACACGACATATGTAGCACTTAACCCTTGCATATGTCAACTCGCCACCGGGGTTCTTAAGACCAGATCAGGTTCACGCCAACCAAGAGCACAGATACACCACCGTCCAGCCTCTTGCCACGGAGGGTACACGCTACTCTCGCCATCTCTCCACTCCCATTGTGTGTTATCTTATTCTAGTATTAGTCTGCCTGAGGCAAAGCTTACCCATGATGAGGCATCGGACAAGTTAAAAGGTCCTCGATCATCAAGCCTACATCAACAAGGTCCTTAATCGACTCAGACGGAGACACTACATCGAGACTCTCTTCTCGTGCAAGTCACCCGCCTGGTCTCAGCTTTATCATTTCAACCCAAAGTTTGGTACCTGACAGAGGTACATCTTTTCTGATGTTGAACCCATCATGGCCATGATGGATCCACCATCAAGTTTTATTTTTGAAAATCATTCCTTCCCACTTGAAGCATCATCTTTTGTTGAAAACAAAACATTTTGTTTTTCTAGAGCAAGACTAAGCATAAGAAAAACCTTTTTTATAAAACAGGTGATCAAGGAAAGGTAATCAAACTTCCAAGGAAGGAAATGCATCAACTTGTTTAGCACACAACTCCTATCACCTAATGCATCAAGCAAGTGGCGGACACGGCGGCCGGAGTGAAACAGTGGCTCAAGTTCATCCACAAGGCGATATTTACTACCTTGAGCAACGATCAATACTCTGTTGAGCACGAATCACATCGCCGTCGTCAATCACGGCGTAAGATCACCAATGGCGATATTCAGTGGATTGGGGATATTTCCAGTGCACTGTACCATTGGATTCTCATTCAGTCAGCCTGACAGAGCAACTTGCAGGGAGATTTGTTCCCAAATTCATGTAGTGACTCGACCTGCTCTCTGTATCAAAGTTGTAGCCCTATGATCCAGCTACAACCTTGCTATAGCAACCATAGTCAAACAATTACTGGATCCTAGTCGAATCCCATCTCAAAGCTTGCCCAATTTCACGGTTACCCCTTCTTCAGTTCATTGGCTGAGTGTCAGCTTGACTTCAGACCTAATTATCTCAAAATTTTGCATGACACCAGAGCTTAATTACTTAAGCAAAGTTGTACTCCTACAGTAGCTCTATAAGTTTGATGTGTTGATCCTAGGCAAATTCCTTATATTTTTAGAAATACAGAGCTCCAAAGTCAGCCCTATTCAACTGATTTTGGACTTAGTCACATGAGAGGTATAGAGTGACTTTTTGCAAATAAGCCCAAATCTCATGGTTTGATTTGCAAATCCTCAAATGTGTGAACCATATGATTTGAGGTACCCTAATACCTTGGTTTTTGCACTTTGGTCCAAAAGTGCACAAAATTTACACATAGCCCCTAGGGTTCTAATCTAGGGTTTTCTAGGGGTCTTTTCAGGGTTTTTAATACTTTAGAGTTTTGGTGCTACCCAAGTCCATGAAATGTGGTACCTTATGATCATTTCTAATAAGTTTTGAGATTTTAACTTGTTTGGGCTTCATTGTCACTCATAAGCCTGGTTTAGGGTTAAGTACCCTACCCCTAGGGTTTCACACATAACAAGCCACATTAATACAACTTGTTTGAAATTTTTGCCTAGTGAATGCACTCTAAGTGTAACAAACACATGATATGCCAATGCTCATGATGTTATGCTCAAGTTTTAGTGACAGTAACACCAGGGGTGTTACATCATCCAGAGTAATTGTGCACAACAATGGCCTGCAACAATATAGTTGGCTTCGACAGTAGAAAGAGCTACTGAGTTTTGTTTCTTTGAAGCCCAAGACACCAGGGGTCTCCCCAGAAACTGACAAGTCCCTGATGTGCACTTCCTATCAATTTTACATCCAGCATAATCGACATCGGAATATCAAATTAAATCAAAGGTAGATCCCTTGGGGTACCAAAGCCCAAACTTAGGAGTGTAAACTAAATATCTAATGAATCTTTTCATGGCCCTAAGGTCTGGTCGTGTAAACTTCCTTAGGATTTGCCTGGAACCTTGCACACATGCATACTGAAAGCCGGGAGGTTGCTCAACATATACCTCTTCCTTGATAGGGCCATTGAGGAAGGCACTCTTCACGTCCATTTGATATAACTTAAAGCCATGGTAAGTAGCATAGGCAAGTAACATACAAATTGATTCAAGCCTAGCTACGGGTGCATAGGTTTCATCGAAATCCATACCTTCGACTTGTGAATAACCTTTTGCAACAAGTCGGGCTTTGTTCCTTGTCACCACACCATGCTTATCTTGTTTGTTGCGGAATACCCACTTGGTACCTACAACATTTTGGTTAGGATGTGGAACTAAATGCCATACCTCATTCCTCGTGAAGTTGTTGAGCTCCTCTTGCATAGCCACCACCCAATCCGGATCTCTTAGTGCATCCTCTATCCTGTATGGCTCAATAGAGGACACAAAAGAGTAGTGTTCACAAAAATGGGCAACTCGAGATTGAGTGGTTACCCCCTTGTGAATGTCACCAAGTATGGAGTTTACGGGGTGATCTCTTTGAATTGCTTGGTGGACTCTTGGGTGTGGTGGTCTTTGATTTTGAATCTCTTGATCATCTTCCTTGTCTTGATCATCTTCATCTCCCCCTTGATAAATGTCTTCCTCCTGAGGTGGCTCATCATCTTGTCTTTATCCTCTTCTTCTTGAGCCATGTCCTCTTCTTGAGTAGGTGGAGATGCTTGTATGGAAGATGATGGTTGATCTTGTGCTTATGTCGGCTCCTTGGATTCTTTTGGACACACGTCCCCAATGGACATGTTCCTTAGCGCGACGCACGGAGCTTCTTCGTCATCTAATTCATCAAGATCAACTTGGTCCACTTGGGAGCCATTAGTCTCATCAAACACAATGTCACAAGAAACATCAACTAGTCCAGTGGATTTGTTGAAGATTATATATGCTCTTGTGTTTGAGTCATAACCAAGTAAAAAAGCCTTCTACTGCTTTAGGAGCAAATTTAGAATTTCTACCTCTTTTAATAAGAATAAAGCATTTGCACCCAAAAACTCTAAAATCAGAAACATTAGGCTTTTTACCAGTGAGGAGTTCATATGATGTTTTCTTGAGGATTCGGTGAAGGTAGAGTCAGTTGATGCAGTAGCAAGCGGTGTTAATCGCCTCCGCCCAAAACCGATCAGGTGTCTTGTACTCATCAAGCATGGTCCTTGCCATATCCAGTAGGGTTCTATTCTTCCTCTCCACTACACCATTTTGTTGAAGTGTGTAGGGAGAAGAGAACTCATGCTTGATGCCCTCTTCCTCAAGAAATCCTTCAATTTGAGAGTTCTTGAACTCTGTTCCATTATCGCTTCTAATCTTCTTGATTCTCAATCCAAACTCATTTTGAGCTCGTCTTAAGAATCTCTTTAAGGTCTCTTGGGTTTGAGATTTTTCCTGCAAAAAGAATACCCAAGTGAAGCGAGAATAGTCATCCACAATTACAAGACAGTACTTACTCCCATCGATGCTTATGTAAGCGATCGGGCCGAATAGATCCATGTGGAGTAGCTCAAGTGGCCTGTCAGTTGTCATGATGTTCTTGTGTGGATGATGAACTCCAACTTGCTTCCCTACATGGCATGTGAGAGCACCTAGAGGTGGGGGTGGATAGGTGATCCTGTAAAATCAAATACTAAATAGTCCAAACTTGGTTACGAAATGTTAGTTAGATCAAAACCAAGATGCTATAGCGAGAACTCTTCACTTGATTGTTCCTTTAGAATGAGTATTAAACTTAGGAACAAAAGCACAAGTGATTAAGTGAGAACTCAAGAAGAAAAACCAATCACAATAAAAGATGACACAAGAGACACAGTGATTTTATCCCGTGGTTCGGCCAATGCCTACTCCACGTTGTGGTGACCTCCTTCGGTCAAGGATTGCACCCAATCCCTCTCAAGTGATCCAATGATCAAACCTGAGTACCACGACTTTCTTCCTTAGTGATGTTTCCCGTTTGTGAGGAATCTCCACAAGTTGGAGCCTCTCACCCTTACAATGTTGATCACAAGAAAAGCATAAGAGTAAGGAAGGGAAAGAAACACACACAAACTAGAATCGCAGCAACAATACGCACACAAGTCAAGAAGAGAGCACACAAGAACAATACCACAAGTTCACAACACACTTAGTGCTCAACTCTCAGTCACTATGATCCAAATGCGTATTTGCGGAGTCTAGGTGTCTTAGGATGTTTAGTGAATGCTTGGTGTAGTGCTCCATGCGCCTAGAGGGCCCTTTTATAGCCCAAGGCAGGTAGGAGCCGTTGGAATTCCATTTGGAAGGCAATTCTTGCCTTCTGTCGGGTGGTGCACCAGACAGTCCGGTGCACCACCGGATATGAACAGTCCTTGTCCGGTGCCCGATCTCCTTCCTTTTCTGGCGAAGCCAACCGTTGAGCCCTCGGTCCCCTTGGCGCACTGGACACTGTCCGGTGCACACCAGATAGTCTGGTGCGACCAAGTTACCGTGGGCCCAGGCCACGCGTCGCCCGCTGGTTGCGTTGTCGACCGTTGGCATGGGTGTCGTTGGTTCACTAGACAGTCCGGTGAATTATAGCCGTAGCGCCCTCGGCGAATTCTCGAGAACGACGAGTTCGTCGCCAAGCCAGCCTGGGCACCGGACAATCCGGTGCACCTCAGGCTGGTTCAAGTTTGGCTGCACTTAGCCAAACTTCTCCAATCCAATCTTAGTTGATTAACCAAGGTTCCTAGCACTTAGAGAAATATGTTAGTACCCAAAAACAATTTACTAAGGCCAGAGTCATACCTTGATTTTTTGATTTGCATCTCTTCCACACTTAGTACATTTCAACCAAAGCAATTTGTGTTGGGCGTCTAATCACCAAAACATTTATAGAAATGGGCCAAGGGCACATTTACCTTTCAATCTCCCCCTTTTTGGTGATTTATGCCAACACATTAAAAAGCAATTAAAAGTGCAATATCATTCTCAAAGAGTGCAAATTTGAAGACCAATTTATCTTCACTTAGGATTTGGCATATTTGGATCACTTTTGCCACCACTTGGTTTATTTTCACAAAAAAAAATTCATTTTCCTATCTCTAAGTCAAACACACTTGTTTGGGCAAATAGAGAGATATTTCATGAGTAAATTTGATCAAATGCAACAAACTCCCCCTTTTTCCCATAATCAAAATTCTCCCCCGTAAGAGAACGATTTTGCAATGAAAGGGTTTTGATCAAACACAAGCTTCCAAAAAATTCACAAGTGGTTGGCTGATCCATTTGCTTTGGCCTTAATTTTCTCCCCCTTTGGCATTAAGCACCAAAACAGGAGACCTTTTTGGCCCTTTAACCTCCGTGCCTCACCAAAATGTCAAATAAAAGCAAAATGGCAATAAGAGCACAACAAAGTACTTGGGACAAGATACATTTATACTTGAATGCAGTGGAAGCTCTTTCTTTGTCCAAGTTCACTTTTCCCTTTCAATATCTCTTTGAGACTATTTCAAGAATACTCAACAAATAGGTTAGTCTCAAGGGAGTCAAGTTGTAGCACATCTCCTCCTAAACATGTGCATCATTTGCATAGGGACTTGTCCGCGGATGACTTGTACAACTTGAGCACAAAATGTAAGCAATTTAAAGACAATAAAGCTTAAAGTGACATCATCATAGGCATAAAACACGTGTATGCTATAGATCAATCCAAGTTACGCGAATCTAAGACATTTAGCTCACTACGCAACCAGCAAAACCTTTTCTCATGTAAAGGCTTGGTGAAGATATCGGCTAGCTGGTTCTCAGTGCTAATATGATAGATATCGATATCTCCCCTTTGCTGGTGGTCTCTTAAAAAGTGATGTTGAATGTCTGTGTGCTTAGTGCGGCTGTGTTCAACAGGATTATACGCCAAGCGGATTGCACTCTCATTGTCACATAGGAGTGGGATTTTGCTTAGATTGTAGCCAAAGTCCCAGAGGGTTTGCCTCATCCAAAGCAGTTGCGCGCAACACTGTCCTGCGCGGCCTCAGCGGTGGATAGGGCAACGAATGTTTGTTTCTTAGAGCTCCAAAACATCAGGGACCTTCCCAGAAACTGACAAGTCCCTGATGTGCTCTTCCTATCAACCTTGCACCTGGCATAATCAGAATCTGAATATCCGATTAGGTCAAAGGTAGACCCCTTTGGATACTAGACCCCAAAGCAAGGCGTGGAAACTAAATGTCTAAGAATTCGCTTAACGGCCATAAGGTGACACTCCTTGGGGTCAGATTGAAATCTAGCACACATGCATACACTTAGCATAATATCCAGTCTACTAGCACAAAGATAAAGCAAAGATCTTATCATAGACCGGTATGCCTTTTGATCAACGGACTTACCTCCTTTGTTGAGGTCCAAATGTCTGTCCGTTCCCATAGGTGTCTTTGCGAGCTTTGCATCTTTCATCCCAAACCTTTTGAGTAGATCTTGAGTGTACTTTGTTTGGGAGATGAAGGTGCCTTCCTTGAGTTGCTTCACTTGAAATCCAAGGAAGTAGTTCAACGCGCCCATCATTGACATCTCGAACTTTTGCATCATTACTCTTCTAAACTCCTCACAAAACTTTTGATTAGTAGAACCAAATATAATGTCATCGACATATATTTGGCATACAAAAAGATCACCATTGCAAGTCTTAGTAAAGAGAGTAGGATCAACTTTCCCAACCTTGAAAGCATTAGAAATGAGAAAATCTCCAAGGCATTCATACCATGCTCGTGGGGCTTGCTTAAGTCCATAGAGCGCCTTAGAGAGCTTGTAGACGTGATTGGGATACCTGTCATCCTCAAAGCCAGGGGGTTGTTCCACGTACACTTCCTCCTTGATTGGTCCGTTGAGGAAGTCATTTTTCACGTCCATTTGAAATAACTTAAACGAGTGGTGAGCAGCATAGGCCAATAATATGCGTATTGATTCTAGCCTCCACACAGGAGCAAATGTTTCCTCAAAATCCAAACCTGCAACTTGGGCATACCCTTTTGCCACGAGTCGAGTCTTGTTTCTTGTCACCACTCCGTGTTTGTCATGCTTGTTGCGAAACACCCATTTAGTCCCCACAACGTTTTGCTTTGGACGTGGCACCAGGCTTCAGACTCCATTTCTCTTGAAGTTATTGAGCTTTTCCTGCATGGCCAACACCCAGTCCAGATCCTATAAGGCTTCTTCTACCCTGAAAGGCTCAATAGAAGAAACAAACAGGTAATGCACACAAAAATTGGCTAAACGTGAGCGAGTTGTTACTCCCTTGCTGATATCACCCAAACTTTGATCCATTGGGTGATGCCTTTGGATTATGGTCCGAACATGAGTTGGAAGAATTTGTGACGCTTCTTCTTCCTTATCCTGTTCTTCATGTGCTCCCTCTTGATCCTGCCCTTCTTCTTGAGATACCTGTTCACCATCTTGAGTTGGGGGATGCACCAGTGTAGAGGAGGAAGGTTGATCTTGCTCTTGTGGTTCCTGTGGTCGCACATCACCTATCGCCACTGTTCGCATTGCGGCCGACAGAACCTCATCTTCATCTATATCATCAAGATCAACTTGCTCTCTTGGAGAGCCATTAGTTTCATCAAATACAACATCGCTAGAGACTTCAACTAATCCTGATGATTTGTTGAAGACCCTATACGCTTTTGTATTTGAGTCATACCCTAATAAAAACCCTTCTACAGCCTTGGGAGCAAACTTTGAATGCCTACCTTTCTTTACCAAAATGTAGCATTTGCTCCCAAATACACGAAAGTAGGAAACATTGGGTTTGTTACCAGTTAGGAGTTCGTACGAGGTCTTCTTGAGGAGGCGATGCAAATAGAGCCGGTTTATGGCATGGCAAGCTGTGTTCATAGCTTCCAACCAAAACCGCTCATGTGTCTTGTATTCTCCAAGCATCGTCCTTGCCATATCAATTAGCGACCTGTTCTTCCTCTCTACTACACCATTTTGTTGTGGTGTGTAGGGAGCGGAGAATTCGTGCTTGATGCCTTCCTCCTCAAGATATTCTTCAACTTGAAGATTCTTGAACTCAGATCCATTATCGCTCCTTATCTTCTTTACTTTTAGCTCAAATTCATTTTGAGCTCTCCTTAAGAAGTGTTTTAGTGTTCCTTGGGTTTCAGATTTATCCTGCAAAAAGAACACCCAAGTGAAGCATGAAAAATCATCAACTATAACAAGACCATACTTACTTCCCCCGATGCTGAGATAGGCAACGGGCCCAAAGAGATCCATATGTAGAAGTTCTAGTGGTCTTGACATCGTCATCACATTTTTGCTATGATGAGTGCTTCCCACCTGCTTTCCTGCTTGGCATGCTGCACAGGGTCTATCTTTCTCAAAACAGACATCGGTTAGTCCTAACACATGTTCTCCCTTTAGAAGCTTATGAAGGTTCTTCATTCCAACATGTGCTAGACGGCAGTGCCAAAGCCATCCCATATTAGTCTTAGCGATTAAGTATGCATCTAGATCGGCATTCTCTTTTGAGAAATCAACTAAATAGAGCTTGCCATCTAATACACCCTTAAAATCTAATGAACCATCACTTCTTCTAAAGACAGATACATCAATATTTGTAAATAAACAAAGATAGCCCATATGACATAATAGACTTACAGAGAATAAATTATACCCGAGTGATTCTACTAGAAACACATTTGAAATTGAATGCTCGGTCGTGATGGCTATTTTTCCTAATCCTTTAACCTTGCCTTGGTTCCCATCTCCGAAAATGATAGTATCTTGGGAATCCCTGTTCTTGACGTAGGAGGTGAACATTTTCTTCTCCCCTGTCATGTGGTTTGTGCATCCGCTACCAATGATCCATCTTAAGCCCCCGGATCCATAAACCTGCAAGGTAATTAAGCTTGGGTTTTAGGTACCCAACTCTTGTTGGGTCCTACAAGGTTAGTTACAACAGATTTTGGAACCCAAATGCAAGTTTTGTCTCTTGCATTTAGGTCCCAACTTTCTAGCAACTACTTTAGTATTTTTACATGACCATACAAAAGAAGCATTACATGTCTGATAAATAGTAGTTGGACCAGTGCATACTTTCCTAGGCGCATGAGAAACAATATGATTACGCCTAGGCCTACTTCTACCACAAGCATGAGAGGAGCTAGTTGCAAACATGGCATGAGAATCATGATAAGCAGGTAAAGTAGCATGATTATAACACATATCATGATGAGCAACATATGAAGTATTCTTGACATGAGCATAAAGATAAGCATGGTTCTTTTGGTCATGTGAAGAGTAAGAACTACTAGCCATAGGAGCCTTCCCTTTCTCCTTGTTGAGACTGGAAGTCCTTTGGCTTGTTAAGTTCTTGGTTTCTTTTTGGAAACCAAGTCCATCCTTAATAAAGGGGTGTCTACCAACAGTGTAGGCATCCCTAGCAAATTTGAGTTTCTCATAATTATCCTTGCAAGTCTTAAGTTGAGCATTAAGACTTGCAACATCATTGTTTAACTTAGCAATAGTAGAAACATGTTTATTGCAAGTATCAATATCAACATCTTTACACTTATTGCAGATTACATCATGCTCTACACATGAACTAGCCATATTAAGTTTTTCTAGCTTAGCATTTAAATCAACATTCAAATTCTTTAGCCTAGAAATAGAATCATGATAGGTAGACAATTCAGAAGTTAATAGTTCATTCTTCTTAATTTCTAGAGCAAGAGATTTTTGAACACTAATAAACTTATCATGTTCCTCATACAGTATATCTTCTTGCTTTTCTAGAAGTCTATCTTTTTCATTAAGAGCATCAATTGATTCATTTATTTTATCTACCTTAGATCTATTTAACCCTTTAAAAAGATCACTATAATCTATCTCATCATCATCAGAAAGTTCTTCATCACTAGAAGAAGTGTACTTAGGTGTATCTCGTGTACGTACCTTCTTCTCCTTGGCCATGAGGAATGTGTGGCGTTCGTTTGGGAAGAGGGAAGACTTGTCGAAGGCCGAGGCAGCTAGACCTTCATCGTCGGAGTCGGATGAAGAACAGTCGGAGTCCCATTCCTTTCCAATGTGCGCCTCGCCCTTCGCCTTCCTGTAATTCTTCTTTCTTTATTTCTTCCCTTTCTTCTCTTGTGCCTGGTCATCATTATTATCGAGACATTGTGCTATAAAACGACCAGACTTACCACACTTGAAGCAGGAGCGCTTTCCCCTTAATTTGTTCTTGTTGGGATACTCCTTGCATCCCTTCAAGGCAGTCTTGAAACGCTTGATGATGAGCGCCATTTCTTATTCATTGAGCCTGGAGGCCTCCACTTGTGCTACCTTGCTAGGTAGCGTCTCCTTGCTGCTTGTTGCTTTGAGAGCAACGGGTTGCGGCTCGTGAAGAGGAAGTGGTCCGATTAAGGCATCGTCCACATATCTTGCCTCTTTCACCATCATGTGTCCGCTTACGAATTTTCCGAGAATTTCCTCAGGCGTCATCTTGGTGTACCTAGGGTTCTCATGAATAAGATTTACAAGATGGGGGTCAATAACAGTAAATGACCTTAGCATGAGTCGGACGATGTCATGGTTCGTCCATCTTGTGCTTCTGTAGTTTCGTATTTTGTTGACAAGGATCTTGAGCCGGTTGTATGTTTGAGTTGGCTCTTCTCCCCTTATCATGGTGAATCTCCCTAGCTCGCCTTCCACCAGTTCCATTTTGGTAATCATGGTGGCGTCATAACCCTCGTGGGAGATCTTGAGGGTATCCCATATTTGCTTGGCATTGTCCAAGCCGCTTATTTTGTTATATTCATCCCTGCATAGAGATGCTAGCAAAACAGTAGTGGCTTGGGCATTTTTATGTATTTGTTCATTAATAAATACAGGATTATCAGTGCTATCAAAATGCATTCCATTTTCAACAATTTCCCAAATACTAGGATGGAGGGAAAATAGGTGACTACGCATTTTATGACTCAAAAATGGATAGTGCTCTCTATCAAAGTGTGGGGGTTTTCCGAGTGGAATAGAAAGTAAATGGGCATTTGAATTATAAGGGATGCGAGAATAATCAAAAGAATAGTTTTGATTAACCGTTTTCTTTTTTGACGAAGAATCTTCGTCGTCGTCATCCCTTGGTGAAGAGGAGGAGGCGTCGCTATCGTAGTAGATGATCTTCTTTATGTGCCTCTTCTTCTTCCCATCCTTCTTCTTGTGACTCGAGCCTGAGTCAGCGGGCTTGTCATATCTTGGCTCGTTGAAGAGCGACTCCTTCTCCTTGTTGTTGATCACCATCCCCTTATCCTTAGGATCCATCTCTTCGGGTGGTTAGTCCCTAAATGAAGAGTACGACTCTAATACCAATTGAGAGCACCTAGAGGGGGTGAATAGGTGATCCTGTAAAATCAAATACTAAATAATCCAAACTTGGTTACGAAATGTTAGTTAGATCAAAACCAAGATGCTATAGCGAGAACTCTTCACTTGATTGTTCCTTTAGAATGAGTATTAAACTTAGGAACAAAAGCACAAGTGATTAAGTGAGAACTCAAGAAGAAAAACCAATCACAATAAAAGATGACACAAGATACACGGTGATTTTATCTCGTGGTTCGGCCAATGCCTACTCTACATTGTGGTGACCTCCTTCGGTCAAGCATTGCACTCAATCCCTCTCAAGTGATCCAACGATCAAACTTGAGTACCACGGTTTTCTTCCTTAGTGATGTTTCCCGTTTGTGAGGAATCTCCACAAGTTGGAGCCTCTCACCTTTACAATGTTGATCTCAAGAAAAGCACAAGAGTAAGGGAGGGAAAGAAACACACACAAGATTAGAATCGCAAGAACAATACGCACACAAGTCAAGAAGAGAGCACACAAGAACAATGCCACAAGTTCACAACACACTTAGTGCTCAAATCTCAGTCACGATGATCCAAATGCGTAATTGCAGAGTCTAGGCATCTTAGGATGTTTAGCGAATGCTTGGTGTAGTGCTCCATGCGCCTAGGGGTCCCTTTTATAGCCCCAAGGCAGCTAGGAGTGGAATTCCATTTGGAAGGCAATTCTTGCCTTCTGTCGGGTGGCGCACTGGATAGTCCGGTGCACCACCGGACATGAACAGTCCTTGTCCGGTGCCCGATCTCCTTCCTTTTCTAGCGAAGTCGACCGTTGAGCCCTCGGTCCCCTTGGCGCACCGGACATTGTCTGGTGCACAACGGACAGTGCGGTGCGACCAAGTTACCGTTAGCCCAGGCCACACGTCGCCCGCTGATTGCGCTGCTGACCGTTGGCTCACCGAATAGTCCGGTGAATTATAGCCGTAGCGCCCTCGGTGAATTCCCAAGAGTGATGAGTTTGTCGCCGAGCCAGCCTGGGCACCGGACACTGTCCGGTGCACATCGGACAGTCCAGTGCACCTCAGGCTGGTTCAAGTTTGGCTGCACTTAGCCAAACTTCTCCAATCCAATCTTAGTTGATTAACCAAGGTTCCTAGCACTTAGAGAAATATGTTAGTACCCAAAAACAATTTACTAAGGCTAGAGTCATACCTTGATTCTTTGATTTGCATTTCTTCCACACTTAGTACATTTCAACCAAAGTAATTTGTGTTGGGCATCTAATCACCAAAACATTTATAGAAATGGCCCAAGGGCACATTTCCCTTTCAGCATGCGCTACAAATCCCGTCTTTCTCAAAATGAACGTTTGTTAGTCCTAAAATGTGTTCTCCCTTTAGAAGCTTGTGAAGATTCTTCATCCCAATATGGGCGAGTCGACGATGCCAGAGCCAGCCCATATTAGTCTTAGCAATTAAGCAAGTGTCTAGTTCAACCTGGTTATCGTTAAAATCAACTAAATATAGTTGACCATCTAGCACTCCCTTAAATGTTATTGAATCATCACTTCTTCTAAAGACAGTAACACTGATATCAGTAAAAAGACAGTTGTAGCCCATTTTACATAATTGAGAAACTGAAAGCAAATTGTAATCTAAAGAACCTACAAGAAAAACATTGGAAATAAAATGGTCAGGAGATATAGCAATTTAACCCAAACCTTTGACCAAACCTTATTTCCATCCCCCAAATGTAATCGTTCTTTGGGGACCTTCATTTTTCTCATATGAGGAGAACATCCTTTTCTCCCTTGTCATGTGGTTTGTGCACCCGCTATCGATTATCCAACTTGATCCACCGGATGCATAAACCTACAAAACAAATTTAGGCCTTGTTCTTAAGTACCCAAACGGTCTTGGGTCCTTCCACATTAGAAACAAGCACCTTGGGTACCCAAACACAAGTATTTGGACTCTTGTGTTTGCCCCCCAACATATTTGGCAACTACCTTGCCTGATTTGGTAGTTAGCACATAAGATGCATCAAAAGTTTTAAATGAAATGTCACGCTCATTTGATGCATTAGGAATTTTCTTTTAAGGCATTTTAATATGAGTGGAATGCCTAGAGCTAGATGCCTCATTACTATACAAATAAGCATGATGAGAAACAGAATGAGGTTTTCTAGCATGACTTTTCCTAATTTTGTGTTCAGGATAGTTCTCAGGATATAAAATGTAACCCTCTCTATCCTGAACCATGGGAGCCTTACCCTTAACAAAATTAGATAATTTCTTGGGGCATTAAGCTTGATCTTGCTTTGGCTCCCTTGTTGGAAGCCAATGCCATCCTTACGTCTCCCATTATAAAGCATGCTACGAGCAAATTTAAATTTTTCATTTTCTAGCTCATGTTCGGCAATTTTAGCATTTAATTTTGCTATGTGATCAATTTGTTCTTTAATCATAGTAATTTGATCATTCATAGCATCAACATTAATATATCTACATCTAGTGCAAATGGTGACATGCTCAACAGTGGATGTAGAAACATTGCAAGCATTCAATTCTTCTATCTTAGCGTTTAAATTAGCATTTTCAGTTCTAAGACAGGAAATTGAATCATTACAAATGCTAAGCTCTTTAGATAAATTCTCACATTTTTCTACCTCTAGAGCATAAGCGTTTTTCAACTTAACAAATTTTTATTTTCCTTAACGAGCAAGTCCTCTTGGCATTTCAAGAGATCATCCTTCTCGTTAATGGATTCTATTAATTCATTTATCTTTTTCTTTTGATCTTTAGTAAGGTTGGAAAAAAGAGAAATTAAATCATCATTATCATCACTAGAGCTACCCTCGTCATCGGATGTAGTGTATTTAGGGGTATCTCTAGAATGTACCTTCTTTTTCTTGCCTTCCTTAGCCATTAGGCACTTGTGGCCAACGTTGGGGAAGAGAAGTCCGTTGTTGATGGCGATGTTGGCGGCGTCCTCGTCGGAGGAGGAGTCTATGGAGCTCTCCTCAGAGTCCCATTCCTGCCCCATGTGTGCCTCACCACCCTTCTTCTTGAAGTACCTATTCTTCTCCATCCTTTTCTTCCCCTTCTTGTCGTCGTCCATGTCACTTGTATATGGACATTTAGCAATAAAGTGACCGGACTTACCACACCTATAGCAAACCCTCTTGGAGCGGGGTTTGTAGTCCTTCCCCTTCCATTGCTTGACGATTTGTCAGAAGCTCTTGATGGTAAGAGCCATCTCCTCATTGTGAAGCTTGGAGGCGTCGATTGGAAGTCTACTTGGTGTAGAGTCTTCCTTCTTCTCTTCTGTTGCTTTGAATGCAATGGGTTGCACTTCGGGTGTGGAGGTGGCACCTTGCTCCAAGTTGACAATGTTTGGAGTCTTTGATCATAAGTTCAAAGCTCACAAACTTGTCAATTACCTCCTCGGGGGACATCTGTTTCTATCTAGGATCTCCACGAATTAATTGAACTTGAGTAGGATTACGAAAAACGAGAGATCTTAGAATAACCTTGACCACTTCATGGTAATCCCACTTGGTGCTCCCGAGGTTGGGCACTTGGTTGATCATTGTCTTGAGCCAGTTTTACATTGCTTGTGGCTCCTCTCCATTGTTGAGGACGAATCGACCGAGTTCTCCCTCAATCATCTCGCGTTTGGTGATTTTGGTCACCTCGTCCCCTTCATGCTCTGTCTTAAGGACATCCCAAATTTCTTTGGCATTTTTCAACCCTTGCACCTTGTTATACTCCTCTCGACACAAGGAGGCAAGGAGTATAGAAGTTGCTTGGGAATTAAAATACCTTATTTGGGCGACCTCATCGGAGTCATAATTCAAACAACTAGCTCTGACATAGTAAGTAAACAATTACTGATGTGTCTCGTTAAAACGTGTGTCATGGTCCAATGGGTAAGCGTCAAATGAGTTGACAGACACGAACTTTGCTATAGTCACTAAAATAGCTACTTGGTCAGTTGGGACTATAAATACCCCAACAACCGGTCCATACTAGTTCTCTTGCTCAATTTAATAGCTGAAGCAACATATTGAGTGTGAGAAAGAGTAATTGCCTAGTGAGGAACTTGAGATGTGAAATTTTCTTGGTTAGCGATATCAGTAGTGTATAAAAGAGTAATTAGTGTGCACCATTAATCTTATTGATCTTCATAGATTCAAGTGAGAGTTTGTGCTTATTACTCTTTGTGATTAACAATGGCAGACCAAGATTTGGACATAGGGTAGACGAGGAAAAAATAATTAACATGTAATATCATGTATAATTCGGTGCCACATATATAGTTTCCATCAATTCACTTGGGTAGAAATAACCAAAATATTTCATAATGCATTCAAATCATTAAATTAGATTGCAAGTTGCATAGGTTTGTTTTTTATCCAAATTTTGGGGTACTCATGGGCCTACCTAGACTATCCATTGAGCCCGCTCCTAGTGATCAGCATCACCCAGATAGTTCGATGGTGATAGGAAGTGCATGATCGTCATGAGAGTTTATGGGTGACCCAGCTTGAGACCTGTTCACGATTGAGAGAGGCCCACCATACAATAACAGTGGAGAACCACCTTGTAAAGAGCATTTGGTCCTTACGTGGATCAAGGGGAGCGACACCCTTGCGTGGGTGCTCCAATGAGGATCAGTGGAGAGTACTGACTCTCCAAGACATCGACAAAACATTGATGGAGTTTTCTAACCTTTTCTTTACTAGAAGCATTTACTTTTGAGCAATTCAATTTAAGAATTTATATTTTTAGAATTGGCAATGTTAGTATAAAGTTGACCTTGAGATTGAGTGTTGGTCACTCGCTTTTGATTTCTATATGGTATCAAAAACAAAGCAACACAAGTTAGGGGATTAAAACCTTCTCCATTCAATTATCTCTTCTCCAAAGAAATAGTCTAAGGGAGAAGATGCAAGTAAAGAGTGTTGACGAAGCAAAAATGCATAGGAATGTAATGAAGAACGAAGTGTGGTACTCTTGTCATATGCCTTAGCATTTTTCATTCCATTCTTCACAAAGCCTTTTCTACGCCGAAGTTGGCTTGCTCCTTCGCCACACATGTGTCTAGCCGAAGCTTTTTTGCATGTTGCTTCGGCCGAAGACCATCTCCGTCCATCCTTTGCTATATGCTTGAAACACATTTTGCTTACACCAAAGGTAATACATTTTGTGGACCTTCAGTAGAGCAGCCCTTCAGTAAAGCAACCCCCAATAGTGAGTTATGTGCTTATGCATTGCGGGCCTTAGATAGTCTAGATCCCTATATTGCTGGTTACTTGATGGGCAACATTGTCAATGCACACCTCAAGCATTTGATACCCGTTACCGGTCCAAATGGACTTGAATTCAAGATGGCACATAATATTATATTCAATGAATGACTCATGTCCTTAGAGCATCTCCAATAAACTAGTCAAATGACTTGTCAAGCCAAATTTTAGCTACTCAACAATAAAATAACTCTCCAACAGACTAGCTATCTGACTCGCCAAGTAATCCGACTTTCCAAATCGGCTTTCTTATTAGTCAAACTTGGCTAGCCACCTGACTAGCCAAACTAGATAGATAGTATGTTGAAGTGAGATACTACATATAGAGCGTAATATTTATGAAAAATGTAAATAAAAGTCAAATAGAGAGAAAAAAATGAAGAGTCTCCTAGAGATGCTCGGGCTAGCTAGCTGAGAGCGAGTGTAGAGAGATTAGGTAGCAGCTGGTACGGTAGGAGTTGGTTCACAGAAATAGATGGAGCTATAGATGACCAAACGGGACGGTCTGGCCCGACACGGCATGGTCCGTTTTTTGGCACGTCCCGTCAGGCCCGACTAGCGAATCATGTCGTGTCGGGCGGGCCCACGTGCCATGGCAGCGGCCTAGGCATGACCTACCGGCCTGCTAACCTGTAGGAGTTGGTTCACATAAACGGATGGAGATATAGATGACCAAACGGGCTGGCCCGACACGACCCATCAAACATGACTAGTGAATCGTGTCATGTCAGGTTGTTGCATCTTTGGTTCACATAAACGAATGAAGCTATAGATGACCAAACGGGCTGGCTCGACACGACCAGTCAGACATGACTAGTGAATCTAATCATGTCGTGCGAGGCTGTTGCATCTAAATAGTGAAAAACGGCAAAAAAGAGTGCAGCGAGGGGGTTCAAACCATGGTGGCTTTGAGAAAGGGCTTATCTAGGCCCTTCTAACAAAGAGGACACAACTACACTTATGTTATGTGTAGAATTGATAATATATATATATATTTCATACATTAAGAGCCCTGGGCTTCCAATAACTAAAGGAAGCCTAGGTCGAGTCGGACCAGATCCGGACGTCTATAAAACAGGACCCGGAGTGCTAGGGTTCAGTTTTTATGCTCCACCCCGATTCATTAGCGACGCCGCTTGCGGCGACGGCGATTGCCCCAGAGCGTGTGCGACGGTGGACCCCCAGCCGGTAGCCGCAGCTCCATGACCTCGACGCGCGGTGGCGGAGGTTCCTCGATCCAGAGTAGTTGCGGCGGTTCCCAGGTCGGTGGCGGTGGCTCCCCAATCCAGAGGGCGAGCGACAGCGGGGCCCTTGTGCGGGCAAGCGACGGCGTCCCCGAGGGCCCGAGGAGGCAGCACTTCCAAGGCCGGCGAGCAAGCGGCGCCCGTCGACGTGCGAGTAGCGACGGCGACGCATGAGGCGCGAGGTTCGAGCGAGCGGCGTCACGGAAGGCACGAGATGCGCGCGGCGATGATCGCGCGTGACATCCAACGATCCGGCGCAGTTTCGGCGGCACGAGTGACGACCTACATTTGTACTTGTGTCATCGACAACGTCCTCCGGCCACTAACTCTTTCGATTCGTGTTTTCTTTTCGATTATTGTGTTTTATGCCTACCACATGTATTATTTACGCTAAAAACTATACGATTTTATGCTTGAACACGGAGTTCGTATATCAGTTTACTGCATGCACATCGGAAAGGCAATTCCTTGATTGATGTTGTTCGTAATTTGCGCGCATGCAATGGAAACTCCCACGATTTTGCCATTATTTTTAGATCTATATAAAAATAGAAACTGCATGCATGCGCTGTCATGTTTTTCGGATCTGTCATAAAAATAGGATCATAATAACAACCTACTAGAGCTATCAACCTCTCACATTGACTCGGTATTTATGCTTATAATTGAGGGATTTTATGCTCAAAATTTAAGGTTTTTACGCTCCACCCGAAGATGCGTCCACCAGTTAAGAACATGGTAGATTTTTTACGCAGTATAACGAATTGTATAAATACATACACCGTGTAGTATATATTGTATCAGTATATATCATAAACTAGTTCTAATGCGTTTAGCTGCATGGCTGTTGGAGGAATCCTATATTTATGAAGGAAATAAAACATTAAATGCGATTTTTTGTTTCTATGCATGCAATTCATTTCCTTTCATTGCATATTATTTCCATCATAAATTCGTGTGCATGCAGCTGGTAACAGATTTTTACGCAGTATACCTAAATGCATAATTATCTACACAGTGTAGCATATTTAGTATCAGTATATATCATAAATTGGTCATTACGAGTCTAGCTGCATGGCTATTGCAGCGATACTAAATTTATGGAGAAAATAAAACATTTAAAATAGAAACTGACATACATATCTTTCCAAAATTTACGCGCATGCAAGGAAACGTGTTTGACTCATGCATGCATTTTGCCATAATTTTTGGATCTGTATAAAAATAGAAACCAGATGCATGCGACTGCCATATTTTTGGATCTGCCATAAAAATAGGATCATAATAACAAACTACTAGACCTATCAACCTCTCACATTGGCTTCTTCATCCTGAGCCCCTGGCGTCCAGTCGGCAATGAAATCTGCCAATGCTTGAGACTGGATCGAGGATCTATGCACATAATCAATGTAAAATTCATTGAGCTCTGCAGCCCATTTTCCAATCCGTCCAGTAGCTTCTCTATTTCTCATGATATCCTTCAACGGCTGCGAAGAAGGAACAATAATATTGTATGCCTGAAAATAATGCCGAAGCTTCCTGGATGCCATTAAAACGGCATATAATACCTTCTCCAGCTCTGTATAATTTTTCTTTGATATACTAAGGACTTCAGATACAAAATATACTGGGACCTGCTTCTTGACTTGGCCATCAAACTTCTCCTAGACAAGTGCCGCACTTACTGCTGAGTGCGAAGCTGCCACATATAACAACAGAGGAGCCCCTGGCGTCGGTGGAGTTAATGTTGTTAGATCTATCAAATATTGCTTCAGCTCTTCGAAGGCTTTTTGTTGGCTCGGTCCCCATTGAAAGACTTCAGCTGACTTCAGCACCTCGAAGAAGGGTAAATTTCTTTCTGCTGATCTGGATATGAACCTGTTGAGAGATGCCAGCCTTCCTGTCAATCTTTGGGCCCCCTTTCTTGTGGTTGGTGGCTCCATTCGAAGTATAGCTTCGATTTTATTTGGATTAGCTTCGATTCCCTTTGTTGAAACCAAGCATCCAAGAATTTCCCCTTCTTCACCCCGAAGACACATTTTTCTGGATTCAGCTTCAAACCAGCTTGCCTAAAACTGGCGAAGGTCTCCTGCAAATCAGCAATATGATTTTCCTGCTTCGTGCTTTTTACAATGATGTCATCGACATAAGTCAACACATTTCTGCCTATCTGGGACTGGAGGACCTTCGCAGTCATTCTGCTGAAACTTCCTCCAGCATTTTTGAGCCCATCAGGCATCCGAAGATAGCAATATGTGCCACTTCGGGTTATGAAGCTAGTCTTCGGCTCATCTTCCTTCTTCATCCAGATTTGATGATAGCCTGAGTAGCAGTCCAGGAGACTCATGAGCTCTGAAGAAGCTGCTGCATCGACTAAAGAGTCTATCCTTGGCAGCGGGAATTCGTCCTTCGGACAAGCCTTGTTGAGATCTGTGAAATCGATACACATTCTCCACTTGCCATTGGCCTTCTTCACCATAACAGTGTTAGCTAGCCACTCTGGATACTTTACTTCTCTGATAACTCCTGCACTAAGGAGTCTTTTTACTTCATTGCGAGCCCCTTCGGCCTTGTCATCCGACATCTTCCGAAGCCTCTGCTTTCGAGGTCTGAAGGATGGGTCAACATTGAGCGAATGTTCAATAACATCCCGATTTACTCCACAGAGATCATTAGCTGACCATGCAAAAACATCTTTGTTGTTGAATAAAAACCTTATCAAGGTTTTCTCCTGGTCTTCAGATAATTGCGAGCCCAACAGCACCTTCTGCTCTGCTATGTCCTCACACAATAGCATGGGCTTCGGCTGATCTGCTGAAGCTGCTTTCTCCCTTCTGAATTTGTACTGTTCACAAGCTTCAGCTCCATCTATGTTATGGATTGCTTTGGAGTCAGTCCAGCTTCCTTCGGCCCTTCTAGCAGCTTCCTGGCTTCCATGAATAGCAATAGGCCCTTGGTCCGAAGGTATCTTCATGCAGAGATAAGCTGGGTGAAGAATTGCTTCGAAGGCATTAAGAGTACCGCGACCAATGATTGCATTGTAAGGATACTCTATGTCAACAATATCAAACACAATTTGCTCAGTCCTTGTGTTGTTAACAAATCCGAAGGTTACCGGCATGGTAATCTTCCCAAGTGCTACAATCTGCCGCCCTCCGAAGCCACAA
The DNA here is from genome assembly GCA_029449295.1 of Zea luxurians. Classification (NCBI taxonomy): domain Eukaryota; kingdom Viridiplantae; phylum Streptophyta; class Magnoliopsida; order Poales; family Poaceae; genus Zea; species Zea luxurians. The sequence goes on along the minus strand of JAOPSE010000019.1, from coordinate 19,397,998 downwards.
AGAGGGTGCGTAGCATCATGAATCTTGTCTTCGGGCTCTTGCATTTGTCTGAAGGCTTTAGCAAATATAATATCAGATGCACTGCCTGTATCAACTAAGACATTGTGGACCAGAAATCCTTTGATCACGCAAGAGATAACCATGGCATCATTGTGAGGATAATCCTTAAGCTGAAGGTCTTCCTGAGAGAAAGTAATTGGAATGTGGGACCATTTTGACTTGATGAAGGGTCCCTGCACTCCAACATGCTGCACCCTTCTCTGAGCCTCCTTCTTCTGCTTCTTGTTAGCCGGCTCTGAGCAAGAACCGCCTGTTATCGGGAGCACCATCTTCGAAGCCGAAGCAGCTTCAGCTTGATTGTTGAACGAAGCCATCAGCTCAGAAAAGTGGAAGTGAGTTCACCGGAGGTGGGCGCCAATGTTGGGGGCTTGTTCTCAAATGCTAAGAGTTAAGAACAAGGCAACATAGAAAATGTTAAGTGTTAAAGTCCTTCGTCCTCCAAAACATTATATCCCTTCAGGATATAAAGAATTTCGGACGAAGGTTACGAAGGACGTACCTTCGTGAGTACAATAATAAGCAACGAAGTGTTCATACAAATCATGAGGTATAAAATAAGTATTTAAATATTATCATAAAATCATCTCCATTTTTATCATCATGAATGAATATAAATGATTTCAAATTACAAATGTACCTTCGGTCCTGAGGAAGGCAAAAGTACAGGTGTGATGCGAAAGCAAATATCAAGTTCGCGTGAACAGTACGGGGGTACTGTTCATCTATTTATAGACACAGGACACAGCCTGTGACGAATTACAATTATGCCCCTTACAAAAGTTTACAACATTGACTCAGACCTCTATGGATAAAAAGGTCATTCTATCTCTATGTCGGTTTGTAATGCCGAAGCTCCATGAAAAGGAACCTTCGGCCATCTCCTGGGAACAACTTCAGCCGAAGCTGCTTCTTCGTGTAAGACCTTCGGCGCAACGAAGCATGGCCCCAACAGTAGCCCCTTTCGCGGTGCTAGATCGTTTTTCGTAACGAGCTTGATCCGTGAAAAATGCCTCTTAAGCTTCGGGAAGCCGAAGGTCCAAAAAAACACCTTCCCTGAGCTCGTTGCCGAGAAACGATTCAATTTCCGAGCTCGTGTCGGGCCCACCTTGCAGAGTTACTGTTTGATCTTTGCGGTCCACTGCGCAGCGAGTACAAGTGACTGCCCGCCTGGTGTAAAAATCCTGGCGCTTCGCCTTCTTACCTGCAGCACTATATAAACAGACGAGTAGGTGTGAAGTTACCACAGCATTCATTGCTATTTGCACTGTTTTGCTGCCAAAATTTTTAACTATTGCCGAAGCTTGATTCTCAGAATCGAACGAAGGTCCATCTCGAAGTCTGCTTCGTCAGAAAGAAAAGCTTCGGGAGAAAAGGAAAAAGAAAAAAGTATTTAACTTCCCCAAACTCAGAATCAAATGGCCAGAGTGCAATCTACTTCTAGAGTTGAACGTGAAGGAGACGAAGCCGAAGGTTCGGAGACTGTGCCCATCTCCGAAGCAATGCAGCGTTCCGGACTGGTGACTGCGGAAGAAATGCCCGCTGCTGAAGCAGACCCGACAACTGCCGAAGGAGAAGAAGAGAACATTGAAGAAACTGATCCCGAAGATGACTATCGCATTGCCATGCCCAGCAAGCCCAGTCACTTGGACTTCGGGAAATCGACTGTTTCAAAGGCTGATCTTTCCAAGATGGTGAAGGCAGGTTATTTCAGTGAAAATCAGAAGAAGCTACTTCGCTTCGGGGGAGAAGAAACTACCCCGAAGCCAGAGAAGGACGAGATTGTCATTTTCAAGAGCTTTTTAAAGGCTGGGCTGAGATTCCCTCTACATGGAATTATTGCAGATGTTTTGAAAAAGTTTGGTATTTACTTTCATCAATTGACTCCTAACGCTATCGTTAGGCTTAATGTCTATATCTGGGCCCTCCGAAGCCAGGCAGTGGAGCCGTTTGCCGACAGTTTCTGTCGAGTTCATGAGTTACATTACCAAACGAAGGCCAGAAAAGATGGATTACATGATAACTTCGGTTGCTACAATTTTGCCTACCGGAAAACAACAAAGTTCCCTGTTATTAGCTACCGAAGCAAATGGCCGGCAGGCTGGAAGTCTGAGTGGTTTTATGTGAAAGTTGACGAAGACGAAGAAAAGTTGGTACAAAGTCCACTTGAATTAATCTTCGGAGAAACAAGGCCGCGATGCCACATGACATTGGAAGGTCCCACCTGGGCTGCACTGGGTGAATTTGAAATTATTTCAGAGCATATCGGTACCAGGGATCTGGTTCAAGAATTCTTGGCGTTCAGAGTCTTCCCTACCCTAAAAGAATGGGAAATGCCAAAGCTAGAGGGGGAGAAGAAGAAGGGGGAACTTGTCCGGCTTCCTTACCATTTCAAATTCAAGAAATACTTTAAAAAGCCCTGCCAAGAGTGGCTGGACACAGTTGAGGTGATGTGCAATGAAATTCTTGGGAATTATTCCAAAAAAGAAGATCAACTGATGACCGCGGCCTTCGGCACCCGTCCGAAGCGAAGGCTGAACCGAGTGCTTGATGCCCTGGGCTTCGAGTACCCTGACTATGAACGGCTGAACAAGGGTGCTGAGGGCCAAAAAAGGAAAAGAGTGGCCGAAGCTTTGAACAAGGATGAAGAAAAACCACCAAAAGAGAAGAAAATTCCCAAGAAGAGAAAAATATCAACTCCAAAACGAAAACTATCCGATGAAGAGGGGACTCCTGCACCACCTTCTACCGACGACGTGGAGGAAATTTTAAAGGTAATGACTGAACCCGTGCCCACGAAGCTAAGTCCATTAGGGCCTCAACTGACGAAGCTTTTTCGAAAGGTGGAGGAGCCGGAAAAAACGAAGATAACCAAAACAAAAAGGCAAAGAATCATTGCAGTGACCGAAGTTATTGACAAGACACCACCGAGGGCGTCAATTCAGAAAACGCCAACTGTTGAGGGCACAACGAATGTCGAAGTCGCACCTTCGGAGGTCGCGGCTACCGAAGCCGCTTCAGCCGAAGATGTGAACTTAGAAACTACCATTGAAGACATCAACAAAATTTTGATAGACATGGCTGCAGAAGAAGCTGCCACCGCTGCTGAAGAAACCATGGCCACAGTGCCTGGGAAGGGGAAAGAAATAGCCGAAGACACTTCGGACGACGAAGCCTACACATTTCAAAATTTAGTTGGGCAAAAACTGTCGAAGGCCGAAATAGAAGAGCTTAAGGAATATGCCAAATCTTGCGGATACAAGCCAGGAGCTCTTCTATTTGGAGACATTGATGATGAAAAATTGGGCTGCATCCGGGATCCAACTGGGGCTAAGGTCATCGGTACTCTATCAAAGAGTATCGGTTTTCCGAAGCTAGAAACAGATATCAGCCGCTACCGACGACAACATATCGTCGGCAGCTTATTTTATTCCAATTTCAAGGTAAACAACTTTTCTCTGACTTCTATTGTTTTTTAATAATGGAAATATTCCTAACGAAGGTTGTTTATTTGCAGAGCATGCTGCTAAGCAAAGCTTTGAGGATGCAGCAAGATCTAGAGGATAAGAAACACGAAGCTATAATCGAAAATCTAGAGAGCAAGATAAAAGAGCAATCAGCTATTATTGAAAAGAAAGACTTTGAACTCCAATCAACTGAAGGCTTGCTGGCAGAGACTGAAGCTAAAGTATCAGAATTGAACTCGAAGCTTATCTGCCAATCAAAACAATTTGAACAAGAGAAGCTAGAGCTTAATTCAAAACTTGAGGCCGAAGTCCAAGCCAGCTCAGATTTGAAGAAATTATTAACAAGCCTTCAAGACAAATGTTTGAGATTTAGCAATAACTGTATTGAACAATTAAAAAAGATCTTTTACTCAGTTGGAGCGAGCAGTGGGAAGTTCAACCCTTCAGCTGAAAATTTGCCAAAAGCCTTCGATCATATTGAAGCTGAAATTGAAGAGCTCGACGAAGTTATAGCCGGGCACGGTGACTTCTGTGCCTGGGTAGCTTCTCGGGGTACCGCTGCAGCGTTCCTGAAGGCCGGCTGCGAGCATGGAAAAATCGTCAACAGGCCCAACTTCACCCTGTCTCCATCAATTCTAGACGATATTCCTGACCTCGCCCGAAGCATCTCAAATAGATTTATAAAAATGATATGGACAAAAGGCGGGCGAGAGAAGGCTGGAGACGAAGCTCGAAGTCATCTTGAACCAGTAAGAAATCATACTTTGTACTTACCCTCTCCTTCACACTTGATTTTTACTCGCGATACCTTGATTCATGTAGGATGACGAAGCTGAAGATGATGCTTAAAATATGTCGCCGAAGCTGAAGCTCAGTGAAGATCAGTAAAAGTATACTATAGAAAAAACTTAGGAGACTTTTGTAACAACTTTTGTAAATACAATTAAACTGTTCTCAATGAACTTTGTACATACCTTGTAATATATTCTTACCCTTCTATTGAGGCGCTTTGATGTGGACGAAATTAGTTTTTTGAGCCGAAGGCGAAAAAACACCTTCCCTTCTTTTCGTACACAACGAAGCATAAGAGACCGCTTCTCCTTTTTGCTGAAGCTTTTCTTTTTTGTACACAACGAAGCATAAAAGACCGCTTCTTCTTTTTGCCGAAACAACCACTTAGGAACGCAAATGCTATGAATGAATGCTTATGAATGCAAATGCTATGATGTAATGTAATGTGCGAATGAATGTCTGAAACATATATCCGAAGGCACACTCTCAGCCATTATTTCCTTAGAAACAACCACACATCAGCTCTGCATTCCCTTAGGAACGTCTTTGGAGCTTCTTCGCCTTTTACTTAGGCGGTATCAGCGTTGACTTTTCGCTGTAAGCTCTGCATCCCCTTAGGAACGTCTTTGGAGCTTCTTCGCCTTTTACTTTCGGCGGAATCAGCGTTGACTTTTCGCTGTGAGCTCTGCATCCCCTTAGGGACGTCTTTGGAGCTTCTTCGCTTTTTCAGTTTCGGCACTCGATGGTGCGTTCTCAGTTTTTACATTTACATTTTTTGGGGGATTTTGCTCTTATAAGAATAAAAAAGGAAATTACACATGATGGCCCCATTAAAAACCTTTCTCCCCCTTTAGAAAGGAAAAGGGTGCCATGAAAAAGAAAAGAAAAAACATAAAAAGTTACATCAAGTTATACATAATATCGCCGAAGCTCATCCGCATTCCAAGATCTTGGAATTTCGTTGCCATCCATGTCCTTTAATCTGTACGAACCAGGCCTTGACGAAGATACTACTAAGAAAGGTCCTTCCCATTTCAACTGTAGCTTGCCCACTGTATCTGGGTTGGCTACTCTCCGAAGCACCAAGTGTCCCGGCTCAATATTTTTTAACCGGACCTTTCTATCTCGCCACTTGACTGTTTCAGCTTGGTATTTATTGATATTCTCCACGGCCTGAAGCCTGATCCCCTCTAAGGCATCTTTTTCCACAAGGCAAGCATCTTCAGGACCTGATTCTGCCGAAGCTGCTACTCTTATTGATCCAGCTTTTGCTTCTTCCGGAGTTACTGCTTCGTCGCCGAATAATAATTTGAATGGAGTAAATCCTGTAGACCTTGATGTTGTTGTATTGTGGCTCCACACCACTTTGATTAACTGATCTGGCCACTTTCCCCTGGGTTGATTGAAGATTAACTTCATTATTCCTGTCATTATAATGCCGTTGGCCCTTTCAACGAGCCCATTTGACTCAGGATGCCTGACTGATGCAAAATGGATCTTCGTACCAATTTGATCACAGAAATTTCTGAAAGTTTCGGAGTCGAATTGTGTTCCATTATCTACAGTGATGGCCTTCGGTACCCCGAAGCGACAGACAATATTCTGCCAGAAAAACTTTTGGACAGTGGCCGAAGTTATTGTGGCTAATGGCTTCGCCTCAATCCATTTAGAAAAATACTCCACAGCTACTATGACATATTTTAGATTCCCTTGGGCCGGTGATAATGGACCCAACAAGTCAAGGCCCCACCTTTGCAATGGCCAGATGGGTTGTATCAGCTGTGTCAAAGACGAATGTTGCTTTTGATCTCTTGCACATTTCTGACAACCTTCGCACTTTTGAACTAACTCCACTGCATCCGAAGCTGCCTTCGGCCAATAAAACCCTTGGCGGAAAACTTTTCCAAGTAACGGCCTAGATCCAATGTGGGATCCACACAGGCCTGCATGTATTTCTTTCATCAACTCTATACCTTCGGTTCTAGATAGACACTTGAGCAACGGAGCGCAAACTCCATGCTTGTATAACTCCCCTTCTATCATGACATACGGACGAGCTCTTGCCTCTATCCTTTTATTATAAACTTCGTCATCTGAAAGGAACTTACCCTGAAGGTAAGAGATGATTTCAGTTCTCCAATCTTCGCTGTAAGCAGGAGATATGTTGAGGACTGCTCTTTCCAGGAGGTCCACTGAAGGTGCCTTTATTGTTTCGAAGAACACATCCGAAGGTAACGGCAGCCCCTGTGCTGCAGACTTTGCTAGCAAATCAGCATGCTCATTTTGTCCTCGAGGGATATTCTTGACAGAAAATCCTTCGAAGGAGGCTTCGATCCTTCGGACCGTGTCTAGATATTTTTCAAGCTTCGGATCTTTAGCCTTGCAACTTTTGTCAATATGACCCGAAACGACCTGGGAATCAGTTTTAAGAATCGCCCTTCTGATTCCCATTGCCTTTAATTTCCGAAGGCCCAGGAGCAGGGCTTCGTACTCAGTAATATTGTTTGTACAGCTGAAATCAAGTCTTGCTGCATAACAAGTTTTAACCTTGGATGGTGAGACCAACACAGCGGCTGCACCTGCTCCGAAGGTTCCCCAAGAGCCATCACAAAACACTGTCCACACTTCGGCATCTTTATTTGCTTCTTCATCCTGAGCCCCTGGCGTCCAGTCGGCAATGAAATCTGCCAATGCTTGAGACTGGATCGAGGATCTATGCACATAATCAATGTAAAATTCATTGAGCTCTGCAGCCCATTTTCCAATCCGTCCAGTAGCTTCTCTATTTCTCATGATATCCTTCAACGGCTGCGAAGAAGGAACAATAATATTGTATGCCTGAAAATAATGCCGAAGCTTCCTGGATGCCATTAAAACGGCATATAATACCTTCTCCAGCTCTGTATAATTTTTCTTTGATATACTAAGGACTTCAGATACAAAATATACTGGGACCTGCTTCTTGACTTGGCCATCAAACTTCTCCTAGACAAGTGCCGCACTTACTGCTGAGTGCGAAGCTGCCACATATAACAACAGAGGAGCCCCTGGCGTCGGTGGAGTTAATGTTGTTAGATCTATCAAATATTGCTTCAGCTCTTCGAAGGCTTTTTGTTGGCTCGGTCCCCATTGAAAGACTTCAGCTGACTTCAGCACCTCGAAGAAGGGTAAATTTCTTTCTGCTGATCTGGATATGAACCTGTTGAGAGATGCCAGCCTTCCTGTCAATCTTTGGGCCCCCTTTCTTGTGGTTGGTGGCTCCATTCGAAGTATAGCTTCGATTTTATTTGGATTAGCTTCGATTCCCTTTGTTGAAACCAAGCATCCAAGAAATTTCCCCTTCTTCACCCCGAAGACACATTTTTCTGGATTCAGCTTCAAACCAGCTTGCCTGAAACTGGCGAAGGTCTCCTGCAAATCAGCAATATGATTTTCCTGCTTCGTGCTTTTTACAATGATGTCATCGACATAAGTCAACACATTTCTGCCTATCTGGGACTGGAGGACCTTCGCAGTCATTCTGCTGAAACTTCCTCCAGCATTTTTGAGCCCCTCAGACATCCGAAGATAGCAATATGTGCCACTTGGGGTTATGAAGCTAGTCTTCGGCTCATCTTTCTTCTTCATCCAGATTTGATGATAGCCTGAGTAGCAGTCCAGGAGACTCATGAGCTCTGAAGAAGCTGCTGCATCGACTAAAGAGTCTATCCTTGGCAGCGGGAATTCGTCCTTCGGACAAGCCTTGTTGAGATCTGTGAAATCGATACACATTCTCCACTTGCCATTGGCCTTCTTCACCATAACAGTGTTAGCTAGCCACTCTGGATACTTTACTTCTCTGATAACTCCTGCACTGAGGAGTCTTTTTACTTCATTGCGAGCCCCTTCGGCCTTGTCATCCGACATCTTCCGAAGCCTCTGCTTTCGGGGTCTGAAGGATGGGTCAACATTGAGCGAATGTTCAATAACATCCCGATTTACTCCACAGAGATCATTAGCTGACCATGCAAAAACATCTTTGTTGTTGAATAAAAACCTTATCAAGGTTTTCTCCTGGTCTTCAGATAATTGCGAGCCCAACAGCACCTTCTGCTCTGCTATGTCCTCACACAATAGCATGGGCTTCGGCTGATCTGCTGAAGCTGCTTTCTCCCTTCTGAATTTGTAATGTTCACAAGCTTCAGCTCCATCTATGTTATGGATTGCTTTGGAGTCAGTCCAGCTTCCTTCGGCCCTTCTAGCAGCTTCCTGGCTTCCATGAATAGCAATAGGCCCTTGGTCCGAAGGTATCTTCATGCAGAGATAAGCTGGGTGAAGAATTGCTTCGAAGGCATTAAGAGTACCGCGACCAATGATTGCATTGTAAGGATACTCTATGTCAACAATATCAAACACAATTTGCTCAGTCCTTGTGTTGTTAACAAATCCGAAGGTTACCGGCATGGTAATCTTCCCAAGTGCTACAATCTGCCGCCCTCCGAAGCCACAAAGAGGGTGCGTAGCATCATGAATCTTGTCTTCGGGCTCTTGCATTTGTCTGAAGGCTTTAGCAAATATAATATCAGCTGCACTGCCTGTATCAACTAAGACATTGTGGACTAGAAATCCTTTGATCACGCAAGAGATAACCATGGCATCATTGTGAGGATAATCCTTAAGCTGAAGGTCTTCCTGAGAGAAAGTAATTGGAATGTGGGACCATTTTGACTTGATGAAGGGTCCCTGCACTCCAACATGCTGCACCCTTCTCTGAGCCTCCTTCTTCTGCTTCTTGTTAGCCGGCTCTGAGTAAGAACCGCCTGTTATCGGGAGCACCATCTTCGAAGCCGAAGCAGCTTCAGCTTGATTGTTGAACGAAGCCATCAGCTCAGAAAAGTGGAAGTGAGTTCACCGGAGGTGGGCGCCAATGTTGGGGGCTTGTTCTCAAATGCTAAGAGTTAAGAACAAGGCAACATAGAAAATGTTAAGTGTTAAAGTCCTTCGTCCTCCAAAACATTATATCCCTTCAGGATATAAAGAATTTCGGACGAAGGTTACGAAGGACGTACCTTCGTGAGTACAATAATAAGCAACGAAGTGTTCATACAAATCATGAGGTATAAAATAAGTATTTAAATATTATCATAAAATCATCTCCATTTTTATCATCATGAATGAATATAAATGATTTCAAATTACAAATGTACCTTCGGTCCTGAGGAAGGCAAAAGTACAGGTGTGATGCGAAAGCAAATATCAAGTTCGCGTGAACAGTACGGGGGTACTGTTCATCTATTTATAGACACAGGACACAGCCTGTGACGAATTACAATTATGCCCCTTACAAAAGTTTACAACATTGACTCAGACCTCTATGGATAAAAAGGTCATTCTATCTCTATGTCGGTTTGTAATGCCGAAGCTCCATGAAAAGGAACCTTCGGCCATCTCCTGGGAACAACTTCAGCCGAAGCTGCTTCTTCGTGTAAGACCTTCGGCGCAACGAAGCATGGCCCCAACATATATATATATATATATATATATATATATATATATATATATATATATATATATATATATCAGAGAGAGATTGTATACTAGGAGCCTTGGGCTTCCAACAACTAAAGGAAGCCCAGGCCAGACAGTGCAATCCGGTCGAGCCAGACCAGGTCCAGACGTCTATAAAAGAAAATCTGTAGTGCTAGGGATCAGTTTTTCACGCCCCATCTCGATTCATTAGCGACGGCGATTGCCCGATAGCGCGTGCGGCGGTGGACCCCCGGCCAGTGGTCGCAGCTCCCCGACCTCGACATGCGGTGGCGGCGGTTCCTCGATCCGAAGTAGAGGCGGTGGTTCTCAGGCCGGCGGCGGCGCCCCCGATCCAGAGGGCGAGCGATGACAGTGCCCTTGTGTGGTGGCGGCGGTTCCCAGGCCGGTGGCCGCAACTACATTACCTCGACGCGCGGTGGCGGAGTTTCCTCGATCCGGAGTAGTGGCGGCGGTTCCCTGATCCAGATGGCGAGCGACAGCGGGGCCCTTGTGCGGGCAAGCGGTGGCGTCCCCGAAGCCCCAAGGAGGCGGCACTTCCAAGGCCGGTGAGCAAGCGACGCCCGTCAACGTGCGAGTAGCGACGGCGACGCATGAGGCGTGATGTTCGAGCGAGTGGCGTCACGGAAGACGCGAGATGCGCGCAGCGATGATCGCGTGTGACATCCTCCAATCCGGCGCAGTTTTCTTTTCGATTATTGTGTTTTATGCCTACCGCATGTATTATTTACGCTAAAAATTGTACGATTTTATGCTTGAACACGGAGTTCGTATATCAGTTTACTGCATGCACATTGGAAAGGCAATTCCTTGATTTATGATGTTCGTAATTTGCGCGCATGCAATAGAAACTCCCACGATTTTGCCATAATTTTTTGATCTGTATAAAAATAGAAACCGCATGTATGCGGCTGCCATGTTTTTCGGATATGTCATAAAAATAGGATCGTAATAACAACCTACTAGAGCTATCAACCTCTCATTGACTCGGTATTTACACTTATAATTGAGGGATTTTATGTTCAAAACTTAAGGTTTTTACGCTCCACCCGGAGATCGTCCACCAGTGAACAACATGCCAGATTTTTTACGCAGTGTAAGGAATTGCATAAATACATATACTATGTAGTATAATTTGTTTCAGTATACATCATAAACTAGTTCTAATGCGTTTAGCTGCATGGTTGTTGGAGGGATCATATATTTATAAAGGAAATAAAACATTAAATGCGATTTTTTGTTTCTATGCATGCAATTCATTTCCTTTCATTGCATATTCTTTCCATCATAAATTCGTGTGCATGCAGCTGGTAACAGATTTTTACGCAGTATACCAAATTGCATAATTATCTACAAAGGGTAGCATATTTAGTAGCAGTATATATCATAAAATGATCCTTACGAGACTTGCTCCATGGCTGTTGCAGTGATTCTAAATTTATGGTGAAAATAAAGCATTTAAAAATAGAAACCGCCACACATATCTTTCCTAAATTTACGCGCATGCAAGGGAACGTGTTTGACTCATGCGTGCATTTTCTTTTTTTGCGCGCACAGACGTGGGAATGGGTGGTGCAACTGACATACTGGTCCAGTCGGTGCGCTGGGTTGAACCAGGTTGCAAGGGTGATCGGCCTGGGCTTCCTTTAACTATTGGAAGCCTAGGGCTCCCGTTATACTATATATATATATATATATATAGTATTTAGAGCCCTGGGCTCTCTCTAACTAATGGAAGCCCCGACCAGAAACCGACCAGGTGCTCTGACCGGCGCGCACGCTTTTCTGGTTGACTGTAATACATAGTTACGTCAATTATAAATACGAGTTATGCTCAATTATGTTACCGTTTACACTCTTTTGGTGTGCGCACGTCTCGCGGCATCCGGGCCCACGAAAAGATCGTGTCACCGCAATCTGGGCAGCTTACGTCTACCGGGCCCACGAATCAAGGAACCGAGCTTTCATTTTCTCAGCTCATCTCTCCCGTAACTATCGCTGCCGCCGAACCCTAGCCAAATCCGCCGCCGTATGCTGCTGCTCCTCCGCGCCCGGCGAACCCTAGACTAATCGCCGCCATGAGCATTAAGATTCTCCCCCGTAGTTCCCCCGCCGTCGCATTCTCCTTCACCACTGCAGAGTCCCGCACTCGCCTTCTCCGCCGCATACACGCCGTGGCCTTGTTCTTCGTCTCCGGCAAGGGACCCAGAATCGCGGAGGCGGTTGTGCCGCCCCTGCGTTCTTCTACTCGACAGAGACCGAGACCTCGATCTTCTCCACCGCGGCGGCCGAACGTCGAGTCCCCTACGCCGTCGCGAGCTGCGTCCCCAACGTCGAGTACCCAACGCATTTGACACAGCCCCGCGTTGCATTGGGTTGTCCCCTGCAGAGGTGTCTCGAATTCAGCCGCCCTCCAGGCCCATCCACATTCCGGTAAGCCATCAACCTTTAACTATTACAATCTGAATCATAAATAGAGTTCACCTTATTATTTTGCCAATTGCTTGATTTATCAAAAACCAATTCATTATAAATTTATAGTTAAATTGTAAGACCCAAAATTAGTAGTGGAAAAAAAAATATATAAATAAAGTATCATAATGCTTTGAAAATTAGGGGAATAAGAAAGTGATGAGAAAAGAATTTTACTTTTAAAGGAAACCATTTATACATCCCATGAAATAAATAACAAGGAGAATAAAGCTTAAATTAGTAAAATTAAAATAATATGGTTTATATTCACCTTTGGGTTTCAATTGATACATTTGAAAAATCTGAAAACTAAAATAGAAGTATAAATTTGAATTTGGAATAGAAAATAGAAAAGAGAAGGGAAAGACTACATAAAATAAAATAAAAATCAGAATAAACATCCTTCACACTTATATTATTAAATTATACCATTCAAACTGAGGACAAGTTATTTCACAAAGTTTGAATTTAAACTTGAACTCAAATTGGATTTGAGAATGGAGAAAAGAAAATAAAAAATAAAAAGAAAAAGAATAAAAGCCACATGGGCCGACCTCTACTCATTTCGGCCCACTTAAACAAATACCGCGCGCGGCCCAAACTCCACGCTCGCAGGGCGCTCGGCGCGCGCCGACATCATGGGCCCACTGGCCAGCCTCTCCCTCACGCGCCAGTCACTTACAGGCGGGACCCCCGTGTCAGCCTCGCCTTGGCCTCACGCGCGCGCTCGCCTGCCCTCCCTCTCTCTGGTCCGCGGGGCCCGCTCGTCAGGCCCGTCTTCCTCGCGGCGAACGGACCGCGCGGACTCCGCGAAGCTCTCCGTGGATCTCGGCCCCCGTGCAACGGCCGCGGGTCGTTCCTTGGGTATAAAGCCGAAGCTCCGCGACCCCTTCCCTCCATCCACCCGTGAGCCGTCGTCGCAGTGAGAAGGGAGAGAGAAGAAGAATTCCGCCGCCGCGGTCTGTGTTCGTGAATCCCGCGACACGCCGTCAATCGGTGCCCGCGGGTGGGCGTGGAGCATCGCCGTCGATCGGGGAAGGCGCGAGGACCATCTTCGGGCGGACTTCGGACTGTTTGCACGAGCAATTCCTCACCGGAGATCTAACACCGCCACGGGTCCGCTCCTCTCCGTGGCCAGGGCACTTCACGGTGCGATTCTCGGTATGGACCCGTACACCATGCTCGCCTCGTTCCCCTCTATGATTAGCTCGGTTCAATTTGAGTTTGGAGCTCGGGAACGGCCGATTGACGACCTCGCCGGCGTGCTCCGCCGAGCGTGCGGGGCGGCGCCGCCGGGCGCGAAGGCCCTGTTGGGGCGGAAGGCGTGCGCCGTCGGATCCTTATGGGACGGCTGCGATTAGATTTACGCGTACCGATTCGCTGAGTCGTCCTGGGCCGTTTGATCTCGATCGGGCGAATCCGGGGCGAGTCGGGGTGTTTTAAATCCGCGTCGTCGGTCGTCGATCGGACGGTTAGGATCGCGTACCGTTTCGGCGCCCTCCAGATCTAATCTGAGCCCTCGGCTGGAGATCCTGCGGCCGAGGTTTGCGGATACCCCTTCGGGGGTCTATTTTACTTAAGAGCCCCTCGGGTTTCACTGAATCAACCCGCCGTCCAGAGAACACTATTCCCTGAGTCTCGGGAATCTTGCGCCGTGAACCCTATGCTTTCCAGAAATTGGCGCCCAGTCCAGTGATCGTTTAAATTGAATAAATAAAATAGAAAATAGATTTTTAATATGAAAATAATTGCTAGAACTTAGATAATTCATAGAAAATTCATTTTAGCTCCAAATTGAACCATTCCAATTCCTAAAATTTTGTAATAATATTCTCTATCATTTAGAATCACTGTTTTGACATGAACTCTGTTAGGAAATTAATTTATCATCTAATCCTATTATAATCACCTTAAATCTTAGGAAATTCATAACTTGAATTCTATAACTCAAAAATTAATAATTCTTTTTCCTGTGATCTTATTTTAATATGTATATTATTAATGTGTATTTTGTCCTTATGTTTGGTGTAATGTTAATTTTGCCTATACCATGTTTGTTTGAATTGCTACGACTAGCAGTGAGGATACGTATCACCTGAAGATCATCCTGGTACCTGGAATCTCAAGGCCCAGGCAAGTTGTGCCCTTGATCACTTCCTTTTTACCCAGCCATGTTCTGATTAATCATAATGATCTGCATAGGTTAATTTTGATGGGACCCAATAGGTTACCCTAGTTTGTCTATCTTTATACCTTGTTTACCACTGAACTTTCTGGGTAGTACTTGCTAGTGCTATATGTGGTTTTGGGTATGGAGATACACTATTCATGATTACACTTTTGTTATCAGTTGTTATTTATTGTTCATGATAAGATCATTATGTTAATTGGAACATGGAGCGACCACCCGGGAAAACAGTGCTACCACAAGGGAGGAATGGGACCCCTTGGCTGATTAATTAGGAAAGCTAGTGGAAGACTACCTTACCCGAAAGGGGCAAGGGCAGTAGGGGAGTGGTCAGTGTAGGGAGGCCCTCGGGAGGATTTTGCTGCGATGGCGGTCCTGCAAGGGATTCCTGCATTGGAACTTCCTATAAACTGTAGCGGGTTTTCGGAAGCTAGTGGAACTTTGTAAAGGCCTCGTAGTGGATCCCTAGCCATTCACCTCGGAAGTGTCTAAGGGCCTTGCAAACCCTGGCGACATGGGATACACGACTTGTGGGTAAAGATGCGCAACCTCTGCAGAGTGTAAAACTAGTATACTAGCCGTGCTCACGGTCATGAGCAGCTCGGACCCTCACATGATTAAATTATGGAACTAAATTCAATTTGTCATATGCATTGCATCGCAGGTGATGGTGTTACTTTTGTTCTACTATTTAACTGGGTTGGTATTTACTTATACTTAGTAACTGCTAATAAAATTTTGACCAACTTTAAAAGCAATGCTCAGCTCTAACCATCCTCTTTGGTAAGCCTTACACTTCACGTGAGCTCCCACCTTTGGCGAGTTCATGCACATTATTCCCCACAACTTGTTGAGCGATGAACGTATGTGAGCTCACTCTTGCTGTCTCACACACCCCACAGGTCAAGAACAGGTACCACAGGATGAGGCGCTTGGAGGATGCTGCGACGAGTTCGTGAGAGGACTAGGCCATCGTCTCCCAGTCAACTTTGGGTTGCTGGACCGTTGTCTCCTTATAATGTAATTATTTATTTTGTATAGAACTCCTGTTATATATAAAGATGTGACATTCGATCCTGTGCCATGAATCATCATATGTGTGAGACTTGGTCCCAGCACACCTGGTGATTATGTTAGCGCCCGGGTTTTGGACCCCTAAAATCCGGGTGTTACAGAAGTGGTATCAGAGGAATGTTGACTGTAGGACGAAACCTAGATAGAACTGGACAACCATTAAATACTTATCTTACTCTGATTCTTTTCTAAACTTATCTCAATCTTTTCTCATCTATTTCCGCTTTACTCTGATTATCCTTACCTTTTCTTTTTCTAAAGACAAATGTGGATTTCACACTTTGAAATCCGTACCTAAAGTGACTTTAGGAATAGGAGACCTAATCCTAGGAACAAAAAAAACAAAACTATTTTTTTTTATAAGTGTTTATGTATTTGAATGTTTGTTCTTATGATATCTGTCTGATTTGGATCTTTAATTGAGTGTGATGGGTTGTGGAGTAATGTCCACAATTACATCTGCATATACATCTAGGCATAAAAGATAGCATTTGTAAGATAACTAGACAAACTAGATTATCCCCTTAGAAAATATATGTATATATAGTATTCCGTATCTATCTCATCTTGACATATTCTATCTTACCTTTGGACATTCACCTCGTACAACTAATTACCCTAGTCTTGACATAGAATATCTGGCCCAGCCCTGCCAAAGAAAGTTTTAGTACATAACCAACTATTAGCTTATTCATTCTGCCTACCAAATGATTCCCTTGCAAAACTATCTTACCATATGCTTCTAACTTAGATGGTCAATACCAGGCGGGGTGGTGGAATTGATTTACCTGCTAATCGACAACCCCAACCACAGCCAACAGAGATGAATCCTCCTAATCCCCCACCAGGCGGAGTTGATCCACTAGTCGCAGCTCAAATGAGAATGATGCAGCAAATGGCGGACACTATGGCAGATATGCGCACCCAAATGCGGCAAGAACGCCAAGGAATGCACCAGGAAAGAGAGGATGCACGTCGGGAAATGCGCCAAGAGCGGGAAGAAATACGCCAGGAGAGAAGGGTACAACAACAGCAGCTGCAACAACAACTTCAACAACAGCAGCAACAACAACAAGTGCCATTGCCTCCACCTCCACCACCAGTTCCACCCCGGGACAAGCACCGGGAATTCATGAGCCACAAACCACCAACCTTCTCCAACTCCGCAGATCCGCTGCAAGCAGATGACTGGTTAAAGTCCATAGAGAAGATGCTCAACATAGCTCAGTGCTCGGACCGAGAGAAAGTACTCTATGCATCGGGTCGTCTTGCTGGTCCCGCTGCGGATTGGTGGGATGCGTACTGTGCAGCTCATGCTGCTGCCGATACAATTACCTGGGAAGAATTCTCCACACAATTCAGGAATTACCATATTCCTGCTGGACTCATGAAGATTAAGAGGAAGGAGTTTCTATCCCTCAAGCAAGGAAGTATGTCCGTGAGTGAATATAGGGACAAATTCATCCAGTTATCTCGATATGCTCCCAGAGATGTTGAGGATGATGAGCAAAAGCAGGAGCTCTTTCTGGACGGATTGATTGGACCCTTGCAATATCAACTGGTATCGCACACATTCCCATCCTTTCAAAGGCTACTTGACAAAGCTATTGCTGTAGAAAACAAGAGGAGTATATTTGGAGAGAAAAGAAAGGCTGCTAACCAAGGGCAGGCTGGAAGCAGTTCCCGTCTTCGCTATACTACCACTCCAAGTACACCAGCTGGTGGCAGTTCTGGACAACAAACTCATCAGACACCAACTGCTCCTCCAAAAGCAAGCACTCCAGTAGGAACTGTTGCTCCCAACACAACCGCCATCAGGACATGCTTCAAGTGTGGACAACCGGGACACTACGCCAACTACTGTCCCAACAGAGCTGCCTACACTACACCGGCTCCGATGAAGCAAGGACAAGCCTCGGCAGGAAAGAGTCAGCCCCTATCTATCAACCGGGGATATGCCCATCATGCAGAAGTAGAAGCTGAACCCGGTGAACTTGAAATTCAAGAAGAAGAGCCAGTTGAAGATGAAGTAGTCGGGGAAGAAGTCAACGAACAACAAGAATAGAGATAAACATAGATATAGATACATATATATATATATATATATATTTTTACTATTTGTAAGACCTAAATATTAGTTTAGCCAGTAGTAGTATTTTACTATTTTAGTAATAATAATAAGGTCCATTTGACCCTGTGTTTTGTTAATGAGATATGCATCATGCTGAGATTTTGTTTGTGCATATGTGTTGAGACGATATGAACATGCACCCTTTTTCCTTACAAATCTCGAGGACGAGATTATTTTTAAGGGGGGTAGGATTTGTAAGACCCAAAATTAGTAGTGGAAAAAAATATATATAAATAAAGTATCATAATGCTTTGAAAATTAGGGGAATAAGAAAGTGATGAGAAAAGAATTTTACTTTTAAAGGAAACCATTTATACATCCCATGAAATAAATAACAAGGAGAATAAAGCTTAAATTAGTAAAATTAAAATAATATGGTTTATATTCACCTTTGGGTTTCAATTGATACATTTGAAAAATCTGAAAACTAAAATAGAAGTATAAATTTGAATTTGGAATAGAAAATAGAAAAGAGAAGGGAAAGACTACATAAAATAAAATAAAAATCAGAATAAACATCCTTCACACTTATATTATTAAATTATACCATTCAAACTGAGGACAAGTTATTTCACAAAGTTTGAATTTAAACTTGAACTCAAATTGGATTTGAGAATGGAGAAAAGAAAATAGAAAATAAAAAGAAAAAGAATAAAAGCCACATGGGCCGACCTCTACTCATTTCGGCCCACTTAAACAAATACCGCGCGCGGCCCAAACTCCACGCTCGCAGGGCGCTCGGCGCGCGCCGACATCATGGGCCCACTGGCCAGCCTCTCCCTCACGCGCCAGTCACTCACAGGCGGGACCCCCGTGTCAGCCTCGCCTTGGCCTCACGCGCGCGCTCGCCTGCCCTCCCTCTCTCTGGTCCGCGGGGCCCGCTCGTCAGGCCCGTCTTCCTCGCGGCGAACGGACCGCGCGGACTCCGCGAAGCTCTCCGTGGATCTCGGCCCCCGTGCAACGGCCGCGGGTCGTTCCTTGGGTATAAAGCCGAAGCTCCGCGACCCCTTCCCTCCATCCACCCGTGAGCCGTCGTCGCAGTGAGAAGGGAGAGAGAAGAAGAATTCCGCCGCCGCGGTCTGTGTTCGTGAATCCCGCGACACGCCGTCAATCGGTGCCCGCGGGTGGGCGTGGAGCATCGCCGTCGATCGGGGAAGGCGCGAGGACCATCTTCGGGCGGACTTCGGACTGTTTGCACGAGCAATTCCTCACCGGAGATCTAACACCGCCGCGGGTCCGCTCCTCTCCGTGGTGTAACGCCCCGAATTTTGCAGTTGAATTTTTTTTCTTTTCTTTACTCGCCAAAATTCGGGCGTTACCTTTTCTTTTTTTCTTTTTCCCCTCGCTAAACCTTGATCTTTTCCAAAAGTTTAGCGGGATTCGGTTTGGATTTCCCGTGTAAGAAAAACTCTAAAAAAATACTTTATGTTGTTTGATGCACCATGCCGAACCTTGCATTTCTTTTGATTGCTTTGAAAGTGCAATTGCATTCATCTAGAAGGATCGGATTTCGAAAACAGGGAAATAATCTTTTCTTTTTCTTTCTCTCTCTTTCTCTCTTCTCTTTTTCTCTCTCCCGCGCCGTGGGCCGACCCCGGCTAGCCCAGGCCCCTGCGCGCCCCCCCCCCCCTCTTGGGCCTGGAAGGCCCAGCCGCCCCCCCTCTCCCTTTTTCCCCTAACCCTCTCCCTCTCCCTCTCATTTTCTCTCTCTCTCCCTAAGCCGCCGCCCTACCCCTACCCGCCCCTGCCCTAGCGCCGGCCGCCGCCCCCTGCCGGATCGGCCCCCCCCTCGCCGGTGAGCCCCTCCCCCCCCCCCCCTCTCTCCCTCCTCTCTCTCCCTCCCCTCTCCTCCCCTCTCCCCCTCCCTGCCCGGCCAAGGCCTGGCCGCGCCGGCCACCACCCCCCAGCCCCGCCGTGGCCGCTAGCCGGCCCTCGGCCGCGCCCAGCCGGCCCCAGCCGCCCCCTGGCCTGCCCCAGCCGCCCCCTGGCCGGCCACGGCCAGCCCCCGGCCAGCCCCCCCCCCCCCGGCCGCGCCCCCCTCGCCCAGCCGCCCCTGGCCGCCAGCTCGGCCGGCCTCGGCCGCCAGCTCGGCCGGCCTCGGCCCCCAGCTCGGCCGGCCCCGGCCCTAGCTCGGCCGCCCTCCCCGCGCGCCCGCGCCCCAGCCCAGGGCCGGTTCAACCGCCCCTAGGGCCGGTTCAACCGCCCCCCCCCCTCTGTTTTTTTATTTTTTTTATTTTATTTTATTTACTTTCTGTGATCATAATTACTTTATTTTAGGTAGACTAATCATTGTTCATGCTATGGAAAATAGGAAGTTTAATTTAAAATTCCGTTATGCTATTGGTTCGCGTAGTTAATTGTTTATCCTGTGCAATGTTGATCAACTAAAAATGATTAGGTTTCCATTAGTATATATATAACAGAATTCTTTTGTTAGGAATCAATTGTAATTGATTATTAGTGCATAAACTTTAACCCCCCCCTGCGAGACCCTTTCCCGTTTGTTTCTTTCTAACCATAATAAATGCGATATCGAATATCATACTTGATGCATATTCACTTTATTTGTTCCCTTGTATGGTGTACTGTTCTTTTGTATTAAACATGTGGATGGATGTGTGTATGTTTGCGCTCGCATAGAGAACGATCCGGTCGAAGAGCCCGAGGAATTCGCAGGAGAAGCCCCTGAGCAGCAGTCGGTTGGTGGAGGCAAGTGTCCTTTGACCTATCTTTGTCCTATTCATTCTTTAATTCACCTCCCGCATTACACATTTATACCTAAGGATTGACTAGCTTTTGTTATCCATGTCCTTGTTTACCTATTTGGGTCAGATTATTACTGCTTAGTCTGATGCTATTGCTCAACTCTAATCAATGAACATGATGTGATTATCTATGATACGCTGTTTTCCCGTTCTTATTTATGATCATACTTGTGGCATTTAAGGGGACTCGAGCGGTTTCTCGAGTGCCTCTCCGTAAGGACCTGTTCAATGGATGACCGCCCGGGAAAACAGTGCAACCATGAGGGTGGAATGGGACGCCCTTAGCTGAATAATTGGAGGAACCGGGGTGTAGTTCGCTTAGCCGTTGTGCCGTCAATGGGGCTCGGTGTATGCGGCTCGCTCTGCCAAGGTTGATTTGTCCCTTGGGGAGGAGTGCGGTACATTTAGGAAACCTAACGGGCGGCTACAGCCTCGGGGAATCTTTGTAAAGGCTTTGTAGTGAATCCCTAGCCATTCACCTTGGTAGTGAATAAGGGTCTTGCAAGCCCGGGCTAGAGAGGGAATCACGGCTTATGGGTAAAGTGCGCAACCTCTGCAGAGTGTTATGAAACTGATATATCAGCCGTGCTCACGGTTATGAGCGGCCAAGGGAGCTCCAGAGATTAGTGATACTTGATCAGAGATACTTTGGTACAGGTGGCAATGAGATTGATGGTTCTGTTTATGATTATGGTATTGGTAAGTGGTATTCTTTCCGTTTGGAAAGGATACATTGGGCTAATAACTTGGGTTAATGTTAAAACCTGGCTCTCTACTAGTAAGTAATAACCTGACCAACTAAAAGCAACTGCTTGACTTATCCCCACATAAAGCTAGTCCACTACAGCCAAACGGGATGCTTGCTGAGTATGTTGATGTGTACTCACCCTTGCTCTACACACCAAACCCCCCCCAGGTTGTCAGCATTGCAACCACTGCTCAGGAGAAGATGAAGCTGTGGAAGGAGACTTCCAGGAGTTCCAAGACTACGACGAGTTCTAGGTGTGGGTTAGCGGCAACCCCCAGTCGGCTGCCTGTGAAGGCCGTGTTATCTACGTTTCTTTTCGCACTTTGATTTATTGTAAGAACTATATGGACGTCTCAGACGTATGATGTAATCGACTATTATTTCCCCTTTTAATACTATTTGAGCACTGTGTGATGATGTCCATGTTATGTAACTGCTGTGTACGTGAATAACTGATCCTGGCACGTACATGGTTCGCATTCGGTTTACCTTCTAAAAACCGGGTGTGACACGTGGCCAGGGCACTTCACGGTGCGATTCTCGGTATGGACCCGTACACCATGCTCGCCTCGTTCCCCTCTATGATTAGCTCGGTTCAATTTGAGTTTGGAGCTCGGGAACGGCCGATTGACGACCTCGCCGGCGTGCTCCGCCGAGCGTGCGGGGCGGCGCCGCCGGGCGCGAAGGCCCTGTTGGGGCGGAAGGCGTGCGCCGTCGGATCCTTATGGGACGGCTGCGATTAGATTTACGCGTACTGATTCGCTGAGTCGTCCTGGGCCGTTCGATCTCGATCGGGCGAATCCGGGGCGAGTCGGGGTGTTTTAAATCCGCGTCGTCGGTCGTCGATCGGACGGTTAGGATCGCGTACCGTTTCGGCGCCCTCCAGATCTAATCTGAGCCCTCGGCTGGAGATCCTGCGGCCGAGGTTTGCGGATACCCCTTCGGGGGTCTATTTTACTTAAGAGCCCCTCGGGTTTCACTGAATCAACCCGCCGTCCAGAGAACACTATTCCCTGAGTCTCGGGAATCTTGCGCCGTGAACCCTATGCTTTCCAGAAATTGGCGCCCAGTCCAGTGATCGTTTAAATTGAATAAATAAAATAGAAAATAGATTTTTAATATGAAAATAATTGCTAGAACTTAGATAATTCATAGAAAATTCATTTTAGCTCCAAATTGAACCATTCCAATTCCTAAAATTTTGTAATAATATTCTCTATCATTTAGAATCACTGTTTTGACATGAACTCTGTTAGGAAATTAATTTATCATCTAATCCTATTATAATCACCTTAAATCTTAGGAAATTCATAACTTGAATTCTATAACTCAAAAATTAATAATTCTTTTTCCTGTGATCTTATTTTAATATGTATATTATTAATGTGTATTTTGTCCTTATGTTTGGTGTAATGTTAATTTTGCCTATACCATGTTTGTTTGAATTGCTACGACTAGCAGTGAGGATACGTATCACCTGAAGATCATCCTGGTACCTGGAATCTCAAGGCCCAGACAAGTTGTGCCCTTGATCACTTCCTTTTTACCCAGCCATGTTCTGATTAATCATAATGATCTGCATAGGTTAATTTTGATGGGACCCAATAGGTTACCCTAGTTTGTCTATCTTTATACCTTGTTTACCACTGAACTTTCTGGGTAGTACTTGCTAGTGCTATATGTGGTTTTGGGTATGGAGATACACTATTCATGATTACACTTTTGTTATCAGTTGTTATTTATTGTTCATGATAAGATCATTATGTTAATTGGAACATGGAGCGACCACCCGGGAAAACAGTGCTACCACAAGGGAGGAATGGGACCCCTTGGCTGATTAATTAGGAAAGCTAGTGGAAGACTACCTTACCCGAAAGGGGCAAGGGCAGTAGGGGAGTGGTCAGTGTAGGGAGGCCCTCGGGAGGATTTTGCTGCGATGGCGGTCCTGCAAGGGATTCCTGCATTGGAACTTCCTATAAACTGTAGCGGGTTTTCGGAAGCTAGTGGAACTTTGTAAAGGCCTCGTAGTGGATCCCTAGCCATTCACCTCGGAAGTGTCTAAGGGCCTTGCAAACCCTGGCGACATGGGATACACGACTTGTGGGTAAAGATGCGCAACCTCTGCAGAGTGTAAAACTAGTATACTAGCCGTGCTCACGGTCATGAGCAGCTCGGACCCTCACATGATTAAATTATGGAACTAAATTCAATTTGTCATATGCATTGCATCGCAGGTGATGGTGTTACTTTTGTTCTACTATTTAACTGGGTTGGTATTTACTTATACTTAGTAACTGCTAATAAAATTTTGACCAACTTTAAAAGCAATGCTCAGCTCTAACCATCCTCTTTGGTAAGCCTTACACTTCACGTGAGCTCCCACCTTTGGCGAGTTCATGCACATTATTCCCCACAACTTGTTGAGCGATGAACGTATGTGAGCTCACTCTTGCTGTCTCACACACCCCACAGGTCAAGAACAGGTACCACAGGATGAGGCGCTTGGAGGATGCTGCGACGAGTTCGTGAGAGGTCTAGGCCATCGTCTCCCAGTCAACTTTGGGTTGCTGGACCGTTGTCTCCTTATAATGTAATTATTTATTTTGTATAGAACTCCTGTTATATATAAAGATGTGACATTCGATCCTGTGCCATGAATCATCATATGTGTGAGACTTGGTCCCAGCACACCTGGTGATTATGTTAGCGCCCGGGTTTTGGACCCCTAAAATCCGGGTGTTACATAAATGGAGACACAAATGTATACTATGCAATCTATCACACGTTTATGCAGTTTACAATACTTTGTTTATGCTGATTTGTTGACAGAAGTATGATACATACATCAATACATTATGCCATAAAACATATTGTTGTTCAATTTGGGCCAGCTCACATGAAATAACCAGGTTATACATTAATTGGATGTCGCATATGAGCAGATTTTTTTGATCAAGTTAGTCTCACAAGTTTATGCAATTTACAATATTGTGTTATGCTGCTTTGTTGATAGAATTATGCAATTTACAATTTAGCAGTGATGCTGAACTGAATTGACTTGCGCTTATCTTTTTTTTGATCCTTTACGTATTTTATGTATACGTGTTGTTTCATTTGGCAGGAACATCAGACATGAAGAACGTAGACCGACCTCCTTCCAATCCAAAACGGATCATAATCCAGTCTACTCAGGAGTGCTTCAGCGTTGACATACCCCGTGCTTCGGCGGGGACTGTTAGACCCGAAACAAGGCAGGCTGCTGATGAGGATGATGACTTTATGCCATTATCCAAGAAGCGTAACTTGGACGACAGTCCTGGGAAAGTTTTGAAGAAGGTAGTCACTAAGCGGAGGAAAGCAGTGCCCCCCCCCCCCGATAGCTTAGAGATTTATGTCTATGGCAAGATATCATTTTATGCGTGAAATCATGTTGTCTTGATGTCTGAGTTAAACATTGTGTTGCGATTATGCAGATGTAAATGTTTACAATATTCATTTTATATATTTTTTCAGCAGAGGCTTAACATCAGATGCAACCCCCAAGATGTGTTAGTAAGCATACAGATATTAAATGACAGACAGCAACAAGAAATTGCACGTAGGGGATTTTCTAGTATTCTTGATATGAGACTGGACGCACTCGGCAGCAGATCACACTTAGGTTGGCTGATGGAAAAGCTCGACCACAATGACATGACAATTCGAGCTAGCCCTGGAAAGGAGCTGAAAATTACAAAGGATACGGTGCACCTAATTTTGGGGTTACCGAATGCTGGGGGAGGAACTGCATTGGGCATCGATGAAGCTGTTGCTGCCAATAATTTAAGAGCTGAACTTGGTCTATCGAAAGAAGATTTTGGGGTTACAGCTCTTCAAGATCGTTCGAGGAAAGGTTCTGACGATGATTTAAGCATCAGATGCTTTTTCTTGATATTGTTCAATAGGTTGTTGTTCCCTACTGCCAGCTGGGGAATAACAAACCATGAGGTTCTTTTAACCGAGGAGATGGATCGTTTCCACCAGATGGACTGGTGCCAGCTTATTTTCAATGATTTATGCCAAGCTGCCAAGAAGTGGCATACTAGGAGCGTTACGAACGTTTCTACAACCATCTATGGATGTTCCATCGTTATTCTTGTAAGCATATCCTTTTTTTGTCTGTTATATGTACCCATAATCTTGTATGCAAAATCCATATACACGTAGATTATGCTTTTGTTATGTCTTATAATGACTCATGTTATGCTTTTTGCAGCTGTATTATTTGGATCATCTTCATGACTCAACGGCACCCCAGAACAAACGTGGAACACCACGAATCAAATACTTTGATAGGAATATTATTCAAGCCCTGACAAGAGCTGACAAGGGCAAGATACGCAAAGGAGAAGAAGCATTTGGACATTGCTCGGTATTTTTTTATGTGTCAATCATTTTTTTACATGCATATGATAACGTTCACATACCTTTATGCCCGTTTGTAAGCATATTTGTGATGTTTTTTGCATTTTCCATTAAACATATGAATCTCATTTATCAATTTAATATGTTTGTATAAGTTTTACTCCATCTTTCACGCCTTTTTTTAGTTCTGAAGCTCCTCAGAGACCTGCTACACAGCTGTACCACCCGTTGAAGCACAATTCAAGGCATGATTCTATTTATATATTTGTTTGTCATAGAATTTCAACATAATATTTAGTGATATGCTATATATTTACTTAATAATTTTCAATTTACAACAGCATAAGACCAGGACCAACACTTTTGATGTACCTCGTCCTGACCCATCTGGACAGCACTCAATTCACATCGAACTCCCGCTCAGAGATTTGATATCAAGCAAGCTGAATTAGCTTCCATCCTGCCACCGCCTGGGTTTCATAGAGAAGCTGTCACATTTTGATGCGGAGGTTGGTAAGGCGTGTTCAGTTATTAAACAGACTCTTCAGCAGATTGTTGAGAAACAATACAATCTATCTGATGTTTTTGGCGAGTTAATTGATGAGGTCCTCTGTGCTGAGGCGGGTGACAACGAAGATGCTATGGTGTGCAGAAAACCACTTCAAAATCAGATGATATTCTTCCCCAGACAGCTGGTTAGTCAGTTTAATGTCTTTACGTCAATATAAAAAAGTTATGCAATCATTTATCGATATCGTTTTGATGCCATTATTTTAAAAAATGCTTTTTTTGTTTACATGACACGTACAGAAGGATGTACGTGTCCGGACCCCCCAACTGTACCCGATATGTCTACTCCAGTTTCTCAGCAGGATACGCAGTTTACAGACACACAGGTACATGAATTACTATTAAGGCAACAGCATATTCGTGTACTATTAGAAAGTTGCCCCGATGAAGCTGATATTGATCCACTGGTTCATACAAATATAACGAAACAGAACAAAACACCTACAACCTCAGTGGTAATGTTTTTCTTATTAATTGTATTTTTTCATTATAGGGTTGTATTCATCGTTTTATTTAAATAGCATATAACCATTACAATTTTTTCAGGGTAAACATGGTGACGGTGGCAAGAACATGCCGACCAATACAAACGTCACTCCTAAAGCAACACCACATATGGATCCTGACGCGCCGATATTTGATGCGACTCCGCAAATCAAGGTATGAGTAAACCCCCTCGTGGTTTTTCTATATTCTCATTAGCAGTTTACTAAATTTGTAATCCATTTATACCATCATTGTTAGTCTACTGGCGGCGTACAACAAGCGGCAGAAACAGACTTGCCTGACAGTGGTCCATGCTTTGATCAGACTCCATCTGAACATGTCAGCTCAGTAATTTACATTTTCTTTGTAGTTTTCAACTGTTCACAGATTTTGTACAGTCATGCTTCACAGTATAAATAGGTTATGCATCATACAAATCAGTGTTATGCATATTTGCACATACATGTATGCTAAGTAGATGTGCATTCAGTTTTTACATAACTGTTAGCTGCCTATGATAAATTACACATACATTTATGCAGTTTGCAAGAATATTTCTGTCTCTTGATCTGTATCAGTAATGTCAGCTCATTAATTTTATGCCAGTTTATGACACTTCATTCCACATACGTATATTCCACTTTATGTCAGCTCAGTAATTTTCATTTTCTTTATAGTTGTCAAAATTGTTCACAGAGTTTTATGTATATTTTCATATATATTTTTAGGTTTCTGTTGAAACCGATCTAGCTACAAACACTCCACAGGTTGGCCAGGCTTCTCTTGATTCGGAGATGCAAACTGTGTTAGCTCTACGCGAATATTTGTGTGGTCTGCAATCTGACACCGGAAGGTATGAAGTTCATACTAAATCAAAATATGTTTATATGCTGGTAGTTTTACGCGACCTCTCTAATTGATATAAAAAATTCCCCAGGACCATAATAGATTATGATGAATATTCAGCGACATGTTCTGACATATATGAATCTTTTGTCGATGGGAAGTGTCTCGACAATGTATTCATGCAGTGTTTCATCCAATGTGTTATTGATGATGCAAAAAATCAGCAGACTTCCATGAGTTCGAACAGTTTGATTCTTGATGTTAATGTTGGGGGTAAACTATCGTAACTTACATACACCATTTTCATATACAAATTAGATGAACCCAAGTACACTCACTCCATTTATATCGTTTATTGCAGTCACTACTCAACTTTGAGGAACAGGAACGCCACAGTCGCAACCCTCAACCTTTTGATGAATCTGTACTCCACACACTTCTAGACAATTCATTGCCTGAGACAGATGAATTGGACCAATGCAAAGCGGTAACAATCGTATTTCATAATCCAAACATAATTTCTTTTAAATGGAACATATCACATTGTTATGCTTTTGTAATTTACATTGTTCATTTTATGCTTTTTTACACGGTCAGATCATGGTCCCCATGGTAAGCAGGGGGCATTGGACATTGTATGTTGTCAACAAGGTCAAGAAGTGCATTCATATTTTAGATTCCAACCCATATGGACCAACACTTGGTGGAACTACATGGAAGGACTATCATTTTGCACATTTGGGCTCAGGTGGCAGAAAGTTACCATGGGCTAAGGTTATTATGAGCAGATTAAACAAAGCAATACAACATGTACGGCCCAGGACTTACTTTCCCAAGTTTGGTAACTTCACAATTGACTTGTGCCCAAATTGTCCTAACATGGCAGCTGGATCCAATGACTGTGGGTTTTATGTCATGGGTTACATTCTATTTTATCAATGCGACGAAGGATCTTTGTGGTCAGACATAGAAGCAGTACGTACAAATTTACCAGTTAATTCTATAGTTGGCACAAGGCAACATATGGAACAGAGGTATAACTAACTCAGTGTTTTTGTATTGCAGGGCAACACCAGTGAGATACGGTCTCTTGCGCTGCATTATATCACATTCCACCCGAAGAACAAAGCATTATCGCTGCTCCAAGACATCCAAAGATTCAAGGTCTAAAGGATGTAGTTTAGTTTGGTCATGTAATAAATTTTGTATACAATGGTTCCCTAAACTTCAGATCAGTCATGTGTGTATATTATGGGCAAAGACCATAGACGTTTCTTAGTTTATGTCAATGACAACTTTGGGGATCAGCTAACCTCTAAACTGGAATATTGTACCAAACTGTGTTTGATAGTAATGTGTGTTTCTTGCATTTGATTCTGCCAGGTTCCTGTACAATATTGTTATGTCAATAACCTCGAAGTATGCATGTTTTTTGTCCGAAGTTTACGATATAATTATTGCGGGTCTTATGCATGTTTGTCCATACACTTATGATACAATAGTCATCATTCTATGCCAATACATTATTATATACATTATCAGAGTTATATACTGCAAACAGGGTCATTTTTTGTACAGTCATGGTTCACAGGCTAACCATCTTATGCATTACACAACGCAGAGTTATGCATTTTTTCACATACATGTATGCTAAGTCTATGTACACTCAGTTTGCTGCATACCTGTTAATAGCTTATGACAAATTACACATACGTTTATGCCAGTTTGCAAGTATATTTATGATACATTCTGGAATTTGTCAAATGAACACAGGAATCACATTTACATAAGGAAATATTTGTATCTTATGGTCTTCTACTCTCTACCAGATGAATCATCATCTCCGACATCCACCGTTCGTTTTTCGACGTTGATGTCTCATTCCATTGTGGGGCTGCAGCTATGATTTTGTTGCTTGAACCAGGAGGCCGTCCTCGCTTACGTCCAGATAGGTTAGCCAATCGAACCCTATTATCCTCGACAGTTAAACACGTACGGCTGTTGTGACCATCAGCTATGCCACATTTTTGGCATTTCCTACTCATTTTCTTAGCTCCTTTCGCACCCAATTTTAAAACTTGTTGCTCACTACTTTTGATTGTTCTTCCCTTAGGCTTGGCCTTATCTGGTCTTGCTAAGTTTACACCTTCCATATGAAATTTCAGTTTCTACAAAACAAAGATATCAAGTCAGATTTTATATTCACGTATGTCATCATATATTGTAGCAATGTTTTCACCTTTCTAGCTTCCACATCCATAGAACTACTATCAACCAGCCGAATGTCAGTGTTATGTTCCAATGTTAATATCGGCATATTACATTGATCATCCTTAGTATTGCATTCATTTGTATTAGACCCCATTAAAATTTCCTGTGAAATAAAACAAAGTCCAGTGAAGACACAAATCTTATAGAGTAGCATATGTAATACATTATAAAGATTTGTTCCATACCTCGTTCCCATCATCTAATTTGCGTAAGTTGTCTATAGCCATTTCGTCTGTTTCATACGCTTCGACCTATATCATCATTACAAACATGGATCATTAACGACAAGTAATTATGCAAAATTCATAACATCACGAGGTGCATACCTGGATGTCATCGCAAACACTTGTGCCACAACTCTCACCAGTACCTATATCAGGCTCCACACGCATCAATAACCCTAATAATTCGTCCATCATCTCTAGGGCTTTATCATTCCCAGCTTTAGACAGACTCGCATGGTGTACTACTTTCATTGCTTTTTTAAGCAACATCTTCTGTCTATATGATCTAGTTTCTCCATCTTTTCCTTTCAAATTCCTATCGTCTCTTGAAAAAGCCACATCTTGATGCGCGGAGTATGTGTATCGTTGCAAAATATACTCACTCGGGATCCTTTCAATTTGTAGATGCATGAAAGCGCGTACAAGATGAACACAAAATAGACCTATAATTGATTAAACATACATTATGTCATGTATTCGTAATAATTTATAATTTTATATAGAAAAAATCGTTTAGTATAACATACCTGTATGCTCCCAATGCTTGCACTCACATGAATACTTTCCGGCATCCACATCAGCCCTTATCTTGAATTGGTGTTGACCCCAAACAATTTTATTTGATCTTGTAGTATGTTTCACCACCCAATCATGTTCCTCACCCTCTGTATCACGGTCTATTCGGTATGCAGTTGCATATTTTACTGTCTCCTGAAACCTTGTCATCACAGCTCTAGTGTATGCCCTTGCAACTCTTATTTCAAACATATACAATGTAGTTGTATCCTTTTGACCCTGCAAATTACACAATATAGTATTAATACTGTTTTGTTTTTAATAGCATAAAACATATGTTTATTATTTTTTTTCACTTACCATGCATCCTAGTGCCTCTTTGGCCTCTTTCATCTTCCTACTATGCAGGAGCTTTATCATTTGCTTTGCAAATTGATGAAGCGGTGTGTTTGCATCCACGTGGGCACTCTTCACCAACTTGTTCATGCCCTCGCTTCGTTGTGTAGAGACCATAAGACCACAATAGTCTCCTTTGAAAAATGCAGGTACCCAATCTTTGCGTATTTCATATAATCTGGCAAGGGTGTTGTTCTCGTGTAGCTGGAAATCATCAAGCATCATTTGCCAGGCAGCCTCGAACTCCATTTCATTCAATGGATGATGTATTATAGATTGGAACCTTGTTTTGAAATCCATGTCCTCAAATCTTGCATATAATTCATTCAAGTGGGGCATATACCTGTTTTGCACATGCCACAAACACAATCGATGTATTGTGTTTGGGAATACTCTGCCAAGTGCGATTGGCATGGCAGGGTCTTGATCTGAAATAGATAAATTTACATAACATCATGCAAGCCAATATGATATCATATAGTACGTGCCATAATAATTACGAGCCATTTTATTACAACATACCTGTCAACATCACTCGTGGTCCGTCACATCCCATGCATGTTTTGAACGTATTGAAGACCCACTCGAATGTATCAACTGTCTCGTCTCCTAGTAAAGCAAACCCAAATATTGTGCATTGTAGGTGGTGGTTCGAGCCAACAAACATGCCTAATGGCTTATCGTACATATTAGTCTTATGTGTAGTATCAAATGTAACTGCATCACCAAAATCAATGTACTCGGCTTGCTGGCTAGCATGGGACCAAAATATGCTTAAAATTTTCCCTTCTTTGTCCAGTTGAAAGTCTGAAAAAAATTGTGGATTATCTTTCTTGCATAATGAAAAAAAAGATAACAGCTTTGACACATCATTTGTATTTCTTTCCCTTTGCCATGCTTTTTTCCTGTCAAAAAATGTAATGATTATGCACTATATCTAACTCAACACATTACGATTGTTTATGTAATATAAAATACAATTATTGTCAATGCATAATACACTTACAGGTTACTCATGTCCTGCACGGTTATTGGAACATTTTCTGGGCCACCATGCATTTCTGTAACAAAATCCATAATGCAATGTTGTGGAATCCTGCTTTCTTGCATCGCACTAAGGAACTCCATATATTCACGATCATGTGTTTTGTTGCATTGCAATTGCCCTTTTTCTGTATCTTTCTTCAAAAATTCATGATTATGCTCATAGTTTACCAGATCAATCCGAACGGAAATAACATTCTCTTTAGCATCATCGTAGATTTTTTTAAGTTTCATCCCAGCCTTGCACTGTGTTCGTTTCGAACATGTGTTACGTATCCTTGGATTTCCAGCTACCCTTTCAGCATTCTTTCCTTCCATTGAACAGTTCAACCATTTACAATTCTTCCGCTCCCTATATTTCTTCAACAGAAATCCTACCTCGTATGCATATTGACAATAAAATTATACGCCTCGTCCATGTTACTAAATGTCATACCGACTTTAGGTATCAATCTTATATCAATATTGTCCGGCTGCGCACAGAAATTTAACATTTACGATTCAATAGCGACTAAATTTAACGTAATATGGGAGAACTTACGTGGCTTTGAAGAATATGAGGTGTGTCCTGTTCATGCGGCCCAATATGTCTCATGGGGATGTGCTTCTCTGCGCCGACCACGTCTGCCGTTTTTGTGTGCTCTTCGATATGTCCAGGTGCCCTCAATGCCGCCGGAGGAGTAACAGAGACACCCTCTATGTATGGGGCGATTGCAGACGCTACAGGATGCATGTCCATTGAAACAGACGTACCTGCTGGCTTATGCACAGATGTTACAGGCAGAATGTCATCGCCAGCGCCGGTGGTGGACATCTTCTCGCCGCCCATCGCCGGCCGGACCTCTCACTTCAGATGGACGAGCGAACGTGGACGCGGCTATAAAGTTGTATTAGTTTCCTCCCGTAACTGCGCCTTTATTTACGCGCACGAAGATCACTTCTTGCCTTATCTCAAATCCGGTGGTAGATTTTAAACGTTTGTATGGTTTACGCTATCATGTATCACAACGTTATGCAGTCGTAACCGGCAAGCACATGCAAATATTCGTTCCCGCGATTCCTGGCATGCAAAGATTCCATTTATGCATGAGTTATGCACATTTGTACACATATTTACGGGTGCGTATTTGCATGTCACGTGTAAGCCGGGATACGTGGCTATCCTATGCATAAATGGCGCAGGCTGGCGTCCAGTGGGCCGAACGCGACCCGATCGGTCTCCTGGCTGGGGTTTCGCCCACTAACGGAAGCCCAGGGCTTCCATTACCTCTTCCCTATATATACTTAAAGCATCAGTTTCAACGGTCGTCATGCGTCATTTTTTTACAAATAACCCCTCACAGTTATTTCAAATTAATCCGCTGCACGTCTGCTAGCTGTGTCGGGCCAACCCTTTAGTCTGTCGATCCATTAAATTAAATCAGCGCAACGAGGCCCGACACGGGCTAGATGCACGCGGGCCACAACTATGGCACATGCACGTCATACTGGCCTGCTAACTGTGTCGGGCCAGCCCGTTATCCCGTCGATCTATTTAATTAAATCAGCGTAAAAATATTAAAAAACGGTGCAGGAGGTGAGGTTCAAACCCATGCCCTGATGGAAGAAGGATGGGAGACACTGGGTGAAACTGTCTAACCAGTAGAACATCACGCTAAGATGTTTTTAATATTGAATATAAATTATATATAGGTATATATGTTTTTTTGTAAAATAAAAAATAATCGTGTCGAGCCGGACCAGCACTACGGGCCGAGGCTACAGCCCAGTACGGCACGACGTTCTTGGCTCTTGCAAGCATTAGGTCGTTTATGAGACCACGTTGGCCCAATGGACTACATGGTGTTTGAGGTTGCTGAATTGGATTGAGCAGCAATGATTTGTCACACTAACAACAAAATGAAAGGTTATTTTTTGTTTTAAACGTTAGTAATTGCTACGAAGTAGCATAATTTATATGGAGCGCATCCAGTTTTTATCGATGTCTAACTTTAGCAATCATTTCATATTTTGATCTATTTTTTTATAAGTTTGACTTCATGAGACTTTTTTAGAAAGTTGATCTCACAAACTTTCTCTTATTTGTTCTCTTTATGATGAAATTATGTCATTTTATAATCTCTGTTCATTCAGTCAAACGTTGTGAACTCTCTTCTAATCGCTCACTTCATTGGTCGTGTTGTACCAAGACATATTTGCATGGAGTAAACAATAACATCAGTTAGCCAAATCAAAAAAATATATTATACAGATAGCGAAGACAGTCAATAAAAAATTTTGAAATTTTTTTTGATGAATAGTTTATGTGGGTATTGTTGTAAGCCGTCGTAACGTACGGGCAACCGACTAGTATATATATATATATATATATGTTAGTAATTTAAAATAAAAAATATAACCGTGTCGTGCTTGTGTTTTTGACTGGACCGACCCATCGTGTTAATGTCAATTGGCCATCTATAGATGGAGCTAGGCCAGAATCTCCTCGATATGGCACATGTCAGACTACGAGATACAGAAGACTGCAGATACTATAGTCAATTCTTCGACTAGATCCAACAAACAAGATTTAGAGGGAGTTTGATTTCTATTGACTCTTAGTCAATCTATTTTATTCTATTTTAGTCTCTAAATTATTAAATATGTCATAATTGACACTTTATGGACTAAAATAGAATAAAATAGAGAGACTAAAAATTAGTCACTAGAAAACGAAACACCCCTTAGTATCGAGGGATGTTTGGTTCCTTCAATTACCTCGTAAAATTTAGTGACTAAACTATAGACCCTAAAAATCTATTTGAAAGACCTATTTTAATTATCATGTTTGGTATTTTAGAGATTAAAAGTGACCAGGATTTAGGATGTGGGAACCAAACACCCCCTAGTAAATTAAATATTGTGAGTAAGTAATTAGTAAGTATAAAAAATGCTTGTGAAATCAATTAAAAATGACATTTTTTAGTGTTTCCATAAATTCGAAAACGGTATCATAATACAGAAAACAAAAACAGTCAGTACGATTTTTTTTCTTTAATCGGATACAGATGGATATCAAAATCGTAAATATAAATATACATACAAATATATAATTTGTGTGTTCAGATGCAGATGAAGTATCAAATATTAAAGATCCGAAATCCGGTGGTAGATTTTAAACGTTTGCATGGTTTACGCTATCATGTATCACAACGTTATGCAGTCGTAACCGGCAAGCACATGCAAATATTCGTTCCCGCGATTCCTGGCATGCAAAGATTCCATTTATGCATGAGCTATGCACATTTGTACACATATTTACGGGTGCGTATTTGCATGTCGCGTGTAAGCCAGGATACGTGGCTATCCTATGATTAAATGGCGCAGGCTGGCGTCCAGTGGGCCGAACGCGACTCGATCGGTCTCCTGGCTAGGGCTTCGCCCACTAACGGAAGCTCAGGGCTTCCATTACCTCTTCCCTATATATATATATATATATATATATATATATATATATATATATATATATATATATATATATATATATATATATATATATATATATATATATACGGCGGCACTAAAATGCACCTGGGTGCATTCTCTATATTGAATGCACCACCTGCAATAACACCTCGAGCACGCCTCGGCCTCCTGTATGCGCGCCTTCCTGCCCCCCGCCGCCGCGCGCCTCCCTATCCCCGCGCCACCCTCTCCCCCACCGCCGCCGAGTGCCACCCTCTCCCCCACCGCCGCCGAGCGCCACCCTCTTCCCCACCGCCGCCGAGCGCCTCCCTATCCCCGCGCCGTCGCGTGCCTCCCTGTCCCCGCGCCGCCGCGCGCCTCTCTGTCAGCGCGCCTCCATGTCCCTCGCATTAGGTGTGATTGCAACTGCTGTATAATTCTACCCAAATATCTATTAAAAATGTAAACACAATGATTGCAACTGCTAGTGTGTTGTAATTGCAACTGCTGGTGTGGTGTGGATGCAACTGCTGAGTTGCTCTGATGTGATTGCAAGTACTGAATAACTCTGGAAATTTTGTTAAAAAAATATGATTGCAACTGTTGGTCTGGTGTAATTGCAACTGCTGGTCTGGTGTGATTGCAACTTCTATATAACTATGTCCAAAAATTTGTTAAACAAACAATGATTGCAACTGCTGTCTGGTGTAATTGCAACTGTTGGTCTGGTGTGATTGCAACTTCTTTATAACTATGTTCAAAAATTTGTTAAACAAACAATGATTGCAACTGTTGTCTGGTGTAATTGCAACTGCTGGTCTGGTGTGATTGCAACTTCTATATAACTATGTCCAAAAATCTGTTAAACAAACAATGATTGCAACTGTTGTCTGGTGTGATTGCAACTGCTTTCTAGTGTAATTGCAACTGCTGGTCTGGTGTGATTCCAACTTCTATATAACTATGTCCAAAAATCTGTTAAACAAAACAATGATTGCAACTACTGTCTGGTGTAATTGCAACTGCTGGTCTGATGTGATTGCAACTTATGTGAAGAGGTTGAGTCGTTCGTGGAGAAAGAGGGGCGTGGGCGGGAAAGTGAAAAAGTTCTGTCGGGAGCAGGCGGGAGCGACGAAGACGGACGAAGACGACCTGGGTGGGACGGTTGGCTCGGACCTGGCGCGTAGGTTCGGCCTGGGTGCATTCTCTATATTGAATGCACCCAGGTGTAATATATAAAAACAGTATATATATATATACTTAAAGCACCAGTTTCAACGGTCGTCATGCGTCATTTTTTTACAAATAACCCCTCACAGTTATTTCAAATTAATCCGCTGCACGTCTGCTAGCTGTGTCGGGCCAGCCCATTAGTCCGTCGATCCATTAAATTAAATCAGCGCAACGAGGCCCGACACGGGCTAGATGCACGCGGGCCACAACTATGGCACATGCACGTCATACCGGCCTGCTAACTGTGTCGGGCCAGCCCGTTATCCCGTCGATCTATTTAATTAAATCAACGTAAAAATATTAAAAAACGGTGCAGGAGGTGAGGTTCAAACACATGCCCTGATGGAAGAAGGATGGGAGACACTGGGTGAAACTGTCTAACCAGTAGAACATCACGCTAAGATGTTTTTAATATTGAATATAAATTATATATAGGTATATATGTTTTTTTGTAAAATAAAAAATAATCGTGTCGAGCTGGGTCAGCACTACGGGTCGAGGCTACAGCCCAGTACGGCACGACGTTCTTGGCTCTTGCAAGCATTAGGTCGTTTATGAGACCACGTTGGCCCAATGGACTACATGGTGTTTGAGGTTGCTGAATTGGATTGAGCAGCAATGATTTGTCACACTAACAACAAAATGAAAGGTTATTTTTTGTTTTAAACGTTAGTAATTGCTACGAAGTAGCATAATTTATATGGAGCGCATCCAGTTTTTATTGATGCCTAACTTTAGCAATCATTTCATATTTTGATCTATTTTTTTATAAGTTTGACTTCATGGGACTTTTTTAGAAAGTTGATCTCACAAACTTTCTCTTATTTGTTCTCTTTATGATGAAATTATGTCATTTTATAATCTCTGTTCATTCAGTCAATCGTTGTGAACTCTCTTCTAATCGCTCACTTCATTGGTCGTGTTGTACCAAGACATATTTGCATGGAGTAAACAATAACATCAGTTAGCCAAATCAAAAAAAATATTAT
Organism: Zea luxurians; assembly: GCA_029449295.1. Classification (NCBI taxonomy): domain Eukaryota; kingdom Viridiplantae; phylum Streptophyta; class Magnoliopsida; order Poales; family Poaceae; genus Zea; species Zea luxurians. The sequence goes on along the minus strand of JAOPSE010000019.1, from coordinate 19,360,355 downwards.
ACAGATAGCGAAGACAGTCAATAAAAAATTTTGAAATTTTTTTTGATGAATAGTTTACGTGGGTATTGTTGTAAGCCGTCGCAATGTACGGACAACCGACTAGTATATATATATATATATATATATATATATATATATATATATATATATATATATATATATATATATATATATATGTGTGTGTGTGTGTGTGTATGTTAGTAATTTAAAATAAAAAATATAACAGTGTCGTGCTTGTGTCTTTGACTGACCGACCCATCGTGTTAGTGTCAATTGGCCATCTATAGATGGAGCTAGGCCAGAATCTCCTCGATATGGCACATGTCAGACTACGAGATACACAAGACTGCAGATACTATAGTCAATTCTTCGACTAGATCCAACAAACAAGATTTAGAGGGAGTTTGATTTCTATTGACTCTTAGTCAATCTATTTTATTCTATTTTAGTCTCTAAATTATTAAATATGTCATAATTGACACTTTATGGACTAAAATAGAATAAAATAGAGAGACTAGAAATTAGTCACTAGAAAACGAAACACCCCTTAGTATCGAGGGATGTTTGGTTCCTTCAATTACCTCGTAAAATTTAGTGACTAAACTATAGACCCTAAAAATCTATTTGAAAGACCTATTTTAATTATCATGTTTGGTATTTTAGAGATTAAAAGTGACCAGGATTTAGGATGTGGGAACCAAACACCCCTAGTAACTTAAATATTGTGAGTAAGTAATTAGTAAGTATAAAAAATGCTTGTGAAATCAATTAAAAATGACATTTTTTTAGTGTTTCCATAAATTCGAAAACGGTATCATAATACAGAAAACAAAAACAGTCAGTACGATTTTTTTCTTTAATGGGATACAGATGGATATCAAAATCGTAAATATAAATATACATACAAATATATAATTTGAGTGTTCAGATGCAGATGAAGTATCAAATATTAAAGATCCGAAATCAGATAAAGACGGATCTAAACTCATCTAAACAGATTAGACTCGATTACAGTCAAAAATAATATTCGCAGCATTTACACACGTACTGCTTGGTACAGAACGCACTGCACAATGGGCCAAAGAGCAAGTCTGGGTATCCAGCCCAATAATAGCCCGAAACCAAGAACCAACAAAAAGGTCACGGACGCACCATGCCTATCATAGCAAGTAGCAACGAGACGGAGTTCAACGTAAGAAAGTGACCACATGTTCCAGCAGTCAGCAGTTTCCCTTCCCAGCTCTTGCAAAGTTGATCTTGACTTAAAGCTGTTAAGCATGCTTTACAACAGGGACAACAGCAGGACATGCAGGAACACAAGACAAACACCCTGCAATGTACCGAGACCAGGTTCTGCAATGCTAACTAGATGCTAGATCTTCTATGCCTGGTAGACCGTCACAAGCTAAAGCAGAGTCGGGCAGATAATAACAGCTTCCCCTTCAGCCTACCATAGACCCTCCCTACTCATTCTCACCTATCCAGTCACCAATAAATCCTGCTGATCTTGTCAGTGCCCTTCCATTTCTGAACGGGCCTTTGCAGTTTTCCAGACCTCTGGTTGGTGATGGCGGAGCGCTGCGACAGGATGCCGAGATGGTGCGCTTCCGCATGAGGGGGCTTCGCAGCGGATGCAGCAGCAGAATCGGCAGGAGCTTTAGCGGAAGCACCGGCTTGCTTCGAATCAGGAGGGATGCGATGTTCCTGCCATCTATGTCCACAAGGCCCCCTCCATACCTGTGAAGTTCTGCGAACAATAATTCTTCTGCTGCACCTCCACGCCGTAGTAGGCGCATTGCTGGTATTAGAGTTGAATTTCAGTCTGCCTTTGGTGATGGTTAGAGCAGATTCAGGAAGAAGGTAATGAGAGCACTTTAGGTGATCGATGTAAACGAAGGCATCAGTCAGGAGGCCTTGGAAAAATACAGCAGACTTTTTGATCAGCCCCTTCCCTCGTCTCATGTCCAGACACTTGCTACCCTCCTCGGCTGGACAGCCCATGAGCTGGATGTGTGTTGAGCGGCTGTTCATGCATTTTTCTTTATTTGGTTTGGGTTGTTTACACCAAAGTTATCCATGGATCCGTCAAAAATTGTAAGCTGGAATATCCGAGGTTTAAATTCCAAAGCACGTCAGGATACTGTTCACAATCTAATAAACTCCTTCAAAGCTAATGTGGTTTGTATCCATGAAACTAAAATGGCTGAAATTTCCTTGCATACAATCTTGACTGCCCTTAGGAGTAATTTTGTGCACAAGCTGGCCCTTCCCTCAGTTGGGTCTAGCGGGGGGATTCTCGTGGCCTAGAGTAATGAGATTGGTCCGGCCAGCGCTTCTAGGGTGGATCATCATAGTGTGACAATTCAGTTCAGCCCACGTGACCAACATCCTTGGTGGTTAACATGTGTTTATGGGCCTCAAGGCATCAGCGACAAAATTCAGTTTATGCAAGAGCTTCGCAATGTGAGATCTGCTTGTCCTAGGCCCTGGATTTTAATGGGCGACTTCAACCTCATCTACAAGGATGATGACAAGAGCTCTGGCAATTTTAATAGACACCTTATGGACAGATTCAGAAGGCTCATTAATGATCTGGGGGTGAAAGAATTGGCCTTACATGGGAGGAAATTCACTTGGTCTAATCGTCAAGATCCACCCACTCTTGTCAAGCTTGATAGAATGTTTTGCTTGCCAGATTGAGAACAACTTTTTCCTAACTGCCTTCTGCAGAGTGCTAGCACTGACGGGTCTGACCATTGCCCTCTGCTCCTTGGGCTTCATGATTTATCTCTTGGGCGCAGGAGGTTCCTTTTTGAATCTCACTGGACAAAGGCGCCTGATTTTCTGTCGACAGTGGAGGCTGCTTGGAACTCTGTTTCCTCCTCCCCTTATCCTTTTGTCACCCTCTCCAAAAAATTCAGAGCCACTGTCAAACATCTTCAGAGCTGGTCTCAAAAAAGGATGGGACATGTTACCTCTCAGCTAGGGATGGCAAGGGAGATTATGCATAAGTTGCAGTCTGCTCAAGATTTCAGATCCTTGTCGGTGTTAGAAAATTGGTTGGTGGATCAGCTTGATGGTCGCATTGTGGTCCTCTCATCACTGCAGCGTTCTATGGCTCGGAGTCGCTCTAGGATCACATGGTTGGCTGAAGGGGATGCTAACACTGCCTTTTTCCACCTCCATGCTAAATACCGCAAAGGCAAGAATTTTGTTGGCAATCTGATTTCTGATGATGGATCGATAAAGACATCACATGGGGAAAAGTTGGAGGTTATCAGTGAGTTCTTCCACAAGCTGCTGGGATGTTCACCTGACCGGGCGCACACCATTGACCTAGCTCAACTTGACATCCCTACCCATGATCTGACATCGCTGGATAGCCCGTTCACTGAAGACGAAGTCTGGAAAACAGTCCTATCTCTTCCTTCAAATAAGGCTCCCGGCCCAGATGGATTTACTGGGAAATTCTATAAGTCGTGCTGGCAGATCATAAAAGAGGATATTATGGTCGCTGCTACAGCTGTTTGGAACAGAAAATGGATGAATTTAGATCTGCTAAACTCAGCCTACATCCTTCTTTTGCCCAAGAAGGACGATGCCTGCCGGGTCAAGGATTTTCGGCCTATAAGCTTGGTCCACTCCTTTGCTAAGCTCATCACTAAGCTTCTAACAAATAGATTGGCAGTCACCTTGAAAATATGGTATCTCATAATCAAAGTGCTTTTATTAAGGGCAGATCCATCCTTGACAATTTTATGCTTGTTCAGCAGACATCCATTATGCTCCACCAGAAAAATTGTGCAAGGATCCTTCTTAAATTGGATATCACCAAAGCGTTCGATTCTATCTCGTGGTCATTTCTCCTCGAAGTTATGAAGCATTTGGGATTTGGGCAAATTTGGTGTGATATTATTAGCACTCTTCTTGCATCTGCTTCTTCTCAAGCTCTACTTAACGGTGCACCAGGGCATAAAATTCTCCATAGAAGGGGTCTTCGCCAGGGAGATCCTCTCTCTCCCCAATGCTATTCATCCTAGTTATGGATGTTTTGTGCTATTTAATTAAAAAGGCAGCTGTTGTGGGATTGTTGGAGCCGTTAACAGGAAATTCAGACCACTCCCGTATATCTCTTTATGCTGATGATGTGGTAATCTTCCTTCACCTGGTGACATCTGATGTTGTGACCACCATTGATATTCTTAGGATTTTTGGAGAGGCTTCTGGGCTTAAAACAAATATGGCAAAGAGCAGCGTCTTCCCCATCCGGTGTGCTGCTAAAAATCTGGATATCATTCACAACTTGTTGCCATGCGTCGTTGCCAACTTCCCCTGCAAGTATTTGGGGGTGCCTCTTTCCTTGAAGAGGCTTGGGAAACAGCACCTCCAACCGTTCATTGATAAAATTGCAGGTCGTCTTCCCAGCTAGAAAGCTGATCTGTTAACCAAAGCTGGAAGATTGATCCTTGGCCAAGTTGTTTTGTCATCAATGACTATTTATTTAACTATGGCCATGGATCTACCTACTTGGGTGATTAAAGCAATTGACAAAATCAGAAGAAGTTTCTTATGGAGAGGAAGGAAGAATGCTTTGGGACGACATTGTATGGTAGCCTAGAACAAGGTTACTAGACCAAAAAAGCTTGGGGGTTGGGCATCTAGGACTTGCAAAAAATGAATTGGGCTCTTAGGCTGCGCTGACTCTAGCTGAAAAAAACTGATCCTGATCGGCCTTGGGCTTCCTTTAATATAAAGGCTCACCCTTCAGTGAAGGCCTTTTTCTCGACAGCGGTTTCCTCGGTGGTGGGCAACGATAAAAACACTTTGTTTTGGACTGATAAATGGATTGATGGCCAGAGTCTCTGTTAGTTGGCCCCTCACCTGGTCAAGACGGTCTCTTCTAGGGCTAAAAAAGGAGTGTCCACAATGCTCTCACAACAAGGGGATGGGTGCAGGACATTCGAGGTGCTATCACCCTAAGTGTTCTATTTGAATTCTTCAAAGTTTGGGACCTCACCGTACACTGGGATTTGCATCAGGACCATGAGGATAAGCACATCTGGCTACTCTCTAGCTCAGGTCTTTATTCCACCAATTCGGCATACGCTGTTTCTTTTTTGGATCAACAACATTTAAACCTTGGGAGAGGATTTGGAAAGCTTGGGCACCTAGAAAATGCAAATTATTCATGTGGCTTGTGGCTCATGGTCGCTGCTGGACAGCTGACCGTCTAGCAAGAAAGGGGCTGCCTCACCCTCATCTCTATCCGTTGTGTGATCAGGAGGAGGAGACCCTAAACCATCTGTTAGTTTCCTGTGTCTTCTTACGTGACGTTTGGTTTCAAATTCTGAAATTGTCTGTTTGCAGCACCTTGCTCCTAACCTTGCGACATCTTCCTTTGAAGTTTGGTGGGAAGGAGTTGTCGCGGTCCCGGGTGGTCGACCAACGTATAAGGGGCTATCAAAGGGCCTCAATTCTTTGATCATTCTTGGGGCTTGAGCCATTTGGAATCACCGCAACCGTTGTGTCTTCAATGGAGAGCAGCCTTGTTCTAGCATGGTCATCAAGTGCGTCAAGGAGGAGTCTCAAAACTGGTGTAGGGCTGGAGCCAGTGGATTAGATAGTGTCCTTTCCGCACCAGCGCACTAATCGGCGACCTTCTTTCATGGTCATGAGTGCAGTTGGTCATAATATCATTGTACTTCTAGCTATCCTAGAGTGTGTGTGGGTGTGTGGGTTTGTTTGGCTTTGTATGAGGTTTTCTATCCTCACCTTTTTCCTCTTAATATAATGATACGCAGCTCTCCTGTGTTTTCGAAAAAATCTAGTTAAAGCATGTTAAGGTCCTATTTCGTAGTAAGGTCTATTGACAATTTCAATACAATACTATGCTATTTGAGAATATTGTAGTATTCTAAACCAAAAGGTGTTTGGTTGAACTTCGTAAAACAATGTTTGATTTTTTGAATATCTCAGTTTAGTTAAAATTGTACTGGTTTTTGGAGTATCAATAGTTTAGATCAAAGTTTTCTATACCACATTATTGTTGTCAAATACAAGTGTAGACAATGGTATTCTAAAACCATAGTATCAAAAAAATGATAGCAAACAGGACCCAAAACTTGTGTTGGGGGCCTTTGTCTTCCGAATGTCCTTCAAAACACATTTAACCATTGGTTGTTAGCACACATCCTTAAATGCTGCAGGTGCTTCGGGGCTAAATACCTTTGGAGCAGGACAAGGAGGAAGATGAAGATGTTAGCTTCGTCATGACAACATAAGGAAACAATGGTAGAAATGAAACAAAGCTAGGAGAAGATAATTTCAAGACTCCGTAACCAAAGCAGTAAAGGTAGAAAGATGATACTCCCCTTGTATCATTTGTAAACTACATGTACAAGTTTTATGGACATGTTTGTAACTTCATACGAAGTTGTACCACCGCACTATAAATAGATGAATAGTGCCCTGCATAAAGTATCTCTTGGAACTAGGAGGAAAAGCTATGTGTAATCCTTTTTCTTCTAAGTACCTTCGGGTTTCTTCTCGTCAAAAAGTCGAAGGTACTATTGTAAATTTGTTTCATATAAAGAAAGAAATCCCGAGTTGCTTGAGATGAGTAATCTTATCTAACTTCGTTATAACCTTATGTGTAATCTTTATCTTCATCCTCTGACAATCATATAGGTTATATAAATAACCTTCATACTTGATTTGGATGTCCTGAAGGACAAACTCTCCAAGTATGAAGGATAACATCTTTTTTAATATTGGGTTGCCTTGTTTTTTTATTGTATACAACAATTAAAAACGAGTGACCAACAACTTCTATGACATTGTGTTGTGCCTAAGTGAATCTAGTATATTAAAAAAAGGATTTGTCCATGATCCAAGCACCAACATCCTCGTGACTGCAGTTCAGTATTTGAATGAAAACTATCCTTTTCTGGCAATGGTTTATTCCAGGAACCATGAAGATCTTATAACCGCAACAATTTTTTCCCTGGCAATTCATTAGCATGTTAGAAATCATATCGTAAACTTCCATCACATGACTCAATATTATAAAATTAATTCAATGAAACAACATTTTAAAATATACAACCATGTATTGTCGCTAATTATGAAATGCCATCAATAACCTAACCAAGTTAATATCATGGCTAACATTAAAGACTACAGTGAACAATGTTTCTACCTGAAGTTTACTATAACAGAGTACCATGCATAAATTACTTGAAAGAAAAAGGAATCATAACTGAATAAGTCAGATCTTAAATTGATGAAGCAGGAAGTATAACAATTATGATGATTAAAGGCACATATGAACCTGAGACTCACCCGTAGATGTCACACCCGGGCTTTAAGGGACAAAGCCGGGTGCATCTCATACATGCGCCAAAGAAGACAACATATATAATAACAGAGTGTATAGAGATAAATGTCACAATATAATCAGAGTACTTATTACATAGCGGAAGTCTTACAAAATAAGAGATAAATATCGCAGGATCTAAAATCTATCCTTGGCGCTAGAAAGCTGACTAGGAGACGCCACCTAGATCAAGTCGAAAGCCTCAGAGTTAGGCGGCTCCTCTTCTACCACTTGTTCTTCTCCTGTGGGGGGGTGTGAGACAGCAAGAGTGAGCTCACACATGTCCATCGCTCAACAAGTTGTGGGGAATAATGTGGCATAAACTCACCAAAGGTGGGAGTTCATAAAGTGTAAGGCTGATCAATGATATAAGGCTGAAGCTGAGCATTGCTTTTAAGTTGGTTAAAATTTTATTGGCAATTACTAAGTGCAAGTAAATATCAAACCATTATAATAATAAGTAAAAGTAATAATAAAATAATCCCAAATGCAATGAAATGACAGATTAAGTTTAAGTTTTATAAATTAATCATGTGAGTGTCCGAGCCGCTCATGACCATGAGCACGGCTAGTATACCAGTTTTACACACTGCAGAGGTTGCGCATCTTTACCCACAAGTCGTGTTACCCATTTGCCACGGAGTTGATCAGAACCCATACACCTCTACCAAGGAAGCGAGGCAGGGTACCACTACGAAGCCTTCACAAAGTTCCACTAGCTTCAGAAAACGCGCTACAGTTTATAGGAAGCTCCAGTGCAGGAATCCCTCGCCTGACCGCCATCGCAGCAAAATCAACCCAAGGACCTCCCTACACTGACCACTCCCCTACTGCCCTTGCCCCTTTCGGGTAAGGTAGTCATCCACTAGCTTTCCTAGTTAATCAGCCAAGGGCGTCCCATTATACCCTTGTGGTAGCACTGTTTTCCCAGGTGGTTCTCCATGTTCCCATTAACATAATGATCTTATCATGAATAATAATAATAATAAACAGATAATAAAAAGTATAACAATTAGTGATGAATATCTTTATACCCAAAGCCACATAAAGCAATAGCATGTACTACCCAAAAAATTAGTAGTAAAACTAGTGGTGAAACAAGGTATAAAGATAGTCAAAATCTAGGGTATCCTATTGGGTCCCAGCAAAATTAACCTATGCAGATCATTATGATTAATAAGAACATGACTGGATAAAAGAAGTGATCAAGGGCACAACTTGCCTTCAACGAGCTCCTGCTCAGCAGTCTCGACCAGCTGAACCTCAGGATCCTTAGTAGCTTGCTCGTCTACTCGCATCAATACAATACATACATAGTATAACAAAAATTAACATCACACCAAATATGTAAATAAAATACACAATAATAATCTAGACATTAAAATAAGATCATAGGAACTGGAATCATTACATTCGGGGTTATAGATTTTAATTTATGAATTTTCCAAGGTTTTATGTATTTAATACAAGATTAAGTGCTAGATAAATTTTAATGTGTCTTTCATGTCAAAACAGTGACACTAATGGATAGAAAATAATATTACAAAAATTTAGGAACTAGAATGGACCAATTTGGAGTTCATATGGATTTCCTACAAATTAAACAAGTTTCTGCAATTAATTTAATACTAAAAATCTATTTTTAAATTAGTTTCTCTGGTTTTTCTGATTTCGGGACTGGGCCTCAAATTCCAGAAAGCGCAGGGGTCAAAACTGAAGTTTTCCCCAGACACAAACTACAGGCGCATGGAGCGCGGGTTTATTTCTGTTTTGGTCAAGGGCTCATATGAAAACGCGCACCCACGAAGGGGTATGCATCAATTCTGGCCGTTGGATTGAGGATGCGCGACTCCGATTAGACTGGCCCCTGTCGAACGGGTAGGAAACCCCAGTCGTCGGATTCTACATCTACGGCTCAGGTTCTAAATAACTAATATTGAATCGTATCCGCTCGTTCGCAGATGGACGACCAGGGTTCACTGGGACGAAGGGGTATGATATCAACTAATCCTAGCCGCCCATCACATGATTAAGGGCACCCGGGCGAAGCAGTGCATTGATCTAATCCAAACCATTTAACACCGGATCAACGGCTCAAGTTGTTTCCCCCCAAACGAGCAACCAAGGACGGCGGCGCGCATAGAGCCGCGGGGAGAACTCCGGCGAGGTCAGTTAGCTAAGGCGCGGGTGCACCAAATCGAACACATACAGGTGCTACACTAAGACTAGGAATCAACAATTTATGCGAGGCAGACTTACCAGCTAATCGTGATGCCAGGACCCTCCGTCCACGGCGAGGCGCGGAACCAGGGTGATGACCCTCCTCCGGCGAGCAATTGAGGAGTGAACGACTGGGTCTCGCCTTTCCGAAGTGGTCACACACCAGCGGCGCGATTGGGCGAATCTCCTGGACAGTACTCCAAGGACACGGCGACGATGCAGCGAGGGGTCGACGACGGCGACCTTTCTCCCTCATTTGACACAGTCACGGCGGCGGCTAGCATTCAAGGGCCAATGGAGGCTCGGTCTGAGGGTTGGGGACGTCGCAAGGGCATCGATTTTATGGCTAGGGTACAGTCGGGTCGGCTATGGACGCGGTCAGCAGAAATCGCGCAGCGGCAGCGGTGATTTCGGTCGGTCGTTGCGCACGCTAGGAGGAAGATCCACAGTAACCGGGGGCCCCACTGGTCAGCTGCGGAGAATGGAATCGCAGTCCTGGGTCCACGCGCCAGCAGCAGTAACGAAGGAAGCGGCCGCGAGCGGGATAGACGGGAGACGACTGGCAGCGGGCCCCACACATAAGCGAGTGGTGACGGGGACGCGCACGGGAGTGAGAACCTGGGCCGCGCGTGGGGACATTCAGTGTTGGGCCGATTTGGTAGTTCGGGCCCATATGAGGTTTTGTCTTTTTCTTTTATCTATTCATTTTTCTCTATTTCCTCTCCTCCCTTTCCATTTCAAATTTAATCCTAGTTTAAATTTAAACTTGTGACAAACTTATTCTCAAATTATATTGTGAGATTAGAAGTACTAATTTTAGAAATATAATTATACATACTTTATTTATATTTTCATATGCTTTCTTTTTCTCTCCTTTTTCCTCAATTCCTCTTCATTATTATTTTACTTTTTATTCATATTATTATTGTTTTAAATGCACAAACAAAAATCCAATATGATGCGATGGTTTATTTTAGGTGTTATTAGTTATTTGTTTCCTTTATATATGGTCATCACCAGGTTACAATGAGTATACACTACACCACGGTTCGCTATTAGCAACGTACCATGGGTTGGTAAAAGTGGCTTTACCGACCCTCGGACAGTCGTTAAAGACATTTACTAACCCACAACTCGGGTCGCTATAAGCGGTGTCGGGAAAAGTATTGCCGACGCACTATGCCTTTACCGACCCTCCGTAAGTTGTTAAATCTTTAGTATTGCCGACCCTTAGACTGTCACTATAGACATTTACCGACCCACCCTCGGGTCGCTGTAGGAAAAGTATTACCGACCCACCATGCTTTTACCGACCCTCCGTAAGTTGTTGAATCTTTAGTATTACCGACCCTCAGACTGTCACTATAGATTGAATTCCCGACACATCCTCAGTTGCTAATGACCACAATTACCGACTGACTGTCAGACCGTAATGACAACAATTACCGACTAACAGTCAGTCACTAATATCATGTTTACTAATCAATAATCAGTAGCTATAATCACTAGTCTCATTTCATACAAAAAAGCCTCACAATTGGTATCACTGATTATAATCTACCACATACTGAGTGAAAACATACAACACACATAACACATAGATTGAATGAGTCACAAGGTTCAAATAATCATAGATTCATCGGCAGCACTTAAACATCCACAATTGAGTTGTAGTCATAAGCTACAAATATTCCTAAATATACCCAATTGGTCATCAGAGACAGTATATGGGTTAGACATTACAAAAGCTTTCCATCATGCCTATTCGATCTGCGCAACATTGCATGACTATTAGATACAAAGTTGCCCACAAAAGAACTTGAAACCAAAAGAAGCATGTCAGCTTGTCCTCGAAGCATGTCAGCTTGTCCTCAAGTAGCTAGCTTTTTACACCATGCATTACCTGAAAAGAGTTGTGATCAAAATTAATAGAATAATCAGTGGTTGTTTTTGTTTCTTATGATATTACAGCAGCAAACAATAATGCTTCACCATTGATTTCAATTGAATGTTAAATACCTCAAACTGCAGGTGGTGTTGATGCCTTGTTGGTAATCTTTAGCTGTCCAAATAAGAATTCATCACTAATTTGTCATATATATCATTCAAAATAGTAAGTTAAGTTTAGCTTATTACTCTATTGTATGGCCATGCAATTGACATCTTGTTGGCATCACCCATAGTTTCCATATTGGCATAGGGACGAGGCAAATGTGCATCTCTTTTCAACACACAAGACACAATAACTTCACAACATTGTCTCCCAAGGGACTGGCCCGCAAGAATAGTGTTTGGTTTAGTTGAAATTATTGTTCCTTTAGCCACAGGTTGATCTGATCTCAACAAGGCATATAATATGACATCTTTTCCAACCTGATGCAAGTGATTAGTGTTAAGTTAGAAGGATGGCATAAATATCTAAAAGATGAGAGTACATATTTAGGAGGAAAAGGATCAGAGTATTACAAGAGCATCATGTTGAGAGCGAGAAGTTTCATTACTCCTTGGTGCGGTTGTTTTGTGTGCTGTTGTTCTTGATGAGGTTAAACCATGCACCTGGTCATGTAAGTTGTCATCAACATCATCTTCAGAAACATAATCTTCCTCCCCTTCATCTAGTCCAGCATCACCAGTTTTATTCAACCTTGCATCCTACATCAGACATTTTAGTCATGTATGAGATAAACGACTAGTTAAACATTGCTTTGTGTATAAACAAAGAGCAGTACTAACCAAATGTAGACGTGATGTGGAACCGTGTTGTGACATGGGACTTGCCCTATCTTGTTGTGCCCTTTGCTCCATTTGAGCCTGCAACTCAAAAACACGTTGCTCTAGAGCATCCCTGTCACTTTCAGCTTTCTTTCGAGCCATAACCTCCATTTGAAGTCTTGTTGGTGCATAACACTTTAATCCTGGAGTACCAACATCTTGAGGAGTCGGGCCTAGACCCATAAGACGGACATATCCTTTTGGCTCTTTCAGTCCACAAAGAACAGCATATGCATCACCTTCCTGAATTGTCCGCTCTTTCAAGTCTGGGTAGATTTCAATAAGATCTTTAAGTTTCGCCTACAAAATATAATTTTGGTTGAAAAGGTTATGCCCACACAAAATTCATATTATAACAACCAATTATGAAATGAATACTCCCTCCGTCCCAGGATACTAGACGCGACTAAAAAAATGCAAAGACCAAGAAAGACATTAATTACCCCTCGTTTCTAAAAAAACTGCATGTATTCCCACGTCCATGCATGCATGCATTTTTCAGCTGTTGGTGCCTAACTCAATCGGCGCGCGTATGAAAAATATTTGGCAAGTTTTAGCGCCACTAATTGCTCGCTTCTGCTTCTATAAATACCCAATGCTTATGTACAGCTCACAAAACACTCCTTTCTCTAATCTTCCTTCTTCGGTTACACATAATGCCTATTTCAGATTTGAATGAGCCTATCAACTGGGATGAGATTGAGGAATTTGAAGGAAACGTACATGAGTTAAATTATGATTATGTGTGGGACAATGCATGCAAAGGAGTACAGCCAAACTGCTTATGTGTTTGCTACCTCGTTTTGCTCACACCCCAATATCTCAGTACTCCTCTTTTGCTGGTACACTCAAAACTGAAGTCAAATGTCTACATCAGCATGATTTGGAAAACTCGTTCTCAAATTAGATAACTGTTCAGATCAATTTAAGCTGAATGCATTGTACTAAGTAGTATTTGTGCTTAATTTGTGCTTAATCATAGCGTCTAGGCCTGTGCAGCTGCCCCACGCTCAACACCTGCTACTGCATTATCTGATGATTACGTTAACCAGTCCCCATAGAATGTTGCTAGCTTTAGGAAGCATGTCATGTTTGGCAAGGGCAGCCCCGAGTTCAGCACTGGTGGGCATGCATTTTTGAAAGACTGTGAGCTTGTATGTGGAGGCTTTGGTGCAGTCTACAAGACAGTGCTCTCGGGTTTGGGGTGCTTGGGTACATGGCTGCTGCTGTCCAAATTTAGTGAGAAAAAGGTACTGAGCTGAGGTGTAACTTCTACTGGTATTTTTCAGAGCTGAGGTCTTTTGATGGTATTTTATAGAGACAGTAATGGTGCTAGAGAACCAATTTCCCCAATGAAAAAAGTAGTTGCGCCTAGTATCCTGGGACGGAGGGAGTACTTACCATTATTGGCTCTGCAGAGGTTGAAGGAACACCATTTTTCCTTGTATGGGTTTTGATAAAAGTTTCATCTCTTCGTGGGGGACTTCCTAGTTTGACAGCCTATAATATACGATATAATTATACTGAAGGTAGTAGAAACACTTCTAGTCTACTATATTGTATGCCTACTGAAGGTAGTAGAAACTGAATTAGCCAAGAAGGTCAAGCATTACCAATTTATGTTGTGAGCAAGCATAGCTCACACTTCCAGTAGTATGGTGCAGCTGCAGTTTTTGCCGGTTTTCTTTTCCCACTTTCGAGAGAGTCTAACATATAATGAAAATATCATATTTATGCACTACTCATACTGGTTTTCTAATGGAATCAAAATGTTTATGCACAGACTTTATATTAGAAGTTTGTTACCTGAAATTCAGAAGTCTTCCAATAGTTATAGAGAAATTTCCAATCATCATCACTAATTCTTTTGTCTGGACATTCCCCAACATCATCTATAGTCAGCTCAGGATCAAAATACAGCTCCTTGATATTTGCCTTAAATTCTTTCCATTTCCTCCCAGCAGTGCGTGTAACCCAATTTAAGGCAGCGTCATCAATATCAAAGTATGACTTTATTTCAGTCCACAGCTCGTACTTCTTTTTAACATCAACAAGCCTCCAATCTACACAAGCAATTGATATCTTCTTTCTAACTTGACACCCTATAACACTTGAAAGTTGCCTAGCGTTTTCACCAATTGGCTGTCCATAATCATTAAGAGATATTTTGAGTTTAGGCATATCTGGTGTCCTTGAGAATATGTCATCTTTCTTCGTTATCCCCCTTCCTTTCTTTCTCACTGTACCATTGCTTTGGTCACCAATCTGTAGGTCTGAAGCAATATAACGGATTACATTCAAGTCTAAAAGCTAATTCCATCATCAAATTGTTGTTAAGGTCAATGGAAATCTATTTTACCTTCATTGTTACTAAGGAAATCTCCTACTGGCTCCAAATCAGCAAGCACATGTTCTTCATCAAACTGACAATTGTTTCTTTGTAGTCTTGGTCGCAAGTTTGGACGTTCAGTTGATACAGTATTTCTGTTCTGAACTTTCTAAAAAAATGACATAGAGTTGATTATTACGGTAATTCACAGATTATACAACAAAGATGATTGCAGTATTTTACCTTTGAAGTTTTCCTAGATCGATTTTGTTGCTGCCCCAAAGAGTTGATGATTGCAGGGATGTTGAATTCTTCTAACCTCCTTTTGTTCCTTTCAATATTTTCAAGCTTTTGTTGCTCATACTCATTATATGAGCCACCCTTATTGTTTCCTCTTGCGCTTGCCATTTTTCCTGAAAAGGAACAATGAGATCAGCTATTTGTAACCAAATGATAATAGAAGCATAAGTTTCCAGCAAGAAAACGACTATATTTGAAACATAAGAAATAACTAAACTTACTTTTTAGATTTTTTCCCATGTTTTATTCCACTAACAATCACACCATCTATATCTGTTCTCATAGATGGGACACATCCAGCAGCCACACAAGCGGATACATTTGGGTTTAGATCAGGGACTAACATAACTACATCATTATCATCATCAATGATTTCATTCTCAGCCTCATCGCTTCTAAACAAATCACAAGATTTTGGTTGTACGACAACAGACCATTCACTATCAATTGGATCAGCAACATAGAAAACTTGAGATGCCTGAGATGCTAAAATGAAAGGCTCATCCGATATCTTTTTACCCGTATTGAATAAGTGCTTGAAATTAACTGTGGTGATCCCTAATTGATCTGTTCTAACCCATTTGTTGTGCACACGGTTGTCAACCCAATCACACTTAAATAGTGTAACATTCCCTTTGTGATGATAATTCAATTCAATAATTTCTTTTATGATACCATAATAGATGTTTTTCCTCAATACGTGGCTATCATTATTCCTGCTCTCAAAACGTGTTGTCTCACAAACTAGAGCTACCCCGCTACTTTGGACAGACCTATTCTCATCATATGATTGTGTATGGAAGTTGAAGCCGTTTATTGTATAGCTATTATACTGATGTGCGATCATCATGGGCCCCTTAGCTAAAATTTTGATCTCCTCTGGAGCTTCCTCACACATTTCCTCAACCTGTGATTAGCAACATTAGTGTTAAAAGTAAAAGCTAAATTGATAGTGTATTGAAAATTTCACTTATGTTTGTCACTTACATGCAATCTAAACCACTCATGAAAGGTTTTATGATGCATGCAGGTGATCTCACGTTTATTTCGAACCCCAATGGTGGAGAGGTAAAGAGCATGCTTGCTGAAAAGACCAATAGAAAATTTAAGAGAAGAGAATCTATCAAAATTCACAATTGAGGGGTGGATAGCTTACTTTAAGTATGGTTCTATATTAGGATAGTTGAAAAGGACATATCTATGTGCTTGAAGCCAGGTCTTGTAATCTAGATTTACAATGCATTTTCCTGCCAATGCTCGACCAACATTGTGAAAGAACGGAGTTGTAACATTGATTTCAGGTTGCAGCCTATCATGATTTCCAACCCTTTGGTTAAAGTGAGTCTCATCTTGTAAATACCGAGAGCAAAAAGTGAGAGCTTCATCAAACATAGAACCCTCCATAATTGATCCCTCCAGATGACTTTTGGTACGAACATAGCCTTTCAATTTCTTAAGATACCTATATAACAACATCAAGTTATTAAAAATGTTGATACTTATTTCCTATATTGCAACATGTATATGCAAATTACCTCTCCACTGGCCACATGCTGCGAAAGTGGACTGGACCAGCCATTCTTGCTTGGACAGGCAGATGTACCATCAAATGTACATTTATAGTGAAAAATGATGGAGGAAAAATAGTCTCTAAAAGGCTCAAGATTTCAGCTATTTCAGATTGTAGCAGCTGCATGTCACTTACTCGAAGAATAGGGGAATACAGTTTCTTGAAAAAGTTGCTTAAACGAACCAAAACAACACACACTTCAGTAGGGAGAACTCTTCTCACGGCAAGTGGCAATAAGTCTTGCAGAAGAATATGGCTACCGTGGCTGTTAAGGCCAGTTATCTTTTTAATTTATCCTTAACAATAACATTATGTCGTATATCAGCTGCATAGCCATCAGGAAACTTCACCCCTTTTAACACTCGACAAAATAGTTTCTTCTCACCAGGACTCATTGAGTAGGGTGCAGGAGGTAAATAATATTGATTATCTTCTAGCTCAACCGGGTGAAGGTCATCTCTAATACCTAAAACTTTAAGATCCAAGCGAGCATTCAAATTATCCTTAGATTTTCCAGCTATGTCCAATAAAGTATTAATTATGTTGTCACACACATTTTTTTCTATGTGCATGGCATCAAAATTATATCGAAATATCAAGTCCTTCCAATATGGAAGAAGGAACCAAATAGGTTTCCTTTTCAGAAAGACTAATGGTTCCCCTTCCTTCCGTTTTTTCCTTGTTGCCTTACCAGATGATTTCTTGCCATAAACTGTTTCTAGATTTTCAGTGCATTCCAAAATTTGCTCTCCTAACAGAGGAAGAGGTGCTGGTCTCAACTCAGTTTGGGCACCGAAGGAATGAGTGTCAAATCTAAATGGATGGTCTGGATGCAAGAACCTGCGGTGTCCCATGTAACAAGTCTTGCTACCATTTCCAAGTCTAAGGGAACAGATCAAAGAGTGGCAATCAGGACACGCTGCCTCACCAGATGTAACAAACCCAGACACGCTGCCTAGACCCGGGTAATCAGTGATGGTCCAAAGTATTGCAGCACGCAATTGAAAGTATTCACCCTTTGAAGCGTCATAGGTTCTCACGCCATTAACAAACATATCAAGTAGATCATAAACAAGTGGCTGAAAATAGACATCCATATCATTGCCAACAGAGGATCGACCAGGAATTAACACAGACAAGATGAAATTTGAATCCTTCATGCACATTGAAGGTGGAAAGTTGAATGGAATCAAAATGCCAGGCCAAATACTGTAACTAACATTCATAGTCCTATATGGATTGAACCCATCAGTAGCAAATGATAGACGGATATTACGACTATCAGCGGCGAATTCTGGATACTTCTGATCAAAATCCTTCCACAAAATGGAATCGGCAGGATGTCTAAGCAAACCATCTTTTATTCGTCGTTCAGCATGCCACCTAGTGAGACTTGCAGTTCTAGAGGATACAAACAATCTTTGGAGTCTTTTCTTAATAGGAAAATAGCGAAGAACTTTTCTAGGAACCTTGTACTCACGTTTTCCATCTAGACTCTTCTTTTCTGATTTCCAACGTGAGACACCACATTTTGGACATGAATTCAGTTTTTCATTCTCCTTCCAAAAGAGAAGGCAATTGTTTTCACATGCATGAATAGTATTGTACCCAATTCCAACAGATTTCACCAATTTCTTAGCTTCATGAAAGTTTTTAGGAAGTTCTGAACCTGTAGGTAGGGCATCAGCAAGTAAATCTACCAGCAAGTTAAAACTTCTATCGGTCCAACCTCCAAGAAGTTTGATGTGAAGTAACCGAACTAGAAAACGTAGCTTTGAGTACTTGGAACCTGGGTACAATTCTTTACTATTATCCGCTGCTAGCTTATGAATAGTTGTTTCATCTTTATTAGGTGGCTCAAAAGATCCGTCATCTTCCATATCACCTCTGTCATCTAAACCACAAGCTAAGTCCCTAAGCAAGTCTGATATCTCATCATCTTCACTAGGCTGCTCAATGAAATCAGGAACATCATAACTACCATGGTTCGTAAAAGAGGAGCTAGCTTCTCCATGTAAAGTCCATGTTCTGTATCCTTTTAGAAATCCATCACATATCAAGTGTTCTCGCACATCACTAGCCTCTCTCCAAAAGGAATTAACACACTTCCTACATGGACATAATATCTTGCACCCAACTGCGGAATTTCTAAATGCAAAAGCTAGAAAACTGTTCACCCCTTGTATATAGGCCTTTGTCTCCCTACACATAATCCCTATGTTAATTATCAAGACAGCTACAAAGAACACCTTTAGTTGTTTTGAAAAAGTTATATTGTACCTAGCCTCATTGTCGATCCACGATTTATCCATGCAACTTATTGTGGGATATGAAATAGCTTTCAGAAATAAAATCTAAAACATATAAGAAGCACAGAAAATATAGATAGATAATTAACACTCAAAAAGTTACTGAACAGCATGAAACCTAACAACTAGTCTTTTGATAAGGTAGAAAGATGGTGAATTTACCTTCTACTTCAGCTCAACAATCGTTTGATTGTTACAGTTCTTCACAACCAGGGAATCAGATCTGAAAATGGGGAGAACTTTTCAGTTTTAGTTGAATCAATTGATTACTTTTCATGCTTTATATATAGGTTAACAATTAGTAAAAAATAGAAACTGGGCAAATGGGAAACTGTTGTATGTCATACAACGTGTGCCAAAAAAATAGAATATGGTGCGCAATGGCCTAGTGTTTCTAAAATAGGTAACATGAAGTTTTTCAAATTTGCAGTTTACCACATGAAAGATGATCCCTAACTATGTCCCTGTAAGCAAATATGTGATATATGGGCAAAAATCAATGCCATCTGTTCAGGACCTCATGGATTTTAACCAAACAAATTACTTGCAATTAGCCCATCCAAAAATGAAAGGTTACAGCTACCAAACCCCACTAATATATGCTGATAATTAATCACACATCATTGTTTTCATCGTTGAATTATGCATAGAGCTTTAACTTTAGCAATTCTTTATCCCCCGTCACAAATTCAGGGCAACCACCCACTAAGTACATATCAAATGATGCACCTGCTTCAGGGGAAAATATTTATTTAGGTACACTGCACACACGATACAGCAGACCTAACGATACAGCAGACCTGACTTTTCCTTGAAAAAAGAGAGGCAAATTTCAGTAGCAATTTAACGTGAAGAGATTTACAAAATGGACCCATAATGCAAATGCAAGGAACAAAGTGAATTTCCTGCCCTGGCATGCAGCAGCATAGCAACCATACTTTTGTGGGCTCGACGCAGGCATGCCGCCGAGGGTAGGCGGGGCTCGGCGCGCGCAGCCTGGTCGTGGAGGAGAGGGGCGTCACAGCTTCACGCAGGCCGGAAGTGGAGGAGGGCGGCAGGGCTCCACGCAGCACAGGCGAGGAGGGGCGGCGGCGGGGCAGCGCACCACAGCTGCGCGGCGGCTGGGCGGCGATGCGCGGCGGCTGCCCGGCTGCGCGGCGGCCGGAGTGCCCAGCTGCTAGATCTGAGATGCGCTGTACACGAAGTTCCCAGTACACGGGAAGAGAGAGGATAAGATGGAGGAAGATGAAAAGATGGGGAAATTTTTTAGCGCCAGGTTTTCGCGGCTGCCCAGCTGGCCGGAGCGCCTTTTTTCCGACCGACTGCGGGATGTCGCAGAAACTTTTACCGACCCCTCTAAAGACGCTATAAACAAAACAATTACCGACACTCAGTGAGTTGTTAAATAAGGCTTTAGCGACGCACAGTCTGTCATCGCGTTTTACCAACACACCGACCGTTGATAATAAGGGTCGGTAAAAGTGTTCTGTGGTGTAATGATAGGGCAAAAACACATAATGAGATCTACTCTCTTTAGATTGTTTACAAATTGGGTATTACAGTAGATCCATGAGCAAAGTGGCATTTGCTCCCAAACGGACAGTATCCAATCATCTCCCACTTGTTACAGATCCTTGTCTTCCAATTGGAAGAATTTTGCGCCATCGATCCGCTGGCAGAGGCAGCATTGTATCCGCCACCACCAATCGTCGGCAAGAGACTGATGGCGACGCTCTCCCGTGCCTTGGACTGCTCATCGTGCAGGAAGGTGCATGTGTCGCCATAGGGGCAGCCCTCTTCAGTGTAGAACTTCTTGCAGTGGCGACCCTTGTATGCCCTGCCGCCTCCGCCATCGTCTCCAGCGATGACACTTCTGGATGTCATAATGGGGATCTGGTGCTCCTCTCCCTGCTTCGTGGTGGCATCCTCGTGGGTGGCCACAATCTCCTGCCAGTTGGGCGGCGGCTTGCAGAGCTCCTCCATGCCATGGGCGAAGTTGCAATTGGTGACGTAGGGGCAGGTCCTGGCCCAGAACTTGCAACAGAGCTTGGTCTTGAAGAACATCTTGCGATGGCGCTGACTTGCTTGTGCTGCTCCCGCCGCCACCATCGCTGCTGCCGCCCCCGCCGTGAGCCTTCTTACCAGGCAGCGGCTGCTCGCTCCCCGTCCGCGAGGAGGGGTTCCGGTCATTGTAGCCCTGGTCGGCACTCCACTGGCGGTAGTCTTTCTCGGTGGCCCAGATGTAGGGGTCCTCGCCCGGGGACGCCGCCGCGTTGGTCCGTGCGTCGGAGGCCATGGGTGGGATGATGTGGATGGCGTTGGTGTAGTCCATCGCCGCCGCTGGTGTTGTCCCCAATGACAAACTTTGGGGTATGAACCCTACCTTTCGACCCCGCACGCATGCGCGGAGAAGAGAGGGAACCTAATCAAACAGACCACACGTGGATGGATAATTCGGTCAGTAAGACCCCACATCTAAGAAATCCGCAACCAAATCAGCTGGAGAGGGAGAATAGAAGAAAGTGAGCGATTTGGAACTTGGTTTGCTCACAACTAAGCCCTTGTTCGTTTGTGTTGAATTGATGGGTCGGAACGATTCTTTGTCAGATTGTTTCTCTAATTTATATAAATTTTGATGATTCTTTGTCAGATTGTTTCTCTAATTTATATAAATTTTGATTAGCTGGCGAGTGCAATCCAACATAAACGAACAAGACCAATCAATCCCATTGAGGTCGCAATCTCCACTTCGACACACCCTACCCCGCCGTTGCGGGTACTACGCTGGCCTAAGCGCTCGCTAGTCGCTGCCCGTCTTTCCTGCACGCTACGTTTCCCGCCATCGTCGAGGCACGATAGCGCTGCTGAACTGGACCGGCCGAGCAAAGGCGCCATGACATTTGGGGCTTCTCCTTCCCCTGTGTTGGTTAGGGTTGGCGTCAGCCATGGTCCTGATGTAGCTAGCCTCGACTGCATGCTTGGCCCAGCACCACTAAAATGGAAACAGCTTCTATTGCATCGCCAACTTGACATGCGACCGTTATTTTGTAGGAAGGAAACAGGAGTATGAGTGAAGTAAGGAATAGGAGTCTGTCATCAATGATCTATGAACATACGATCGTTATTTCTTGTCGAAAAAGGCTATAAAAGTATTTTTTTCAAAAACCCCGAAAGTTAACTTTTATGGTTTTTTTAATAAAAAATGGTCTCCAAAACAAGTCCAAGGATGTTATTTACGGTAAAGAAGCACGAGTGTAATAAGGAATATACATCTTTCACTAACAATCGAAGGACATATGGTCGAGCGTAATTTTTGGTTGCAAACCGCTATGGTTCGTTTTCAGCAATAACGAAAGATAGCACTTATAATTTTTTTCTTTAAATAAAAGGTCTCCACCAAAACTTAAATAATGTTATTTATAGCAGGAAAATATATGTGAGATATGGGATAAGAGCTTCTCGTCGACGATAAATTAACATATAACCGATGTTTTACCCCAAAACGTTTTCAACAGTATCCAATGTTAAATAGACCAAACAGCACACAAATGTAGCAATTTCACTGCAATCTATACTACCTACTAGCCATGTTTCTACCGACACAAAATCATAAATAAATAAATAAATTGTCACTTTAAAGGCTAAATACCTATAGATTTTTCATGAAGAAATGGTCTCCTCAAAAAATTCAAGAATGTGTTTTATGACAAGTAAACATGTGTGATGTAAAGAATAGGAGCCTCCCATCGATGATCGATGGGCATACGGTCTACATTTTTTTGTCAAAAATTGTTATGAACTGCTGTTTTCGGTAGTATCGGAGGCTAACGCATATGGTTTTTTCATGAAGTAATGGTCTCGACCAAAACTCAGAATGTGATTTATGTCAATAAAATATATGTAAGGTACGAAATAGGAGCCTACCACAAATGATTGATGGCATATGCTCGGTACTTTTGGCCGTAAACGGCCATTTTAGGTAGTACTAAATGTTAACATATTAATTTTTCACGAAGAAATGGTCTCCAAAAAAAACTCAAGAATTTAATTTATAGTAAGGAATCATGTGTGTGGTAAGGAATAGAAGCCTATAGCCGAAGATTGATGACTACATGGCCGACATTTTTTTGATGAAAACGCCATTAATGACATTTTCGACAATACCGAAGGCTAAGACCTATAGAATTTTTTACTAAGAAATGGTGTTCACTAAGAGTATAAGAATGTGATTTGTGACAAACAAACATGAGTGGGGTGAGGAATAAAAACCTCTCATCGACAATCATTGGGCATAGAACCTGTATTTTTTTGTTGAAAACCGCTATAAATGGCCATTTTCGGCTATGTCAAGGCTAACACCTAATGATTTCCCACGAAGAAATGGTCTCCATGAAAAGTCTAAGAACATGATTTATGGCAATAAAACATCAGTGGGATAAAAATCAGGAGCCTCTCGCATATGATTGATGGACATACAAGCTTTGTTTTTTTGAAAAAGGCCATGAACGGTATTTTTTTAGCAATACGAAAGACCTTTGGAATTTTTATGAAGAAATGGTCTCCACAAAAAAGTTTAAGAATGTGGTTTGTGACAAGGAAACAACCGGTATTTTTGGTCGAAACCCGTTATGAATGTTCGTTTTTAGCAATATCGAAAACTAACACTTGTAGATTTTTCACGAAGAAATGATCTTCACCAAAACTCCAAGAATATAATTTATGACAAGAAAATATATGTGGGTAAGAAATAGAAACCTCTCACTGACAGTCGATTGCACATAAAATCGGCATTTTTCTGTAAAAGTGACTATGAATTGTCGTTTTCCATAGTACCGATAGCTAAATCGATCAAAAAAATACATGGATACAACAACTTCACTGGAATATATACTATCTTCACTACAATCTATACTACCTACTAGCCATATATTTATCGACACAAAATCATAAATAAATAAATAAATTGAACCACCGAAACCCAACAAGTATGATTATGTTTGGGACAACTTTTTTTGAAAAGTTTTTCTGAGAACCTAGATTCCTGTATAATCAAGCTGTCACGAGAATCTAGATATCGTGGACCTTGCGTGTGGAGTAAGATGATGGGGCCTGCACAGTTTAGAGTTTAGGAAGCGGTAAATTCCGCATGTCAAGATGACTCTAGGATTCTGTATTCATGTTGATTTGGACGAATTTCACAGGATCAGAC
This sequence comes from Zea luxurians, assembly GCA_029449295.1. Classification (NCBI taxonomy): domain Eukaryota; kingdom Viridiplantae; phylum Streptophyta; class Magnoliopsida; order Poales; family Poaceae; genus Zea; species Zea luxurians. Next base: position 19,336,271 of record JAOPSE010000019.1, on the reverse strand, counting down.
TCAGAAGCCAGTTATTTGACTGCCAGAATTCGATTCTAACTATTAGAATGTAGCTAGAAGCCAAAACAAAAAGAGCCTATATATATCGTTCCGGGCCCCTTGTCATCTTTTTTCCAGAATCACGGTGTTTCTTCTTGCCACAAGCGGCGGCGGCCATGCCCCTCCACCACCCCGAGGGTGCATGACGGTTTTCAGCAAGCTTCTAATTAGACGAGCGCATGTCGTGTCCTATGACTGGGTTCGCGCTGCCACCGCCGGCGAGACAAGGTGCACGTGCCAGCTGACAACAAGCTCATCGAGGAATCCAACGTCGGGGTAGTGTGGTCGTGTGGACATGCACTGGTCGAGCTGAACGGTCGAGCTGGACGGTGAGGGCCAGAGCATGTTATAGCAAGCCCAGATTACTTTCCTATACTGTTTTTCCATTCTTAGGAAATAGAGCTGGCCGTAATCACGGCATGGCCCAGAGCACTGGGATGGCAGTGCTTGATCATGATCATGCCGTGACGATCTGATTTCTTAGTAGCCATATTTAGATGCATGTATTTCCTTTATATACATACAACAATCACCAGAGAAATGCAAGCCATTCGGCAGCACCAAAAAATCCTTCGTGTCTACTGTGTGTGTGCGTCTGCGTTGATCTATCATCCTAGAGGCCGGATTGCTAACATTTGGTATCGGAGCCAAGTCCTCGACGTCGCTATGGCATCGCAGCCGCGTTCCAAGCAGCCGCTAATCGGTGATGGCTCCGGCGAGGAGAAAGTCCAGCCGTCGCGCTCGCCACCACGTCGTCGAGGTCGCTCCCATAGCCGCCACTCGCGCAACCGGAACTCCGGATCGCGCGTCATCGAGCGCATCGTCGAGCGGCCGTCCGCGAACGTCGCGTGGCCGATGCTGACCTGGACCAACTATCCGGAATGGGCCCTGGTCATGGAGGTGAACTTCTAGACTCTCCGTGTCTGGGACGCCGTCCACCATGGCATCCCCGACGATCCCGACGAAGTCGAGTACCACGACGATCGACAAGCGATGTCGGGCCTCTTGCGTTCGGTTCCGTCCGAACTCTAGGGCACCCTCGCCACGAAGGACAGCGCGAAGCAGGCCTGGGACGCGGTCAAGACGCTACGGATCGGCGACGAACGCACGCGTGATGCGACTGCGCAGCAGCTCCGCCGGAATTTCGCCAACCTCACCTTCAAGGAAGGGGGGTCCGTCACTGACTTCGGTGTCCGCATCACTGCGCTCGCCACCAATCTTCGCACCCTCGACGACCACATCAGCGACATCGAGGTAGTCAAGAAGTTGTTGCAGGTGGTCCCTAAGAGCCTGAATCAGGCCGCCGTCTCCATCGAGATGTTCGTCGACCTGAACCAGGCGACGATCGAGGACGTAATCGGGCGTCTTCGCGTGTTCGAGGAGCACGCTAAGCCCGCACAGATCACGGACGCCATGGGACGCCTGATGCTGTGCGAGGAAGATTGGGAAGCTCGCCGCAAGGAACGCCACGAGCAGGAGAACTCCGGTGGCGGCACAAGCTCCGGCAACCGCGGCAAGCGCCCAGATCGTGGACGCGGAAGGGGATCCACGTCGCGGAACGGCCGAGACGCGAGGAACACGGCCGCAGGGAGCGCCACCGGTTGGAAGCCGCCGCCGGGCACCCTCTGCCACAACTGCGGAAAGGGGGGCCATTGGGCCAAAGATTGTCGCGGCAAGAAGAAGGTCGTAGCCCATGTCGCGGAGGCCCAAGAAGATGAACCAGCTCTGATGTACCTCGCGGTGGAAACAGAGGAAATCGCGCCGGGGCCGCCACCCGCGCCGCCGGGGGGGCCGCACGTCCGCGCCGACCGCGCGCCAGGGGGGCCGCACGTCCGCGCCGACCGCGAGCTGGGGCCGCCGCCCGCACCACCGGGGAAGGCCGCGGGGCCGTTGCCCGCGCGCGCCATGGCCGCCCAGCGCAGAGGGACAGGCGTTTGCGCCGCCGGGCCGCGCCTCCAGGACAGGACGCCTGCGCCCTTGTATCCGCCGCCGCCTCGCTCGTGCTCCCTCTCCACGCCGGCATCATCCACCTCATCCCCGCAGGCTCCGATCCATATCCATGAGCGCAAGGTTCTCCTCCATCTCAGCAGTGAGGAGGAGAAGGAGGCTGTGGCCCCTTGCCGGTGGGTGCTTGATACTGGGGCGACGAACCATATGACGGGTTCGCGTCATGTCTTCTCCGAGCTCGACAGCGGTGTGACCGGTACCGTCAAGTTTGGGGACGGGTCGGTGGTCAACATCGAGGGGAAGGGCACCGTGCTCTTCGCCCTCAGATCCGGCGAACACCGCCGGCTCAACGGGGTATACTACATTCCGTGGCTCACGACCAATATTGTGAGTCTCGGGCAGATGGATGAGGAAGGTTTGAAGGTCGTCATCGAGGAGGGGGTCCTGCGTCTCTTCGATCTGCAGCGAAGATTGCTGGCTAAGGTGTATCGATCACCCAGCCGGCTCTACCTCCTCGACATGAACATCGCTACCCCGGTATGTCTCACAGCGCGAGTCGGCGACGTGGCGTGCCGCTGGCATGAGCGTTACGGCCACTTGAACTTCCAGGCGCTACGCAAGCTCGAGCGCGAGGAGATGGTTCGTGGCCTCCCCTCTATCGATCGGGTCGATCAGGTGTGTGAAGACTGCATCCTGGCAAAGTAGAAACGCGCGCCATTTCCACAAGCCGCCAAGTACAAAGCTCAGGAGGAGCTCGAACTTGTCCACGGTGACCTATGTGGTCCGATCTCGCCGCCGACGCCCACCGGGAACGCCTACTTTCTGCTACTAGTGGACGACATGAGTCGATTCATGTGGCTCACCCTGCTGCGCTCAAAGGCGGATGCCCCATCGGCGATCATGTCGTTCCAAGCTCGCGTCGAGCGCGAGTGCGGCAAGAAGCTGAAAGTGCTGCGCACTGATAATGGCGGTGAGTTCACCTCGGTTCAATTTGGTGAACACTGTGCAGGTGAAGGGATTCAGCGCCATTTCTCGGCGCCATACATACCGCAGCAAAACGGCGTCGTCGAACGCCGGAACCAAATGGTCGTGTCGATGGCCAGGAGCATTCTTCGCGCCCGCGGGATGCCTGGTCACTTCTGGGGAGAGGCGGTTCACACTGCAGTGTTCCTGCTGAACCGGGCGCCCACAGCCGCGCTCAACGGAAGGACCCCGTACCAGGCTTGGTATGGGAAGAAGCCGGCGGTGCACTTCCTGAAGGTGTTTGGGTGTGTGGCTTACATCAAGCGCCCGCGTCCACACCTCAGCAAGTTGGAAGACCAAGGACAGAAGGTGGTCTTCATCGGCTATCAGGACGGATCGAAGGCGTACCGCTTCTACGACCCCGTCACCGAGCGCGTCCACGTTTCGCGCGACGCTGTCTTCAACGAGGGAGCGCGCTGGGACTGGGGAGGTGCCATAGACACCGTCGACATGCACCCCTTTACTATCGCGGAGGAGTACGAGCTGCGGCACCAACAAGTTGAGGGATTGGCCCTAGAGCCTGTCTCTCCTGAAGCGCACACGCCAGCACCGTTGGCGTTGTCACCACGCTCTGCGTCGACCCCATCAACACTGGCGCCGCGCACAGTGTCTCCAACGGCACCCAGCACGTCGGCAACATCATCCTCGCCCTCGACACCGCAGGCACCACGGACTCAGATCAAGTTCGCGACACCGCTCTCCACCGACCCTAGCTTCGACGCCGATGATGTGGGGGAGCTTTGATACCGGACGCTGGACAATATTCATAGCGTGGGTGCAGCGCCTGGGCTGGTCCACCATGACGAGGAGGCTGAACTACATGCTGTGAGCGTGGAGGAGCCTAGGACCTTGAAGGAGGCCGATGGTGACCCAAATTGGGTTGCCGCGATGGAGGAGGAGCTGGCGTCGATCCGTGACAACAAGACATGGTCACTGGCCGAGCTCCCGCATGGTCACCGCGCCATAGGCCTCAAGTGGGTGTACAAAGTCAAGCGTGATGAGAACGACAACATTGTCAAGTACAAGGCCCGCCTCGTCGCCAAGGGCTATGTGCAGCAGCCTGGCGTCGACTTCGACGAGGTCTTCGCGCCGGTTGCACGACAGGAGTCCGTGCGCTTGCTCCTCGCCATCGCAGCCCACTACGGCTGGGGCGTCCATCACATGGACGTGAAGTCGGCATTTTTGAATGGGGAGCTCCAGGAAGAAGTCTACGTCCAGCAACCCCCTGGCTTCGTCGACGAAAGGCACAAGTATAAGGTGCTCCGGCTTCACAAAGCTTTGTACGGACTTCGCCAAGCCCCACGCGCCTGGAACCAGAAGCTTGATGCCGAGCTGTTGGCCCTTGGCTTCGCGCGCTATGTTAATGAGCATGGCATGTACACTCGAGGCAAGGGAGAAGCACGCCTGATCGTGGGCGTATATGTTGATGATTTGATCATCACAGGTGGCGATGCAGGAGCTGTGGCAAAGTTCAAGGTGCAAATGCAGAAGGTCTTTAAGATGAGTGATCTTGGGCTCCTCTCATATTATCTGGGGCTCGAGGTCACCCAGGGAGCACAAGGGATCACGCTGCGTCAGAGCGCCTATGCCACCAAAGTGCTCGAGAAGGCGGGCTTAGCTGGCTGCAATGCCAGTGCCACGCCCATGGAGCCGAAGCTGAAGCTACTCAAGGAAGGGACGACACCAAGCGTGGATGTCACAGAATATCGCAGCCTGATCGGCAGTCTCAGGTACCTGTGCAAATCTAGGCCGGACTTGGCGTATCCGGTGGGATATCTTAGCCGATTTATGGAGGCGCCGCGACAAGAGCACCTTGCTGCAGTCAAGCGTGTTCTTCGGTATGTTGCAGGCACGTTACACTAGGGCCTGCACTACCATCCGAGCAGGAAGAATGAAGGAGCGCCACAGTTGCTGGGTTACTCTGACAGTGACTTGGCAGGAGATGTCAATGACCGGAAGAGCACCAGCGGTCTCATCTTCTTCCTGGCTGGAGGGCCGGTTGCTTGGCAATCGGCGAAACAAAAGGTTGTTGCTCTGTCTTCTTGTGAGGCAGAGTATATCGCAGCCGCTGCAGCTGCGTGCGAGGCAGTCTGGTTGGCACGGCTGCTGGCTGAGCTCATCGGAGGAGTGGTACTCGCTCCCAAGCTCAAGGTGGACAACAAGTCCGCCATTGCTTTGATGAAGAACCCTGTGCATCACGACCGGAGTAAGCACATTGACGTGAAGTTTCATTTCATCCGGGAGTGTTGTGACAGGAAGCTGATCGACGTCGAGTTCGTCGGGACTGAGCTGCAACTAGGTGACATACTGACAAAAGCACTTGGGCGCACTCGGTTACATGAGCTTCGTGGTCAGATCGGCATGAAAAATCTTGTGTAAACTGGGCTTAGGAGGAGAATGTTATAGCAAGCCCAGATTACTTTCCTATACTGTTTTTCCATTCTTAGGAAATAGAGCTGGCCGTAATCACGGCATGGCCCAGAGCACTGGGATGGCAGTGCTTGATCACGATCATGCCGTGACGATCTGATTTCTTAGTAGCCATATTTAGATGCATGTATTTCCTTTATATACATACAACAATCACCAGAGAAATGCAAGCCATTCGGCAGCACCAAAAAAATCCTTCGTGTCTACTGTGTGTGTGCGTCTGCGTTGATCTATCATCCTAGAGGCCGGATTGCTAACAGAGCACATGCGCGCTCGCTCCGATCCTAGAGTACTTTCAGTCTGCATCTGCGTTTGGCAGATCTGTCATAGCTCCGCGCCTCCGCTTGCAGCGAGATTCACTCATGCGTAGCTAAACGGAAAAAAAAACTTAACTGCTCCATAATAAGAGCAGAGTAAATCTAATCACCATTTTGTACTTAAGAGCGAGAGCAATAAAAAAACTACTCTCAGTCGTTCTCAACTCTTGTCCCTCACTCTCCAACCCCTCAAGAATCACTTCAGAGTCTGTTTGTCAAACTATTTCTGTTAGATAGATTTATTTCTGCTAGAGAATCAATCAGAAATAATTTACTAGAGAATTAGCTCTCTGAATTAGAAAATCAGCCACATAGACATGCCGGCAAGGCCGCAGGGGGCTGCAGCAATGGCAGCCAGCCGATCGTTTTGCCTTCCATCTGAATCTGATGTAGACCTTCTTCTCAGCATTGTGGCAGGTTGTTATATTCATTTATTTATTAGGCCGAATTGTTGTTGCTGACGGTAGTTTGTGCCAGGTTGTTATGTTTTGAGCTCGGGCCCGCCGCTTTAATTTGTGGGAGGGCCGACGTGCAGAATAAGCCCAGCCTAGGCATGGGCCTGGGCCCTTAGTTTCAACGCAAAAACTCCAGCAAAGAACATTGCTACTTGTGTTCTAGTTATTCCCTACATCCAGCAATGAACAGTGCTACTTGTTCTTAGAGATGGCAATGGAGACCCGATCCCCGATTCCCCGCGGGGGAATTCCTCTATTAGGGCTTGTTCGGTTATTTTCAATCCATACGGATTGGAGGAGATTGGTATGGATTGAGAGAGATTTTGACTTACCGGGGATTAAAACCCACTCAATCCCCCTCAATCCATATGGATTGGGGTAGAACCGAACAAGGCCTTAAGGGATGAGGATAGGGAAGTTTCTTCCCCCATGGAGATGTAAATGGGGAAAATTTCTCCCCCGACGGGTAAACGGGGACAGGGATGGAGAAGCATTCTCCATCCCCGTTCCCCGCGGGGACCTGTTAAACTTACATATGACAATGTTTTCATGTAATAGTTAATGATAAAAATAAAGAATTACCTTGTCAAGAGATCACCCGTTATACAAATACATTGATTTTAATGCGCACATAATAATTTTTACATCTAACAATGTGTATAAGTGACAATGTTTTACATTAATAACAAATGAAATACGATTTAATTATAATTTAAGCGGGGATGGGGATCCCCGATGGAGATTTATCCCCACGGGGAATGGGGATGAGGAAGAAATGTCTCCCGCAAGCGTTCGTGGAGATCCCCGCGGGGAAATTTTTTCGTCGCAGGGACAGGTTTGGGGAGCTAAAACCCGACGGGAAATTCCCCGTTGCCATCCCTACTTGTTCTATCTATTCCCTGCATGGCATGTCTCCTTCCTGACCTTTTTTTTGCACTCCATGCATGGACGGCATCTCGTGGTCATGGAGTACACGTGTCGATCGACTGATGTGGGTCTTAATAACACTTCTTCTTCTTTTTTGCATGGAAAGAGATCTAGGTGCGGCTAACCGACGATCTCGCGGATTTCTGCCCTCCGATCCATTATATAGGATGGTCAAGCGGCCGGATCGGAGTAGAACACAGCATATATTGTTGTTGGTGACATGACAATGCAAGTTGACGACGAGCGAGAGAGACAAAGATCCAGAGGTAGCCCGCTATTATTAAATAACGACATCACGTGAGCTCTGATCAGTGCTCGTGCATGCATAGATCCATATGGTCAAAGCAAAACCTAGCGATGCATTTTTTTTTCTATGTGAATGGATATCTTAACTTTGCATAATGTCATATAATAATTAACGTCCCCTTAACCTAGATATATAGATTCCTCTCGAGGCTGCCAATGCTCTCGCTTCTTTCTCTCGCACCATGCATCATGCATGCGCGTACAGTAGGAGCTGTAGCGATCGATGAGTGGAGTCTCTCCATCCACTGGCTGTGCAGAGCGGTCAGCGTGTGCAGCCCTACCAGACCTTCCTTGCTTCTGCTAGGCTCAAATGTCTATGTGCCCTTGTCCATTGTATATTTCAGGACAGACAAGAGGACAGAAAGGGGGTGGAACCAGTACTAGTAGTATTATTGCTAATCACTCGATCCGCATTATCTTAGTACTCATTGGAGTAGCTGTACTGTAGCCTTGAGAAGCGAGAAGTCAAAATGTGACAAGTGCAAGAATATGCCCTAGCTAGCTTGTTCTAGACCTAGCTGCTGGCACCACAAACCACGCGCGGGAACGAGCGCTACACAGCATGAGAAGTAAGTACGTATAGCCGGCAATGGATCGCGATCCAAATACTTATTCACAAAATGATAGAGCCCTAAATAAATGTTAGTTAAAAAATGAATAGAAATAGGACCCGATCCTAATCTGATCCGATTCTTAAATCTTATAGTGTAAAATTTAGAGCTCACTGTCACCCGTACGTATACCTCAGACGGAGCAAGTTAACTAGCCCTCAGACGGAGCAAGTTAACTAGCCACAGGGACAAATAATAATAATAATAATAATAATAATAATAATAATAATAATAATAATAATAATAATAATAATAATAATAAAACACACATCCACCAAGCCCTAGCTAGTACGTGCTGCATCAGTTGACTGTCACCATCTACTGATAATAAAGTACAGTTGCAGGCGGAGGACAGAGAGAATAGCATAAGCATTTCGAATCATCTGAGCGCCTCACGTGCCCTGCGTATATATGCCCATATATGGGTTCTCCGCGCCAGCATATGGCAGGTAATTTACTAGGAAAGCTAGGGTTTGGACGGCGTGCATGCCTTTTAGTTTACGAGGAGCACTGGCAGATCGACCCTGAAGTTGCGGTGTCAGCGAGGGTTTCAAAGAAAAGACGAGGAGGGAGGGGAGCAGCAGCTGCTCATCGTGCCTGCGGTAAACAAGTCGCAGCCCCAGCCACAGACCCAGCCCGGCGCATGCCCCTGCAGGGAAAGGGAGGTCGGTCATGCGACCCTATCTGTACTCCTGCAGCATGCTGCGTCATGGATGCGGAAGCCCGCCAGCGCGGTTCCCGAGGCGGCTGGCTGGACTGCCATTAATTCCATCGAAGACTTCTCATCGCTGCTCTCTCTCTCTCTCTCGATGAGATGAGATACGCTGATGCCGTCCGTATCCGTTGTCGCCTCGCACTTCCATTCCATGACCTGAACCTGAGCTAGCTGAGCACGTCTATCGATCAGCTGCATGTTGTCTTTTCTGTTATTTCCGACTCCAAGGAAGGGATGGATCAGTGATTAGCCCTCCTCCATCGATAACGCACTCGTCTTTTTACCGGCCATGCATTGCCCGGCGTCGGAAGTGGCGTTGCATCTTGCATGCCGCGTGGGCACTTTGGTATTTTTTTTTTCTTCATGCAAACTAATCACGAGGGCCAACTCTCCATCGGGACAGGCCAAGAAGAGCAGGGACGAGGAAGGGAAATTCCATTACGACGACGAAGGCCAGACACCACAAATATTTTTTTGGAGGGTTTTCACCGAGGAAACAAAGATGCCGTTAAACTTTTGAATACATCTAGAAAATATAACGATCCAAGAACCATTTAAAAGCATCTAGACTCTCAGTGAATTTTGGTGATTAATGATGACACAAAACTATCGTGATTAATATGTATTTTGCATATGCAAATTAAGTTATTAAGTTACTATGATAATGATTGTTTGGCAATCAATGATTTTTAGGTCCCTAAGTATGGAAGTTGTTTTGGTTTCCAAATGATGAATGACAGGGCCAAGGATAAACTAATTTGAAGTGTCAACTGGATTTGGAAGACACTAAAAGTCGTATAGGACTTTATTTTTCCTTTGACCATACTATAGCTAGAGGGGGTATGAACTAGCAGCTTAACCTAGGTGAGTCTATTGAATTTAGTATGGTGACAGACAGAGGCGGGCCCAGAGGGGTTTCATGGTATTCATTGAATACCTAAGTTTTTAGTGATCTATAGTATTTTGTCAATAATGTATTACACAAAATAGCGTTAGAGCACTAATTTCTTTAATCTTTTGAATTTTTGAAATAGATGAAGGTGTAGGGAAGGGCTTCAACAGTTTGGAGGCGCAAAATAGCGTTAGTGATCTATACAACGCTATTTTGTGCTCTAACGTCGTCTCCTCGCTCCCCTCCTCGCTCCCTCCGTGTCGTCCCTCTGTAGGTCCACGCGCTCCTCCTGTCCATGCCAGGGAGTATCTCTTCTCAGGTTCTCATCCCCTCGCCTGCCCTTATCCTTTCGTGCACACATAGGTCTGACCTTTCATTGTTGCTTATAGGGTCTCCAGATCGGGCTCTTCGGCGGCCGCCCGCGCCAACGCTGTTGGCTGTTGCCGCTTTTCCTCGGTAGTCAGGGCGGAGCGATAGGATTTGTTCGCAGTTACCTGACTGTGGCCTCATCCACAGCTCCTGTGAAGCCATCCGTGGACAAGACTGTATATTGGAGATATATCCTCGCCAGTCCAAAGGGTGCTCCTTTTCTGAATTTATTACGCCACGGCCTTAGCAGGCACAATATGTGTGTGTTTCAAATTTTGATCCTTTCGTTAAACTCAAACCTATGGTATTTTTGTACCAAGTCTAACACATAATGGGTTGCCAATGTTCTCAGATGTGTCAGTACTCATTCGCCCACAACTCTCTGTTTGTTGATACAGAAAACCATTAAACATGAAAACAGACCACTTTTCCCACAAATTACCATTTGTTTTCAATTCAATTCCCATAGCTCTCTGTTTGTTGATACAGAAAACCATTAAACATGAAAACAGACCACTTTGCCCACAAATTACCATTTGTTTTTAATTCCCATAGATTAATATTATTTAGTGCCTAAGATGCATGAGCTCTCTTCTGTGTTATTGTAGTTCCGTAGTTACATAATGTTTGCCATTCTTTGTTATATCATGCAATTTTCTTAACCTTGTTCAGACATCCACATTGATTGGTTCAGTTTGACGATAAAAGAACATTCATTGGACAAACTTTGCTCCACATCTTCAAACTCTCTATAGCATAATTAGGAAACATCAGCTAAATTCATATAACTCTAGTTCTGTACTGGTTTGTTCCAGTTTGTCTTTGAGATAGCTGAACATGCTCCATTACTGTGATGATTCTCTTTTTGTATTTTTGGCCTGGTACCTAGCCATTTACACTATTGTGATATTGACAACCCCACATATTTTTTTATCTTGTTTCCATAACACAATTCAAGTTTTCAATTATTCCTACTCAGTATGTCACTGTCTCAATGTGTGAAAAATGAAAGGAAGACTCTTTACGCGATCATTTTTGTTTTGGTATTTTTTTCCCATTTGAGGCTGCTGCATAGTATATATTAGGAGACTCTTTACACATGTTGTCACTTGGGCACATCTGTACATGTCTCTTTTTTACAAAGGGGAGATGTGTGTCACACCCAGCTTTAAGGAACACCCAGGTGCATCTCATACATGCACCAAGAAGACAACATATATAATAACAGAGAGTATAGAGATAAATATCATAATAACATCAGAGTATTTATGTCGGTGTTCCGAGACCGGGGGGTCCCTGAGCCGACGAGTGAAGTGTCGCTGCGTGCCCTAGCCCAGATGGGTCGACGCGAGGCCGAGCGCGAAGGGGGGAAAGCGAGGTGGCCGGAGATGGGCGTGAGAGAGGTGGAAATCCAGCGGCCTTCGTGTTCGTCCCGCGCCCAGGTCGGGTGCGCTTGCAGTAGGGGGTTACAAGCGTCCACACGGGGGAAGGAGCGAGTGGCCTCACGCGAGCGCCCGTCTCGTCCTCGTCCCCGCGCGGCCAACCCTCTCTAAGAGGGCCCTGGTCCTTCCTTTTATAGGCGTAAGGAGAGGATCCAGGTGTACAATGGGGGGTGTAGCAGAGTGCTACGTGTCTAGCGGAGGAGAGCTAGCGCCCTAAGTACACGCCATTGTGGCGGCCGGAGAGATTTTGGCGCCCGGTTTGTGTGATGTCGTGGCCGTCGGAGGAGCGCTGGAGCCTGGCGGAGGGACAGCTGTCGGGGCCGTCGAGTCCTTGCTGACGTCCTCTTGCTTTCGTAAGGGGGCCAAGAGCCGCCATCGTCAGGGAGCGTGCGGGGCGCCATCATCGCCTATCTGGCGGAGCGAGCCAGATGGGACGCCGGTCTTGTTCCCCGTAGCCTGAATCAGCTTGGAGTAGGGTAATGATGGTGCCTCCTGTTGACGTGGCTGGTCCGCGCCCTAGGTTGGGCGATGTGGAAGCTCCTCCGAGGTCGAGGTCGAGTCCGTCTTCCGTGGCCGAGGCCGAGTCCGAGCCCCTAGGTCGGGCGAGGCGGAGGCCGTTGGCTGAGGCCAGGGCGGAATTTGAGTCCTAGAGTCGGGCGAAGCGGAGTTCGTCGTCTTCTGGGGCTGAGCCTAAGTCCGAGCCCTGGGTCGGGCGGAGCGGAGTTCGCCGTCTTCCGGGGCTTTGCCCGAGTCCGAGCCCTGGGTCGGGCGGAGCGGAGTTCGTCGTCTTCCGGGGCTTAGCCCGAGTCCGAGCCCTAGGTCGGGCGGAGCGGAGTTCGCCGTCTTTCGGGGCTTAGCCCGAGTCCGAGCCCTGGGTCGGGCGGAGCGGAGTTCGCCGTCTTCTGGGGCTTAGCCCGAGTCTGAGCCCTGGGTCGAGCGGAGCGGAGTTCGCCGTCTTCCGGGGCTTAGCCCGAGTCCGAGCCCTGGGTCGGGCGGAGCGGAGTTCCCTATGGTGTGCGGCCGGGCCTAACTGCCTGTCAGCCTCACTCTGTCAAGTGGCACCGCAGTCGGAGCGGCGCAGGCGGCGCTGTCTTTCTGTCAGACCAGTCAGTGGAGCGGCGAAGTGACGACGGTCACTTCGGCTCTGTCAGCTGAGGGGCGCGCGTCAGGATAAAGGTGTCAGGCCACCTTTGCATTAAATGCTCCTGCGATTTGGTCGGGGTTGCTTCTTGGCGAAGACAGGGCCTCGGGCGAGCCGGGAACGTGTTCGCCGCTGGAGGGGGGCCTCGGGCAAGGCGGAGATCTTCCGGGGTCGGCTGCCCTTGTCCGAGGCTAGGCTCGGGCGAGGCGTGATCGAGTCCCTCGAATGGACTGATCCCTGACTTGATCGCACCCATCAGGCCTTTGCAACTTTATGCTGATGGGGGTTACCAGCTGAGAATTAGGAGCCTTGAGGGTACCCCTAATTATGGTCCCCGACAGTAGCCCCCGAGCCTCGAAGGGAGTGTTAGCACTCGCTTGGAGGCTTTCGTCGCACTTTTTTGCAAGGGGACCAGCCTTTCTCGGTTGCGTTTTGTTCCGGTGGGTGCGCGCGAGCGCACCCGCCGGGTGTAGCCCCCGAGGCCTCGGAGGAGTGGTTTGACTCCTCCGAGGTCTTAACGCCTCGTGCAATGCTTCGGCTGGTCTGGTCGTTTCCTCATGCGAGCTGGCCGTAGCCCGGGTGTACGGTCGGGTCCCAAGTTCTCGGGCTGGTATGTTGACGCTGTCAACGGTTTGGCTGGAGTCGGGTTTGCGAGAGCAGCCCCCGAGCCTCTGCACAGGGCGAGAGGGTGATCAGGGACAGACTCGACTTTTTTACATACGCCCCTGCTTCGCCTTTCCGCAAGGAGGAGGGGGGGAGAGCGCCATGTTGCCCTCGGTGGGCGCCGAACATGGTGTCTCCAGTGAGCTGCAGGCGGGTGATCCGAGCGGACGTCCGTGCCCCATTCGTTAGGGGTCGGCTAGGGGCCCAGAGGCGCGTCCAAAAGTACCTGTGGGTGATCTGTCGGACCCGGTCCCCTGGCGACGGGGTTCGAGGGCTCGATGCCTCTCTGATGGGATTCCGTTACAAGATCGTTCCCGCTGGTCTCGAAAATGTCCTAGGGTACCTCGGGAGCGCAGCCCGAGCCTTGGTTATGTATCGAACGTACCCATGGTCATCCCTCGCTCTGTGTCTGAGGCGGCTGTGAACCCTTCAGGGGCCAGCCTTCGAACCCCTGATCAGTAGGGGGCGCGGAGCCCGAGTAGCCTGAGGCGGCCATTGAACCCTTCCGAGGGGCCGGCCTTCGAACCTCTGACCAGTAGTGGGTGTGGAGCCCACGCGCTCTAAGGCGGCTGTTGAACCGTATGTAACCCCAAAACCCCACCCCCACCTGCTCTTTGAAAATAATTTTAAGAAAAACTTAGATAGCAAGGATAGTCTAAGTTGTGGATTTAACTTAAAAAGGGCTTCCTTCTGAAGTTGCAAAGAGAATGACATTCGAAGAGCAGTGATAAGGGAAACTTAAGTATAAAGAGAGAGTAGCACCAGCGCACTTTCAAGCACCCCTCTAAGAGGACTCTACCTAAAATCTCGGGACGAGATTCCTTTAAGGGGGGAGGGCTGTAACACCTCAGGTGTTACTATGGCTAGAGCACACCTGGCACTAAGGGACTATGATCACATGTGGTAGAGGCTTAGGGAAACACATAAGAACTTGGAGATCATGTGTTAATCAAAGTTTGTTAATGACCTGAGAAGCATTACTCAAATCTTTGTACCCTTACTATCTTGGAAGGGAGAGGGGGGAAGAACCCTAGACCTCTCTTAAACCCTATCTCCCAAAACCATGGTTAAGAAGGGAAAGAGAGTGAGCAAATGGGCAAAACATGGGTAATTTTTAACCAAACCTTAAGTAACCTTATAACCAGCAATTAGGGGAGGGAAATATTGCAAAAAGACCCCTGGAGAAACCACAAATCCAATCTCCAAGTGGAGAGAGAGCTAGAGCTCTCTATTTCTCTCTAAGTTAAAAACTACACCTACACTAAAGATCAGTCGTGTTCACCTCGAAGCTGGCACCAAATCCACCTGTGTTCTATACCAAAAATGTGGCATACCACCTAGGGCACCCACTGGAAAAAGCTGAGCCCGAGACTTGGACGTTTGACATGCCTTGGCATGGTTTTTGTCGCGAGGTGGGCAGTGTGACACACCCGATTTGGCGACCGGAGATCTCCCTCCCTAGGCCATATCTGCCATGGCATCTCACAGGTAAGTGATAGCCCTAGGTGCCAGGAGTAGACCCGCGCCGGATTTATGCCAAGATTCGCACGTTTGCAACTTGGGTGAGCTGTGGAACAAGGGCAGAAGAAAAGCTCCACGTGTTCGACGCGCTCTGCCGCGCTAGAGCACGCCCGCGCCTGACCCCGCGCCGCGCCGAGCCGCGCCCGTGTCCCCTGTGTGCGCCCGCGCCTATAAGACCCACTGAGGCCTCGAACACACTCCTCCGCACACCCTCAAGCCTCACCAGAGCATAGCTCGCCGCCGTTTGCCCGTGCGCGACGTGTTCGCGGCCGCCCGACCCACTGCCGCCGTAGACCTGCCAGCCCAGCGTTTCCCAGCCCCGTCCAACCCTCGGAGACGAGTGTGCACGACTCAGTGAAGCTCCCCGAGCAAAGAATCGAAGCCTGCTTCGCCAGAGAGGCCAGTACACGGTCGCCGGAGCTCACACCCTCGCCGGAGTACGTGGACCGGGTAATCCGCTCAATCTTTTTCCAATTCCTGGTGCACACAGCCACTACGTGACCCCATGAAGCTCACCTTGCCCTCGGATTGAACCAGCTCGCCGTGGTTTGGCCGGTACACTCGCCGCCGATGAGAACACCCGCCTGCGCACGTGGACCGAGCGATTCCGGCCATCCCCGCCGTCGAGCCGCACCTCGCCGTGACCGCCAGAGCCTCCCCGAGCCAACCCTGCCCTTCGCCAGACCTATCTCGCCGTCGGTAAGCCGCGCCACCCTTTTCTTTCCCGCGGGTACTGTTTACATTGGGGGAAGGACTACGGGTGAGAGGAAGAAAAGGTCAGGGGGCTTTTTGAACTGTCAGCGACTCAGGGGAATAGTGGCTCAGGGGTAGATTTGAGTGGGTTGATTCAGTTTAAACCCAGGGACCTCGGTGTAAATTGTTTTTCCAGGAAACTCTTATTTAAATCTGTTTTTAAATTGAACAGAGACTTTAAAAATTCATAACTTCTGTTTAGTTCATCCAAATTTGGTCAAACCAATTTTGTCAGACCCTAAATAATGTAGCCTACTTAAAAAAATATAAAACCCCCTATATATTATAGAAAACTTTAAAGCTCTAATTTAATTATAGTTTTGGCCAAAAGCTCAATAATAGAAAGAAAAATAGTTATATTATTTGACTAGGGTTAGGAAAAATTGGAGAAGTTTGTATCTACCTACTAACCTGTTTAAAAATGTTAAACCCCTCTGTCCACTCCATTAAGTTAGTTTTTACTACTTATTTTACAATATACTTAAGGTTAAGAAAAATAGAAAATGTAATTTAAATAATGAAACAGGGGGCACCTCTATTTTTATTAGGGTACTTATTCAATGAAGTTCACTGGAAAAATCTATCATACCCTGGTTTAGTATAAAATAAGTAAGATCCCTTTTATTTTTAGAAAACAAGGGAAACTTAGAAAAACTCTACAAAAATAACCCTAAGGCAAAGACACCCCAAACCTTGGGATAACTAATGTTTGGTTATTATGAACAGAGGAAAAATACAAAATCTGTTGTTTGATATTTTTCAAATGACAAGTTAGTTATAAGCACCTTTTTGGCATAAAACTTTAGAAAATCACCACCAAATAATCACCAATTAACTTTCTGTGAATTTTGGCACAGAGGTTTAGTATTACTATTAGATTCCAACAAAAATAACCCTTAGGAAGGAACTTAACTCTAATGGGGAGATGTAGTGTAAAGTGGCCCATTTTACACCACTCTTGTTATTTTTGTCTAAAACATAGCCTTTATATTTTAAGCCTCAAATTCTTAAAACAAGCTAGAATAGCAAATGGCAACCCACTGTAATTTTTACAGAATTTTTGGAAATTATTAACCCACTGTCGTAGTTCAAACCTACACTAGAAACCATAAGTAGAAATTAAAGAAAGGAAAATAAATACTGGTAATTAGTGTCATCCTAAAACCCTTGTAACATTGCCCACTGAAATGTGTAAGGACAATGCAAATCCACTATGTTTATCCTCAACAAAAACCCAAACCTAAAAGTGATAAGCACAACCCTCTAAAATCCCCGCATGACAAGAAACCCTAAGTTACTCCTTAACTTAGTTTTCTTCTTAGCATAATGTTATTAAACCTTGCATCATCATGACATTCATGTTCATTGCATTCGATAGACTGTAACCTTGCTGACTGAGAGTACGTCCTCGTGCCGGAGCAAGGAGCTGCTCAGGAGGTAGCCTCAGATCCAGCACCCGAGTCTGCACCAGAGGATCTGCCTGCCACTGCTTTGGAAGGCAAGCCCCGGTTTATGCATAACCTGTTATTTATGCTATTTTACTATACTTATTGTTTGTAGGCTTGTACTGTGCACTTAAGTGTAGGAGTTGACTGAAACCCTAGTTGCATGAACTCAGGATTCCTTGTTGAGATGGATACTAGTATGCTAGGTCGAGTAGCTGCTTTATTTAATTAGGATCTCGGTAGAAGACGAGTGATTTTTCTAGCACTCGCGCGAGGTCAGGAATTGGTTGTACCCACTTTTCTTATCACATTGATAGTTGGTTGGTGGACACGGATCCATGGGGATGCATGGTCTATGGGAGGAAAATGAAATAAGGATTAACGTGCGGATACCTGTGTCAAGCGTTTGAACGTACTGAACACATACCGAGAAATATGGTAAATCGGTAAGCCTAGTACCTGAGTGAACCTGCCCGCAGACATATCCCCTCACGCGACCTGAGACTAGGTCTCCCATTCCGGTTATGGTGGGTACAAGTGCGGTCACTGCACGACGGCAGTCGGGGTCAGTGAGGCATTGTACGCCAAGGCGGTGAGCCCTGATCTGTTGCCAGGGAATCAATGGGGACGGTTGATGTGTGTGGGGACGGAGTGCCTCGCCACGTCGTGTGTTTAGGTTTACCTTGCAAGGATAAAAACTCGATTCGAATCGTCTGCTTCTCGCAGCTAATGAGACTGCTTGATCCATTGTACTGCATTGAGTAACAACTGGAAATATGATGAGTTGATATAAGATGTTGATTGCTAATAATGTTTGCGACTATGTATAGTAGATAGTACACATTTAGCCTTAAGAGAGTCACACTTAAATTTGACAAAGTTAAAACTTGATTTAGAAACTCAGCTAGTGCTTTGGCAAACTAAACCCCACAGCCAAACAGCTGCATGTCTAGAGGTAGAGGAGTAGACTCCTCACACCGGGTAAGTCTAGCTGAGTATTAGTATACTCAGCCTTGCTTGTGGCATAATTTTACAGGTTCTCTGGAGGACATGGTTGCTGGAGTGACTTGGCCGTCCACTTTACCACCGGGTTGGACTGTTGAGTGGGACCCCGCCTCGGCTGAGGAGGAGCATGAGGAGTGATGGGACAGGCTTCCCCATCTCTCTGTTTATTTACCGTAGTTATTTCCGCTACACTTCGAACAATGATGGTTACTTTTGCAAAAACTCCGATGATGATGATGTAATAATCTAATACTCCCACATGCATGGTTTTATGCTTTATTGTATTTGCTCTGTGACTCACCATCGAGTGAGATTGTGGTACTTGATCCTGTCAGTGGCCGTGTCGGACTAGATCCGAGGGATTGACGGGTTATTCCCATTTAAGTGTGGTCTAGCCTCTAAGGCAGGGCTTAGGCACTTAAGTTGGAATAATTCGGGCAGTTCCACCACACTTGTGTCTTTGGCACAAATATTACTCAAGGCATTTTTGTGTGAAGCACTAAATCACCAAAATCTTATAGAAATGGCCCAAGGGCACATTTCCCTTTCAAAGTGATTCAGGGATAACAAGGTAAAACGGGATAAACAATCTAGGGTGACCTATTGGGTCCCATCAAAATTAACCTATGCATGAATAAATGACATTAAAGAACATTATTGGGTATAAAAGTGGTCAAGGGCACAATTTGCCTTCAATGAGCTCCTGCTCAGCTACTTCTATATGCTGCTCAAGGATCCTCGGTCACAGGCTCTTCTACTCGCCACAATACAAACAAGCACAGTATATAAAGAAAATTAACACCACACCAAACTTGTAAACGAAATGCATGATAATAATCTACACTTTAAAATAAAATCCTAGGAACAGGAATCATAATTTTTGGAGTTATAGATTTTAATATATGAATTTCCAAAGGTTTTATGTGCTTAAAATAGGATTAAGTGAGAAATAAATTTTATTACTATTTTCATGACAAAACAGAGCCTCTATGTGATGGAGAATAAAATTACAAAATCTTAGAAACTAGAATGGAGTAATTTGAAGTTCATATGAATTTTCTATGAATTTAGCAAGTTTCTGCAATTAATTTAATACAAAAATTCCTTTTCTAATTGATTTCATGAAATTTATTCACTGCCTGGACCTCGCATCAATTTCTAGAGAGTCCAGGGTTTCATCTACAATTCTCCCAAGACACAGACTGCCTCCCTACAGGACGGCGGGTTAAAATTCGTTTTACTCGGGGTCTCTTATGACAAATGTGCTTGCGAAGGGGTACGGGCCACGATGGGCTGCCAGATTTGAAGTGGACGGTGAGGATTAGCTTCGACTCACTGAGAATCGGTATGCCATGCCAGTCGTCCAATCGACGGCTGACGACTCAGATCTAAAATACCCTAATCAGCCACCGAGTCGCACGATCTAGATCCGACCGCTAGGATTAAATGAGACGAAGGGGTATCCTATCAATCGATCTCGGCTGTTCAACAACGATCGAAACGCACAGGTGCATCTTCCACCTTCCCTTCCCCCATAGAACGGCGGCGCAAGCACTGTACAGCGGCGCCATGCCTGTGAGTTTCCCCCGAGCGCCTCTGATCACGAAACTCACCCCGATGACTCCTACGTGATGTACGTGGTACTCTATACGAAAACAGGAGATGGTTACCTGCGTTTGCAAGGCGACGAAGCAAAGCCACGCCAACAATTGTTCCGCGGCGTCGATAGATGTCCGGCGAGGAATTCCCGAACACATCGTCAACCGAACTCCGATTAACTCCACCCGGTGCAAAGTTAGGGACCCGACCGCCACCGTATGGCCCAATCGCAGTCCACTTCCCTACCGCCGGCGCGAATTCGACGTGGCGGTAATGTTCTTCCCCCGCTCCGCTCACCTGAGTACCGTTGGTCGGCTAAATTGGCGCCGGAATAGAGTCTCGGGTATACGATGGGGCATGTGCGTGATCAACACAGGTCCTATCTTATAGGCACTACCCGGTTGTTGAAGTCCCTGGCGAGGAGTGCGCACGGCAAGCTCGCCGTCTGTTACGGAGGTGGGCGCGGATAGAACTGACAGCCCTGGCCCACATGTCCGAGAAAGGGGATATCCGCTGAGTCAATGGCCTGGTGGGCCCACATGTCGACGCATTCCCACTGGTTGGCTGGCACGCGCGTGGAAAGGAGTCGTGGGCTGCGCGGGGGAAATCTCCTGGTGGGCCGAATTGTTTTCCGAAGCCTAGGTAAGCTTCTTTTTCCTTTTCTTTTATGTTTTATTTTCTGTTTTCTTTTACAATTATTTTGAATCAAGTTTGAATTTAAATGTGAGTTTCACCTTTGAGTCTATTTTACAAATTCACACTCTAGTGTAGGAATAATATATTTTCATTAACTTATTATTTTTTATCCACATAATATTTATTTTTGTTTTCTAAATTCTAGAATTTCTTTTAGATTCTAGATTTCCTTTTTGAATTAGTATATTTCTTGTCTCTTTATTTTTATATTGTCACAAAATGCACACAAAAGGAAAACTCAGCATGATGCAATGATTTAGTAGCATATCTTTTATAATTATTTGTTTTTAGTATGGTGTTCACATGTGATGGTACATAAAGGTCAAACTCAAATATAGTTAAAGAGAAATTGTTTCTCCATTTATATTATCTCTTACAATTTACAAATTGGGTATTACAATGTGTTTTTTTATAAATTGCAATTTTGATAGGTAGACAACCGAATCTGTGGTGTAATGGTAGCGCGTCTCACCCTAGATCAAAAGGTTGAGTGTTTGATTCACGTCGGATTCAAAATGCTGATCCTAATCCGACATACTTTTGTCTTGAGAATTTTTTATATTATTGTTTAATAGCACCATGTATTTTTACAAAGTTCTCCATATAATAAAGTAAGTAATTATCTTGTTGGTTGTAGTTTGACCAATGTCTCGGGCTCTCGGCATCAGAAGCAAAAATCCAGATTTTCTCATCTAGGTGGAAGCTAATGTGTGTGATTTTTCAAATACTTTAACCAACCTTTTCTTATGGTGACATAGAAACCAAGAGTCAGTGGTCATTAATAATTCATGGTTTATTGTGCTGGAATGTTCTAAATCTTAGAATTTGAGTGATCCCAATAATCTTGTTACCCCTAATACTCCTGCTTCATATATTTGATTACTCAAAACATGAGATGCTCATCTGAAGTAGAAAGAGAAATGCTCACTATGCTCTTGCTAAAATATTTTATAGGACACATTTCTAGTTTGGCAGATGCGAGTGGAGGATTTGATGAGATGCTTACCTCTACACAGAGGTACTATGTTTTTGGAGGCAAAGGTGGTGGGGAAAACAAGCATGGCGGCCTCGGTGAAGTTTGCCAACCATGATGAACTAACACTTCTTTCTTCCACAGAACCATCTTGGTCACTATGTGATTTGTTTGAACAAATATTTTAAAGCCTCAATCACCTTGTCGAAAAAACTATCTCTTTAGTATCTTTTGTTTGATGTCTTGCTTGTCTTGTTTACAGGACATGAGTCGCTGGATGTGACTCTCTTTTTGCAGTTGAGGTAAGATATGCTATGCTAGACCTTTTGCCATTCTTTGTACTATCATGATTAAGCATATGCTATCAGGTCGAGAAATGAAAGCCTTGGATTATCTTCGGTAGTAGGTAACACAAATGCTCTATGTTGCAATGATCCCCTGAAGACTGTTGTTGCTGTGCATATCAACAGTTTTGGTCCTCCAACCTTGCTTGAAGTTTTTTCTTTCAATTACTCCCTCTTATAATTGCATCATGTTCACACACACACATACCATCTAAATTCGAGTTCTTGTCAAAATACACTTAGGTTCCCTTTTTAATACAAAGTCGTGGTTTCTGTTAGATCCATATAGTATTTTTTGGCTATATCAAAACCGACCTACAAGCCTCACCTACTTTAAACCATTCTTTTTAGGATCACTGTTTCACATACTTTAAACCACATATGAATTTCTGTTATATATTAGGCACACTACTTGACAGTTCTTATCCACTTACAGAATGGCCAGCTTTCAGACCACACTAACAAAAAAGGTCTTTTCTAAATTTGCCATTGAATGGCCCAAATCCCATTTTGATGCAAATGAGAAATGAACAGCCTCTGAACTGTTGTTGTTGTGTATCTCAAATTCTCAATTGTTTTCTTCTTCCAACCTTTTTTGAAGTATTATTATTTTTACTTTCAATTACTCCCTCTTATAATTGCATCATGTTATACAATGTTGGCGTCAATATGGATATACACTCAAAACATCTAAATTCGAGTTCTTGTCAAAGCACACTTAGGTTACTTTTTTGAAGAAAAAGTCGTCTGGTTTCTCTTAGATCGATCTAGTATTTTTTTCCTACTAATGTCAATACCAACCAGCAGGCCTCTCCTACCTCACTCTTTTCAGGATCACTATTTCACATACTTTAAACACATATGAAATTCTGTTATACATTAGGCACACTATTTGACAATTCTTATCCACTTACAGGATGCTGCCGAGCTTTCATACCACCTTAACAAAAAAGATCTGGCATCACCACCTATATAAGAAGTATGTCTCAAAAAAAGAGCAGAGAAAATGCAACCCAAGCGGCAAGGTGCTTCCTTTTTTACACTGTGTACCATAGTCCTTTCTAACATTGTAGAACACATACATGATCAAAGCTAGCATGCTTCAAAAACATCAAGCAGGTTCTACAGACCCGAAAAGCGATGATAGGTACATGGGCGTCATTCTCATGAAGGTGCGACATCGTGTACACCCCTTCTCTGTATACAACTTCTAATCAAGAAAATTTACGCATTGTTCTTCACTCTCCTTTATAACCTTTGCGCAAAAATAGAATAGCTCACAAACTCTTTAACGACAACTATTCTTTCCTTCTTTATTTCTGTACATATAACTGCTTTGTGTATCTACGACAATCATCGTCACTTTTGAAGCGCAATGTACATGTAACCAAACTGATGAAACTACTCTAGCTTAGTATTTGTTTATGCGATCATTGGCTCTGCTTTGCGTACCTCTGATGACCATCGTCACTTTTGCGCAAATGCTTTTGTGTATATATAACTAAGCTGATGAAACCTTACCAGTTTAGCATTTGTTTATTGTGATCTCCAGCTCTTAGAACACACTGTTGAAATACAATGTAATATGTATGGTCCTCTCAATTTATTCTAGACTTGCTGTAACCTCTACAATTATCATCTCAGTACAACAATTTCTGTAACCACTGGACCAGTTTAAATTTATCCTTAAACTTATGACAACATGTGCTACATAACAACTGCTCTGAGTGTACATATAATGTCCATACATTACCCAGCGCAACTAACTATAAAAAATAATTTATATTGCTGCTCGGCACTCGCGCAGTGGCGCGCCTCCGTACACTAGTAATATATAGGCGCGGAAAGTTCTGTTGACCGTAGGCGATTTTTTTTTTGTGACCTCACGGCCGTAGCAGCACGTACAGGCAGTCTCGTCTAGGGTCTGGTCTACCAGTTCCGGTACTCCTACTAGTTAGCCTCTCAACTCTCAAGTCTCAACAGTGACACCCTTGTCTGCAAATAAAAATATAGTAGTATATTAGGAGCGAGCGAGTCTGACCAATGCCAAGCAGCAATTCGAAAGAACGACCCAATTACCCAGCCCAGCAGCCCAACCAAAAAGGTTCCATTGCATTGAAAGCTGTAGGTTTTCCTATGCACAGGTACTGCACCATGGCATGGCATGGCATCTATCCATCCATTCCGCACTGTGTTCTCTCTCCTCCACTGGAGACAGAGAGAGAGAGAGGAGTGAGTGGTGTGTCAACGTGTCATGTCATATGCGCGAGAGATGCGGGAGGAAGAACCGGCCGCCCGGCCGGCGACCCTGCTCGGCATCGCCATGAATGAATGGGAGCATTTGCTTTGCTGACAGGTCGGTTGCACTTCCAAAAGCCACGGCATTCCAAAACACAGTGAATGCCGCAGGCAGGCTGCTACTCACACCGCTGCTAATTCAATCCCATGCTTTATGAACTTTTGCAATCTTTGAATACCAAGCACACGTACAGTACAACTGAGGACATACTACGTACTACTACTGTAGGTGCTGTCTGCTGTGTGCACCGTATATACGTGCAGTGTACGTGCTTTAGATGCAAATGATAATATATATGATGGTGAATCCAGTGCTGCAGTGCAGATAAATAAAGAATGCAGTTTTTAGTTTGCATGAGAATTGACAGGCAGACATTTCTGGCTGCATCTGCAGGCAGCAGCTGAGCTCTCTCTCGTACGATGATCCAAAAGGCCTTTTGTTCATGCAACCAGGCTGCCATGCAAATGCAAAAGTGATGGGTTGGAATATATCTTTGCCGCCTTCCTTAAGCAAGCAAATCCAGCCATCTGCGGCCTGCTGCCATTCAAACTGTCATCTTCTTCCAGCTCTGTCGGCGTCGCCGGTCCAGTTCCATAGAGAGAGCTAGCCGCTAGGTGTCTCTGTGTAGTCCACCAAGCCCAGCCGGCCAGCCCAACAGGGTGTTGCTGCTAAGGTAACCAAAAGTGGTCGCGCCCTCGTGACTAGATTGATTCAAACTATGCGTGGTTATCATCTAATTATATGAGATCTGTTGGTTATCGCTAAAGAATGGGTTTAGACCATCCTCTTATATATATGAAGTGCTACGACCGGTTGAGAACTCTCGAACATAGTCTAATCGAACCAATTTACTTTTTTTACCATTCCTGCACTAGGACTAAATTTAGCGTAGTCCTAGTTATAGCTTTCCGCATATCCACCTCTAACCCTATTCGACCCCAGGATCTGGCCTCCCCGAGGAGCAATATTAGATATGGCAATGGGTCTCGATCCTTGATTCCCCGTGGAAAAATTCTTCCATTAGGGGATGGATATGGGGAATATTCTTCCCCCACGGGCCATGGGGATGTAAACGGGGAAATTTTGTCTCACAACGGGTAAACGGGGATTCTCATCCCTGTTTCCCATGCGGACCCGTTAAACTTATACGTGATGATGTTGTCATGTAATAGTTTAATAATAAAAATAAATAATTATCTTATCAAGAGATCACTCATGGTACAAATGTGTTTATTTTAATGTACACATAATCATTTTTTACATCTGACAATGTGTATAAGTGACAATGGTTTGCATTAATAGCAAAGGAAATATGTTCTATTTATAATTTAAGCGGGGATGGGAATCCCAATGGGGATTTATCCCCCCGTAGAATAGGGATGGGAAAGAAATGTCCCCATAAGCGTTCGTGGGGATCCTCGCGGGAAAATGTTTTCATCGCGGGGATGAGGGAGGATGTGGAGCTAAAACCCGATGGGGAATTTCCCATTGCTATCCCTAGACAAGATCCACCCATTTCTTATATTATCCTCGTCATTTGTTATGATTTTAAACATAATTAATTCACATTATAATGGTATAAATGTTCAAGTTTTAAAATTATATATATATAATCTTAAAGATCTTCTATATTTTTAGCTCTTAAAATGAAATAGTGTATGGGTTGACACACAGGCACTATTAGGTGTTAGTGCCGTATATATAGTGCCGATGATACTGTTGAATCTTTTATGGGCTTGGCCCATTTATTGAATAAACTCTA
Organism: Zea luxurians; assembly: GCA_029449295.1. Classification (NCBI taxonomy): domain Eukaryota; kingdom Viridiplantae; phylum Streptophyta; class Magnoliopsida; order Poales; family Poaceae; genus Zea; species Zea luxurians. The sequence continues at coordinate 19,310,597 of JAOPSE010000019.1, read as the reverse complement.
TGGTATGTAATGGTGGAGAATACCAATAGTACCACATTGGAAGTCCAAGGGTCTTTTGACTTGACTTATATGGTGGGATTTATTCCACTTAACTTGAGAAGTCAAGAAATGGACAAGGGCGTGCCACACGCGCGTGCGCGCGCCGCCGCCGCCGGCCGGGCCGGGCCGGGCGAGGCGAGGCGAGGCGAGGCAGGCAGGCAGGCAGGCAGGCAGGCGTGATGTGGTTGTGTTAATTTTTAGCACTCACTAACCGCGTACGTCAGCCGAGTGACCCTGTCTCTTCGTCAGCCAGCCGAGTGACCCTTTCCCTTCACCTGGCCGACTCATGGCATGACTCGGCGAGTGCTGGCCGACTCATGGCATGACTCGGCGAGAGCTGGCCGACTCTTGGCGTGACTCGGCGACCTTTCTCCTTCAACTTCCCTCTGCGAGAGGTTAAATAGAGGAGCACCCCTGTCACTCGGTACACGCGAACACACCACTTTCAGAATCACAGTCCAGCCACCGAGTGAGGGTATTTCCATCTCGTGACTCTGCGCGCACAGAGAAGCGAGAGGGCAGGTGCCTCCGAAGCCGGTGCCGTTCGAGACCTTGCACGGGGGATCGGCAATTAGGTTTTTGGGGAGCGTCTACGCGACTGCCCAAAACATCTGCGACATGACAAAGGAAGTTGGACAAGGATCTGGATCAGAGCGCATGGGAGGGTATGATCAGTTTATTTCCTTACTGTTTTGCGTTCTACAGATTATATATGTTTTATATATGCATTTGTATTGTTTCATGTATAGCAAAGAGTTTATCTCATCTGTTCTGTTACCTTATAATGTGTTATATCTGTTTGTTTTAATTTTACAATCATGTTGTTTATGTTTCTATTTGTTTATTTTCAATTGTTCAGTCAGTTTATATGTTTATCGTATTTATATGATCCATATGATTCATATGCTTTGTGTTCTCATGATCCATATTGTTATGGATATGTTTGAGATTACGATTTCTATGGTTAATTATCTTTTATATGTCATCATCATAATATTGATTTATGGAATTAAAATGATACGGAAAATGCCTATAATTCTAACAGATACGACACGATTAGGCACTTAGTGCCTGGACCGCTATTTAGGCACTAGTGGCAGCATGACACAACATGATTACTAATAGTACGTTAATAGTGTCGTGCCTAATAATACTAGTGCCAGTATGTGCGGGATGATCCGTTTGGCATCTATATGACACTCTCTCTAAACTTTACATTTTACCCTTATTTTTTTCTCTCTCTCCCGGTCTCCCCCACCCCACACACACCCTAACTAGAAAAGGGCAGTATCCCCCGTCCATCCCTCTACCCGATCGAGCCCGAGCTCAAGCCTCCACAAGTTTCATTTCACAAACAAAAGAACGGGCGAGAGAGAAAGGAGAAAGACAGCGCTCTCTCACTCCCTTGTCTGCAACAAGAGTGTGGTTTCAAGGGATTGCAAGAGAGGGTGTGCGATCGATCTATGGAGCTTTTCCCCTCCCAGCCGGACCTCTCACTGCAGATCGGCCTCCCCGCTCGCGCTACGTCCCACCACCACGGCACTGCCCTGAGCGCCAGGCTCCTCGCGGCAGCCGCAGGTGGCAGTGTCGGTGGCGGCAACGGGGTCCCTGGCAACCCGGCGGCGGCTATGGCGCCGTCCCTGCAGGTGCCCATTCCCATACCGCTGCAGCTGCCGCTGCCGATGCCCCCCAACGCCGCCGCCATGCTACGACCCATACGCGGGGTACCGCTGTACCAGCACCCGCACGCGCACGCGGTGCCGCCGACGTTCCCGCCGCACGCGGCGGACGCGGGCCCGTGCTTCTGCGAGCCTTGCCACGTCGCCGCGGGCGCCTGGCGCCGCGCCGGGTGCGGCGTCGGGGCTCGCGTCGCCGGGTTGTTCCCCCCGGCCAAGCGCGCCGCCAGGGCGCCGCGCATGCGCTGGACGTCCACGCTCCACGCGCGCTTCGTCCACGCCGTCGACCTGCTCGGCGGCCACGAAAGTAGGTCCATCTATCGTCACCCCCACGCAGATGCGCATGCACCTACCCTTGCTAGCTTCTCTCTGGCTGCCTTTCTAGTGCATGTTGTGTCCTCCATGGCTTCTTCTTGATGCATAATCCATGAGTATGATGCCCCTGTGCTCAACACTGATTTTGCTTGTTCTTGTGCACGATGATATATATGTGAACTACCAGGGGCAACTCCCAAGTCAGTTCTTGAGCTCATGGACGTGAAGGATCTCACCCTGGCTCATGTCAAGTCTCACTTGCAGGTATACTCGATCGGATCCTTCCTCACACTACACTTCAATTAATTTACACCTCGCGTATATATTTTATACTTTGACCATTCCGTGACAGCAATATATGTACCGTAGTCGTAGAACTGCAGTTGCAGAAACGTACGCATGCAAATATGGGGATCCGTTCTCCTCCTGGCTCTTGTAGTTTTGCTGCCGCATCAGTGCTAGCTAGAGGCTGCCTGCCTGTTGGCTGTTGCTAGATGCTACTAGTAAGCCTACAGCACAGTGCGCACTGCTCGATGCTGTATTTGTGTGCGTACACATGCAATAGATGATAGTAGGCATCAAAGTGGAAGAAAGTGAGCAAAGGGAGAGAGAGAGAGAGAGATGGGCAGGCAGGGCAGATGGGGCTAAAGTTGAACAGTGCGCAATGTAACTCCCTGTAGCGTCTTCCTCCATCATCGGTCCTGCTGCATCATAGTATCTCATATCCCTTGCAAAAACCATGGATGATCATTATTATTAGCCAGCTAGCTAGGTCCATGTATCTCAACTTTGGTGGTCTAAAGAGCAAAACACGCAGGTTTCATTCACATCTAGGCCGGCCACCAAGCTATCTATGTACTACACTCTTTCTAGCTAGTCTACTACTGTCATGCACAAGCATGACTGCATGAGTCATGCAGCCGCTGTTAGCATGCACAGTGCTTGACTGAGAAGGTAAACAGTGAAAAGCTGCAGCCAGCCGATGGCTTACCGCTTACGAGACCAGTAGTTTTACTACTCTGCTATGATGTGAATCGGGTTCCTGGTAGCTTTCTCCTCCGTTTGCTTGTTGATTTCTGCCTTAAGGTGTCAAATCAAATCTTGCAGCAGCCAGCAGCAGGCCGGCCATGCACGATGTTGCCTCCTGAAAAATGCAAACCTTATGATCGATCTGCTAAAGATTCCTCATTTGTACCGCAAGTTGCTTCAAACGTAGTAGTGTTCATGGAAAGGTCGAAACTGATCCTTTTTAATTGCTGCCTCTGGCGGCTCTTTGCTGCCGCAGATGTACAGGACCGTGAAGAACACAGAAAGGCCGGCAGCTTCGTCAGGTAAACAGTACAAGATAGATTTTGTGCTTTGTTTGCTCTCGCGCTTTAGAATCAATGCTAACACATCGACATGAGTGACGACGTACGAGAGCCATGCTGCTGCTGCTTGAGCCTTCCGTTTTATTATTCCATCTTTTTCCTCATCCAGCTGCAGCTACTCATACATCTTCAACATCACTTGTGTTTCCTTTACTTTCCGGCCTATATGCTAGTGGAAGTGGTAGTGTATATGCCAAGGATCGATCATTATATATATATGCTTGTTGCCTGCTAATTGTTCCTTTTGCACGCACGGCACGCGCGCGTGGTTCAATTCCTGCAGATCAAGCTGATGGGTTCGAGAGCGGGTCGTCATCGGCTGGCGAGATCTGCGACGCCGACAACTCCTCGCTGGATCTGCACGGCACTGACGACGGCAGGCGGCCGGAGTCGTCGTCGCCAGTTCGGCATGGAAGGTTAACTGCCTGTAACGATCATGGGAGCAGCACCGGTGCTCATGGTGGTGCTGCCCTCTGGAACAGCTCCTCAAGGTGCATATATATACATAACCTTATCATAAGTACGTACTGCCACATGTGTACATGAGAAGAACGAGGGTTATACTACATGCATGGACCAAAAGAACTTTTTGCCTGAGGTCAACTTACACACTGTCAAATCAAACCTTGCTTGAGCCTGTTGCAGTAGTGGGTGCTTTAAGCTTTTATTAGGCTGAAAAAAGGGGAAGCCTCTTTTACCCGGCCACATGCACGTCTCCCTTACTGCTCGCGTAAGAATCAGTTCCCAATAAATATAATATATGATGAGCTCAGGAAAGCGCCCCTACTTCATGGAGACCAGCAAACCTTTTGACATGCATGCATGGATCGCCTAGTACTAAGTGTCTGTATGTGCCTGCCTAGCTCAATTATGGCCTCATTATTTGTAGTATGCCCGTGGCCTTTTTGTCGCTATAGTAGTGCATGCATGCAGTTCATCTTAAGTACAAGTAGAAGGATCGAGCTAGCACCAACGTTGTATTTAACCATACAATGCTGCTAGTACTAGGCAACAAGGAATAATCTATCACTAACTGTATTTGTCAGCCAGTGCCAGCTCTTATAATGCCCTAGCTTGCTAATTAACTAACAACTGATGCGCGTGTGTGTGTGTATATATATATATATGGTGACAACATTTCCTAATAGCTATAGGTCCACTGCCCTTACAGTGTGTTACAGTAACGTACATGCAGTGTCAGTCTCCAGCTCTTTTATGCACTGCATCTGCATGTAGTCACAGTGTTAGATCTAGCTACTTGGGACGTACTAACCGAGCTATGTTCTGTTGTTCCTACAGGGAAGACTGGGCCGGCTTTCCCAGCGACTCCAACACCGGCAGCATGAACATGCATTCTCGATCTCTCAAGGTATATACGTAGCTATATACTGCCACACTACTACACAAGAACACACGTACTGAACCCTGTTGCATGCACTGCACTGCACTGCACCTTGATTAGATAGCAAAATAATCTGTGTGAGAATGAGGCAGGGCCAACTGAACTAAAACATGTCGACGATCCATTACTTACTGTGCATGCAGGATCAGACGATGCAGTCCAAGAGCCTGGAGATCCTGTCGGACATGAACTCCTCCTGCGTGTCGGAGACGACGTCGTGTGCCAGCGAGTTGAACCTGGAGTTCACCCTAGGGCCACGCATCGATCAGGCACTAGCACGCAAAGCAATCATAGGTCATGGAGGACGGCGACAAGCAGCATCGGAGGATTAGCTAGGCTAGGGACGGGGGGGGGGGGGGGGGGGGGTCCTTTGCACTGCATGCATGTTCATGTGATCGATCGATCGTGCTAAGATGGAGGATGCATTCATATCATGGTCCCAGAGAGAGGGCACCATACATGCATCTTTCACTGTTAAAAGGAGGCCATGCATGGACAGACAGCAGCATCCAGGAAAGAAGGATTAAAGGCGTAGGAGCAGCAGCTAGGTAACGTAGTGGTAGAGGTGAGGTGATCGCGATATGATCGAAAGCTAGCGAACAGCCGCCATGTGTGTAATAATGGGGTCGTCGTTGTTAGATCGAGCGCGTTTAGGATCGGACAATCTGTTTAAAGGCCTTTTTGCAGCAACATTGCAATATGCATGAGCTTGTTGCGTTGCTAGCTAGGGGCCGGGGTACGTCCAAAGGAACAAAAGGGATGACCTGTGTTATTGCTTTCTCCTGCATCCTTCACATCCCCTTGAGCAGTCCATTGTCACGTGGGGCCAAACAAAATCACAAAACAAGTTGACAAGACAATAAAATATTTGACACCAATGTTATAATAACTCAAAGAGAAGCTATATAACTCAAGAAATGACGAGGTACAGAAGCACTAATCTGGAGTTGTTGTATCCGATGATATGAGCTATCCTACCGAGGTCGTATGGCTGGACTCAAGCTCGTGGTCCTTGCTCGCACCTGAGACAGAGTGTGGGAGTGGACGACGACTCGATTGCCCCGTGGCAATCCAGTACCGCCCATGCCTCTTGCCTCCTCCGACCCTCATGAGGACATCTCCATCGATGTCCTCGATCCTCGGTCCTTGGACCGTAATCTGGCCCATGGACCTCATGTGCCATGGCAGTGTATTCACTTAGGCGGATGTAGACAACGGGGTTGCTACACGCTTCGAGCCCGTCCTCCGGGTTGTAGGTGACGTCGGACGTCGTCTTACCCTTGTGGGCTATAGCATACACCGAGAAGATGGAGCAAGGCTGGCCACCATGTGACGCGCGACTGCAAGAAAACTAACAAGACAATTAGAAATCATATCTAATCTAGTGTTATATACCTAAATAAAAAAGAGAGTGTACCCATGCTTCTGCATATTTATAGAGGCTGTGGCTGCCTTGGTGGTGGGAGGGACCTTGCATCATCAGATGTCGTTTACGGCTAGCGTTGTGCGCCTCGTCCCACTCAGGCGAGCACCACCTATCTACCATCTGCTCCCAACACCGAGGATGCATGGCGCACCAATAAGGAATCATCTAAAAAGTAAAACAAGTACACTACATATCAGAAGATAAAATTAAGCAAATTTTCTCAAGAATATTAAAGTTCTGTATTTACCTTTAAGTACTGTTCCCGAGTCAACAACATGGTTCGGGTGTCCTGCTTGGTCACCTTCTCTCGAAGGACGGAGCCGTGGTAACTCACAATGGCCTCGATTCGTGCCTCGTAGTGTATGTCCACGACGAGCTTCTTATAGCTCGTGGTAGCCACCACATCTGCCCCGGCCTCGTATCCAGCCTCGCATCTGAAGAAATCCTACATACAAAGACAATGTATCCATACATTATTTCAAGAATGTGCAACGAATGCAACATATTTTATAATATAGGAAGACTTACCCACAGCTCTTGCTTCACCCGCTCTGCCTTGTTGTTGAATTCCCTGATGTCTCGATCTACTGCATCAGGGGTGATGGTGTAGTGGTCGAAGGTGTAGGCTGGGCCCGTCACTCCGGCGTACTCAACCAGTCCAGGGAAGTGTTCCTTGCATAGAAGGTCGAGGATGCCATTGGGGTTGCGACCGTGACCCCCTGCATTCTCCACAACCTTCCAATACATGTCCAAGTGATAAATAAAAAATATTACTTTATATTATGAGTTTCAACACATAATATGAACAAGCAGCGAGAACAACTAAAGTTACATGTCTCTCTCCATCGGGTCGAATCAGCAGTCGCCTGTCACAAAGTATGGGACGCTGAGGAAGACTCACAGGACCTCGCAAGTAGACGTTTCTCAAACCTAAGGCGGTAGAACCTGAGGCGTCCGGCTGAGCGTCATCATCGTCCTGCTGTGCTGCATCAACAATGGCCTGCTGCTCCACCTGCTGTTGGGCGTCGTCGTCCTACTGTGCCTCCTCTGCCGTCCTACGGGTGTTCCTCCTCCCCCTCCTCGTCATCATCCCACCACCCACCATCTTTGTCCAACAACCTGCAATTAAGAGTAAGCAAATAAGCACATATAAAATATGTATTTAGAAACCAATGCAATAAAAAACATTACATCAATTAAAAATAATCTTCATATGTGTCGGGGTTAGCCGAATCATAAGTCTCATCATCACTATCAACCATTTCATAGTCAACACCATCTGAAGGCGCAAGTTCGTCATTCATGGCATTCCCTTCAAGTATTTCTAAGCCATTCTCATTTTGCACCTCATCATCCTCCTCATCAACAACCATTTCAATATCTACTTCCATTTCGATAGCTTAAGCCGCCGAAAATATATTCGACGAAAATGTGTAACTATTTTTGTCGGTACCGACATAAATGACTTATTTTCGTCGGCTTCCCCAAGGCCGACGAAAATAGGTGCTCGGTAGGGTATTTTCGTCGGCCACGGTGGCCGACGAAAATAGGGCGCTTTATTTTCGTCGGCTTCCACGTGCCCACGAAATTAGCTGGCTCGGCCTGCATGTATTTTCGTCGGCCTCCGTGCAGGCCGACAAAAATTCATGGTACCCTCCCAAACAGATTTTTCTGCACATTTTAATTCACAGCAAAATACACATAATCCACAATCACATATACAATAAATAGTTTCAATACATAATTCACAAACCACATCCACAATTAATACCATAATTGTTTCAAATATAGTCCATTCATAGTCCATAACTGTTTCAAACATAGTTTCAATACCATAATCACATCCATAATAAAGTCCATACATAGTCCATACATCCATAAACAAACTCACTCACGGCAAGTCTCACTCCTGCGGGCTGTGGGAGTTTCCGGTAGTGGTAGTAAGGTGGAATCCTGTCAAATTTCGACTAGCCCAAGATTAGAATGTGTCCGTCTCATCACTTCAGGGTCAAACCAATGATATTTGAATATCACTGGAGTAAGAGGTTTGGAACCATGAAAATTGAGTTCTTATATTCTTTCGATTCGTCCAAAATACTCGACCTCATCAAGCCCGAGCATAAAGACTCTAGAACACGTGTTTTTTTATTGGGCCGACTTTGGTCGTAGCTTCTTGTGCGAAAACGGTATCCATTGACGTCATACCCAGGATATTTCTAACCCTATAGGCAAATCCATTGGCTACTTGTCTCAACTCGACACTCATAGACGAATCTCTTTGGCCCTGCAATTTCAAAGATGCTAGATTGTTATAGTATTCACACATAAGAGCAACTTCAAATGACAAACTAAGCACGTACCTTTATGTTTGTACCAGGAAATGAAATTGGGCAATACATTTCCCGCACCCTTTCTAAGAAGGGTATCATATTCCTGTTGAGTTGGGTCCCTTGATCGACGCTAGAATTCATGAAAAAATGTTCCATGTATGATGTCACCTCTTCAACGTTGGTCAATACATATAGCATGATATGACACCACTCTTAATGTAACAGGGTCTTGGTGGTGAAACCACTTGTGCTTCTGAGTTGGCCTTGAAATATGTTGAGGTTCGATTATTTGCCGCCATCATTGTAACGAGGGGGTGGATTATGCACGCTCGGTAGTTTGTCACCATAGTAAGTTGTTGTGAAGTTTGACACCTCCTCTAGAGTGTATGCCTCTGCAATGGAAGCTTCAATTTTGCATTTATTTCTAAATTTCTTTCAAATAGTCTTTAGAGGTCTCTCGATTGGATAGCACCAACATCCCTGCACAGGCCTTTCAATCGTGCCTCATATGGGAACAGAAGAATCAAATGCTGCATCAGATTGAAGAAGCCGGGTGGAAATATCTTCTCAAGCTTACATAGTAACACAGGTGTCAATCTTTCCAAGTCTGCAATCACGGTTTAAGATAAATCTTTTGCACAAAGCTGGTAGAAGAAATAGCTTAATCATTCTAATCAAAATAAAACTGCCTATAATTATAATCTGACTAAAAAACTCTAATCAAGTTACAACTTAGTTGAGTTAGTTATATCTTTTCTCACATGATTTATATTAATCAACATTGAATATAGTTTTATTTATTAATCACCTAAAAGTTCATAAAACCATATCTTTCAACCGTAACTCTGATTTTAGTGGTTCTCGAACCTACGATTTCGTAGCGACACGTAGAATACTCTTATGCTGTTTGTTCTCATGTTTTGGTGTAATGTTATCATATCCATTATTTTTTGTTTGTATGTATTGCTACGAGTAGAAGCGAAGTCACGAGGAATTTGAGTCTCAACTTGGAGTACTTGGAGTTGCACAAAAAGGCAAGTTTTGCCCTTGATCACTCTTCTTTACCTAATAATGTTCTTGTTAATCACTGTGACATGCTCAGGTTAACTTGATGGGACCTAATAGGTTTTCCTAGTTTTATTTACCCCACACCTTGCAAACAAATGAATTATTGGGTAGTTCGGCTATGTTCTACCTAGTTTTGGGATTAATGCTATATAGAATCATGATCATGCTTTATCATTACAGCTGGATTACTTATTGTTCATGATAAGATTATTGTGTTAACTGGAACATGAAGAACCACCTGGGAAAATAGTGCTACCACAAGGATGGAATGGGACGCCCTTAGCCAAGTAATTAGGTAAGTTAGGGAGAGATTTTCTTATCCAAAAGGGGCAAGCGGGGAGCGCGTCGTTACAGAGTATAGGGAGGTTCTCGGGTCGAACTGTCTGTAAAGCTTTTTAGACGAGGGATTCCTATGCTTCCTTCTTCCTGACACCATAAGGGGTTTTCTCGAACTAGTGAACTTTATAAAGGCCTCTCATCGGATCCCTAGACATTCACCTTAGAAGTGTCTAAGGGTCTAGCTAAGCCTGGCTTTACGAGAAACACGTCTTTTGGGTAAAGATGTGCAACCTCTGCAGAATGTAAAACTGGTATATCAGCCATGCTCACGGCCATGAGGGGCTCGGACACTCACATGATTAACTTATGGAATTAAACTTAATTTGTCATTTGCATAGCACTATGTGATTTATTATTAATGGCGATCTCTTATTTAATTGGGATGGTATCTACTTATACTTAGTATCTGCTAATAAAATTTTGGCCAACTTGTTAAAAGCAATGCTCAACCTTAACCCTTCTTGTTGGTAAGCCTTACACTTCACATGAGCCTACACCGTAAGTGAGCTCATGCACATTATTCCCCATAACTTGTTGAGCGATGAACGTATGTAAGCTCACCCTTGCTGTACTCACCCCCTAGGTCAATGATAGGTACTGCCAATATGAGGAGCATGAAGGATGTCGCGATAAGTTCATGAGAGGTCTAGGTCGTCGTCTTCCAGTCAACTATGGTTGAGGGGGGTCATTGTTGTCATATGATGTATTTATTTAACTATTTTATATAGAATCTCAACTATATAATAAAGATGTGACATTTCTTTCTATACCATGAGTCATCATATGTGTGAGACTTGATCCTAGCACACATTTGATTCACGCCTAGGTTTACCCTTAAATCTGAGTGTGATAGGAAGCCACCGACGTCGCGCCTTCGTATAGGGGAGTCGTTGTTGTCGCACCTCCGGATCGAGGAACCGTCGCCATCGCGCCACCGAATCAGGGAGCCACCGTCGCTGTGCCTCTGGATCAAGGAGCAGTTTTTGTCGCGCCTCCGAATCGGATAGCCACCGCCATTGCACCTCTAGATCTAGGAGCCATCATCGTTGTGCCTCTAGATCTGGGATCAGTCATTGATCACGCGTCCGGAGGCCACCGTCACACATGCCTCGGGGGCCGCCACCTCACACGCCTTGGTGGGCATCGTCGCTCGTCCATCAAGGTTGGGGCATTAAAAAATGAACCCTTGTGGTATGGGGCTCATTTTATAGACGCCCACGACCTGATGCGGCTGAACCAGATGGCAACATTGGGCCAAGGCTCCCCCTATCTATTGGAAGCCTAGGGCTCATAATATACAATCAATGTGCATATATACACGCTCTTATTATTACTCCTAGAAAATTATATATCTGTTGAAAGGGAAATGGGCTTAATCATTTCCTATAATCGATTTTGGTGGTTGACGTCCATCACAAACCACGTGGACTAACTAGTTTGCCTAGATGTCATTTATCTCAGGTGCATAAGGTTCAACACAAACCAAGAAAGAAATTCAGTTGAGGACTCTTTAATTTGGAGCAAAGGACTTGAGAGTGTGCTGCCAATGGCGCACCGGACAGTGTCCGGTTGCACCGGAAAGTGTCTGGTGCACCAGGCCGAGCAACACACGAACAGCTCACTCTCGGGTTTCTCTGGGGCGCACTCCGCTATAATTCACCGGACTGTTCAGTGTGCACTGGACATGTCCGGTGAGCCAACGGAGCAACGGTAACCTGGCGCCAACGATCGACTGCAAAGTGAACAGTGCGCGTCAGAGTTCTGAGCAGAGAAGTCAGAGCGCACCAGACATGTCCGGTGTGGCACCGAACTGTCCGGTGCAACTACAGGACAAAGGTTCCAATGGTCAACTCACTCCAAACCCTAATGGGTGTGCTGATGTGGCACGCACCGGACAATGAACAGTGACTGCCCGGTGCGCCACCGCACTATCTGGTGTGCCCATCACTAGCAAAACAACCAACGGTTAGGAAGTGGTTGGAGGCTATAAATACCCCCAACCACCTCCTTCAATGGTATCCAAGTTTTCTGAAGTTCCTATTCAATACAAGAGCAATAGCATTCACTCCAAGACACATTCCAAAGATCAAATCCTCTCCAAGTCTCAAAATCAACTCAACCACTTAGTGACTTGAGAGAGAGAGCTTTTGTGTTCATTTGTTTCTCTTGTTGCTTGGATTGCCTTCTCTTTCCCCATTCTTATTCTCATAAGTGCTTTGTAAAGCTAGCAAGAGACACCTAAGTGTGTGGTGATCCTTGCGGGGTCTTAGTGACCCAAGTGGTTAAGGAGAAAGCTCATCCGGTCTAAGTGACCGTTTGAGAGAGGGAAAGGGTTGGAATAGACCCTACCTTTGTGGCCTCCTCAACGCGGACTAGGTTCTTTGGAACCGAACCTCGGTAAAACAAAACCGTGTTCACTTGCATTGATCTTTGCTTGATTTGTTTGCCCTCTTTCCTCTCTCTAAAGTTTCCTTGCTAACATTGATTTGAGTTTGCTCCCAAATGTCATCCACATTAATTGAACAACTCATAGCAAGAGAAACAATCTGCCGCACTCGAATTTAATTCTAACACTAACCCCGGCCTTAGTGTGTGTTTAAGTTTATAATTTCAGGTTTCGCCTATTCACCCCCCTCTAGGCGACTATCAATTGATATCAGAGCCAGTGCTTCATTAAGAGTCTAACAAACTCAAAGTGATGTCTGGAGATCATGCCAAGAGGGATGTAACACCCTGAATTTGGGGTATAAAATTTCTTTCTAAATATCAACCAAATTCAGGTGTTACTCTTCTCTCTCTCTCTAGTTTCACTCTCTCCTTTTCTTTTTTGTAGAATTAGTTTAATTAGGGAAGGATTATTTATTTTATTTTGTCCAAACCATATGAGTCATGAAATGTTGCATCATGTTGAGCTCCAAATATTCTTTGAATTGTTACACATGTTTGATTTGGATTGAATTTGAAACTTGATTTGAATTTGAATTGAAAACCCTAGAGAAAATAAATAGAAAAGCAATTAGAAATTCCCTGAAAATGGAAAACCCCAATTCAGCCCAAGTTGGCCCAGCAGGCCCAGCCTCGCACGCGCCCACGCCCGCGCGCCCTCAGCCCCTGACAGGCGGACCCCGCCTGTCGGCGCTAACCCACGCGCCCCTTCTCTCTCTCCCTCTCGCTGCTCTGTGGGGTCAGCCTGTCGGCGCCGATTCCCTCGTGCGCGCGCCCATTCTCTCCCGCTGCCCGGTGGACCCTTTTTGTCAGTGTTGACTACCCGTTCACGGATTTCCCCTCGCTGCCCCGTCGACCCCACCCGTCAGCCCCCTTCGCTTCCCTAACCTCTCGCCCATGCCCCCGCCGTGGACGCGCCCACGACCGCTCGTTCTCCAGCCACGTCTTCACGCCTGTGGCCCTTTAGACCTCGCACCCCGCTCGCCCACCTCCCCCTGCTCATTTGCGCCCTCAGCTGAGCTCTCTCGCCCCTCTTGCTCTGCGCACGCACCAGGTAGCCCTGCCGCAGCTCACCAAAGCCAGCCGTCCGTTCTGCGACCGCCGTTGAGCCCATGCCACGTCTGTTGCCTGGGTAAGTTCTGCCTCGCCGTCAGCTACTTGACACACACCTTAGTTCACCCCTAGCACCCCTGGTCCGTCCGATCCGCGCTTATCTTTTTCCCCGCGTAGGTCGGAGTTCACCGCTGTCGTGGTTCTTCGATGTCCAGCCAACCAGAGTCTGCCCAAGCCACGCCAAGCCACCCTGAGTCCCGTCCCGAAGTGAGATGTCCGTCCCCACACTCAATTTCTCCCGATTCCCCCTGGTATTGGCCAATTTAACTTCGCTGGTGATGGTCATGCTGGTTCGGCGTGCTCGCGCAGTGGCCGGTTGTTTTAGCCTGATCCCGTGCCTCTGTGTTAGCCCATAGTGTTCCCCTTACCCTGTTGTAGCTAGCCCAGGCCTTAGCACGCCTGAGACCTCCTCTCCTCGGCCGGGATTCCTCACTGGAATTGTCCGACCTGCCCGTAGCACCTTCCCTTCGCCGTCCTTCCTTCACTGGCCCCATTCTTGCGGCCGGTATTCTGCTAGTGTGTTCGCAAGGCCCTCTTGACCCGTTCTAGCCGTCCCCAGCGACCCCAGCCCGTCGGGTGATCGCGTCTGCCTCGTCTCCGGTGACCTTGCCGCCATGAAGGAGACAACGCCGGCCACCAAGTAGTTAAGCCCCGTGCGCCCCATCGCGACCATCCGCCCCTGATCCAACGCCTCAGATCCATGGATAATGATTCGCGCCCGCGCGCTCTGCCTCTGGGTCCCGCCAGTCAGCGCTTGCGCCCCCTGGCATTAGGCTCGATCAGTCAGCCCGCCTCCCCTCTGGTCGCTGACACCCGTCCCCGCCTGTCAGCGTTTGCCGTGCGCCCGCGTCCGCGGGACCTGATCCTATCCGTTGATCTGCGATTCGATGGTTGAGATCGTCCGATACCCCTTTCGCGTGTATTTTTGCTTAAGAAGCCCTCGGGTTATAGGAAATTAACCCACCGTCCCTGGTTTTCGCGCGCAGGCCCCTATGTTCTTTTAAACAGCCCCCCGTGCTTTTAAATAATTACAAAATTAGACCTAATTTCATATTTTAAACTTCAAAACTTGTTTATTTCATATCTTTTTCATAAGAACTCCAAATTTAGTGGTTCAAATTGCAAAATGTTTATAAGAATATTCTCTGACAAAATAAATTATGTTCATCTATAATCTGTACACTTTAATTTTTATACCTAGACTATAAGTTAGTGTGTATGTTGATTTATTCCATTAATAAAATAAATAAAAAGGAAAACCCTAGGGGTAAATGGATGTTTAATCTTGTAAGTTTAATAATGTGTAATATAATAATTAATCTCTGGTTTAACTTTAATGGTCTCAATAAAATGAATAGTATTAGATTATGTAATCATGGACAACACTTAAAGAGTAATCAACTCCTAAATAAGATTAGTTCATTTTATAATTTGATCTCCTTTTTCTTTAATTAGTACTATACCTTTTGAGATGTGTTCTAATGTTTGTACATGATTGGTGTGCTGTTCATTTGTCATTTACCAAATGTATTGAATGCATGATCATTTTATTTAGATAACGAGCAGCCTGTGGTTCCTGAGTGTGTTGCCGAAGATCTCCCTAAGCAACAACCTGGTGAAGGCAAGTGTCCTCAGACCTATCATGTCCTATTTTACTTTATAATTCACTGTCCCGCACTACATTATTGAAAACTTAAGGATTGACTAGTCTGTATTTACCTTATCCTTGTTTACCTTTTTGGGTTATCATGGTTAGCTTTATGCTATTGCTTTACTTTAATCAACCAACATGATGTGAATATTATGATATGATGATGTTATCCCGATGATGTTCTTGTGATACTTTAGGGGACACAGGCTGTTTCCTGAGTACCTCTCCGTAAGGACCTGTTTGGGGAGTGACAACCCGGGATAACAGTACAACCCTAAGGGTGAAATGGGACGCCCTTAGCTGATTAATTAGAGGAACCAGATGAGTAGTTGTCTTCGCCGTAGGGCCACCAATGGGGTCCGGGCACAATACTTGTTCTACCGAGGCTGGTTGCAAAGGTTCTTGATTTGGTCTTGTTAGTCACCCTTCATTTGGGGAGATGTACTGTGTTTATCAAACTAGAGAAACCTAAAGGGCGACTATGACCTCTAGGAAATCTTTATAAAGGCTACGTAGTGAGACCCTGCTAGGTCACCTTGGTAGTGATCAATGGGGAGGCTAGAACCCCAGGCAGAAAGGGAATCGCGACTTGTGGGTAAAGTGTGCGACCTTTGCAGAGTGTTAGAAACAGGTATATCGGCCATGCTCACGGTTAAGAGCGGCCTTGGGGTCCTCTTTGATTAGAAGAACTTTGGTTACTTTTATGATGATGGTTATAATTTTGATCTCTGGTATTTCCTCTCGGAGGAAGTGCTTCTGGGTAATAACTGGGTTTATTACTAAAATTTGGCTCTACTTATAGTAATAAAAACTTGACCAACTAAAAGCAACAGCTTAACCTTAACTCCACATACAGCTAGTCCACTTTAGCCAAACGGGACATTTGCTGAGTACGTTGATGTGTACTCACCCTTGCTTTACAAACCACCCCACCCTAGGTCGTCCTCACTGTACTTAGTGCTCAGGAGGAGATGCTGGCAACATGGAGGACTTCGAGGAGTTTTAGGACTATGATGAGTTCTAGTTCATCTTAGTGGCAAACCCCCAATCAGCTGCCTGTGTAGGCTTATCTACTACGTTTTGTATTTCTGCACTTTGATATTAATGTTGATGACTATGGTTATGTATTAGACTCTATGGATGTCTTATACATCTTGATGTAATTAAAGTACTTTTCCGCTATTTACTTTGAGCATTGTGTGATGATGTCCAATTATGTAATCGCTGTGTACGTGAGTTCTGATCCTGGCACGTACATGGTTCGCATTCGGTTTGCCTTCCAAAACCGGGTGTGACAAGGGAGATCGTGACCGGCGACAATCCCATGGGCTCGGGGAGGACTCTATCAAGGGAGTCCGGTGACAAATACAAGGAGGAATCCTCTTCCTCCAACAAGTCACATAGGAGGGGTGACAAGAAGAAAAAGAAAATGAGGAAGGTGGTCTACTACGAGACCGACTCTTCATCACCCTCCACATCCGGCGCCGAGTCTACAACTTCGAAGCACCACGAGCTTAAGAAGTATAGTAAGATGCCTCTTCGCTATCCTCACATTCCTAAACACGCTCCTCTACTTTTGGTACCCCTATGCAAGCCACCATATTTTGACAGTGAAGATTATTGTATGTGGAGTGATAAAATGACGCACCATCTAACCTCACTCCATGAAAGCATTTGGGATATTGTTGAGTTTGGAGCGTAGGCACCACAGGTGGGCGATGAGGGCTATGACTCGGACGCGGCCGCACAAATTAGGCTTTTTAATTCCCAAGCAACTTCTATACTCCTCGCCTCTTTATGTCGAGAGGAGTATAATAAGGTGCAAGGGTTGAAAAATGCCAAAGAGATTTGGGACGTCCTCAAAATGGTGCATGAAGGGGACGAGGTGACCAAGATCACCAAGTAGGAGACGATCGAGGGAGAGCTCGGTCGATTCGTCCTCAACAAAGGATAAGAGCCGCAAGCAATGTACAACCGGCTCAAAACAATGGTGAACCAAGTGCGCAACCTCGGGAGCACCAAGTGGGATGACCATGAAATGGTCAAGGTGAAAGTCGCCTAGAGGGGGGGTGAATAGGGCAAAACTGAAATTTACAAAGTTAATCACAACTACAAGTCGGGTTAGCGTTAGAAATATAAGCGAGTCCGAGAGAGAGGGTAAAAAACAAATCGCAAGCAAATAAAGAGTGAGACACAAGGATTTGTTTTACCGAGGTTTGGTTCTTGCAAACCTACTCCCCGTTGAGGTGGTCACAAAGACCGGGTCTCTTTCAACCCTTTCCCTCTCTCAAACAGTCACTTAGACCGAGTGAGCTTCTCTTCTCAATCACACGGGACACTAAGACCCCGCAAGGACCACCACACAATTGGTGTCTCTTGCCTCGGTTACAATTGAGTGAATCACAAGAAGAATGAGAAAGTGTAACACCCGGATTTTAGGGGTCCAAAACCCGGGCGCGAACATAATCACCAGGTGTGCTGGGACCAAGTCTCACACATATGATGAATCATGGCACAGGATCGAATGTCACATCTTTACTATATAACAGGAGTTCTATACAAAATAAATAATTACATAATAAGGAGACAACGGTCCAGCAACCCAAAGTTGACTGGGAGACGACGACCTAGACCTCTCACGAACACATCGCAGCATCCTCCAAGCGCCTCATCCTGTGGTACCTGTTCTTGACCTGTGGGGTGTGTGAGACAGCAAGAGTGAGCTCACATACGTTCATCGCTCAACAAGTTGTGGGGAATAATGTGCATGAACTCGCCAAAGGTGGGAGCTCACGTGAAGTGTAAGGCTTACCAAAGAAGATGGTTAGAGCTGAGCATTGCTTTTAAAGTTGGTCAAAATTTTATTAGCAGTTACTAAGTATAAGTAAATACCAACCCAGTTAAATAGTAGAACAAAGGTAACAACTTCACCTGCGATGCAATGCATATGACAAATTGAGTTTAAGTTCCATAATTTAAACATCAGAGAGTCCTGAGCTGCTCATGACCGTGAGCTCGGCTAGTATACCAGTTTTACACTCTGCAGAGGTTGTACCCTTTACCCACAAGTCGTGTATCCCATGTCGCCAGGGTTTGCAAGGCCCTTAGACACTACCGAGGTGAATGGCTAGGGATCCACTATGAGGCCTTTACAAAGTTCCACTAGCTTCCGAAAACCCGCTACAGTTTATAGGAAGTTCCAATGCAGGAATCCCTTGCAGGACCGCCATCGCAGCAAAATCCTCCCGAGGGCCTCCCTACACTGACCACTCCCCTACTGCCCTTGCCCCTTTCGGGTAAGATAGTCTTCCACTAGCTTTCCTAATTAATCAGCCAAGGGGTCCCATTCCTCCCTTGTGGTGGCACGTGTTACTCAAGTTAAGCTCTATGTTCCAATTAACATTAATGATATCAACATGAACATAAACAGAATAACAACAAGAATTGGAACATAGAGGTAATAAATGATTATCCCAAAACCATATAAAGCAATAGCAAACTACCCAAGTGATTCAGGGGTAAACAAGGTAATGAGATAAACAAATCTAGGGTGACCTATTGGGTCCCATCAAAGTTAACCTATGCATGGATAATTGATATTAAAGAACATTATTGGGTAAAAAGTGGTCAAGGGCACAACTTGCCTGGGCCTTGAGATTCCAGGTACCAGGATGATTTTCAGGTGACTCGTGACCTCACTGCTAGTCGTAGCAATTCAAACAAATATGGTATAGGCAAAATTAACATTACACCAAACATAAGAACAAAATACACATTAATAATATACATATTAAAATAAGATCATAGGAACAGGAATCATTAATTTTGGAGTTATAGATTTTAAGTTATGAATTTTCAAAGGTTTTATGTGCTTAAAATGGATTAAGTGAGAGATTAAATTTCTTTCTGTTTTCATGACAAAACAGAGGATCTAAGTGATAGAGAATTAAATTACAAAAATTTAGAAAGTGGAATGGAGTAATTTGGAGCTCATATGAATTTTCTATGAATTTCACAAGTTATAGGGTTTATTTTCATATTAAAAATCAAATTCCCATTTCATTTAATCACATTAAAACAGCTCTGGACTAGGCCTCAATTCCTGGAAAACGCAGGGGCCATTGCGCAAGATATCCTAGACTCAGGAAACAGTAAAACGGGGATGGCGGGTTGATTCCAGAAATCCCCAGGGTCTCTTTAACAAAAATCCCTGGCCGAAGGGGTATCGGCTGCGATTAGCCGTCCGATCAACACCAGACGTCACGGATTAGATCGCGCCCACCGTGAAGCGATATGCGTTCCCGGCCATCGGATCAACGACGAGCGGCCCAGATTTAATGTAGCTCCGAACGACCCACGCCCGCACGATCAAAGATCTACGGTCTGAAATGGATCGCGCGAAGGGGTGCGCCAGGATCTAATCCAGGCCGTTCCCCTCCGATCCAACGGCCAGAACACCGTCTCCCCAACCCCGACCGGGAGGCCGGCGCCGCCGCCGCGCCCGCGGCGCGCCCTCACCGGCGAGTATGCAATCGGCTGCTCCCGAGCGCCAAACTCAAATCGGACCGAGCTACACGTTGAGAAGGACGAGACGAGCACGGTGTATGGGTCCATACCGAGAATCGCACCGTGAAACGCCCTGGCCACGGAGAGGAGCGGACCCGCGGCGGTGCACGAACGACGGTGAGGAATTCCGGTGAGCTCGGTGGTCTATTTCGTCCACGGATCCCCCACACAACCTTCTTGAGCTCCGCGCTTTCCCCCGAGTGGGTCCCCTTGGCCGGACCGACAGCCAAGGCGAGAATCACCCACGGCGGCACCCACCCTGCTTCCAAGCTTGCGGCGGCTACGGTGTTTGTGCTCGGATGTGGGTACAAGTGGATGAGATGAGGGGGGGTCACGACGGTCGTCTTTTATAGCCCAGGGAGCAGCGACCCCAACCGGATTCTACGCGCCAGAGCGTGGAGTCCGCCTGCGATCGCGCGGAGGTCGTTTCTGTCGATCGAAGAGGACGAACCCGACAAGTGGGTCCCACTTGTAAGTGGCCGCGCGCGGGGAGGTGAACTGAGCAGCGGGACCCGCGTGTCATTGGCCCAGAGAAGCAGAGCGCGGGCGTAATGGGCCGGCGCGGTGTGTCTCCAGTGGGCCGAAACAAGGGAGATTTGGCCCAGGTGCGTTTTTCCTATTTTTGTTTTTCTTTTTCTTTTATAATTTCTGTTTTATTTCCAAATCAAAACTCAAACTAAATTCAAATTATGGTTTTTAATTTCCAGATTTCAAACATCAAATCAAATTCTAATTATTCTATTGCCTGCACTGAAATTATTTATTTATTATTCTCTATATTGTGTAAAAGAATAACTTTATCAAAATTTCCTTTCCTATTTCAATTTCAAATCAAACCAAGTTTTAAATTCTAAATTTCAAGTTTATGCACAAGATAAACTTTCTCATGATGCACAATTACTACATAGTATTTCTTCATTTATTTTATTATTATATTAACTAAGTAATGTTTTCAACATGAAGTACACACACCACATTATAGCAATATATTATTATTTGAGTGTGTAGTAGAGTTAAAGGTATATTCAAAAAAAAAATTCTCCCTTTGTTTTGATAGAACATTTTTCCAATGTCTAATCTTTATTATGATTTATTTTAACCATAGTTATTTTATTATGATCATTTACCGTTTAAAAAAAAATAAAAAAAAAATAAGAATGAATTATAAAGTTTAATTATTTATCAAGGGGTACTTTGCTCAGATTTCTTCTTCCAATCCCAAATTCAGAATTTGGGTGTTACAAATCCTACCCCCCTTAACAAAAATCTCGTCCTCGAGATTTGTAAGAAAAGGGATGTATACTCATATTGTTCTCGGAACATATGCACAAACAAAGAAATCTCAGCATGAGGTATAATTCTTTAACAAAACATAGGGTCAATAGACCTTATTGTTCCTTCTAATATCATATCATCTACTAACTAAAGTAACATCTAGATCTTACAAATCATCATAATTTATATCTATGTAGCTTGGTGGAGCTGGTGGTGGTGGTGGAGGTTGTTGTTGTTGTCTCTCCAACCGTGCTTGCCTTATTTCTTGGCGGACCTGACGTATTTCCTCGCGTTGTTGTCTTATCTGGTTTTGCATCTCGGTCACCAGGTCTGTTAATTGTTGTATTACCAGTCTTTGGGCAGCAACCACCTGTTCGGTTTCAATAGGTGGAGGATTTGGAGAATTCATTTCTGTTTGCTGTTACGTGATAATCTTTCCTTTCCTGGTATTGACCATGAAAGTTAGAGGCATATGGTAATAGTTTTGCAAAGGAAATTATTCAATAAGCGGAATGAATAAGCTAGTAGCTGGTTATAATCTGAAGATTCTTTAGTAGGGCTTAATCTTTGTTTTACGTCCAGATTGAGGTAACCAGTCGTATAAGGTGAATATTCAAGGGTAAGATGGAATCTGTCAAGATGAGAGATATATATGGGTGAGATAGACCACCTGATATAGGTCAAAATTTGGTTTGATGTCAGGTGGTGGTTGATAGATTATGCAATCCATTAAGACTCTATTGATTGGGTAAGTTATGTAAGTTATATAGGTCGAGTTGTTGTGTATGGCCAAGTTGATATAAGTCTCCAAATTAGTCTTAAGTGAATTTAGGAGTATGGCCTTATCTTTTGTACCAGCATTAAGTAACTTACTCTAGATTAGATCATAATAGATTAGATAAAATCTAGATTTAGGATGGATATGACTAGTGTAAAATAGATAGGATCTAATAGATTTGGTTTAGATCATGGTGGTTATCCTAGGATGGGATATGTATGCCTATTAGGACAAGATGGATTCATAAGGATAAGGTAGAATCAGTTAGATCTATTAGGATGACATAAAATCTTTTTAAGATAAGATGAGTATCTTTTAAGATGAGATGGATCTATTAAGATAAGGGAGAATCTTTTAAGATAAGATGAATTGGTTAGAATGAGATCTTTTAGGATAAGATAAATCTCTTAAGGTAGATATGTTCCAATGGGGACAATCTAGGTTGTCTAGTTATTTTATAATTATATTTTTATACCTATGTGTATATGCAGATGCAATTGTGGACATTACTCCACAACTCATCACACTCAATCAAAGATCCAAATCAAACAAGTGTCATAAGAACAAACATTCAAGCATATAAATACTTAAGAAAATATTTTTGATTTTGTTCCTAAGAATAGGTCTCCTACTCCTAAAAGTCACTTTAGATACAGGACTTCAAAGTGTGAAATCCCCATTTGTCTTTTAGAAAGAAAAGATAAGAATAATCAGAGTAAAGCGGAAATAGATGAGAAAAGATTAAGAAAAGTTTAGAAAAGATCAGAGTAGCAAAGGTAAGTAGATAATGGTTGTCCAGTTCTATCTAGGTTTCGTCCTACAGTCAACATTCCTCTGATACCACTTCTGTAACACCCGGATTTTAGGGGTCCAAAACCCGGGCGCGAACATAATCACCAGGTGTGCTGGGACCAAGTCTCACACATATGATGAATCATGGCACAGGATCGAATGTCACATCTTTACTATATAACAGGAGTTCTATACAAAATAAATAATTACATAATAAGGAGACAACGGTCCAGCAACCCAAAGTTGACTGGGAGACGACGACCTAGACCTCTCACGAACACATCGCAGCATCCTCCAAGCGCCTCATCCTGTGGTACCTGTTCTTGACCTGTGGGGTGTGTGAGACAGCAAGAGTGAGCTCACATACGTTCATCGCTCAACAAGTTGTGGGGAATAATGTGCATGAACTCGCCAAAGGTGGGAGCTCACGTGAAGTGTAAGGCTTACCAAAGAAGATGGTTAGAGCTGAGCATTGCTTTTAAAGTTGGTCAAAATTTTATTAGCAGTTACTAAGTATAAATAAATACCAACCCAGTTAAATAGTAGAACAAAGGTAACAACTTCACCTGCGATGCAATGCATATGACAAATTGAGTTTAAGTTCCATAATTTAAACATCAGAGAGTCCTGAGCTGCTCATGACCGTGAGCTCGGCTAGTATACCAGTTTTACACTCTGCAGAGGTTGTACCCTTTACCCACAAGTCGTGTATCCCATGTCGCCAGGGTTTGCAAGGCCCTTAGACACTACCGAGGTGAATGGCTAGGGATCCACTACGAGGCCTTTACAAAGTTCCACTAGCTTCCGAAAACCCGCTACAGTTTATAGGAAGTTCCAATGCAGGAATCCCTTGCAGGACCGCCATCGCAGCAAAATCCTCCCGAGGGCCTCCCTACACTGACCACTCCCCTACTGCCCTTGCCCCTTTCGGGTAAGATAGTCTTCCACTAGCTTTCCTAATTAATCAGCCAAGGGGTCCCATTCCTCCCTTGTGGTGGCACGTGTTACTCAAGTTAAGCTCTATGTTCCAATTAACATTAATGATATCAACATGAACATAAACAGAATAACAACAAGAATTGGAACATAGAGGTAATAAATGATTATCCCAAAACCATATAAAGCAATAGCAAACTACCCAAGTGATTCAGGGGTAAACAAGGTAATGAGATAAACAAATCTAGGGTGACCTATTGGGTCCCATCAAAGTTAACCTATGCATGGATAATTGATATTAAAGAACATTATTGGGTAAAAAGTGGTCAAGGGCACAACTTGCCTGGGCCTTGAGATTCCAGGTACCAGGATGATTTTCAGGTGACTCGTGACCTCACTGCTAGTCGTAGCAATTCAAACAAATATGGTATAGGCAAAATTAACATTACACCAAACATAAGAACAAAATACACATTAATAATATACATATTAAAATAAGATCATAGGAACAGGAATCATTAATTTTGGAGTTATAGATTTTAAGTTATGAATTTTCAAAGGTTTTATGTGCTTAAAATGGATTAAGTGAGAGATTAAATTTCTTTCTGTTTTCATGACAAAACAGAGGATCTAAGTGATAGAGAATTAAATTACAAAAATTTAGAAAGTGGAATGGAGTAATTTGGAGCTCATATGAATTTTCTATGAATTTCACAAGTTATAGGGTTTATTTTCATATTAAAAATCAAATTCCCATTTCATTTAATCACATTAAAACAGCTCTGGACTAGGCCTCAATTCCTGGAAAACGCAGGGGCCATTGCGCAAGATATCCTAGACTCAGGAAACAGTAAAACGGGGATGGCGGGTTGATTCCAGAAATCCCCAGGGTCTCTTTAACAAAAATCCCTGGCCGAAGGGGTATCGGCTGCGATTAGCCGTCCGATCAACACCAGACGTCACGGATTAGATCGCGCCCACCGCGAAGCGGTATGCGTTCCCGGCCATCGGATCAACGACGAGCGGCCCAGATTTAATGTAGCTCCGAACGACCCACGCCCGCACGATCAAAGATCTACGGTCTGAAATGGATCGCGCGAAGGGGTGCGCCAGGATCTAATCCAGGCCGTTCCCCTCCGATCCAACGGCCAGAACACCGTCTCCCCAACCCCGACCGGGAGGCCGGCGGCGCCGCCGCGCCCGCGGCGCGCCCTCACCGGCGAGTATGCAATCGGCCGCTCCCGAGCGCCAAACTCAAATCGGACCGAGCTACACGTTGAGAAGGATGAGACGAGCACGGTGTATGGGTCCATACCGAGAATCGCACCGTGAAACGCCCTGGCCACGGAGAGGAGCGGACCCGCGGCGGTGCACGAACGACGGTGAGGAATTCCGGTGAGCTCGGTGGTCTATTTCGTCCACGGATCCCCCACACAACCTTCTTGAGCTCCGCGCTTTCCCCCGAGTGGGTCCCCTTGGCCGGACCGACAGCCAAGGCGAGAATCACCCACGGCGGCACCCACCCTGCTTCCAAGCTTGCGGCGGCTACGGTGTTTGTGCTCGGATGTGGGTACAAGTGGATGAGATGAGGGGGGGTCACGACGGTCGTCTTTTATAGCCCAGGGAGCAGCGACCCCAACCGGATTCTACGCGCCAGAGCGCGGAGTCCGCCTGCGATCGCGCGGAGGTCGTTTCTGTCGATCGAAGAGGACGAACCCGACAAGTGGGTCCCACTTGTAAGTGGCCGCGCGCGGGGAGGTGAACTGAGCAGCGGGACCCGCGTGTCATTGGCCCAGAGAAGCAGAGCGCGGGCGTAATGGGCCGGCGCGGGGTGTCTCCAGTGGGCCGAAACAAGGGAGATTTGGCCCAGGTGCGTTTTTCCTATTTTTGTTTTTCTTTTTCTTTTATAATTTCTGTTTTATTTCCAAATCAAAACTCAAACTAAATTCAAATTATGGTTTTTAATTTCCAGATTTCAAACATCAAATCAAATTCTAATTATTCTATTGCCTGCACTGAAATTATTTATTTATTATTCTCTATATTGTGTAAAAGAATAACTTTATCAAAATTTCCTTTCCTATTTCAATTTCAAATCAAACCAAGTTTTAAATTCTAAATTTCAAGTTTATGCACAAGATAAACTTTCTCATGATGCACAATTACTACATAGTATTTCTTCATTTATTTTATTATTATATTAACTAAGTAATGTTTTCAACATGAAGTACACACACCACATTATAGCAATATATTATTATTTGAGTGTGTAGTAGAGTTAAAGGTATATTCAAAAAAAAAATTCTCCCTTTGTTTTGATAGAACATTTTTCCAATGTCTAATCTTTATTATGATTTATTTTAACCATAGTTATTTTATTATGATCATTTACCTTTTAAAAAAAATAAAAAAAATAAGAATGAATTATAAAGTTTAATTATTTATCAAGGGGTACTTTGCTCAGATTTCTTCTTCCAATCCCAAATTCAGAATTTGGGTGTTACAAAAAAGAAGCAATCCAAGCGCAAGAGCTCAAATGAACACAAGTGTCTGTCTCTCTAGTCACTATTTGATTTGGAGTGATTCCGGACATGGGAGAGGATTTGATCTCTTTGGTTGTGTCTAGAATTGAATGTTATAGCTCTTGTAATGTGTTGGAAGGTGGAAAACTTGGATGCAATGAATGGTGGGGTGGTTGGGGTATTTATAGCCCCAACCACCAAACTAGCCGTTTGGTGGAGGCTACTGTCGACGGGCGCACCGGACAGTCCGGTGCGCCACCGGACACTGTCCGGTGCGCCAGCCACGTCACCCGGCTGTTAGGGTTCGACCGTTGGAGCTCTGACAGGTGGGGTCTTCTGGCTGTCCGGTGGCGCACTAGACAAGTACTGTAGACTGTCCGGTGCGTCTTCTGACGCTGCTCTGACTCTGGCGCGCACTGTAGCGCATTGAATGCGGTTGCAGTCGACCGTTGGCGCTGAAGTAGCCGTTGCTCCGCTGGCACACCGGACAGTCCGGTGCGCCACCGGACAGTCCGGTGAATTATAGCGGAGCGCCCTCTGATTTTCCCGAAGGTGACGACTTTGGAGCTGAGTTCCCTGGTACACCGGACACTGTCCGGTGGTGCACCGGACAGTCCGGTGCGCCAGACCAGGGCACACTTCGGTTGTCTTTTGCTCTCTTTGTTTGAACCCTTTCTTGGTCTTTTTATTGGTCTATTGTGAACCTTTGGCACCTGTAAAACTTATAACCTAGAGCAAACTAGTTAGTCCAATTATTTGTGTTGGGCAATTCAACCACCAAAATCAATTAGGAAAAGGTGTAAGCCTATTTTCCTTTCAATCTCCCCCTTTTTGGTGATTGATGCCAACACAAACCAAAGCAAATATAGTAGTGCAGAATTGAACTAGTTTGCATAATTGTAAGTGCAAAGGTTGCTTGGAATGAAACCAATAAATATTACTTACTAGATGCGCATGGATGGCTTTTCTTCTTATTAACATTTTGGACCACGCTTGCACCACATGTTTTGTTTTGCAAAATGTTTTGGAAATTCTTTTCAAAGTTCTTTTGCAAATAGTCAAAGGTAAATGAATAAGATTTTTGAGAAGCATTTTCAAGTTTTGAAATTTTCTCCCCTTGGTTCAAATGCTTTTCCTTTGACTAAACAAAACTCCCCCTTAATGAAATCCTCCTCTTAGTGTTCAAGAGGGTTTTAGATATTAATTTTGAAGAGGGTATACCAATTTGAAATTATATCAAAATAAGATACCAATTGAAAAACTTCTTTTTAATGCCAAATAAAAGACTACATTTTTGAAATTGGTGGTGGTGCGGTCCTTTTGCTGTGGGCTAATACTTTCTCCTCCTTTGGCATGAATCGCTAAAAACGGATACTCGAGTGAAATATAAGCCCTTTTAAACTACTCTCTCCCCCTTTGGATAGAAGTATAGAAGTGAAGATTATACCAAAGTTGGAGAGTTGTGCGGAGCGACGGCGAAGGATGAATGATTTGATGGAGTGGAGTGGAAGCCTTGTCTTCGCCGAAGACTTCTTTTCCCTTTCAATCTATGACTTATCATGAAATGGACTTGAAAGAACATATTAGTCATAGCACATGAAAGAGATGATCAAAGGTATACGTATGAGCTATGTGTGCAAAACATTAATAAATGTTTCTAGAATCAAGAATATTTAGCTCATGCCTAAGTTTGGTAAAGGTTTGTTCATCCAATGGCTTGGTAAAAATATCGGCTAATTGTTCTTTGGTGCTAACATATGCAATCTCGATATCCCCCTTTTGTTGGTGATCCCTTAGAAAATGATACCGAATGGCTATGTGTTTAGTGCGGCTATGCTCAACTGGATTATCCGCCATGCGGATTGCACTCTCATTATCACATAGAAGAGGAACTTTGGTTAATTTGTAACCATAGTCCCTAAGGGTCTGCCTCATCCAAAGCAATTGCGCGCAACAATGGCCTGCGGCAATATACTCGGCTTCGGCGGTTGAAAGAGCCATAGAGTTTTGCTTCTTTGAAGCCCAAGACACCAGAGATCTTCCCAAGAACTGGCAAGTCCCCGATGTGCTCTTTCTATTAATTTTGCACCCTGCCCAATCGGCATCGGAATAACCAATTAAATCAAATGTAGATCCTCTAGGGTACCAAAGGCCAAACTTAGGAGTATAAACTAAATATCTCAAGATTCATTTTACGGCCCTAAGGTGAGCTTCCTTAGGATCGGCTTGGAATCTTGCACACATGCATACGGAAAGCATAATATCCGGTCGTGAAGCACATAAATAGAGTAAAGAACCTATCATCGACCGGTATACCTTTTGATCTACGGATTTACCTCCCGTGTCGAGGTCGAGATGCCCATTAGTTCCCATGGGTGTCTTGATGGGCTTGGCGTCCTTCATCCCAACTTGGTTAGAATGCCTTGAATGTACTTTGTTTGGCTAATGAAGGTGCTCTCTTGGAGTTGCTTGACTTGGAATCCTAGAAAATACTTCAACTCCCCCATCATCGACATCTCGAATTTTTGTGTCATGATCCTACTAAACTCTTCACATGTAGATTCGTTAGTAGACCCAAATATGATATCATCAACATAAATTTGGCATACAAACAAATCATTTGCAAGTGTTTTGGTAAAGAGTGTAGGATCGGCTTTTCCGACTTTGAATCCATTAGCAATAAGAAAATCTCTCAGGCATTCATACCATGCTCTTGGGGCTTGCTTGAGCCCATAAAGTGCCTTACAGAGTCTATAAACATGGTTAGGGTACTCACTATCTTCAAAGCCGAGAGGTTGCTCAACATAGACCTCTTCCTTGATTGGTCCATTGAGGAAGGCACTTTTCACGTCCATTTGATAAAGCTTGAAGCCATGGTAAGTAGCATAGGCAAGTAAAATGCGAATTGACTCAAGCCTAGCTACGGGTGCATAGGTTTCACCGAAATCTAGACCTTCGACTTGTGAATATCCCTTAGCCACAAGTCGGGCTTTATTCCTTGTCACCACACCATGCTCGTCTTGTTTGTTGCGGAAGACCCACTTGGTTCCTACAACATTTTGGTTAGGATGTGGAACTAAATGCCATACCTCATTCCTCGTGAAGTTGTTGAGCTCCTCTTGCATTGCCATCACCCAATCCGAATCCTTAAGTGCTTCCTCTACCCTGTGTGGCTCAATAGAGGAAACAAAAGAGTAATGCTCACAAAAATGTGCAACACGAGATCTAGTGGTTACCCCCTTATGAATGTCGCCGAGGATGGTGTTCACGTGATGATCTCGTTGGATTGCTTGGTGGACTCTTGGGTGTGGCGGTCTCGCAACTCGCTCATCCTCCTTGTCTTGATCAATTGCATCTCCCCCTTGATCATTGCCGTCGTCTTAAGGTGGCTCATCTTCTTGATCTTCTTCTTCATCGTCTTGAGCCTCATCCTCATCTTGAGTTGGTGGAGATGCTTGCATGGAGGAGGATGGTTGGTCTTGTGCTTGAATGGGCTCTTTGGATTCCTTAGGACACACATCCCCAATGGACATGTTCCTTAGCGCGACGCACGAAGCCTCTTCATCATCTAATTCATCAAGATCAACTTGCTCTACTTGAGAGCCGTTAGTCTCATCAAACACAATGTCACAAGAAACTTCAACTAGTCTAGTGGACTTGTTAAAGACTCTATATGCCCTTGTGTTTGAATCATATCCTAGTAAAAAGGCTTCTACAGCCTTAGGAGCAAATTTGGACTTTCTACCTCTTTTAACAAGAATAAAACATTTGCTACCAAAGACTCTAAAATATGAAACATTTGGCTTTTTACCGGTGAGGAGTTTGTAGGATGTCTTCTTGAGGATTCAGTGTAGATACAACCGGTTGATGGTGTAGCAAGCGGTGTTGACCGCCTCAGCCCAAAACCGATCCGAAGTCTTGTACTCATCAAGCATGGTTCTTGCCATGTCCAATAGAGTTCTATTCTTCCTCTCCACTACACCATTTTGTTGTGGCTTGTAGGGAGAAGAGAACTCATGCTTGATGCCCTCTTCCTCAAGAAAGCCTTCTATTTGTGAGTTCTTGAACTCCGTCCCATTATCACTTCTAATTTTCTTGATCCTCAAGCCGAACTCATTTTGAGCCCGTCTCAAGAATCCCTTTAAAGTCTCTTGGGTTTGAGATTTTTCCTGTAAAAAGAATACCCAAGTGAAGCGAGAATAGTCATCCACAATAACTAGACAGTACTTATTCCTGCCGATGCTTATGTATGCGATCGGGCTGAATAGGTCCATGTGGAGGAGCTCAAGTGGCCTGTCAGTCGTCAAGATGTTCTTATGTGGATGATGAACACCAACTTGCTTCCCTGCTTGGCATGCGCTACAGATCCTGTCTTTCTCAAAATGCACATTTGTTAGTCCCAAAATGTGCTCTCCCTTTAGAAGCTTGTGAAGATTCTTCATCCCAACATGGGCTAGTCGGCGATGCCAGAGCCAACCCATGTTAGTCTTAGCGATTAAGCAAGTATCAAGTTTAGCTCTATTGAAATCAACTAGGTATAGCTGACCCTCTAATACTCCCTTAAAAGCTACTGAATCGTCACTTCTTCTAAAGACAGTAACACCTGTATCCGTAAAAAGACAGTTGTAGCCCATTTTACATAATTGAGAAACAGAAAGCAAGTTGTAATCTAAAGAGTCTACAAGAAAAACATTGGAAATAGAATGGTCAGGTGATATAGCAATATTACCCAATCCTTTGACCAAACCTTGATTTCCATCCCCGAATGTGATAGCTCGTTAGGGATCTTGGTTTTTCTCATAGGAGGAGAATATCTTTTTCTCCCCTGTCATGTGGTTTGTGCACCCGCTATCTATGATCCAACTTGAGCCCCCGGATGCATAAACCTACAAAACAAGTTTAGTTCTTGATTTTAGGTACCCAAACAGTTTTGGGTCCTTTGACATTAGACACAAGAACTTTGGGTACCCAAACACAAGTCTTTGATCCCTTGTGTTTGTCCCCAACATACTTGGCAACTACTTTGCCGGATTTGTTAGTCAAAACATATGATGCATCAAAAGTTTTAAATGAAATGCTAGGTTCATTTGATGCACAAGGAGTTTTCTTCTTAGGCAATTTAGCACGAGTTGATTGCCTAGAACTAGATGCCTCACCCTTATACATAAAAGCATGATTAGGGCCAGAGTGAGACTTCCTAGAGTGAATTCTCCTAATCTTATGCTCGGGATAACCGACAGGGTACAAAATGTATCTCTCGTTATCCTGAGGCATGGGAGCCTTGCCCTTAACAAAGTTAGATAATTTTTTAGGAGGGGCATTAAGTTTGACATTGTCTCCCCTTTGGAAGCCAATGCCATCCTTGATGCCAGGGCGTCTCCCACTATAAAGCATACTACGAGCAAATTTAAATTTTTCATTATCTGGCTCATGCTCAGCAATTTTAGCATCTAATTTTGCTATATGATCATTTTGTTGTTTAATTAAAGCCATATGATCATGAATAGCATCAATGTCAACATCTCTACATCTAGTGCAAATAGAAACATGCTCAATGGTAGATGTAGAGGGTTTGCAAGTTTTTAGTTCAACAATCTTAGCATGTAAAATATCATTTTCACTTCTAAGATCAGAAATGGAAGAATTGCAAACATCTAAGTCTTTGGCCTTAGTAATCAATTTTTCATTTTCAATCCTAAGGCTAGCAAGAGAGGTATTCGATTTTTCAATCTTAGCAAGTAAACTAGCATTATCATTTCTAAGATTGGAAATTGAATCATCACAAACATTAGCATCAACCTTAGCAATTAATCTAGCATTCTCATTCCTAAGGTTGGCAATCAAATCATGGCAAGTGCTTAGCTCACTAGTTAAATTTTCACATTTTTCCATCTCTAGAGCATAAGCATTCTTAACCTTAACATGCTTCTTATTTTCCTTAATTAGGAAGTCCTCTTGGCTATCCAAGAGTTCATCCTTATCATGAATAGTGCTAATCAATTCATTTAACTTCTCCTTTTGTTGCATGTTAAGGTTGGCAAAAAGAGTAAACAAATTATCCTCATCATCACTAGAATTAGCCTCATCACTAGAGGTGGCATATTTAGTGGAGGATTTAGATTTAACCTTCTTCTTTTTGCCGTCCTTTGCCATGAGGCACTTGTGGCCGACGTTGGGGAAGAGAAGTCCCTTGTTGACGACGATGTTGGCGGCGTCCTCGTCGGAGGAGGAGTCGGTGGAGCTCTCGTTGGAGTCCCACTCACGGCACACATGGGCATCGCCGCCCTTCTTCTTGTGGTACGTCTTCTTTTCCTTTCTTCTCCCCTTCTTGTCGTCGCCCCTGTCACTGTCACTAGAAATAGGACATTTTGTTATAAAGTGACTGGGCTTACCACACTTGTAACAAACCTTCTTGGAGCGGGGCTTGTAGTCCTTCCCCCTCCTTTGCTTGAGGATTTGTCGAAAGCTTTTGATGATTAAAGCCATCTCCTCATTGTCGAGCTTTGAGGCGTCAATGGGGAGCCTACTTGATGTAGACTCTTCCTTCTTTTCCTCCGTTGCCTTGAATGCGACGGGTTGTGCCTCGGGCGTGGAGGAGGTGCCTTGCTCGATGATTTTCTTTGAGCCTTTGATCATTAGCTCAAAGCTCACAAACTTCCCTATAACCTCCTCGGGAGACATTAGCGTGTATCTAGGATCACCTCGAATTAATTGAACTTGCGTAGGGTTAAGAAAAACGAGGGATCTTAGAATAACCTTGACCATCTCATGGTCATCCCATTTGGTGCTCCCGAGGTTGCGCACTTGGTTCACCAAGGTCTTCAAGCGGTTGTACATGGCTTGCGGATCCTCTCCTTGGTGAAGCATGAAGCGACCAAGCTCCCCCTCGATCGTCTCCCGCTTGGTGATCTTGGTCACCTCATCTCCTTCGTGCACGGTCTTAAGCACGTCCCAAATTTCCTTTGCTCTCTTCAACCCTTGCACCTTATTATACTCCTCTCGACTTAGAGAGGCAAGGAGTATAGTAGTGGCTTGGGAGTTGAAGTGATGAATTTGGTCCACTTCATCCGAATCATAGTCTTCATCCCCTATGGATGGTACCTGTACACCAAACTCAACAACGTTCCAAATGCTTGTGTGGAGTGAGGTTAGATGATGCCTCATTTTGTCACTCCACATATTATAATCTTCACCGTCAAAAACCGGTGGTTTGCCTAGTGGAACGGAAAGTAAAGGAGTACGCTTTGAAATACAAGGGTAGCGTAGGGGAATCTTACTATACTTCCTGCGCTCATGGCGCTTAGAAGTTATGGATGGCGCGTCGGAGCCGGAGGTGGATGGTGATGAAGAATCGGTCTTGTAGTAGACCACTTTCCTCATCTTCTTTTTCTTGTCGCCACTCCGATGCGACTTGAGGGAAGAGGATTCCTTCGCCTTCCCTTTGTTGCGGGACTCCCGGATGGAGTCTTCCCGTGGCTTGTAGCGCGCTTGTCGCCGGTCACCATCTCCTTCTTGGCGTGATCTCCCGACATCACTTCGAGCGATTAGGCTCTAATGAAGCACCAGGCTCTAATACCAATTGAAAGTCGCCTAGAGGGGGTGAATAGGGTGAAACTGAAATTTACAAAGTTAATCACAACTACAAGCTGGGTTAGTGTTAGAAATATAAGCGAGTCCGAGAGAGAGGGTAAAAAACAAATCGCAAGCAAATAAAAAGTGAGACACAAGGATTTGTTTTACTGAGGTTCGGTTCTTGCAAACCTACTCCTCGTTGAGGTGGTCACAAAGACCGGGTCTCTTTCAACCCTTTCCCTCTCTCAAACGGTCACTTAGACCGAGTGAGCTTCTCTTCTCAATCACACGGGACACTAAGTCCCCGCAAGGACCATCACACAATTGGTGTTTCTTGCCTCGGTTACAATTGAGTGAATCACAAGAAGAATGAGAAAGAAAAGAAGCAATCCAAGCGCAAGAGCTCAAATGAACACAAGTGTCACTCTCTCTAGTCACTATTTGATTTGGAGTGATTCCGGACTTGGGAGAGGATTTGATCTCTTTGGTTGTGTCTAGAATTGAATACTATAGCTCTTGTAATGTGTTGGAAGGTGGAAAACTTGGATGCAATGAATGGTGGGGTGGTTGGGGTATTTATAGCCCCAACCACCAAACTAGCCGTTTGGTGGAGGCTGCTGTCGACGGGCGCACCGGACAGTCCGGTGCGCCAGCCACGTCACCCGGCCGTTAGGGTTCGACCGTTGGAGCTCTGATAGGTGGGGTCTTCTGGCTGTCCGGTGGCGCACCGGACAAGTACTGTAGACTATCCGGTGTGTTGGGAGCCTTCGTCCTCCGAAGGTCCTCAAAAACATAATTTGACAATATTTTCCAAGTGAATTATATGAACAGGTATCTTCGGACTCAGATCATGAACATGGAGTACGGTCAGAACGAAGCCCAAGCCAGACGAAGGGGGATTGAGATAAAGGACGGGCTGATTACCAAGCTGTACGAAGGATGGTGCACAGCCGAAGCTATGCGCAGAAAGCTTCGTCGAGATAGCAGAAAGGGGAACCGACTTAAAGATGAAAAGACTACTTAGGCCTTGATAGATTCCCATAAGTCATTAGCAAATGTAATGGACATGAATGTAATTTTGCATGGGCTACGTCCCACGCCTATAAATAGATGAACAGTACTCCCGTACTATTCACGCTGACTTGGCATTTGCTTTCCGTCATCCTTGTACTTTTGCCTTCCTGCAATCCGAAGGTACACTTGTAATCTGAAATCATTTCTATTTTTATATGATAATAAAATAGAAATGACGTTGTGATAATATTTAAATGTTTATATTACTTTTTATGTTGCATGTAAGTTCTTCGTCATAATTTATTGTGCTTACGAAGATATGTTGTTTGTGACCTTCGTCCGGAACACATTATATCCCGAAGGGAAATAATGTTTCAAGGGACGAAGGACTTTATCATTTAACACTTTTTATGTTGCCTTGTTCTTAATCCGAAGCATTTGAGAACAAGTCCCCAACATTGGCGCCCACCTCCGGTGAACTCACTTCCACTTTGAGTTTTTGAACACCTTCGGAAGCCATAAACCTTCGCTATGGCGCCGAAGAAAGCTTCAGCGACTGGGGCTGCAGCCCTGCAACCGCTGGACCCCAATCAGGAGACTCTCTCTCTTTGGGAGGCCCGAAACCAGAAGAGGAAGGCTGTCAGCCCAACGCCTCAAGAGGATGAGCTAGATCAAGAGATCAGAGATATGGAGATGCTTCATCAACAGGTGCAGAGGAAGAAGGAAAAGATGGCCAGGCTAGCTGAACTGCAAAGGCAGATAGACGAAGCTTCTGAAGAAGTTCGCCATCTTACTCACGATGAGCAGAACCGAAGGCCTCAACAAAAAGACCTTCATCAGGAGGGTTTCTTCAACGAAGATGACTGGTATGACAATTTCCATCATGGAAATTTTGTTTTCGATGATGCTTCTCCCCTGTCCGCTGAGCTGCAGGCTACACCTTGGCCTTCGTCCTACAAGCCGCCCCAGCTTCCCATATTCGATGGCCATTCAGACCCGAAGCAGTTTTTGATGAGCTACGAAGCAACAGTATCTTCGTATGGTGGCAATGCTGCAGTCATGGCAAAATCTTTTGTTATGGCTGTCAGGAGTGTTGCTCAAACCTGGTATTCCTCCCTTCGACCAGGAACGATCACTTCATGGCAAAAACTAAAGGACATGTTGTTAACCAGCTTTCAAGGGTTTCAGACGAAGCCGGTCACTGCTCAAGCCTTGTTCCAGTGCACTCAGGATCATGAAGAATACCTTCAGGCGTATGTCAGAAGGTTCTTGCGTTTGAGGGCACAGGCACCAACGGTGCCCAACGAAATTGTCATTAAGGCCATGATCAAGGGACTTCGGCCTGGACCTTCATCTCAATACTTTGCTAGGAAGCCTCCTCAAACTTTGGAGAAGCTGCTCCAGAAGATGGACGAGTATATTCGTGCCGACAACGATTTTCGCCAAAGAAGGGAGGAGGCTTTCAGGTTTTCTAAAATGACCAGGGGCTTCGGAGGAAGATTCTATCCGAGGCATGTCAGGTCCATCCACAATACTCAAAATGATGATAAGGGAAGTCAGCAGCACAGGCCGCAGTGCTCCTCACAGGCTTCGGGGCAACAGCAAAGTTTCTTTCGGCTACCAGCTCCAAGAGGCAGAGGCGCCAGGGGCTTCGGCGGAAGATTTGGAGATCAACCAAGGAGAATGTTTTGCTTGTTCTGTGGTGAAAACAAGGGCCATACCACCAGGATGTGCCATGTTACCATCCAGAAGCAAAAGGAGATAGCCGAAGCTGCAACACAACAAGTTCAGCCGAAGCAGGTCATGCATACTGCTTCGTACCATCCGCCTTACATCCCAGAATACGTAGGCAACCACCCTGCAGTTTCTGTTGCTTCGGCGAGTCAACCTCAAGCTTCCTGGCAACAGCCTCCGCCTCCACCACCGCTGCAACAGGGCCAACAGCCGGAAGGGAGCCAATATGCTCCACACCAAAGGGATATCAGAGAACAATCCGAAGCTCGCACAGTCAATAGCACTGTGCCAGAGTCGAAGCACATCTATTGACAAATATCCTACCTTGATAGCAGTCTTTTCCATTTAGTTCTATTTTCTGCGTAATAAAGAACATTTTTCAGTTTTCATGTAATAGTTTCGTTGTTTGCCACAAGGAAAATTTGTTTTCTCAGGCTTAAGTTGCTGAAGCTTTAAGATTTGCGATAACAAGGAGGAACTTTCGAATTATCAAAAATCCTTCGAAGCAACAAAAAGTCGTTCTAAGGAGCGCAGAGTAAGTTTGCTGAAGTCACAAAAAGCCGTTCCAAAGGGAACGCAGTGTAAGTTTTCTGCTCCAAAGTCGTTCCAAAGGGAATGCAGAGCATACAGCGAAAAGTCAACGCTGATACCGCCTAAGTAAAAGGCGAAGAAGCTCCAAAGTCGTTCCTAAGGGAATGCAGAGCTTACAGTGAAAAGTCAATGCTGATACCGCCTAAGTAAAAGGCGAAGAAGCTCCAAAGTCGTTCCTAAGGGAATGCAGAGCTTACAGCGAAAAGTCAGCGCTGATACAAAAATATTGTGTGTTTTACGGGGATATGTGTGTATCTTCGAACAAATGTCATCTACATAACATAACACCATCACATCATTTTGCATAGCATAAGCATCATACATCATGTTGCATATGGCAAAAGAAGGGGACACAGTATCAACCTTCGAAAGGATGCTTTGAGAAAGTGAAAATCGTGCTAAGTCACAAGGGGATACAATATTGATCTTCGGAATATAGCTTCGGAGAATATTTTCACGAAGCTTGGATATCCTTCATCAGAGCACTATGAACATTGTCGTGATGCATAAGTTTTTCTATCTTCACGAAGCATGAAAAGAAGGGAAGGTGTTTTTTCGCCGAAGGCTCAAAAACGGTAAGTATGTAAAGTTTCATGCATCGTAAAGAATCGGATCATTAAAAGCAAATATATCACAGGGTTACAAAATGTCACACATATTTCATTTCAGAAGTTTTTACAATAGTGCTTAATCTTCTCTTAAAACAACTTCGGCAGCTTCGTTCAGGAGTCGGTTAACAACTTCATCCATGATAGCTTCAGCCATCTTTTTAATTTCTTCGTCTCCTTTTGGGTGAGGGCCCGGAGACGCTTTAGTAGGATCTGAAGGAGGACATGATACGACCACATTGCTATTACAAATTGCGAACGAAAGTTTAAAATCAAAAATTACAACACAATAAAAACCATTAGCTAATACCTATTTGCCCTTCGGGCTCTGAGCTTTTGTCAGCGGCCTTAGCTACTTCTCTAGCGTCGTGAATGCCCTTCTCACTCTTCTGAATAATTTCTCGGGCCATTTCTCGGCCACCATTGTCCCAGACGTTGGTGAAAAATTTTCCACCAGCCTGGCTAGCTTCGGCCGAGGGATCTTTAATATCTTCAGGAGATAAGCTGGCTTCGGATTGTGCAAGAGCCTTAACATGATCGCAGCCTTTTTTCTCCAGCATAGTAGCAATCCCCCTGGCACCCGAGAAGGCACAAATGTCTCCGCGACTGTTTAGAATTTCTTCGAAGGCTTCAGCCTCATGGCTGATCCATTCGATCGGTCCTTCTGGGTTACCTCTCACAAAATCTTCCTCACTCGAAAATGCGCCAACGCTGGCGAAGCTGGTTTTTATTTTCTTTACACATTCCATGGATTTTTCGTAGCACCTTTTCTTAGAAGACCGAAGCTCTTCAACGGTTCCTTCCAAATGATTAGCCCATTGGTCGCTACATTCCCGCCTCGTTTCTTCAAGTATGCGTTCTTCTTTCGCCCGGGCCAATTGCTTCCGAAGATCGTCAATCTCGTGCTTTTGAGCTGCAACTTGTGCTTTAAATGCAGCTTCGTTCTCCTTTATTTTATCCACCAATGTAACTAGAATTTTGTCCTTTTCCAGGGCTTCGTTCCTTAGTTTGATAACCTCTGTCCGAAGGTTGTTGAAAGCAATTTCATAGCTTTCGTCTTCGGCATTCTTTTGCGCTCTCAGCGCGTTGCTTAGTATTAAGCCCTATATGTAAAAAGTTAGTATAAGAATAAAACAATAGATTTCGAATCATAAATTTTCAAAAACGCGCAATTCTCGCACCTTCAGACTATTATAAGCAAGGCTATCCGCAAGATCCTCCTTCGTCATAGCGCATAGTCCAGCTTCAAGCTTCGGAAACCCCATACTCCTAGCCATCTCCCGGCAGACAGATAATTCTTTGTTGTCAGGGAGGCAGTATAGGAAGTCATCTTCGTTTGTCCCATTGAACACTAGTGCCCCCTTCGGATATTTTAATTCTCTGGCATAGTGATTGGCTTCATAAATCTCTTCTTCAGATAATTTCTTCCCCGAAGCATGTCTCACAATGTAATCGCATATGTTGGAAGGTGCTTCGGGGGCGGCAGTGTCAATTTCTTCAACCAAAATTGGCTCTGACATTTTTATTTTTTCTTCGGTTTCCAAAGGTTGTTCCTTGGTGGGCTCTGAAGGCCCAGCTTCAGCTTCAAGTTGTTGCTTCGAAGCTTCAGCAACTAAAGCTTCAGTAGACACTTCAGAAAGTTCAACAGTCTTCTTTGGAGTTATGCTTGAAGACTTAATTGTCTCCAAAACATCTAGCACGTTCACCATTCTTTTTCTTTTCGGGGTCACCGATGGACCCTTTTGATTTTTTTATTGTCTCAACACTTGCTGAAGGACTTAAGATTTCCAATATTTTTGGTCCTTCAATTCTCGATTTTTCTGCCTTCTCTGCTGAAGGTGCTTCAGTTTTTTCTTCGATCTTCGGCACTGGAGCTGGCTCTGTAGTTTCAGTGGCCAAAGAGACTTCACCGATAAATTCAGGCACTGTGGCCGGCTCAATAAAACGTGCCCGGTGGGTGAGCACCTTCATCTTTTTTCTTTGCGGCGCTGGCTCACTAGAAGCACCTGTGGCAACTTCTGTTGCAGGAGAAGTATTTTTTCTTTTGCGGCCTGGCATCGGATAATGATAGTCAGGGTAGACAAACCCGATTGCATCAAATACCCGGTTGAGCCTCTTCTTCTTTCGGCCTCCGAAGGCTGCCGATAATGCAGTATTCTCGGCCTTCGAATATACCCCAAGCAGTTCGTCACTTAAGGTTTCAATGCTTTTTAACCAGTCGTCATCAGGTTCAACAAACTTATCCCTGTATTTGAATGTGTATTTTAGTCTGACCAGTCCACCTTCGTCAGACTCTTTGATGGTCTCCTTCGGCATTTCCCACTTTCCTGCAAGTGGCCACACCCTGAAGGCAATATGCTCTTGGACCAGATCCCTTGTCCCAATAAAAGAGCAGATTACGCCGAAGGCTCTTTGGCATTCTTCGGCCGCTTCATCCATTTCAACCTTCGGCTTTCGGAGTCCGAAGCATTGCCAGATAGGGCGCATAATGATACTTTTAACATCTTCCTACGCTGTCAAGTCATTCTTTACATAGAACCATTCTGTCATCCAGGCACCGGGCCACCTCTTCCGAAAGGTTGGCACGGGGCAGCTTGACCCGGAGCGGGCACCGAAGCTGTAACAACCAAAGTTGTTGTGATATTGTTCTTTCCCCCAGGGCTTCGTCTCATATACCAACTCATGAATTTTGCAAAAGCTTTTAGCATTTGGTTCTAAACCTTGGCTTCTCACAGCCCAGACAAAGATTCCCATTCTTATGATAGCTTCGGGAGTAATTTGATGAAGGTAGATTTGAAATGTCTTTAGGACTTCGACAACAAAGCTGCTTAGGGGGAACCGAAGCCCAGCCTTGAGAAAGCTTCGGAAGATCTCGACCTCATCTTCTTCGGGGGTAGGAGAAGTTTTTTCTCCAGCATCAGCCCTCACAATAGATATATCTCGAAAATATCTCCCCCTCATATTGTCAATATGACTCTGCTTAATAGTGGTTTTCCCGAAAACCGAGTGACTTGGCCGCCATGGTCGATCTTCGGACTCTCCCCCGCCGCTTTCTACATCATAACTGTCGCTGTCACCAGTATCTTCAGATAAACCTTCTAAAATCTCTTTGGTGATCTTTTCTGTATTGGTCTTCGACATTGCCTCAAGAAAGCCCAGGTTCTTCTCTTCAGAGAGACTTAGCTTCATCTCGACACCAGCCTTCTTCTCCTTAGACATCCCTTCGGAAATCTTACTTCTCGCTTCCGAAGCTTAAAACTAGGAAAGAAAACAAATATTTTTGGGCAGAAAGCTTTATAAGCAGGAAAAACAGATGGCAAAGGGAGCGCGCCAAATCAAATGTGGCGAGCTCCTATTTATACACTCGATATGACGGAAACTGTGTGGTCCCAGGTGTCAGTGACTTTTGCTATTCTAGCAAAGGGAAGGTGTTTTTTCGGACCTTCGGCTTAAGGCCTCCGTCCATATCGCAATCTGAATTTATCACTAACAAATTAATATTGCGAGGGGCTACTGTTGGGAGCCTTCGTCCTCCGAAGGTCCTCAAAAACATAATTTGACAATATTTTCCAAGTGAATTATATGAACAGGTATCTTCGGACTCAGATCATGAACATGGAGTACGGTCAGAACGAAGCCCAAGCCAGACGAAGGGGGATTGAGATAAAGGACGAGCTGATTACCAAGCTATACGAAGGATGGTGCACAGCCGAAGCTATGCGCAGAAAGCTTCATCGAGATAGCAGAAAGGGGAACCGACTTAAAGATGAAAAGACTACTTAGGCCTTGATAGATTCCCATAAGTCATTAGCAAATGTAATGGACATGAATGTAATTTTGCATGGGCTACGTCCCACGCCTATAAATAGATGAACAGTACTCCCGTACTATTCACGCTGACTTGGCATTTGCTTTCCGTCATCCTTGTACTTTTGCCTTCCTGCAATCCGAAGGTACACTTGTAATCTGAAATCATTTCTATTTTTATATGATAATAAAATAGAAATGACGTTGTGATAATATTTAAATGTTTATATTACTTTTTATGTTGCATGTAAGTTCTTCGTCATAATTTATTGTGCTTACGAAGATATGTTGTTTGTGACCTTCGTCCGGAACACATTATATCCCGAAGGGAAATAATGTTTCAAGGGACGAAGGACTTTATCATTTAACACTTTTTATGTTGCCTTGTTCTTAATCCGAAGCATTTGAGAACAAGTCCCCAACACGGTGCGTCTTCTGACGTTGCTCTGACTCTGGCGCGCACTGTAGCGCATTGAATGCGGTTGCAGTCGACCGTTGGCGCTGAAGTAGCTGTTGCTCCGTTGGCACACCGGACAGTCCGGTGCGCCACCGGACACTGTCCGGTGCCTCACCGGACAGTCCGATGAATTATAGCGGAGCGCCCTCTGATTTTCCCGAAGGTGACGAGTTTGGAGCTGAGTTCCCTGGTACATCGGACACTGTCCGGTGGTGCACAGGATAGTCCGGTGCGCCAGACCAGGGCACACTTCGGTTGTCTTTTGCTCTCTTTGTTTGAACCCTTTCTTGGTCTTTTTATTGGTATATTGTGAACCTTTGGCACCTGTAAAACTTATAACCTAGAGCAAACTAGTTAGTCCAATTATTTGTGTTAGGCAATTCAACCACCAAAATCAATTAGGAAAAGGTGTAAGCCTATTTCCCTTTCACAAGGTTATTCTAAGATCCCTTGTTTTTTGTAATCCTACTCAAGTGCAATTAATTCGTGGGGATCCTAAATATAA
Source organism: Zea luxurians (assembly GCA_029449295.1). Taxonomy (NCBI): domain Eukaryota; kingdom Viridiplantae; phylum Streptophyta; class Magnoliopsida; order Poales; family Poaceae; genus Zea; species Zea luxurians. The sequence goes on along the minus strand of JAOPSE010000019.1, from coordinate 19,268,266 downwards.
ATAGATGTCTCCCGAGGAAGTGATTGGCAAGTTTGTGAGCTATGAACTTATGATCAAAGACTCCAAACACATTGTCAACTTGGAGCAAGGCGCCACCTCCACACCCGAGGTGCAACCTATTGCATTCAAGGCAATGGAAAAAAAGGAGGAGTCTACACCAAGTAGACTTCCAATCGATGCCTCCAAGCTCGACAACGAGGAGATGGCTCTTATAATTAAGAGCTTTCGTCAAATCCTCAAACAAAGGAGGGGGAAGGACTACAAGCCCCGCTCCAAAAGTGTGTGCTACAGGTGTGGTAAGTCCGGTCACTTTATAGCTAAATGTCCATATACAAGTGAAAGTGACAAGGACAACGACAAGAAGGGGAAGAAGAAAATGGAGAAGAAAAGGTACTAAAAGAAGAATGGTGGCGAGGGGCACATGGGGCGGGAATGGGACTCCGATGAGAGCTCCACCGACTCCTCCTCCAACGAGGACGCCGCCAACATCACCATCAACAAAGGCCTCCTCTTCCACAATGTTGGCCACAAGTTTCTCATGGCTAAGGATGGCAAGAAGAAAAAGGTACATTCTTGAGTTACCCCCAAATACACTACTTCTGATGATGAGGGCAGCTCTCGTGATAGTGAAGATGATTTAGTTTCTCTCTTTGCCAACCTTACCATAGACCAAAAGAAAAATTAAATGAATTAATAGAAACCATTAACGAGAAGGATGATCTCTTGGAATGCCAAGAGGACTTGCTCGTTAAAGAAAATAAAAATTTGTTAAGTTGAAAAATGCTTATGCTCTAGAAGTAGAAAAATGTGAAAACTTAACTAAGGAGCTTAGCATTTGCAATGATTCAATTTCCTGTCTTAGAGATGAGAATGCTAGTTTAAATGCTAAGATAGAAGAATTGAATGTTTGCAAACCCTCTACATCTATTGTTGAACATATCACTATTTGTACTAGATGTAGAGATGTTAATGTTGAAGCTATTGATGATCACCTTACCATGATTAAACCATAAAATGATCACATAGCTAAATTAACTGTCAAAATTGCCGAGCATGAGCTAGAAAATGAAATTTTTAATTTGCTAGAAGCATGTTTTATAATGGTAGACACCCTGACATTAAGGACGGCATTGGCTTCCAACAAGGGAGCCAAAACAACACCAAACTTAAGGCCCCCAAGAAACTATCTAACTTTGTTAAGGGTAAGGCTCCCATGGTTCAGGATAGAGAGGGCTGCATTTTATATCCTGCAAACTATCCTGAGCATAAGATTAGGAAGATTCATGCTAGAAAACCTCACAATGTTTCTCATCATGCTTTTATGTATAAGAATGAGGCTTCTAACTCTAGGCATTCAACTCATATCAAAATACCTAAAAGGAAAACTCCTAGTGCATCAAATGAACATTGCATTTCATTTAAGACCTTTGATGCATCTTTTGTGCTAACTAACAAATCATGCAAAGTAGTTGCCAAATATGTTGGGGGCAAACACAAAAGTCCAAAAACTTGTGTTTGGGTACCCAAGATGCTTGTTTCTAATGTCAAAGGACCCAAGACCGTTTGGGTACCAAAGAACAAGGCCTAAATTTGTTTTGTAGGTTTATGCATCCAGTGGATCAAGTTGGATAATCGATAGCGGGTGCACAAACCACATGACAGGGGAGAAAAGGATGTTCTCCTCATATGAGAAAAATGAAGATCCCCAAAGAGCTATTACATTCGGGGATGGAAATCAAGGTTTGGTCAAAGGTTTGGGTAAAATTGCTATATCTCTTGACCATTCCATTTCTAATGTTTTTTCTTGTAGATTCATTAGACTACAATATGTTTTCTATTTCTCAATTATGCAAAATGGGCTACAACTGTTTATTCACTGATATAGGTGTTATTGTCTTTAGAAGAAGTGATGATTCAATAGCATTTAAGGGAGCGTTAGATGGTTAGCTATATTTAGTTGATTTTAATGATAACAAAGTTGAACTAGACACGTGCTTAATTGCTAAGACTAATATGGGTTGGCTCTAGCATCGCCGACTTGCCCATGTTGGGATGAAGAACCTTCACAAGCTTCTAAAGGGGAAACACATTTTAGGACTAAGAAATGTTCATTTTGAGAAAGACAGGATTTGTAGCGCATGCCAAGCAGGAAAGCAAGTTGGAGTCTATCATCCACACAAGAACATCATGACGGCCGATAGGCCGCTTGAGCTGCTCCACATGGACCTATTCGGCCCGATCGCTTATATAAGCATCGGCGGGAGTAAGTACTGTCTAGTTATTGTGGATGATTATTCTCGCTTCACTTGGGTGTTCTTTTTGCAGGAAAACTCTCAAACCCAAGAGACCTTAAAGAGATTCTTGAGACAGGCTCAAAATGAGTTCGGATTGAGGATCAAAAAGATTAGAAGCGACAATGGAACGGAGTTCAAGAACTCTCAAATTGAAGGATTTCTTGAGGAGGAGGGGATCAAGCTTGAGTTCTCTTCTCCTTACACACCTCAACAAAATGGTGTAGTGGAGAGGAAGAATAGAACACTCCTGGATATGGCAAGGACCATGCTTGATGAATACAAGACTCCGGACCGGTTTTGGGCGGAAGCAATTAACACCGCCTGCTACTACATCAACCGGTTATATCTTCACCGAATCCTCAAGAAAACATCATATGAACTCCTCACTGGTAAAAAGCCCAATGTTTCTTATTTTAGAGTTTTTGGGAGTAAATGCTTTATTCTTATTAAAAAAGGGTAGAAATTCTAAATTTTCTCATAAAGTAGTAGAAGGCTTTTACTTGGTTATGACTTAAACACAAGGGACTAGATTAGTTGAAGTTTCTTGTGACATTGTGTTTGATGAGACTAATGGCTCCCAAGTGGAGCAAGTTGATCTTGATGAACTAGATGATGAAGAGGCTCAGTGCGTCGCACTAAGGAACATATCCATTGGGGATGTGTGTCCAAAAGAATCCAAGCATAAGATAAATCATCATCTTCCATACAAGCATCTCCACCAACTCAAGATGAGGATCGGGCTCAAGAAGGAGAGGATGAAGATCAAGACGATGAGCCACCTCAGGAAGAGGACATTGATCAAGGGGAGATGAAGATGATCAAGACAAGGAAGATGATCAAGAGATTCAAGATCAAAGATCACCACACCCAAGAGTCCACCAAGAAATTCAAAGAGATCACCCCGTCAACTCCATACTCTTTTGTGAACATTACTAGATCTTGAGTTGCTCATTTCTGTGAACATTACTCTTTTGTGTCTTGTATTGAGCCATACAGGATAGAGGATGCACTAAGAGATCAGGATTGGGTGGTGGCGATGCAAGAGGAGCTCAACAACTTCATGAGGAATGTGGTATGACACTTAGTTCCACGTCCTAACAAAATGTTGTAGGTACCAAGTGGGTATTCCACAACAAACAAGATGAGCATGGTGTGGTGATAAGGAACAAAGCTCGACTTGTTGCAAAAGGTTATTCACAAGTCGAAGGTTTGGATTTTGATCAAACCTATGCACCCGTAGCTAGGCTTGAGTCAATTCATATATTACTTGCCTATGCTACTTACCATGGCTTTAAGCTATATCAAACGGACGTGAAGAGTGCCTTCCTCAATGGCCCTATCAAGGAAGAAGTGTATGTTGAGCAACCTCCCGGCTTTGAAGATAATGAGTATCCTAACCATGTTTATAAGCTCTCAAAGGCGCTTTATGGGCTCAAGCAAGCCCCAAGAACATGGTATGAATGCCTGAGAGACTTTCTTATCACTAATGGCTTCAAAGTTGGTAAAGCTAATCCTACTCTCTTCACTAAAACAATTGCTAAAGACTTGTTTATATGCCAAATTTATGTTGATGATATTATATTTGGGTATACTAACAAGTCAACTTATAAAGAATTTAGTAGGATTATGAAACAAGAATTCAAGATGTCTATGATGGGGGAGTTGAAGTATTTCCTTGGATTTCAAATCAAGCAACTCCAAGAGGGCACCTTCATTAGCCAAACTAAGTACATTCAAGACATACTTAAGAAGTTTGGAATGAAGAATGACAAACCCATCAAGACACCAATGAGAACCAATGGGCATCTCGACCTCGACACGGGAGGTAAATCCGTAGATCAAAAGGTATACCGGCCGATGATAGGATCTTTACTCTATCTATGTGCTTCACGACCGGATATAATGCTTTCAGTATGCATGTGTGTAAGGTTCTAGGCAAATCCTAAGGAAGTTCACCATAGGGCCGTGAAAAGTATCATGAGATATTTAGTTTACACTCCTAAGTTTGGGCTTTGGTACCCCAAGGGATTTACCTTTGATTTAATTGGGTATTCTGATGCCGATTATGCTAGATGTAAAATTGACAGGAAGAGCACATCAGTGACTTGTCAGTTTCTAGGAAGATCCCTGGTGTCTTGGGCTTCAAAGAAACGGAATTCAGTAGCTCTTTTCACCGCCGAAGCCGAGTATATTGCCACAGACAATTGTTGTGCACAATTACTCTAGATGAGGCAAACCCTTAGGGACTATGGCTACAAATTGAGCAAAGTCCCTCTCCTATGTGATAATGAAAGTGCAATCCGCATGGCGGATAATCCCATTGAACACAGCTGCACTAAGCACATAGACGTCCGGTATCACTTTTTGAGAGATCACCAACAAAAGGGGGATATCGAAATTGCTTATGTTAACACCCACAACTAGTTAGCCGATATCTTTACCAAGCCACTAGATGAAAAGACTTTTAGCAAACTTAGGAATGAGCTAAATATACTTGATTCTTGGAACTTTGATTGAAACATTGCACACATAGCTAATTCATATACCTTTGATCATGTCTCTTTCATTTGGTACAAATGTATATTTCTTATTCTTCTTGTACCTAAGACTAATGTGCTTTCAAGTGTATTTCTATGCCTAGTCTTAAATTGAAAGGGAAATAGAGTATTCGGCAAAGACAAGGCTTCCACTCCAACTCTGACGGTATCATTTACCCTTTGCCGTTACTCAGGAAACTCTCAATTGGTATGACCCTTCACTCATATTTCTTTTACCAATGGGGGAGAAAATATTAGAAGAATTGTAGAGGGCTCTCAAGTTCTCCATTTTTGGCGATTAATGCCAAAGGGCGAGAAAGTAATAAGCCCAAAGCAAAAGGACCGCACCACCATTTTAATTTTTTTTCAAAAAACCAAAGGAAGAAATTATTTCAATCAATGTTTGAGTTGATTTTAAATTGGTATCTTATTTGGTTTCAAAATTTCAAGTTAGTATAAAAATTTCAATTGGTATAATTTCATTTGGTATCTATTCCAAAAAGGGAAAATCATTTCGAAAAACCTCTTGAAAGCTAAGGGGAGAATTTCTTCAGGGGGAGCTATTATTTAGTCAAAGGTAAAGCATTTGAAACAGGGGGAGAAATTTTAAATCTTAAAATGCTTCTTGCAATCATATTCTTATACCTTTGGCTTTTTGCAAAAGAATTTGAAAAGATTTTTCCAAAAGATTTGCAAAAACAAGCAAGTGTTGCAAATGTGGTCCAAAATGTTAAAATAGAAGAAAGCAATCACTTACATATACATATGTAGAAATTCTTTCAATTGGTTTAAATTCTAAGTAACTTTTGCACTTCTGTCAAAATTGTCAACTAGTTACATTCTTGCACTTTATATTTGTTTTAGTTTGTGTTGGTATCAATCACCAAAAAGGGGGATTGAAAGGGAAATGGCTTAATCATTTCCTATAATCGATTTTGGTGGTCGACATCCATCACAAACCACATGTACTAACTAGTTTGCCTAGATGTCATTTATCTTAGGTGCATAAGGTTCAACACAAACCAAGAAAGAAATTCAGTTGGGGACTCAATTTAATTTGGAGCAAAGGACTTGAGAGTGTGCTGCCAATGGCGCACTAGATAGTGTCCGGTGCACCAGGCTGAGCAGCACTCGAACAGCTCACTCTCGGGTTTCTCTAGGGCGCGCTCCTCTATAATTCACCGGACTGTTCGATGTGCACCGGACATGTCCGGTGAGCCAACGGAGCAACGGTAACCTGGCGCCAACAGTCGACTGCAAAGTGAACAGTTCGCGTCAGAGTTCAGAGCAGAGAAGTTAGAGCGCACCGGACATGTCCGGTGTGGCACCGGACTGTCCGGTGCAACTACAGGACAAAGGTTCCAACGGTCAACTCGCTCCAAACCCCAACGGGCGTGCTGACATGGCACGCACCAGACAGTGAACAGTGACTGTCCGGTGCGCCACCGGACTGTCCGGTGTGCCCATCGCCAGCAAAAACAGCCAACGACTAGGAAGTGGTTGGAGGCAATAAATACCCCCCAACCACCTCCTTCAATGGTATCCAGGTTTTATGAAGTTCCTATTCGATACAAGAGCAATAGCATTCACTCCAAGACACATTCCAAAGATAAAATCCTCTCCAAGTCTCAAAATCAACTCAACCACTTAGTGACTTGAGAGAGAGAGAGAGAGCTTTTATGTTCATTTGTTGCTCTTGTTGCTTGGATTGCCTTCTCCTTCCCCATTCTTATTCTCATAAGTGCTTCGTAAAGCTATCAAGAGACACCTAAGTGTGTGGTGATCCTTGCGGGGTCTTAGTGACCCGAGTGGTTAAGGAGAAAGCTCATCTGGTCTAAGTGACCGTTTGAGAGAGGGAAAGGGTTGGAATAGACCCGGCCTTTGTGGCCTCCTCAACGGGGACTAGGTTCTTTGGAACCAAACCTCGGTAAAATAAATCACCGTGTTCACTTGCATTGATCTTCGCTTGATTTGTTTGCCCTCTTTCCTCCCTCTAAAGTTTCCTTGCTAACATTGATTTGAGTTTGCTCCCAAACATCATCCACATTAATTGAGCAACTCATAGCAAGAGAAACAATCTTCCACACTCGAATTTAATTCTAACGCTAACCCCGGCCTTAGTGTGTGTTTAAGTTTATAAATTTCAGGTTTCGCCTATTCACCCTCCCTCTAGGCAACTATCATATGTAACCTGAAAGGAAAATAGCATTAATCATTTTCTCTAATTGATTTTGCTGCTTGATGACCATCAAAAACTTATGTACTAACTAGGTCGATGAATTCATTGATTCATAGGTGCATAAGTCCACACTATGGCGCATGTGTGCTCTCTCTAGAGTGTATCAACAAGAGTTAATTCAGAACTCTAGAGCCAAGGTATATCGCTGCCCCAAACCAAAGACCTTAGCACCCTGACACCATATCATGTGAACCTAGCATGAGCTCATCACGCATCGACACCTGCCCGAGGCTAGGGACCCTCGCTCCTTGTTAAGGGTGCCATGTCTAGGGGCAGGAGCATCAAATTCAAGGTTGGCCTTTGGCACCGGGTGCTTGGCACTATCGCTTCAACTCTGCTAGGTAGAATGGCCCTAGAAGTTCTACCCTCATTTATGAGAGAAGTGTAGTGGGACTAGTAATCCCATTGAATTTATCCAACTATATGCTAGTACCATCCTCTCCATCGGCGATGACGAGAGAGCAACGAAGAACTATTTTCATGTAGCCCTAACGTAGCCTACATGATCATGACTTGTGAACCTCCCCGAGGCCTTGATAAAGTCCTAGGAAGACCTTCCATGCCAGGTTTTGTTGTGTGATTTTGATCAGCTTGAGAGAGCAATGGAAGGTTTCTTGGTTTTAAGCCACTGCACTCACCATTTTTTCCATAGTGCTTATTAACCGCCCTACCTACTACAAAGTCTAAAGCTAGACAACTGCCTTACTTAAACTGGTTTAATATCATACCCAACCATGACAATACAAGACACCTAGCTCAATATGGCCCGAATGTATCTGTTTTGTTTGTCGAATATTATCTTGTTGTGATGACAACACTCAAGATCATCATCCAAACCCTCACACATTGTGCACTTATAAAAATGCTACCACAACTATTTTTCTCAAGTAAAGAGATCCTAACATTCTTATCAGCTAGCTTAGACTGAAAAGTGGGATAGACTTGCAAGCACCCAATAAGCTAGACCTAGACTTTAACTCATACTACTAATCAAGCAAGAAGGCATACTTGGTTTGCAGGGTATAGAGGTTAGACATATGCATGACATAGTGACCACACTCTGTTTCTTGAAACATAATAGGAACCCTAGGAGAGTCAAGATTCTTAAGCGTAGTCTCTAGCTTGGCCTTAAGCTCATTCCTCTCACATGTGACATACTTAAGAAACTTGCCCCAACTCATCAAGGAAACATCCAACACAACAACACTATTTAGCATTTTCGGCGGCCAGGGCTCGGCCACTGAAAATAACCCATTATTTTCGGCGGCAAGCTCGAGCCGCCGAAAATAACCTTGTTTTCGACGGCCACTCACACAGCCACCGAAAAAACATTATTTTCGGTGGCTTCTGACACAGCCGCTAAAAATAACATCTTATTTTCGGCGGCCAAGCCCTGGTTGCCGAAAATAAACTGTTTAAAACGGCCGCCTGGATCCTTCTTCTCTCTGTTTCTCTCTTCTCTCGCTCACATCTCTGTTAGGCGTGGTTGCCCGCACTGCCTGCCGCCCGTGCCGCCCCGGGCAGCCATGCTCCGCCGGCTTCGTCCCATCGTCCGCCGCCATCCTCAGCTCCCGTCGACCGGCCGCGGCCAAGCCCTCCTCCTGCCACCACTCCACCGTCGTCGCCAAGCTCTTCCCCATCCAAAGGTTATTTTTTGCATATTTTATTCCATATTTTTGGCGGCCGTTATTTAATTGCCGCCGAAATTACTATATATTTGTAATTGTGTTTGTTTGATTAGTGTGTGTGATTAGTATTATTGTTTAGTTTGATTTCATTAATATATTAGTGGTATATGTGGTTTAGGGTTAGGGGCATATTGTATTTGTGGCATTAATTTCATATTAATATGTGGTACTATTATATTCTTAGTTTTACAAGTACATTATATTGGTGTGTAGAATAGTTGCATTATTAGGGTATGTGGTACTTAGTTTGATTTGATTAATAGTATATCATTCTTTGTTTTATATATAAGTAATATATTGTTTAGTGGCAGCGAGGTTATGCTGCCGAAATTGTTTTGGGTCCTGCTAGCTTGATGTGGGTTTAGAACCTATCCTTGCCTATACATGTAGGACCGATACCCTTGACGAAGTTGAATAATATTTTCATGATATGGTTCGGTTTAACAGTCTCAAACATGGCTGAAGATCGTGCATGAATGTACAATGGCTGGAGTAGGAATGGACGTCATTATGATGATTGGGTAGCCAAGACCAAAGATTTTGTGGACCACGTATTCTCCTTGTCATTAACCGGCACTATCAGATGTCCTTGTAGGTGGCACAAAAATAGTATATTTCTTAATTAGGAAAGCGTTAGCTTAGATCTTTGTCAGTTTGGATTTATGCCCGGATATGAGGTGTGGGAACACCATGGTGAGGTAGTACCCAACCAGAATGTAGAAGAGTCGGAGAACAATGATTGGGCTAGCGATGATGCGATGCATTAGATGCTTGATTCGCTACATCCAGAATTAAACCTAAGCTCTGAGGATCCTGCCACACTAGAGGTTTCCAGATTTTTTAAACTACTAAAAGACTCTGAAGAGCCATTGCATGAACACACAGATGTGAGTATAGTCGCTTTTGTGACTCGGCTCATGGCCATTAAGTCCAAGTATTTTTTTTCTCGAACAATTGTTACAATGAGATTTGAAAGTTATTAGGAGATGTGCTCCCAAAGCCCAATAAGTTACCTAAAGACATGTACCATTCAAAGACAATTATCAAAGGTCTCGGTATGGATTATGACAAGATTGATGTGTGCAAAAATAATTGTATGCTTTTCATGAAGGAGCATGCGGGAGAGAAAAAATGTCTGAAATGTGGACAATCTAGATTCATGGAAGTTGTTAATGATGAGGGTGACAAGGTGATGACAGATGTTGCACATAAGCAGCTCTGTTACTTGCCCTAACTCCTCGAGTGAAATAGTTGTTTCTATTTAAAAACCGCTATGCACATGCGATGGCACAAAGAATGTGTCCGTGATAACGATCTAATCGTGCACCCTTCAGATGGGGATGCTTGGAAGGTTGTCGACACGTTTGATCCAGACTTTGCAGCTGATCCGAGGAATGTTCGAATCAGCCTCGCGATCGATGGCTTCACACCTTTTGGTCAAATGGCATCATCATACTCATGTTGGCCCATCTTTGTTATTCCATACAACCTTCACCTTCTCTTTGTATGAAATATGAATTTATATTTCTTTTCTTAATCATTCCTGGCCCAAACTATCCTAGAAAGAAACTCAATGTCATGTTAAAACCCTTGATTGAAGAGTTGAAGGAGCTTTGGAAAGGAGTTGAAACATATGATGTTTTAAAAAACAGATATTCAAACTTCAAGTTGTGTATTTGTGGTCGGTGCATGACTTCATGGCATATGCTATTTTTACCGGTTGGAGTACACATGGTAGATTGACATATCCATATTGCGGTTCAGATACAGATTGCTTCCATCTTGCTTATGGTGGAAAGATCACATACTTCGATTGTCATCGAAGCTGGTTGTCCAGGAAACACCCCTTTAGTAGCGATAAGAAAAACTTTATAAAGAACATAGTGGTCACCAAAGGACCGTCTAAATGTCTTAACACATCAGAAATACATGCTCAGCTGAACAACCTTGTCCTAAATGAAAAGGGAGACAAGTACGAAGGATTTGGAGTGGGCCACAACTGGACACGTACGTATATGTGGTCTCTGGGAGCTCCCTTATATGTCGTCATTGATTCTTGTGCACAACATTGATGTCATGCACCAAGAAAGTAATGTTGCTAAAGCCCTCATACACATATGTATGCATTTTGAAAAACCAAAGGACAATCTAAAAGCTCGAAGAGATCTAGCAATGCTTTGTGACTGACCAACCCAAGTGCTCAATGACAACGGCAAGCCACCACATGCCTTGTTCTGTCTTACCTCTAAAGACAAGATCGAGGTAATGAGATGGATGAAAAAATTAAATTTCCCGATGGTTATGTTGCGGGCTTGAAAAGAGCTGTGAATTTGAAAATGGGAAAACTAACTAGGTTAAAGAGCCATGACTTCCATATATTAATGGAGAGGATTATCCTTGTCATGTTTTGTGGTTACATGCCCGAAGCCATGTGGCAAGCAATAGCTGAGCTAAGTTATTTCTACAGGCAGATCTGTGCCAAAGAAATAAGTAAAAATATGATGGAGAAGTTGGAGAAAGAAATATCAGTGTTGTTATGCAAGCTAGAAAAATATTCCCACCTGGATTCTTCAATCCGATGGAGCATCTACTTATTCACATTCCATATGAGGCAAAGGTTGGTGGACCTGTACAATATAGGTGGATGTCCCGAGCCCAATCGATGTTTATAGGAGAGGGCATAGAGCGAAAAACAGTGAAATCTCTGATGAGCTATATAGTCAAGCGGCTATTGAGCGTATGGTTAGTTGTTGTTAGGATTAACGTTTTCTTGCCATATAGCTATAAATTACATGCGTGCTGAACCTTCATATTGTATTGCAGGAGACATACGGGTAGGAGATGGTTAGGAAGTATGGAGAAGACTATGATTGGCGAGGAGCACCTACCATCGACGCTGAAGTTGTGCATTCTATTGGAGGAAAGGCGCATGGACGGTATTAACTTGTGAATTTTTTCAATAATATTGGAACTATGACCGAATAGCTAATTTTCTTTTTTTCAAGATATTCTATGTTTACCGGTGTGATCGATTTAACAGAGTTGTGTTCTCGTGGCGGCTCTTCGTCGTAGGCGGGTTGTGGTAGCAGCCGTAGTCGACGCTCTAGCATGGAGGACGCTATGAGAGAGCAGCAAGAAAGGTTTCATGAAGAGCTGCGGCAACAACAAATAACATTGCTCCAACAGCAATCAGAGTACATGGCTGCTTACAACGCACAGGCGCAGCAAGCAATGAACGTGAGTGTCTTATTTATTCTCAACACGGTCGATATTGGTCCTATAACTAATATATTGTATTTGCAACTGTCTTGGTTTCCAGAGCAGGCACAACAGCAACCATTCGTTTTCCCTCAATTTCAGCCGCCGATGCCTCAGTGGGGACTACATGCTCCGTCGCCTCCACCTCAGGTGCTTCAATTTAGTTAAGACTTGTTTATATTAACCTTTTAAATCTTGACTAAACTTGATTTTGTAGGGATCCGGGGTCATGGGCCACAACACGCCACCACCGGTGATACCAGCACCAGGAGGAGCTTATGCAGGGGAGAAAGCTACTACAGGAGAGGTTAGTTTGACAAACAATTTGTTTGAATAGTGGTCATGTAAACACTGCCGTTATTAATGTCTTCTTTTCTCTTTAGAATCCAAACCCGTTACACGACTTCGTCAACGAGTTTTTCGCTTCTGGAGGTAGTGGTCACAACACTACACCAAAATAGTGAACTTCCTAGAGCCTAAACTCTAGGAAGTTAGCCATAAACTCTAGGAAGTTAGCTAAACCCTCAGAAGTAAAGCCATCCCGTTGGAAGTTTGGCTCTCAGAAATTATTTGTCGGAAGTTAGCTTAACTTCCTAGAGCCCTCTAGGAAGTTAGCTAACATCCTACAGCCAGAGGAGCCTCTTGGAAGTTACTAGGTTCACGCCGTCAGCGCCGTATCTAACTAACTTCCTACAACTTACTATAGTCTATAGGAAGTTAGCTGGCTAACTTCCTACGACTTACTGTAGCCCCTAGGAAGTTAGCTGGCTAACTTCCTACGTTCCAGTTGGCCTCTAGAAAGTTAATTTGACCAGCATTATAAATGTTGTTTATTTTAATTTTACACCACATTCCACAACATAACAAATATATCAACAACTATAGCACTACATATTTTTACATAAAACATCTCACCCACAATCACATAACAATATTTAAATCCATAGTCTCATCAATTACATCACAACATCCATAGTCGTAAGACACATCTCATCCAGTCATCATAAGAGATAATATCTCATACATAGTCATAATAAATGTCTCAAGTATCACAACACATAAAATGGAAGCTCACGATCGCCGATTACCATCGAGTACAGTGACGAGTGATGGTCGATACCTCCACTAGCAAAGAGGGCTTCGACAAAGTATAACCCGTCATCTCGTTCCTGTGTCGGCAAGGTAGCTGGAGGGGTCTAACATACATGTACAAATGATATTTGCTGAGTTACACCATAATATAACTAACAACAAGTAACTGATGATGAATTTGCATAACTGATGTTCAGTAGGTGGAGATGGAGGTGTAGGTGGAGGTGAGGACCAAGGAAAATGTACGGGAGGTGGTGGTGGGGCACCGGGACGTGTATCCCTTAGGCTTGTGCTAGTTGCTACAAAATTGTCAAACGCATTCACATCAGCATTTTAAATCAATACATATCTTAAAGTGAAAGCTATTATCTTTTGAACTTACTTGTATGAGTGTTTGCTGTTATTGAATCTGTGTCGCCTAAGTAATCCTGATGACGCCTAAGTTCTTCACGTAGTTGCTCCACTTCTGTGTCGGTTCTTGACAGAGCAAAAGCACGATCAATAAAATCCTCTGTCTTTCTTATCCACTCCGTCGAGGGATGATTTAGAATTCAATGTCTAGACTGAAACAAAAACTAGTTTTGCCCACAAAGTTGATATTTACTACCACAAAAACCAATTTCACATTAATTCACAAGATCATGTTTATATGGAGACAAACAGAACAAACAACACAGTTACACAGAGCGCATAGAATAAACGCCTTTGATAACCGACACTATGATTTAATTATCTATATTATTCGCCTTGCCATCAAGATCAAATATCAATTATCAATGGAGAGAATAACTACAAATGAATGAAGCGATGCGCTTTATATTGAAAACAAAAGAATAGAATATTGTCTGCCTTAAACTAGTAACTCGAACCACAATACCATGTCCTGAGCGACTCCCCTCAATAACTGACAGAGAGCTCTTACAAGAATTCCACCTACCTGCTTTCGGATAACTCTCTTGGCATTCTCTTCTTGCCATTAGAGGTACATGGAGAAAATCTCAGCTAGGAAGCTTGTGTTCAGATTTCCTATAGATCCCAACAACATAAGCCCCCAACCGAAGTCAAAAGTGTTAATACGAAGGGCATTTCCTCATGGGCATAGTGCATCAGCAGGGAGAGTCAGGAGATAAGAGAGTTTAGGCCTTACTATGGTGAGAGACCAGATGCGGCGAACGAGGGGATCGGCGTCGATGTCGGGACGGTGCGGGGCACGGCGATCGGACGATGTAGCGGGGCAGGGCACGACAGCCGAGCGTCGAGGCGGGCTGGGCGAGGGCGGCCGGTGGCCTGCAGGGCGGGGGAGTTGGAGAAGGAACGAGGAAGGTGAATGACGGGCGAGTTGGAGAAGAATGAGGAGGATGAATGATGGAAAGATAAGGGAAGATCATGTATTAAGATAACAAATATTACTTCCTAAAGAGAAGTCGTAGGAAGTTACTTAACTTCCTAGAGGCTGTATATATACTCTAGGAAGTGAAAGGGAAATGTGCCTTTGGGCCATTTCTAAGTATTTTGGTGATTTAGTGTCCACACAAGTGCTTAAGTGTTAATCTATGCCAAGTGATGGACTAAGTGAAAATCAAGATTAAAGGTAAGTTTCTAAACTTAGTACATTGTTTTAAGAGCTAATGCATTGTGTCTAAGTGCTGGAAACAGGAAAAATCTCTTTGGAAAGGAGATAGCTTCTTTCAGCCGAAGTCTGCTCAGTCTGGGTGGACCAGACTGTCCGGTGGTGCACCGGACAGTGTCCGGTGCGCCAGGCTGGCGACTGTCAAATGGCTGCTCTCGGGAGGCGATCAACGGCGTACGACTATAAATCACTGGACTGTCCGGTGAGCCATTCACAGGCGAAGTCGTCGCTCTCGGGAAGCGATTAACGGCGTACGACTATAATTCACCGGACTGTCAGGTGAGGCACCGGACTGTCCGGTGAGTCAACGGTCAGCCGGGCCAACGGTCGGCCAAGGATTCCGCGCGTGACGCGTGGCCGAGCCAACGGTCACAAGGGACCACCGGACTGTCCGATGTGCACCGGACAGTGTCCGGTGCGCCAACGGCTCTGAATCTCCAACGGTTGACTTCGCCAAATAAGGAAAGAGATCCGCACCGGACAGTGTCCGGTGGTGCACCGGACTGTCCGGTGCGCCAGGCGACTGAAGGCAAGAATTGCCTTCCTGGAATGCTCTCAACGGCTCCTAGATGCCTTGGGGCTATAAAAGGGACCCCTAGGCACATGGAGGAGGATACCAAGCAACCTTTGAGCATTGTTGATCACTCACACTTCATTCTTGCGCACTTGTTTGACATTGTTAGTGATTTGAGCTCCGTTCTAGTGAGAACCTCATGATATTCTATTGAGCTCAAGTTTGGGTCTTGTGTGTGCGTATTTGCTATGATTTTTGTGTCTTGTGTGCGTTGCTCATCCCTCCCTTACTCCGTGCTTCTTTGTGAACATCAAAGTGTAAGGGCGAGAGGCTCCAACTTGTGGAGATTCCTCGCGAGCGGGATATAGTAAACAAAGCAAAACACCGTGGTATTCAAGTGGGTCTTTGGACCGCTTGAGAGGGGTTGATTGCAACCCTCGTCCGTTGGGACGCCACAACGTGGAGTAGGCAAGTGTTGGACTTGTCCGAACCACGGAATAAACCACTGTGCCATCTCTGTGTTGATCCCTTTGTGGTTATTGTGTTTTGCTAAGACTCCTCTCTAGCCACTTGGCTTTATTGTGCTAACATCTAATCAAGTTTTGTGGCATTAAGTTTCAAGTTTTACAGGATCACCTATTCACCCCCTCTAGGTGCTCTCAATTGGTATCGGAGCCATTCTCTTCAAGAAAGGGACTAATCTCCTGAAGAGATGGATCCTAAGGGCAAGGGGATTGTGATCAATGATAAGGAGAAGGAGTCCTTCGTCAACAAGTCGAAAGATGACAAGCCTACCGACTCGGGCTCGGGCTACAAACAAAAAGATGGGAAGAAGAAGACAAGGCGCATCAAGGAGATCGTCTACTACGACGACAGCGACGAGTCCTCTTCTTCCCAAAAGGACAACGACGACAACGACTACGAGAAAAAGAAAACGGTCAATTCGAACTTTTCTTTTGATTACTCTCGTATTCCGCAAAGTACCAATGCTCATTTACTTTCCATAACTCTCGGCAAACCTCCTCACTTTGATGGAGAGGACTACGGATTTTGGAGTCACAAAATGCATAGTCA
Source organism: Zea luxurians (assembly GCA_029449295.1). Lineage (NCBI taxonomy): Eukaryota > Viridiplantae > Streptophyta > Magnoliopsida > Poales > Poaceae > Zea > Zea luxurians. Next base: position 19,251,940 of record JAOPSE010000019.1, on the reverse strand, counting down.
CTTGTTCTCTCTCCATCCAAGCATATGGGAGATAGTAGAGAGTGGAATGAAATTTGATAGTACTGATAGTCCCATGTTCATTAATGAGCAAATTCACAAAAATGCACAAGCTACTACTGTTCTTTTAGCTTCATTGTGCAGGGACGAATACCATAAGGTGAGCGGCTTGGATAACGCCAAGCAGATTTGGGACACCCTCAAGATCTCACATGAGGGGAACGACGTCACCATGCTCACCAAGATGGAGTTGGTGGAGGGCGAACTTGGGAGATTCACAATGATCAGGGGTGAGGAGCCAACCCAAACGTACAATCGGCTCAAGACCCTCGTCAACAAAATAAGGAGCTATGGAAGCACGCGATGGACGAACCACGACGTCGTCCACCTAATGCTAAGGTCTTTTACCGTCCTTGATCCACATCTTGTGAACAATATTTGTGAGAATCCTAGGTACACGAAGATGACGCCCGAGGAGATACTTGGAAAGTTTGTAAGCAGGCGGATGATGATCAAGGAGGCAAGATACGTCGATGTTGGCGCTGTCTTTCGACGGCAAGGAGAACCAACACAGGTGGATGGAGATGGCAACAGGGCACTCGCGCGTGATGGCAAAAGCTCTGTTAATCCGGCCTCTCACGGGCACTGTGCGGGGGTATTTATAGGTATCCGAGTGCACGGCGCCTTGCGCTAAGGACGCATGTGCCCTCAGGTACCTAGTTTATCCCCAGAATATTCCTATAAAGCGGGGTTACAAGTTGTAATTACATGTACGCCTTTACAAATTAGGCCCGTAACACGACCGCGGCCACGCAGGGCCTGTTACAATGGGCCCGACCTCATGTGGGCCTCGGAGCCGACCGAGGCCGTGCCGTAGGGAGGCGTTGCCGCAGGCCTTCGTCTGGAGCCGAATCGAGCGAAGGGTCTCCATGTTGTCCCTGGCGTCGATCAAGCGAAGGGTGTCCCTGCCTGCTTTGCTTGTCGGAGCGGGGGCTAAGCTGTGGAGACTTCGGGCGAAGGGTGGCGTTTCTGCCTTCGCTCCAACAGTCGACGATGCATTGAATGGCCCAATCCAAGAGCCTCAAACTATTGCTCTCAAGGCAACGAGGAGCAAGGAGGCGCTACCTAGCAAGGTGGCGCAAGTTGAGGCGGCCGGACTTAATGATGAAGAGATGGCCCTCATCATCAAGCGCTTCAAGACGGCGCTAAAGGGTCGCAAGGGGCATCCCAACAAGAACAAGACGAAGGGGAAGCGCTCATGCTTCAAATGTGGTAAGATTGGTCATTTTATCGCTAATTGTCCCGATAATGATAGTGAACAGGAACAAGGGAACAAGAGGGAAAAGAAGAAGTCCTACAAGAAGGCTAAGGGCGAGGCACACCTTGGCAAGGAGTGGGACTCGGATTGTTCATCGTTCGACTCCGACAATGAAGGACTCGCCGCCACCGCCTTCAACAAGTCGTTCCTCTTCCCCAACGAGCACCACACTTGCCTCATGGCAAGGGAAAAGAAGGTAAGCACTCGTAATACTAGTACTTACGCTTCCTCAAGTGATGAAAAGTCTAGCAATGATGAAATAGACTATTCATGTTTATTCAAAGGCTTAGATAGAACTAAGGTTGATAAGATTAATGAATTGATTGATGCTTTGAATGATAAGAATAGATTATTAGAAAAGCAAGAGGATCTTTTGTATGAAGAACATGATAAGTTTGTAGAGGCTCAAAAATCCCTTGTTTTAGAAATTAAAAGGAATGAAATGCTTTCTTGTGAATTGTCTACATGCCATGACTCTATTTCTAGCTTAAAGAGCATAAATGATGATTTGCATGCTAAGTTAGAAATAGCTAATAATTCAACATCTTGTGTAGAACATGTTACAATTTGCAATAGGTGTAAAGATTCCAATATTGATGCTTGTAGCGAACACCTAGCTTCAATTTCTAAATTGAATAATGAAGTGGCTAGTCTTAATGCCCAACTTAAGACTAGCAAAAGTGAATTTGATAAGCTAAAATTTGCAAGGGATGCCTACACGATTGGTAGACACCCCTCAATTAAGGATGGTCTTGGCTTCAAGAGGGAGGTCAAGAACTTAACAAGCCATAAGGCTTCCATCTCCGCCAAGGAGAAAGGGAAGGCCCCTATGGCTAGTAGTGCCCATAAGAACCATGCTTTCATGTATCATGATAGGAGACATTCTAGGAATGCCTTTAGGAGTTGTAATGCTTATGAGTCAAATGCAATGTTTGCTTCAAGTTCTTCCTATATGCATGGTAGAGATATGCCTAGGAGAAATGTCCTTCATCATATGGCTAGGAGAAATGTTGCTCATGTTCCTAGGAAGATTAATGAACCTTCTACAAATTATCATGCTTGCAATGCTTCCTTTGCAATTTGTAGAAAGGATAGAAAGGTGATTGCTAGGAAATTAGGGGCAAAATGCAAGGGAGATAAAACTTGCATTTGGGTCCCTAAGGATATTGTCACTAACCTTGTAGGACCCAACAAGAGTTGGGTACCTAAGACCCAAGCCTAAATTTGCCTTGCAGGTTTATGCATCCAGGGGATCAAGCTGGATTATCGACAGCGGATGCACAAACCACATGACGGGGGAGAAGAAGATGTTCACCTCCTACGTCAAGAACAAAGATTCCCAAGACTCAATCATATTCGGTGATGGGAATCAAGGCAAGGTGAAAGGGTTAGGAAAAATAGCTATTTCATCCGAGCACTCCATTTCCAATGTGTTCTTAGTTGAATCGCTTGGATATAACTTGTTGTCTGTGAGTCAGCTATGTAATATGGGATATAACTGTTTATTCACAAATATAGATGTGTCTGTCTTTAGAAGAAGTGATGGTTCATTAGCTTTTAAGGGTGTATTAGACGGCAAACTCTATTTAGTTGATTTTGCAAAAGAGGAGGCCAGTCTAGATGCATGCTTAATTGCTAAGACTAGCATGGGCTGGTTGTGGCATCGCTGTTTAGCTCATGTAGGAATGAAGAACCTTCACAAGCTTCTAAAGGGAAAACACGTGATAGGTCTAACTAATGTAACTTTCGAAAAAGATAGACCTTGTGCAGCTTGTCAAGCAGGTAAACAGGTGGGAAGCTCTCATCATACCAAAAATGTGATGACCACATCAAGACCTTTGGAGATGCTTCATATGGACCTCTTCGGACCCGTCGCCTATCTAAGCATAGGAGGAAGTAAGTATGGTCTTGTTATAGTTGATGATTTTTCCCGCTTCACTTGGGTATTCTTTTTGCAGGATAAGTCTGAAACCCAAAGGACCCTCAGGCGCTTCCTAAGGAGGGCTCAAAATGAGTTTGAGCTCAATGTGAAGAAGATAAGGAGCGACAACGGGTCCGAGTTCAAGAATCTTCAAGTGGAGGAGTACCTTGAGGAGGAAGGGATCAAGCACGAGTTCTCCGCTCCCTACACACCACAGCAAAATGGTGTGGTAGAGAGGAAGAACAGGACGCTCATCGACATGGCGAGGACGATGCTTGGAGAGTTCAAGACCCCCGAGCGGTTTAGGTCGGAAGCCGTGAACACGGCTTGCCACGCCATCAACCGGGTCTATCTTCACCGCCTCCTCAAGAAGACTTCGTATGAGCTTCTAACCGGTAACAAACCCAATGTGTCTTACTTTCGTGTATTTGGGAGCAAATGTTACATTCTAGTGAAGAAGGGAAGGAATTCCAAATTTGCTCCCAAAGCTGTAGAAGGGTTTTTATTAGGTTATGACTCAAATACAAAGGCGTACAGAGTCTTCAACAAATCATCGGGTTTGGTAGAAGTCTCTAGCGACGTTGTATTTGATGAGACTAATGGCTCTCCAAGAGAGCAAGTTGTTGATCTTGATGGTGTAGATGAAGAAGACGTTCCAACGGCCGCAATACGCACCATGGCGATTGGAGATGTGCGGCCACAGGAACAAAAGGAGCAAGATCAACCTTCTTCCTCAACAATGGTGCATCCCCCAACTCAAGACGATGAACAGGTTCGTCAAGAAGAGGCGTGTGATCAAGGGGGAGCACAAGATGATCATGTGATGGAGGAAGAAGCACAATCGACACCTCCAACCCAAGTTTGAGCGATGATTCAAAGGAATCATCCCGTCGACCAAATTTTGGGTGACATTAGCAAGGGAGTAACTACTCGTTCTAGACTAGTTAATTTTTGTGAGCATTACTCCTTTGTCTCTTCTATTGAGCCTTTCAGGGTAGAAGAGGCCTTGCTAGATTCGGACTGGGTGTTGGCCATGCAAGAGGAGCTCAATAATTTCAAGAGAAATGAAGTTTGGACACTGGTGCCTCGTCCCAAGCAGAATGTTGTGGGAACCAAGTGGGTGTTCTGCAACAAACAAGACGAGCACGGGGTGGTGACAAGGAACAAGGCTCGACTTGTGGCAAAAGGTTATGCCCAAGTCGCAGGTTTGGACTTTGAGGAGACGTTTGCTCCTGTGGCTAGGCTAGAGTCCATTCGTATTTTGCTAGCATATGCCGCTCACCATTCTTTCAGGTTGTTCCAAATGGATGTGAAGAGCGCTTTCCTCAACGGGCCAATCAAGGAGGAGGTGTACGTGGAGCAACCCCCTGGCTTCGAGGATGAACGGTACCCCGACCACGTATGTAAGCTCTCTAAGGCACTCTATGGACTTAAGCAAGCCCCAAGAGCATGGTATGAATGCCTTAGAGACTTTTTAATTGCTAATGCTTTCAAGGTTGGGAAAGCCGATCCAACTTTATTCACTAAGACTTGTGATGGTGACTTAATTGTGTGCCAAATTTATGTCGATGACATAATATTTGGTTCTACTAACCAAAAGTCTTGTGAAGAGTTTAGCAGGGTAATGACTCAAAAGTTTGAGATGTCGATGATGGGCGAGTTGAACTACTTCCTTGGGTTCCAAGTGAAGCAACTCAAGGACGGCACCTTCATCTCCCAAACGAAGTACACGCAAGACTTGCTAAAGCGGTTTGGGATGAAGGACGCCAAGCCCGCAAAGACTTCGATGGGAACTGACGGACACGTCGACCTCAACAAAGGAGGTAAGTCCGTTGATCATAAAGCATACCGGTCCATGATAGGTTCTTTGCTTTATTTATGCGCTAGTAGACCGGATATTATGCTTAGTGTATGCATGTGTGCTAGATTTCAATCCGATCCAAGGGAGTGTCACTTAGTGGCCGTGAAGCGAATTCTTAGATATTTAGTCGCTACGCCTTGCTTCAGGATCTGGTATCCAAAGGGGTCTACCTTTGACTTAATTGCATATTCAGACTCCGATTATGCTGGATGTATGGTCGATAGGAAGAGTACATCAGGGACGTGCCAATTCTTAGGAAGGACCCTGGTGTCATGGAGTTCTAAGAAACAAACTTCCGTTGCCCTATCCACCGCTGAGGCCGAGTACGTTGCTGTAGGACAGTGTTGCGCGCAACTACTTTGGATGAGGCAAACCCTCCGGGACTTTGGCTACAATCTAAGCAAAGTCCCACTCCTATGTGACAATGAGAGTGCTATCCGCATAGCGGACAATCCTGTCGAGCACAGCCGCACAAAGCACATTGACATCCGGCATCACTTTTTGAGAGACCACTAGCAAAAGGGAGATATCGAAGTGTTTTATATTAGCACTGAGAACCAGCTAGCCGATATCTTTACCAAGCCTTTAGATGAGAAGACCTTTTGCAGGCTGCGTAGTGAGCTAAATGTCTTAGATTCGCGAAACTTGGATTGATTTATAGCATACATGTGTTTATGCCTTTGATCATTTCCATTATCCATTTTGTTGTTTATTTATGGTGCTCAAGTTGTACAAACACTCCCTGGACCTCAAAAGTCCATGTGTGAGTGATGCACATATTTAGGGGGAGATATGCTACAACTTGACCCTTTGAGACTAACCGTGTGCTTGAGTTTGCTTGATTTAGTCACAAAGGTGGATTGAAAGGGAAAGGTGGACTTGGACCATGAAAGACTTCCACTGCACTCCAATGAGAGGGTAACTCGCTCCAAGTTCATCCCCATCTTCTTATTGCCTTTGTACTCTTATGTGAAGATTTTGGTGAGGCAATGAGGTTTAAGGGCCAAGATTGATCCCGTTTTGGTGCTTGATGCCAAACGGGGAGAAAATAAGGCCAAAGCAAGAAATGGATCAGCTACCACTTGAGAATTTTGAAAACAGTAGAATAGAGCTTTTGTTTTGTCAAAATCCTCTTATTGTATCTCTTTGTCAAAAGTTGGTCTCTTGTGGGGAGAACGGTTGATTATGGGAAAAAGGGGGAGTTTTTTGAATCTTTGATCAATTTCTCTTGGAATACCTCTCTTTATGTCTCTACAAGTGAATTTGACTTAGAGATAGGAAATTGAGTTTGATTTGCAAAAACAAACCAAGTGGTGGCAAAGTATGATCCAAATATGCCAAAGTTAAATCAAAACAATTTGTGTTCTTATTTGCATTAATATTGCACTTGTTCTAGTTGCTTTGTGTTGTGTTGGCATAAATCACCAAAAAGGGGGAGATTGAAAGGGAAATGTGCCTTTGGGCCATTTCTAAGTATTTTGGAGATTTAGTGTCCACACAAGTGCTTAAGTGTTAATCTATGTCAAGTGATGGACTAAGTGCAAATCAAGATTAAAGGTATGTTTCTAAACTTAGTACATTGTTTTAAGAGCTAATGCATTGTGTCTAAGTGCTGGAAACAGGAAAAATCTCTTTGGAAAGGAGATAGCTTCTTTCAGCCGAAGTCTGCTCAGTCTGGGTGCACCGGACTGTCCGGTGGTGCACCGGACAGTGTCCGGTGCGCCAGGCTGGTGTTGGGGGCTTGTCCTCAAATGCTAAGAGTTAAGAACAAGGCAACATAGAAAATGTTAAGTGTTAAAGTCCTTCGTCCTCCAAAACATTATATCCCTTCAGGATATAAAGAATTTCGGACGAAGGTTACGAAGGACGTACCTTCGTGAGCATAATAACAAGGGACAAAGTATTCATACAAATCATGAGGTATAAAATAAACATTTAAATATTATCATAGAATCATCTCCATTTTTATTATCATGAACGAATATAAATGACTTCAAATTACAAATGTACCTTCGGTCCTGAGGAAAGCAAAAGTACAGGTGTGATGCGAAAGCAAATGTCAAGTTCGCGTGAACAGTACAGGGGTACTGTTCATCTATTTATAGACACAGGACGCAGCCTGTGACGAATTACAATTATGCCCCTTACAAAAGTTTACAACATTGACTCAGACTTCTATGGATAAAAAGGTCATTCTATCTCTATGTCGGTTTGTAACGCCGAAGCCCCATAAAAAGGAACCTTCGGCCATCTCCTGGGGACAACTTCAGCCGAAGCTGCTTCTTCGTGTAAGACCTTCGGCGCAACGAAGCATGGCCCCAACAGTAGCCCCTTTCGCGGCGCTAGATCGTTTTTCGTAACGAGCTTGATCCGTGAAAAAAGCCTCTTAAGCTTCGGGAAGCCGAAGGTCCAAAAAACACCTTCCCTGAGCTCGTTGCCGAGAAACGATTCAATTTCCGAGCTCGTGTCGGACCCACCTTGCAGAGTTACTGTTTGATCTTTGCGGTCCACTGCGCAGCGAGTACAAGTGACTGCCCGCCTGGTGTAAAAATCCTGCCGCTTCGCCTTCTTACCTGCAGCACTATATAAACAGACAAGTAGGTGTGAAGTTACTACAGCATTCATTGCTATTTGCACTGTTTTGCTGCCAAAATTTTTAACTATAGCCGAAGCTTGATTCTCAGAATCGAACGAAGGTCCATCTCGAAGTCTGCTTCGTCAGAAAGAAAGGCTTCGGGAGAAAAGGAAAAAGAAAAAAGTGTTTAACTTCCCCAAACTCAGAATCAAATGGCCAGAGTGCGATCTACTGCCAGAGTTGAACGTGAAGGAGACGAAGCTGAAGGTTCGGAAACTGTGCCCATCTCCGAAGCAATGCAACGTTCCGGACTGGTGACTGCGGAAGAAATGCCCGCTGCTGAAGCAGACCCGACAACTGCCGAAGGAGAAGAAGAGAACATTGAAGAAACTGACTCCGAAGATGACTATCGCATTGCCATGCCCAGCAAGCCCAGCCACCTAGACTTCGGAAAATCAACTGTTTCAAAGGCTGATCTTTCCAAGATGGTGAAGGCAGGTTATTTCAGTGAAAATCAGAAGAAGCTACTTCGCTTCGGGGGAGAAGAAACTACCCCGAAGCCAGAGAAGGACGAGATTGTCATTTTCAAGAGCTTTTTAAAGGCTGGGCTGAGATTCCCTCTTCATGGAATTATTGCAGATGTATTGAAAAAATTTGGTATTTACTTTCATCAATTGACTCCTAACGCTATCGTTAGGCTTAATGTTTATATCTGGGCCCTCCGAAGCCAAGCAGTGGAGCCATTTGCCGACAGTTTCTGTCGAGTTCATGAGTTACATTACCAAACGAAGGCCAGAAAAGATGGATTACATGATAACTTCGGTTGCTACAATTTTGCCTACCGGAAAACAACAAAGTTCCCTGTTATTAGCTACCGAAGCAAATGGCCGGCAGGCTGGAAGTCTGAGTGGTTTTATGTGAAGGTTGACGAAGATGAAGAGAAATTGGTACAAAGCCCACTTGAGTTGATCTTCGGAGAAACAAGGCCACGGTGCCACATGACATTGGAGGGTCCCACCTGGGCTGCACTAGGTGAGTTTGAAATTATTTCAGAGCATATCGGTACCAGGGATCTGGTTCAAGAATTCTTGGCGTTCAGAGTCTTCCCTACTCTGAAAGAATGGGAAATGCCAAAGCTAGAGGGGGAGAAGAAGAAGGGGGAACTTGTCCGGCTTCCTTATCACTTCAAATTCAAGAAATACTTTAAAAAACCTTGCCAAGAGTGGCTGGACACAGTTGAGGTGATGTGCAATGAAATTCTTGGGAATTATTCCAAAAAAGAAGATCAACTGATGACCGCGGCCTTCGGCACCTGTCCGAAGCGAAGGCTGAACCGAGTGCTTGATGCCCTGGGCTTCGAGTACCCTGACTATGAACGGCTGAACAAGGGTGCTGAGGGCCAAAAGAGGAAAAGAGTGGCCGAAACTTTGAACAAGGATGAAGAAAAACCAGCAAAAGAGAAGAAAATTCCCAAGAAGAGAAAAATATCAACTCCAAAGCGAAAATTATCCGATGAAGAGGGGACCCCCGCACCACCTTCTACCAGCGACGTGGAGGAAATTTTAAAGGTAATGACTGAACTCGTGCCCACGAAGCTAAGTCCATTAAGGCCTCAACTGACGAAGCTTTTTCGAAAGGTGAAAGAGCCAGAAAAAATGAAGATAACCAAACCAAAGCGGCAAAGAATTATTGCAGTGACCGAAGTTATTGACAAGACGCCACCGAGGGCGTCAATTCAGAAAACGCCAGCTGTTGAGGGCACAACAAACGTCGAAGTCGCACCTTCGGAAGTCGCGGCTACTGAAGCCGCTACAGCCGAAGATGTGAACTTAGAAACTACCATTGAAGACATCAACAAAATTTTGACAGACATGGCTGCAGAAGAAGCTGCCACCGCTGCTGAAGAAACCATGGCCACAGTGCCTGGGAAGGGGAAAGAAATAGCCGAAGACACTTCGGACGACGAAGCCTACACATTTCAAAATTTAGTTGGGCAAAAACTGTCGAAGGCCGAAATAGAAGAGCTTAAGGAATATGCCAAATCTTGCGGATACAAGCCAGGAGCTCTTCTATTTGGAGGCATTGATGATGAAAAATTGGGCTGCATCCGGGATCAAGCTGGGGCTAAGGTCATCGGTACTCTATCAAAGAGTATCGGTTTTCCGAAGCTAGAAACAGATATCAGCCGCTACCGACGACAACATATCGTCGGCAGCTTATTTTATTCCAATTTCAAGGTAAACAACTTTTCTCTGACTTCTATTGTTTTTTAATAATGGAAATATTCCTAACGAAGGTTGTTTATTTGCAGAGCATGCTTCTAAGCAAAGCTTTAAGGATGCAGCAAGATCTAGAGGATAAAAAACACGAAGCTATAATCGAAAATCTAGAGAGCAAGATAAAAGAGCAATCAGCTATTCTTGAAAAGAAAGACTTTGAACTCCAAACGACTGAAGGCTTGCTGGCAGAGACCGAAGCTAAAGTATCAGAATTGAATTCGAAGCTTATCTGCCAATCAAAACAATTTGAACAAGAGAAGCTAGAGCTTAATTCAAAACTTGAAGCCGAAGTCCAAACCAACTCAGATTTGACGACATCATTAACAAGCCTTCAGGATAAATGTTTGAAATTTAGTACCAGCTGCATTCAACAATTGAAGAAGATCTTTTACTCAGTTGGAGCCAGCAGTGGAAAGTTCACCCCCGCTGCTGAAGATTTGCCAAGAGCCTTTGATCATATTGAAGCTGAAATTGAAGAACTTGACGAAGTTATAGCCGGGCACGGTGACTTCTGTGCTTGGGTAGCTTCTCGAGGCACCGCTGCAGCGTTCCTGAAAGCCGGCTGTGAGCATGGAAAAGTCGTCAACAGGCCGAACTTCACTCTATCTCCATCAATTCTAGACGATATTCCTGACCTCGCCCGAAGCATCTCAAATAGATTTATAAAAATGATATGGACAAAAGGCGGGCGAGAGAAGGCTGGAGACGAAGCACGAAGTCATCTTGAACCAGTAAGAAACGATACCTTGAGTTTACCTTCTCCTTCACACTTGATTTTTACTCGCTATACCTTGATTCGTGTAGGATGACGAAGCTGAAGATGATGCTTAATATATGTCGCCGAAGCTGAAGCTCAGTAAAGATCAGTAGGAGTATACTGTAGAAAAACTCAGAAGACTTTTGTAACAACTTTTGTAAATACAATTAAACTGTTCTCGATGAACTTTGTACATACCTTGTAATATATTCTTACCCTTCTGTTGAGGCGCTTTGATGTGGACGAAATTAGTATTTTGAGCCGAAGGCGAAAAAACACCTTCCCTTCTTTTCGTACACAACGAAGCATAAAAGACCACTTCTTCTTTTTGCCGAAGCTTTTCTTTTTTGTACACAACGAAGCATAAAAAACCACTTCTTCTTTTTGCCGAAGCTTTTCTTTTTTGTACACAACGAAGCATAAAAACCACTTCTTCTTTTTGTCGAAGCTTTTCTTTTTTGTGCATAACGAAGCATAAAAGACCGCTTCTTCTTTTTGCCGAAGCAACCACTTAGGAACACAAATGCTATGAATGAATGCTTATGAATGCAAATGGTATGATGTAATGTAATGTGCGAATGAATGTCCAAAACATATGTCCGAAGCCACACTCTCAGCCATTATTTCCTTAGAAACAACCACACATCAGCTCTGCATTCCCTTAGGAACGACTTTGGAGCTTCTTCGCCTTTTACTTAGGCGGTATCAGCGTTGACTTTTCGCTGTAAGCTCTGCATCCCCTTAAGGACGTCTTTGGAGCTTCTTCGCCTTTTACTTTCGGCGGAATCAGCGTTGACTTTTCGCTGTGAGCTCTGCATCCCCTTAGGGACGTCTTTGGAGCTTCTTCACCTTTTCAGTTTCGGCACTCGATGGTGCGTTCTCAGTTTTTACATTTACATTTTTTGGGGGATTTTGCTCTTATAAGACTAAAAAGGAAATTACACATGATGGCCCCATTAAAAACCTTTCTCCCCCTTTAGAAAGGAAAAGGGTGCCATGAAAAAGAAAAGAAAAAACATAAAAAGTTACATCAAGTTATACATAATATCGCCGAAGCTCATCCGCATTCCAAGATCTTGGAATTTCGTTGCCATCCATGTCCTTCAATCTGTACGAACCAGGCCTTGACGAAGATACTACTAAGAAAGGTCCTTCCCATTTCAACTGTAGCTTGCCCACTGTATCTGGGTTGGCTACTCTCCGAAGCACCAAGTGACCCGGCTCAATATTTTTTAACCGGACCTTTCTATCTCGCCACTTGATTGTTTCAGCTTGGTATTTATTGATATTCTCCACGGCTTGAAGCCTGATCCCTTCTAAGGCATCTTTTTCCACAAGACAAGCATCTTCAGGACCTGATTCTGCCGAAGCTACTACTCTTATTGATCCAGCTTTAGCTTCTTCCGGAGTTATTGCTTCATCACCGAATAATAATTTGAATGGAGTAAAGCCTGTAGACCTTGATGTTGTTGTATTGTGGCTCCACACCACTTTGGTTAACTGATCTGGCCACTTTCCCCTGGGTTGATTGAAGATTAACTTCATTATTCCTGTCATTATGATGCCGTTGGCCCTTTCAACGAGCCCATTTGACTCCGGATGCCTGACTGATGCAAAATGGATCTTCGTTCCAATTTGATCACAGAAATTTCTGAAAGCTTCGGAGTCGAACTGTGTTCCATTATCTACAGTGATGGCCTTCGGTACCCCGAAGCGACAGACAATATTCTGCCAGAAAAACTTTTGGACAATAGCCGAAGTTATTGTGGCTAATGGCTTCGCCTCAATCCATTTAGAAAAATACTCCACAGCTACTATAACATATTTTAGATTCCCTTGGGCCGGTGGTAATGGACCCAACAAGTCAAGGCCCCACCTTTGCAATGGCCAGATGGGTTGTATCAGCTGTGTCAAAGACGAAGGTTGCTTTTGATCTCTTGCACATTTCTGACAACCTTCGCACTTTTGAACTAACTCCGCTGCATCCGAAGCTGCCTTCGGCCAATAAAACCCTTGGCGGAAGACTTTTCCAAGTAACGGCCTAGATCCAATGTGGGATCCACACAGGCCTGCATGTATTTCTTTCATCAACTCTATACCTTCGGTTCTAGATAGACACTTGAGCAGCGGAGCGCAAACTCCATGCTTGTATAACTCCCCTTCTATCATGACATACGGACGAGCTCTTGCCTCTATCCTTTTATTATAAGCTTCGTCATCTGATAGGAAGTTACCCTGAAGGTAAGAGATGATTTCAGTTCTCCAATCTTCGCTGTAAACAGGAGATATGTTGAGGACTGCTCTTTCGAGGAGCTCCACTGAAGGTGCCTTTATTGTTTCGAAGAACACATCCGAAGGTAACGGTAGCCCCTGTGCTGCAGACTTGGCTAGCAAATCAGCATGCTCATTTTGTCCTCGAGGGATATTCTTGACAGAAAATCCTTCGAAGGAGGCTTCGATCCTTCGGACCGTGTCTAGATATTTTTCAAGCTTCGGATCTTTAGCCTTGCAACTTTTGTCAATATGACCCAAAACAACCTGGGAATCAGTTTTAAGAATCGCCCTTCTGATTCCCATTGCCTTTAATTTCCGAAGGCCCAGAAGCAGGGCTTCGTACTCAGTAATATTGTTTGTACAGCTGAAATCAAGTCTTGCTGCATAACAAGAACAAGTTTTAACCTTGGATGGTGAGACCAACACAGCGGCTGCACCTGCTCCGAAGGTTCCCCAAGAGCCATCACAAAACACTGTCCACACTTCGGCATCTTTATTTGCTTCTTCATCCTGAGCCCCTGGCGTCCAGTCGGCAATGAAATCTGCCAATGCTTGAGACTGGATCGAGGATCTATGCACATAATCAATGTAAAATTCATTGAGCTCTGCAGCCCATTTTCCAATCCGTCCAGTAGCTTCTCTATTTCTCATTATATCCTTCAACGGCTGCGAAGAAGGAACAATAATATTGTATGCCTGAAAATAATGCCGAAGCTTCCTGGATGCCATTAAAACGGCATATAATACCTTCTCCAGCTCTGTATAATTTTTCTTTGATATACTAAGGACTTCAGATACAAAATATACTGGGACCTGCTTCTTGACTTGGCCATCAAACTTCTCCTAGACAAGTGCCGCACTTACTGCTGAGTGCGAAGCTGCCACATATAACAACAGAGGAGCCCCTGGCGTTGGTGGAGTTAATGTTGTTAAATCTATCAAATATTGCTTCAGCTCTTCGAAAGCTTTTTGTTGACTTGGTCCCCATTGAAAGACTTCAGCTGACTTCAGCACCTCGAAGAAGGGTAAATTTCTTTCTGCTGATCTGGATATGAATCTGTTGAGAGATGCCAGCCTTCCTGTCAATCTTTGGGCCCCCTTTCTTGTGGTTGGTGGCTCCATTCGAAGTATAGCTTCGATTTTATTTGGATTAGCTTCGATTCCCTTTGTTGAAACCAAGCATCCAAGAAATTTCCCCTTCTTTACCCCGAAGACACATTTTTCTGGATTCAACTTCAAACCAGCTTGCCTGAAACTGGCGAAGGTCTCCTGCAAATCAGCAATATGATTTTCCTGCTTCGTGCTTTTTACAATGATGTCATCGACATAAGTCAACACATTTCTGCCAATCTGAGACTGGAGGACCTTCGCAGTCATTCTGCTGAAACTTCCTCCAGCATTTTTGAGCCCCTCAGGCATCCGAAGATAGCAATATGTGCCACTTGGAGTTATGAAGCTAGTCTTCGGCTCATCTTCCTTCTTCATCCAGATTTGATGATAGCCTGAGTAGCAGTCCAGGAGACTCATGAGTTCTGAAGAAGCTGCTGCATCGACTAAAGAGTCTATCCTTGGCAGCGGGAATTCGTCCTTCGGACAAGCCTTGTTGAGATCTGTGAAATCGATACACATTCTCCACTTGCCATTGGCCTTCTTCACCATAACAGTGTTAGCTAGCCACTCTGGATACTTTACTTCTCTGATAACTCCCGCACTGAGGAGTCTTTTTACTTCATTGCGAGCCCCTTCGGCCTTGTCATCCGACATCTTCCGAAGCCTCTGCTTTCGGGGTCTGAAGGATGGGTCAACATTGAGCGAATGTTCAATAACATCCCGATTTACTCCACAGAGATCATTAGCTGACCATGCAAAAACATCTTTGTTGTTGAATAAAAACCTTATCAAGGTTTTCTCCTGGTCTTCAGATAATTGCGAGCCCAACAGCACCTTCTGCTCTGCTATGTCTTCACACAATAGCATGGGCTTCGGCTGATCTGCTGAAGCTGCTTTCTCCCTTCTGAATTTGTACTGTTCACAAGCTTCAGCTCCATCTATGTTATGGATTGCTTTGGAGTCAGTCCAGCTTCCTTCGGCCCTTCTAGCAGCTTCCTGGCTTCCATGAATAGCAATAGGCCCTTGGTCCGAAGGTATCTTCATGCAGAGATAAGCTGGGTGAAGAATTGCTTCGAAGGCATTAAGAGTACCACGGCCAATGATAGCATTGTAAGGATACTCCATGTCAACAATATCAAACACAATTTGCTCAGTCCTTGTGTTGTTAACAAATCCGAAGGTTACCGGCATGGTAATCTTCCCAAGTGCTACAATCTGCCGCCCTCCGAAGCCACAAAGAGGGTGCGTAGCATCATGAATCTTGTCTTCGGGCTCTTGCATTTGTCTGAAGGCTTTAGCAAATATAATATCAGCTGCACTGCCTGTATCAACTAAGACATTGTGGACCAGAAATCCTTTGATCACGCAAGAGATAACCATGGCATCATTGTGAGGATAATCCTTAAGCTGAAGGTCTTCCTGAGAGAAAGTAATTGGAATATGGGACCATTTTGACTTGATGAAGGGTCCCTGCACTCCAACATGTTGCACCCTTCTCTGAGCCTCCTTCTTCTGCTTCTTGTTAGCCGGCTCTGAGCAAGAACCGCCTGTTATCGGGAGCACCAGCTTCGAAGCCGAAGCAGCTCCAGCTTGATTGTTGAACGAAGCCATCAGCTCAGAAAAGTGGAAGTGAGTTCACCGGAGGTGGGCGCCAATGTTGGGGGCTTGTCCTCAAATGCTAAGAGTTAAGAACAAGGCAACATAGAAAATGTTAAGTGTTAAAGTCCTTCGTCCTCCAAAACATTATATCCCTTCAGGATATAAAGAATTTCGGACGAAGGTTACGAAGGACGTACCTTCGTGAGCATAATAACAAGGGACAAAGTATTCATACAAATCATGAGGTATAAAATAAACATTTAAATATTATCATAGAATCATCTCCATTTTTATTATCATGAACGAATATAAATGACTTCAAATTACAAATGTACCTTCGGTCCTGAGGAAAGCAAAAGTACAGGTGTGATGCGAAAGCAAATGTCAAGTTCGCGTGAACAGTACAGGGGTACTGTTCATCTATTTATAGACACAGGACGCAGCCTGTGACGAATTACAATTATGCCCCTTACAAAAGTTTACAACATTGACTCAGACTTCTATGGATAAAAAGGTCATTCTATCTCTATGTCGGTTTGTAACGCCGAAGCCCCATAAAAAGGAACCTTCGGCCATCTCCTGGGGACAACTTCAGCCGAAGCTGCTTCTTCGTGTAAGACCTTCGGCGCAACGAAGCATGGCCCCAACAGATTTAGTCACAAAGGTGGATTGAAAGGGAAAGGTGGACTTGGACCATGAAAGAGATATGCTACAACTTGACCCTTTGAGACTAACCGTGTGCTTGAGTTTGCTTGATTTAGTCACAAAGGTGGATTGAAAGGGAAAGGTGGACTTGGACCATGAAAGACTTCCACTGCACTCCAATGAGAGGGTAACTCGCTCCAAGTTCATCCCCATCTTCTTATTGCCTTTGTACTCTTATGTGAAGATTTTGGTGAGGCAATGAGGTTTAAGGGCCAAGATTGATCCCGTTTTGGTGCTTGATGCCAAACGGGGAGAAAATAAGGCCAAAGCAAGAAATGGATCAGCTACCACTTGAGAATTTTGAAAACAGTAGAATAGAGCTTTTGTTTTGTCAAAATCCTCTTATTGTATCTCTTTGTCAAAAGTTGGTCTCTTGTGGGGAGAACGGTTGATTATGGGAAAAAGGGGGAGTTTTTTGAATCTTTGATCAATTTCTCTTGGAATACCTCTCTTTATGTCTCTACAAGTGAATTTGACTTAGAGATAGGAAATTGAGTTTGATTTGCAAAAACAAACCAAGTGGTGGCAAAGTATGATCCAAATATGCCAAAGTTGAATCAAAACAATTTGTGTTCTTATTTGCATTAATATTGCACTTGTTCTAGTTGCTTTGTGTTGTGTTGGCATAAATCACCAAAAAGGGGGAGATTGAAAGGGAAATGTGCCTTTGGGCCATTTCTAAGTATTTTGGAGATTTAGTGTCCACACAAGTGCTTAAGTGTTAATCTATGCCAAGTGATGGACTAAGTGCAAATCAAGATTAAAGGTATGTTTCTAAACTTAGTACATTGTTTTAAGAGCTAATGCATTGTGTCTAAGTGCTGGAAACAGGAAAAATCTCTTTGGAAAGGAGATAGCTTCTTTCAGCCGAAGTCTGCTCAGTCTGGGTGCACCGGACTGTCCGGTGGTGCACCGGACAGTGTCCGGTGCGCCAGGCTGGCGACTGTCAAATGGCTGCTCTCGGGAGGCGATCAACGGTGTACGACTATAAATCACCGGACTGTCCGGTGGTGCACCGGACTGTCCGGTGAGCCATTCACAGGCGAAGTCGTCGCTCTCGGGAAGCGATTAACGGCGTACGGCTATAATTCACCGGACTGTCCGGTGAGGCACCGGACTGTTCGGTGAGTCAACGGTCAGCCGGGCCAACGGTCAGCCGAGGATTCTGCTCGTGACGCATGGCCGAGCCAACGGTCACAAGGGAGCATCGGACTGTCCGGTGTGCACCGGACAGTGTCCGGTGCGCCAACGGCTCTAAATCTCCAACGGTCGGCTTCGCCAAATAAGGAAAGAGATCCGCACTGGACAGTGTCCGGTGGTGCATCGGACTGTCCAGTGCGCTAGGCGACTGAAGGCAAGAATTGCCTTCCTGGAATGCTCTCAACGGCTCCTAGCTGCCTTGGGGCTATAAAAGGGACCCCTAGGCGCATGGAGGAGGATACCAATCAACCTTTGAGCATTGTTGATCACTCACACTTCATTCTTGTGCACTTGTTCGACATTGTTAGTGATTTGAGCTCCGTTCTAGTGAGAACCTCGTGATATTCTATTGAGCTCAAGTCTGGGTCTTGGGTGTGCGTATTTGCGGTGATTTTTGTGTCTTGTGTGCGTTGCTCATCCCTCCCTTACTTTGTGCTTCTTTGTGAATATCAAAGTGTAAGGGCGAGAGGCTCCAAGTTGTGGAGATTCCTCGCGAGCGGGATATAGTAAACAAAGCAAAACACCATGGTATTCAAGTGGGTCTTTGGATCGCTTGAGAGGGGTTGATTGCAACCCTCGTCCGTTGGGATGCCACAACGTGGAGTAGGCAAGTGTTGGACTTGGCCGAACCACGGGATAAACCACTGTGCCATCTCTGTGCTGATCCCTTTGTGGTTATTGTGTTTTGCTAAGACTCCTCTCTAGCCACTTGGCTTTATTGTGCTAACATATAATCAAGTTTTGTGGCATTAAGTTTCAAGTTTTACAGGATCACCTATTCACCCCCCCCCCCCCCTCTAGGTGCTCTCAGGAAGTTACTTAACTTCCTAAAGGAGGTCGTAGGAAGTTAGCGGCTCATTTGATCGGTCAAAAGCGGAAAGCTAACTTCCTAGATGAGGCCATAGAAAGTTAGAAGGGCGGCTAACTTCCTAGAGGAGGCCGTAGAAAGTTAGCGACTCATTTGGCTGGTCAAAAGCTGAAAGCTAACTTCCTAGAGGAGGCCGTAGAAAGTTAGCAGGGGCGGCTAATGTCCTACAGGAGGCCGTAGGAAGTTAGTCAAAAGCTGAAAGCTAACTTCCTATAGGTGGTCGTAGGAAGTTAGCGGCTCATGTGACTGGTCAAAAGCTAAAAGCTAACTTCTTAGAGGAGGCTGTAGGAAGTTAGCAAGGACAGCTAACTTCCTAGAGGCGGGTGTAGGAAGTTAACAGCTCATTTGACTGGTCAAAAGCTGAAAGCTAACTTTCTAGAGCAGGTCGTAGGAGGTTAGCTGGGGCAGCTGTCACACCCGGTTTTGAAGGTAAACCGAATGCGAACCATGTACGTGCCAGGATCAGCAATTCACGTACACAGCAGTTACATAACATGGACATCATCACACAGTGCTCAAATAGTATTAAAAGGGGAAATAATAGTCGATTACATCATATGTCTAAGACATCCACATAGTCTTTACAATAAATCAAAGTGCGGAAAAGAAACGTAGATAAACGCGGCCTTCACAGGCAGCCGACTGGGGGTTGCCGCTAACCCACACCTAGAACTCGTCGAAGTCCTGGAACTCCTGGAGGTCCGCCTCGATGCCTTCTTCTTTACCTGAGCATATATTGCATCAAAGGCAACCTGGTGTTTTGTGAAAGCAAAGGTGAGTACACATCAACGTACTCAGCAAATGTCTCGTTTGGCTGTAGTGGACTAGCTTTATGTGGAGTTAAGTCAAGCAGTTGCTTTTAGTTGGTCAGGTTATTATTTACTAGTAGAAAGCCAGGTTTTAGCATTAACCCAAGTTATTAACCCGATGTACCCTTTCCAAACAAAAAAAGAATACCACTTACCAGTACCATAGTCATAACCAAAACCATCATCCTCGTCACCACCTGTAAACCAACCATCTCTGATCAAGTATCTCTAATCAATGGAGCTCCCTTGGCCGCTCATAACCGCGAGCACGGCTGATATATCAGTTTCATAACACTCTGCAGAGGTTGTGCACTTTACCCACAAGCTGTGATTCCCTCTTTAGCCCGGGCTTGCAAGACCCTTATTCACTCCCAAGGTGAATGGCCAAGGATTCACTACGAAGCCTTTACAAAGATTCTCTAAGGCTGTAGCCGCCCGTTAGGTTTCCTAAGTGTACCGCACTCCTCCCCAAGGGGCAATCCACCCTCGGTAGAGCGAGCCGCATACACCGAGCCCCATTGACGGCATGGTGGCGAAGCGAACTACACCTCAGTTCCTCTAATTATTCAGCTAAGGGCGTCCCATTCCACCCTCATGGTTGCACTGTTTTCCCAGGCGGTCATCCAACGAACAGGTCCTTACGGAGAGGCACTCGAGAAACCGCTCGAGCCCCCTAAAGTACCACTGGGTAAACATCATAATCAAAATGACCACATTGTATCATAAGTGTTTCACATCATGTTCATTGATTAAAGTAAAGCAATAGCATGAATCTAACCATAGTAGCCCAAAAGGTAATCAAGGACCAGGTAATAGAAAGCTAGTCAATCCTTAGGTTGTTCATAGTATGTGGGACAGTGAATTATAAAAGTAAATGGGACATAACGGGTCAGAGGACACTTGCCTTCACCAAACAGATGCTTAGGGTCTTCGATCTCGTAGAACTCGAAGAGTTCGATCACTTGGTCGCCAAAGCTTGACCGTCGATTCCTCGAAGCTCGAAAATGGATCACAGTCTATTCGCGACGCGAAGCGAAGACGAACAAGCACAAGCAAACAAACATATACATATGCATAAGAACATTACACCATACAAAGGAAAACATAATCAAAACATGCAATACGAAATAGAGCGCGTTACTACAGTCACGCGAGAAAAAAGAAACGCGACGGTCGAGGCTACGGTCGAGAAGTTATCGCGTCCATACTAAGCGAGTACTAATCATAACATTTAGTTTGATCTAATTATATTAATCAATATTTATTTAAAATAAAACTAGAGCTTTTGTACAATTTTAATTAGCTGACCACACTAATGATTCTTAGTTAAATAAGTAATTTAAATAACAACAGCGACTCTAAGCAGGACGAATTAGCGGAGCGAGACGAAACACGTAACGCATGAAACATCACGACAGCGTGCAAACGACGCGCGGACACGCGCGACATAGCACGCCGACGATACACGAAACAGCACGCGCGACACGCGGGGACCACTAACCAACATCGCCTTTATGATAAACAAGTATTAATTAAAAACATTCGAGTAGGCATAATCTTATTAACATGTATTTGTAAAGCAGAACTAAAATTATAAATTGATTTAAGTAGATTGCTACTTTACTAATTATAGGATAAGTAAATAAATAATCACTTAATTAACTAAAACATGTGGGCAACGTCGTTACAATTCTAACGCAACCGGAACAAAACAAAACATATTTATAACGCAAGAGCTAACATGTAATTAGCGATTCACGGATTAAAAGTGATGTGGCGGATTCCTATTGGTTGCAAACAAGTCACACACTAGGCCACACAAAACTTAGCCACGGAGAATTGGAAAGGGGTGGGATGGAGCGTGGCATTTCTTCCTCCTCTCTGCAACTGCCCACGCACATAGGAAATAGGTTGCCATGGGGACTGCAGGGGCTAGCTCGGCCTGATCTTCACGCTCGGAGGGATGGAGCTTGCTACGCCCGCCGGCTGGCAGGAGCACCGCGCGCTGGAGGGGATGGTCAGCAAGGGCCGCTTGGGCTGTGCGCGGAAGCCCTGCTGCCTACGGCTAGGGGCGAGCTCGCAGACCAGGAAGAGCGACCATGGGGCCGGGGCGGGGGCAAGGCAGGGACCAGGCGTGCGGGGCTTGCACACCGGGGCGCTGGGCTCGCTGCGCGCTGCGGGCCGCGACGGCAGCAGGCCATCGGCCGTGCATAGGGACAGGGAGCAGGGACCGGACGCCTGGCGCGCGGGCGAGCCATCGAGCTAGCGCGCCGCCACGCCGGCCGACCGCCGCGCCGCGCCCTGCGGGGGGGAGGAGGTTCATGCTCGACCGCAGATCTAGCGCGGGGGAGGGCAGCCATGGCCAGGGGGAGCCAGCCGAGGGGCATGGGCGGGCTGGAGCCGCGCCATGGGGCTCGCCGCGCCCGCGACTGGTTGCCACGACCTAGGGGAAGAAGGGCGCCTGGGGAGCTGGGCTGCGCGTTGGCCGGTGGGGAGGCCGCGGCAGGGGCGGGTACCGCCGCGCAGGGCCTCCTGGCCGCGACGCCGGGCGGGACCGCGGGACTTGGCCAAAAACGGAGGGAAAGGGAGCCACGTGAGGTATCACCGAGAGGAAACGAACCGCTCGGCCGGGGGGACAGAGAGGACTACTCGCCGGGGAAGGAGAACGGCGCGACGCGGGGCTGCAGCGAGGGTCCGTCGAGGGGGAGAGAGGATGGGGAAGGGAAGAGAGGGGAGAGGACTCACCGGGAACCGCCATGTGCAGGGACGACAGCTTCTGCGTGATTTGGATCTGGGGAAGGAGACTAGAGGTTATGTGACGGCAGGGTGGTTATATAAAAGAGAACGCGGGAGGAGGTTGTCAAACTCGTCATCAACTGTGTCGCGACCGAGCGAGAGAGAGAGGCGGTTGCGAATACGACGAGGGTAAACACGAGCAACACGACGTTTGCGAGAAAATACATTTTAATTATCCCGCGAAAAGGACACAAGATCTGGAATAGGCTCGACGAGAGGAAGAAATATATGTATATATATATTATCGAGTTTTCGAAATACTAAATTTAGGCATTTATATATTAGAAAGGCTAAAATTCATATTTAATACCCGAAGAAAGTTCCGAAGATTCCAAAACTCTCGGGAGCATCCTCGAGATATTTTAACATGTTTCGATAACATTTTGCACTCATAAACACTATGCATCGGCATGAATGCAACACTCAAGCACCTCTGAGGTTTTATTTTACTAAGCTTACACCTAGATATAAAATAAAATAATTCTCCACTTTTAGGAAAAAGAGAAGGAAAGCGAAGAGCTGAGGGAGTAACACCAGAATTTGGTGGATATTAGAAAAGAAATTTTATACTCCCAAATTCATGGTGTTACAAATCTAACCCCCTTAACAGAATCTCGTCCTCGAGATTCAAGAAGAGGCTTAGCAAGAAAATGAGATT
Organism: Zea luxurians; assembly: GCA_029449295.1. NCBI lineage: Eukaryota > Viridiplantae > Streptophyta > Magnoliopsida > Poales > Poaceae > Zea > Zea luxurians. The sequence continues at coordinate 19,229,213 of JAOPSE010000019.1, read as the reverse complement.
GGTTCATAGGCTGTTCACGGCTTTCTTGAGTTGACTTTGAATCTGCAAGCTTAACTTGTGGACTGGTTGCTTTGACCTTCAGATGTTCATGACCCACTAATGCAATTCTTGAGGATCTTCTGGACCTGTGGGTTAGGACCCACACACGCTTGCATTGCGCCACTTTGATCTTATTGGTTGATGTTGACCGCGTTGTCTTCATTGGGGTTAGCGGCTAACCCCCTTAACAGGAGTGTTGATATGCACTTGGTGAAGATGCTGCCGACTCTGATCTTGACTGATTTGGATGAGTTGGAGGTTGCCAAAAGGACAGGTGCAAGAGGAAAGAATACAGATAGAAAAGGTAAGCATAGATAGATTAAAGAGAAAAAAGGGAGAGCACCCAGCTACCTAACTCTATGGCACTCAGCTAGTAAACTGATGTCATTGCGGACCAAGGGCCACAACACATCAACACTCATCACAAAGAAGCAAATCAGTCATCACACAAAGACAAACAACACAAGCATACAACAACAAACATCTCATTGCTATACGTAACTTTTAATTAAATGGTGGTCTTTCCTTACCAAGGGGAAACTATTCTAAGGCCATCAAAAGGCAAGGGGAATAATAAGACATACAGAATAGGGGCATGAGCACTATAAAGGATGGAGCTAAAGCAAGGATTGTAACCAACAGGGGAGAGAATGCAACCAAGGTCAGGATAGGTAAAACACCATTCTCAAATCAAGATGGAAGAGATGATATTTCAAAAGGTAGGCATAAGATAACATCATGGAAAGATCTTGAGATTACAAAGGTGAGGGAGGTGAAAGGCAAAAGCACACCAAAAGATAGAGTTAGGACGAGACTTGCAACGCGACAGAGGAAAAAGGGAACGAATAAGAGCGGGATGGGTAAGACATCACTCTTGAAATGAAATGGGAGAGGAGGCTTTAAGGTGCCGGTGCAAGATAAGCATCATGGTAAAGATCAAGGGATGACAAGGGTTAAGGTGATAACAGACAAACACAACCAGGATGTATTTTATACAAGACTTGCAAGATGTCAAAGAAGGGGAGCAGTCAATTATGAAATAGATGAGGCATTATCCTCGAACATGGATGGGAAAGTGGAGGCTTTAATGGGTAAGTTCAAAGTAAGCATGAAGGTAAGGGTATAGATATCACGAGGGTTTTAAAGGTAATAACGGACAAGGATGTATGAGAGGAGATAAGTAGGCATAAGACGAAGGATATAAGTACCATAAATAATGGAGTTAATACAGGACCTGCTAATGGAAAAGGAGAGGGTACGTCCAAGGGCCAGATAGGTAGATTGCCACTCTCAAATTGAGGTGGAAGAGAGGAGATTTTTAAAGAGCCAAAATAAAGATGAGTATCAAGGCAAGATCGATGGATGACAATAAGATGGTAATAGCAAATAAAACACACAACAAAGGATGGAATTAACACAAAACCTATAAGGCAACAAGGAGTGAAAAGAAATCAAGGGAGAGATAGGTAACTCATAGCCTCAAACTGGGTTGAAGGAAAGGGGGGGCTTTTAAAGGATAAGTTCAAGGTAAGCAGTTAGGTAGAAGACATAAATATCGCAAGGGTCAAAGGCGATAATAGACAAGGGCATAAGAGAAAAGATGAAGGCACAGAAGAGCCAGTGGTATAAGTACAACAAAGAATGGAGTTACATCAAGGCTTACACGCGGTAAAGAAGAGGATATAGCCAAGGGTGAGATAAGTAAAACATAGCTCTCGAATTGAGATAGAAAAGAGGGGATTTCAACAAGCAGACCTAAGATAAGTATCAAGGCAAGATCTACAGATTACAAAGGTAAGGACGATATCAAACAAAAGCTCAACAAAGGATGAAGTTAAGGTAAGACAAGACTCGCAAAGCAACAAAGGGAAAGGAAACGAACCAGAGCGGGAAAGGGAAAACAACACTCTCGGATTGAAATGGAATAAGTGAAGCTAAAAAAATAGGTAAACATCATGGTAAATATGGAGAGAGGTCAAGGGTCAAAGGTGATCATAGGCAAGGATATAAAGGAAGAGGTAAATGTGCATAAAAAACCAGGAATCTAGGTACAACCAAGAATAGAGTTCAGATAAGTCTTGCAAGTGGTAAAGTATAGGATATAACCACGGGTGAGATAAGTAAGAGACCACGCTTGAACTAAGGTGGGAGATTGGAGGTTTTAGATAACGAACATAGTGTAATCACCAAGGTAAGATTGAGAGATGAGAAGGGTAAAGGCAATAAGAAGCAAAAGCACAACAAAGGACGAGGTTACAAACTCGCGAGCCAAAGAAGAGGATACAACCAAGAGAAAGAAGGTATGAGACAGAAAAGGGGTGATTTTAAAGGGCAGGTATGAGATGAACATCAATGCAATATATAGAAGTGTCAAGGGTAAAGGTGATATTAACAAAGAGCATAGGAAAGGATGGAGCTAAGGCAAGACTCACAAAATGGCGAGATGGAGAAAACAATCACGGGTAAGGTGGGTAAGGTTCCAACATAATGGCTTAGTAAAAGAAATTATTACCGAGGGAAGTTATAAGGAATTAATGAGATCACCAAGGATGTGCAAAATAAAATGACCGCTCATGGATCATTAAGAAACAAGGGTGATCAAGGGCATGTTAACTGAAAATGTCTTAAACAGGCATTAGGGCATGAAGATAAGCATACATGAAAATATAAGAGTATGCAAGACTCAAAAGATACGAGCGTACTAAGACCAAGGTAATAGAAATTATCGAAAGATGGCGTCTTAACAACAAAATAAGAAAGAATCTCAGAAGACAAGAAGGTCATAGACACATAAACTGAACTGTTTAAATAGGCAATAGAGGTACAAGGGTAAGTACTTTAGATTAAGGGATAAGGGTATTAAAAATGCAAGGATACGAGCATGTCAATAACAAAATGGAATAGAGATGGTCAAATGGTAGCAATTTAATAATGGACGAGGAAAGAGTCCCAAAAGACTAAAGGCTATGGTCAGGGGGCATCTACAAAGATGTCGCAAGCACAAGAGTGAGATCAGATCTAATAGATTGAGAGAAGTATAGACCATACTAGAATAAAATACTTTTAGCAAGGGGCATATAGGAGCACAACATAGAATTAGTCGAGATGACTAAAATTTTGAAGCAGAATCAAGGATAAGGTGAAGTAACAGTCAAGAAGTCCTTAAAACGGTCAATGCTACTCTAGGTCAGCGGTCCTACAGTCAGCACGGCTTTGATACCACTTATGTCACACCCGGTTTTGAAGGTAAACCGAATGCGAACCATGTACGTGCCAGGATCAGCAATTCACGTACACAGCAGTTACATAACATGGACATCATCACACAGTGCTCAAATAGTATTAAAAGGGGAAATAATAGTCGATTACATCATATGTCTGAGACATCCACATAGTCTTTACAATAAATCAAAGTGCGAAAAAGAAACGTAGATAAACGCGGCCTTCACAGGCAGCCGACTGGGGGTTGCCGCTAACCCACACCTAGAACTCGTTGAAGTCTTGGAATTCCTGGAGGTCCGCCTCGATGCCTTCTTCTTTACCTGAGCATATATTGCATCAAAGGCAACCTGGTGTTTTGTGAAAGCAAGGGTGAGTACACATCAACGTACTCAGCAAATGTCTCGTTTGGCTGTAGTGGACTAGCTTTATGTGGAGTTAAGTCAAGCAGTTGCTTTTAGTTGGTCAGGTTATTATTTACTAGTAGAAAGCCAGGTTTTAGCATTAACCCAAGTTATTAACCCGATGTACCCTTTCCAAACGGAAAGAATACCACTTACCAGTACCATAGTCATAACCAAAACCATCATCCTCGTCACCACCTGCAAACCAACAATCTCTGATCAAGTATCTCTAATCAATGGAGCTCCCTTGGCCGCTCATAACCGCGAGCGCGGCTGATATATCAATTTCATAACACTCTGCAAAGGTTGTGCACTTTACCCACAAGCCGTGATTCCCTCTCTAGCCTGGGCTTGCAAGACCCTTATTCACTCCCAAGGTGAATGGCCAGGGATTCACTACGAAGCCTTTACAAAGATTCCCTGAGGCTGTAGCCACCCATTAGGTTTCCTAAATGTACCGCACTCCTCCCCAAGGGGCAATCCACCCTCAGCAGAGCGAGCCGCATACACCGAGCCCCATTGACGGCACGACGGCGAAGCGAACTACACCTCAGTTCCTCTAATTATTCAGCTAAGGGCGTCCCATTCCACCCTCATGGTTGCACTGTTTTCCCGGGCGGTCATCCATCGAACAGGTCCTTACGGAGAGGCACTCAAGAAACCGCTCGAGCCCCCTAAAGTATCACCGGGCCAACATCATAATCAAAATGACCACATCGTATCATAAGTGTTTCACATCATGTTCATTGATTAAAGTAAAGCAATAGCATGAATCTAACCATAGTAGCCCAAAAGGTAATCAAGGACCAGGTAATAGAAAGCTAGTCAATCCTTAGGTTGTTCATAGTATGTGGGACAGTGAATTATAAAGTAAATAGGACAAAACGGGTCAGAGGACACTTGCGTTCACCAAACAGATGCTCAGGGTCTTCGATCTCGTAGAACTCGAAGAGTTCGATCACTTGGTCGCCAAAGCTTGACCGTCGATTCCTCGAAGCTCGAAAATGGATCGCATTCTATTCGCGACGCGAAGCGAAGACGAACAAGCACAAGCAAACAAACATATACATATGCATAAGAACGTTACACCATACAAAGGAAAACATAATCAAAACATGCAATACGAAATAGAGCGCATTACTACAGTCACGCGAGGAAAAAGAAACGCGACGGTCGAGGCTACGGTCGAGAAGTTATCGCGTCCATACTAAGCGAGTACTAATCATAACATTTAGTTTGATCTAATTATATTAATCAATATTTATTTAAAATAAAAGTAGAGCTTTTGCACAATTTTAATTAGCTGACCACACTAATGATTCTTAGTTAAATAAGTAATTTAAATAACAACAGCGACTCTAAGCCGGACGAATTAACGGAGCGAGACGAAACACGTAACGCGTGAAACATCACGACAGCGTGCAAACGACGCGCGGACATGCGCGACATAGCACACCGATGATACACGAAACAGCACGCGCGACACGCGGGGACCACTAACCAACATCGCCTTTATGATAAACAAGTATTAATTAAAAACATTCGAGTAGGCATAATCTTATTAACATGTATTTGTAAAGTAGAACTAAAATTATAAATTGATTTAAGTAGATTGCTACTTTACTAATTATAGGATAAGTAAATAAATAATCACTTAATTAACTAAAACATGTGGGCAACGTCGTTACAATTCTAACGCAACCGGAACAAAACAAAACATATTTATAACGCAAGAGCTAACATGTAATTAGCGATTCATGGATTTAAAGTGATTGGCGGATTCCTATTGGTTGCAAACAAGTCACACAATAGGCCACACAAAACTTAGCCACGGAGAATTGGAAAGGGGTGGGATGGAGCGTGGCATTTCTTCCTCCTCTCTGCAACTGCCCATGCACACAGGAAATAGGTTGCAATGGGGACTGCAGGGGCTAGCTCGGCCTGATCTTCACGCTCGGAGGGATGGGGCTTGCTATGCCCGCCGGCTGGCAGGAGCACCGCACGCTGGAGGGGACGGTCAGCAAGGGCCGCTTGGGCTGTGCGCGAGCGCCCTGCTGCCTGCGGCTAGGGGCGAGCTTGCAGGCCGGGAAGAGCGACCATGGGACCGGGGCGGGGGCAAGGTAGGGGCCAGGCGCGCAGGGCCTGCACGCCGGGGCGCTGGGCTCGCTGCACGCTGCGGGCCGCGACGGCAGCAGGCCATCGGCCGTGCATAGGGACAAGGAGCAGGGACCAGACGCCTGGCGCGCGGGCGAGCCGCCACGCCGGTCGACCGCCGCGCCGCGCCCTGCACTGGGGGTGGGGTGGTCACGCTCGACCGCGGATCTAGCGCGGGGGAGGGCAGCCATGGCCAGGGGGCGAGCCAGCCGAGGGACATGGGCGGGCTGGAGCCGCGCCATGGGGCTCGTCGCGCCCGCGACTGGTTGTCGCGACCTAGGGGAAGAAGGGCGCCTAGTGAGCTGGGCTGCGTGTTGGCCGGTGGGGAGGCCGCGGTAGGGACGAGCCGCCGCGCAGGGCCTCCTGGCCGCGACACCGGGCGGGACTGCGGGACTTGGCCGCACAATGGAGGGAAAGGGAGCCACGCGAGGTATCACCGAGAGGAAACGAACCGCTCGGCCGGGGGGACAAAGAGGACTGCTCGCCGGGGAAGGAGAACGGCGCGACGCAGGGCTACAGGGAGGGTCCGTCGAGGGGGAGAGAGGATGGGGAAGGGAAGAGAGGGGAGAGGACTCACCGGGAACCGCCATGTGCAGGGACGACAGCTTCTGCGTGATTTGGATCTGGGGAAGGAGACTAGAGGTTATGTGACGGCAGGGTGGTTATATAAAAGAGAACACGGGAGGAGGTTGTCAAACTCGTCATCAACTGTGTCGCGACCGAGCGAGAGAGAGAGGTGGTTGCGAATACGACGAGGGTAAACACGAGCAACACGACGTTTGCGAGAAAATACATTTTAATTATCCCGCGAAAAGGACACAAGATCTGGAACAGGCTCGACGAGAGGAAGAAATATATGTATATATATATATTATCGAGTTTTCAAAATACTAAATTTAGGCATTTAGATATTAGAAAGGCTAAAATTCATATTTAATACCCGAAGAAAGTTCCAAAGATTCCAAAACTCTCGGGAACATCCTCGAGATATTTTAACATGTTTCGATAACATTTTGCACTCATAAACACTATGCATCGGCATGAATGCAACACTCAAGCACCTCTGAGGTTTTATTTTACTAAGCTTACACCTAGATATAAAATAAAATAATTCTCCACTTTTAGGAAAAAGAGAAGGAAAGCGAAGAGCTGAGGGAGTAACACCTGAATTTGGTGGATATTAGAAAAGAAATTTTATACCCCCAAATTCAGGGTGTTACAGCAGCTAACTTCCTAGAGGGAGGCGTAGGAAGTTAGCATGGGCAGCTGACTTCCTAGAGGAGGCCATAGAAAGTTAGCGGTTCGTTTGACCGCACCCGCGGGTCACCAACTGAAAGCTAACTTCCTAGAGGAGGTCGTAGGAAGTTAGCAGGAGAATCTTACTTTCTAGAGTAGGTCGTAGGAAGTTAGCAGGAGAAGCTAACTTTCTAGAGCAAGTCGTAGGAAGTTAGCGGCTTGTTTGACCACACGCATGGGTCAGCATGTGAAAGCTAACTTCCTACAGCTTTTATAAATCGTCGTAGGAAGTTATGTTTATTTCCTAGAGCTACCAGTTGCCTCTCGGAAGTTATTTATTTCCTACGGTTTGTTATAAAATCTGTAGGAAGTTAAAAAATCGTAGGAAGTGTATGTTTTTGGTGTAGTGCAACTCCAACGACCCTGATATGTGATGGTTTGAGTTTTGTGTCAAATTGTGAGTTTGTTTTATGTTGTAATGGACTATATATGTGATGTATTTGTGAACTATGATGAACCATTTGTGAACTGTGAACTTGATTTTGGTGAACTTCAATGTGGTTGTGAAGAAGTGTGATACTTTGTGTTAAATGTGTGTGTTGACACCTTTTTAGGGCGCCAATCACTCAACACGAACTAGCGGCGGTGCTCTCTGCACAGAGGTGGACGGTCCGCGGCCTGGCGCGAGGCTAGGGTTCCTGCTTGACGGCCGGACGGTCTGCGCTCTGAGGCCGGACGGTCTGCGCTCTGAGGCCGGACGGTCCACGCGTGCGCAGGGATGGCGGAAGATCATCGGTGGCGCCTGGATCTCGCTCCCGGGAGGGACCCCATCGGGGAGGAGAGATCCTAGGTGATGTCTAGGCTCAGCAGGCCGACCTAGACTCCTCTAATCGACGTAGAGTCGAAGAGAAGCGAAGAATTTGAGGATTGGAAGGCTAAACAAGAACTAGACTATAACTACTCCTAGGATAAAATGTAAATTGTATTGATTGAAGGTTCGATTGATGATTTCAAATTGGCCGTATACCTCTCTATTTATAGAGGAGGGGGCTGGACCCTTTACAAACTAATTTCCGAGCTATTTCCGTGAATCTAGCTAACAACCGTAGCACAAAACTTGGAACCCTAAACTGTTCTCCGCATGCGCGGACCGTCCAGCCCACAGGCGCGGACCGTCCGGACCACGGACCATCCAGCCTTAGGGCCGGACCGTCCGCCCTCTCAATTTGGTGCCCAACATATGCCCCCTTGTCTTTTGGTAGAGCTGAGCAAACCAAAAGCATCTTAACACGATGTGATTACATCGGTTTTTTTAAGCATCTTACCACATACTAGGATGGTACTGCTTGAGGAAACGCCCATTCAAAGCCTTGGGCAAATCCTTGCCTTGTAATGTTTGTAGTAAATAGGCATTACTAGACATTACCTGTTTTACTTTATAAGGACCCTCCCAGCTTGGCGACCATTTCCCAAACTTTTGGTCTTTATTCCTTAGAGGTAGGATGGTCTTCCACACCAGGTCTCCTACTTGAAATGACTTTGCTTTGACCTTCTTGTTGTAGGCCCTGGCTACCATGATCTTGTCCTTTTCTATTGCTCCCAAAGCTATCACCCTCTTGTCGGTCACCTCATCAATATTATCCATCATTGAATTATAATAATCAATGACGGTTAGATCATTCTGTCTAGTGAACCTGACAGCATTCAAACTTATTTCCACAGGCAACACTGCTTCCTGCCCATAGACAAGCTCAAAAGAAGACACTTTAGTAGCACTATGTTTAGATATTTTGTGAGCCCATAAAGCTTCGGACAAAATCTTATGCCAATGCTTAGGATTATCAGACATCTTCTTTTTTATCAAGTTAATCAATGTCCTATTACTAGACTCGGTCTATCCATTGGCCTAAGAATAATATGGAGATGAATTAAGCAACTTAATTCTATATAATTCAGAAAATTCGCGTACCTCCTTTGACATAAAAGAAGTTCCTTGATCTGTAGTCAAGGTCTGGGGAATGTCGAATCTATGAATAATATGCTCAGTTATGAACTCAATTACCTCCTTGTGTGTCATGTTCTTCAGAGCAACGGCTTCAGTCCATTTGGTAAAGTAGTCAGTGGCAACTAACATGAACCGTTGCCCCTTTGATGATGAAGGATGAATTTCTCCTATAAAGTCTAATCCCCATCCTCTGAAAGGCCAAGGCTTGATGATAGGATGTAATTCGGCTGCAGGGACCAACTGTAGATCGCCGAATTTTTGACACACTTAGCATCCTTTATAGTACTTGAAACAATCAACTATCATGTTAGGCCAATAAAAACCAGAACTTCGCAACAACCACTTCATTTTTGGAGCCAATTGATGGGTACCACAAATTCCTTCATGTACTTCAGCCATGGGTAATATAGCATCGTCTGGGCCCAAGCACTTAAGCAGGACGTCGTTGACTGTTCGGCGGTAGAGTTCATCACTCATCAAAACATACTTGAAAGTTGTGCGCCGAATGTTCTTTTCTGTCCTGATATTGGGATTTCATAAATAATTAGTTATGGGCGTCCTCCAATCACTTGTATCGGCTTCATTATGAGCCGAATCAATTAGGAGAACCTTCCTGGCAACCCCGGACGGTCCAGAGTCTTTGCTCGGACGGTCCGCAACCTAGGGAACTGGCCCTACACTGGTTACTAGATTTTTAGTGTTGTGAAATCTCCCTCGCTTTATCCAATAACCTGATGCATCTTGTGCCAAATTGTTAGCTCTATGATTCTCAACACTCGAGATATGTCGAATACTGAATTCGTCAAAAGAATGAATTATGCCCCAACATTTTTCATGGTAACTATTTAGAGTACCATCAAAACATTGATATTCTTCTAACACCTGTTGGATGACTAGCTGAGAATCACCAAATGCTTTCACATGTTTTACTCCCATACAATTTAAAAGTTCTAAGCCGAACAGAAGGGCTTCATATTCGGTTTGATTGTTAGTGCAATAAGTTTTCAATCGGCTAGAGAAGTCAAAGGAGACATTACTTGGTGAAACAAGCACAATGTCAATCCCTTGACCTTCATTGCAAATCGATCCCTCAAAATATAAAGTCCAAGGAGTAATAGTGAGGTATGACATGTCTAGTTTATGAGTATAATTAATCCGATGTTCTACAATAAAATCCGCTACGACCTGGCCTCTCATAGATTTCAATGGTTCATAGGCCAAGTCATATTCTATGAGTGCATAAAGCCACTTACCAATTCTACCACTCATAATTGGGTTATGCAACATGTATTTAATCACATCAGCTTGACCAGAAACAGTGCAATGACTAGATAGTAAATAACATCTACATTTGGCGCATGCATAAAACAAGCATAAGCATAACTTCTCAATAAAAGTGTACCTCGTTTCAGCATCCACCAACCTCCGACTTAGATATGTCACCACATGCTCCTTTCCCTCGGTTTCTTGTGTCAGAACAGCCCCAATAACCTTATCTTTAGCTGCAATCTATAATCAGAATGGTACTCCTGCTCGTGGTGCTTTTAATACAGGAGCCGAAGACAAGTATTTTTTAATGAGATCAAATGCTTCCTACTGCTCTGTCCCCAAGCAAATTCGGCATCATTCTTAAGCCGAAGGATAGGGGTGAAGGCATCAATCTTCTTGGCTAGGTTAGAAATAAACCTTCGTAAATAATTCACCTTGCCGAGAAACTTCTGCACTTCGACCTTACAGGTTGGAGGTCCTACATTCCGAATAGACTTGATTCGATCAGGGTCTATCTCTATACCATGTTTATGGATGACAAATCCTAAAAACTTACCAGCCGACACTCCAAAAGCACATTTACGTGGGTTCATTTTCAAACCATACCGACGCATTTTATCAAAGGCTTTGCGCAAATCAGCTACATGAGAACTAAACTCGACCGATTTGACTACAATATCATCAATGTAGACTTCCACAGTGTTTCCCAATAGCTCATGGAAGATCAAATTCATAGCCCTCTGATAAGTAGCACCAGCATTTTTTAGACCAAATGTCATGACAACCCATTCAAATAAACCAATGAAGCCTGGACATATAAAGGACGTCTTAGACGCATCTTCTTCGGCCATGAAAATCTGATTATATCCGACATTACCATCAAGAAAGCTAATATTCTATTCCCTGATGCATTATTGATTAACGTGTCGGCTATGGGCATGGGATACTCATCTTTAGGAGTTGCTCTATTTAAATTGCGAAAATCAATGCATACTCTAAGCTTACCTGACTCCTTCTTCTCCACCGGCACAATATTGGAGACCCACTCTGCATATCTGCAAGGTCTAATAAAATCATATTCTAGTAGCCGGTGGATTTTGTTCTTGATTCATGGGAGAAGGTCTGGACGAAATGTTCTAGCTTTCTGCTTGAAAGGTCTGAAACCGGACTTAATGGGCAGTCGATGCTCTACGATCTCTCGGCTTAATTCCGACATCTCAGTGTAATTCCAAGCAAAGCAATCCGAATATTCTTTCAATAGACCGATCATTTCATTTCTAGGATCGATCTCTAGGGTCTTGTTTACAAAAGTCGGCCTTGGAGTTTTACCATCTCCTATGTCAAACTCCTACAAAGGATCGACTGATGTAAACCCCTGTCCTAGTATATCAAGATCTCTGAATTCCTCTATCATGTCTCCCACAGAGGAATTAGATGATCTTTGTGTGATGGCGGACTCTCCGGTCTCGAGGGCCGGATTATCCATAACACTGTCTTTACGCTGTGGTATATGTTCGGTCTTAAAGTCCGAATTGTTTTCTGAAAGACCAGACCATCCGGCCTTAGAAGCCGAACTGTCCATGACCAAGGACTCATGAATTTTGTGTGTACTCATCATTTAAACTTTATTTGGGATTTAGCTGATTCTCCATCGGCTCTAGCATTACAGGAATGAAACCCTTCTTATCTATACTTATGAACTGATAATCAGAAAAATCTACTCCTGTGAGACATGTAGCAGTCTCATAAGTCCAGAGTGCAGGGGCATCGGCCACAACGATATAGGCCGATACATCAGCATGTACTTGTTCTATATCATTGCCTACCCATTGTATTAACATTTTATGTAATGTAGAAGGTATACATTGGTTGGCATGAATCCAATCTCTGCCTAGGATTAGACTATAATTTCCTTCTACATCAGCGATGAAGAATGCAGCAGCAAGGGTCTTAGTCCCGATGGTTAACTCAATGGACGTGACTCCCCTGGCTTTGATCGAACTATCAGTTCCAACATAGCTGAGGGTCATGTTGGTCTTGACAAGTTCGTCATCTTATTTACCTAATTTTCTGTACAATGAATAAGGCATTAGATTTACAGCCGCCCCTCCATTTACCAACATTTTAGCAATTGGTATTCTATCAATGTGACCGCGCACGAAGAGCGGTTTTAAATGATTTACCGATTCCTTTGGTTTAGTAAAGGCGACTTCTTTAGGACCAAAATCAAACTGGGCAACAACAGATTCATCGTCGCCGACAATAGTACAATCGGTGGAAAATGTAATAATATTTACATCCATACCTGGGCGCTCTGGAGAAGCTTCGTAGTTGACCAGGTCTTCTCCCAGTAGGTCGTCCTCCTCCATTGGTGTTGGCACATCATCGGAGGAGTCATGGTGTGGTGCGGACAGTCTGGACTTAGGGGTCGGACGGTCCGCGCCTGGTGCAGATGGTCCAGCCTTTTTAGCTAGGTTGTCTGCCATACCTACAGGGTGCTGTACAAGTGTTGTTTTATTTTCTATTTTTGTGGTCGTTTGCTTTTCCTCAACGTCCTTTGGTCTCCATTTCTTTTGCGGTGGCGGGTACTGTGGATGTGTGTCATTGAATATCTTTTCTGCCTCCTTTTCCTGATGCTCTTTTGCTCTTAGGTGCTGTAATTGTTGCTTTTGTGACCGTGTCAATTCCGCTGGGCACCATCGAGGCATGGAGTATTTTGGATCGGCTGTTTTGATGGTAGTCGTATCTTCCTTTTTGGTGTTGTTGGCCGATTCACCAAAAATCATTGGCTCTTCACTATCTTCCTGTATGATGACATCTGCAGTACCTATTTTGATGATGTCCTTTTTTGTTGTTCTTTCGGTCGCTGCAGGTATATGCCCCCTGCCGGATTGGTCGGCCTTTGAGGCCGAGCACTCCGGCAATCTTGTTGGGCCTGTGTCCGGTGACCGGATTGAGAGACGCTCAATCGGTCTTGTACTAGAGGTTCCAACCTGTTGAATACAGATGTTTGGGTGCAACCCCCAAGCAGGGTACTGTGGCATCCCAAATGGATATGGTGGCATGCCCCACATTTTATTTGGGACATATGGTGGGGGGCATATGTGTATGGATATGGCATAGGTGGATATGGAGGTGGAAGTGTCCATGTAGGTATGTTAGGTCTCAATTGTATAGTATGACCTTTCATTTCTTCTGATTGGTGGGGTGGTCCAATCGGCCTTACCTGACGTTGCTCATGAATGGGTGAGCAGGGTCGCTTTGCTGGCCGGTCACTGGGGCCGACCTTCTTTTTCACATATTTGGACAATAATTGATCGAAAGTTGGGCCAGATTTGACCAGCCGACCAGCTGCTTTAAATGTATTTGTTTTTCCATGTACCTATCTCTGGTCGTCGTGGTTTGAAGGTACGCGGTCGTTGCGGGTCTTGAGTATGATCGGACCGTCCGCTGGAATTATCTAGACCGTCCGGCGTGGTCCCAGACCATCTGCGCCTGTGCGTCGGACCGTCCGAGATACGCAGCACGGGCTCCTGCTCCTTCGTTCGTGCTTGCCCCCCAGCGTCGGGGGTCATGATGGTCACCTTAAGAGTCTCTCATCCATCGGGAGTCTTCTCGGCCACCACTTTCCTGCAAGAAATTTTTTGATTCCTATCGACCTCTCTTGTGTTGCCGATGATTATCTCTTTGTCTTTACCTTTATTGGTTGTGTTTGGCCGAACCAGGACTTTCTTGCCCTCAAAATCGATCATGTTCATCGGAAAGGGCTCCGTGTCCACCTGCATTTCCTAAAATTTCAATCGTCGTTCGTTAATGGCCGATTGAATCTGTCGACGGAATACGTTACAATCATTAGTGGCATGAGAAAATGAGTTATGCCACTTACAGTATGCATGACGTTTTAGCTCATCGCCGGATGGAACAGTATGATTTATTTTAATGTTGCCATTTTTGAGTAATTCATCAAATATTTTATCACATTTACCAATATTAAATGTAAATTTAACCTCCTCTTGCCGTTTCTTTTGAACCGGCTGTAAGGAGGAACAAGCTAAAGATTTGGCCTGCTTTGGCCAAACCATTTCAGCAGCATACACTTTCGTTGATTCGTCATCCGAGCTACTTTGGTCGCACTCTACTATATGCACATTGTGACGAATTGTTTTAGCAGTTCTTTTGCTTCGGCTTTCACAGGTCAAAGTCCTTTGGTGTAATTGTGCTAGCGTAAAAAATTAGATGCCTTCTAATCTTTCTTTTAAATAATATCGTAGACCATTAAAGGCTAATCCTATTAGTTGTTTTTCTGCTAAATGAAATGGAAGCATCGGTTTGTATACCTCTCTATTTATAGAAGAGGAAAATTTGCGATATTAGATTTATCAAATGCACGTACTAGTCTCCTATAATCGTTTTTCATACCCTCTATGATATTTTGCATTTGTCCACGCTATTCATCTACATAATTCCTAAGAGATTATAGCTCGTTTGTATTACTTACATTGGGGATATTTGGTGTGGGTCGGAGCAAAGCCGGATCTGTTGCCCGTTGTCGGACGACCTTGTTGTTCCTGTCCACTTTGAAGTTGGCCAAGAACTTTGCTTTTGCCTCCTGGATCATCCACCCCTTGTGCTCCTCAAACTGAAGCTGTTCGTCGGCCGGCAAGGTTTCCCAAGTCGGCTCTATAATATTGCTGGGGAGACCTCAGAACTATCCCATGAACCGGCCATTGAGGGCCGATTTGATGGGTCTAGATGTGTTGTCCCCAGCAGAGTCGCCAAAAAGTATGTTGACACCTTATTAGGGCACCAATCACTCAACACGAACCAGCGGTGGTGCTCTCTGCACAGGGGCGGACGGTCCACGTCCAGGGGCCGGACGGTCTGTGGCCTGAGGCCGGACAGTCCGCGGCCTGGCGCAAGGCTAGGGTTCTTGCCTGACGGTCGGACGGTCCATGCTCTAGGGCCGCACAGTCCGAGCGTGCGCAGGGGCGGCAGAAGATCGTCGACGGTGCCTGGATCTCGCTCTCGAGAGGGACCCCATTGGGGAGGGGAGATCCTAGGTGATGTCTAGGCTCGGCAGGCCGACCTAGACTCCTCTAATCGACATAGAGTCGAAGAGAAGCGAAGAATTTAGGGATTGGAAGGCTAAACTAGAACTAGACTAGAACTACTCCTAGGATAAAATGTAAATTGTATTGATTAAAGGTTCGATTGATGATTTCAAATCAGCCGTATACCTCTATTTATAGAGGAGGGGGCTGGACCCTTTATAAACTAATTTCCGAACTATTTCTGTGAATATAGCTAACAACCGTAGCATAAAACTCGGAACCCTAAACTGTTCTGCGCATGCGCGGACCGTCCGGCCCACAGTCGCGGACCGTCCGGACCGTCCGGCCTCAGGGCCGGACCGTCCGCCCTCTCAATTTGGTGCCAGACAGTGTGTAATTCTTGAATTAATGTTTCTGTCATTTTATTGTGATTATATTGTTGCTGAAATTGTTGTTTTTTTATATTTTTTTTAATTTTTTCTTTGAAATTGTTAATTTTTGGCGGCCAATAGAGGCCGCCGAAAATAACTGACTTGTTGGCCGTCGAAAATAGCTTATTTTCGGCGGTTAGGTGTTAGCCGCCGAAAATAATGGCTTATTTTTGGCTAATTTTTTCTAGCGGCCAAAGACCGCCGAAAATAGGCTTAAAACAACTAAAAATAAGTTATTTTCGGCGGCGAAGACCCTATTTTCGGCGGCCTCACTGTACCTGCCGTTGTGCAAAGTATCAATCTCGGTTGCCATTTCATGGGTAGAGAGATATACCTCAAGGTTAGATTCACCGTTGCTGGTGGTCTCGGTTGCGATGAAGTGGTTGGATTCTCTGCAGTTAATGTAACCCTCCTTCTATCCATCCAGTCGACGGTTCTTTCAGTTGTTGTGAAATCGTATGAACTAGTTGATGACAAACATGAGCTCTGAATCACCAAACGTCTAACCTTGCATCCTCTATGGTAAAAACTAAGTAAAACAGAGCAAACATAATTGGTAAGGGTTTAGTCAAAGACCCACCAGATTTAGACATAAGAGCCATGCATTGTTGGTTAGTTAAAGTAGAGCATGTTAGTTAAAATTGATCTTTTTGCAGGTTAGTTAAAGTAGATCACATTTAAAAAAACTAAGATATCGGTTGTTAATTCTTGATGTTAGTTGCAATATTATTTTATTACTTAGTTATTTTTTAAAATTCTTGATGTGGTATAAATCTAACTAAAATATACTTCTCTTTACGGAGGCTAGTCCTCTGTGAGTCACTACTATAGTAAACCTCTGTACAGGCGGTCTGGTTAGCCTTGTCGGGGACCATAATTAGGGGTACCCTCAAGACTCCTAATTCTCAGCTGGTAACCCCCATCAGCATAAAGCTGCAAAGGCCTAATGGGTGCGATCAAGTCAGGGATCAGTCCATTCGAGGGACTCGATCACGCCTCGCCCGAGCCTAGCCTCGGACAAGGGCAGCCGACCCCGGAGGATCTCCGCCTCGCCCGAGGCCCCCCTCCAGCGGCGAACACGTTCCCGGCTCGCCCGAGGCCCTATCTTCGCCAAGAAGCAACCCCGACCAAATCGCAAGAGCATTTAATGCAAAGGTGGCCTGACACCTTTATCCTGACGCGCGCCCCTCAGCTGACAGAGCCGAAGTGACCGCCGTCACTTCGCCGCTCCACTGGCCGGTCTGACAGAAAGACAGTGCCGCCTGCGCCGCTCCGACTGCGGTGCCACTTGACAGAGTGAGGCTGACAGGCAGTCAGGCCCGGCCGCACACCATAGGAAACTCCGCTCCGCCCGACCAGGGCTCGGACTCGGGCTAAGCCCCGGAAGACGGCGAGCTCCGCTCCGCCCGACCCAGGGCCCGGACTCGGGCAAAGCCCCGGAAGACGGCGAACTCCGCTCCGCCCGACCCAAGGCTCGGACTCGGGCAAAGCCCCGAAAGACGGCAAACTCCGCTCCGCCCGACCCAGGGCTCGGACTCGGGCAAAGCCCCGGAAGACGGCGAACTCCGCTCCGCCCGACCAGGGCTCGGACTTGGGCTCAGCCCTAGAAGACGACGAGCTCCGCTTTGCCCGACCCCAGGACTCAAATTCCGCCCTGGCCTCAGCCAACGGCCTCCGCCTCGCTCGACCTAGAGGCTCGGACTCGGCCTCGGCCACAGAAGACGGACTCGATCTCGACCTCGGAGGAGCCTCCACATCGCCCAACCTAGGGCGCGGACCGGCCACGTCAACAGGAGGCGCCATCATTACCCTACTCCAAGCTGACTCAGGCTACGGGGAACAAGACCGGCGTCCCATCTGGCTCGCTCCGCCAGATAGGCGATGATGGCGCCCCGCACGTTCCCTGACGATGGCGGCTCTCGGCCCCCTTACGAAAGCAAGAGGACATCAGCAAGGACTCGACGGCCCCGATAGCTGTCCCTCCGCCAGGCTCCAGCACTCCTTCGACGGCCACGACATCACACAAACCGGGCGCCAAAATCTCTCCGGCCGCCACGATGGCGTGTACTTAGGGCACTAGCTCTCCTCCGCTAGACACGTAGCACTCTACTACTCCACCCATTGTACACCTGGACCCTCTCCTTACGCCTATAAAAGGAAGGGCCAGGGCCCTCTTAGAGGAGGTGGGCCGCACGGGGACAAGGACGGGACGGGCGCTCGCGTAAGGCCGCTCGCTCCTTCCCTCGTGTGGACGCTTGTAACCCCCTACTGCAAGCGCACCCGACCTGGGCGCGGGACGAACATGAAGGCCGCGGGATTTCCACCTCTCTCACGCCCATCTCCGGCCACCTCACTTCCCCCCTTCGCGCTCGGCCTCGCGTTGACCCATCTGGGCTGCGGCACGCGGCAACACTTCACTCGTCGGCTCAGGGACCCCCCGGTCTCGAAACGCCGACAGTTGGCGCGCCAGGTAGGGGCCTGCTGCGTGTTGACGAACAGCTTCCCGTCAAGCTCCAGATGGGTAGTCTCCAGCAACCTCCCCGGCCCGAGACGGTGCTCCATTTCGGGAGCCTTGAGTTCATGTCCCTCGACGGCGGCTACGACATGGTACTCTTTCCACCGCCGGGCGACAGCGACAGTGGCGGCCGACAGTCCGCCCACCGGCGGCGGGATCGACGACATCTTCCCCGCGTGGTGGAAGAACAACCTTCGAGCTCGCCCCGTCCTCTTCCTCGTCGACGGAGGAGGAGGAGGCGGAGCAACCAAGGCCTAGCCGGAGGCGGCGCCTCGTCGGCCATCGAGCAAGTCGACAACGCCAGCACTCCAATGGGGGGCACGCCGGGCATCAACCTCGTGCTTGAGACGAAGACGAGCGCTGTCTCCCCGCGACGCGTCAATCCCGAGCAAACGGACGACGCCAGCACGCTCGCGAAAGGCTTGCTGGGTGTCGCCCTCGTACCTGAGATGACGGTGTAGTCAGTCCCCGACGTGACCTCATCACCGCCCGTCGACCAAGAGGTACCGACCGATTCCCATGCCACGCCTCTCGGATTTAGCCTCGACCCGCCTAGCGGCTCCGCTTTGGCGGACGCCCTCGTAGAGGCGAATCCGAACCCCCTGGGGTTTCGTATGCGGTCACCTTGGGACCGGCTGACGGACGTCTCGACCTACGGGCCCTCTGGGTCCGAGGGAGACGATGAGCCCAGCGTCTGTTGGGATTTCTCCGGACTTGGCAACCCCAGTGCCATGCGGGGCTTCATGACCGCATGCGACTACTGCCTTTCCGACTGTTTCGACGGTAGCCGTAGCCTCGGCAACGAGGACTGCGGCCCGAGCCGCGAATGTTTCCACATCGATCTAGGGGGTCCCTCCAAAGGCAACCATCTCGGCTTGCCAGAGGACGATGATCTCCCTAGGCCGGTGCCTCGCGTTGACATCCCGCGGGAGCTAGCTGTGGTCCCCATTCCGGCGGGGGGTCACAACCCACAACTTGAGCAAATCCGCGGGGTGCAGGCCAGGCTCGACGAGGGAGCAGGAGCGCTTGAGCCAATCCGCCGGGATGTCGGGCAGGCATGGGCGGGCCAACCTCTGGCCGGAGAAATGCGTCATCTACCCCAGGGCTTCCAGCACCGCATCACCGACGATGTCAGGGTCAGGCCGCCACCCGCATCCAGTGGGGTCGGCCAGAACCTGGCTGCAGCAGCGATGCTCCTTCGCGCGATGCCGGAGCCATCAACCACCAAGGGGCAGCGAATCCAGGGAGAGCTCAAGGATCTCCTGGAAGGCGCCGCGGTCCGGCGGGCCGAGAGCTCCGCCTCCCGAAGGCAGGGGTACCCCTCGGAACATCGTGCCACGACTTCCCGATTCATGCGGGAAGCCTCGGTCTACACCGGGCGCACGCGCAACACAGCGCCTGTGGCCCCGGGTCGCCTCGGCAACGAGCACCATCACCACGATCGTCGGGCCCGCCTCGACGAGAGGGTACGCCGAGGCTACCACCCCAGGCGTGGGGGACGCTACGACAGCGGGGAGGATCGGAGTCCCTCGCCCGAACCACCCGGTCCGTAGGCCTTCAGCCAGGCCATACGACGGGCGCCGTTCCCGACCCGGTTTCGACCTCCGACTACTATCACAAAGTACTCGGGGGAGACGAGACCGGAACTGTGGCTCGTGGACTACCGTCTGGCCTGCCAACTGGGTGGAACGGACGATGACAACCTCGTCATCCGCAACCTCCCCCTGTTCCTCTCCAACACCGCTCGCGCCTGGTTGGAGCACCTGCCTCCGGGGCAGATCTCTGACTGGGACGACCTAGTCCAAGCTTTCGCTAGCAATTTCTAGGGCACGTACGTGCGCCCCAGGAATTCTTGGGACCTCCGAAGCTGCCGACAACAGCCGAGAGAGTCTCTCCGGGACTACATCCGACGATTCTCGAAGCAGCGCACCGAGCTGCCCAACATCACCGACTCGGATGTCATCGGCGCGTTCCTCGCTGGCACCACCTGCTGCGACCTGGTTAGCAAGCTGGGTCGCAAGACCCCCACCAGGGCGAGCGAGCTGATGCACATCGCCACCAAGTTCGCCTCCGGCCAGGAGGCGGTCGAGGCTATCTTCTGGAAGGACAAGTAGCCCTAGGGCCGCCCATCGGAAGATGCCCCCGAGGCGTCAGCTCAGCGCGGCGCCAAGAAGAAGGGCAAGAAGAAGTCACATGCGAAACGCGACGCCGCCGACGCGGACCTTGTCGCCGCCGCCGAGTACAAGAACCCTCGGAAACCCCCCGGAGGTCCCAACCTCTTCGACAAGATGCTCAAGGAGTCGTGCCCCTATCACCAGGGGCCCGTCAAGCACACCCTTGAGGAGTGTGTCATGCTTCGGCGCCACTTCCACAGGGCCGGGCCACCCGCGGAGGGTGGCAGGGCCCGCGACGATGACAAGAAGGAAGATCACCAGGCAGGAGAGTTCCCCGAGGTCCGCGACTGCTTCATGATCTACGGCGGGCAAGCGGCGAACGCCTCGGCTCGGTGCCGCAAGCAAGAGCGCCGGGAGGTCTGTTCGGTGAAGGTGGCGGCGCCAGTCTACCTAGACTGGTCCGACAAGCCCATCACCTTCGACCAAGCCGACCACCCCGACCATGTGCCGAGCCCGGGGAAATACCCGCTCGTCGTCGACCCCGTCATCGGCGACGTCAGGCTCACCAAGGTCCTCATGGACGGAGGCTGTAGCCTCAACATCATCTACGCCGAGACCCTCGGGCTTCTACGTATCGATCTGTCCTCGGTCCGGGCGGGCGCTGCGCCTTTCCATGGGATCATCCCCGGGAAGCGCGTCCAGCCCCTCGGACAACTCGATCTTCCCATCTGCTTTGGAACACCCTCCAACTTCCGAAGGGAGACCCTGACGTTCGAGGTGGTCGGGTTCCGAGGAACCTACCACGTGGTGTTGGGGAGGCCCTGCTATGCGAAGTTCATGGTCGTCCCCAACTACACCTACCTCAAGCTCAAGATGTCGGGCCCCAATGGGGTCATCACCGTCGGCCCCACGTACAAACACGCGTTCGAATGCTACGTGGAGTGCGTGGAGTACGCCGAGGCCCTCATCGCCGACCTAGAGAGCCTCTCTAAGGAGGTGCCAGACGTGAAGCGTCATGCCGGCAACTTCGAGCCAGCGGAGACGGTTAAGTCCGTCCCCCTCGACCCCAGCAGCGACGCCTCCAAGCAAGTCCGGATCGGCTCCGGGCTCGGTCCCAAATAGGAAGCAGTGCTCATCGACTTTCTCCGCGCGAACGCCGACGTCTTCGCGTGGAGTCCCTCGGACATGCCCGGCATACCAAGGGGTGTCGCCGAGCACTCACTGGACATCCGAGCCGGAGCCCGACCCGTCAAGCAGCCTCTGCGTCGATTCGACGAGGAGAAGCGCAGAGCCATAGGCGAGGAGATCCACAAGCTAATGGCGGCAGGGTTCATCAAAGAGGTATTCCATCTCGAATGGCTTGCCAACCCTATGCTTGTGAGAAAGAAAGGGGGGAAATGGCGGATGTGTGTAGACTACACTGGTCTAAACAAAGCATGTCCGAAGGTTCCCTACCCTCTGCCTCGCATCGATCAGATCGTGGATTCCACTGCTGGGTGCGAAACCCTGTCTTTCCTCGATGCCTACTCAGGGTATCACCAAATCCGGATGAAAGAGTCCGACCAGCTCGCGACTTCTTTCATCACACCCTTCGGCATGTACTGCTATGTCACCATGCCGTTCGGCTTGAGGAATGCGGGCGCGACGTACCAGCGGTGCATGAACCATGTGTTCGGCGAACACATTGGCTGCACGGTCGAGGCCTACGTCGATGACATCGTAGTCAAGACGAGGAAAGCCTCTGACCTCCTTTCCGACCTTGAAGTGACATTCCGATGTCTCAAGGCGAAAGGCGTCAAGCTCAATCCCGAAAAGTGTGTCTTCGGGGTGCCCCGAGGCATGCTCTTGGGTTTCATCGTCTCCGAGAGGGGCATCGAAGCCAACCCGGAGAAGATCGCAACCATCACCAGCATGGGGCCCATCAAGGGCTTGAAAGGCGTATAGAGGGTCATGGGATGTCTCGCGGCTCTGAGCCGCTTCATCTCACACCTCGGCGAAAGAGGTCTACCTCTGTACCGCCTCTTAAGGAAGGCCGAGTGCTTCACTTGGACCCCTGAGGCCGAGGAAGCCCTCGGGAACCTGAAGGCGCTCCTCACGAAGGCGCCTATCCTGGTGCCCCCTGCTGCCGAAGAAGCCCTCTTGGTCTACGTCGCCGCGACCACTCAAGTGGTTAGCGCCGCGATTGTGGTCGAGAGGCAGGAAGAGGGACATGCATTGTCCGTTCAAAGGCCAGTCTACTTCATCAGCGAGGTACTGTCCGAAACCAAAATCCGCTACCCACAAGTTCAGAAGCTGTTGTATGCGGTGATCCTGACACGGTGGAAGTTGCGACACTACTTCGAGTCTCATCCGGTAACTGTGGTGTCATCCTTCCCCCTGGGGGAGATCATCCATTGCCGAGAGGCCTCGGGTAGGATTGCAAAGTGGGCGGTGGAAATCATGGGCGAAACAATCTCGTTCGCCCCTCGGAAGGCCATCAAATCCCAGGTCTTGGCAGACTTCGTGACTGAATGGGTCGACACCCAGCTACCAACAGCTCTGATCCAACCGGAGCTCTGGACCATGTTCTTCGATGGGTCGCTGATGAAGACAGGAGCCGGCGTAGGCCTACTCTTCATCTCGCCCCTCGGGAAGCACCTACGCTACGTGCTACGCCTCCACTTCCTGGCGTCCAACAATGTAGCTGAGTACGAGGCTCTGGTCAACGGGTTGTGGATTGCCGTCGAGCTAGGGGTCCAACGCCTCGACGCTCGCGGTGACTCGCAGCTCGTCATCGACCAAGTCATGAAGAACACCCACTGCCGCGACTCGAAGATGGAGGCCTATTGCGATGAGGTTCGGCGCCTGGAAGACAAGTTCTATGGGCTCGAGCTCAACCACATCGCTCGGCGCTACAACGAGACTGTGGACGAGCTGGCTAAAATAGCCTCGGGGCGAACGACAGTTCCCCCAGACGTCTTCTCCCGAGATCTGCATCAACCCTCCATCAAGATCGACGACGCGCCCGAGCCTGAGGCACCCTCGGCCCAGCCCGAGGTACCCTCGGCACAGTCCGAGGCACCCTCGGCTCGGCCCGAGGCACCCTCGGTTCGGCCCGAGGTACCCTCGGCCCCCAAGGGCGAAACGCTGCGCGTCGAGGGGGAGCAAAGCGGGGTCACGCTTGATCAAAACTGGCAGACCCCGTACCTGCAATATCTCCACCAAGGAGAGCTACCCCTTGACCGAGCCGAAGCTCGGCGGTTGGCGCGGCGCGCCAAGTCGTTCGTCTTGCTGGGAGAAGGGAAGGCGCTCTACCACCGTAGCCCTTCAGGCATCCTCCAGCGATGCATCTCCACCACCGAAGGTCAGGAACTCCTCCGAGAAATACACTCGGGGGCTTGCGGCCACCACGCAGCACCTCGAGTCCTTGTCGGAAATGCTTTCCGACAAGGTTTCTACTGGCCAACGGTGGTGGCCGACGCCACTAGAATTGTCCGCGCCTGCGAAGGGTGTCAGTTCTATGCAAGGCAGACCCACCTGCCCGCTCAGGCTCTGCAGACGATACCCATCACATGGCCTTTTGCTGTGTGGGGTCTGGACCTCGTCGGCCCCTTGCAGAAGGCACCCGGGGGCTACACACACCTGTTGGTCGCCATCGACAAATTTTCCAAGTGGATCGAGGTCCGACCCCTGAACAGCATCAGGTCCGAGCAGGCGGTGGCATTCTTCACCAACATCATCCATCATTTCGGGGTCCTGAACTCCATCATCATCGATAACGGCACCCAGTTCACCGGCAGAAAGTTCCTGGACTTCTGCGAGGATCACCACATCCGGGTGGACTGGGCCGCCGTGGCTCATCCCATGACGAATGGGCAAGTAGAGCGTGCCAACGGCATGATTCTACAAGGACTCAAGCCTCGGATTTACAACGACCTCAACAAGTTCGGCAAGCGATGGATGAAGGAACTCCCCTCGGTGGTCTGGAGCCTGAGAACGACACCGAGCCGAGCCACGGGCTTCACGCCGTTCTTTCTAGTCTATGGGGCCGAGGCCATTTTGCCCACAGACCTGGAATACGGTTCCCGGAGGATGAGGGCCTATGACGACCAAAGCAACCAAGCTAGTCGAGAAGACTCGCTGGACCAGCTGGAAGAGGCTCGGGACAAGGCTTTACTACACTTGGCGCGGTACCAGCAGTCCATGCGACGCTACCACGCCCGAGGGGTCCGGTCCCGAGACCTCCAGGTGGGTGACCTGGTGCTTCGGCTGCGACAAGACGCTCGAGGTCGACACAAGCTCACGCCCCCCTGGGAGGGGCCGTTCGTCATCGCCAAAGTTCTAAAACCCGGAACATACAAGCTGGCCAACAGTCAAGGCGAGGTCTACAGCAACGCTTGGAATATCCAACAGCTACGTCGCTTCTACCCTTAAGATGTTTTCAAGTTGTTCATATACCTCGCTCCCACACAAAGTTTAGTCATCAAGGAAGGGTTAGCCTTGCCTCGGCAAAGCCCGACCCTCCCTCGGGGGCTAAAAGGGGGGAACCCCCTCTGCGTCGAAATTTTCCTCGAAAAAAGATCTTTTCTGCCAGAATGTCTTTCGTGCTTTTCGACTACTTCGAAAGTGGATCCTGAAAACGACGGAGTACACGTAAGCAGCCAATGCTGACCGAGCCGAGGGACTCCTACGCCTCTGGGATACGGATACCTCACTCATCACCTTCTGCCATAAGTAACTCACGTTCGGATAAGTGATTCCGCGGACCGAACAAGTCTTCACGCTCGGAAGCTCTTCTGCCGGAGCGATTCTTCGAGCCTTCTCGACTGCGTCGGCGACAGAACCCCATGGACGGGTAAGAGTGCGCATAAGCGGCAAGGCCGACCGAGCCGAGGGAATCCTACGCCTCCAAGATACGGATACCTCACTCATCACCTTCCGTGAGAAGCAACTCTCGCTCGCACAAACAGTTCTGTTACCGACAAAAAAGTCCAGATACTCGAAACAAGAGGAAAGGAGACGCGGCTTTACAATACGGCGAGGGTGTGTTTCGGCCTCGGCGGCCGCAGAAAACACACTATAAGATAACCCGATCCTGCAGGCTCGGATCTTGACGGCTAAAGGGAGCAGCAGCACCCTCGGCGTCGACAACACCTCTGGCGAGGTCCGACCTAGCCTCAGACGGCGACGCGGTCCAAGGGTCTCTGCTCTGAAGGACAACGTCATCACCAGGCCCAGGCCATCGCCACCAGGGTCTTCTCCAAGAATCCGGCCCGAGCAGGCGGCTCGGCCGGACACCCCGAGGCCTCGGCAGGTCAATTCCGGCGTCGGTCCCGCTAACGGACGACCCGGCCAGGCTCCGGCCGACCTAGTCTTCTTTTTGAGCCAACTCTGCCTCTGTTCGCGCTGGCATCGCTACCCCTGGCCTCGGCTCATCGAAGAGCGGCTAAGGGTTTTCCTCTAACTAAGCAAGGGAAGCCTCAGACAACAAGGCTGACCGAGCCGAGGGACTCCTACGCCTCCGGGATACGGATACCTCACTCGTCACCTTTACACGGGGCGACTCACGCTTGGTGAAGCGGTTCAGACAACCAACAGGCGAGTCTTAGTGCTCGAAAATGGGGAAAAGACACGGCTCCGTGCCGAATTCACATACATGTTCAGGCCTCGACAGCCACAGTGAACAAAAACACCGGCACTCAAGGAGCCATTACAAACGGAACTCCGGTTCCGACCCCACAGCAGCAGCCATGACCCCAGTACGGGCGTGGCCACCGGAAGGCTTTCGTCCGCGTCCCTACTCAAGGGACACGAAACAGACATCAAAGCCAAAGAGCCGGGGGCCGGCCCGTAGGCGGCGCCGACGGCCTCAATGGGGGGGGAGCTTCCTCCGGCTGCCGCCACATCAGCACGGACGGCGGCGGCCGCCTCTCCACCAACGTCGACGGTCTGCAAGGCGCACCGGCAGGTCCTCACTCCCGTCCTCGCCGCGAAAGCGAGGAGAAGGACGGAATGTTGCATCCTAGCTGGACAGCAACAGTTCGCCTTCCCCGGTATGGCTGAAGGACGCCTCCTCCGCAAGGCTGGAGGATGGTTTCCACCACCAGAAGCTGGAAGAGGAGGCGACCAGCCGGCCCGCGCGGAAGGTGGAGCTCCGGCTCAACCTGGCCTCCACCCCAGCGAGGATGATGAACGTCCTTGAAGCTGAGGGTGGGACCAAGATCGTAGCCCGGCTTGCCTCTCCCCATCCAGGGGCTGGAGGTCACCGTCTTAGGTGACCGCCGGCGGAGGGGTGCAGCCGGGCTGCATGATGAAAATCCTTGAAGCCGAACGACGGCTGAAAGGTACCAACTCCCGCAGAGTTGCGTCCCTCCAACGACGAAGCGGAAAGACGGCGGATATCCCCCATCCGGGGGCTTGGAAGGTGGAAAGACACGATGCATAAGGGAGCGCGAAGACACGGTCGCCTTCCAAGAGGGTCACCCTCCTTTTAAAGGCGACTCTCCCTACTTGCGTCCCCAGCCGTCGTGGGCTGAGTCTTCTCCAACACGCTCCAAGGTCCACCCCCATGGCACGGGGGCTGGGTCCCACACGTCATGCAAGCCAGCCTAGAGCAGAAGAGGCCAAACCGCTGTGCGCGGTGCGTGCAACCGCCCAGCGGTTACAAGCGGCTCTCCACTTTTGCCAGACCAGCGGGCGAAAGGGCGGGCAGCCATGCAGGCGGCATGCAACCGTGCCAAGTGGGCGCACTTCTCCGACTCCCAACACGCCCAGCATGGAGGCCTAGGCCCACGCGTCATGCAACCGGCGCGCCGAATGCTTCGTGCATGCAACTGCACCGCCACTTGCGCCACCACCGTGCCTCCTCGACTGCGGAACCAATACCGCGACTCGAGGCGACCTAGCGCACGACCCAGCGGCGCCAGCCTGGCGCGACGGTCAATGTGGCCAAAAATGGGCCAGCAGTAATGGCGGTGGTAGGCGGGCAGGAGCAGTGGTCACATCGTCAGCCAAGCTTACGTCCCATCCGGGGGCAGCGAGAGAACCCTATCTCACGGCGTGAAGACAACGCGCCTGTGTTCCATTCCTCGAACGGCTCGCGCACGCGCAACGGTTGCCCTGCGAACCACTCGCCTCGTCGCATTAACTCCACGGTAGGACAGGCGGCGCCTCTGGCAGGAGAAGAGAGCGACGCTTCGCCTTCGCCATAATGACCGCGTCAAAAAAGGTATGCCGCGTCGTTCGATTTCGTATCCTTTTCCTTTTTCCTCTTTCTCTCTCTTGCAACAGGGACCGAGAAAGGGGGATACCCCGGAAGGGATCCTTCCCTGTGAAGGAACCAGGCTCCGAGCCTCCCTACTGATCAGAGGTTCGAAGGCTGGCCCCTCGGAAGGGTTCAACAGCCGCCTCAGAGCACGTGGGCTCCACACCCACTACTGGTCCGAGGTTCAAAGGCCGGCCCCTCGGAAGGGTTCAACAGCCACCTCAGGCTACTCGGGCTCCGCGCCCACTACTGATCAGGGGTTCGAAGGCTGGCCCCCGAAGGGTTCACAGCCGCCTCAGACATGGAGCGAGGGATGACCATGGGTACGTTCGATACATAACCAAGGCTCGAGCTGCGCTCCCGAGATACCCTAGGACATTTTCGAGACCAGCGGGAACGATCTTGTAATGGAATCCCATCGGAGGGAGGCATCGAGCCCTCGGACCCCGTCACCAGGGGACCGGGTCCGGCAGATCACCCGCAGGTACTTTTGGGCGCGCCTCTGGGCCCCTAGCCGACCCCTAACGAATGGGGCACGGGCGTCCGCTCGGATCACCCGCCTGCAGCTCACCGGAGACACCATGTTCGGCGCCCACCGAGGGCAACATGGCGCTCTCCCCCCCTCCTCCTTGCGGAAAGGCGACGTAGGGGCGTATGTAAAAAAGTCGAGTCTGTCCCTGATAGCCCTCTCGCCCTTTGCAGAGGCTCGGAGGCTGCTCTCGCAAACCGGGCTCTGGCCAAACCGTTGACAGCGTCAACATACCAGCCCGAGAACTTGGGACCCGACCGTATACCCGGGCTACGGCTAGCTCGCATGAGGGAACGACCAGACCAGCCGAAGCATTGCGCGAGGCCTTAAGACCTCGGAGGAGTCAAACCACTCCTCCGAGGCCTCAGGGGCTACACCCGGCGGGTGCGCTCGCGCGCACCCACCAGAACAAAACGCAACCGAGAAAGGCTGGTCCCCTTGCAAAAAAGTGCGACGAAAGCCTCCAAGCGAGTGCTAACACTCCCTTCGAGGCTCGGGGGCTACTGTCGGGGACCATAATTAGGGGTACCCTCAAGACTCCTAATTCTCAGCTGGTAACCCCCATCAGCATAAAGTTGCAAAGGCCTGATGGGTGCGATCAAGTCAGGGATCAGTCCATTCGAGGGACTCGATCACACCTCGCCCGAGCCTAGCCTCGGACAAGGGCAGCCGACCCCGGAGGATCTCCGCCTCGCCCGAGGCCCCCCTCCAGCGGCAAACACGTTCCCGGCTCGCCCGAGGCCCTGTCTTCGCCAAGAAGCAACCCCGACCAAATCGCAGGAGCATTTAATGCAAAGGTGGCCTGACACCTTTATCCTGACGCGTGCCCCTCAGCTGACAGAGCCGAAGTGACTGCCATCACTTCGCCGCTCCACTGGCCGGTCTGACAGAAAGACAGCGCCGCCTGCGCCGCTCCGACTGCGGTGCCACTTGACAGAGTGAGGCTGATAGGCAGTCAGGCCCGGCCGCACACCATAGGAAACTCCGCTCCGCCCGACCAGGGCTCGGACTCGGGCTAAGCCCCGGAAGACGGCGAGCTCCGCTCCGCCCGACCTAGGGCCCGGACTCGGGCAAAGCCCCGGAAGACGGCGAACTCCGCTCCGCCCGACCTAGGGCTCGGACTCAGGCAAAGCCCCAGAAGACGGCGAACTCCGCTCCGCCCGACCAGGGCTCGGACTTGGGCTCAGCCCCAGAAGACGACGAGCTCCGCTTCGCCCGACCCCAGGACTCAAATTCCGCCCTGGCCTTAGCCAACGGCCTCTGCCTCACTCGACCTAGAGGCTCGGACTCGGCCTCGACCACGGAAGACGGACTCGATCTCGACCTCGGAGGAGCCTCCACATCGCCCAACCTAGGGCGCGGACCGGCCACGTCAATAGGAGGCGCCATCATTACCCTACTCCAAGCTGACTCAGGCTACGGGGAACAAGACCGGCGTCCCATCTGGCTCGCTCCGCCAGATAGGCGATGATGGCGCCCCGCACGTTCCCTGGCGATGGCAGCTCTCAGCCCCCTTACGAAAGCAAGAGGACGTCAGCAAGGACTCGACGGCCCCGACAGCTGTCCCTCCGCTAGGCTCCAGCACTCCTCCGACGGCCACGACATCACACAAACCGGGCGCCAAAATCTCTCCGGCCGCCACGATGGCGTGTACTTAGGGCACTAGCTCTCCTCCGCTAGACACGTAGCACTCTGCTACTCCACCCATTGTACACCTGAACCCTCTCCTTACGCCTATAAAAGGATGGGCCAAGGCCCTCTTAGAGGAGGTGGGCCGCACGGGGACGAGGACGGGACGGGCGCTCGCGTAAGGCCGCTCGCTCCTTCCCCCGTGTGGACGCTTGTAACCCCCTACTGCAAGCGCACCCGACCTGGGCGCGGGACGAACATGAAGGTCGCGGGATTTCCACCTCTCTCACGCCCATCTCCGGCCACCTCACTTCCCCCCTTCGCGCTTGGCCTCGCGTCGACCCATCTGGGCTGGGGCACGCGGCAACACTTCACTCGTCGGCTCAGGGATCCCCCGGTCTCGAAACGCCGACAAGCCTCTACACAGGCGGTTCCAGGAACCGCTTGTGGTGCACCGACTGTGATGTAAAACAACATCACAGGCGGTCAATCAAAAATCGCTTGTAATAGACACACATCACAGGCGGTCCGGTTTAAAAGAACCGCCTGTGATAGACACACATCACAGGCGGTCCAGTTTAAAAGAACCGCCTGTGATAGACACACATCACAGGCGGTTTTAAATATAAGTCCGACTGTATTTCAATATACAGATTCCAGATTCATATTTAGATTCCAGATTCATATATAGAATTAATAACAGATAACAGATTCAAACACATATTCCACATATTCATCCACATATCAAGTTCCATAAACATATTCATCCACATATCAAGTTCCATCATACACATATTCATCCACATACAGGTTCCATACACATATTCATGAGGGACTGGATCATGAGGGAGCACAAACATCGTTTCAGCGAATGGTTAATGGACAAAAACATCCCATTCGGAGACTCTTTGGAAGAGAAAACAATGAAGAATTTGGCTTCTAGGCCATCGTGTTTTGTGACATCATGGCAAGCATATGACATCAATGGGTACACATTCTACACTAAATCAAAAGACATGAAAAGTGTTGCACAAAATAGCGGTGTTCGTATCGATGCTTTTGACCTACATGGACAGAAGACCACATATTTTGGATTCATAGAGGAAATATGGGAACTTGATTATGGCCCAAGCATGAAAAATACCCTTATTTAAGTGCCAATGGGTACAACATCCCGTGGGGGTGATAGTGGATAACTACGGACTCACACTGGTAGACTTAAAGAAAGTAGGATATAAAGATGACCCGTGGGTTCTCGCCGAATGTGTTGCACAAGTGTTCTATGTACTTGATCCAGCAGATGAGAAGATGCATGTAGTTATTTCTGAAAAGCAAAAAATTGTTGGAGTTGAGAATGTGGGAGACCAAGATGGGGAATACAATAAGTATGAAGAGATGTTCGTCTTTAACGGTCCAGAGAGAATCAAGCGTGTGGAAAAGAAAATTGATAAGAACTTAAAGCCATACATGCGGAAAAATGGTAGTTCGTGAAAAATTGTCTGAATCAAATTGTATTTGTTATCATGTATGATCGACTATGCATTGTGGTTGCCAATTAATTTAAAATCTCTCTAGTTATCTATGTGTGCTATTATAATTCATTTAAATTGTATTTGTATATTTATGTTAAAATTAAATATTAATTCATTTAAATTGTATTTGCATATTTCTGTTAAAAATTAAAATATTAATTCATTTAAATTGTATTTTTATATTTCTGTTAAAAATTAAAATATTAATTCATTTAAATTGTATTTGTATTTTCATATTTTCACAATCACAGGCGGTTTTTTCCTTAGGTTCCGTTTGTGAAAAGAATAGAGCACCACAAGCGGTACTAAACAAAAACCGCTTGTGATACTAATACATCACAGGCGTACCGAACCGTCTGGGACATCACAGGCGGTTTTCTAACCGAACCGCCTGCGATGTAAAAAACTTACCGCTTGTATAGAGCTAAATTGTACTAGTGAGTCTACGATGAAGAGATCTCTTCTTTTTTTCTTGGAGATTACGCTAGTAATCAAATGGCGTGTGCAAGAGATGGATAGTAGTATCCGACGGGCTGTGAAGGTAGCTCCAGCTGACCGGCTGTCGCCTGGCCCCACATTGTCAGCCGCATGCCGTAACTGGCGAGGAAACATCCGGATTGTATACGTATGTCAGGAGGAGCAGCAGAGAGCTCGTGGCCGTGCACTCTCAACCACATGTTGTAGCTCACACCTGACAAGCTAGCGACGGTCAGGAAGACTGCGCCACCATGCATATATTTCGTGGTCTTCCACCGCTGACCGGACGAAATGCGGCATTGGCAGTTTGGCACAGCTCGATTAAATCTAATTACATAGATAGAGACTAAACTATAAGACAAATCTATTAAACCTAATTAATCTAAAATTGACAAATGTTGACTGTAATATCATATAAGCGAATCATAAACTAATTAGGTTTAATAGACTCGTATTATCATTTAGTTCGTATTGTGTAATTAGTTTCATAATTAGAGTATATTTAATAGTTGACATTCATTCCATGTGACGAATTCATTTTCAGACAGCAAGGAGACATGCATCATGGCATCATGCATGCATGCTTCGCTACGTACAGTATATATACAAAGGCCAACTGCTCATGCATGTCCATCAGATTGAATGAGCTACGAGCCTACGACTACGAGTACGTATTTTGGAGCGTTGAATCGGTTTTGACCAAGCACGGTCCTCCATAGTACTCATCAATCCACATAGAGCGAGAGAGAGAGAGACGACTGTGCAACCAGCACTGCCGCTGCATGAGAAAGAGCCACAGAGAGAGAGAGAGAGAGAGAGAGTAATAAACGATCAGAATTCACAGCAATCAAAGAGGCCGGGGCATCGGAGACGAGGGCAGGGGATGCGGATGAAGAAGCTCTGCATTGCATGGGGAAGGAGCAGACAGTTTACTGACTGCAGACGACCACTGCAGTAGACAGCACCAACAGGCCGGAGACGACGACGTGAGAGAATCAAGAGAGGGAAAGCGAGGCGAGGACGATGGGTCACCTCAGCGTTGGCCCGCCGTAAACAGTGCTGGCTCTGACCACTCTCTGCACCCTTTCCCCCTCCTCGCTCGCCTTCTCTTCTCTTCTCTTCTCTGCCCCGGCCGCTGCTCCCAGCAGAATCCCACCCAACTGCTGCACCTGCACGGCTACAAGGATGAGGAGGATTGAGGGCCTCCCCATGCAACGTACAGTACTGGTACTGCATGGAAGACTGGCAGCGGCTAGCCACTCTGATCATAGCTGCTAGGACTAGGACTACGCTGCTATATGTATCATCATGAGGTAATCATTCTCAAATTATTGAGAGAATGGGCCGGGAGGACACTCTAGATTCATCACATTATGGAGAGAGAAAAAAAAAACTAGCTGTGTGGTGGCAAAATTTTACCTGATTGCCTACATAGATTTAACCATGTTTTTTTTTCAAGTTTATCATAAGTTCAAGGGGATCATTTGGAATGGGCATATGGACAACAGATGTCAAAACCCTTGATGATCATAGTGAGAAAGTGAGGACATTAAGAGTAATATACTACTGAATACAGAGTGGTTTTGCATGGCAGGATGTGTTGAGCACCAGAAAGAGCCTCGCGGACGGTCCGGCCATGAGGCCGGACGGTCTGCGGTGGTGGCGCGTACGGTCCGCGCGTGCGCAGAGTCAGTTAGGGTTCCGAGTTTCGTGCGGGATTTGTTACCTAAAACCGTGCGATTAGCTCGGGAAACAAATTGTAACGGATCCGGACCTCCTCTTTATATAGATGAAGGGCTACGGTCGATTAAACCCCCAACAATCGATCAAATCAAGTCAATTTCTCGTTTTTACCTTATGCATTAGGAGTAGTTCTAGTTTAGCCCTAGTTTAGCCTCTTGATCTCCAAATTCTCCGCTTCTCCTCGACTCTATGTCGATCATAGGAGTCTAGGTCGGCCTGCCGAGCCTAGACAACACCTAGGATCTCTCCTCCCCGACGGGGTCCCTCCCAAGAGTGAGATCCAGGCGCCACCGACGACCTTCGCCGCCCCTGCATACGCGCGGGCCGTCCAGCCTGTAGGCGCGGACCATCCGGCTCATCAGGCAGGGGACCTCAGCCCCTGTACCAGGTCGCGGACTGTCCGCACCTCTGCAGAGGGCACCGCCGTCGGTTCTCGTTATGGTGATTGGCGCCCAAAAAGGTGTCAACACACTTTTTGGCGACTCCGCTAGGGAATAGGTGTCTAGATTTGCTAAAAATCGGCCCATAGATGGTCGGTTCTAAGGATCACACCAAGATCTCCACCACCAACATCATCAAGTCGGCCATGGAGGCGCTCCCGGCTGATGACCAAAGACCCTTTGAGGACCTCATAATGCACGATGAGAAGGAGGTTATGCGACAATAGAACGAACAACGCAACAAGGAGGAGGCGGAACTGCTGCATAAACTCTCCGAACGGCGCAAGGAGGTGGCAGAAAAGTATTTATCACACTTCACGGTGGATCGCCACTAGAAGATCATCCATCAAGGGGAGATCGATATGAAATCTCTCCTACCTCCACTTCAAGGTCCTGCTGTAAGTAGTCCAGATCTATCTCTTACGACTTTCATGGATCAACGAGGAGATTAGTTAAAGCAATATGTAGATAAATCTATTAAAATGCATTTACGTTCATACGAGAAATCAACTGCTCCTAGTTTTCCATCGCGTGAGTCTAATATAGAGCCACCCGCGCCAAGTACATCGGCTACAAATGGGTCACCCTTGACCCAGCCATCATATGGTATGCCGATGCACGCTTTCGTGTCACCATCACAGCCGCCACCACTAGGCACGCGGCAGGTACTGGTCTACTGGACGTGACCGGACCGTTCGAGTATCATCTCAGACAGTTCGGTTATACCGCGGACCATCTGGCGTATTTCGCCAGACCGTCCGACCCGACACAGGCCCGCACACAGAACGCTCAGGTCGCACCGTGCATGGCCGGATCATCCGGGTACAACCCTGAACAATTTGGCCCCATCATAGACCGTTCGGCACATTACGCCGGACCGTCTGGATATGTCACAGACCGTCCGATACCTTATGCCAGACCGTCCGAATATGTTGCGGACCGTCCGCTATCTTACGTCGGCCGTCCGGATATGGCATGAACCGGCCGGCGTATTACGCCGGACCGTCCGACCCAACGCAGGCCCGCACATAGAACGCTCAGGTCGCACCGTGCATGGCCGGATCATCCGGGTACAACCTCGAACAATTTGGCCCCATCATAGACCGTTCGGCACATTACGTCGGATCGTCTAGATATGTCACGGACCGTCCGATACCTTATGCTGGACCGTCCGAATATGTTGCGGACCGTCCGCTATCTTACGTCAGCCGTCCGGATATGGCATGAACCGGCCGGCGTATTACGCCGGACCGTCCGACTCTACATGAGTCCACGCGCAGACTGCCCAAGTCACGCCATATATGACCGAACCGTCCGGGTACAACCCTGGACCATTCGGCCCAATCACGGACCATCCAGTTCTTTACGACAGATGGTCTGGGTACGAGACTGCCCAAGCAGCACCATATACGGCTGGACAATCCAGATATACCTTCGGACCATTTGGCCCGGTTGCGGACCATCCGACCTCTTATGCCGGACCGTCCGGATATGCGTACGAGAGCCGAGAGCTACGCAATACACACAATTCCCACATTTATCGCAGCAACATTATGGTGCCCCACCAGCAACACATTATAATCATACCATACCACCTCGTGAACATAGGGCTGAATATTGTTCGGCCACAAGAGAGCCTGAGAGGTATAGGGCAGGAGCTGGTGACATTAATAGGACACCAAACACACACCTCAAACACCCCTGGGAGGAAAGCCAACAGAGTGATATCAGGCAACCTGAGATTTCCACCCACAAACTCAATGGATGGTCGCCAGACATGGCGGAGAGGATCAGAGACGAGGTAGCCGAGATGTTTAGGGACAAACTCGGTGTTAGTGTGTCAGGTACAGGGCAATCATATCGGAAGCCTTATAGCCACCGATTGGACACTGTGCCATATCCACAGGGAACTAGAATACCAGAGTTCTCTAAATTTTCTGGTGAAGGTGGGAAAAGCACACACGAACATATAAGCCAATCCATAGCACACTTGGGAGAATTGGCTGATAGGGAAGCCTACCGTGTTCGTTTATTCTCGTTGTCCCTTACTGATACCGCATTCGCATTCGCATGGTACGCAGCTTTGCCACCAAACTCTATTAACTCTTGGGAAAACTTAGAGCGGAAATTTCATGAACACTTCTTCTCAGGAGAACATGAGTTAGAATTGGATGACTTAGCTTCAGTCTGACAGGGGCCTAAAGAATCGGTTAATGACTATATTCGGAGGTTCCGGGACACTAGATACCGATGCTTTCAGATTCATGTCGCAGAAAAACAACTAACAGGGTTAGCTTTCAATGGGTTGCGACCTTGCTTAAAAAAGAAATTAGATGGCACCCAATTCTTTTCGCTAGTGCACTTGCAATAGCGGGCTATGACCTGTGAAAGCTGAAGTAAGGAAACATCAAAACCGGCTAGCCATAAGATACATCTAGTGGGATACGATAATTCAGACGATGAATCTACGGATGTATATACTACCGAATTAGTTTGGCCAGGACAGGCTAAACCTTCTGCACGTGCTGCTTTACAGTCGATTCAAAAGAATCGACGAGAAGAAGTTAAGTTTACTTTTAATGTTGCCAAATGCGATAAAATATTTGACAATTTACTAAAAATGGTAACATTAAATTAACTCATACTATTCCTCCCCCTGATGAATTAAAGAGGCGTTCTTATTGTAAGTGGCATAATTCTTTTTCTCATGCCACCAATGATTGTAATGTTTTTCGTCGATAGATACAATCGGCCATTAATGAGGGCCGGTTAGTTTTTCAGGAGATACAAGTAGATACACAACCATTTCCTGTTAATATAATAGAACTCACATGCGAAAAGGTCTTGGTTCAACCTAAAATGGCCGATAAAGGCAAATGCAAGGGTATCATCATGGGTGATCCTTGCATATCGAATATATCACAGAAGGAGATTACTCAAAAGGCTCCGGACGAAGAGGCTAAAAGGTCCAGAGGCGCCGGGGGGCAGGCACAACTAATAAGTCGAACACATCAGCCTGGCCTGAGTATCGCGGACGGTCTGGCACCTATGCACGGACGGTCCAGTGCTCAGATAGACGGTCTAGCTAACTCAGCCGGACAATCCGCCTATGACCGAAGGCGTCAGCCTCTACACAAAGCAAGGAAAGAGACGCAAGGGCAAAGCACATATGGTCGGCTGATCAAAGCTGACCCTACTTTTGATCAGTTGTTCTCCAAAAATTCTAGCAAAAAGACTGTTCCACGTGATCGGTCAACAAAGAAACTCCGGTCACCTGCTAAAACGAAACAGCCGAACAAAACGGCCCAAAAGGCGACACGACAAGCATCGTCTGTTCATCCTATGAGACTAGGGTACTTTCCACCCGTTTATTCATCATCGGTATATTGTCCTGCTCAAATGTGGAATGGCACGACGATGAATCCATGGTACATGTATAGTCCCTTTGTCTATCTTGGCTAGGGGGCACCTCCATTCTATTCATTTTGATCCATTTATCAAATGGTCATGGCCGAGAAAGATACAATCCAAAACAGCCTTTATACATTGGTGCTTTATTGAATGATCTCCATATTGAAAAAGCCGGTGTAAGTAGGCTTAATTCATATGCTTTTGGTTCGTCAACCTTCACCAAAAGGCAGGGGGCATATTTTGAGCACCAGAAAGAGCCTCGCGGACGGTCCGCGGTGGTGGCGCGGACGGTCCGCGCGTGCGCAGAGTCAGTTAGGGTTCTGAGTTTCGTGTGAGATTTGTTACCTAAAACCGCGAGATTAGCTCAGGAAACAAATTATAACGGATCCAGACCTTCCCTTTATATAGACGAAGGGCTACAGCCGATTAAACACCCCAACAATTGATCAAATCAAGTCTATTTCTCGTTTTTACCTTATGCATTAGGAGTAGTTCTAGTTTAGCCCTAGTTTAAACTCTTGATCTCCAAATTCTCCGCTTCTCCTTGACTCTATGTCGATTAGAGGAGTCTAGGTCGGCCCACCGAGCCTAGATAACACCTAGGATGTCTCCTCCTCGACGAGGTCCCTCCCGGGAGTGAGATCCAGGCGCCGTCGGCGACCTTCGCCGCCCCTACATACACGCGGACCATCCGGCCTGTAGGCACGGACCGTCTGGCTCGTCAGGTAGGGGTCCCAAGCCCCTGTACCAGGTCACGGACCGTCCGGCCCCTGGCCGCGGACCGTCCGCGCCTCTGCAGAGGGCACCACCGTCGGTTCTCATTATAGTGATTGGCGCCCAGAAAGGTGTCAATAGGATGGTCGATATCCATCACTACGGGCATGGAAACACTAGCTTAGGGCTGGTTTAGAAACTCAATCCCCACTTAGTGAAACCATCTAAGTATCTAATGACCTACTACCTTGGTGGTGAGCAGGAGAAGATAAGCAGGTTGAAAAAGACTATTTCGTAGCTTCCTCAACAACACGAATGCTGTAGACAAATCTTGTTGGTAAGCTGGGCGACGGATGAACCTGATAATATTGCCAATGTGCCTCGTAGATTGAAGGAAATTGAGAGTTCCATTGTTAACCATTAAACTAAATTGTAGTGCTGAACAAACATCTGACGTTATTGTTGAGAACTACGTCACCACGGATCACCAGATCCGCTCCCTTCCCTCCTGTCAGCAGTAGAGGCGCAAGAAGCTGTAGAGTACCCGTCTCCCTTCCCATTAGCACGACAGAGGAAACACAATAGACACGATGTAGGGTTGGGCCTCTGGCCTCTTTCTCTTCTCTTTTCCATATGAGGGGTATAGGTTCTATATATAGAGACGCGATAGCCCTCAGGGCTATATTCGGTATTTTCCCACATAACCATTCATTAGGGTTTCTCAACACTCCCCCTTGGGCGAATACCGCGACCAACACATGCCTCGTTAAAACTCCAAAAAACCCAGTGGGAAAAATATGGAGAAAGAGTGCATGGTGATACAAATTGCATTTGCACTTTGTTGCCTCGTTAAAAACCTCATGTGAGAAACTTCAAGAAAACTCACCAAAGGAAAAGAGTACAACAGCTGTCATCAGGACAGATTTCGATCCTCTAGGATCTAGATTCTACTGAATCTTCTACAAATGCTAAGTTTAGAAATGTGCTCCCCCTGATCCTTGCAAAACTGTATCAATATGGCAAAATATTTTCTTCTGGAAGTATATGCACATATAGATTTAGCAAACAGATTGCATATCCTTGCAAAGATTATTTTAGGAACTTCACCTCAACTCACTTCTAGAATACACGAGGTAAGTGCACGTATCAACATAAATAAGCCACTTCGACTAGTGGTGTTCGATCGACTAGATCTACATATTTGATAGAAACTTCCATAAAGGTTCACATATTGATCATCAAGCTGACGCCTTTAGGGCATAGAATATGACATTTATTATCACACGATTGTGATCAATATAAGCATTCGCTCCCCCTGACGATGACATATGTCAAAGTCGTTATCCCTCATAACTCAAGCATATTCTTCAAGATATATCTCATTGTTCATCTGGAATAACGAGAATGGATGAGGTTGGGGTGCTATCATTTTCTATCTTACACCACAATTTATACATAGTTGTGCAAAGCAAGTAACATGTCCTTATATAGGACTTAGGGGATAATATAGTTGCAATAGTACATATTCTAAATATGACACATCGCTCCAGGCGTTCATCCATTGCAACATCTATGATGGTGTAACAAAAGTCCATCAAAGATCGTAATCCATCAGGGATGTTTCATCGATCAGATACATCGTTATAGTCTATCATTCTGGCATGATGGGGATATTTTTGCCAGTAACACCTAAACCTTATAGGTTTATGCCATCGTGGCTTTAGAGGATACCGTAATTCCACATCAAGTGGAAAATACCATGAGTAAAACTCGTGGAATGCACATGTGCTTATTCGGTGAACTTCAAGTCCTTTGGTACCTCATCTTATTTCTTTTTGGGTCTGTATGGGTCTTTATCCCTTTATAGGGATTATCAAACTTTGGTGTTCAACATAGACTTTATTTTTTCTGGAAAGGTTCCATCAAGGAACTATAATCTCATCTAGGAGATATTCTCTCTACATAGAAGAGTGTTAATTCATCAGGAATGTATTATTCGGTATGAGATTCATATGTTGCATATTTATAATTCAAAGATATGGATCCTCCTAGGATCTCATGACGGATCTTCAGAATCCTATTAACTGCATAATTTAATTCATGCCATTTGCCAGATATATTACATAGCAGAACAGTGTTTATTCAATACATACGTGGGATGGGTCTCTCACAAGACCACTTGAACCATCGCATTCACCACACATTATTTCAATAGTGCCCATAAATGTCCGAACTTCAAGCTCGTGACTTTCATTTTGCGATTATTGGTTCAGCCTCGATTGCATTTATCAATGACCCGATAAGAGAGCTTAAAGCACTCATGCCTAGGACTTTGTTTTGGATCCATTTGCAATCTAGAGGGGCAAGATAGGTGTCGACATATTTGTCTCCCACATTTAATAATGATCTTCGTCATTTCCCAAAACGAAAGATTCATTGTTCCGTATTCCCAGCATGATGATATTGCGCGCATTGCTAGGAACTTTATCATCAAGATGAACCTCTTAGTGAGGCAAATCACCATCAGGGTGAATTAATCGAAGGAGAG
The DNA here is from genome assembly GCA_029449295.1 of Zea luxurians. Taxonomy (NCBI): domain Eukaryota; kingdom Viridiplantae; phylum Streptophyta; class Magnoliopsida; order Poales; family Poaceae; genus Zea; species Zea luxurians. The sequence goes on along the minus strand of JAOPSE010000019.1, from coordinate 19,188,510 downwards.
TTATCACAGACCACGTGAATCTGCAATCAGAACATATGCTTTGACTAAGGCTGATGGATCATATTCGCAGGCGTCCCCGAGAATAGATCAAATACCAATAAGTCAAATGTGGATACGATATTAATCCCGGGTATATCCACATCTACATCAGGTAGAAGCATTCAAACCAATATGGTTACTCCTCAACGATTTCTGGCAAACTCCATATACACAGGAGTACACACCGAACGACAGGTTCAGTTTAGCTTTTGTGCGTTTAATAGAATATTGAGGCATTATACTGTATGGGCATTCCTCCCCCTAATGCCGAGATGTTCTAAAAAGCATACAGATAAAATCCCCAACCACAATCATCCAGTTGTGGCCAATGTATGCTATTGTGGTGATTTATTTGGGAAATCTTACGCACATTACAGATAGGGGTTTTATGTAGTGAGCTTTGGACTTAGATTAATGTAGTGGCATGATTACTACATATTTGTCCTTCATCGTGAAGGATTAGTCTCAACTTCCAGCAAGACACGCAACAACAAGTTGCTTCATGGTTATAATTCTGCAAACTTATTGTTATTACTACCAAATGCATAGTCAATCATTAAGATTTAGACTGATATACGCAACACTATTTTATCCATGAGGGTCCTTCAGGGGCTCATGCATACCATTCGTCGTTTGAAGCTATTAGTTGACTTCAGATCAACAAGTAAAATGACCATCAGGGTCTAGCGCTCACAAGGACATTCACTGGTTGTATTTGAAAGGGAAATGTGCCCTTGGGCCATTTCTAAGTATTTTGGTGATTGAGTGCCAACACAAGTTCTTTTGTGTTAATCTATACAAAGTGGTGGACAAAGTGCAAATCATGTCAAAAGGTATGTTTCTAGACTTAGTACATTGTTTTATGGACTAATGTATTGTGTCTAAGTGCTGGAAACAGAAAAAAATGAGTTGGAAATCAGATGGCTTTGTTCTGCCAAAGTCTGCTCAGTCTGGGTGCACCGGACTGTCCGGTGGTGCACCGGACAGTGTCCGGTGCGCCAAGGTGGCTCTGGCAAACTCGCTGCTCTCGGGACTTTGACGGTGGTGTACGGCTATAAATCACCGGACTGTCCGGTGGTGCACCGGACTGTCCGGTGAGTCGTTCATAGGCGAAGTCGTCGCTCTCGGGAATTCATCAACGGCATATGGCTATAATTCATCGGACTAACCGGTGTGCACCGGACTATCTGGTGAGCCAACGGTCAGCCGGGGCAACAGTCAGCCGAGGATTGCGCGCGTGGCACGTGGCCGAGCCAACGGCTAGAAGGAGGCACCGGACTGTCCGGTGTGCACCGGACAGTGTCCGGTGTGCACCGGACAGTGTCCGGTGCGCCAACGGCTCTCAAAGTCCAACGGTAGGCTTCGCCAAATAAGGAAGGGAATTCGCACCGGACAGTGTCCGGTGGTGCACCGGACTGTCCGGTGCGCCAGTCGGCAGAAGGCAAGAATTGCCTTCCTACAATGCTCTCAACGGCTCCTAGCTGCCTTGGGGCTATAAAAGGGACCCCTAGGCGCATGGAGGAGAACATCAAGCACACTCAAAGCATTCCTAAGCACCAAGGCTTCGATTCCACGCATTTGTTTCTTCGTGATAGCATTTAGAGCTCTAGTTGAGTTGTGAACTCGTCGGGTTGTGGTGCGAGCTCTTGTTGCGACTTGTGTGCGTGTTGACATTCTGATTTTGTGTCTTGTGTGCGTTGCTCATCCCTCCCTTACTCCGTGCTTCTTTGTGAACTTCAAGTGTAAGGGCGAGAGACTCCAAGTTGTGGAGATTCCTCGCAAACGGGATAAAGAAAAGCAAAGCAAAACACCGTGGTATTCAAGTGGGTCTTTGGACCGCTTGAAAGGGGTTGATTGCAACCCTCGTCCGTTGGGACGCCACAACGTGGAGTAGGCAAGTTTTGTACTTGGCCGAACCACGGGATAAACCACTGTGTCTATCTGTGTTGATTCTCTTGTGGTTATCGTGTCTTGCGAGAACTTCACTCTAGCCACTTGGCGATTATTGTGCTAACACTTAACTAAGTTTTTGTGGCTTAAAGTTTAAGTTACAGGATCACCTATTCACCCCCCCCCCCTCTAGGTGCTCTCAATAGGTATCGGAGCCATTCTCTTCACGAAGGGACTAATCACCCGAAGAGATGGATCCAAGGGGAAGGGAATTGTGATCAACGATAAGGAGAAGGAGTCCTTCGTCAACGAGTCGAAGGACGACAAGCCTACCGACTCGGGCTCGGGCTACAAACTCAAAGATGGGAAGAAGAAGAAGACGAGACGTATCAATGAGATTGTCTACTACGACGACAGCGACGAGTCCACTTCTTCCCACAAGGACGACGACAACGACTACGAGAGAAGAAAGACGGTTAATTCGAATTTTTCTTTCGATTACTCTCGTATTCCTCAAAGTTCAAATGCTCATTTGCTTTCCATCCCTCTTGGCAAACCTCCACACTTTGATGGGGAGGACTACGGATTTTGGAGTCACAAAATGCGTAGTCACTTGTTCTCTCTCCATCCAAGCATATGGGAGATTGTTGATAATGGAATGAAATTTGATAGCTCGGATAGTCCTTTATTTATTAATGGACAGATTCATAAAAATGCACAAGCTACTACTGTGTTGCTAGCCTCTTTATGCAGGGACGAGTACCATAAAGTGAGCGGCTTGGACAATGCCAAGCAGATCTGGGACACCCTCAAGATCTCTCATGAGGGGAACGACATCACCTTGCTCACCAAAATGGAATTGGTGGAGGGCGAACTTGGGAGATTCGCGATGATAAGGGGCGAGGAGCCAACCCAAACGTACAACCGGCTCAAGACCCTTGTCAACAAAATAAGGAGCTACGGAAGCACGCGATGGACGGACCACGATGTCGTTCGTCTAATGCTAAGGTCCTTTACTGTACTTGATCCACATCTGGTGAACAATATTCGTGAAAATCCTAGGTACACCAAGATGTCGCCCGAAGAAGTTCTTGGGAAGTTCGTCAGCGGGCGAATGATGATCAAGGAGGCGAGATACGTCGACGATGCACTAAATGGACCAATCAATGAGCCTCAACCCGTTGCTCTCAAGGCAACGAGGAGCAAGGAGGCGCTACCTAGTAAGGTGGCGCAAGTTGAGGCGACAGGGCTCAATGATGAAGAGATGGCCCTCATAATCAAGCGCTTCAAGACAGCGCTTAAGGGTCGCAAGGGGCAGCCAAGCAAGACCAAGACAAAGGGGAAGCGCTCATGCTTCAAATGTGGTAAGGTTGGTCATTTTATTGCTAACTGTCCCGATAATGATAGTGACCAGGAAAAAGGGAACAAGAGGAAGAAGAATAAGAATTACAAGAAGGCCAAGGGCGAGGCACATCTTGGAAAGGAGTGGGATTCAGATTGCTCCTCTTCCGACTCCAACAATGAAGGACTCGCCGCCACCGCCTTCAACAAGTCATCCCTCTTCCCAAACGAGCATCACACATGCCTCATGGCAAAGGAGAAGAAGGTATGCACTCGGAATACCACTTATACTTCTTCAAGTGATGAGGAGTCTAGTGATGACGATGAAGTAGACTATTCTAGTTTATTTAAAGGTTTAGATAGAAATAAATTTGATAAAATTAATGAGTTAATTGATGATTTAAATGATAAGAATAAATTATTAGAAAAGCAAGAGGATTTGTTGTATGAAGAACATGATAAATTTGTAGAAGCACAAAAATCTCATGCTTTGGAAGTTAAAAGAAATGAAATGCTTTCTTGTGAACTATCCACTTGCCATGAGTCAATTTCTAGCTTAAAGAGCATAAATGATGATCTGAATGCTAAGTTAGAAAAATCTAGTAAATTAACATCTTGTGTAGAACATGTTGTAATTTGCACTAGGTGTAAAGATTTCAATGTGGATGCTTGTAGTGAACACCTAGTGTCTATTGCTAAGTTAAATGATGAAGTGGCTAGTCTTAATGCCCAACTTAAGACTAGCAAAAGTGAATTTGATAAATTAAAATTTGCAAGGGATGCCTACACGATTGGTAGACACCCCTCAATTAAGGATGGACTTGGCTTCAAGAGGGAAGCCAAGAACTTGACAAGCCATAGGGCTCCCATATCCGCCAAGGAGAAAGGGAAGGCCCCTATGGCTAGTAGTGCTAAAAGGAACCATGCGTTTATGTACCATGATAGAAGACAATCTAGAAATGCTTATAGGAGTTGTTATGCTTATGATGCTCTTGATTCTCATGCCATGTTTGCTTCTAGTTCTTCCTACATGCATGGTAGAGAGGTGTCTAGGAGAAATGCTATTCACAATGTGCCTGGAAAGAATATTGTTCATACTCCTAGGAAAGTAATGAATGAACCTTCTACAATTTATTATGCTTGCAATGCTTCCTTTGCTATTTGTAGAAAGGATAAGAAAGTAATTGCTAGGAAGTTAGGGGCCAAGTGTAAGGGAGATAAGACTTGCATTTGGGTCCCTAAGACCATTGTGACTAACCTTGTAGGACCCAACAAGAGTTGGGTACCTAAGACCCAAGCCTAAATTTGCCTTGCAGGTTTATGCATCCGGTGGCTCAAGCTGGATTATCGACAGTGGATGCACAAACCACATGACGGGGGAAAAGAGGATGTTCTCTTCCTACGTCAAGAACAAGGATCCCCAAGATTCAATAATATTCGGTGATGGGAACCAAGGCAAGGTAAAAGGGTTAGGTAAAATTGCTATTTCATCCGAGCACTCTATTTCTAATGTGTTTTTAGTTGAGTCACTTGGATATAATCTGCTATCCGTTAGTCAACTTTGTAAAATGGGATATAATTGTTTATTCACACATGTAGATGTGTCTGTCTTTAGAAGGTGTGATGGTTCACTAGCTTTTAAGGGTGTACTAGACGACAAACTTTATTTGGTTGATTTTGCAAAAGAAGAGGTCGATCTAGATGCATGCTTAATTGCTAAGACTTGCATGGGCTGGCTATGGCATCGCCGCTTAGCACATGTGGGGATGAAGAACCTTCACAAGCTTCTAAAGGGAGAACACGTGATAGGTCTAACTAATGTTCATTTCGAAAAAGATAGACCTTGTGCATCTTGTCAAGCAGGGAAACAGGTGGGAAGCTCTCATCACACCAAAAATGTGATGACCACATCAAGACCCTTGGAGATGCTTCATATGGACCTCTTCGGACCCGTCGCCTATCTAAGCATAGGAGGAAGTAAGTATGGTCTTGTTATAGTTGATGATTTTTCCCGCTTCACTTGGGTATTCTTTTTGCAGGATAAATCTGAGACCCAAGGGACCCTCAAGCGCTTCCTTAGGAGAGCTCAAAATGAGTTTGAGCTCAAGGTGAAGAAGATAAGGAGCGACAACGGGTCCGAGTTCAAGAACCTTTAGGTGGAGGAGTTCCTTGAGGAGGAAGGGATCAAGCACGAGTTCTCCGCTCCCTACACACCACAGCAAAATGATGTGGTAGAGAGGAAGAACAGGACGCTCATCGATATGGCAAGGACAATGCTTGGAGAGTTCAAGACCCCCGAGCGCTTTTGGTCGGAAGCCGTGAACACGGCTTGCCACGCCATCAACCGGGTCTACCTTCACCGCCTCCTCAAGAAGACTTCGTATGAGCTTCTAACCGGTAACAAACCCAATGTGTCTTATTTTCGTGTATTTGGGAGCAAGTGCTATATTCTTGTGAAGAAAGGTAGAACTTCTAAATTTGCTCCCAAAGCAGTAGAAGGGTTTTTATTAGGTTATGACTCAAATACAAAGGCGTATAGGGTCTTCAACAAATCATCGGGTTTGGTTGAAGTCTCTAGCAACGTTGTATTTGATGAAACTAATGGCTCTCCAAGAGAGCAAGTTGTTGATTTTGATGATGTAGATGAAGAAGACGTTCCAACGGTCGCAATGCGCACCATGGCGATTGGCGATGTGCGACCACTGGAACAATTGGCGCAAGATCAACCTTCTTCCTCAACAATGGTGCATCCCCTAACTCAAGACGATGAACAGGTTCATCAGGAGGAGGCATGTGATCAAGGGAGAGCACAAGATGATCATGTGAGGGAGGAAGAAGCACAACTGGCACCTCCAACCCAAGTTCGAGCGACGATTCAAAGGAATCATCCCGTCGACCAAATTTTGGGTGATATTAGCAAGGGAGTAACTACTCGTTCTAGATTAGTTAATTTTTGTGAGCATTACTCCTTTGTCTCTTCTATTGAGCCTTTCAGGGTAGAAGAGGCCTTGCTAGATCTGGACTGGGTGTTGGCCATGCAGGAGGAGCTCAACAACTTCAAGTGAAATGAAGCTTGGACATTGGTGCCTCGTCCCAAGCAAAACGTTGTAGGAACCAAGTGGGTATTCCGCAACAAACAGGACGAGCACGGGGTGGTGACGAGGAACAAGGCTCGACTTGTGGCAAAAGGTTATGCCCAAGTCGCAGGTTTGGACTTTGAGGAGACTTTTGCTCTTGTGGCTAGGCTAGAATCCATTCGTATTTTGCTAGCATATGCCGCTCACCATTTTTTCAGGTTGTACCAAATGGATGTAAAGAGCGCTTTCCTCAACGGGCCGATCAAGGAGGAGGTGTACGTAGAACAACCCCCTGGCTTCGAGGACGAACGGTACCCCGACCACGTGTGTAAGCTCTCTAAGGCGCTCTATGGACTTAAGCAAGCCCCAAGAGCATGGTATGAATGCCTTAGAGACTTTTTAATTGCTAATTCTTTCAAGGTTGGGAAAGCCGATCCGACTTTATTCACTAAGACTTGTGATGGTGATTTGTTTGTGTGCCAAATTTATGTCGATGACATAATATTTGGTTCTACTAATCAAAAGTCTTGTGAAGAGTTTAGCAGGGTGATGATGCAGAAATTCGAGATGTCGATGATGGGCGAGTTGAACTACTTCCTTGGGTTCCAAGTGAAGCAACTCAAGGACGGCACTTTCATCTCCCAAACGAAGTACACGTAAGACTTGCTAAAGCGGTTTGGGATGAAGGACGCCAAGCCCGCAAAGACTCCGATGGGAACCGACGAACACACTGACCTCAACAAAGGAGGTAAGTCCGTTGATCAAAAAGCATACCGGTCTATGATAGGTTCTTTGCTTTATTTATGTGCTAGTAGACTGGATATTATGCTTAGCGTATGCATGTGTGCTAGATTTCAATCTGATCCAAGGGAGTGTCACTTAGTGGCTGTGAAGCGAATTCTTAGATATTTAGTCGCTACGCCTTGCTTCAGGATCTGGTATCCAAAGGGGTCTAACTTTGACTTGATTGGATACTCAGATTCCGACTATGCTGGATGTAAGGTCGATAGGAAGAGTACATCGGGGACGTGCCAATTCTTAGGAAGGTCCCTGGTGTCGTGGAACTCTAAGAAACAAACTTTCGTTGCCCTATCCACCGCTGAGGCCGAGTACGTTGCCGCAGGACAGTGTTGCGCGCAACTACTTTGGATGAGGCAAACCCTCCAGGACTTTGGCTACAATCTGAGAAAAGTCCCACTCCTATGTGATAATGAGAGTGCTATCCGAATATCGGAAAATCCTGTTGAGCACAGCCGCACAAAGCACATTGACATCCGGCATCACTTTTTGAGAGACCACCAGCAAAAGGGAGATATCGAAGTGTTTCATGTTAGCACCGAGAACCAGCTAGCCGATATCTTTACCAAGCCTCTAGATGAGAAGACCTTTTGCAGGTTGCGTAGTGAGCTAAATGTCCTAGATTCGTGGAACTTGGATTGATTTATAGCATACATGTGTTTATGCCTTGATCATGTTCCTTATGCATTTTGTTGCTTACTTATGGTGCTCAAGTTGTACTAGCACTCCCCGGACCTCACAAGTCCTTTGCAAGTGATGCACAGATTTAGGGGGAGATGTGCTACAACTTGACCCTTTGAGACTAACCATGTGCTTGAGTTTTCTTAATTTAGTCTTAAAGGAGGTTTGAAAGGGAAAAGGTGGACTTGGACCATGAAAGACTTCCACTGCACTCCGATGAGAGGGTAACTTATTCCAAGTTCATCTCATGTACTCCTATTGTCTTTATATTCTTATTTGAAGATTTTGGTGAGGCAATGGGGTTAAAGGGCCAAGATTGATCCCGTTTTGGTGCTTGATGCCAAAGGGGGAGAAAATAAAGGCTAAAGCAATAAATGGATCAGCTACCACTTGAGAAATTTTGAAAATAGTAGAATAGAGCTTTTTGTTTTGTCAAAATACTCTTGTTGGCTCTTATTGTCAAAAGTTGATCTCTTGTAGGGAGAATGGTTGATTATGGGAAATAGGGGGAGTTTTTGCTACTGTGATTAATTTCTCTTGGAATACCTCCTTTTATGTCTCTACAATTGTGTTTGACTTAGAGATAGAAATTTGAGGTTAATTTGCAAAAACAAACCAAGTGGTGGCAAAGTATGATCCATATATGCCAAATTTGAATCAAAACAACTTTGAGTTTTCATTTGCATTGATTTTGCACTTGTTCTAGTTGCTTTATGTTGTGTTGGCATAAATCACCAAAAAGGGAGAGATTGAAAGGGAAATGTGCCCTTGGGCCATTTCTAAGTATTTTGGTGATTGAGTGCCAACACAAGTGCTTTTGTGTTAATCTATACAAAGTGGTGGACAAAGTGCAAATCATGTCAAAAGGTATGTTTCTAGACTTAGTACATTGTTTTATGGACTAATTTATTGTGTCTAAGTGCTGGAAACAGAAAAAATTGAGTTGAAAATTAGATGGCTTTGTTCTGCCAAAGTCTGCTCAGTCTGGGTGCACCGGACAGTGTCCGGTGCGCCACGGTGGCTCTGGCAAACTCGCTGCTCTCGGGACTTCGACGGTGGTGTACGGCTATAAATCACCGGACTGTCCGGTGGTGCACCGGACTGTCCGGTGAGCTGTTCACAGGCGAAGTCGTCGCTCTCGGGAATTCATCAACGGCGTACGGTTATAATTCACCGGACTGACCGGTGTGCACCGGACTGTCCGGTGAGCCAACTGTCAGCCGGGGCAACGGTCGGCCGAGGATTGCGCGCGTGGCATGTGGCCGAGCCAACGGCTAGAAGGAGGCACCGGACTGTCCGGTGTGCACCGGATAGTGTCCGGTGCGCCAACGGCTCTCAAAGTCCAACGGTCGGCTTCGCCAAATAAGGAATGGAATCCACACCGAACAGTGTCCGGTGGTGCACCGGACTGTCCAGTGCGCCAGTCGGCAGAAGGCAAGAATTGCCTTCCTACAATGCTCTCAACGGCTCCTTGCTGCCTTGGGGCTATAAAAGGGACCCCTAGGCGCATGGAGGAGAACATCAAGCACACTCAAAGCATTCCTAAGCACCAAGGCTTCGATTCCACGCATTTGTTTCTTCGTGATAGCATTTAGAGCTCTAGTTGAGTTGTGAACTCGTCGGGTTGTGTTGCGAGCTCTTGTTGCGACTTGTGTGCGTGTTGACATTCTGATTTTGTGTCTTGTGTGCGTTGCTCATCCCTCCCTTACTCCGTGCTTCTTTGTGAACTTCAAGTGTAAGGGCGAGAGACTCCAAGTTGTGGAGATTCCTCGCAAATGGGATAAAGAAAAGCAAAGCAAAACACCGTGGTATTCAAGTGGGTCTTTGGACCGCTTGAGAGGGGTTGATTGCAACCCTCGTCCGTTGGGACGCCACAACGTGGAGTAGACAAGTTTTGTACTTGGCCGAACCACGGGATAAACCACTGTGTCTATCTGTGTTGATTCTCTTGTGGTTATCGTGTCTTGCGAGAACTTCACTCTAGCCACTTGGAGATTATTGTGCTAACACTTAACTAAGTTTTTGTGGCTTAAAGTTTAAGTTACAGGATCACCTATTCACCCCCCCCCCCCTCTAGGTGCTCTCAGTATTGTGCTTTGAGGCACATAGGAAAAATGTGTGTGCTTATATTGGTAGTAAAGTGCATGGCATCAGGCCAATACTGCAAGCAAAGACACAGAGATGTATAGTCCAGCTCGTTTTTATCACTGCCCATGGTTTACCCAATTACTCATACCGCTCTGAAATTGGGTATCGATTTATGCAACATTTTTAGGTATTATAATTTTGAGAGAGAACTTATAACAACAGTCAAATATTTGTTGTGTAAGCTATCAACAAGGCAAACTTTTCTCCTCATATTATACACCAATTTGTTCTATAAAGCATTATTTTGATCTCTTCATTGTTCAGCAAAAAGAGAAGTTTTGGAATAGAACATACAACACCAAGAATTTATTTTATCTGGGAAAATCATCTGATTCCTAAGCTTTCGACAAAGCAAATGGAGATAACTGCATGGCAAGAGCGAAAGAAATACCAATATCCGTCTGGGACTCGTCTTCAACAACAGATAATACTGCTGTCATACTAAGGACTCATCGTGACGAGGGAAAATGCAACAGGTCTCCACAGGATCTTCATATTTCTATCACAAATTACCATCACCAATAGCTTATAGGTCAAGAATTATGGATCTTCCGGTGCCAAGGACCAATGACATATAAATGCCCAATTTCACTTCAAGCTCTGTGGTAATATGGGATTTCATGGCTATTTTCTACTCTTCTTACTCCTGGTAGATCAGAGATATATTACGGTAAGCATTTCAAAGGGTGGAATTCAATGTAGTTTTGCTACATAAACTCCAGTATATGTCCATTTAGGACTGACCTTTACCATTTAGCTTAAAGCTATACCATACCAATCAAATAACTATACCAAGTCAATTCAGTGACTATAAGTATTTACAATTCTGAGAGATGTATAGAGGTCCTAGATAGGACCAGTAAAGTGGTTCGACAGGAACACACAATAGTTTTTCACACAAACATTGTGAAAAAATTCTCAAAATTACCTTTCGATATACTCGCAACTTCGTGTTGCTAAGGTATTAGCCATTTATCTCAAAGTTTGCTTCATGCCGTTCAGCGACAAATAGCAATGTGCCAACATCTGGTTGAGCAATGTATGACTAAGATTCTAGCATTTATTCATCTGATAAGGTCTTATTTCTTACTAATAAAATCCCAATTTGTGATGTTTTCTGCACCAAAAAGGCTTTCATGCATTATATTATATACCTTCGAGTTACTTCGGGTAAAACTTTATGCACGAGGAGAGAGCAGAGATTTAACTTATCTGTGTTTCATTGTATTTTGAATTAATTTCCCAGATTTAATATAATTGTTATGGCCACTTGGCGATATATATAAATATACGATGCCACACAACACAATCAAACAAAATATATAGCCAAACAAAATTGTTTACGAAGGTTGCAAAATAATGTGACTTAAGGGGCTCGAATAACCCACCATAATCCACGCGAGTACAAGCTCTAGCGTATCTGACGTCAATGCGTGTGCGGCCATCAGGGCTACGACAAAACAACAAGCCTTCGTAACAAGCACAATAGACGCAATTGTGGCTCGGTAATTGGGGTACACGATAAATCCACGCAACATGCGCAACAGGCGCAATTGTAGCTCCGATGATCACGGCTGACAGACAGTGCCTACAGGGCATGCGAAAAATACGCGACTCAACGATGGCGGTCTGACTCAACGGGAGCGATCCGATTAATGGAGAGCGCGACATAGCAATCACATGACGCAGCCAAGTTCGAACGGCACAAATACTGCGTCGTGTTGACAGGGCGTACCCAATGCTTAGCCAATGTCAAACTCAGGCAATTAATAACACAACTTCATCGGTGTGTCTGAGTATCCACTATACATTTGAATCGCTCGATGTGAGTACGAAGCTCAACGCAACACAAATATTTAGAGCAATTTAAATATACGCAGTAACATTCACATACATTTTTTATATTTTTCTGCTAAGTATTACATTGGAGATAAAGCAGAAAATAATAGTGAAATTATTGCATGAGCATGAGCATGTTAGATAAAAAATAATTAGAATGTGGACACTTAAACACTCGTGCGACAATATAAATTACATAACATAAAATAAAAACACATGCATCAATCCATCATGCAAAAAAAAATTCAGCCGCTCATGAATTCCCGTAATCACATTCACTCAAGTTCACGTGGCCTCTGTCCTCATGACCAGGGAGGGCCCACGCAGTGCGAGACGTGAACAAAGGAAGATTAAATTACGTACTAACGACCCGATCACAAAGGCAACCACAATATTTGTGGATCTATAACTGCCACAGGGACTCACCCGGTCATAATTTCTAGCCGCCGCACACGCGCCAAGGCGATGCTATCTGCCGCCTCCCCCAAAAACGCTGTTGGGCTGCTAGAGGCCGGTGGATGCATGTCGCTTGACCCGTTCTATGGTTGACTGCATGCATGTCGCACCGCTACAGGGGCACTTGCATGCAAGACTCGGTCGCCGCAAGGCAGCTGCGCCGTCGGCAGGGGCCACGGAGCGGTGACTGCTCTACGCGCGTCTAGGCTCCGTGCGCAGGGACGATCCAACACCGTCAATTGTTTTCTTGCCAGGGCTTAGGCGTAGTGCACCATGATAGCGATGGCAAGATCATCACACACAATTCGTAGCCCGTGCACAGCAGCAGTCAAGAATAGTAAACATACCGTTCGATTGCGTAGAGGGAGAATCGAAGCTTGTCGCGTAGGACAGTTCGGCTAGGCCGAGGGACCTGCCGGCTTGATGGAGAGTTGATGCCGATCGGATCCGCAGCAACGTCGAGGTAGAGCGTGCTGATAACGTGTTGAGAACTACGTCACCACGGATCACCAGATCCGCTCCCTTCCCTCCCGTCAGCAGTAGAGGCGCAAGAAGCTGTAGAGTATCCGTCTCCCTTCCCATTAGCACGACAGAGGAAACATAATAGACACGATGTAGGGTTAGGCCTCTGGCCTCTTTCTCTTCTCTTTTCCATATGAGGGGTACAGGTTCTATATATAGAGACGCGATAGCCATCAGAGCTATATTCAGTATTTGCCCACATAATCTTTTGTTAGAGTTTCTCAACAGTTATATGCTGCAGCACAGCTTTTTTAAAAGAAAAAATAGGCTGAAGTTATATACAGTATATGGGCCGGCCTCGCACGTGCACAGGCACACGCACACGCAGGGAACGGGCTGCAGCCGACTGTCACGGTCCCAGCCTCACGCTGAAAAGGAAACGGATAACCGTGGCCCAGCGTTTCGTGCTCGTGTCCGTGTCCCGCCGGCCAGCGGACTTTAGCAGGCCGCGTGTAACGGCTTGCGCCTGTTAGGCCAGGCCCAGGAAGAGGAAGCAACCCCGCAACGACGGGCCTCTGACGTACCCTCTCAGCCCGGGTCCAGTGGCAAATGGCAACGATTGAGAGTTGAGACGTTCAAACGGAGGCGCCGTTAAAAGTGGACGATCAACACAAAAACACTAGGCGCTGCAAAGGCTATCCATTGATCTGTTGACACGAACTTGAGAGCAATATGAATTTTGCCGATTGTTTATTATAAAAAAAACAATTCATTACTGTAAATCAACACGCTATTAAGACGAACGGTGGATATAGGAAGACAAAATTTCCGTCTACTACCCTCCTCATGTGCACGTCCATAAATACCGTGAGGACAACTTCAAAAGATTCAGCATTTATCTAAAATAAATTTTTTTAAAAAAAAAAGTAGACTATTCCAGCAGATTATTGTAAACTAACAAACTGAATGATGAGTAAAGCAAGCTATTCAAAAATAGAGATCGAATGAAGAGAGGTGGAAAGCTACTAAATCTGAACAGTCATTTTGGTCTATTGAAGACGTTTTTCTTCTAAAAATAATCAAATTTAATTTTACAAAACGATTCGGCTATTCTTGATCTGACAAAGAAAAACACCCTTCAATCCTCGTTAAATAGAAATTAGACAACAAACGAACCAGCTGAACAGGTGCCAAGAAAAAACGAAGTGCATGCTTTGGTTCACCTTATAAGCGAGAATCGTTTTGGTGAATATTGTTCAAATCAACGTGAACACAGAATGACTCGAGTTTGTTATGATAGGAAGAATCCATCGCATACGTAGATCTGACTCTTTACCTTACTATACTAAAATTCTTTCCACGGTCGAATTCTCTTCACCGCTAGATTTTTATAAAAACTCGTCAGACAAAAGCCGAACCAAACACTGAGGGATGGGTCCCATATAGTACGGCCCACTTGGCCATGTATAATTGGGATCATGTCGCCTGCTTGTTGCGTTGCGTGCTTGGTAGTAAACCTTTGCTTGCTTGTTGCTTGAAGTAGCTAGCAGTCATGGATGATATGTGGAGAGAGAGAAAGAGAATCATGTCGTCTACTATGTCCTCGAGAGAGTGAGAGGGAGAGGCCGGAGAAGCTAGTGTTAGTGTGTATGCACGGGCTTGGTAGTTCGGTTCACACTGCACACCCACGGCCGGAGGACGGAGTGTTTTGGTGTGTGCGTGTATGTATGTGCTAGTACGATAGTGCAATACTAGATGGAATCTTTCATGTCAAGGCTCAATAATACGGGTATGATTAATTGCAACTTTTGTATCTTTGCAACTTTTGTATCTTTACATTAGTAGTGTTAAGCCTACTAATGGCAGAAAACCTAACCCACATTCAATCCATACTCAAATCTAGTAACTTTTACATCCATCCCACAACCACCCAAAAATATAAGGACGAAATTAAACCCAACCCACCCAATAACATTATTGATCCCAAACCAATCCATGACTTGGTAGAAACCCATGGGCTCAGCTTGTTAAGACAGTTGCATACACATTGATAAATTTACAGGTAGCTTCAATGGCATACAAAAACAGAGAACTGCATACACAGTGGTAGATTTGGTCGATGAACATTCAGGTCTTGAGGTAATAACAAAAAAACATCTGCCAAAGATCCTTAATGAACAACAATCATTTTGGCAAGAAACAGAAACTTGTTACCATAAATCCATGGTGATAAAGGAAATAGTACCCAACCCTGATCAAGCAGACAGTTTTATACATAAAGAAAACAGTAGACACACCAATCTACCATAAAACGCGGCAGTCTTACACCTTGCACATGAGTCGAAAGAGCCTCTGATCAAGCTCAAAACTAGCAACAGTGGAAGGGTCACCCATAAGAACCATCAGAAGCTCACCAAACGATGCATAAATCTCCCTGGAAGGGAAAAAGAAAAGCAATGTGTGAGGAAAGCAGCACATGTTATCTCTATGGAACTATGCAAGTAATATTGTTATTACGTGAAAAGAATATACAAATATATTATTGCCCCTTTATATCTTACTGTCACCTCCAATTTGTTGAAATAGCGGTGGATGTTTAGTTTCAGTTTGCTTGTCTTTGCTACATAGAAATTGATTGTCTTTGCTGCTACACAAGAATATGCAGACTGCAGTTTGACACAGAAATAAGCAATCTCACAAAGAAATATGCAGTTTGACACAGAAATTTGCAGTAGTAAGATAGCAAAGAGAGGATATATTGTTACTAATCTATTTCCACTGGTAGAAGATTGCTACTGCTAACTGGGTCAGAAGGCTGAACCATAGGGCAGCAGATGTGAGTAAAACAACAATTGTTAGGAAAGCACAATTTCACCATATTTAGGGGAAAAATAGATGTGGTTACAAGACGATTTAGGACAATCCTAGATGGTCTAGGACAAGCGCTATGGCCTATGGGCCTCTGTCCTTTGAGTTGGTCTGTTGGTGTCTCGGTGAAGTGGTGCACGGATAATCAAATGGGTGAAGGCCCATGGAGCATACCTCCTCTATAAACCCATCAAAACCCATGGATATAAATTGTTTCCACCCATAATATAAAGTAAACCCACCCGTTTTAACCTGCAGCCAATTAAAACCCAACACAACCCATTTATACCCACTCTGTTTGCAGACCTATCCAGTGTGGATAGCAGTGGACACCATCATGCCAAATTCGACAAAGCCCGCCTTTAGGGGTGTTTGAGATGGCTTTAGGTTTGATAGTCGCCTAGAGGGGGGTGAATAGGGCGAAACTGAAATTCTCAAAAATAATCACAACTACAAGCCAGGTTAGCATTAGAAATATAATTAAGTCCGCGAGGGAGGGTGGAAAACAAATCGTAAGCAAATAAGAGGTGTGACACGCGGATTTGTTTTACCGAGGTTCGGTTCTTGCAAACCTACTCCTCGTTGAGGTGGTCACAAAGACCGGGTCTCTTTCAACCCTTTCCCTCTCTCAAACGGTCCCTCGGACCGAGTGAGCTTTCTCTTCTCAATCACTTGGAACACAAAGTTCCTACAAGGACCACCACAAGATTGGTGTCTCTTGCCTCAATTACAAGTGAGTTTGATCGCAAGAAAGAATCAAGAAAGAAGAAAGCAATCCAAGCGCAAGAGCTCGAAGGAACACAAGCAAATCTCTCTCACTAGTCACTATGGCTTTGTATGGAATTTGGGAGAGGATTTGATCTCTTGAGTGTGTCTAGAATTGAATGCCTAGCTCTTGTAAGTGGTTGGAAGTGTGAAAACTTGGATGCAATGAATGGTGGGTGGTTGGGGGTATTTATAGCCCCAACCACCAAACTAGCCGTTTGGTGGGGCTGTCTGTCGCATGGTGCACCGGACAGTCCGGTGCGCCAGCCACGTCACCAAAGCCGTTGGGTTCTGACCGTTGGAGCTCTGTCTTCTGGGTCCGCCTGGATGTCCGGTGGCGCACCGGACATGTACTGTAGAGTGTCCGGTGCGCCAGCATGGGCGTGCCTGACTTCTGCGCGCGCTGGCGCGCAATTAATGCGCTGCAGGTAGCCGTTGGCGCCGAAGTAGCCGTTGCCCCGCAGTTACACCGGACAGTCCGGTGTACACCGGACATGTCCGGTGAATTATAGCGGAGCAGCCGTTGCAAATTCCCGAGGCTGGCGAGGTCTAGAGCCGCGTTCCCTTGGAGCACCGGACACTGTCCGGTGTACACCGGACAGTCCGGTGAATTATAGCGTGCCGGCCCTGAGATTTTCCCGAAGGTGACGAGTTAGAGTTGGAGTCCTCTGGTGCACCGGACATTGTCCGGTGGCACACCGGACAGTCCGGTGCGCCAGACCAGAGGTGCCTTCGGTTGTCCCTTTGCTCTTTTGTTGAACCCAATACTTGGTCTTTTTATTGGCTAAGTGTGAACCTTTGGCACCTGTATAACTTGTACACTAGAGCAAACTAGTTAGTCCAATTATTTGTGTTGGGCAATTCAACCACCAAAATTATTTAGGAACTAGGTGTAAGCCTAATTCACTTTCAATCTCCCCCTTTTTGGTGATTGATGCCAACACAAACCAAAGCAAATATACAAGTGCATAATTGAACTAGTTTGCATAATGTAAGTGCAAAGATTGCTTGGAATTGATCCAATATAAATACTTACAAGATATGCATGGATTGTTTCTTTATTTTTAACATTTTGGACCACGCTTGCACCACAGATTTTGTTTTTGCAAATTCTTTTGTAAATCCTTTTCAAAGTTCTTTTGCAAATAGTCAAAGGTAAATAAATAAGATTTTACGAAGCATTTTCAAGATTTGAAATTTTCTCCCCCTGTTTCAAATGCTTTTCCTTTGACTAAACAAAACTCCCCCTAAATGAGATCCTCCTCTTAGTGTTCAAGAGGGTTTTGATATATCATTTTGAAATACTACTTTCCCCCTCTTTTGAACATAATAAGATACAAATTTGAAATCTACCAATTGAAAATCTCCAATTTTAAAATTAGGTGGTGGTGTTGTCCTTTTGCTTTGGGCAAATATTTTCTCCCCCTTTGGCATGAATCGCCAAAAACGGAGTCATTAGAGCCCTTGAATTACGTTCTTCCCCTTTGGTCATAAATAAATGAGTGAAGATTGTACCAAAGACGAAGTCCTTTTGCTTTGAACTCTCCCCAAAAAGATGGAGAGATGCGCGGAGCGACGGCGAAAGATGAGTTACGGAGTGGAAGCCTTTGTCTTCGCCGAAGACTCCAATTCCCTTTCAATATACCTATGACTTGGTTTGAAATAGACTTGAAAAACACATTAGTCATAGCATATGAAAGAGACATGATCAAAGGTATACAAATGAGCTATGTGTGCAATTTAGCAAAAGAAATTGCGTGAATCAAGAATATTGAACTCATGCCTAAGTTTGTTAAAAGTTTGTTCATCAAGAGGCTTGGTAAAGATATCGGCTAATTGATCTTTAGTGTTAATGTAAGAAATCTCAATATCTCCCTTTTGTTGGTGATCCCTAAGAAAATGATACCGAATGGCTATGTGTTTATTGCGGCTATGCTCGACGGGATTATCCGCCATTTTGATTGCACTCTCATTATCACATAGCAAAGGGACTTTGGTTAATTTGTAACCGTAGTCCCGCAGGGTTTGTCTCATCCAAAGCAATTGCGCACAACAATGGTCTGTGGCAATGTACTCGGCTTCGGCGATGGAAAGAGCGACCGAATTTTGCTTCTTTGAAGCCCAAGACACCAAGGATCTTCCCAAGAACTGGCAAGTCCCCGATGTGCTCTTCCTATTGATTTTACACCCCGCCCAATCGGCATCCGAATAGCCAATCAAATCAAATGTGGATCCCCGAGGATACCAAAGCCCAAACTTAGGAGTATAAACCAAATATCTCAAGATTCATTTTACGGCCGTAAGGTGAGCTTCCTTAGGGTCGGCTTGGAATCTTGCACACATGCATACAGAAAGCATAATATCCGGTCGAGATGCACATAAATATAGCAAAGAACCTATCATCGACCGGTATACCTTTTGGTCGACGGATTTACCTCCCTTATCGAGGTCGAGATGCCCATTGGTTCCCATGGGTGTCTTGATGGGCTTAGCATCCTTCATTCCAAACTTGGTTAGAATGTCTTGAGTATACTTCATTTGGCTAAGGAAGGTGCCTTCTTGGAGTTGCTTGACTTGAAATCCTAGAAAATACTGCAACTCCCCCATCATCGACATCTCGAATTTTTGTGTCATGATCCTACTAAATTCTTCACATGTAGATTCGTTAGTAGACCCAAATATAATATCATCAACATAAATTTGGCATACAAACAAATCATTGTCAAGAGTTTTAGTGAATAAAGTAGGATCGGCCTTGCCGACTTTGAAGCCATTAGCTATAAGGAAATCTCTTAGGCATTCATACCATGCTCTTGGAGCTTGCTTGAGCCCATAAAGCGCCTTAGAGAGCCTATAGACATGGTTAGGGTACTTACTATCTTCAAAGCTGGGAGGTTTCTCAACATAAACCTCTTCCTTGATTGGTCCATTGAGGAAGGCACTCTTCACGTCCATTTGATAAAGCTTGAAGCCATGGTAAGTAGCATAGGCTAATATTATGCGAATTGACTCAAGCCTAGCTACGGGTGCATAGGTTTCACCGAAATCCAAACCTTCGACTTGGGAGTATCCCTTGGCCACAAGTCGAGCTTTGTTCCTTGTCACCACACCATGCTCATCTTGTTTGTTGCGGAAGACCTATTTGGTTCCTACAACATTTTGATTAGGACGTGGAACTAAATGCCATACCTCATTCCTAGTGAAGTTGTTGAGCTCCTCTTGCATCGCCACCACCCAATCCGAATCTTGTAGTGCTTCCTCTACCCTGTGTGGCTCAATAGAGGAAACAAAAGAGTAATGCTCACAAAAATGTGCAACACGAGATCTAGTAGTTACCCCCTTATGAATGTCGCCGAGGATGGTGTCGACGGGGTGATCTCGTTGGATTGCTTGGTGGACTCTTGGGTGTGGCGGCCTTTGTTCTTCATCCTCCTTGTCTTGATCATTTGCATCTCCCCCATGATCATTGTCGTCATCTTGAGGTGGCTCATTTGCTTGATCTTCTATTTCATCAACTTGAGCTTCATCCTCATTTTGAGTCGGTGGAGATGCTTGCGTGAAGGAGGATGGTTGATCTTGTGCATTTGGAGGCTCTTCGGATTCCTTAGGACACACATCCCCAATGGGCATGTTCCTTAGCGCGATGCATAGAGCCTCTTCATTACCTATCTCATCAAGATCAACTTGCTCTACTTGAGAGCCGTTAGTCTCATCAAACACAACGTCACAAGAAACTTCAACTTGTCCAGTGGACTTGTTAAAGACTCTATATGCCCTTGTGTTTGAATCATATCCTAATAAAAAGCCTTCTACAGTCTTAGGAGCAAATTTAGATTTTCTACCTCTTTTAACAAGAATGAAACATTTGCTACCAAAGACTCTAAAATATGAAATATTGGGCTTTTTACCGGTTAGGAGTTCATAAGATGTCTTCTTGAGGATTCGGTGAAGATATAACCGGTTGATGGCGTAGCAAGCGGTGTTGATCGCCTCGGCCCAAAACCGATCCGAAGTCTTGTATTCATCAAGCATGGTTCTTGCCATGTCCAATAGAGTTCTATTCTTCCTCTCTACTACACCATTTTGTTGTGGCGTGTAGGGAGAAGAGAACTCATGCTTGATGCCCTCCTCCTCAAGGAAGCCTTCAATTTGTGAGTTCTTGAACTCCGTCCCGTTGTCGCTTCTAATTTTCTTGATCCTTAAGCCGAACTCATTTTGAGCTCGTCTCAAGAATCCCTTTAAGGTCTCTTGGGTTTGAGATTTTTCCTGCAAAAAGAATACCCAAGTGAAGCGAGAATAATCATCCACTATTACAAGACAATACTTAATCCCGCCGATGCTTATGTAAGCAATCGGGCCGAATAGATCTATGTGGAGTAGCTCAAGCGGCCTGTCGGTCGTCATGATGTTCTTGTGTGGATGATGGGCTCCAACTTGCTTTCCTGCCTGGCATGCGCTACAAACTCTGTCTTTCTCAAAATGAACATTGGTTAGTCCTAAAATGTGATCTCCCTTTAGAAGCTTATGAAGATTCTTCATCCCAACATGGGCTAGTCGGCGGTGCCAGAGCCAACCCATGTTAGTCTTAGAAATTAAGCATGTGTCAAGTTCAGCTCTATCAAAATCTACTAAGTATAGCTGACCCTCTAACACACCCTTAAATGCTATTGAATCATCACTTCTTCTAAAGACAGTGACACCTACATCAGTAAAGAGACAGTTGTAGCCCATTTTGCATAATTGAGATACAGAAAGCAAGTTGTAATCTAATGAATCTACAAGAAAAACATTGGAAATAGAATGGTCAGGTGATATAGCAATTTTATCCAATCCTTTGACCAAACCTTGATTTCCATCCCCGAATGTGATAGCTCGTTGGAGATCTTGGTTTTTCTCGTAGGAGGAGAACATTCTCTTTTCCCCAGTCATGTGGTTTGTGCACCCGCTATCGATGATCCAACTTGAGCCCCCGGATGCATAAACCTACAACACAAGTTTAGTTCTTAACTTTAGGTATCCAAACGGTTTTGGGTCCTTTGGCATTAGAAACAAGAACTTTGGGTACCCAAACACAAGTCTTGGAGCCCTTGTGCTTGCCCCCAACAAACTTGGCAACTACCTTGCCGGATTTGTTAGTTAAAACATATGATGCATCTAAAGTTTTAAATGAAAAGCTATGTTCATTTGATGCACTAGGAGTTTTCTTTTCTGGCAACTTAGCACGGGTTGGTTGCCTAGAGCTAGATGTCTCACCCTTATACATAAATGCATGATTAGGGCCAGAGTGAGACTTCCTAGAATGAATTCTCCTAATTTTGCTCTCGGGATAACCGGCAGGATACAAAATGTAACCCTCGTTATCCTGAGGCATGGGAGTCTTGCCCTTAACAAAGTTTGACAATTTCTTAGGAGGGGCACTAATTTTGACATTGTCTCCCCTTTGGAAGCCAATGCCATCCTTAATGCCAGGGTGTCTCCCACTATAGAGCATACTTCTAGCAAATTTAAATTTTTCATTTTCTAAGTTATGCTCGGCAATTTTAGCATCTAATTTTGCTATATGATCATTTTGTTGTTTAATTAAAGCCATGTGATCATGAATAGCACTAACATCAATATCTCTACATCTAGTACAAATGAAAGTGTGCTCAATGGTAGATGTAGAGGTTTTGCAAGATTTTAATTCTACAACCTTAGCATGCAATATATCATTCTTAGTTCTAAGGTCGGAAATAGTAGCATTGCAAACATTAAAATCTTTAGCCTTAGCAAGCAATTTTTCATTCTCAATTCTAAGGCTAGCAAGTGAAATATTCAATTCTTCAATCCTAGCAAGTAAATCATCATTATTATCTCTAGGATTGGAAATTGAAACATGAGAATCAACCTTAGCTAATAAATTAGCATTTTCATTTCTAAGGTTGGAAATAGTGTCATGGCATGTGCTTAGCTCACTAGTTAATTTTTCACATTTTTCTACCTCTAGAGCATAAGCATTCTTAACCTTAACATGCTTTTTATTTTCCTTGATTAGGAAGTCCTCCTGGGAGTCCAAGAGATCATCCTTCTCATGGATGGCACTAATTAGCTCATTTAGTTTTTCTTTTTGTTCCATGTTAAGGTTGGCAAAAAGGGTACGCAAATTATCTTCCTCATCACTAGCATTATCATCACTAGAGGACTCATATCTAGTGGAGGTTTTAGATTTAACCTTCTTCTTCTTGCCGTCCTTTGCCATGAGGCACTTGTGGTCGACGTTGGGGAAGAGGAGTCCCTTGGTGACGGCGATGTTGGCGGCGTCCTCGTCGTCGGAGGAGTCAGTGGAGCTCTCGTCGGAGTCCCACTCGCGGCACACGTGGGCATCCCCGCCCCTCTTCTTGTGGTACCTCTTCTTTTCTCTCCTCTTGCCCTTCTTGTCGTTATCCCTGTCACTGTCACTTGATAATGGACATTTAGCAATAAAGTGACCGGGCTTACCATACTTGTAGCAAACCTTCTTGGAACGGGATTTGTAATCCTTCCCCTTTCGTTGTTTGAGGATTTAGCGAAAGCTTTTGATGATCAAAGCCATCTCCTCGTTGTCGAGCTTTGAAGCGTCAATTGGTTGTCTACTTGGTGTAGACTCCTCCTTCTTCTCCTCCATTGTCTTGAATGCCACCGGTTGTGCTTCGGATGTGGAGGGATCATCAAGCTCGTTGATCTTCTTTGAGCCCTTGATCATACATTCAAAGCTCACAAAATTCCCGATAACTTCCTCGGGAGTCATTAGTGTGTATCTAGAATTACCACGAATTAATTGAACTTGAGTGGGGTTAAGGAAGATGAGTGATCTAAGAATAACCTTAACCACCTCGTGATCATCCCATTTCTTGCTCCCGAGGTTGCGCACTTGGTTCACCAAGGTTTTGAGCCGGTTGTACATATCTTGTGGCTCCTCCCCTTGACGAAGACGAAAGCGACCGAGCTCCCCCTCGATCGTTTCCCGCTTGGTGATCTTGGTGAGTTCATCACCCTCGTGCGCGGTCTTGAGTAGATCCCAAATCTCCTTCGCATTCTTCAACCCTTGCACCTTGTTATATTCCTCTCTACTTAGAGAGGCGAGGAGTATGGTTGTGTCTTGGGAGTTGAAGTGCTCGATTTGGGCTACTTCATCCTCATCATAGTTTTCATCCCCTACGGATGGTACCTGTGCACCAAACTCAACAATATCCCATATACTTTTGTGGAGTGAGGTTAGATGAAATCGCATTAAATCACTTCACCTAGCATAATCTTCACCATCAAATGTTGGTGGTTTGCCTAATGGGACGGAAAGTAAAGGTGTATGTTTAGGAATACGAGGGTAGCGTAGGGGGATCTTACTATACTTCTTACGCTCTTGGCGTTTAGAAGTGACGGATGTCGCGTCGGAGCTGGAGGTGGATGCCGATGAAGAATTGGTCTCGTAGTAGACCACCTTCCTCATCCTCTTTTTCTTGTCCCCACTCCGATGCGGCTTGTGGGAAGAGGATTTCTCCTTCTTCTCTTTGTGGTGTGAACAAGATTTCTTCTCCTTCCCTTTGGAGGAGTCCTTCTTCTTCTCCTTCCTCTTGGTGCGGGACTCTTCCGATGAAGTGCTCCCGTGGCTTGTAGTGGGCTTTTCGCCGGTCTCCATCTCCTTCTTGGCGTGATCTCCCGACATCACTTCGAGCGGTTAGGCTCTAAGGAAGCACCGGGCTCTGATACCAATTGATAGTCGCCTAGAGGGGGGTGAATAGGGCGAAACTGAAATTCTCAAAAATAATCACAACTACAAGCCGAGTTAGCGTTAGAAATATAATTAAGTCCGCGAGGGAGGGTGAAAAACAAATCGTAAGCAAATAAGAGGTGTGACACGCGGATTTGTTTTACCGAGGTTCGGTTCTTGCAAACCTACTCCCCGTTGAGGTGGTCACAAAGACCAGGTCTCTTTCAACTCTTTCCCTCTCTCAAACGGTCCCTCGGACCGAGTGAGCTTTCTCTTCTCAATCACTTGGAACACAAAGTTCCTACAAGGACCACCACAAGATTGGTGTCTCTTGCCTCAATTACAAGTGAGTTTGATCGCAAGAAAGAATCAAGAAAGAAGAAAGCAATCCAAGCGCAAGAGCTCGAAGGAACACAAGCAAATCTCTCTCACTAGTCACTATAGCTTTGTATGGAATTTAGGAGAGGATTTGATCTCTTGAGTGTGTCTAGAATTGAATGCCTAGCTCTTGTAAGTGGTTGGAAGTGTGAAAACTTGGATGCAATGAATGGTGGGTGGTTGGGGGTATTTATAGCCCCAACCACCAAACTAGCCGTTTGGTGGGGCTGTCTGTCGCATGGTGCACCTGACAGTCCGGTGCACACCGGACATGTCCGGTGCGTCAGCCACGTCACCAAAGCCGTTGGGTTCTGACCGTTGGAGCTCTGTCTTCTGGGCCCGCCTGGATGTCTGGTGGCGCACCGGACATGTACTGTAGAGTGTCCGGTGCGCCAGCATGGGCGTGTCTGACTTCTGCGTGCGCTGGCGCGCAATTAATGCGATGCAGGTAGCCATTGGCGCCGAAGTAGCCGTTGCCCCGCAGTTACACCGGACAGTCCGGTGTACACCGGACATGTCCGGTGAATTATAGCGGAGCAGCCGTTGCAAATTCCCGAGGCTGGCGAGGTCCAGAGCCGCGTTCCCTTGGAGCACCGGACAGTCCGGTGTACACCGGACAGTCCGGTGAATTATAGCGTGCCGGCTCTGAGATTTTCCCGAAGGTGACGAGTTGGAGTTGGAGTCCTCTGGTGCACCGGACATTGTCCGGTGGCACACCGGACAGTCCGGTACGCCAGACCAGATGTGCCTTCGGTTGTCCCTTTGCTCTTTTGTTGAACCCAATACTTAGTCTTTTTATTGGCTAAGTGTGAACCTTTGGCACCTGTATAACTTGTACACTAGAGCAAACTAGTTAGTCCAATTATTTGTGTTGGGCAATTCAACCACCAAAATTATTTAGAAACTAGGTGTAAGCCTAATTCCCTTTCAAGGTTCCAGCTCGAGTGTGAAGATATAGTTTAGATTATCAATTTAAATAGTTTTAATCATATTTTGAATCTTCGGTTGTATTTTATATTATCAATTTAAATAGATTTAATCATATTTTCAATCTAAATGATAAATGAAATAACGTATCTAAATGTTTTCTAAAGTGCTTCACCAATTTTATCAAATTTCTAGAGCTAAAGATATCCCAAACATAGTCTTAATTGTCAGATCAGAAGAATTATGTTCGATCGGCAAGTTCGGTATGCGCCTACAGCTACATACTCCCGTGCACATGGAAGAAAGGGGGCGGGCCGCGGGCGGCGTACACACATTCTGGCGTGTGTCTTTCTCTCTATCTCCATGCATGTATGCCAGTCTCTACTAGCTCATCGTATAACTCTAGGTAGGCAATCTTCCATCGTTGGTGACTGGCAGTCCCTGCAGTAAACTCACTCATGCACCGCCGCCGCGCGCCAGTCCATGATCGACTTTTTGAGGGCATTCATTGATCCACCAAAAGCGACAATCCGTTGTTGGGGGTGGTCTGGACCCCGTCTTGTACAGAGGAAAGCATGGACAACTTTGCAGTAGTAATCGTCCTTGCGGCCAGCATGCTTTGCTGGCTCGTCTCGTGTCGGCAGATGCCGCTAAGGCTGTCTGCAACGTTCTCTAAATTTCGTCCTCCAAAAATATATTCTATATGTTTTACAGTATTTTCTAAAAAATTATGTTTTCTATATCTACTTCATCTCCAGCAATGACTTTTAAATTTATCATCTATATCTACAGCGGTATCTACAGAACTGGTGTTGTGTAGTTAGGGCTAGGCATTCAGTTTATTAGGGTAATTCGGTTCGGTCTATTCGAGTTTGTGATATTTCGGGTTCTGAAAAATGAGAACCGAAATTTTCAAAAATATTTTAGGAACCGAACCCGAATAGACTCATAATTTCGGTTCGGTCTATTCGGTCCACCGAATAGACCCAAATTGTAGATAGACTAGTATATTTTGTTAAAATATATATAATAAATAATTAATTAAAAGTACTATTACTACAACAAGTGACTATAAAAATTAGCATACAAAGATATATATACTATCGTTAAGATGATATCATTATTTCTATCTAATAAGTTTATAAATCATATAATAATACCATCATATATTAAGAGCTTTTTTATATTTCGGGTTATTAGGTCTATTCGGGTTTGAAAGGTTAGGAATCGAACCCGAACCCATACCCCGAAATATAGCACATATAGGAACCGAACCCGAACTCGAAAACCCGAATAGACCGACAATTCGGTCTATTCAGGTTCGGTTCGGGTTCGGTTTTCGGTTTTAAAATGCCCACCCCTATGTGTAGTCCAAAAAATCCTTTTCAGCCGCCTGAAACGGCACGGCAGGTATAAAATAGTAGTAACACTGCTTGATCGTACGTTTGTAGAGGACGTGTCAGGTTCGCCACATTTAGAGGGTGATCGACGTGCGGCAAATTTTAGATACTCGTTTACAGGATATTGTTGGACAGGTAAAGAACGTCATCAATCTCTAAATCTAGCGGAGAGGAGCATATACCGGACATTGTTGGAGGTAGTCTAATACGACCAACCGAGAATTCCATGTCCCCACGAAAGTATGTGGGAGAGCTTTTTCTCCCGTCTCTGTATTTGTCGGAGAGTTTATCCCCGTGGAAACCTACCCTGATAAGGGATAGTTTGAGAGCTACAAAATTGAAGGTGATTGGAGTGGCTAAAATCGGCTTCTTTTTATTCAAATTTGAATAAGAAGGAGATTCTAGCGACTTCAATCTACTTCGGTTTTATGTCTTCTAAACTAGTTCTAAGAGATGAGTATACCAAATTAATATAGTTTAAACAAACATGATTTAGAAATACAAGAGATATCTGCCACTAAGCGCCATGTTGCGCACTCAAGCATGGCATGGGGGTCATGGACAGAAGCGCCGCGCGCGTTTGCCGAACGCGGCAGCATGCTTGTCCTTGTCCACCACATGACCGTCTCTCCCTCATCAACGCATCCACGTTCAAGTCAAGTACTGGCAGCGCAAGATTCCCGCCACCTGCCTCATCAGTCACTCACGCCCACATGTCACGCGCCACCGCTACTCTGCACGACGCCGCGCCGTGCTCGAGCAGAGTACAGCTTAACAAGCACGGCCATGCCATCACGTGGCCCTAGGAGGGCATCAACCACATCACAAGTCAAAAACCCACCGAGCACTACTGTAGTAGAGTAGATTACAGGAAATTCCGATTCGCACGCAACCGACAAGTCGACAACACGCACTGCTCTAGTAGAGTACTGACTATTCATAGCCAACATTAATTAGATCAACAAAGGGGGTGCACACATTTTTTTCCAAGAATGAAATTAAATTTATTGTGTTCCATATGCTAAAAGAATACCACCCCAAAGCCGGGGGCCCTAGCCCCCCCTCCTACACTCCCCCATTTCTCTCTTTTCTTATACAAAGTGATCCTTCCTCTTCGGCGTAATGTATATATAAGTAGGTACATAATTTAATTACCACGGGTACGGTAATTAAAAAAACTAAATCAAATCAACACATCTTAACACATCTTTCAATTTCTGGACAAAACTAGAAGAAAAAAGAATGAAGAAAACGGGGCGGGCAAAAAGGAAAGAAGAAAAAAAAAATTGGCGGGTACGTCGCTGGGTCGATCAAATGTGTGTGGGTTGGTGTGTAGTCTTCACTCTTCATCATCAACTAATCACCGGGCATCACTAAGGACGATGGATGAACGGGAACGTACTCTCTTCACCTTCGCGGCTCACCATATCATCATCAGGGCAGGTATGTGCATGCATGACGATGCTGGGTTGGCTGCTCCAATCCATCGATCCTTCACGGCCAGAGGTAGTAGCCGTCGAACTTCTTGCCATGGTGGGCGGCGCCGTGCTTTCCGATCGCGCCGCCGTGCTTGCCGCCGGGGCCGTGGATGTGGGGGATGTTGATGTACAGCACGGCGGTGATGACGAAGGTGAAGGCCCACCAGACGAGCACCACCACGGGGGTCTTGCCGTGCCTCCCCAGGATGCCCTTGGCGAAGGGGTAGAGGTGGAACAGCACCCAGAAGTTGAAGAAGACGCCGCCGGCCACCTTGAGCCAGTGCGTCCACTCGCCGTCCAGCACCTTGGCGAAGGCCACGGCGGAGCCGATGATGTTGACGAGGATGATGATGATGGGCGTCACCATGAGCCAGGTCCAGCGCACCACGTACAGGTCGGCGTAGGGGTCCTTCTTCTCGTCCCCCGCGGGCTGCTTCGACGTCAGCTTGAACGAGATGTCCCGCCGGAACACCACCTTCACCAGCACCTGGCACACGGCGGCCAGGTACGCGGAGCAGCTGGCAGTCATCCAGAACTGCCCGTTCCGGAACCACTCGAACACGGTCACGCCCGCCCACTTCACCTCCAGGACGGCCAGGATCAGCAGCGTGCCCAGCACGATGGCCAGGTACACGTAGAACATGGTGGTGGGCCGCTGCACGATGAAGTGCCCCGTCACGAACGACAGCGCCGGCACCGTGGTGTAGAAGATGAGGAAGATCGCCGTGAACGGGTACGTGGTGATGTTGATGTACGCCACGCGCTGCAGCGGGTGCAGGAACGTGCTCCCGAACAGCGGGTTGTTCCGGGAGAAGAAGATCTCCAGGGAGCCCGTGGACCAGCGGAGCACCTGGAACAGCCGCTCCGTCAGGTTGATGGGGGCGGTGCCGATGAAGGCGTGCGGGTAGATGGAGCAGTAGCGGGAGCGCCACCCCTTGATGTGCATCCGGTACCCCGTCACCACGTCCTCCGTCACCGTGCCGTACACCCACCCGATGTCGCTGCCCCACCCGGTCTTCTTCTCGTACGCCGCCGCGCACACCGCCACTGCCTCGGCGATGGTCGCCTCGTCCGCCACGACGGCGGCGGCGGCCGCGGCCGCGAACGGCGACGGGTGCGACGCCATCGGGATGGTGTCCGCGAACGCGTCCGACTTGCCGTACGACTTCTTGGGCATGGGCAGGAAGCCGTGCTTGCCCTTGGCCACGGCGGCCTTGGTGGTGGTGAGCTCCAGCCCAGGCTTCTCGTACTTGGTCTTGGCGAACATGCCGCCCAGCGACGGGAAGCACGGCCCGCCCACGTTGATCCGCGGCGGGTCGAAGCCGTAGAGCGTGATGCGGCGGAACAGGCAGCCCGTGCCGACGTAGATGGGGCCCTGCATGCCGTCCAGCGCCCGGAGCGTGCCGTCGAAGAAGATGCGGTTGTGGTTGGCGTACAGGTCCGTGGGGTCCACGCCCTCGAAGCGCTGCGGGAACTGGACGAACGCCACCGTGTCGCTGTCCCGCCCGAGCATGAAGCAGATGCCCGCGCGCAGCGCCTGCGAGTTGTTGATGTAGTGGTCGCAGTCCAGGTTGAGGATGAAGGGCGAGTTGGAGAGCACGGCAGAGCACCGGGTCAGCGCGTTCATGGCGCCGGCCTTCTTCTGGTGGTTGTGCCCGGGCCGCTTCTCGCGGGAGACGTACACCAGCATGGGGAGCCGCACGTCCACCATGCTCAAGTCCAGCGGGTTGTCCGCGCTCGCCGGCGGGCCGAGCTGACGGCTGTGGCTCGGGTGGTTCAGAAGCACCTGCAAATTTTCGCACCACCGTTAGAAGTGAGATTTTTTTTACAGTGGCTCCAATGGGGTAATTACTACTAAGAGCATCTCCAACAATGACTCAAACTAGTGTCTTAAATTGAAATATGAGGCTCTACACAGGGAAAACTACTCTAACAGTGCCCTATTTCATAAAATTTTGTCAAAATACTATAGGTCACCCTCTCAAGTGACTCAAATATACTACACCGTAGTGGGCTGCCCTATAATTTAGATTTAGGGCTTTACTGTTGGAGTGGGGTGTTTTGTTGGTGCCCTAAATTCTATAAAATATACTTATTTTCAAATTATAGGTCATTTTTATAGGTCACGTTGTTGGAGATACTCTAATTACCGACCGGGTTAACTTTGTCATGGTAAATGTGAATGTGTAATTTGGTGAAAGTGAAAGTGAAACTGTCGGTTAATTAAAAAAAACTGGCGGTCAATCAAGTGGTGATTCCTTAAGTTAATTACTACATGAGGTGGATAGAGCAGAGTAGTAACTTAGCCGGGGAATCAAATGATTGAGGGCGACTGAAGAAAGGCAGCACACAGCACAGGCCTAATCAGGAATCCACCAGTGGCTAATTGATTTTGGATTTAAAGGCGATGCTGTGGTGGTGTCGGGGGGAAAGGACCACCCCAACCACCTCGTCACGCTAGGGTTCAATTCAATGGGAAAATGGGTGGGCTAGCTGGATGGCTCTGTCTGTGTCTGGCCATGGACGCATCGCATCATCCGTCGTGGCGTCGCCCATTCAATTCAATGGCGGTGGACTAGAGCTGAGGAATCAGTGTGCGGCGGTTGCGCTATCGACCATCAGCCGCGTCCAAATCCCCATGGAAAAACACCCCTCATCTGTCTCCTAACCGATTTCATTCGGCCACATGTGTGTCAGTGGAAGATGCTCTGAGAAGAAGAAAACGACGACTAACCAGGACGATGCCGGCATGGTCGCCCTTGCGGTGGTTCTCGGACGGCTCGACCCAGGTGCCCTCCCACTGTGTGCCGTCGGCCATCCACGTGGCCCTGGGCTCGCCGTCCTTGAGCCCCCTGGCGGCGTTGTAGGCGTCGGAGCGCTGCCTGATGTCGTGGTCCAGCCCGTTGATGCGCGCCTTGAACTCGTCGTAGTCCCTGCGCACGCGGCGGCGGTCGTTGACGAAGTCCTCCTGGGAGCGGCCCATGTAGGGGTGGGACTTGAGCTCGAAGTAGCTCTCGGGGCCGCGCGGCTCGATGCCGTGCTTGCGGCAGAAGGGCACCCAGACGGTGGCGAACTTGGCGGCCTCCGCCATGGCCTCGTACGTGAGCAGCATGCCCGAGTCGTCGGAGAGGTAGCACGTGTTGCGCTCCACGGGGTAGTCGGCGGCCAGGATGGAGAGGATGGAGTTGGCCGTGCTGAGGATCGGCTCCTTGAACGGGTCCGCCGTGGTCACGAAGATGTCCAGCCCCGGCAGCCGCGACGTCCCGTCGGCGCGGTCGAACCGCTGCCGCAGCGCCGCCAGGTCCGGCACGCGGTTGATCGGGTTCAGCTTCGGCAGCTGGTCCAGCAGCCACGAGAAGCCGAACCAGAACTCGCCCGCGATCGACGTCACCCACAGCCACAGCGCGTCCGGGTTGCGGTGCGAGATGCGCCAGATCACGAACAGCGTGAACGCGATCAGCCGGACGAAGATGAGCACCCTGCACAGATTCACCACGATTCGTTAGTTAAAATCTACTGCCAAATCTTGTTTCCACCTAGCATACCATACGTACAGTTCATCTACTAGTGAGTAGTGACGGTGTTTATCTTATATAAATCTAGTTGAAATTTAAATGTTTAAATAAAAAGTATTATACATCTACTAGTGAGTAGTGACGGTGTTTATGTTGGGACGGAGACTGCTATGCGGGTGCGTCCTGTGCTGCCGTCCACCCGCGGCGCGGCACACGGCACGGCAGGAGGAACCCACCAACCAATCATGTGGAGAGCGAGGAAACGGAAGCGCTGGCGCGGTGCGAAGCGAGTGGCAGTCAATGCGCGTGAGCTGGCACGACGCCCACGCCGCCGAAATCCATTGCGTCCAGGTCCAGGGCCCGCGGCGTGAAAGCGCCAGCGCCTGGCCAGCCAAGCAAGGCCGCGCCGCTCGAGGAGGCGGTGGATTTTGCGAGATTAAAAGTTTTTAAATAGGTTTATGATATCTTGTTTTTTGCTCTACGGATACAGACGCTACCAAACATTGTCGAATATGGATAGAGAAAAACATTTGAAAACGAATTTAGATATATCTACTGCTACACCAATGCTTTCCTTCCCGGGTCCGCATGGAATAATTCCCCCGCCACTCCTGTCCCGCGTGTATGCTTGCTTCAGTACCATGTGAGAGGGATTCGCTGTACAGCGTGGACCTGTGGGAGCGAATCCTACGCTCGATGTACAGCCTAGTGCCGCTACAACGCCGACGGTCTGAGCTGTAAACGGGCCCAAATCTAGTCCCTTCCGCCTCGAGCTGTCACCATTCTCCCAATCTTTTTCTTCGTCTACCTAAAGCTTTGTGCTTGCCCGAGCTCACGAAAGCTAGGATTTAGATGCAAACCCCTTCCAAAAAAACGGTTGAGCCCTCTAGATTCTAGAAGAACCCACCTTCCCAAATTAGGACTAGTTTGGATACTTTGGGATTAGAATGTTTTGGAGGGATTGGAGAGGGTATAAATCTCCAATAGATCAAATACTCTCTCAATACATCTCAATCTACTCTAATCTCACTCATTACTAGAGTAACCAAACTAGGCCTTAGAGGGTGCAACTGGAATGCCCCCAACACCACCACCAGTCCTACTTTCTTCTCTCTCTTTTTTTATCACCCTCCCAAAAAAACTGTCACCAGCACTTTCACTCTTCCATCCCTCTGTGCAGGCCCAAAGCGCAGGGAGGGAAAAGAAAGGAAAAAAAAAGACATTTTTAGTTTTGGACACACAACACACAAGGCGCTTTGTACTAGTTATGACGCAGAGTTTTCCGCTAAACATCCTTTACTATACCGGAACTTGGAGGCTGGCTTTGAGTGATGATGGATTGCTTTGGACTCACATGCAAGCCACGCCTAGTGTCGCCTCCCTCTGTGCAGCACAGCACAGCACCCCACGCGGGCAAGCTGAAGAAGAAAAGGCATTCATTGTGATTCCACCAGCACTGCACTGCACCCCACCTCGGATTCCCGTTGCGGGTAATTAGCAGCACCAATCACAGAGATGCCTTCCCCTTTTTTTATGAGCCGCCATGGGCAGGCAGGAGGGGCCCCACCCTGCAGCGGTGGTGCTGCCGACAGCCCAACGGGAGAAGCGGGGCCGTCTGCCTGGGGTCCCCTGCCTATCTTGCCTAACTGTAACGTGCACCTGTCTGATGTCTAATGGCCTGGCCGAGCCCGGATTGACGATACTGAAATTTAACTGCCTGGTTTGGTTTGGTTTAGTTGTTAATTCACTGCTTCAGTCTAGTAGTAGAGTGCTTGCTTGGAGTGGGAGCTACTGGCTGATATAGTGTTGTTGTTCGGAGTGTAACGGCCGGTGAATGCAGGCGCGCGCGCCGGCGAGGCCGTTGAACTCGGAGCAGACGAATTGAAGGGGTGTAAGTGTATATATACCTGTAGGGGTGGAGGAGGACGCCCTTGATCTTCTCGGTGCGGAAGACGGGGCGTTCCTCGAGCGCGACGGCCCCCAGGTCGGCGGCGGAGAGGCCGTCGTCGCTGAGGTCGACCGCCACCCAGCTCTCGTCGTTGACGGCGCCGATCTGGCCCTCGGTGGCGGCCACCGCCACGCGGTCCATGTCGGCGGACGAGGCGGCGGACGCCACCGCCGCGGCGCCGGCGCACGCGCACACGGGGAACCCGCCGCACGCGCACCCGCGCCTGCCGTCAGCCTGCTGCTGTCCTGTCGGCGTCTCGCCGTTGCTGCGCCGGCCGCCAGGCGCCATAATGCCTGCCTGGCGCGCACTCCACTCCCTGCCTCGGACGGTGGTGGCCCTTCTCTCTGTCGAGGCTGGGAGGACACGGAGGGAAACCGAGAATGTGAAGCTACCTCTCTCTACCTCCCCTGCTGCCCTTCTGGTTTGCTGTGTGGAAGAGAGATAGAGAGAGAGAGAGGAGGGGGGAGAGAAGGTGGCGCGGCGCGGGCGCCGGGGTGCGTGGGGAGATGGAGGCCGAGTGAAGTACGTGGAGGGAGGGACGGGATATATAGAGAAATTACGGGACGGGGTTCACGAGCCCGAGTGTCGGTCGGGGTTGGAGGGGAGGCTAGCTAAGCTTCCTCTGTATTTTTGTACGCGTGTGTACACGTCCCTCTCTCACTCCCTTTTCCTCTCACTCTGTACAGTACAGTATAGCTGTAGGTATCTACTTACTCACACTCAGCTCTGTCAATCTGGCTGCGTGTGTTTCTGTTCCTACGCGGCCTCCCTCGACGATTTGTACCGACTCTTTCTGTCTGTGTGCGTCTAGAGAGATGGTGGTGATGATGAAGCAAGGAACGAAGGATGAAGGTGAGCTGTATATGAATGTAGGTGGCAGGAAGGCAGGCATTTGCAAGCGCACACAGGCCCATATGGGCGAGGCACCGGCACCGGCACCGGCACCTTACCTACCAGGTTGCTTCCGCATAACCCCATGTGCCCTCTCCCTCCCCTGCCTAGGACTGTACCCTCCGCCTGATTATTAAAATTTTGCGGCGCTCTAATAAAAAAGTATATACTATATATATATATATATATATATATATATATATATTGTTTGTTTCCTTCAGTAAATAAAAAAAAACTAGGCACTAAAATCGGCGGGGACAGAACAAAGCGACGGTACTGTAATGATGAGTTTGTTTTTGCTATGCTCCTATTATTATAAATATAAAATGGACGCTCCTTTTTTACTAGCTGAGCTGACCGTGGTGCTGCTGTCAAGGAGAAGCAGAAGCAGGATACCTAAGGCTGGACGCACCTGTATCCTCTTGCATTGGCGGCTACAGCTCCTTCCTCTATCCTCACCGTGGTGCTGCTGTCTCCGCGTGCCAGCTCCTTCCTCTATCCTCTTGCATTGGCGGCTACAGCCTACAGGGAGCCGCCACGCCCACAGCACTGCCTTCTGCGCGTAGGTCTCCTCTCTCCCCCATGTGGTGTTTTACTGTTCATTCTCTAGCACTATTCATTGCTGTTATAGTAGGGTTTAGAGAGTATTTAGATGAAAAATTAAGTGATAATAAACTGTTGATGATATCACGCAAAAAAAAATGATATAACAGAACTGCTAAAGTTCCTCGCGCCCCCTGATTGGCAGATGAGATTCCTTGCGTCCGCCTTTCCAGCCTCTCCCTCTTCCCGCTGGGCCCTGGGGCTCCGGTCCGTCCGTGACGCCGACGAATGGAACCTGCGAGGGACGGGACTACGGGAGCGGCGCTCGCACTACGTCCGTCCGTCGTCGTGCTGTCGTACATGGCGGTGGCCGGTGGCGCAGGGCTGGGCAGCGCAGGCTCCCATCATGAGCTGGGGGTAGGCTTGGGTGCCTCGCCAAGCCAAGCCAGACCTTCCGGGTTCCGGCCGGGACGACCAGATTATTGATTGCAAGGAACCAAACGGCTTCGTGGACGATGAGGCGTCGGTGCTGTGTGGTGTATACGTATCTGATCCGGCCGGCTCCCATCTTTCGGGGGCCTGCAGGCTGCAGCGGGTTAACTCCACGGAAAGTCCCGTGGCGTCTTCATCCACCACACGTCCACACACCCTCCTCCGGCACCGAGTTACTCCGGTCACAGCGGCGAGCAGAGCGCGCGCGGCAGGGCAGGCAGAGCAAGCGAGCGAGGGCGTGTTTTGCTCGCAATCGCAACCAATCTTGGGTTCACGGGGAAACGCCCACGTTCCGCCAGCTAGCGACATGCATGGTCCCTGGGCACGCATGCAGGCGACTCCCGACCCGACGACGACGAGCTACTAGCTAGCCACAGAACATGAACAAGGTGGCGCCATGCGGCGGTATACGATGCTAGCTACATAGTACATCTGTAACAAGTATGTATGTATGTATACATAACACTCGCTTCTGCGTGCGTGAACATCGTCATGCGTGGTGACCGTGACGTGGTCGCCCCTGTATATATGCAGGACGCCGTGGCGTCGATGGCGCTCCCTGAACTAACACCCCTGTCGCTGCCCGCATATATGGCCGTCGCCACCCACAACCCACTAGAGGTAGATGTAGATCGATACATGCAGATTCCACCACGCACGCACCAGCAATATCATCGATCGAGCCAGTGGTACGACGGCGACATATATATACGGGCGCGCGCGCTGGTCGACCCATATATACGCATCTCCGGCGGTCTGGCCGGCCCATATCTGCGCCGCGCACGTCCGCCGTCGCGCGCGGTGAGAGAGCCGATGCATGAGCGTCAAGCAATTAAGTACGCGTACGTGAACGTACCGAGCTAGTACTGCTCCGGTGATTAAATCCTCCCCCCGAGATCGATCCAGCCGGTGACGGACTACGCACCCGCACGTACGTACGCCTACGCCAGACCCAACAGCACAGCGACATTGAATGCCACTCGCCACCACCGCCTCCGATCGTGTGCGTACGCGCGCGGCGCGATGCGAGCGACCCGCGCGAGCATTATTAACAGAGCTCGCCGTCCGGCCGTGCGCGCATCGCCTATACCACCAGCCGTCCAAGCAACCGGTCCGGCGGCGATGGCGCGCGCGCCGACGACGGTGCGATCCATCATCTAAATACTATATTATTTTTAGGTGACGGTTCTCGTTGTCGATGTGTGAGCGGCTAAAGCTGAGGTGTAGCTTGATGATGGAGATTGGAGAGAGGGGAAATCAAGTAAAACGTATCGCGTGTGACGAGAAACTGTAACTCAGATATCCTGTTCGTAAATAAATGAATCCTCTAGCAACCAGTCGAGCCTATTGGATGGCTGCACGTTCATGTGCGTTCTGACGCTGTCATGGCCAAGATAGATACGATAATTTTGAGCGTATGAATGGATACAGGTTAATAGCATCAAAATTGCTTATTTTGCATTTACTCATGCAGACAGTGACTCCCACATACAAACAACTAAACATAATCTCAAATAAAGTCAACGCATGTGGTGATCTAAGATGAGATGGTGCGGATAGTGATCAATCGAGCCATCAGGTTTCTGCTTTATTTTGAAGGCACAATTGCAATCGACCACATTCAACCCAGATCGAGGATTAACAAGGTGTCAAGTAGCATTTTTAATGAGAGCACAATACTCATCATACATAGCCTGTCTCCAAAGAGGATTATTAACAACAACAATGTGAGAAGTAGAAGCTAAATCAGAGGACCGCACCACAGAGTATGTAACAGTGCTATCTGTGTGTTGCTTGGGCTTATGAATATTGTGCTGAAGTCTGATGTCGTACATGTGTTTAGTAGGGTGAGACACCAGTGCCAGTATTGCATGCTTCTCAGAACTAGAAAGAGGGACCAAATCTACTGGCCACAAGGTGGTGCCGTCCCAGGCGGAGTGCAGGTAGATGGATTGGCGTCCACTGATTCCGAACAGGGCATATGATGATTGTTTGCTGAATCCTGAGGCTCCTCTGTCCAAGCGGGAGATGGTACTGGCACCATGGATTGCGCCGGATCTGCTGCATCCAATGAAACAACATGCATAGGATCATAGCTCAACAAAATATTGTGATCGTTCATTTCTTTGTTACGTAATGGAGTGTTAGGATCATAGGACAAACACTGGAAGGGAAAAACATTCTCATAAAAACTAACGTCTCTTGAGATATAGATGCGACCACAATTGGGATCAAGACATTTGTACCCTTTATGGAGTGAGCAATAGCCCAAGAACACACACTCCCTATATCGAAGGATAGCTTATGCTTGTTGTAGGGCCAAAGACCCTACAAAGATGAGGCCAACAAGCACATCCAAAGACACACGGCATAGAATAATTTAGAGAAGTATGAAAAAGACGCTTTAAAGGGATAGTATTATCCATGACACGAGTAGACATGCGATTTATTAGATAGGTGGCGATGAGAAAAGTGGCATCCCAGAATTTAATGGGAACATGTGCATGAGCTAAAAGAGCAAGC
Source organism: Zea luxurians (assembly GCA_029449295.1). Taxonomy (NCBI): domain Eukaryota; kingdom Viridiplantae; phylum Streptophyta; class Magnoliopsida; order Poales; family Poaceae; genus Zea; species Zea luxurians. Next base: position 19,150,325 of record JAOPSE010000019.1, on the reverse strand, counting down.
CCGGTCTCTACAATATGTCGATGTTTTCGTCCAGCCGAGCCATTTTGCTGGTGTGTGTGAGGACACAAGACGTGATTGGCAATACCCATGGAGCGGAAGAAAGTGTTGTGTATTTTTTGATATTCTCCACCCAATCAGATTGAATGCATTTGATCTTTCTATCAAGGAGACACTCTATATGAGTCTTAAACTATATGAAGATACGATGAGCATCTGTACGTGCATGCATTAAGTACATCCAACAAAATTTGCTAAAGTCATCAATAAAACTGATGTAATAAGAAAAAGCCACCAACAGAGCTAGGGGCAGAGCCCCAAACATCCAAGTGAATAATCTCCAAAGGAGAAGTAGAACGATGAACAAAATGTGTATAAGGCAACTGATGACTTTAAGCTGACAAGCATTACAAACTGACGATGAATTATCTCTAGAACACGAGAGTTTGTTTAAATGCAAGATAGACCAAACTAATTGGGGTGCAGGATGTCCAAGGCGTGCATGCCAATGAGAGTATGTAGTAGATCTTGTTGCAAGAGCATGATTGAGCGCATGAAGATTTGTGGACTTGATTGGATACAGGCCCGACTCTCATCGCGCGTCCACAAGGCTTTTCCTCGACTGTCGGTCTTTAATGAAAAAATGCCAAGGGTGATATTAAAAAAAGTACATTCAAACTGACAAAGGTGTCTTTTTGGAAGCCTAATTAATATTTAGTTGGCATTTTAAAAAAAATTAAAACTATCATAATGCACGTCATTACATATTATTATCATGTTATAGGGCTTAAACATGATTATTATTCTAAAGAAACGAGGTAATTAAATTATAGGTGTATACTACTCCTATATATATATACACACACTCGAAAACCTTTTCCGAAGGACTGTTGGAGTACTTTTCATATGGTACATACGGTTGTGATCGAGCGCTTTTACATTGTTTGTATCGTTGGAGAGACAGACTTTATGTACTAACGTAGCTTGCCGTGATGACCAACGGAGCCGAGCCACATCAGGCGGAGCTGCAGGCTGCGGGAGGAGATGGGAAGGCGCCATCACGGCCGGGACCCCGGCGGGGACGCATGGATGGATGGATCCGTATGCGCTGGCTGCCGTCCCGCTCGCTATTCCATCGGCCGTCGGCGTCGGCACATCCAGCGCACGCTCGCACGCCCAACGCTGGCGCGCCACCGCCAAACGCCAGGCGCGGGCCAGCCATGTGTACCCCCGCGCGTTCGTCCAGTAGTGTCCGGTTGATGAGCGTGTCACATTTTAGTCTCGCTCGCGTCAAAACCGGGAGAGAAATTAGGAGGCCGACAGTTCCGTATACAGATTGCTAGCTCTCTGTACCAAAAATAAAATTTTGCAATGCAATATATGATTAGTTCGCGCGTAAAAACCGAGGGGAGAAATTAGTTCGCGCGCGTCAACTAATATGCAATCAGACCTTATATGCAAGGGAACCACTTAGTTCATTAGATCAATAATCTAACTGTACACATAATTATGGTTTATTAGAGGGTTTTCTATAAATCTATATGACATGGTAGTAGAATGGTTTAAACGTTAAATATGATATATAATTAAATCATAATTTAATGGACCAGAAACCTCGCTTGCGTATAAGATCTGAATTTATATTAGTTGTTGCCGCATGGGAGGTACGACGTACAAATGATTAGGCGTGGACTCAAAAGCTTACGGGCACTTGATAAATGGTCAGGCCATGAGTGATTGCATAGTTAAGTATCGTCACTGCGCGTCTACACCATCAGTCCATCATGGCCATGATTAGCAACAGGCTAAAAAAAGAAGCCAAACAGAGAAGAGGCCGGGGTAGCGGTTGTTCAGCTAGCCACCCGATTTTTTTTTATTTTGATCCCTTTTTCGAAAAAATTATGTTTAGACCACCGAATGATTTAATTCTGTTTTTTTACTCTTTGCTTGCCGTCGTAAGCCTGGGTGTCGAGGTAACACATCTTGGCGCCACCGCACATGACATCAAGGTTGCTGGCAACGAGGGCCGATATGGAGGTCAACGTAGCACCTAGCTCGGATTTAGCCGACAGACCCGTTTCTCTTTCTCCATTCTCCCCCTCACCTCTCTCACTGAGCCAATCGTGCATGCGGCCGAGCCCGAGCGCTACCAGAGCTCCACCGCTGCCCCGAGGCGCTCACACACCGCCGCCGCTCCTGCATCCTCACCTCGCCGCCGGCCGCCCGAGCTCCTCGCCTCGCCGCCAGCCCGCGAGCACCGCTGCCCGATGGTGCTCCCTCATCACCTTCACCTGCTCGCGCTCGCCGACGACCCCCCCTCCCGTCGGTGCTCCCTCGTCGCCTTTCGCCTGCTTGCCCTCGCCGACGACCCCCTCCCTCCGGTGCTCCCTCGTCGCCTTCGTCTGTTCGCCCTCGCCGACGACCTCCTTCTCGTCGGTGCTCCACCTCCCCTGTTCATCCTCGCCAACGGCGCCCCCTCCCGTCGGTGCTCCCTCGTCGCTGGCCCCCCTCCCACCAGTGCGGCAGTACTTCCTCGTTGGCGTCCCACCACCACACCACCAGCGGGACAACCCTTGCCGCCAGCGGGTCACGTACCTCGGCGCCAAAGGCTGTGGCGGCGAGCTGTGTTACCTCAACACAATGGCCTACGGCGTCGAACAAAAAGTCTAAAAAAACAGAATTAAATTGTTTAGGGGTCTACACGTGATTTTGTTTCCAAAAAAGGACCAAAATATATATAAAAAAATCGGGATAGCCACTAGCCAGCCGTCTAGCCGGAGTACGTGTACATATGATGCCTCGCTTGCCCTGCCACCACCGACAGTCTGGGTGGACCCTATTGCAGGCCAAAAGAATAGATAGCATATATATATATACACGGAAAAAAAGTGGGGAAAAATCAGAACAAAGCTTGCACGGTGAGGAGGAAAGGAAGGCCTAGTAGTCATGCTTTTCAGCCTATCATTGACACTTGATAGGGACGTGCTTTGTATTGTGATCTTTGCAGTGCTCAGTGGTAAATGAGAGAACCGAGAAAGACAAATGACTGGAGTGTCTTGTTTATTGCAGAGATACTCTTTATATATATGAGTACAAAGGGCATCTAACCCTTAGATCAAATAACTGTAAAACGGACGGTTGGATGGGGTCTTGATCATATATACAATATTTTGTAACACTCCCCCTTATCAACCCAGAACCGTTTGATCATCTGCAATTTATCTTATTCTCCTAAAAAACCCTGTGGGAAAAATAAGGAGTACATAATATCCTTTTGGATAATGAGAATAATCTCACATAGTCTCCAAAAGAAAATATGCTTGTAATCATCATGTATAAAAACCCCTGTGGGGAAAATTAATGATGAAGCATACAACTTTGTTGATATTACCTCGTTAAAAACTTTGGATGAGAAAACCTTAGCAAAGGCAAAACTCATACAAAGAAAAGAGTGTAATATGATGGTTCAATACAGGTCATATATCACAGAGAATTACTCCCCCTGAACCTTGCAAGCACTTAAGTCTTCTCATACCAATCCCCTCAACACATTTCTGAAATGTAGAGTATGGTAGAGATTTTGTGAATAGATCTGCAAGATTATCACAAGACTTTGTTTGCAAGATGTTTATATCCCCTTTTTCCTGAAGTTCATGGGGATAAAACAGCTTAGGAGAAATATGCTTATTGATATTACTCTTGATATAACCTGTATCCATCTGAACAACACAAGCTGAATTATCCTCATAGATAATTGTTGGTGAGTCAAGAGAACCAATACCACAAGTCGTGAGTATATGATTCACCATTCTACGAAGCCATACACATTCACGTGATGCTTCAAATAATGCAATTATTTCAGAATGGTTGGTGGACGTGGTCACCAAAGTCTGCTTAGACGATTTCCACGAGATGGCAGTTCCACCTTGTAAGAATACGAATCCTGTTTGTGATCGGCCATTGTGGGGATCAGATAAATAGCCAGCATATGTATACCCAATTAAACTAGGATCATTACTTCTCTTGTAAAAGAGTCCTAGATCCTTTGTGCCATTTAGGTATCGGAAAATATTCTTAATGCCAACCCAGTGTCTTTTTGTTGGGGCAGAACTGTGCCTTGCTAACAAATTTACTGCAAAAGCAATATCCGGCCGGGTATTGTTAGCGAGATACATCAATGCACCAATAGCACTGAGATATGGGAATTCCGGTCCCAATATCTGTTCTTCATCATCCCGTGGTCTGAATGGATCTTTCTTTAAATCTAAAGATCTGACCACCATAGGAGTCTTTGAAGGATAAGACATATGCATATTGAATTTTTTCAATACCTTTTGGGTATATGTACTTTGATGTACAAGGATTCCAGAAGGTAAATGCTCAAGTTGTAGACCTAAGCAAAATTTGGTTTTACCCAAATCCTTCATCTCAAATTCCGTCGTTAAATGATGACGTGCTTCATCAATATCAAGTTTATTTCCTATGATGTTAAGGTCATCAACATAAACTGATATGATACAAAATCCCACTTTGGATCTTTTGATGAAGACGCACGGGCAATCATCATTTTTCGTGTATCCCTTACGTAAAAGGAATTCACTCAATCGGTTGTACCACATCCTGCCCGATTGTTTTAAGCCATATAATGACTTCTGCAACTTCACGCAATACATGTTGCGCTTTGCCTTTGGATTCGGTACATCTATTCCATCAGGAACTTTCATGTATATATCAGAATCCAGTGACCCATAAAGATATGCGGTCACTACGTCCATTAACTGCATAGATAGATGATTTTGTACTGCCAATGATATTAAATATCGGAATGTTATTGCACTCATGACTGGTGAATAAGTTTCGTTGAAATCAGCGCCGGGTCTTTGCGTAAACCCTTGTGCTACTAGCCTTGCTTTGTATCTCACTACCTCACCATTTTCATTTCGTTTCCGAATGAAAACCCACTTATATCCCACAGGGAAGATATCACGTGGTGTAGGTATTACAACCGAGAAAACTTCTCTTTTGTAAAGCGAGGCTAACTCCGCTTCGATTGCTGCCTTCCATTTGATCCAATCCGAGCGCTTACTGCACTCTGCCATGGTCTTAGGATCTAGATCATTTTGAAGGTCCTCAGCAATCTGCTCGGAGAAATATATGTCAACATTTGTAGCTTTTCTGTCATATGTTTCACCAGTCTCAACATAGTTGATGGCAATTTCATCATTCCTTAGAGACTCATCAGGATTTCCCAAATTGATGTGTCTAGGATTTTTCGATGTCCCAGCCTCGGTTATGTGCACATCCAAGCTAGGTTGTGGATCATCACAATCCACATGATACATTGTATTATATTGGTGTCCTTTTGCATTCACTATTGTTCTTTGCTTCTTAGCAACAGAACTGCGCTTATTCACCATACTTCTCCTATCTAGGAGTTGAGTGGCCTTACTCGGTACTTCCACTCTTTCTGGTGCATTCCTAGCAGGAATGAATGACTTAGTGACACCTTTGTAATTAGTGAATGCATCTGGCAGTTCATTTGCAAGTCTTTGCAAATGTATAATTTTCTGAACTTGTAGTTCAGTTTCTGAAGTACGTGGATCATAACCTGGAACACATTGAGTATTCTAATTTATTTCCTGGCATTCTTTTTGGTACTTGAATTCTCCCCCTAATGCCGGGAAATGTTCCTCATCAAAGATAGAGTCAGCAAAACGGGCTGTAAATAGATCCCCTGTTAAGGGTTCTAAATACTTAATGATCGACGGAGATTGAAATCCCACATAGATCCCCACTTTCCTGTGTGGGCCCATAGCTGTTCTCTGAGGTGGTGAGATTGGAATGTATACACAACATCCAAATTTACGCAAATGGGAAATACTTGGAGGATTTCCACGTACCATTTGTATTGGGGATGTTGAATGGTATGCAGTTGGTCGTAATTGTATAAGGTCAGCAGCGTGCAGGACTGCATGACCCCAACACGACGAAGACAATTTGCAATTCATCAATAATGGCCTTGCTATGAGTTTAATCCTCTTGATTAGTGACTCAGCCAAACCATTCTGGGTGTGGACATATGGTACCGAGTGCTGTACCTGAATCCCCAGCGCCATACAATAATCATTGAATGCCTGAGATTTGAATTCAGCAGCATTGTCCATTCGGATTGAACTAATCCGATGTTCAGGAAAATTTGCCTTTAACTTGATAATTTGAGACATTATCTTGGCAAATGCATGGTTGCGTGTTGATAGTAAACACACATGTGACCATCTGGTAGATGCGTCAATCAGTACCATGAAATACCTGAACGGCCCAGAAGTTGGCATAATTGGCCCACAAATATCTCCTTGAATCCTTTCAAGGAATTTAAGCGGTTCAGCTTTAATTTTGAGATATGATGGTCTCAAAATAAGTTTCCCAGTTGCACATGCGGTGCAAACAAAATCCTTAGATTTGGGAAAACTTGTTGTAGGCAAATTATGACCAATTGAATTGCCTGTAATTTTCCTCATCATCCCTATGCCAGGATGACCAAGTCGATCATGCCAAATCTGGAATGCATCAACATCTTGGAAAATTACCTTATATGCAACATGTGCATTGCTCTTAATGTATGTATAGTACAACCCTGACGTGAGTGATGGAATTTTCTCGCATATGCGTTTGCCATATTTATTCGGCTTTGTCAAGAAGAGAAACTCTTCTTGATTTTCATCATGGGTTTCAATATGAAAACCATTTTGCCGGATATCTCTAAAACTTAGGAGGGTACGTGTAGAATCAGGATACAATAATGCATCCTCGATCACAATTTCAGTACCCATGGGGAGGGTAATAGTTGCTCGACCAGAGCCAACTATCACAGTATCGCGTCCGGCGATGGTCAAAACTTTCCCATCTCTTTTCTTAAGAGTCTGAAAGTATTTGATCTCCCTAAGTATAGAGTTTGTGGTACAACTGTCCACAAGGCATAATTCCTCTTCCGTCGAGTTGTCATCATTATGCATCTATAAAAAAATTCTGAATAAGAATTTTATGATGCAACTTAGTACTATACAGAACATGATATTAAATATCACAATGTCGAAACCATATTACAATAATGGTATGGCGACTCAACCAATGAGTTCGCACTACACACAGGACCCAACACTGGTCTTTTTGTAACACCCAATTTGTAAAAAAAAATAATAAATAAATAAAAAT